>OW386166.1:11250000-12500000 GCA_936431705.1 Cheilosia pagana | reverse complement strand
GACTCTTTGGGAATTAATTCCAAACTCCGATGAAACGAAAACGCGACAGGAACCTAGTTTAGACACATGGAGTTCCATATTGTTGTTGTGTCGAAGAAGTGAGAACGAGAATTATATGGAAATGTAAACCATCGTGGTCAGTTTCGAAGGAAATAAAGAGATCTATTGCGATCAAGTATTACCATTTAATTTTAACGTATATTTTTTACAGCTTTCTAGGGTGACCATAATATGTACTTCTGTCAAGAAGAGGGAATTGGTCTTAAATTATATGAACAAGACAATGTTCTTTGCGCTGCGCTAAATTGTTGCCTCGTTGAGAAAAACGCTTACGTTTTTGATGCCTATAGCCAGTCCCACAAAGTGAGCCTTCTGGAAGAACAATAAATTTGACCTTGTTAAAGAAATCTGTGAATTAAAATCAAACGCAAAACTCTGTAGCAAAATTCCCTGTTTACACCTGTAGAGACAAAAATACCCACTGCATAAGATTTCAATATATTCCATCGTTCTTTTTATTGCAATCTACTTAATTTAACCGTAGGCAGTGCACGACTGTATCGCACGAATCTTACAACAGGAATTTCTTCCTCCATTATCCTATAACTGCTGTATGGGAAGTTTCCTTAATTAAGCTCTAAACACTTTTTCTCGAGGTACGCCAGCAGTTTAGCAGTGCATCTACTCAAGTTTAGTCATAAGCTTGAAGTTAACATCAACAGAGAAAGTTTGGTTGCAAAATCGATGTTAGGAAATTACCTCTAATTTTTTGAGATAGCATACAAATATCGAGGTTTGGACTTACAACACAAGCCCCAAAGTGAAGAAGTCTGAAGCAAGTCCATTGAAGTAGTTTTAAGCTGTGAAACAATCTCTGATTGGCTTTTGGACCTCTATTGTTACTCCACTGTCACCACTCATCTTTTTGCATTTTCGCAGTACCGGGCCTAGTGCCGAACCTTGTGGCACACCGCCAGCTATTTTCTACAAAACTCTTGTAATAATTTGATGATTTTAAAGACGGTATATATCAAAGCTTCGGACTTATTTTTTTTTTAGGTAAGCTTCTGACTGACTCCCACTCACATTGACAAAATAACCACCATCCAATCGAACTTACTCTGTTACTAAATGGCATCTAAGTAACCTACAGATATCAATTGATGAGTTCATGCATCGCAACCGCATTATTCACCACACATTACAGTGTTTGTAGACTTTTGCATTTGCATCATTACATATTGTTGTAAATGGTTAGGTGATCACGAACATTTTTCACCCAGAAGTAAATAAACAATATTTGCATTCATCTGCAGCTAAACCGCAACTGTGGTTTCCTACGACCTTCAGTAAATTATTCTAAGCGTATAGATGCAATGTACGGAATGCGCAGTGTTGGCATTGGGGTGGGATTGCTTGAGGCGCCAAAGTAAAAGAGGGCGCCTTATTTTATGCATTATATTCATTATTAAAAATGTGTGCCCATAGGATAGGTGAGTTGCTTTTGAGTGTTGTTGATGTGTTTATAGTAGACAGATATGGGCCCTATTTGCGGTCCTTTTGAAAAGAAAACGATATCTTCGAGGAGGGCGGTGGTTTCCATCGAATAGTCTTCCTTAACCATAACTCAGTGCATATTTACTTTCAAATAAGAAAGAGCATTTTTTTTTTCCTACTTGTACTCCTTTACGTCTCAACCGATTGTCGTCAACATTGGCAGAGAGTTAGTTTGCGATACGGAAAGGGACATACACTGCATTTATTGGTAATCGAACAAGTATTTTCCATGGAAAAGCGGACACAAAATGTTAAATTTTGAATGGCCAAAGCCGGCGGGGGAACTATTAAGCTAAGATGTACACTGAGTAAACAGTAAGTAAGCCCCAGAGGTATTTATCTCATGAACTAATCGATTAGATTGTCAAAAATAATAAAAACTTTCAAACAGAAAACCGAGTTTTATGCAAAAAAAGCATCATAAAAATTGTTGCAAAGTGTGCTCAGTACTTTAAAGGTCACGCCACAATAACTAAGCCTAAATGTGACCCAACTACATCGCTGCAAACGAAGAATAACGATACCTAGTGCCTATCGGGCTCTCAGAATTGAACTTGTTTAAGGATTAATGATCTAGCCAATATTCTAAGGACTTCGGTGTATCGTGAAAAAGTGTACGAATAAGGTTTAACTATCTTAATCGAAATAATATAGAACAAATTTACAAGAAATTCAGTAAGGCTTTCCAGAAAGGAAGTGCCACGGGTGGGCTTGTGATTTTTATTTCGTTTTTCGATACGCTGGACTTTAAAAAATCGACATGCGAGTACAGTTAGAAAAGTGGATGGGAGACTACCTTACAGATAGGGCAGTGAGGGTTTAACACTCCTTTACTTAACACTCAATAAAACATTTCTGAGGGTGTTCCGCAGGGATGAGAACTTGGACCAGTTTTCTTCATGTTGTATAAACCTTTTTTGCGAAAATTCAGCCAAAAAGTCGTCTGAAGACGTTAAAAATAATAAATCGCGAAGCATTTTGAAGAATGAAATAATTTGTGACCAAAGAACCTCCACTCTTTTTCGTTTCCTAAGCAAATCAAGAGTTCTTAGAAATCGATTCAAGTTCCCAAAAAGAAAACCCCAACTTCAGAAATTTCTTTCTCGGAATTCAGTAGAATAAACTGCTCTAAAGTTTCCATTAGGATGTTTATAAAATTTAACGACACACTCTCAACACATACTGTGCTCGCAGGTAATTAAGTCGGACCGCTGCACTTCCAGCCAATGTAATTGTATCTCTCTTCGCCTATTTACAATTCTTTTGCATTATTCTTGCAGTTCCACTACCCAGACGTTACATATATTTTTGTCTCTGCCAAGGACAAGAGGTAGTTGCCACCTAAGTCAACAGCACGCATAAAATGCGAATCGCTCAGTGAAATTGAATTCCCTATCAACGTGCGGCATCTCACGATCTCACCCGTTGCATTCTGCAACTGCAAACTGCAAACTACCTATATTCTCTCGCAATTGTTATTACAGTCGTCGTAGTCGTACCGACCGAGTCCCCTTTCAATTTCTACATTGAATTATGATTTATCCAACAGTCGCAGTCATCGTCTGCAATTGTCCTCATGCGCGCAACTCATTTGAATAAGAATGCTCTCAGCTCCCTTCGGATAAGCGATCTCTGGTTGGCGGCCAGAAATGCTTATGAAAAATGCTGAACGTGGCTCGAATTAAAATTTTCGCAAAGAAATGGAAATGTTTTCGTTTTCATCGAAAGAAACTCCTAGGGAGCTGCGTGTAAGTAGCTTGTATTCCACATTAGCGCCGCATGAATGTATGATCTTCACTTTGATCTTTCTGTGGTGCGTGATTTGTTTTTTCCTCGATTTTTCTCTTCCACCACTTTTTTTCATTTGAAATTGAAAACGAGATGAGTTTCATGGGTTAACAACAACAACAAAAATCCACCTGTGCGCCTCAAGAGGTAATTTACTGGGATGTGATTATGGCCGCAGTTACATTGTATGGCGGCAGCGTGCCCTGCGGTCCCGATATGGTTGCACGTGCTCATTATTTTGGTCTTTAATATGTAGTTAGTTGTGCGGTTGAGGTTGTTGTACGATTTGAAAAATGCATACCCACAGTCATTGTGGTCGGGTGATTGTATGCAAATACACATTCTGGATGCGGCACGACGTGCCTGTGTAATTACCTTTAAGTATATACAGTTTATTCGCAAATTCTTAAGTAAAATTTTAATTTTTGAAATATTTCTTTGAAATTTTATTTAAATTTTGGTTTTTTTTTCATTTCAGGTGAGTTGAAAATAAGTCGTGGTACAAGTGAGTAGATGGATTTAAAATTTGTATTTTTTACTCGTGTTGCTTTGGAAAAAAAACTAAAGAAAATTCAAAAAACTTTCGTTGATTTTATGGGTTTATTTTTATTTTAAGAACAATATAAACAGCAACCTTCAATTCAATACTAACAGCTTGAGTATAGTTTTAAACTTATAAAAAATTCAAATAACAAAAAAGATTAAATTAAAAACCAAAGCACGTTTACTCAGATTAGGAACAAGATGCTGCCCGTGTTAACTTTCAATTTCTCAAACTTGATTTACGGATAGGGGAGAGAAGTACTTGTTCTTGGGCGTTGCAGATCGAATAATTAGTTTAAAAAAGAGTGATAAAATAGTGCGCCTTACGTATTTCAAACAACTTAAGCAAAAAATAGTGTAGCCGAATCCGCTTAATTTATTGGCAATAAGTTTGGGATTAACCATCTAGTGTTTTCTCGCATTATTACTCGATTCCGTGACCGGGGAAATGTTTAAAAGGTTCATAGTGGCGGTTGACAGCGAAAAAAAAGACCAGTTGCGACGACAAAAGGATCATTAGGCTAATCAAAAAGAACGCCTTCATATCGTCCACATGTATTAAAAATAAATTAAAATTAGATAAGATATCTCTTGTCGTCATATCAAGCAGTAAAAAAAGGAATTTATTGCTCTAAGGAATCAACGTGCAATACTTGAATTTGCAAAGGTACATATAAACTGAACTGTGGCAAAATCGAGAATAGTGCTCTACTCGGATGAGTTTAAAATTCAATTTAAAAGGGTCCGACGAATTTCGAAGGTACGAAGGCCAAAGGAGGAGCGACTAAATCCTCGTTTCACAAAGTCCACTGTCTCTGACTGCTTTTCTAGTCAAAGTCTAGTCTAGTCGGGCCAATTCACAAGAATTGTGGGATAATGGATCGTTTCGTGTACCGAGAGGTCATTCAAAGTGTCCAGCTTCCTCATGCTGACAACGGTCCTAAACATACCGCAGATCCTGCTTTAAAAAAAGAATAGAAATTGGTACAAGTCTCCACTAAAATGAGCCAGCTTCCAACAAAGCACTTCATCAAACTGCAGCTTATTCGTTTTCATAAACGTTTCTATGACCTGAAAACAAAATCAGGGAAGCATTGAACGGGGCTTGTTACTAATTTGGAAGTAATATTGATTGAGGCGATAATATTGATGGAAGCTTGGCTGCCAATGACTCAGAAAATACTACTACACAGTCCATTTTCGAACCGTCTGTGTTGGTTGTTAAATTCTACTCCCTATTCATATGTTCGTCTTGCCAAACTGACTATAAAAGCGGACTTGTTATAAGTGTCAATATGATTCGTTTGAGTTTACGAAGAAGTCATTTGCAAAAAGAAGAGCCTCGATCAGATGACTTATTGGGGCTTCCAAGGTTTTGCAAAAACATCCGTCAAATCCGTTCGTTTAATGGAGGCAAAACCAATCGTAAGTTATCAATACGAAGGAGCACTGGACACCCATTGTCTTCATCTATTTCAATTATGAGGTAGAAAGCAAGTTAGGAGACCTTGTTTAGAACTTGATACCTCTTATTCTGCGAATGCGAATCTAAGGCATGAACCCTTTTAAAAGCCAATGAAGATGTCCTTAGTGTTTCATTACAAACCTAGCCCTGATTGTAAATTTAGGCATTTGTACGCGCCAAACTATAAGAGGGTCTAAGAAAGAAAATTGGGTGTACCAAAACGTAAAAAGAACCTTTCGCAACAGTAGAGGTTCATGACAAAGTCTGTCGATTAGAATTGACTTTGGCATAGCCATTTCCATCATATTATTATTGGCATATCACATTAAGGTGCGCCGAACCCCTTTGACACAAATCCATATACCAGATAGAAAAATGTAAGAAGCTAGAATATCAATTATGCTCTCGAAGACATTCTCTTTCTCAGTATAAATCGACAGCCCAGTGTAATGTTCTTCAAGACGTATAGTATAAGCTATAAGAGACATTGGCCTTCCTACTAAATGGTATTACGTTTGGTCTATTAAATGCGATTGCCAACTTTTGTCATTAAGTCCGGTATATATCCTAAAAGCTAAGCCTGTTGCATAAATAAATACTTGGCTTCTCTTCTCACTGGCATTTGTTCTCTGGAAGTTTTTGTTTTTTAGACTAATGGAAAGACCCTTCAATTTTATACCGAACGATCGAAGTAAGAAGCTTTTTTAGGCCTATTATCTCCTCGGATATTTGTCAGACGTTGTAGTTGATGCTGCAGTGAAAATAAGAACAGCGAGGGACAATTTCTGTTTTTCCAAGAAATAGACCGAAGAGCCCTCTCTCAGTAGTCCAGCCCACTAACCATTGTATCACTTCGCCAATAAGATAAGTTGAATTCTATGAGCTTATATAATTTTTTTTTATGAGGCTTTTGTGCGAAATGTTCAAGTTTCTTGTGTTTGTTACCGGTTGACGTGAAAACTACTGCGTCGATTTTGGTGAAACTTGTTTTAAATGTCTCCTAAGACTCCGAGAGAACTATAGGCTATTTAGTTTATTGCCACGCCTACTTTTTGGGAGCGTTTTTAGACAAAAAGTACTTTTTTTCTGACCTCTACGGCTGTAACTTGCAACTACTTAAATAAATTTGAATCAATCCCGAAAAATAAGAATATTTTAAAAAGCCAACACTTCCATAAATATTATAAGCTGTCAGATAACTTTTTGTTTCGACCAGAAGCTGAGCTACAGTCTAAAATTTATTTCACCAATCGTCTTAACCAATCACCTCAGCTAAAAATATCTTCTGTTCTGTTCTGTATCTGTTTATATTTTCTGTGTGACTGAAAAGTGGCCAGTAGCCACTCACAAGTTCTCAGTACCATCTCCAATCTCCTTAAATAAATTTAAATAATTTTCCCTGCTAAAGTGTCGCTTTAAATTGTATACCTTAGCATAGCACCCGCCGCATTCCATGCCATAACCATATACACATAGCATCTCTATCTATATGCATCTCTCCAACCTGTCGTACGATTCGTTCACGCACTATTTCCGATTCACGAGTATTATGTGCACCTTATCCGCTTTCTATTTGCATTTCATATCTGAATGAAAACGAGTTAAATGTTTACCCGCCGCACACGCGTTGCACACACCATAACGTCATAAAGATGTTAATCAAATTGTATCTATTATAAAGTGTTTTCCAAGTATCTGACAACAAAAAGATACGAATACCCCTAATAATCAATACACGTATCTAAAAGGTTATGATGCGACTATATGGGTCTTATGCCACTTAAACCACATTAACCGGCTTTTACTGCACACCTCTGTATATAGACCTGACGCGTATAAAACAAACACACAAAGCGGCCGCCTCTCGCTTAAGCGGTGCATTATGGACTTTAAGATGACCGATGCACGCACGGCGTGTGGTGACGTCTTCCAAGAAGTTTTTAACAACAAAAAATGGAAAAATTGTTTCCTTCTCTGAACTGAAACTCCAAAGATCAAGCCTGCACTTTAAGTTGAGTTCTACCCAACAAAATGAAGGTTTACTGTCGCACAGTTTAACGAGTGTCTGGTTTAAGTGAGTACTTAACTACTACCACTCTGATGGTAGGAACATTCACAGACAATTGGGGTTTTTCGTTTTTTGCATAATTTGTCCCAAAAAAATGAAATGTTTTCCGTTTTATTGCCCGAGTGTCAACAGAGAGACAACCCGATTGACGTCTTTTTGTTTCTGAAACGAAATTGCATAATATTTTTTGTTTCAAACGTTTTTATAACTCTTTTTAGATTCGGTTTTTGGGTTAAGTTTGTGATATAAACGCCGATCAATGGCGGGCATATCTATCAAGCGAAATATGGAGTTTTGGTTCCATATTCGGTTAGGAGATACGCCACTGGTCAGCATAACCTTTTTCCAATCGCGGAGAAAGGTGAAATGGAAATTACTGGGTGATTTGCATACGACTATGACTTTAACTATATGAGTGACTGTTACCTCATACGTTTCTTTTTGTGAACCATAATTATCCACGCCTTCTCATATTGCAGACGATATGCGCTTTTGAAAAATGTTTGCGAATTTGTTAAATCGGCGACCTACTTACTGATTTGATTGAGATGGAAAGTATTCAATGAATTTTGTGTTTTTTTTCTCAAAAATTTTGTTAGGTGTTTGGTTTTGTGGGAAGTCACATATGTTTCGTCTTTTAAGCGACTGCAGTAGCTTCCATTTTCGGAATTTGTCCAGCTCTTAATAGCTTTTCCAATTTTGACCTCTTGGTGTCACTGTTAAAGCCGGCGATAGTCAAACTGAACTGATGTTGTTCACTATACCAAAACCGAAATAACCGATTCTACTCGTCCTCATCTAAATGTTCAATCACTCATAGTATCCTCCAGCGCTATTTGT
Source organism: Cheilosia pagana (assembly GCA_936431705.1). Classification (NCBI taxonomy): domain Eukaryota; kingdom Metazoa; phylum Arthropoda; class Insecta; order Diptera; family Syrphidae; genus Cheilosia; species Cheilosia pagana. The sequence continues at coordinate 12,491,739 of OW386166.1, read as the reverse complement.
ATTTGGGTATCATGCTCGACACGAAACTTAACTGAAAACTTAGCATCGAACACAGAGTAAGGACGACGTGTGTTGCCATCAACGCATGCAGCAAAACCCTTTGACAAAAGTGGGGACTGCAGCCAAAGATGAACTTGTGAATGTAGACAGCCGTAGTGCGTCCAATTCTGACCTATGGTTCATTCGTATGGTGGCTCGCGTTTAGTAAATGCTACAACATAACAAAACTGAAAAGACTGAGGAGAACAGCCAGTAAATGCACCACGGGTGCCATAAGATCGGGCCCAACGGATGCTTTTATATATTAACTTCGAGAGACATTCGAATCAGACCAACATTGTCGGGAGATCAGTTTTATCCACTGAGTATCGACCCAGTGATGTCCCAAGATCCTCGCTTTCTTCAGCCAGCCCCGGACATTACCACAATATAAAGGGTTTTCCAATAAGAGGTGATATTTTGATATTTAAAATGCAATTTTTTGAGATAAATGATCGGATATTTATTTTATTTCAAATACGAAGGTATGCCGTTAATAATGAAAAACAACATCAACCAAATGCCCACCACGACCACGCTTACAGGACCCTATCCTTTTCAAGAAATTTTCCATAACAAAATCGCAAAGTGGCTGCCCTATGTCCTCGATAGACTCACGAATTCCATCTTTGAGGTCTTGAATCGACGCTGGGTTGTTGGCGTAGACCTTATCTTTCACGTGGCCGCAAAGGAAGAAGAAGTCGCAAGGTGTTAAAACACAAGATCTCGGTGGCCAATTGTGATCACCTCTTCGAGAGATAACACGGTCCGGAAACTTTTCCCGTAGAAGATCATTGGTTTCGTTGCTTGTGTGGCACGTAGCGCCGTCTTGTTCAAAGTAAACGTTGTCCAGATCAATACCATCCAACTCTGGGTATAAAAAATCATTAATCATCTCGTTCCAAAGAACGACGAGGAATGGACAAACCTGGGTTTTCTTCAACACTTTGGGCTACAGCAGCAATATTCTCAGTTGTTCTTGAGCGACATGCACGGGTTTTATTCTTCACATCACTAACTTGTCCCAACAGCTCGAATTTTTCCACCAATTTCTGTATTGCGGTCCGACAAGGTGCTTCAAGACGACCCAAAAATGCGAACTGTGACTGTAAAATTTTCACCATTTTTGTAGTGAATTTTTATAATTTCAATGCATTGTTGAAGCGTGTATCGTTCCATTTTTAGTAATGGTGTAGTTTCTTCTTGTCAAATGATAAAAAGTAACAGCTTTAAAAGTGACAGCTACCGACAGTGACAGCTATTCAAAATAACACCTCTTATTGGAAAACCCTTTATGAGCCGCTGTCTTAGATTCCGCCAGGCATAGTTAACCATGTCCTGTTGATAACGCCACCACCCATTTCGTTGTTCCTCGACTCATCCTTAGTACCCTTCTTTAAGTGGAGCAGGTTGGTCACTTTATTGCCATTTTAACCTGTCTACAACGTTCCACGGTTGACTACCTTCTCAGGTTATTCATTTTTACTATTCCTTTGCCAATTGAAGAGAATGGTTCTGGTCCTGCTACTTTTCCCCTGTGTAATGTTTGTTCTTACAATCCCTATTAGCCAAGCTATTTTAGCGTAGCACGCTCTGCATTGCTGTATAAAGCGCAGCTCGCCAAATATGGAGGCAAAAATAACGCAATTAGTATAAAGTCAAGAGTGAGTTTAAGACTGTCTTTATTAATAAAGTTCGTTTCTATTTATACAAAATTCTTGTTCTTTATCCTAAGTAAGAAAATAATTAAATAGCATAAATTTGATCCCTTGTCCCAAATAGAGTATGGTGGAAGCGAAGTACAGAGTGAAACAATAACAAACTCATGAACTCGTATGAACCTCCACGTAGCATGAATCACTGTCGATACCGATCGAATGCCGCTCTATGCTATCTAGAGCGAACCGATGTTACGTAATGGTTCTTCGTGTTCCTGTTCAGTGTGTCTGAATTGAATCACTACACCTATTTTGCATGGGAGTCCGCCTTTTCGTTGGCATAGATCCCTATGCGTCCCTGTACTCAAGTCAGCGTTATTTCATTTTTAGATGAACTCTTATTGAATTTGAGCTCAAAATCTAGTTCCAATGATGTTGTGATTCTCTCTGAGCACCGCCTGATTGTCCAGTGCTCTAAGGATATTTCTTCCCTTCATCTGACTTTTAAGTAAGTAGTCCAACGCATGCAGCAAAGCAACCATCTCAGCCTGGTATACGGAAGTGTCTTTCCCGAGCGTGAGGCGGGTTAGTTCCAGTTCTTCTGAATAGACTCCGCCATTCGTCATGTGAAAATCACTACGAGTTAATACGAACTCTTGTATTTCCATCCATAGGCATGTTCAGCTCCCTAATCTCGTTTTTGACAAGTTCTAAAATCTTGTCCATAGATGGAAGCACGATCGTGCGATTTCGTTACTTCTATTCATGCTAAGCATTGGACCCTATTCAGGTGCTTCCTCCCAGTTTTCTGCTAAACTTTAGCATACCAAACGACCGAGACGTAGGTGACAACGGGTCTAGTTATCCTGATCCGAAAGTCCCTACTTCTGTCCACAACCATGTGGTACCCTGCTTTGCCTTCCTCAACACGGTAGTTCCAATTAAGTCCAATATCTAGATAGACCTAACCTTCTTGGTTGTTTTTATTTCCGAGGCTTAAAGTGTTAAGGGCTGGAATTCCAGATGCTTCCTCTTCCTAGTGAAGACTGTTAGATCTGTTTTCCCCGCATTAATGGAGAGCCCTTGTTCCAGACACCTTGAGTACATTCTTCATGATATCTGTGGCGACGTCTATTAACTTGCCTCTTGCCATTATTGCTATGTCGTCGGCATATCCTACCGTATGAATGCCAGTCGCCTCAAGTCTATTGAGAAGAGAGTCCACATTGATATTCCAAAGTGTAGATGAAAGAACGCCTCCCTGTGGGTATCCTGAGCTAATCCCTCCTCTGAATTTTTGTGGTCCCTGTCTGAATATATTCAGCCCTTGTATTCAATATTATATTGGCCACCTATCTAACCACAAGTTAACACTTCGCTTTTCCAAGGCTTGTTTCAGATTTTCAAAGCATACCTTTTCGAAAGTACCTTCAATGTCCATTATCGTGGTCATCGCAATGCATATTCTCATGTTGGGAGTGGTTTTTGACAATCACTATCCCAAAAGACACTCGCCTTGGGTGCTTCCCATTTATCAGAACCAAATTTTATTCAACCGTGATTCAAACTCGCCTCCCCATCTCATCGAGGTTATAAGAAACCTTTTAGCATATTCAAAGTATCTCTCTCACATGAATCTACTAAATGCCATTTTCATGGTAAATCTAGATTTATCGTTCATCTATTGATTTTTATTCAGTATTCCAAAATATATCGTACGCAAGACCACATCACACACATGGCCAACAGGTTTGCACATTTTATACGATAATTTGTTAATTAAATACTCAAATCGAAATAAATGCAAACAGGCCTAGTAACATACTCACCTGACAGGTCTCCGCTAAATGGGAATCAAAACAAAAATCCAAAACCCAGCTGCAAAGTCCATCATCAGATTGGCGTTGAGTTTTCAGAAAAGTTCATCTTCGTGAAGACTGAGGAGAAATCTAACACAGCCTGCACTGGTTTGGTTATGTCATATTTTATTATTATTTAACGCATATAGGTGAATAACTATATCGCTTGAACAAGAGGCACACTATACACTAGATTGGTGATATAAACAATTGAAAACGTTCGTTATTGTTTTTGGTGAAATTGTTTTTCAATTGAATTGCTTTACTGCCGGACCTGTTACTTTCGACTCTTCGGTTTAGCCCCCTGCAACTTCCATGAGACCCGCACAAATTAGCGGAGAGACTGTGTGCATTGTGCAAAAAAAGCGAAAGGTACCCTTTTGTAACTTTGTGGGTTATTGAGGGTAAAAGCGAAATACTATTTGGTTAATTAGATATTTTGGGCGTAGCTTTTGTATGTGGGTACTAGATAGTTTCGAAGACCTTCGACTGAGTGATTGACAACAGTTTTATGACTTGGCTGTAAAATTTAGCGGAGGGTTTTGTGTGGAAAGATCCATTTGAGATTGTAAAAAAGACTGATTGAATGGGTTGGAGACTGGGGTTTAGATAGGTCGATGTCGAGATGTTTGATGGAGTAGTAAGTCCTAGCCCTTTGTGGACGGACTTTGAATTTTATTTGGTTGTAATTTCCACACTAGACATAACGATCCAAATAAAAAGGATTGATGGTGATTGATAAGACGAAAAATTCGCTTAGCTTTCTTTTTGGGAGAGCGGATCATATTTTGCAAGGAAAAAGTTTAAATACCTGAAAATGTCTATACGAAGAAAGTTTGACATTGGCGGCTTTGTATTAAGTCACAATTACTTAACAGGCTATGCTGACGGAGGTGGTTGTTGGCCATAGAGAGTCACCCAGTGTCGAGAAGCTGTTTGAAAAGCGTTTAACTGAGATCTGCCTAACCTGATTTTAGTGGCGATATGGACAAGCAGCAAACAGTGACTCATGGATAAAAGGTTAAAGGCAAAGTTAGCAGTGAACGAACTCCCTTACGTGGCTAGATGTAGGCCAGCATTATCATTATCCAATAATTGCGTCAATGGCGTAACAGAGAATTACTTGCCGACTTACTCTTGAGCTATCAAGACTGAAAGAATGCAGCAGATCAACTGAAAAATAAGGAAGATGAGACTCGTACCGATACGGTACACATTGAGACCTACGATCACACGTCTTTATAGACGTCGCAAGACACCTCAGAATGGCGGCTTCTAAAGCTTGTCCTAATACATCGTTGAGCTCCTCACTTTGACGAGAAGATCTCTATGAAAGGGCAAGAACATCTGATTGGCAAGACAAGAAAAAAAGGTGTTTCAAGGCTTAGTAAAAAAGGGTTTCAATATCGCCAAAGATTGATTCTCCCTCACCGGGAACGAGCGAGCATATCTTTATATATATAATTCTACTGTACGTGTGTATGTCACTGAACTCCTCCTAAACGGCTGGACCGATTTGAATAATTTTTTTTGTATGCGTTTGGGTAGCGCCCTGGATGGTTTAGAAGCCGATTGGTCAAAATTGGACAAAGGGGCGTGGTATCGCCCATACAAAAATAACATTCAAAATCTTATATCTTGAAAATCACGGAATCGATCGAGTTCAAATTTACACATAATCTTAGGTATTAACCAAGGAGTATTCCTGTGAAGATTGGTCAAAATTGGATAAAGGGGCGTGGCACCGCCCATACAAAAATTACATTCAAAATCGTATACGTATTTCAAAAGCAACCGAATCGTGACTGCGAGTTATTAAGTAAAATACAAAATTAATTTATTTGGAATATATAAGACAAAAGAAGTTGAAACAATATCACACTCCACTGTTCATACGGAACATACAAACACAGTGCCCCAAAAATCGATGTATTATTAAAAAACAAAATTCTAAAAAAAAAACGCCTTTTTGTACGGAGCCTTTTAATATTTCCGGTGTCGCATTTCAATGAATATTAAGTGTATTATACATACAACAATGCCACGTCTTCGTGAACGAGGAGGAAATATTGGTCGACGTACTTCGATCGGCAGAAGATAAATTGACGGACAATGAAAATTTAAGAAACCAGGCTGTAATCAAACGTGTAAATGAAAATCAAGAGCAACGCAACGAACGTCTTCGAGCCAATGCATTAAGACAAAGACTGGCCCATCAAAGAGTCACCGATACATTTAGAACACGTGAACAACAGCGTTTGCAAGTGTATCGCGCATTGACACGTGCATCACTTCTTCACCTTGCGTTTGAATATGAGTCGGACATCGACTATTCGTCATATTCACAAATTGTAATCGGTTCTATGAACAAACAATGCCAATACTGTCATGCACTCAAATACAAAGGTGAATCGGCCGGTTTCTGCTGCGCGTCTGGAAAATTTGTATTGCCACCATTGAATTCGCCGCCAGAACCATTGAAAGCACTATTGGCTGGAGCTACATCACAATCCAAATTGTTTTTGCGTAAAATTCGCAAATTCAATTTCAAATGACTTCATTTGGAGCAACAAAAATCGTTCAGAACGCGGATGGTCGCAATTTTCAATCAACGTTTAAGATTCAGGGCCAAGTGTATCATCAAATTGGTTCTTTAATGCCGATGCCTAATACCGATTCAAAATTTCTCCAAATTTACTTCATGGGTGATGAGGAACAGCAAATAAACGCACGCTGCCAGTACAACCATATCGAGCAGATGGAGGAGCGACAAATTGTGGGTATTTTAGAACCGTTTTTTTTAAATGCAAAATTATTATCTGGGATGAATGCACTATGGCACACAAGCATTCACTTGAAGCTCTCGATAGAATGATGAAAGATCTAAATAATACCACCAGGCTTGGTGGTGCTTTACTGCTGCTGTCCGGTAATTTAAGAGAGACATTGCCGGTCATTCCACGCGCTACATATGCGGACGAAATTAACGCATGTATAAAACAATCATCTATGGCGAAATGTCTGTACATTACGTCTTAACACAAATGTAAGAGTTCAACTACAAAACGATCCACTGGTACTATCATTCTCCAAACAATTGCTCAACATTGGAAATGGAGCAATACCATTGCATGGAGACACACAATGCATCAAATTGCCGGACAACTTCTGCAACATGGAAAATACGAAAGATGCTTTGATTGAAATCATATTTCCCGATTTACAAGCTAATTATATTAATCATACGTAGCTTCAAAAAGCATGCAGGACAACGTCTGTCGGGTCCGCTAGTATATGTATATATCTGTCGTGAATTAAGTATGATAGCGCGGGGCAGTCTGACGATGCCTGCGTCTTAAGAAACGATCGCTTCTAGGGTTGGTGTCGACAAAGTAAGATTGACCATAAACAAAAGCCTGAACATGGCTTCAACAAAAGTTGAAAAATGTAAAAAAAGGGAAAAACTCGAAATTCATTGAAATACACGTGACATCTATGAATAACATCTAAACTAAGGAAACACGCAGCTTCTCTTTTTTGCATTTAAAATTTGGAGAAGCAATTATAAAAAACAGAGAGCGTGTCTGTGTAAAACCTAGCTTCTTCATTTCACTTCAGCGTGCCCATACAAGTATTCACTTTGACAATTAAGTTGAAAAAATTAAAAAAATATATCTTTTCATATAAGATATAAGAAGATCGCCAACAGCGCCACCTATCGGTCCAAAACTATACTATCCATCAGGTTACAACCAAACATACCCACCCACAAAATTTCATTAAAATCGGTTGAGTGGTTAAGGAGTTTAAGGCGGCGGCGTAGTGATGGCGACAGGCCAATTTCCGTCACGCACTTCCGCTTTTACCGAAAGCGAACAATTTAAATTGAAAATAAATGTGGAGATTTACTAAGGGTGGTCCAACGAAAACGCACGATGTTAATTGTAAATAAAACAAAAAGTTGTCCAAGAATTATCTTAATATTTTTTTATTATGATAGAAGGATCTAGGACAAAATTATGTGTGAAACAAAATATCGGCCAAATGCTCACCACGTCTTCGGTGGCATTTGGCACCATCCTGTTGGCAGCACCGGTCGTCCAGATCCATATCGTCAATGGCCACAAGAAGTCAGAGCCGAATTAAAAAATCACCAAGTACACGAAATGCATTTTCACTTGAACGCCCATTTTCGTAAAAGGCTTTAACTATATTAATGCCCTGCTTAATTTTGTACCTCTTGATGGTTTAATTTGTCAAATACTAAAACAAAGAAATGTTAAATTAAGTGGGGCAAAATACTTGACGTTAAGGTGTGACTCACAATTAACATCGGGCATTACGGTTGGACCGCCCTTTATGTGATGAAAGAGTATTACCGATTTTTTCGACTCAGACCAATTAAAGAAAAAGAAGAAGAAGCTAAGTCTGTATACCTGGTTTTTACCAAAGCTAGAATGTACTTTAACCCATCTGCGATAAGCCGGTCCTCAGCGGATTGCAATTGACCGACTAAAGGGGTTGGAGTATGCCAAGACGAGAGGCTCACTGAGGATGCCTCAGCATTCCCAAAAAGGTTAATTGGATGCGTGCGAGAACCGGCTCATTCCGTTGTAAGAAAGAACCAACTTCACAGAGTTGTCCTCCACCCAAAACCTGGGAGCTACAGTCTTCAACCCTATTTTCATGAGCTCCTGAACCGTTTTCGGTATAGTCGGCTATTTCAGATAGGTAGGACTTGACCGAGAAACAAAAAGATTCGCTATATAGAGAATCCTCTGTATCTAAAGGTTTGGAAAGCTTACGTGCGACATGGTGGAGTCTTTCTAAGAAAGGTCCCATTTGATAAATATTTTTGACAGATCTTTGAAAGCACTGTATTCAGGAGCGGAACTCGACTTCCAACAACACAGGCTTAATGCTAGCAATATCCATGGAAAAATGTCTCCAGTTCCGCTTTTTCTCTAGAGTAGAGGCAAAAATTCTCCGGACCGGGACGTTGATATTCTTACCTAGCCCCGTCATCTTAGACCATCTCATATATTTTTGTATAGCTGTGCATTCTTCTCAAAACTCCTTCACTGCAGTTTAGGTACTTTCCATACCCATGCCATCATACACAATTACACAACTGGTCCCAACAATAAGTATCCAACTCCTCGCATACAGCTTACAACATAGACGCTGCCCGCACAGAAGCAATAGCTCTGCAGCCAGTAGCCACCCAAGTTCTGTTCCACTTCAGCGAAACAATTCTCACTCCCACTCAACCTGAAACTCTCGAAAAACATTGCATCTGGCATGAGACCCTCAAAAATCGTAGGTATCTCCAACGTTTCCAACAGACAAATATTGACACTTAATTTATGCACCTAACACCTTCGAAATCGTACAAGTCATGCGGCTGAAGCCGCCCGACCACGCGCACTTACCCGAAGTACAACAGGAGCTAAAACAAAAGTCAAGAAAGCACTCCCCTCGCTCTAAATGTGCACTTCAACTTCAGCCACAAACTGTTCAAGTCAACTTAACCTATGCCACTCCAACCAGACGTACGACCTGAATAACCGTGTGAACACACTCGTTTTTCAAACACCGACTTTTGGTGTTGGATGTCCCCACCAAAAGACGGTTACGTTCCGTACGGTATTTGCACTAGTCTGCCTGCATTTATGATATTTCGTAATGGCGCGCAAACACATGTCATAAGTTTATCGTTCAAATTGGACAGTTTGGGTGGCGGGAAATTCAAAGAAATTGTAACGTGAGAAAAAAGAAGAAAGAAAGAATTTAAATAAAATAAAATTATTTAAATTCTTTCAAAAAAAAATATATATATAATTATTTTTTTTTTTTTTTTTTTTTTTTTTTCAAAGCTAAACCTAAAAATCCCGGGGGTGCAAAACTGTGCCCCGCGCGGCTCGTCCGACGAATAAAGTACACGTCGGGTCCTCCACGGGGCGTCATCCTGTAACCCAGGATCCATATGTATAGCTTCTCCTACTACTCCCAAGCTCATCCTTATCCTAGGAAGAAAACACCTTTTTCCTCGGGCTCGATTCACCACCATGTGTCCATGACAAACCTCCAACTGGACAACCATATATAATGCCCCAGCCAGAACATAACACTAGAGTGGTGGAACCCTCACAAAAAGGAAGACACAGGAAAAAGGATAACCACTTCTTATACGGCCTGTTACAGCCGTGTTAACCGAGTAGGTAGGGCCGTGTATGTAACTAACCATTTTTATTTACACGGATTATAAGTTCTAAATACCTTCACTACTAAGGCAACCCCTAGGACGATAACACTACAGGCAATCTCAAAGATCCAATAGGGCTACCGGGTGAAGGGTGTTCGGGCATTCAGCAGCGGCAGGCATGCTAGCGGGGCTCCGTCCTATGCTCGTCGGAATGGGGGGGATCTTGCTACCTACTAGCCGAACTGTGTTACATTCTAATACATGCCTGTCTCGAAGGTGTAACTTGAGAAGAAACGTTTAAAAAGAGAGGAGCCCGAAATTGTCCGATGATTTGTCACGTTGTTGCCCAATGACAACCGCGATGAAATACGCCATTTGTAGTTGGAAATACACCCTGTATGCGCGGGAGAAAGAGAGCAAGGTGATCTAGCTCTCGGAAGTGTAAACCCACCCCTATGGTGACCTGGAATTAGGATCCATAGCCAACCACCGTTGGTAACTAAGCCACTTCCAAATAATTCCCATAGTTACCCCTCAAAAAAGAAGAGGCCTTAGCCTCCTTTAGACCAAACCTACTTCGTCGTGTCCTAGACGATCAACACATCCAATCTGAGATATTATTACTCACTATTCATTTTGGGGAATACCCAACTTCCATGCTATAAGAACCAGAAAAGAAACTTCATGCTCCGAAATAATACCAAGGTGATGTAATATATACAAAATCCATTAAATTTTATTTACTCCAGAAAATCAACTGTCTAAATTAATTATGTCTAAAATTCAAGACCTCAAACTTCAGAAGGAAGTTATAAGCCATTCTATACGAATTAATTCCTCAACAGGAAGTCTTAATAACTACTTAATGAATATCGAAGAGGGGGGATCAATAAATAAACATTCCAGCGACTCCGCTAATATTTTAGTGAAATTGTTAATATGTAGGGAATACCCAAAATTACTTCAAAATGATTCAATTACTACTTAGATTCGAAATAATTACGATAGTAATTTACGTTAATTATTTAAATGCCGGAGGGGCCAGTGAATGAATACAATAAGGCTCACAATCTGTGCCACAAAATACAAAAAAAAATCACAAGAATAATCAATAGGACAAGGGTCAAAATATATATACTTTTCAAAAGACTTACCCCTAGAAACTATAATTTTCCCTTACTTTGTAGGGACACGACATGTAGACTGCAGGGGGGGATGGTGTGCACAGCATCTCCTGAGTGTAGTACCGAAAACGCTAAGGGGAAGAAAAGAAATCTACAAAATATGCCGTCAAGTGCGGCAAAATACAATTGATTATCCTTGTTAATCTTACAAGAACTAGAGATATACAGATAAAGTAATTAATTTGTAGAATTATCTACTTCATTCTTTTATTGACTCAATTAATACCTAACGGCAAATTAATTTCATTATATTTTTTTTCTTCTTTATTTTTATTTAATTTTTATTAAGATTTTTACTTAATTTTTATTTTATTTTTATTTTTGGGGTAAACGAGAGAATGTTTTAAAGATATAAATTTAAATTTAATGTCCTACCACGGAGGCTGTAAATTAAATTACGTTAGGGGATGGGAAAGGGGGAGGGTGAAAATTCGGAATAGTTTGACGACTCTGCTAGGCTGCATGCTGAGGATCCTGGTGATGATGGGCTGCTGAGTTTGACCACTCTTTCCTTGACTACTTCCTGGTGATGGTTTTCGAATCTATCGCATGGATTTATTACGGTATATAACCGGGAAACCGTGCCACTTTAGTATATTTTTTTTTTCTTTTATGTTAACCGCACTATATGACCGAGATATGGATGGTCGGCGGGGTCTGAAGATACCAATTTCACAAGGGGGGAATTCGGCGGTTCACTTAAGGCACCAGATTCAAAAACCGGACTCAGGGTAGGGAGAGTCTTAAGTACACGTCCCTTTTTCCAAATCACGTGGGTATGACACTGGTGAGTTGATGGGGAAAAACAAAATCACTGGGGGTGGCTGAGTAAGTCAGGGGGGAATTAATGTGACGCGGCACCACTACGAAATTATTATCACGTGGATGAATTTGGGGATTCGACTGAGTTTTGAGTTTAAGTTTTTATTTATATTTTAATCACGATTGCACATGGTGTGTCCGTAGGGATTTGATTTATTTAGCTCCCACGACAAGGAATTTATTGGTGTTGAACCATTTTATTAATCGCGACAAGTAATTTACTTTGTACAACGTATGAAATAAAACTCGCCCAACCGCACGCGCACAACCCCGAACAAAAGCACACCAACCAAAGGTCACGTCCGACCAGCTCCACTGCCAACTATCCAACTCTCTACTTGCTTTCAAAAAGCTACCTCGTCAGCAAACGAATGCCTCACAACCAATCGGACGACGCGCAAAAACAACTCAAACTTTCCATGGAAAAGTACTGAGTGCGTACCCACGCCACTTTTCCATAGACATCGTATGACTCCAGACAAAGGGAATACAGAAAAAAACTACCGCTCAACCCATGTATGTCGCCAATGCAGCTGCGCATACATCATGTACGATACCTCTTTCTTTGGTATTTTTGCTAATGCGGTTTGACTGCTTTGCTACCTACTGTACGAGTACATTCCTTGTGCCACACCAAAAAAAACTACCACGCCATCAATTATCAATGACCTGGTGTGTATGTGTTATCGCAAATTCCTTTTCTTGTTTTTACTCTCTCTCTCGTTTCTCTTACTTATCCTATGCCACTACTACTTTAGCCAAAATACCATCAACGCCCTCTATGGGCGGATAGAGTAACACATATCCCGTACACACAGAGGATAGAAATGGATCGTATCCTGTACACAAACCTTTATTGTAGTTTGTATGGGATATTATATTATTGAATAATTTTGGATATCCGAATATGGTTTGGGTTCGGGGATCGATTATTTCACTTACAAAAGGGTAGAATAATTTCCTATGGAAACGATTCCTACAAAACTTATCACTTTTGCGAGTGCAAAGGAGCACAAGGGATAAGAGAAGAAACGCTTGAGTGAAAGTATTATTTTACGAGCTCTCATGCACAGACTGAGCCAGCCGGGCAAAAGCGAGATTATTTCTTCAGGAACGAATGTCTTTTATATGGAAAACTCCTATGGGTCTTCCATTCATGTCCTGTAGGTCATACAAATTTGAACCTACAATTTTTCGGACTTGCATTTTCAAAAACTTGGGACAAAGTTTCGCATTAAGTTTCTTTGATGCGTCGCTGAGGATGAAATTGCGTTTATAAACGATGTCTCCTACTTTAAACGATCTGTTCGTACTCCGAAGGTTATATACTTTCTCATATTTGTTATGGGCATCAGCCAATGACTTTTTGAGGTGCACATGCAAAATATTCATCTTATCTGGTTTGGCAAGAACTTTTAGATCGGAACTGTTCAGAACGTCGAGAGTGCGTAGCAGTTCATAGGAGGTGCCATGTTCAATCATGGTATACCCGAACAGGGCTTCATAAGGAGAAACTCCAATGGCTGTATGAACTGCTGAACGCAAAGCACAACCTATGGAGGGAAGTTGTTCATCCCATCTAGTCTGATCCGTCGCGAGATAAGAGCGTATAGCTGCTAAGAGTGAGCGGTTTACGCGTTCACTCGCGTTGGATTGCGGGGCGTAAGCTGCTGTCTTAACATGACGTATACCAAAACTGGTCAAAAATTTGTTAAATTCACGACTGGTGAACTGTTTGCCATTGTCGGACATGAGGGTTTCAGGGACTCCAAAGAGTAAAAAGATTTGATCGCGCAAAAATCGAGTGGTGTTGTCTGTGGTTGCTTTCTTCAGTGGCTGCAAGAGCACAAATTTGGTTAATTGGTCCAACACTATAAGAATGTGGGTATTACCACTTTTTGAGCGGGGATATGGACCTAAGAAGTCGATGAACAGATGTTGAAATGGCCGGTCAACTTCGAAAGCCTTTCCCATGGGTGATCGTAAAATCGAATTTGGGGCTTTGGAGGCCTTACATTCTTCGCACTTACCAATAAATGTCTTGACCTGGGAGGCCATGTTGGGCCAATAAAATTGTTCGCGCAACCGGTGTAGGGTTTTTGCTATGCCGCCATGCGCAGCGCGAGGGGGGCAATGAGCTAATGATATAAGACTTTCTGTCAACTGCGATGGTATCCAAAGCTTCCAGACCAATTCATCTTGTAACGGGTGTCCTGAACAGTGTTTGACTCGTTTGTAGACAAACTGATTGGAGACTATTAGGTCTGGTAAACTAGATTGGTTACGCTGGATGTTATCCATTAAACTCATATACTCCTCCGATTTAAAATTTGGGTCGGAAAGATTGACTCTCAGCACATCTGAAAAATTATAATTTGAAGAGTCCGGATTTATAGAGTCCAGACTGTAAACACGGGATAAGGCATCTGGCACAACATTAAGAGAGCCTTTTCGATGCTCAATATCGAAAACAAAACTTTGTAGCTTCAGGCTCCACCTGGCCAATCTTCCATCCAAATCCTTTTTATTCATAAGCCATTTCAGGCTTGCGTGGTCGGTTATGATTTTAAACTTATGGCCTTCCACATAAGCTCTGAATTTTTGCACACCCATCACCGCTGCAAGGCATTCACGTTCAGTGACGCTGTAGTTGCGTTGGGCCGTGTTAAGTTTATGGGAATAATAGAAGATTGGACGCTCCGAGCCGTTCTCATCACATTGGCACAAAACACAACCGATACCAGTAGCGGATGCATCACAGACGATTACGAATTCTCTATCGTAATTCGGATTAACTAGGATTGGGGCTGTCGTCAACATGTTCTTAAGTTGAGTGAAGGCGGCGAGCGCTTCGCTGCCAAAGCAAAACTTTACACCCTTCTTGAGAGTATTCGAAAGGGGCGTAGCTATAGAAGCAAAGTCTTTTACGAAACGCCGGTACCATCCCGCCATACCGAGGAATCGGCGAACCTGACGTGGTGATGTGGGTACCGGGAAATCATGGATCGCTGCTACCTTCTCGGGATCAGTTTTGAGACAACCTTCTCCTACAATAAACCCTAGGTATTTCAATTGGCGGAAACAAAAATTGGACTTTTGCAGATTGATGGTTAATCCTGCCTCTCTAAGTCTACTTGCTACGCGTGACAACATTTTCAAATGCTCCTCGAACGTTCTTGAAACTATTAACAAGTCATCCAAGTAGACAAACACGTTTTCTCTCAATTCGTGAGGTACCACTTTGTCCATTAATCTGCACATGCGCTGTGGCGCATTGCAGAGGCCAAAGGGCATGACTCGGAATTGGTAAAGTGGTCTACCGGGGACGGTGAAAGCAGTCTTCTCCCTGGACCTTTGCTCCAACGGTATCTGCCAGAAGGCATCCTTCAAATCCACACTCGAAATAAAGTGTGTATCCGAAAGACGCCCCAGCAGCCCCTCAATATGAGGAAGTGGATACGCATCCTTTCTTGTGACTTGGTTCACTTTTCGAAAGTCCAAGCACAGGCGATTCTTACCAGGTTTTCGTACCAATACGACTGGTGAACTCCATGCGCTTGAACTCTCCTCAATGATCCCCATGTCCAGCATGCGATCCAACTCCTCATACAGCAGAGTTTGTACCGCTGGAGAAACGGGATAATGCCGCTGTTTGACGGGTTCAGCGTCACCGGTATCTATCAGATGTTCCTCTAAAGTTGTTTTTCCTAGGCCAACAGTGGCAAAGGAGGGGAACAACTTCATGGTTTGGTTTAATCTACTGGACTCCTCGGGTGATAGCTTACAAAAATGTTCATTACTGGGACTAACTGGTCGATCGAACGATAGTTCGGATATAAGGTGTGGCGCTATCTGAAACGACTTCCAGAAGTCAACCCCCAAGTATAAGGGTTGCTTCAGGGAGGGAACTAGAAAGAGGGTGATCGGCTTGACCGAGCCTTTGTACGAAATGTCGATGGTAACTTGTCCTATAACGGACTGGGTCTGTCCGTCAGCAGTTTTCACTAGCGAGCGAAAACTTTTGAAGGGGATATTATTTAATTCGAGCAGCTTGCATCCCTCGTGTCCGAGGCAACTTATAGCGGCTCCGCTATCTAAAAGTCCTAATATACTGTGTCCGGAGATGCTCACTAAGGCATAAGGACGTGGATCATGCTCGGGACTACAGAGAGATGTGGCTGCTAGAGAACGATAAGTTTGTCTTTTCTGTTTAAACTTGTTTCGAAGTCGGAGTATTTTATTCGACACACCGAAGGGAGTGTTATTGAATATCCTAAGTCGGGTTGCATAGTAATTCTGCAATCGATCATGCAAGGATTTACCTGACGTGTTCCGGTTTTGAACAGGCTGAGGAAGAGATGTTACTTCACGTCTGAGGATCTTAATTGAATTCGAACAGTCTGGGGAAGGTGAAGTTGTGAAAGTGGTACTGTTACGTGAAGTTAATTGCGAGCCGGGTTTCTGTCCTGTGAACAACTCACCCCGGTGGATGACCTGTTCTGCCGCGAGTTTTCCGAACATCGCGTGCATCTGGGTGTAGTTGTATTTTCCCTACCACACTTATAACAGAATACATTTCTTTGGGGGCTATCGCACTCATAAAAAGTGTGCCCAATAACCTTGCAGTTCCAGCACGCCAATGCGTTTTGGTTTCTGCGACTTTCGATTGCGTCGACATGAGGGTCAACGCCACTAAAAGAGGGTTCTTCTTCACTAACTCCTAACTCATTAACATGCCGTCGAAAGGCGGGAGCTGGCATAGCTCGAGCTCTAGGGGGCTCATGATCACTGAGATACTTTTCAATGGTGCGACATACATACACCAGTTCGGGTAGGCTGCTAGTATTGAAGGTGATTAAGAGCTCACCCATACGCTTGCCTACGTTTTGTTTAATAATTTCGATTATTTCTCTGTCTGGTTTTGGGTTTCTCAAACGGCTATTCAATTGCAAAATATCGTTATATAGATCATCGAAAGGTTCCGCAGGACCTTGACGACGATCGGTCATTCTTCGAGACAACTCGGAATCTGTTTCCAGGCTTCTAAATTGTTCTATCAGGGAATTCTTAAGACCGGGCCAAGTGACATTTGGATTGGACTTTAAGTAAACCCAAAACCAATTTTCAACTGGGCCGGTGACAAACTGGTGAAAGTTCAACACTACCTCATGCCATGAAGCTCCATAACCTTCTTTGACTCGCTCCAATCGGAAAAGGAAGTCATCGACTGACATCTTTTGGTTATCAAATTTAATGCCCCACTTATGAAAATGGTGGGCCTTAGAAATGGTCGACGCGGGAGTTTGCACTCTACCGCCAGTAGTGGGAGTCAAGGGCTGGTTAAGGTTCAAATTGTTGAGTTGGTTAAGAAAATTATCCACGTTCTCACTTCGAACGTTGGGAGGGGGAACCGTCATATCCGGTAATCTCATAGGAAATGCTGGTGGTTGCTCAGGCTGGGGTGGTACGGCTGCACTAGTATTACGTGGAATTCGTGTCGGAGTCCGAGAGTTTAATAGGTCTTGAAAAAGCAGAGTTATATCGTTTTTGGTAGTGACTCGGTTCCTTTCTAACTCTTCTCTGATCACACGTAAATCTTCGGTGCGGCTCAGGCCAACCGTGGCCGCTACGATCTCCTGTACATACTGTGCCAAACTATTATCTCTTATGGTATTGTCCGCATCAACTTCCACATCCGATTCCGCGCGTATATTTACGTGCTCAACAATCGGTTGCGAGTCACCGGACCGGGTGTCATTGAGAGAAGCAAGTGCTTCCCGTGAAGTGGACGGAACGGGTTCGTCGTTAAGAGTACGGGGTTTCGACCGAGAGATTTTTGGGCCTAAAGACAAACGAGTGTCCTTGGCCTTTTTGTCTTTCTTGGGACGTAAAAGCCTCTCAGGGGCTACGTTTGGAAGCGACATATTTTGACTAGGGTCGTTGATAAAAATACCAAAGGTAGCAACTTTCAATATGGAAACTAATAAAAAATTATGTTTGGTCAATCATTGACAAAACTAACTTACAAATAATCAGACTAATACTACTAAGAAATTCACCAATTTCAAATTGGGGTAATTAATTACGTTTATAAATACTTCATAAAAGATTTGGATGTGTTGACGTCTTATCGGACAAAGACTAGCAGAACGGTTTAAAAAAAAATTCTCTGTACATATATATACATAAAATTATAAATATATATATACGCACATACAAAATGAATACAGTATGACGACAAATCGTTCCTCAACGGATTTGCGAAGACGGGTTAGAAATGGATCAGTCATAGACCGGGTCATGAGGACATAGCGACACAGCAACAGACGTAAGTCTAGACATCGTGTCCTAACCTACCGGACAGTGCGCTTTCCACTTCTCGTAACCGAGATGATGAAATAAAGAATCAGCTATCTCAACCGATAGCGATTGACTAAAGTTATGCAAATATTACTAAAAATCTTGTTTTCTTTCTTTGAGCAGCTTGATCATCACATTAGAGCACCCTACAATCAGGGATGATTAGCGTGGTTAGCAACTGACATAGATCGGGCATATAGTCACCAATCTACCGGACAAAGCTACAAAATCATCTATGAGATAAAGCACTACGAAGCGATGACATATATGGATCGGTGTACAAGACAAGGCCAATTGCCAATTGCAATTGTACACACGAACTACAGGTGAATAAATTCGAATACCTTAAAGGCAGCAAAACGTTAGTCTGGGCAAAACGCCACGAACTAAACGGACAACCAAAAGGTGACTCACAAGATTCTGAGATGAATCTCAAGAACAGAAGTGAGTGATAGCTGAACTTCTTGAGAGCAAGCTCAATCAAGAGTACCAAAAAAAAAAAAAAAAAACAGATATTTGTGTGAAGAGTAGAAGAAAATTCGTCTGCAACCTATAATAAGATTACACAACTAACAAATGGGTATAAAAGAACTAGATTTCGGAATCAATTTCGGGCCCCACGTTGGGCGCCATCCTGTAACGTGAGAAAAAAGAAGAAAGAAAGAATTTAAATAAAATAAAATTATTTAAATTCTTTCAAAAAAAAATATATATATAATTATTTTTTTTTTTTTTTTTTTTTTTTTTTTTTTTTTTTTTTTTTTTTTTTTTTTTTTTTTTTTTTTTTTTTTTTTTTTTTTTTTTTTTTTTTTTTTTTTTTTTTTTTTTTTTTTTTTTTTTTTTTTTTTTATTTCGGGCCCCACGTTGGGCGCCATCCTGTAACGTGAGAAAAAAGAAGAAAGAAAGAATTTAAATAAAATAAAATTATTTAAATTCTTTCAAAAAAAAATATATATATAATTATTTTTTTTTTTTTTTTTTTTTTTTTTCAAAGCTAAACCTAAAAATCCCGGGGGTGCAAAACTGTGCCCCGCGCGGCTCGTCCGACGAATAAAGTACACGTCGGGTCCTCCACGGGGCGTCATCCTGTAACCCAGGATCCATATGTATAGCTTCTCCTACTACTCCCAAGCTCATCCTTATCCTAGGAAGAAAACACCTTTTTCCTCGGGCTCGATTCACCACCATGTGTCCATGACAAACCTCCAACTGGACAACCATATATAATGCCCCAGCCAGAACATAACACTAGAGTGGTGGAACCCTCACAAAAAGGAAGACACAGGAAAAAGGATAACCACTTCTTATACGGCCTGTTACAGCCGTGTTAACCGAGTAGGTAGGGCCGTGTATGTAACTAACCATTTTTATTTACACGGATTATAAGTTCTAAATACCTTCACTACTAAGGCAACCCCTAGGACGATAACACTACAGGCAATCTCAAAGATCCAATAGGGCTACCGGGTGAAGGGTGTTCGGGCATTCAGCAGCGGCAGGCATGCTAGCGGGGCTCCGTCCTATGCTCGTCGGAATGGGGGGGATCTTGCTACCTAC
This sequence comes from Cheilosia pagana, assembly GCA_936431705.1. NCBI lineage: Eukaryota > Metazoa > Arthropoda > Insecta > Diptera > Syrphidae > Cheilosia > Cheilosia pagana. The sequence goes on along the minus strand of OW386166.1, from coordinate 12,472,055 downwards.
TAGCCGAACTGTGTTACATTCTAATACATGCCTGTCTCGAAGGTGTAACTTGAGAAGAAACGTTTAAAAAGAGAGGAGCCCGAAATTGTCCGATGATTTGTCACGTTGTTGCCCAATGACAACCGCGATGAAATACGCCATTTGTAGTTGGAAATACACCCTGTATGCGCGGGAGAAAGAGAGCAAGGTGATCTAGCTCTCGGAAGTGTAAACCCACCCCTATGGTGACCTGGAATTAGGATCCATAGCCAACCACCGTTGGTAACTAAGCCACTTCCAAATAATTCCCATAGTTACCCCTCAAAAAAGAAGAGGCCTTAGCCTCCTTTAGACCAAACCTACTTCGTCGTGTCCTAGACGATCAACACATCCAATCTGAGATATTATTACTCACTATTCATTTTGGGGAATACCCAACTTCCATGCTATAAGAACCAGAAAAGAAACTTCATGCTCCGAAATAATACCAAGGTGATGTAATATATACAAAATCCATTAAATTTTATTTACTCCAGAAAATCAACTGTCTAAATTAATTATGTCTAAAATTCAAGACCTCAAACTTCAGAAGGAAGTTATAAGCCATTCTATACGAATTAATTCCTCAACAGGAAGTCTTAATAACTACTTAATGAATATCGAAGAGGGGGGATCAATAAATAAACATTCCAGCGACTCCGCTAATATTTTAGTGAAATTGTTAATATGTAGGGAATACCCAAAATTACTTCAAAATGATTCAATTACTACTTAGATTCGAAATAATTACGATAGTAATTTACGTTAATTATTTAAATGCCGGAGGGGCCAGTGAATGAATACAATAAGGCTCACAATCTGTGCCACAAAATACAAAAAAAAATCACAAGAATAATCAATAGGACAAGGGTCAAAATATATATACTTTTCAAAAGACTTACCCCTAGAAACTATAATTTTCCCTTACTTTGTAGGGACACGACATGTAGACTGCAGGGGGGGATGGTGTGCACAGCATCTCCTGAGTGTAGTACCGAAAACGCTAAGGGGAAGAAAAGAAATCTACAAAATATGCCGTCAAGTGCGGCAAAATACAATTGATTATCCTTGTTAATCTTACAAGAACTAGAGATATACAGATAAAGTAATTAATTTGTAGAATTATCTACTTCATTCTTTTATTGACTCAATTAATACCTAACGGCAAATTAATTTCATTATATTTTTTTTCTTCTTTATTTTTATTTAATTTTTATTAAGATTTTTACTTAATTTTTATTTTATTTTTATTTTTGGGGTAAACGAGAGAATGTTTTAAAGATATAAATTTAAATTTAATGTCCTACCACGGAGGCTGTAAATTAAATTACGTTAGGGGATGGGAAAGGGGGAGGGTGAAAATTCGGAATAGTTTGACGACTCTGCTAGGCTGCATGCTGAGGATCCTGGTGATGATGGGCTGCTGAGTTTGACCACTCTTTCCTTGACTACTTCCTGGTGATGGTTTTCGAATCTATCGCATGGATTTATTACGGTATATAACCGGGAAACCGTGCCACTTTAGTATATTTTTTTTTTCTTTTATGTTAACCGCACTATATGACCGAGATATGGATGGTCGGCGGGGTCTGAAGATACCAATTTCACAAGGGGGGAATTCGGCGGTTCACTTAAGGCACCAGATTCAAAAACCGGACTCAGGGTAGGGAGAGTCTTAAGTACACGTCCCTTTTTCCAAATCACGTGGGTATGACACTGGTGAGTTGATGGGGAAAAACAAAATCACTGGGGGTGGCTGAGTAAGTCAGGGGGGAATTAATGTGACGCGGCACCACTACGAAATTATTATCACGTGGATGAATTTGGGGATTCGACTGAGTTTTGAGTTTAAGTTTTTATTTATATTTTAATCACGATTGCACATGGTGTGTCCGTAGGGATTTGATTTATTTAGCTCCCACGACAAGGAATTTATTGGTGTTGAACCATTTTATTAATCGCGACAAGTAATTTACTTTGTACAACGTATGAAATAAAACTCGCCCAACCGCACGCGCACAACCCCGAACAAAAGCACACCAACCAAAGGTCACGTCCGACCAGCTCCACTGCCAACTATCCGACTCTCTACTTGCTTTCAAAAAGCTACCTCGTCAGCAAACGAATGCCTCACAACCAATCGGACGACGCGCAAAAACAACTCAAACTTTCCATGGAAAAGTACTGAGTGCGTACCCACGCCACTTTTCCATAGACATCGTATGACTCCAGACAAAGGGAATACAGAAAAAAACTACCGCTCAACCCATGTATGTCGCCAATGCAGCTGCGCATACATCATGTACGATACCTCTTTCTTTGGTATTTTTGCTAATGCGGTTTGACTGCTTTGCTACCTACTGTACGAGTACATTCCTTGTGCCACACCAAAAAAAACTACCACGCCATCAATTATCAATGACCTGGTGTGTATGTGTTATCGCAAATTCCTTTTCTTGTTTTTACTCTCTCTCTCGTTTCTCTTACTTATCCTATGCCACTACTACTTTAGCCAAAATACCATCAACGCCCTCTATGGGCGGATAGAGTAACACATATCCCGTACACACAGAGGATAGAAATGGATCGTATCCTGTACACAAACCTTTATTGTAGTTTGTATGGGATATTATATTATTGAATAATTTTGGATATCCGAATATGGTTTGGGTTCGGGGATCGATTATTTCACTTACAAAAGGGTAGAATAATTTCCTATGGAAACGATTCCTACAAAATTTGCATTTTCCTCCAGTTAATGTATGGAATAGAGTCAGTCCATTCCACGGGCACAAAGATACGAATTAATGCAGTTCAATGAATGGAAATTCACGCAAACTCAACAGCAACGCGGACGGCGCGCGGCGGATAGAGTGCGATTTCGCGTGCCTGCTGTGTGTGCGTGAGTTCACAAATTGTTTTGACGTTGATGTTTAAATTTATGGATTTGACATTATGCAATGCGGTGGATCGATGTAGGTGTTTAGCTGCAGCCGCGTAATGTGATCTAGTTGCATTTATTAATTGGCGGGGCGATTGTCTACAGTGGGGGTCAAGAGTTTTCAATATTGTGTGGAGTTTTTTTTCGACATAGAGAGTGGATAAGTGTCACAAAAAACAGCTGATATTTGAAAATAACTTTCTTGATTTAAAATGTTCAAGGCTCGATATCGATGGATGTATCGACGATGGAGCACGTCCACTTTTTCTGAGGCCTTCTCTGTCCAGACTCCAGCTCCAGGTTCTCCTCGTTGAGGTATTCATTAAAATCACTCATCTTTTTAAACACAACAGAAGAACAAAGCAGAGCGATCTGTCAAAATTTAGCTTAAAAAAAATGTCCCGACACATTAAATGGGTACATTTTAGATATCTACATGAAGGAAATTCGGAAGCAGAAGTTTAATTTTAAGCTCGAGCTGCGTAGATTTGCTTAAATATAACTCAGTTAAATTCTGAAGAGAATTTTGTATGGCAATTTTGTCAAGCAAAAGTAGGAATATTCAAAGAGAAACTGATTTATCCACTGATTGGTAGGCATTTATATTGATGACCAGAAAAGTTTTGACACGCGGAATTCAACTACTGAAATTGATCTTCCATTTGGTATATGTTTGATAAAAATTGGATTTGAAATGACGCTGTAATCGGTACGACAAAAATATAGTCGAAAGGTGCTTAAATACAGTGGGGAGCTCATTTAAAAGGTTTTCACTATTCATTCGTTGGGTATTTTTAGTTACACAGCTGCACCAGTGCTGCCAGAGTGTTCATCAGAAATCGTAGTTACTAGCTTCCAAAATCGTGGAAATACAATTCTAGCAAATGAATTTTTGTATTTGATAAATTTGAAAAAATCTTGGAATTTTATGCTTTTTTAGATCAAAAGTCGTGGAATAATTTTAAAGCCTTAAAACCGAGCCTAAAACCGTAAAAATACAAAAAATTGTGGAATCTGGCACCGCTGAGCTGCACATCTCAGAGAATGTCATAATAGACTGCAGTGAAGAGTGTGAAGTTGGCTCTGGTCCGTTAAAAAATCAGTGGTAATCATCTGAATCCAAAAAAACATCATTCCTCACACATTTTTTCCATCTTTTCCTTCACATTTTGTGTTCCAATTTTAAAAATTAAAATGCACATGCCCTTAGGGACTGAAAAGAGAAATAAGATTAAAAACTTAGCTAGCTGTCACAGGGTTAGGCGGCTAACAACCTTATGCCGACGAATCGGATAGTACAATCGAACGACAGCTGTAACTACAAGGCACACTGTCTACCTCGACTCTTCTATAAGTTCGCCAGAAATTAAACGAAGAATAGTTTTGCCAATCGCTCTTTTGGCTAGAAAGGCAGTTAGCTATAGAGCCCTAACCGGAACAACTTAAAAGTTTCTGTATAAGCCATTGATTATGTCAGTCTTGCTATTTGGCGTCAAAGCTGAGACTCTACCTAAAGCAGATGAAATATCTTCGATCGTTAAAAGTGAAAAGTTCTTCGTAAAATGTTCGGTTCCGTCCTTCCGTCTACCTTAAGGGCTTTGGTGATGGAGGTTCAATGAAGAACTATGCGAGCTGTACAGATACATCGATCTATCAAAAATTCAGTCTTCTAAGATGGATATGAGATGTAGATAGCTGGACATAAGTCCTCCGGCCCATAGAGTGTTTGACTCCAACCCAGAGGACGACATAAAATAGGAAGACCTCGCCTTACAAAGAGAAATAGACCTCAATCAATTTAGAGTGGCGCTTATCAAGATCAAGCTAATAAGAGAGGCGGTTTGGTTGAGGCCCAGGTCCACGCCGTACTGTAGCACTCCTAAAAAGGAAGAAAGGTAGCTACGTATCGTAAAACAGGCTTTGTCTACCAGGAAGCGACTGGGCCAATGCGTTCTTCTAGGTCAGTGATTCCCAAAGTGGTCCATGTGGACTCCCAGGGGTCCACGGAAGACTCGACGGAGGTCTACGTTGGCTTGAAAAAAGTGTTTCGTTAGCAAAGAAATTTTTTTTAGTAAGACTGGCATATCGTCTGTTTTCAATCGTTAGATCTAATTTTGACATTGTTTGACGAGTTTTGGGAGTATGGTAAAAAAGGGGTCCACCGAAACCAGGTTAATTTTTAAAGTGGTCTACGGAAAAAAAAATAGTTTGGGAACCTCTGTTCTAGGTGAATGAATCCCGAACACAAATATTTAAGTCTCAAGCTCATATTTTTATTATATCAGCAACGGAACTACCCATAGGTACATAAATTTCAGCTGCCGTTTCCCAATTTGCATAAACTTCCTTCAGATGTTCGCATTTTGTTCTTCCGCGTAGGTTTTGGCAAATCGCCATCGACATTCATCGCTATGTCAACAATTTCTCCCGATTTCATCATGTTTCGCCTGGGATTCTCCGATGAACTCGCCGGCGAACGAAATCTTCTTCCGGTGAACTTAAAGCGAAGGAAATGTGACTCCCTGAATTTGCTGTGACTATGAAAACTGATACTATAAGTCACATAAGGTCTTGAAAGGGTTTCGTTACAAGTGCATCAGAAAATTTATGAATTTTTAAACTGCTCCTCGACAATTGTTCCAATCGATTAATTTCTCAAGCCCGTGCCTTTAATCAATTTGGCTTCGACTGTCATTCAAGAGTGACAACGGACTTATTATGACAGCATGTGGATTGAAATGCGTTCAATTTATGCGCCAAAGAGTTTAAAAATGTTTGAACATCCAAATCCGGGTGATTGTGGACGCCCTTCTTTCCAGGGTTTAAGCTTTAGCTGTCCAAATAAAGGTAACCACCTATTGCCTATGCAAATGCTAAGACCAACCCTGAATCCAATGGGGTCAAACTCCATCCAAACTACTCTCCAAATTAAATTCCAATTCGCATGCATAAAATGTGTAGAAACTCCAAAACCCAACCCAAAAGTCTCACGCAGTCCCGTCTCCATTCAATGCGAACTGCAGTCAAAAACCGGCTTCGCACAGCCTAAACCTTAACATTAAATCACAAAACTTCGAAAGCCTTGATGTTTAGCCATTCACCAACTGACGCACCGTCTTCTGTCGCGCTAACTCTACAACCGCGTCAGACACAATTCCCGCAGTAAATCGCATCTATCTTCATCACATTGTCCGCGGTTAAGTATGCAACCATCACACAGGTATTTAACATGCACAATTCGCGATTACAAGTGAAATTATCGAAAGGCCAGTGGAATAGATACATAGATGCATATGAGCGGCTGGCATGAATGGGGAAAATCCCCTGACGAATTCTAACACACACTGCAGCCAGTGAGGAAAATCACACAAAAGAAAAAGAAAATTCCAATAATTTTCGATGTTCAATGAAGAAAGTGATTTCTTTTATAAGCACACACCTTTCACATAAAAATACAGAGTCGCATACGCTATAGGTACGCATAAGTGAGAAGTACCGCACTTGAGAAATACAACACCTGACGCGAGAAGAAAAGAAGATGCCATTGTTATCGGGGCAATAGAATCTGAAAGTACTTGGTACCAAGTGTAGATACAAGTTGTTGCTTATTTTGAGAAATTAATTTACGACTAACTGTTAGAAGTCAATTATTATTGTTTGTTAATTGCCGCGCAAGAAAAAGGGAAACAAATTGCAACTAATTAAGCAGTCGGTTGTTAAGGTGCGTCTTGTGAGAGGTGGACTGAGCGTTTTGATGGTTGGAACTTTAGAAATTCGACAACTGTTATGTATGATGGCAATCGTGGTAGTCGTCCGGGAAGAGAGAAAGTAACGTAGATCGGTCATTTGCTTCTGATAATCATTTTTGAAAAGGGACTCTCTCCAAACACGAACCGACTAAAAAATAAAGTGCACGACTGGATCGCACGAAACTTTCTCGTTCATATCATCAGTTTGGTTGGCTTATTTTTATTTTATTACTGCTTATAGGCTATAAAACCAGATTTTTCAAATTGGTGATACTGGTAGGTGGCCATGACTCGAAGTAGAGTTTGTGATGAAAGAATTCAGAGATTTGTTTTTGAATTTACACGTTTTTGGGGGTAAATTAAGTGCGGTTTTCTGATAGTGTAGACTCCAATTGGCTGTAATTATTTAAGGGTTCATGATTAATTTGGTTAAAAAAGAAGAAGTGGGAAATATTTTCTAAAAAGTAGTTTCTAGTAGTTGTGATTACATTTTAACTGGTAGTGCGGTAATGTTTATAAGACGGCATTATTTGCATTTCTCTAAGAAAAACTAAGTATTGGGTTTTATTAACAATACTTATGTTATCGTTAATAAGCATTTTAGTCAAAATCTTTAGAGCTAATTTTGGAAAATAATGCGTACAAAATAGTAACAAATATTGCAATGTTGAGTTTGAAAAATAATGTTGCTCAACTATTTAGCTAAAAATTGAGTATAGGGTATTGTTCAGGATGTTAGTAATACTAGGTTTTTTAAGTTTTATCCAAATCGAAAACCGCGTTTTCGAGATCTGAACAGTTTTCAAAATCAGCGTTTCCGGTGGATAGAATTGAAAATGAAGGACGCAATAATGTTAAAAACGTCAAATATACTCTAAGTATGCATTTTGGTCAAAATCGTTTTACCCGTTTTCATGTAGGTAAAACAAAAGGAAACCAAATTCTCAAAATATGCCTTTTTTCAAAAATCCATTATAAACAATTTAGAGAAAAACTGAGCTTGCTATCATGTTAGGAATGACCATATTACATAAAAAATTAATTTTTGTTGCAATCGTATTGACCGTTTTCGAGATAAGGCCACTTTTAAAAAGTACCGTTATTCGACTTTTTACCCAAAAACTGGGTATGCAGTCATGTAAACCCCGTATATTGTAGTGCAAATGTACATTTTGGTTAAAATCGTTAGAGCCGTTTCCAAGTAAACCATAATTAAATAAATTCTTAAAAAACAAAATTTTTCCAAAATAGTCCGTTGAACGATAATTTAGGGAAAAACTGAGTTTGCCATCATGTTGGGAATGACCGTATTACCTTAAATATGAATTTTTGTCGAAATAGCTTAGACTGTTTTTGAGATATGACCAATTTTCAAAATTACCGTTATTCGATTTTTCTGCGAAAAACTGAGTATGCAGCCATCTTAGTTACACCTACCTAAGCCCAAATAACAATTTTGGTTGAAATCGTTAGAGCCGTTTTCGAAAAACTCAAAATTGCCGAATACCGTTAGAACGGCAACACTTAACGTGCAAAAAAAAAAGTGGCCCCGAACTGTAAGCCCACCAACTCCAAATCCGAAGTTTGAAAGAAATCCGCCCAGCCGTTTGCGCTGTGGAGCTCCGGAAGGACGGACAGACGGACAGACGGACAGACGGACAGACGGACAGACGGACAGACGGACAGACGGACAGACGGACAGAATTGCGAGACCCACTTTTTCGAGTTCCTCTATCATCGTAATGTCAGATTTGATTAAAATCTCGAGTTCGATTTTTTGTACGATTACAATACCTTTCTCTTACTACGTATACGAGAAAGTTAAAAATAGTTACGTCAATGTTCCTTTGATGGTTCCTGAGTAACATGTGGGTACAGTGACTTCTGATTTAAAGAAGTCTTCGATGAGATGCACTTAGTGCTGAATGCACCGCCACTGGTTATGGGAATTTGGTCTCACTGTTGAAGCCTTGAACGAAATGCTTTTCTTTCTTAACCTCTCCTTTCTTATTTCTGCAGCTTCTACCTATCGCTCTTCAATGTTACACATTTAAAAGTCAATTCATCAAAAATATAAGTTACCGGAGCATTTACTTAATTATTTGGGACGTCGTTTTTGACCTAGAACCTTAAACTGTTTTGGTATCTCCTTAAAGTATATTCCTCATTATTTCACTGCTTTGAATTTTATTATACTGAAAGCTGTGCGTCTGTCAAAATTCTCCGAAAATGGATTTAATGCAGCTTGACGGTGACGACTGACAAAATTTTGCAACGATTGGGAAGGCCTGAGGAAAGTTAGATGTCTAGGTGCGAAATAGCTCATATTCGTGAACGAGCTATATTTTCACAGAATTGAGCCGAATATTTCATATGAAAATTACTTATTTACTTACTTATCGGGCTCCCGACCCGTGAAGAGTCTTTACCTGAGACACTGCAGCATTCCATCCTCTACGATCCCGGGCACGTTGCTTCCAGTTGTCGAGACCAAGCGCTCTGGCATCCGCGATGGCTTGGTCTTTGAAACTGAGGTTCGGTCTTCCTTGTCTTCTCAAACCTGAGGGCTGGGATTCCAAGATCCTCTTAGCCGGATCATAATTATTGTCCATTCGTTCGATGTGGCCGAGCCAATGTAGTCGACGTGTTTTGGCTTTTTGGACTACATCCACATCTTGGTACAGCTCATAGAGTTCGCGGTTGTATCTTCTCCTCCATTCGCCCTCCTCGCACACAGGAACAAAAATCCGCCGAAGAATTTTTCTTTCGAAGGAGCCCAATATCAGCTCTTCCTTCTTGCCTATGGTCCAGCACTCGGAGCCTTAAAGCAGAACTGGCAAGATAAGGGTCTTGTAGAGCACACATTTCGTCCTTCGAGTTAAGAGTTTTGAACCCAGTTGTTGTGCGAAACCGAAGTAGCAACGGTTTCCTAGGGTAATTCTTCGCCGGATCTCCACTATGGTGTCATTCGTCGAGTTTATCTTTACTCCGAGGTATTTAAACATGTAACCAAATTCTAAAGTGATTTGTCCACAGGTCTTTTGAGACGAGTTCGTCTTTGGTTTCAACCCATCTGCGAATATTGACAGCCATCCGCTGCTTTGTTGATCTATCTGGTATTTAATCACAGTTATAAAGTCGATTTTTAAGACCCATCATTCTTTCAGCTTGTGAAGACCGGTGTCTTGCCCTCTACTTGGTTAAGGGTCCCTAAGCCGTAGTGATGAATTCGCAGCTAATGAAGAATTACTTTCCTTTAGCCACTTCAAACTGATGAAGAAAGCAATAAACTAACGTAAACAATGCGACACACGATTACCGCCAGCCCATGAGCCAACATTTCACCTTGAAAGACGCATGTGTTAAAGACTAAGGATTGCGTGAAAGTGAAGTACCTATAAGCTTTATATCGCATCGATTTGTAAGTGAATATTGGGACTTGGAAAATCTCCTCTGAGCTTTGGCTAGCAAGGTCTTCTGTGAATTCGATCCTCTAGGTACCATTTTGATATAAAACGCAAACTAAGGTCCAAATTTAGACAGCAGTTTCGAAGTGGTATGTTGCTTAGAATCGTCTTCGCTGTCATCATGGTGGTCAATATACCAATTCCCCTCTTAATGTTTACCAAGCCTCCAGTTACCTTAAACTCTTTTGAAGACACCGATTTAAGAAGACCCAGGCTGTCACTTGGTAGGTGTCATCTGAAACAGTTCATTACCTATTGCCAGGCCATCAAGAAGACAATTATAGATTATTCCAACTACAGAGGCATTCGTCAAATTTTCTGTGAATCCTTGATCGACAACAGCGTCTTTAGGCTGCAAAAAACCACGAACCAATTTTGACCGCAGCGCCGGTTTAAAGGTTGCCATTGTTTCCGTATATTGAACCATGACTAGTTTTGGCATCCTTTTCAAACTTGACCAGTTCTGTGGATTCGAAAAGTTTCCCATTTTTATGGTGTCGGGTTCAGTTTCAAAAGTCTAAAAGAAAAATTTTGACATAATTTGAATAGCTAGGCGAGCTGCAAGTCGTGCCAAAATGATTATTAATTAAGGAGCTGAAAAAGATGGGCCTTACAATGAATGCAAAATAAAATTATACGCTGTCCGCAAGAAGAGCCATACTCAAAATTGGTGCATTGACAGAACGTCCCAATTGACAGATTTGTGGAAGTTTAAGGCTTTGTCTTAGGCCCTACGTTGAATTTTGGCAATGAAATCAGCTCTCAGGTGGGGCAAAGATAATTACTCCTATACGTATTGCTGTTTTTACGGGCTTGGAACAATCGACAGATGTTTTATAAGACCCTCAAAATTCAAGCCTTGACTTGAAAGAAGAACTTGGACTGCGCAACTATGTGAGTGACGTGAGACTGTATATTAAGTTAAATTGTGTAGGCAGTTAGCTAAGGACCGAGCTTACTAGAGAGGCTTGTGGATTGAGGCCTAACTCACCCTGAACCGATAAAGTAGCGGAAGTCAAAACGAAAACGATGACGCCTGCAAAGCGATGTTACTATCCCCTAAGGTCACTCGCATATAAGGCGGTTACAGCAGACCTTATCTGAAGAGGCGTTATCAATGTGCCTCAAAACTGGCTCCGTAACAGTGAGCGGTTTTTGGAAAATTATATAAAGACAAAAATAGTACCAAATATTACACTGTTGTATTCGAAAAATAGTATTACTCAACTATTTGGGTTTTTAAAGTTTTATCCAAATCGAAAATGGAGTTTTCGAGATATGAGCAATTTTTCAAAAATAGCGTTTTCGGTGATTCAAAAAGGGAAAGTGAAGGGCGCTATGATTTTGAATACTCACATCAATTTAACTTTAAGTACGAATTTAGTCGCAGTGGCTTAGTGGTTAGTGCGAGGGGACCCAGGTTCGATCCCAGGAAAAACTAAAATTACAACGTCTGACAAACATCCGAGAGTAAAACTGTCATGAAAGAGATTCTCACTTAGCCGTTTGGGCTCGGCGTAAAATTGTAGATCCCTTCCATTTGTCCCAAAATTGAAAACCCACACAAAACGAATGGTTCTGAGAAGCTAGGCCTTGGGTCCCACAGACCTTTCGCACCAAAATATTTATTTATTTATTTTTTAAAGGGTCTTTCATTAAGAGATTCCTATAAATAAATTTAAATAAAACAAAGTGTGTGTGAGATATCGTCGAGGTCTTTATTCCTTTGAAAGGCAAATCGGTGCCATTATGTATGGAATATAACATCATTCAAATGTCCGCTTTCCTGTGTGGCGCGCATCCGAAAAATCAGACTGAATTTTACCGATGGCTTGGGTTATTGTGGCTTTGAGTGACCGTTGTGGTTGGTGTCTTATTCGCATAGGCCTCTGACTTTATAAAACCCCGTTCACGTCACCTCCACATAAGATGATCAACCTCTCGAATCGCTCGTACAATATTTCCAATGTGGCTTGAGCCGTGTGACACATATCACCGTCCTGTTGAAATCACATGTCGTTGTCCGAACAAAATACCCAAAGAATTTTATCATTTTCACGTATTGTTGAACGCTTTATCCGTCCATGGTGATTTGGCAAAACAGATTGAATAAATGACAGCCCAGTAGTAAAGAGGGATGCAAACATCATGATCATGACCAACGCCCAATGCACATTTTTATTAAATTTTATCATCTTACCCTATTGAGCTTGAATTTTAACTTTCACCCTTCATTGTGACACGAAAGGTCGTTTATAAATATAAAATTTCCCAACCATCTTTGGTTCATAACAGCATCCGAGGTTGTTTCTACCATTCTTCCAGTCGATATGATTTTCCAAAAATTCAAACGAATCAAGTTCCAATCATAAACCTATAGCTACCAACTCCTATCGCAACCATGCCTAATCGAGTTAATCAAAACATTCTGCTAAATTTTTAATTAAAACGTAAAACCGCTTTAGGAACTTATGCAACTAAATTTCCCATCTGATGTATGTGCCGTCCCGCAGCCCTTCAACCCAAAACGAATGTCAATAAATTCCGTAACCAAATCACTGGACTATCGACCACCAACCGCACATCCGCATCAATACTCAGCTCATGATCGTGCCCCGACAAAAAAAAACTAATTGTATTACATCGTTGGACCGAAATTAATTAATCAAAAATGCATTCGGTCCCACGAAGCGCCAATAACAGACCGCCTTGTTATTTGAAATTTGCTTGTCGTTAAACCTACATCGATAAAGGTGCAAGTTAATTAAACAAAAAAATCTAAACGCTCGCTTCTCAGCATATCTCTTCCGTTCCATCGGTAGGATTATTCCCATAAACGCTTTCGAGACTTGTGACTACTTATGCAACCGAATTTCGAACTCGTTACCACCGCAGTCGGCCGGACCCAAACCTTTTAAGCAGCCAATTAAATTGCATATCGAGGCGGCGCGCGGCAACACTGGGAAGAAAGTGAAGTCACTCTTGTAACAAATGCAAATCCGATGTATAAATTGTTTAGCATAAGACCCACGAGCCCACGAGACAAACAAATAATGGCAAATTGTTTATGGAAAAGAAATGCACAAATGGAAAACCAGAAATTGGGAAACGAATTTACCTGGCGCTTTTCCGGTTATGAAAATTACCTTGTGGTGCATTTAATTCGCTTTTTGTTGCAGATTTTTATTTTTTCGTTGCTCTGTAGTGAGGTTTTATGGGGGTGTAACTCTGCAATTGTTAATTTTGCTGGAGGTAGTTGCATGAGATCGGCAGGTGATTGCAGATCAGTAAGTTGCTGGCAAAGGAAGCGGAAACTATTTTTTATTCTCTGTATAGTATTTCTTCTTCATTATCAGAGAAAGAACAAGTAGAGGGCGCAACAGGTCCCTATGGGAGGCTTGCTAACAAACTTAAGCCAGCTTACCAAGGTGAGCTTCTTTTTAAACTTTGTCGTAGGTATATGTACGTAGTATTCGACCTCGAGATGCTAGTCAATTCTGACATTACTATGATAGAGGAACTCAAAAAAGTGGGGCTCGCAATTCGGTCCGTCTGCTCCTGCTACAGCCTAAAACGATGGACCGATTTATTGCTAACCTCGGATTTGGAGTTTGTGGGCTAAAATTTCGTGGAAACTTGGTTTTTCCACTTTAGACCTCAATTTAATGACGGTTAGTATTTTAAAAAATTGGACTTATCTGAAAACCGGTCCATGCGATTTTAACAAAAATTCATTTCTTAAGTAATATGGTAGTTTCTAACTTGATAGCAAACTAAGTTTTTCTGTTAATTATCGTAGAATGGGGTTTCGAAAAAAAAACTTCGAAAATTTGGTTTTCTAAAGTTTACCTACATGAAAACGGGTACAATGACCAAAATGCATGCACAAATAGATGGCGCAACAGGTCAATTTTATGCCGAATCCAAATAGCTAATTGAGAAGCTCTTTCATGACAGATATACTGTCGGATGCTTGTCAGACGTTCGCGAGAAGTGGCGCAATGGAAAAAACCTTAAGATGTAATTTGGTTCTTTCGGGATTCGAACCGGGAACGCCTCGCTTAGTAGTCCATTACACTATCCACTAATTTCTTCTGATGAAGCGTAGGAGACTTTAAAAGTAAGGCGGTTAGTGTTGTTGGAGTTCTCAGCGAAGGGTCTCATGTTTGATTCCAGGAAACACCCAAACATCATCTTGGGCTTATTTAAGCTGCGTCTAATATTTGAATAAAATTTCATCGTCTAGAAGCGTTTCTAAATATCGCCATAATTTGAGCGAAAACCGAAATCAGACTGTCAAACATGGACGAGTCAAGCACGCTTTCAACCACATCCTGCCATATTATTTTCGCTCAGTGCTGACATTCTCCGGAAGATGCGGTAGCCATAACCTTTCTGATTTTCAAAAAAAAAAAAAAAAATATCGGTACCAAAAATAAATGGTTATTACTTTTTTTATATTTGTGGTGACACCGGTTCCCTACAAGCTCGGACTTCTTCAAGCTGCAAATTAACAAGCCGCTTTTCAGGCGTCTATCCCAGCAGAGGCAGAAGAAGAGATAGACTTATATCGTATATACAGACGGATCAAAAATGGATACCCATGCTATTATCGGACATCATTTCCGAGTCGCTTGGCATACTAATATCCATAAGCCTCCTGGTCCATAGCACTGTCTTTAAAGTTTGAGTCTTTCAAGTAAAATCGCCTGTGAGTAAGCGATATGGAGAACACCGTCGAAAGGTATAACCTTCCTTAACAAAACCCAGTTACAAAAGGCAGTTATAAAAGCAATAACTGCCCTGGAAATAAAATCAAAGGCTGTTAAGAGTTCTAGGTTCTTGGAGCGCAGCACCGGGTATTTCTCTGTTCGGTTTTAAGACATTAAGACATTCCCTTGCACCTTGAACGATCAAGCTTAAAGCAGTAAATTAACCCATAAAAGAGGGGAACGCCATGGGTACGCTTATTACCACAAGAAACATATATCCGTCCTTCTGCAAAGCTAAGAACCGAAAGAGATTTATGCGGATTTATATAGAAGATCACTTTCTATGCTCGAAGTTAGCTTACCGGGACACAATATTCCGACGGAAGAATAGCATTGTAGAGGCTGCGGTTGAGTTCCTAAGGCCTTTCTGAGGATTAAAACCACTTTCTATGTGAATATCCAGGTCTCCAACAAATTCTTTCAGAGGTTCTTCTTCCAAAACCTCACCTAGCTCTCCAGCACATCATTACCCAAGATAGATAGCTTTATTCTGGGTAAGGGACAACATTTTTCTAAAAAAGAGCATAAATATGTTACTCCTCGTACTAAATAAACCAAACCCTTACTGACTTTTACATTTCCATGTATCCGAACATGTTGTCCGCGATTCCCTGCTCACTTTCAAGACTTTTATTGCACAAAATGCCATCTTAGTCTTCCCCAAAAATATCCACCATTATTAACAATTAACTCTTCTTTTATGTTTCCAGGTAAGACGATCTCATATCACATGATCTGCGCGTAAACGTGTTTAGTAAGTACCCACCAATTCGAATGTTAAACCCACCTCTGCCGGTCAACACTCAGTGCTGTCCATGTCCGGTCTCCAGTCTCCAGTGCAACCTGCACTGATCCGCAATGTGAAACTTTTCAAAAAAAATATACCCATAATAATAATGCAACAGAAAGATAATGACCAAAAGCAGGAGAGCGCCAAACCAACCAAATCGAATCCATAATTTCATATATGTTTCACAGTTGCAGTGCAGATAGATATTGTAAGCGCCCAGATTTTTTTTCTTTTGTTACGAGTATGCTCATCAATTACCCGTAAATTAAGTCTCAATTCTCCCTCAAGCGTTCGATAAATAAATTTCGCTGCCACGCCATGGAGAAGTGTAATTATTTCGCTCTCCGCTCCGAAAAAACAAAACATGACGGCCGGGATAACTTTCTCTCTCGCGACACACAAGACACAACACAATTGAACCGTGGCCATGGCCAGTTGACCGCCACTAAACGCGGGCCATGCCCCAGCCCTTGTTGAAATGGATTCCGTGTGCCACCGAACGACCCTCGGGTTTCCTGTCAGTTGGTCAATTTAAAAATTGGCTCGTGGCGAGTGCGCACCCACCGTAAGATATGCAACTGTTTACACGGTTGCTTGAGCGGGGCTGAGTGCCCGTTAATTAGGGATTTCTCCTCCAGACAGTGTTGAAGCTGATCCCTTTGGGGTTAGCCACCATCAGTGATAAGATGGTCAGGTGAAAGTCCCCCGACACAACAATTATGCAAAGTTGAGAGGCAAACTGAAGCTTATGATAAAGTGTCATCTGTCAGATGTTTGACAGGTGACAGTTAATATTTGGCATCACTGTGCATTAAATGGGAATTGTTCAACTCATTGCGGTTGGTCAGCTTGGCGTCTGACGCAATGGAATGAAAAATTTTCGCGCATCACATTTCACTTGGAATTATTACCGCTACAAATGGTTGCATGTGCATGTGCACTGCACAAATTCCTTATGCAAAATTCGTTGCTTATTTTTATTGCGTAATGATAAATTTTTTTTCGAGTGCGCAGAATTGAAAAATCGTGGAGAGAGCTTGTAAATAGTAGGTGTCAGTGTGGAAGGGAGAAGGTTTATCATCCTAAAGGCGGCTTCAGATGTTTGATGTGACGTGAGTTGATGACACGGTTAATTGTGTTGATTTATGACTTGAATGGCGGTTCGTTATAATTGTATTATTCACTTTTGACAGATTTTTACGAGAGACGATGATGGATGGTGGTGGCTCTTCGGGCCATAAAAATGCGATGCGTCACGGTGTCACTTTCGTTTTTTTTTTTGTTTAACTATTGGGCGGTAAATCTGTCGGAATTGTGTGAAGATTTTACTTTTTTGTAAGTCGATTTTGGCAATTCGTCACTTGGAAAAGTGGAAAACGGAATTCCTTCAGTTAGGTGGTGGGCAGTGTTTGATTGAGCCTGTTAGTGCGACCAATCTTATAGAAAAGAGAATGAGTCTTCTCCTGACTATAAACTTGCACGTGAAGCCACTGAATGGCCAAAGGGCCAGACAATAGTATGTTGATTGATGGGCATCATTAGTGTCAAACATTGGTAGCCGGCTTAATTTACCACAGAAAGGGAAGCTAAAATGGCAGTTTGAAATGAACAGATTACACCAAAATTTACCTTCAAGAACTGTCTGGAAATATATTAGGCAAATGGCTATTATCGCCAGAAAGGGGATTACAGATTTTCAAAGCTTTCCTTCAGATAGCAACGTATTTAACTTTGCTCTGATGTGCCGCAGGGATCAGTTCTTGGGCCATTGCTGTTCGAGTTTACTATATTTCTTAATGACCTGGTGATCGAGAACTTCTCTCTGCAGATAACCGCTTATTTACAAACTTTTTTAAGTTTCAAGCTGGGAATGATGGAAGATGACCCAAATAAATTAAAAAGGGAGAGTGTCTTCAACTTAACCTTAAATGACGATACGATTATTAGCCATTTCCCCCGAATATTCTTGAGTACAACTGTTGTAGGTACCTACTTGAATAAATTAATGAGGCCAACCATTTGCAAATTACGACTATAGTCTTACTTCAAGTACCTACTAAGGCAGCTAGCTCTACGTTCTGGTTTGTTTTCAGGGCCCCTAGTTTTGCACACAATATTATCTGTCATCCCCTGACACATATGGCCTCCACCTATGAGTGGTTTTCTTCTACTGGAGAGGTTGGAATTGAAGAGTCTTGGGGCTGCAACTTTGATGAGGTTCGTTGAGCTTGCCCTAGCTATATTAGACGGCATCGGGTTCGAAGTAAAAACTCCACCACCAAAGCAAAGGAGACTTAAATGCACTCGACGAAGTTTGTGCTCAAAATGACCAAAGTTGCCTCATCTGCGTTTGCTAACATTTAGGCGTCCACGACATGAATCAAGACTGCAATGATTAAGTTCCTCTATAGAGCCTTCTTAGTGTTTCAAGGTCTTAAGAATTAAGACGTTATTCTTTGCTTGATTTCCGATATAATTTAAGCCTATAGTTCCTAACTACCTATCTCAAGATTTGCGACTTTCTGTTCAAATTTATAGAATTTCTAATGCCAACTTTGGGAAAGGCTTTCGGTTTCGGTGATGCTAATTTGTGACTGAAGGTTTTCGGTCTAACAGATGACAGAGATCAGACAGCCTTGCGGTTATATATTCCACTCTTTTGGCTTAACGCCACTTTAGTTCTATCAAGGTCAGAATTAGAGTAGGGACGTTTGTCCCTGAATGAGTATGAAACAGTTTAAGTGCTATATCTTCAGCGAGGGATTAAATTTAACTGCTGTACGACAGAAGATCATTTACAAAAATAAGAAAGAGAGTGGGAGATAAAACGGAACCTTGTGGAACACCACCATTAATTGTATGCAGAGTTTCCGACCTGATGCCCCCTAAAAATCTTGAAAGGTATACCTAGTTCAGAAGGCACACGAGATCTCAACAAAAGAGGGTGAAGCCAAACTCTGTCAAATGCTTTGAAAATACTAGGTATGGATAGATTGGTTCCACTTTTCGTTGATATAAGCCTTCAAGTCGCTAGTGGATGTATTGCCATGAAAACCACGGTGTCAGTCATTAAGGAGTCTTCCTGATTGAAGATATTTTTAAAGCTTACAGTTTATTAGCGATTCTATATCCTCAGATAATGGATGTTAGGGCTATAGGTCTTTTATTGGCGTGAGAAGAAGGTTCGCCTGTTTTTTAGGATCGTGCTTAAAAAATATTGTTTTCAAACTCCCCCGAAAGAGTTAAGAAGAATCGCAAAGATGAAAAAACCTTAAAAAATTGTTTTGCCATCGCAGAAGAACACTTTCGTAGAAATTGGGGAGGTACGTTCTGGACCAGCGGATTTACTTGTGATCATCATAAGCACTATTGCTACTGTGCGATGTCGAAAATTGATTTGTCACATAGTAAATTCGACGCAGTAGGTAAGCTTTGTCGAAAGAGCTGACAACTGGGGTTGTCACTGTAAATGAGGGTTGCGATCAAAACTGAGGTCAAATTTTAAATAGTGTTGTCATATTTTTGAAGCTTCTTCACCTATAGTGACATGTGTCAAAGATGTGAGTTTTTTCAGCTTACGCAAGTTTTTGAAAAGTTGTGCATCCTGGAAGATTTGCACAATTTCGCAATTTTTATGTACAATGTTCAGAGTCAGATAACAACCCATCACCTTGTTTAAATTCTTTTTTGGCATCGAAGGTTTTAGACCTTGTCCGACATAGCTCTATAAAGCCCATCTCCAGAAATGTGCTCCATTGGTAGATTCTGATTTTAAATAGAAGGCTAAAGCCGTTCACCCAGTATGGCAGATAGAATATTGTAAAATGCAAAGTCGAAGAAGCAGTCTCTCCAGTTAAGAGGTTCTACCTTCATTGTGGGCTTTTTCAGACATACGCTTCACCATGTCATTTTTCATTGTCCTAAATAGCTTTTAGCTTAGGTTAGGTTGCGGTAGGTTTGGCAAAACAGAAGAAACCTATACTCCGCGACATTTAGCCCAATGTAGATCCATTGTGAGTACCTTGTGATAAATGACCCATGCAATACGAAAACCTCTCAAAACCTACGGATTGGCTAGCCATCGCGAGGTATTTAAAAACCTGTCATTAAGTTTTTCTTACTCTTCCAAAAAAAGTGCAGAGTGTCCTCATGAACCTCTGTTAAGATAAGCTAAGTTACAACAAGACCTAGTATTAATTAATATTAACTAAAATCAGGCGTGGGACCAGACATTGAGGTGTCACCATATCAAGGCTAATCGGTCTGTTCGCATGCATTGCTTAATATGTAATCAAATTTTGTATTCTTTTCAACGTGGGACCAGAATTAGCGCTTCACGCGTATTGTATTTCTGCTACTGCTTAGTCACGCTCACCTGTAGGTATCTAGTTTTAATCCATTCAAAATTGTACTTTTTAGGCTGAGTCGCCATCGAACCGTCGTGAAATAAAGCTGTATAAATTGATATAGCGAGTTTTAAATGGTAGTGATTTTTCTTTTCCAGTATCGACATCTCAAAAGTTAACCGAACAACCTCTTTGACTTACGTTGTCCTGAGCTGTTGTCAATGTCAGTACTTTGGCTTGGAGTACGATGCTGAAGTCAGGACGTCAAAATAAACTGGAAAGCCGAAGAATGCCAAGCTTCATCTTGAATCCGTCTGTGCACCTGGGTATAGTTGATCCGATGTACTTTATAATAAATGGTCGTCATTCTTACGGGGAAAAATATGTCAAAACGGTCTAAGAAAGTGTAGACGGTATTTTTTTCACTGCTTTTCTGGCTTAGACAAATAGCACTTTTCCAGCAGATTCCTGTACAAATGTTAGGCTTATTCGTCTACAGTTTTTTTGCGGTAGTATGACTGAAATGAAGAGCACTTTAAGGGTTCCCATTTCAATACTGTCGTCATAACTTCATTTTTGTCATTTGGTCGGACGTTAAATAATTCGTTCTTTCGACATCAAAATTTTTGTCATCTTTCACTTTTATTAGTCAGCAGGGCGGTGTTTTTCCATTCATTTTTAATAGCTAAGTTAGGCTTTCGGTGGAAGATGCAACCCAAGTGACTACAAAAAACAATTTCTATTAAGGGTCTAATAAGTAGGACGACATGACATTGAGGTTAGATTTTACGACATACGTCAAGCTGTGACTTTAACGTAAACTACTAGCGGAATCTTATATATAAAAAGGCGAAGGAAAATAGTAAAGACCCACTTTTAAAATAAATAAATAAATATTTTGGCGCGACAGGTCAATGGGACCCAAGGCCTAGCTTCGCACAACCATTCGTTTTTGTGTGGGTTTTTAATTTTCGGGACGAATGGAAGGGATCTACAATTTTACGCCGATTCCAAACGGCTAATTGAGAAGCTTTTGAGAACCACTTTTGCTGCCTTAAAAACACTCATTCGCTTGATTTTTGATGTGAAACATCTATTGACGCGACTTGGGAGAAAAAATCGACTCAAACGAGATGGAAATGACGCTGTTTATGCCGTGACGGCTGAAATTGTCGACATCACTACGCCGCTGATCTCGACTCCTTAACTGCAACTGATCGGTGGCGCTGCTGTCGATCTTCTAAACGAATCAACCGATTTCAATGAAATTTTGTGGGTGGTTAGAGTTGGTTACAGTTTGAGAGAGATACCTACTTATATGGGCACGCTGTACCTGGGGAGTGAACTGATAAGCCTAGGCTACTGAATCAGTTGATTAAATTCAGTCTTACTTGTAAGGATATGAAAACAAAATGTTAACAAAACCTCTAAAAATAGAAAACTATTTAAATGAATGAATGCAAGAAGATATTCTCTGATGAAAGACATCTTTCACACTAATCCCATGGGCTATATCTATATCCATGGCTATTTAAAATCCAGCAACACAACTTCTGCCACCCCAGTGAAAATCCTCCCAAGTGCAATTTACATTGCAATCTAAACACCATCAACATGGCCAACCCACTCGTTCAATCGACGGCATTCGGAACCTTGCTTAAACCGACTTTACAGCCCGCAGCAATCAAACCACTTATATAAATGAGAAATCTCAATTAATAAGCGATTACATAAATATCGCTGTAACTTTGCAGTGAAATAGCAAATACTTGAGCTAAAGAGCCCGAAAAAAAGCTACCTTCCTCAAGGCGGGACAAGATTTTGCACATTAAACGGAATGCTTTCCACCAACTTGCATAAAAATATGCCGTCGGCTAGAGGTAATTTAATTCCGAAACGCACTCGAATTTTACGAGTGCCATGGCTTGTGCGAAAAACAAGTTGCGTTGGCCGCGTAACCCTTGTGCGGTTCTCCTTCAAGGCATGCGCCCGCTCCCCCTTAAGGTATTCGCGCACTTAATTCCACTTAATTCCACTTAATTCCACGTACACTACATTCTTGAAATGAGCAGAGCGTGCGTATTTACTCGACGCGTTGTATCTATTGCACTATGCAGCTGGAAGATGTAATTATCAAGACAGATGCATTTGCTATGACAACACCTGCGCGTACCACGCTGTCAGCGTAACAATTTTGGAATTATTGTCACAGGCTATATGAATTGCAATTTATGTAATGGCTCGAGTCGATCTAGGTGACGCTAGATACTTGATGATGGGAGAGAGGTAAAGGATTGGATCATTGAAATTTCCTAATTACTGTGGAAGGCGCGCTTACGCTTTAGATGGTTAATCTCAGAAGATCGCAATGAAAGTGAACTTTCGTCAAAGATGAAAGTCAAAGCGATGACTCAGCCTTTTGTTTACGTTTTCGCAGAGCTAATGAGCGCTGCGGATAGACAATCAACTTCAGTTCAGAGGTATACAAATGAGAGAGTTATGCGAGACTGAGTTTGCGGGTCAGCCTGTCAAGATGTTTGTCGATTGATAAACGCGGGTTGACAATAATTATATGGCCTATTGTTGTGAGATTTACTGGTCTCATCGACTTGCAAAAAGACGCCCAATTTTTCACAATGGTGGACCTTTCTTTTGAGTATAATTTGCGACTCAGGAGTGATGAAGGACTCATGTACAAAATGCACTTCATATGCTGGCCGTTCGGATCGCATCTGTATCTAAACATGAATCCTCCTCTAGTGTAGCGATACGATGGGATCACACATGCGGCCAATGACCAGAAAGACGCTGAAAATCTGGCTGAAACCCGACTGGCATATTCGAGAAGTGGTCCTTCAAAAGTCATATAAAGAAATTAAGTGACATGGGGCTAGAGAACTCCTTCGACCAACCTCGGACGAAAGATTACGATTTAATGAAACAGTGGAGACAGATTCTTTGTAAATTTAGCCAGATCATTGGCAGATGTGACATTTTTTCAAGTTCAACGATTCTGTCGACACAAGGTGTAGAAACGAGTCAGTTTTTAGTGAGAGAGAGTCAGTCGTGTTATTTGTTAAGAGAATCGGAGTAAATCACCAGGTCTGTAAACAGACACGTACTACATCATTTATTGTCAAATTAAATATCACAGGTCCAAGATTACTACTCTGGAGTATACCAGAGGATGCTATGACTGAAAAATCTGTAAAGGATATAATAATTGCGCTCTTATAAATAAAACTGAATCCATGAAGTAAACCGCTGTGGAAAAGCGATTGCTTTTAGTTTAAAGAGTTTGACTTTGTAAGAAATTTTGGAGAATGTTTTGCTAAAATCGACAACCACAACCCACTTCCATGGCACAAATTGTGTTAAAATAAAATCCGCAAGGTTTGTGGTTGTAGACCTATCCTTAAAAAACCCATCTAGCTTAGAGGAAAGAATTGATTTGCAATGGAAGAACGTAAACGAGGCTCCCAAGGAGCTTAAGTTTACAAGAGAGCTAAGCAATTGGTCTATAACTAGAGATGTCGCCCTTTGTGGATGGGACTTACTTTATGTTGTACGATAGACGGCTAAAACCCCTGGGTCACATAACTAAGGAAGATCTAGTTTTCGTCATTCATCGGGCCTGTAATTTACGACTTTATCGGGAGTCTCTTACATTTTATTTCTAAAGTGGCTTCTCTGGTTTCGTATCGTAGGTAATAAATAATGTCCTGTCTATCGTATTTTAAAAATTTGTGAAACACCTTCGTATAATGCAGACTGGAGAGCTTCTCTTTCTAGTTTGTAAACCCTACTTTTCTCGAAACAGATGGACTTATAAAGCTTCACCAGCATTCAAAAATGGTTGTAAATAGATGAGGGTTGTTCTTGTTGGCATCTGAAGTGAGTTTGAGAAGCTTCCATTGACATGGGTTTTTTCCTAAGGCCCTACGGAAAAGCATGATTGCAGGTAGCGTGACCGTTGTGACACTAAAGTTGCAATTTGGCACTTTTTTTAACACCTTGGCACAATGAGACTCCTTTTTGAAAATTTCACAATTTGGAATAATAAACGCTCAAAACTTTCAAACTTTGAAGATGAACTAATTACTTTTACATAAATTAATTACGCTGAAGTGGCTCATTGATACGCATTGATTGGTTTGTCACTGAGCGGATTTGGAACAGTTTTGGTACAGAGTCGGGATGAATTTTTGTGCCAAAACTTATATAGTTATGTTGTTCAAATACTGACATTGCCACACAGCAATGCAAACCAACAAATTTCTGCTGAATCAATGCTTTCTGCATAAAATTTGATAACACGTACAGATTTGGAAGATTGGGAGCCAAGTTCTGATCTTGTCAATAAGTACAGAAGCTCAGTAATAAAAAAGTAATAAAAACCTACTTCATGTATGTATGGTATGATTTATCGACTGATGTATTAAAACTTAAAAAAAAAATTACCAATACAATAACTTGTTTGTTTTTTGTGTTTACTTTTGATTTGAAGTTATTTCTTAAATGGCTCTTTTTTTTCTCAGTGGCCCTTTTTCTTGCTACTTTTCAAAATTCTTCAACGGTAACGCTGATTGCAGGAGGGTTTAAAGCGGTCCAACGACAAGGGTCGTCTTGTGAAACTGTACGGCAAAGCGTGGTTTTTTGGGACATGCTTATTTACTGCCAGTACGACTCCGGACCCCGAATAGTAAAACACGAAGCAAGGCAATGGCTGTCTATTATATGTCATTCAAGTCAAGCTTTCATTGTATATTAGCTAATTCTCAAACATTGTCCACTACTGGTGGTACCTGTATCTTTTCACAGAAAAGAGTGAACCTCCAGTTAAAAATCTAACCTTTGAGCACAAATTTAACTTTTACTTATCAAAAAATTTACAATACTTCTGTGTTGTTTGTGCGATGGCGATGATACCACGGACCATGTCGTCTATATTCATCTACAAGGTGTTGAGCATTTAAATAACAAGAATAAAACAAGTCTCTGCCTCAAAAAATAGCGAACCAGATTATAAAGCTTGCAATACGAGAACACAATTGAAGACCAAAGGGAAGGGCGCTACTTCGTGGCTGAGCTTCTCAATTCAATACTATGACCTGGATTAATCTCTTGTCTGCCGTAAGCTGCTAACGTTTTGCGTATTTTGCTTGTTTTAACTTAAGCTAAGATTTACAGCAACACTTAAAATTCCTTCTTCGTAGATAAGCTTCTCTTTCTGGTGCGACTAGGCTAGGCTTAAAGATCCTGTTGAAATTATTGTAAAGGGCTGCTAAGGCTTGTAGTTTTTGAAACTAAGCAAGAAAATATATTTCTGGTCATAAGTGACTCGTACGACAAGGAAATAAGTCTATAAATAACGTAAATCAAGGGAGTAGGCTCCTAAAACTAAGAGCAAAAGCTTTAAGCTAGGCTCAGCTAGTAACAGCAACAAATTTTTACTAAGCTGCTTTAATGCTAGGCTTACAAATGCTGTCATTCGTAAGCCGCCTGTAACTTGTTTTATTACTGATGTTGAACTTCTCTATAAGCTTAATGCTATAAGAAGGAAACAAAGATCTGCTAAGCTTAATGAATGCAGTTAAGTCGAACTTGGTTGTTATTTAAACAAAGTTCCTTTTTAATGCAATCTTTAAGCTTATCTCTATCTCTTCTCTTCTCTTCTCTTCTCTTCTCTTCACTGTCTCTTTTCTTCTCTTCTCTACATATAATAAAACTGTAGAATAAAAAATGCCTGACCGCGCATCACGCAGAAACTACTGGACGAATTTTGATGAAACTTGGCATAGTGATTGCTTATGTCCTGGGTCGGGCTTTAGGATACTTTTTAACCAGGAATATAACTTGGTTTTTACAAAATAGTCAAAAAAACCGTATATATGTAAGGAAAATTGTGTTTATACAGACCTAGCTCAGTAATGGCTTATCGGATTGAAAAATAAGGTGAATTTAGTAAATTTTCTTCTGAATCATTTAAGATATAAAACATCCTCCTGCGTTGTCCTGAAGCCGAGCAATGTTGAAAGGTCCAAGGGAGGGAACAAATTTATAAAAAAACGGCGGGTGAAGCAAGGCGAGCACGGGTCAACTAGTTTCTATAATATTTTAGCAGAGTTCCGCAGACCTAGTAAACATGGAGGTGGGCTTCTATATTCCTAGACTCAAAAGAAGCTAGGCTTCAGCAAATCTGCCTTGCAAAGTCGAATGCTTTGCTTCTGGGTTTGATCCCGCCCTTAGATTAACCGATGTACGGTTTGCTGTTGAAAATAATCAATGAGCAAAGTCCAGATTCAATGGACCACTGACTACAACCATGCTCGTTAAAAAATTCCGCTAGCTTCACTTTAAGGAAGGATCACTATTCATAACTAGCTGTAAACTACGGGCAAATATTCAAAGGCAGTTAGTCTCTTCAGCGGTCCTCTCAAGGCGGCTTTTCTAGCTTAACTCAAGCCCATCGAGTCCCACTTTAAGTTCGAAAGATGCGAATTTCTTCCGATTTGAAAGGTTGTTTTTAGAAATTGTTTTAAGTTATGTGAGGCTTGTCCCAATCTCAACTGCACATGGTGTCCCTTGAGCGCTTTACCATTGAGCTCAGTTGGTTCAAGGTCCGTTTGAGTTTTTGCTTATTCTTTTCAAAATCCGTGTACATACAGCACACCACTTATCAGACTGCCTCTGTGGAAAATCTGTAAATTAATCAACCAAAGAGTCGGTTGGATCACCTTTTCTTAAAAATCCGTCAAAGTCGCTCCAACATTTGTCACACAAAAACTCAAGTTATCTCTGTCACAACAAATAAGATCCATCAAACATTTGTCAGATAAACGTCCGTTGCAATCTTGTGCAACAACAGACAATAACAACTTCTCTTCCTCGTCCTTTTAGTCGTAGCTCGTGGGTGGGTCTTTGTTCTCAAATTGACACAAGCCCCACACACGTGCGCGTACTTAATCCATAATCGGCGCGACATTTGTCTAGCCAACAACGAACAGCAGGTGAGCCAATTTCACAACCATTCCAAATCCCACCTACGATGGTACCACCGCTCCGCCATACGATCTACAAAGTACCCACATCTACAACGGGTATTTTTCGCATCCAATCCATAACAATCTTAATTCACTTTCGATTTTACACCAGACACTGCGACGAAAGATGCAGTCGTTACCTCAAAACCAGACTCCTCGCGACACTGTACATGCTGGTGGTGTGTGTGCGGGTTCAGTGGATATATGCCTCCAAAGTGGACCATAAATCTATTGTGTAAAATAAACGATAATATTTAGTATTGAATTGCGAAGTTGATTGGCTCCGCTACTCGTACTCGTCCGCGTACCAATAGTGGACCAGCAGCTCCCCTCGTGTGATGTCTAATTTATGCCAACTCGATTGGCACCCATAGTCCGCTAGCGAACGGTAGCCGCATATATGGGGCTGCTGGGTGCATGCTATGTACGTGAGTGATGGTAAATGTGCGTTCTGTCCATAATGGCAACAAATAATGTTCGGCCGGCCACAAGGTGATTTAAGGTATCTGGCACATGATTTAATGGATGTACTGCCATTTGGATGTCTATGAAGATCTTGCTCCCGCCAGGCGAAGTGGATCGGATCGACGTGCAGAAGGATTGTCTAAATTTGATGCGAAAAGAGCGAAAGTTTCTGCCGGTCAGCGATGGTGAGATAGATGATGATCGGATAAGGTGGATAGGAAGGACTTTCACTTGTTGCACCGACCGACGGGAGCAGGTTTCTTCGCGGCGAAGGTGTCCCATCGACTTGCGCAATCGTGTGGAGAGTTCTTTGACTTGGTCTTCTCAAACTGAAGAAATACCACTGGTGGTGACGCCCAACTCGCTCGTGCTTTACATTAGCATGCCACCATCATCACCTGCACCCATTATGCCTTGAAGGGAACGTTCTGCCGCTGAGACATTCTGTCTCATTAAAGACTGATAATCTGTGACATGCATGTGAAACGGAAATGGCCCGCACGAGCCACTCACTCACAGGATACACTGCACCGGGATGGTGTACAATTTTCAATTAGTTTCATGCGCAACTGCGATCAAAAGCGTTCGTTGACGTTCCCCCTGCATGAGTTTATTAATTGCCGCATGCAAAAAGGGGTTGCAGCGGCACGCAAATAATATACATTTCGAATCGGCTATGCCGATCTTGAGATGAGACAACGGAAGACCAGATGACGCAAAGATATAGTGTTACATTGAACCCGTTCGGTGGGTGGAGATACCCGCGTTCGAACATGTGTCCACTTAATTGATCATCGATCTGTGGTGGCCAGGAAGTGGACGCTACGATTTCACTGGTGTTTTTTCTTTGGTTGTTTGCCTTTTCCGACTTTCAATTGTCCCAATTTAATTATAGGCTTTCGTCGTGCATGATTGATCGATGGATCGACGGTAGGTATCGATGGCCATAGTCGAGTGAACTTTCCTCGAAGATGAAGTATCTGCTTTCGTGGAGAGTGGTATATTGAGTGTCCGCACTTGAAGGAAATTCCATAAATTTCTGTTGTTTGTTTAATTTGACGCACGTTTTGTGATGAAAGTAATACTACTCGAAATGAATATCTTTCCCTTCTTGGATGAGAGGATGTGAGTTATATGATCGATTGGTACTTTCAGTGATTTCATGAATAAATTTGAATTTGGGGATGGCTAGGTGATGTACTGAGAAGTTGATGACATCTTTATCATCATCATCATCATCATTATGATCATCCTCATTATCACCTATAGGGCAGCCCAAATATCGATTTCAATTTCTTTTGATCGCATCCGTTGTGTGGGAAACAGGGAATAATAACCCAAGTAACAATTTGACTTCGGTAAGGCGCTACCGAGGCTATTTTCCATCCCGAAACTGTAATACAAACTTTATACTAGAAACTGAAATATTTAAAAAAAAACAATTTTTCATTATTTAATTTTTTTATCTTATTCTATTAACATTATTTAATGACTTTCTGATTTCCCATACGGGAGTGCAATCGCTAAAAATTTAGAACATGGACTGGGAAGTCACTTTCTATGCGAGAGCCTTATCTGGTAAACAAGATTGGTACAAAACACACGTAGGCAAGTCTCTACGAATGACACTCTCATTCGGGTATTCATGGTTTTGCGGTCACTAAGCAAGTGTGACTCCTAAAAGATGAATGTAAACAGTTCATTGCTTCTATAATGCCTCCGGTCTCCAGCTCAAAGGAAGCTTCTCGAAAGCTCCTCGAACCACAAGCTTTATTGAAACAATTAACTTCCTACACATCTTCAGAAGTCTAATAGAGATCTTATCGAAACTTAATTCTATAATCCTCTGTAAGGCCTGTGAATATACTTCGCTTATACGTCTTAGGCTTAGGTCTTACAGAAGTTATTTTTCGAGCAATTACTTTAAAATTGCTCTACTTCGGTTAACAAATACTATCGAAGCTCTATCGAAGCTTTTGCCTACAAAAATTACAAATCTGAACCTTACCGAAGTCAAATTTTTACTTGGGAAGCCACATTCTTGAACATTATGTTATTGTAACTAAATACACTTCCCTGGCCGATATCATATTCTGGGGTTAACGAAACTTTGCTCGATACAGTTTTCGAAGTAAAATTTCTTATGAAACGAAAAAGCGACAGGCCTTTAAACAGTAGTTTTAAACTGCGATATGACGGAAAAATGACAGAAAATACGAGAGGAGCAACCTCTCATGACATCGGTCGAATGAGACATGGGAAAGAAACGAAAAGGCGACAGATTTGGAACAGGGAAGGAAAATAACGCGCTTAGCGGGGAAAGTGTAAATCATCCCGAAATTAAATGCACAGTTCGTGTAAAGAAGAGAGAGGTCGAGTGCGTCTTAAAAACCACTTTAGATAAAGGGTGATATTCCTCAGTTAAACTATTTATCAAGCTTCATAAAGTTTCACGTCTTACGCCTACCTTTTTAGCCTTTAAATATATTTAGGGAAACTGAACTTAGCACTGCACTTAAGATCGTTACTTTAGCATTGAGTTGCTTATGAACGTCTATACTTTTGACAACAATCGTCTCAAAAGATTGGTAATTACAGCCTCTATGTAGTAATTTGTGAAATTACTTCGCTTTCTGTAGACCCATGTTCTGGAACTTAGCAATTTCTTTAACCAGGCTATATTAACTGAAGAGCTATAAGTGCAGGCAGTCATTGAATTTTTGTTTATTACTTTTTTATTGTTTAGTTCCCGTGGTACCCAAAAACCACTGCATCGGAGGCTTACCTTATGAAATATGGAATATTGCTGATCATATAAGCTCCAAAACGTAAAAAAGCCAATTTTTTAAAACACACTTAAAGTAATCTAACCACTGGACCAGTGAGACTGAGAAGGAGATGATAAATCTCATGACTATATAGCTATTGGTTCGAACAGAGGCCGATTTTAAAAACCGATAACTTAGATTTCACGCCAAGTTTGGTTCCACTGATAACGGACTAATAATATATAGTTAGACCAGCTTGACCAATTCTTAAGAAAAACTCGGGATTGCTCCTTCCAACGTTCGGTGAGCCTGAAAGATACCACCCAAATCAATCCGCACTTCAAAGCCCTTGTTCCTTTTTATAAAGGCTTCTTGAATTTTGTGCGTTTTAAACCTCACAGTTTTTTTTTTGCGCACCATCAGTCCTTTTACGAAAGAGCTTCACTTTGCAAACAAACATCTCCTGCAGAAGCAATGGGAGCTGTTAAAAGAACTGTTATTCTTCCTGAAATGCAGTTTGTAAAACGTTCCTCAATTTGTAGAACTTCGCAAGCCATCGATTTTACAGACGACGGTATCGCAGAAAAACCTTTCAGCAAAAATCTATCAGACGTCTTTGAGTCTTTAGTGTAGAGCTTTTAAATCTTCTTTTCGATCGCTCCTCCCGTCATCATTTGTAGGCATATTTCAGCCACCACCGGGATCAGTGGCACAGTGGTTAGTGTGCCTATACTGTGTGACTATACTCAGGTTCGATACCCGGAAAAACATAGAGACTAAATGCTGGCATAAAAGAGCCCCTCAATTGAATTTTTGGTAAGCCATAAAATTGTAGGTTGCGTGAAGCAGGGCCTAGTGTACTTAAACCGGCCGATTGCTCCGAGCATGTATTTACTTATTATGTGCACCTTTTTCAAAGCCTTCATCAACTTTAACTGAGGAAGCTGCGCGTATTTTGAATCGAGGCTTGTTAAAAAAATGAACCCAGATTGACTTGCCAAGCTAAAAGGTTTAGCTTTAATATCCACTCTTTTTCTCCTAAAGGCATAAGCTGAAATAGACAATTCAAACCTAAGCTTTAAGATCTTAAGTTGTTCCTCCTAAAGACCTTTACCTACAATACAGCTGGTGCCGATCTTTTAAGCGTCAGCTTTAAGGTCACAACCGTCCCTATTAATAGTCTTATTTTTAATATTCTGTCTACCGGCCTGTGACTTGTTTGCATACCCATAGTCCCGTCTAAAATAAATTTAACGTGTTGCTCGTGGTATAAGGATTTTCAGCTCACCCATAAATGGGTCATTCTCAAAACTCATTTGCTTTGTTAAGGATATAAAATTTGCCTCTCCAAAAACTTCAGGATTTTTCCCTGCGAGGTTAGAAATGTTCCGAATTCCTATACTAAGCCGATGCCGATGGCCAAGCTATTGTCAATAATCCTTGTTCCCATACTTATGAACCTATCCGCATGTACCTCCACAACTCTCTGATCCCAAAATCTAATATTTGACATTTCGTAGCCTTTACGAGTTAAACGTTAAACCCGGCCAGCTGTCAAGTTGGCAATCTGCCATTCTTTAGGCTTGGCTCAAGAAAGGTCAACTAATTTGATGGACTTGACACTTTGACAGTCTACTATATACTAATTTTATTCGCCTTGTCATCTTGGGTGTGTCTGGGCTTCGTAAGCCATCTACTGGATGATCCTAGATATGTTGCCCGCTACCCACCACTAGAAGACCAGTTGCATAAGAGGGCATTTTTGAGCTTATACTTAAATGTACTCGCAGGGGGTTCAAATGTGACATGAGCGTATTGACAGAACATTTAATTATCGATCTTTAAATTTAATAAAGGTCAGCGCAGTGGCTTAGTGGTAGTGTGTTGGGCTACTAAGCGAGGGGTCTCAGGTTCGAATCCCGAAAGGGCCAAATTACATCTTAAGGTTTTTTTCCACTGCGCCACCTCTCGCGAACGTCTGACAAACATGCGAGAGTAAAACTGTCATGAATGAGCTTCTCAATTAGCCGTTTGGACTCGGCGTAAAATTGTAGATCCCTTCCATTCGTCCCAAAAATTGAAAACCCACACAAAACGAATGGTTGTGAGAAGCTAGGCCTTGGGTCCCATAGACCTGTCGCGCCAAAATATTTATTTATTTATTTTTTTTTTATTAAATTTAATAAAGTCAGTTTTTATAACTGGAAGTGCATCTTTGACAACCGGCAGAACTCTCCCTTATATACCAGATGTAGGTAATGGCTCTAGTAGGAACGTAATGGGCACATTGACGGTCTAAAAATACATTAAAGACAGAACTTTAGCTTCAATCAAGTTTGGTGTGATACCTCTATAATCAAATAGGGCTTATGGTAGGCGGTTGTCTATTAAGCTTCCTTAAGAATGAGTTCATGCATAAGACCTGTTCCATAACTTCAGCTTTAAACTTTTTAGAGCATCTACAATGTCGGTTCAGTTTAGAAAATTTCGGTAGTCGGCCATAGAGGTTATGCACCAAGTGATGAACTTTTGTAATGACAAGGAAAACCTTGATAGTCTTTCCTATCTGCTTTAACATTCCTCGAGAAGCTCAGCACTTCTTCTGAAAAATTATAATAAATATTTGGCCCAACAAGTCCGTGGTAAGGAATTTCTACTCCCCCACCATCCGTTTGAGTGAGTTAAAAGATAAATAAAAGACGTCCTCCATAGAGTTCCTTTACAAAAATCAAAGTAGCCTCCGCATCATCTGCGCCTAAATTTCAACAACAGATCACTCACCATCTACTTGACCCAACTCTGAAATCCGCCAATCCACCAAACTAGAACCCATAATCTCCTTACTCCTAATTGACTTTTCGACCCCAACTCGCGCATCGAAATAAATTGATTTCGGTTTTTAACTCGCAGCCATTTCATTAATCTCCGTGCGGTAATTAGGTTGTGCCCTCCAAGCTCCAACAAGTTTCCCTTTTACCGAAAACCGAAAACCGAAAACCGAAAAATATGCTGGTTCACCGCATTCCACTGGACGACAAAAAAAAAGATTCAATTTTCATGCAGTGAAAAGAAAACCCACCAAAAGAAAAAAAACCTTTCCATCATCATTAACTCCACGGAAAGCAAAAACTTTGATTCAAAATGGAAACCGCACAAGACCACATGATAAAAAAGAACCAAAATCGAAGAAAGGCTTCCTCTTTCACTTGGCCACAAATGCAGCAGCAGGCAGCAGCAGGCAGCAGCAGATTGAGCGGAGATGATAGCGCGGCGGCAGACCCCGGATACAGCCTCCGACAATAATTGTCAAAACACAGCTGCGCGCTGGTAAAGAATCGATACTTTTGGCTATGTGGGACATCGCGGACCGAATGGTACAAAAATATTCTCGGAAGCAGCAGATCCGAGTCCGAGGTAGAGGTTTTGGCCAACAAACTGCAAACGAGCTGCTGGCCTCTGGTGGGATACACATATTCTCGAACGAAAAGTGCAACCACTTTGATAAATCATCGGACGGAATCTGTTTAAACAAGAAGGTGGAGCGGTCAAAAGAAGGACGGCGGTTTTTGTTTGCAAGTTGAAGTTGACATCGATGACAGGGATAGACGTGAACGTGACGACTTTTTGTGGGGCAGGTGGGTTTTGTTTCTCGTTTTTGGATTCTTAATAGAGATAGCGAGAGGTGAGCGGAAAACTACAGCTTCTAGTCGAGGATGTTGACGTACATTGTATGCGAGGCAACAAAGTGTTACAATGGCGATGGGGAGATCTTATGTAAACGAAGATCTGATTAAATGGGTGCTCATGGTTGCGATTTTACGACGTGTTGCATAAACTAGTACGAAGCGGGTTACATGTTTGTCTTTCGTTACGCAGTAAAAACTAAGAATTTCTTTTTAGGTTTGCCATCTCAGGTGTCTTTAAGGACTTTAGTGGTATACTGCCTTGTGGGGTATTTGAAACATCCAGCAGGCATATGAAGTTGTTCAAACTTTCCTAAAGCCTTAAATAGTCTCCTTTAATTTAAGGCTTATCGCCAGTAATAAGAGAATACTCTTTTTAGGTTTGTTCTATAAATATGTCCAAAAGCTGTATAGGGATGCGGTCATTTTTGTATAACTATTTTCGACAATTTAAGTTCAAATTTGAATGTTAACCTTTACCTATTTGCAGTGAACTTGTGACCTATTCGCATTTAAGCTAACCTGCTATAAAAACTTTTCAACTATTTTAGTTACTGTTGTGAGCAGTTTATTACTCCTCGCTTTTTGTATGCCATGACTTACGAAAGATACGACTTATGACCATCAGGTTCCATATCCAGTACCGTTCGTTAACCCTTTTCATAATAGCCTAGAAAGTTAGGGGTATAGCATCAAAGCCCTTGATAACCTGCCTTGCATATTTGACACCACCATCAGACAACAAGTACAAAATATTTAAATATTTATGAAATAAACTTTTTTACAATCCCTGTAGGTATTACTTTCGACTAAATTTACAAATTTACAAACCCCCGTACCCGTACGTAACTCAAAGTTCAAAAATATTGGTTAATTATAGAATGAAAGATGAGTTGAATTACTGATCTAAACGCCCTAAAAATTTGTAAGGTCTTCCGTACAACTGTTCTTCGGAATAGGGAACTGCTGCAGCGTTTTAAACCTCAACGGACCTACTTTAAAATTCTGAATATTTTTTACGAGCACCGTGATCTTATATTCCATGAGTTTTTTACCAGCCTGAAGATAAAGGTATAGCCGTTCTGTGTTAAGGGGATGTGGGAAATTTATTTTTCCTTTAATATTTCGATGGCAAAAACCCCTCTCGAAGAAAAATAATTAATTCATTAACTTCAAGATAATTGAAAATATATGCCACGGGTAAAATAAATAGTTGCCGCAATAAGTCTATGAGTGACCCAAGGCCTAGCTTCTCAAAATGGTTAACGGGCTAGAGTTTTTATTCTGTGTTTCAAAGTTGTGAAGACAATTTTTGAAATCTTTTAAAAAACTGGTTCTGTTTCTGACAGCAAGTTGCATCACAGAATTATAACTTACAGAACTTGGTAGTTTATAATTTTGACCCCCGGACCATAATAATTTATTAAAACCTCGATGTAGAAGTATTTACTCTATTTTATTTTTCAAATACGAAAATAACTTAGAAAATGCTTTTAGAAATTAAAACATAAAACGGTACCTCTGACTTCGACGAAAATGAACAGCCTAACAGCTAAATAAGGTAGTTTATTCAGATTTTGGAAGACGTGCAGGTATACATAATGATTTCAGAAGAATGGTGTACAGCATTTTTAAAACCAAACAGTCGAGAACCGTATGCTTTAAATATGTCAAAGAGCCTTCCCTGATTGACTGAATGAATGAATGAATGAATGAATGAATCATCAACCCACAGGCCACAGCCCCGACAACATTAAACGCGATCCACTAGCTGTGATCTGTGAATCTAGACGCTCACTGAGGATATATATTCCTCTCTTACCCAGCCCATTAAAGGAACATTTTAGTAACTTTAAAAAGGCCCAATAACTCACAGCCGTAAGTTTACAAACCAAGTCAGTCTTCTGCTTCTTGATAAAGAAATAAAAATGGAAGATACTGCTGACATCCTTTTTCGAAGTGACCCTTTTTTCCTTTTTAACTTTCTCGTATTACGAAGATAGAGGAACTCGAAAAAGTGGGTCTCGCAGTTCTGTCCGTCTGTCCGTCCTTCCCGAGCTCTACAACGCAAACGGCTGGACGGATTTCTCTCAAACTTCGGATTTGGAGTTTGTGGGCTTACATTTCGGGGCCACTTTTTTTTTGCACGTTAAGAGTTACCGTTGTAACGGTATTAAACAATTTTTAGTTTTTCGAAAACGGCTCTAACGATTTCAACCAAAATTGATATTTGGGCTTAAGTAGGTGTAACTAAAATGGCTGCATACCCAGTTTTTCACTTAAGTATCGAATAACGGTACTTTTGAAAATTGGCCTTATCCTTAACCAACCAAACTGATTATATGAACCCATTGCATCTTGCATCAGTCATCGCCCAAAGGGTTTTTTTTTAAGACCTTTCTATAATTTCGAATAATTTCCTACACATTGATGGAAAAATTGGCAGGCGTTTCAAAATTTTGTTGAAAATGACCCCTCGTGTATCATTTTCCATAGTTGCATGCGAAAGCTTGTGAAGGGATACATGTCGGCACTATCAGTCTAATTGTAATAAATAGATTTTTGCGTTTTTTTTATTCATAAATACCTATACGGCAAAATTAAAGGAATTTTAACAATATGCGGAGGGAAAAAAATATCCCAATGGCATAGTAACACTATTTTACACCATTCAGTTAAGCAATACCTAATGGGACTTTTCAGAATGCTTGTTTTAATGAACATTTCTCTCAGTTAAGCGCAGGAAAGTGGAATCTTCCAGCAATAACTGCAATAAACTTCACTCTATTTGAAACTTGTGAGATTCACCACTAGGTGGATATTTATTTTCAAGTGGAAATTAGTTGGGAGCAGCTATATTATGAAAATAGAATGGATCACGTTTGCATCTTCCTGTTGAAATGTTTTTAAAATTCAGCTTTTAACTGCTCTCAGCGCCATTCACTTTCAGTGAGCTGGAGAGTGGAGGCATAATTATATAAAACTAGCGGACCCGGCGAACTTCGTCTCGCCCCAATTTAACGCCTTCAGATAAACTCAGTGATAATAAAACACAGACAGTTAGAATTCCAATGTAATGTGTTTGAATTGAATTGAAGTCAGTAGAGAGCGAATTCATAAACAATGTTTTTCGATTTGTTTTCCGCGGCAAAAACAAACAACGAAGACGGTTTGCCAACCCGCGAACAGGCAACAGCTGACCATGCGAAAAACAGGGAAATTCGAGATTTTTTCCACAGACTTCCAACGATTGGCCTTGCGATTTATTGATTGTCATCGCAGAAGACAATCGAACGGAAAACTAAATTCACTTGAAATGGAATGGAAGATCAGTTATGGAAAAATCGAAATTCGTGGGATAAGGACTTCCTGATCGCCGCTTGAATCAAATTTTTCATCAGTTTCTTGAACGACATTTAGATTCAGCAATGTAATTGCAATCGATCCCAGCTTTAGCTCTAAATTATGCGGCGGAGTACCTGGCACATCAAGCGAGTTCAAAAATTCCGTCGGATAGTTGGTTGCTTTATCCTCGTCGGTCACGCGGTCAACCGATTTGTACGAATGCAATTCTCCAGCGATTGGACTTTGAATAATCAAATTCAAGCTATCGACGTCCTTATTCTTCGCTGCTAGTATTGCCCGTTCACTAATCCATGTTCGTGGTCAATCTCAACTTCTTGATATGTATCCACAAAAAAGACGATTTCAGGCGTGCATTGAGTTCATCGGCAGGAGTAGATTTCGGGATGAAGGGAAGCGTTTGACGAAAATCTTCGGAGAGCAATATCATAGCGCCACCAAATCGTCTCGTATAACCCGGTCGCTGTGAATGTGCAGTTCGACCGCCTTCCAACAGTGTGGCAGCAATGCCAGAGGATGCAACAGTCAACGCAATTTGAAATCTTGAGCAAATTGTTGCCAGAATCAACGAAATGACGGATGTCTTGTAAATGCCTCCCGTCAACAACCCTTCTCAACGAATCGTACACGTACAGCAGAATAATTACTCGGCATTCAAAAGCGGTATATTTGTTTGGACTCTTTCGGCCAGCTCATACCGATCATAGTCTTCCTCCCGTTGCAATTCGCGCTTGAATGCATCGTGCATCGAACTATTTGGCGTTGGCATTCCTAATTTCGACAGCAGACGTCCGCACATGAGTACGCAAATGTCTTCGATCAGAACTAACGCTTCGTTGCGCATCCCGTCGTTAATTTCAAGATCGAAATTCGAAGTTGTCGTGCGAGCTCTGTGCAAAATGTCGTCAGCCACGTCGCGGTCGGGTTCAAGGGATGAAATATCGCTATGATGATCGCAAACAATATACCAATTTAATTCACTGACGTAGAAAAAGTTGCATCGGCGAGCGTTGAGTTCCAATGTGTATCGTTTTCGAGCAAATTTAAACATTGGTAAACCCCCTGAAAAGTGGCGCACAGCACACCATCTCCAGTACGCAAGGAAGCCTCTTATGTTCACAAAACGCAATAAATCATCAAATCATGCGATAAGAAGAAAAAAAAAATCGTCGAAAAATAAATTCAAATTTTTGGTGTTTTTCCGGAATTTTCCAAATTTTCCACTAAGAATTTTTTATTTTTCCATTCGAAGAGCCATTTCGGAATAATTGCACAAAAAATTCCATACAAAAAATCAAATTTCGATTTTTCCAATTTCCCGACTTTTCTGGAGGTTTTTCCCAAAATTTTCTTTCGTAACAATATGCTCCTGGTGATAACGAAGAACTGAAAAGAAATTTGAGCCAAATCGGCCCAGCCGTTCTCAATTGATGATTCACTATACATTTTTCACACCATTTTTATATATATAGATTTACCAGTTTGCAAATTTCTAAAAAAGAATGCATACCTAAAGGCTGATTTAGAGCGAGCTACTCTGAATTGTTTAAATGAGCATTTGTCCCCCTTACTTTGATTGGCTGAAATAGATGTTGATGAAAAGAGAACTTAAGTCTGATAAGCGTTCGGGTTCTGGTGACCATAAGGGGGTGGCTTACAGACGGTAGATATTACAAGTTTCCGAACGTAGTCCTATATATTTTAAGGATGAAGTGCAGAGAATTTTCAAGCATACCTACCTTAAGCTTTAACCTCTTGAGGCGAGCGGGAAAAGTTCCTGTATAAACTGGGCACTTAGGTAAAATCTTAAAGGACTCCTTTATTTAAAAACAGTTTTTCATGTTATTTTTTTTAACAAAACCGAGTGTGAATTATAAACATTTTATAAAGCCGACTGACGACTCTGATGTTTTGGATGAAGTCATTAGATCTGTTTTTTTTAGCTTCTACCACAAGAAAGTAGAGTAGACGAATGCGCAAAAAAGGTCGCAGTCGCAGTCACATTTGTGCTTGAATTGGTCTCGACTTTTAGTTGGCAGTTTACTTACAATTTCCACCTACATCACCAGAAAGGTTTCAACGTAAGATGCTGCTGTTAAGTCACTTCCACTTGGAATAAATACGTAGTTTGAATCTTGGATATGTCAAGAAGGACGAAGTTGTGCGTGCTGAAGTTCCTACATTGCTTTGCTGGGAAAAAAACTCAAAAAACTAGACAATTGCAGACCATCTACTGTTGAGTTTTTCTTCGCATATTTGAGGACTAGGTTGAACTTAATCCGCACTGAAATTTTATAGTAAAAATTGTCTTCACTGAGAGAAATCGGACTGTAAAGGAGGCAGACCTCATTTCGAATATAAAGTTCGTTACTTCTTGGCGCCTCTTTGGAATTTTTATGAGCAAAAAGGGAGTAACAAGTCGGAAAGGTGTATGTACCTACCTGCCTATAAAACCTCTATAAAAGTAAGGAAATTCACTAAACCAGCGACCAGGAAGTCATTATATAGGTAACAAGCTCTAAATCCATCCGGCCGCAATGGTCAAGTAGTACTCCGTTCCTTAACGAACCATTTGCATAAGTATATCGATTTGAATTTGGATTTTAATGTGGTGGCATAAAATCTGAATTACATAAAAACGATACCATTATCCTGTGTCACTTAGACTTTTAGAGTGAAAGTGTTAGCAGCACCCGTATGTGTTGTGCATATGACTATTATCGCCACACTCATGCATATAGGTAGGTACCTGCCAACCATTTTCCGACTTTGCAGAATTCGATGTCAGGATCATTTCGGGGGAAAAATTTCCATTGCAATTTTGCCACAGCATACTGCCAGATCTATGAGTTCAATGTGCATGGCCTAATGTTATGGTTCGCTTTCCGGTATTTCGTGTCATGAAACACGATTCTCTTTCGTTGTTTTGAGATCATGGATAACGATCTTTCGAGGCTGTATGGGTAAAAGTAAAAGTGATAAATTTTGCAATTGCCAAATGGGGGAAAACTGCGCACAATGTCAATTTTAACAATTTCCCGCAACCGGTCGCGGTCGGTGTTTTGCGATTGGTGCTTGCGCACATGAGCGTGTGCATGTGCATGTGCATACGTATATGTTGTCTACACTTTTGACAATTGATTTATGCACCGTTTCGTGTACCGGAGAGCGATGGTAATCTTGGAGTGTGCTACAAAGTGGTTTCGTGTTCCTTAGATCATTGGACTTTGGGGACAATTTCGCTTTTCAAGGGGATTACTGTCATTGATAGTATGGAGAGTGTTGCTGAATTATTCAGAAGTGCTCCAAGGTGGTTAGTGAGTGCTAAGCTTACTTAGTAGGTAAGCTGTCAACTGTGCTACAAGAAAATAAATGCGTCATGTATGGAAGTGACAACTTTTAGGGCAATTTTTAGCTTTAATCGCCTTAACGTAGTTTATTCTTAGTACCTAAAGAAGAGACTAGCTCGACTTCACAAAACAAAATATGTGCAGCAATTAATGACAATTCGAAATTTTGTTATGACTTAAACGAGCAACTTCCTATTTTGTCTTCAAGACCTAAATTATTCAGGTTTTTTGAAATATCCAGGGTTGGATATTCCACTCTTTTCTAGAACGACTTACCATGAAGGCTCCGAAGATCCACCAGAAAAGTTGCTCATTTTGTTTTCTAATATTGGTTTTCCGCTTGTTTCGCCTCACACAATTTCACCTACAGTGAAAACAGAGCATCCAAAAGTCAGCTGACCATTATAGAAGTTAATCATTTTCGACTGTCATTATGGGTGCTACGCCGAGCCACAAGTTCTCAAGTAAGAAGTGAATATTTTGCCTCATAGCTTCGACCCACAATTGCCCATTTATAGAGTGAGAAATTAAATCGATTGCTGATCAATTACCAATCAATCGGATACCACCTTTAAAAGAGTCACCAATAAACTCGCCCAACACCACCATACCCATGTTAAACATATCGATGTAACCCATAAATTATTTAAAGTCAATAGCCCACCAACCACCACCACCATTCTCAATGACAAGACATTTCGTTTCGTTTCTAGAAAATCCACTTTAAGAACTCAATTTTCTATCTGCACCTCGCCATGTCCAAGACGAAAGTAGGTGACAGAAAATCAATGAAACACACATTCACCTGGCGGCTGACCAGTGACCACCCGCAGAATAGGTAGATAATGATGGACGCAATGGAAGAAGACTTCGACTCGGACTTTGCATACCTAGTCAGTGAAATGAAAAATGAAAAGAGTGACGGGCGGGACCGAAGAAAAAAACAAAACAAAACAACTTTCTTCTTCTTTCGTAGATCAGTTGCGCTGGCGGAAGCGAACATAGGGAAAATGCCAGACAAACAATTTTTAAAGAGCCACAATTTGTTTAGTGG
This sequence comes from Cheilosia pagana, assembly GCA_936431705.1. Taxonomy (NCBI): domain Eukaryota; kingdom Metazoa; phylum Arthropoda; class Insecta; order Diptera; family Syrphidae; genus Cheilosia; species Cheilosia pagana. Next base: position 12,430,246 of record OW386166.1, on the reverse strand, counting down.
ACTTAGAGAAATGTTTAATAATTTTGTGGAATCATTAACAAAAGGAAAAAAATACAATGTCCCCTCTAACGATCGAATTGATTTGTCAAATCGCCTTTACAAAGCTTTTTATGCTTTGTGATCCGTTTTTTGAACAAAATACAAGGAATATGTTTGGAAACACTTAGGATGGAATTATACTCAATTGATTGTTTGGAAATTTGAAAATCTGGAAGGGCATTTCTTCAAGTGAACAAGCGACCAAGTGCATATCACTTGCTTAAAGTCAGGCAATCAATTGTGGAATGGAACAGTGGCAAAGAATAGTATTTTGCATGTAGTTCGCAAGCTGAAATGGTTCCATATTTCTAGTTTCCACCCTGATACAACTACGGATGCTATTATTTCTCACATTTCATCGAAGCTGAATGTTTATTCTAAATGTATTTCATGTTTCAAGTTGAATAAGATAGATGGAAGTCAACACACACCAAGATTTGTTAATTTTAAAATCGATGTTCCATTTGAATGTGCTAAAATGGTATACGATGCGAATTCCTGGCCCAATGGAGTAAAGATTCGGTCTTTTATTCAAAATCCAACCTTTTCAAAAAAAACTGAACTCTGCTTATGCTAATAACGATAGACCTCATCTGCAACATCCCTTCCTCCCTACGTAAATAAAACTGTAGAATAAAAAATGCCTGACCGCGCATCAAGCAGAAACTACTGAAAGGATTTTGATGAAACTTGGCATAGTGATTGCTTATGTTCTGGGGCGGGACTTAGGATACTTTTTATCCCAAAATATAACTTGGTTTTTACAAAATATTCAAAAAACCGGATATATGTAAGGAAAATTCTGTTTATTAAGACCTAGGCCAGTAATGGCTAATCGGATTGAAAAATAAAAAAATAGATTAGTAAATTTTCTCCTGAATCATTTAAGATATAAAACATCACTCTGCGTTGTCCTCAAGCTGAGCAATTTTCAAAATAATTATTCAAAACATCGCCCACAATTTTGCTTTAGTGGATACTACTGCAAGTAGTCATGCTGGCTGTCTTCGTTTTTGCTTTATATTGTTTTTAGAAAGGTCCAAGGGTAGGAACATATTTATAAAAAAATCTGATCGATGTAGTTCGATGAAAATACTTTTTGTCTTAAAAATTGCCGGCGGGTGAAGAAAGGCGAGCACGGGTCAGCTAGTTTAAATATATTCTATCACAATGCCAATGGATGCAGAACAAAAACTTCTGACTTGTTTATGGGTTCCAGTCACAAAGACTATCACATCATTGCAATTACGGAGACATGGCTGTATGTGAAAATAGCATCATCTGAATTATTTGATGATTCAATTTATGATGTGTTTCGAAATGATCGCTGCAAATCTGCTGAGGAGCGTGGTGGTGGTGTCCTAGCTGCTGTTCAGTTGCCGCTTTTCAGCAAGCCAATTAAATTGCCAAACTTAAATGCTGACCAAACTTGCTTCCCATTGGACTTTGGTGCTAAGAAGACTAAACTATTCTTTGTGCTCTTGGTGACTTTAATATTGGTGATGTTAACTGAAATTGCTCTGAAGAGGACAATATGCTTTTCCCTTACAATGTTAAAAAAGATTTCGAAATTGCTCTGATTGATTGTATGTTTTCACTTAACTTAAATCAAGTTTGTTCAATTGGTGATTCTTTAAATAGATTATTAGATCTTTTTTTTTTAAGCGCCAATGAAGTTAAAGTTAATGTTTGTGAATCACATTTTTCCCTTCTAAATAACTCGATAAATCATAGACATAATATCGATTGAAATTTGTATTCATATATTAAAAAAGAGCCTGCATTATCGGCTTCTTTTAATTTTCTTAAATGTAATTTCGTCGCTTTAAGTGAGTATCTCCAGTCTTTCGATTGGGATACGGAACTAGAAAATTGACGTCTCTACGATATGTAAAAATATTTTTCTAGCATAATGAATTTAGGTTTTCTTTGTTTGTTCCTTGCTTGGTAAGAAAATCGAATTCTTATCCTCCTTGGTACAATAAACGTCTCTTGCAAGAGGTTGAGTAACACTCACAATAAAGAATTGTTTACTAAATGTAGGAAAGATTTATCAATTTTGAGTAACTTTTTGTATAAAAATTACATTATGAATATGGAAAGGGAGCTAAAAGTTGATTGTAAATCGTTCTGGTCTTTTATTAACCATAAAAGATGCACCAACGGATTACCAAGGCAAATGTTTTATAAAAATTTAACATCTAATGAAACCAAATTTTTTGAAACTGTACATCTCCAATTTCACCGGACTCAAATAGGTTACCTTATATTGACTTTGGTTTATTAGTTCTTCAAACTGAAGATATTAAATCTGCTATTTGGAATCTTAAAGGTAGTCCAGCCATTCTTTTAAAAAACTGCTGTAACTCTATATGCACACCGTTGCTTAAAATATTCAACCGATCACTTGAATCAGGATTATTCCTAGACGATTGGAAGGTTTCCTTTTTGGTTCCAATATTTAAGTCTGGCTCTAAAAACGATGTCGCAAACTATAGAGGTATCTGTAAACTTTCTGCCATTCCAAAGCTTTTTGAGTGCATTGTTAAGAATAAAATAGAGTTTTATATCAAAGAGAACATAAATCAGCGTTGCAAAATGGGTTTGTTTCTGGTCGGTCCGCAACAACTAATTTGGTGCACTTTACGTCTTTTGTTGCTTATGCAGTTGAAAATGGGTTTCAAGTCGATGCTGTTTACACCGACTTTAGCAAGGCCTTTGACTCTGTTAATCACAGTTGGAATTATATTCAATCGATTGTTTTAACAATTGAATTTTTTTGAGGATGTTTGTATAAGTAAACTCCTCTACAAGTGCATATTTACAAGTGCGCTTAAGCTTACTGACCTATAAGTCGCCAATAATATAATAGAATAGTCGAATGGTTGTAGAAGACGGCACTTATCATGTCAGTCCGCAATACTTTTTTTTTGTATGCTTATTTGTCAGACGGCCTTTAGAAAGCGTACTTTGCGATCTGTTTATTAAGAAAATATAAGAAACATGTTTGGAAACAGTACGGTTGGAATTATATTCGATTGATTTTTGCAAATTTGAAAGCCCTAAAAGAAATTTATGTAGGCAAACACTCGACCCAGTGCATATCACTTGTTACAAGCCATTTATTGAATAAAACCAGAGTCGAATGATTGTCGATTAAAACCTTCATTTATTATTCTGAGTTCCTATCTTCGTGTCAAAAGTGATATATAAAAATCTCGCAGACAAAATATTAAAGAAATCAACTAAGACTTAGCAGACGACAAAATTTAGAACGCACCAGACCATGCCATCCCATGCCACCAAATGGTGCAACAACTTGTCCAATGTTCATTGCTATATCGATACCCACATTTGGAATCGCCGTATCAAGTTCGGCCTAGGCAATCATTGCACAGTATAAGCAATTTCATTGAGAATTGAGAAGTTGCAGCCGACTCACCTTGATGTAGATTACCACAAGAACAAGAAAACATCGAAAAGAAATACGGAAAAAAAACTGGAAACATCCATGGATGATGGGAACACGGAAATAGGTTAGCGTCAGACTTGTGTCCAGATATTTCCTTTGCGTTCCGACCATAGCGATATTGCTCGATGGAATGTAACGATGACACTTTATTTTTTTTTATTTTTTGTCCACCAAGATGTTGGTCAGTGGTTCACCGCGAGATCGAGTTGGGTAACAAGTGCAATTGGTTTTAGTAGTACACCAGAGAGGAGTGGGTTTTTTGTGTTCCTCGCAATTTTTTTTTTCATAATCAACCAGTCCGAGTTGGCAAAATGAAGAGGAAAATATGACTGAGCGAAGTTGTGTTTTTAGGTGACTGCATTGACCACATTAACCGCTTTCGTAACTTGAGTGGTGTGGTGTCTGTTGAGAAGGGATATCGTGGTTTCAACTGTCCCTCACTTAGGATGCGGTAATGATTATGTTGAATCTCGTCGGGGTAGTTTCTCTTTTTGGTTTTACATGGAAAGATATGCGAATCGCCTATCCCTGGTGGAAGTCAGGTTAGTCAGGACGGCAGCAATTGTGAGTTAGAAAAACGCAATTCTAACCAAAAAAAGTTCTTCAAAGGTATATAAAGCGTTTCTGATTGTCTCGGCTGGTAACAGCCTGACAAGTGCTGCGTTAAAACATAAATTATCGGTTTCCTCTTAATTCTTTTCCAACTTTCACTGTTTACGGTTTGAAAAAAAATCTGCAAAATTTCTATTTTTATGTAGCCGTTTTATAAAAATTATCTAACTCTTTCTGATCCTCTTAATCACATTTTCGGGCCTCTCAGTGGCTTTAATCCATACACACAAATAATAAGTCTGTAAGGTGTTCCGTGTGTGTTACGAGTTGACGTGAACAATGCTGAACAGATTTTGATTAAGTTTTTTTCTAAATGTTTCTCCAAACTCCGGGAATGTTATAGGCTATTTGGATTATTGCCACGCCTACTTTTTGTATTTTTTTCTGACTTCACTGACGTAAACTTGGCATTTTTCAAATAATTCCTAGTAAATACAGGAAAGAAGAATACTCAAGGAAGCTAATGCTTTAACAAATATCATAAGCCATCCATTAGCAAGCTGTTCTATCCAGGAGCTTATTTAGAGACCAAAATCTGGCATGTCAAATGGAAAAAAATTCAGCAACGATTGTTCTTGACTCTTGATTCTACTTTTGGAATATTGTGCGCATATAAAAAGTGCGACAATATTTTTCTGACCAAACGTAGTCTTACATATACATACTTACCTACTGTAGTATTGAATATCTACACAAAATAGTTTTTAAACAGAAAACAGCTTCACAGGTCACACACTTTTTGCTGTGATCAGTTCAGGATGTTTCTCTTACATTCGAACTTGTGTCTAAAAAGTTGTGTAAAATTATAAAATTCCAATATTTTAAACGACTGGATCCGTTTTGAAAGATTATTGTTAAAGTGCGCTTCCTACAGATATTTATTCTTATTTTACACTTCGTTATCTTGATTTGCGAATATTCAGAGGTAGCTTAAGAACTCAGTGTCCCAGGAGTATTAGTAAAAATTACACAAGGCTATAAACATACAAATAACCTCACCCACAGACTTCCAAGCTGTATAGCGTGTCCGTGTATACCCCAATGTTGTAAAGATTCACCTTAAAATTATTGAATCTGCCTGTTTTACTTTGTACCTATGTGGATTTGAACACTCATCACTTTGAAACAACTCACCCAATTCGTATGTGTTTTCCAGAAAAACATGGGCTCAACATGGAGAAGGATATAGCTTTTATAAGATCGCAATAGGCCAACTCATTCATAAGAGATGCTTCATTCGTTTCCGTAAAAACTTTAGAGTCTTCGGAAAAAAGTTTAAAAAGTGCAACAAAGTGAAAACCCCAAAACTCATCGCAAAACACACGAAATGAAATCTTTTGGAAAAATCAGAACTATGAAAGTTCAGAGCTTTTCTGTTTACATTAAAAATTTACAGAGCTTTTCATTGCGAAACTGACAGAAATTATGCGATGAAAAATTTAAGTCAATGACGAATTCTTTGAGCGTTTTTTTAGACCTTTACGAAAAGTGAAAGCTGGAACATCCTGGAGCTTTCACCGCAGTAAACATTTTATAACTTTACAAACTGTACAAGCTATGTGATAGAAGAGTATAACCGATTTTTTTTCCGAATTTTTGCAGTTTTTGTTTAGATGTCAGCTAACTTGCAAACTCTGTTGCAATTGTTTTTGTTTGATTACAGACAAGATTCGACTCAACAAACTATTCGCCAGATCACCAGTTTCAATCTTCAAAGATTTGACGAGGCATTTCCATTTTAAGCAGTAGTTGCTATCCGTATTTGCTTTTAAGACTTAGGAGTGTGGACATTTTATTATACAAGTTTGTTGAGCAACACACTTTTGACAGTAGGCATCATGTTACATTACTTTGTTAACATACTCGCAATTGTAAGTAAAGTCGATTATGTGGCCTCAGCTGTTGTGTGTTCGGGTTCAACCCCCAAGAAGTGCCTTACAGCCCAGTAATCTTGCACTGAAATGATCTTTTTTGGTTAAAGCTGTTATGGTTTTGGATAAACTGGTTCACAGATAGAAGTTTTCCTGCTATGGCGGATGGACCCATATAAGTTTTGTAAGAGCGGGCTGCATTTAGCCGGTCTTAATGAAACATGAATGCCTAAGAAAATCTTGTATACTTTGTCAACAAAGAGTCGATAATGGAAGTCAAAATTGTGGGTAAAGTTGGAGTCCATATTTCAAACTTAGATCCAACACTCACCTCCGCCATAGTGAAGTGATTGACCTTCGAAGGAAGCGGAACTAAGATCTTCCGGCGTTCCCGGGCTCGATATGAACATAGATAGGTCATAGGAGCAGCAATGGCAACTCATTTATCTAATAAATATTAAAATACAACAACCTGGTTTAGAAAATGATCAAGTCAGGCGTCTCCTCGGTACGGAAAATCTTAAAATAATTTGCAAAATTATAGCAACAATGAGAGGTCCAAATTTAAATCCGCCAACGTTGGGTGGTTTCATTAATTATGTTAACAATGTAGGTGTGATCCTATTTCTCCACCAGGAAGGTACCTTTAGCGAGCTTGGCTATTCATGGTATGATAAAACGGGACATTTATTGAAATGGACGGAAGATATGCGGTAAAAGGGTTGCGTTGCTTGATAGTATGTTAAAAATTGTCACTCTGCCCGACATATTGGTCAACAAAAGCGATAGTTTAAATAGTAGAATTAAAGCTTTCTAAGCCGCAATATTTCGACATCCTCCAAGCAATGCCTTTCGGTGGTTTTACGGGTCATGAAACCTCACTGCAGTCGGGGAAGTTTGGTGTCAAAATTTTGCAGCACATAATATTACCTTCAGCCAGAGAACAAAAGTCCTGAGATTGACTGTCAATACTTATCACTTCTTATAGCTTTGAATCGATACAAAGGTCTGGCTATCTCCTACAAGCCTAGACTGTTCAACAGCGTTTTCTCTCTGCAACTTGCTGCACCCAAACAAATGCAAATGCTTAAGCAATCACGCTCCCAACTGAATATATCCCTCTCGATGGCCGCCTCAGAGAAACTTTCAAATTTCACGTGCCATGTGCCATCTGCCATTGGTATGTCGTATGCCTCAACACTGAAATGTCGTTACAAAAAGAGAAACACCAATCTGCTGCTAGTCTCCATCTTGACCCGAAGCCCCAGATTAGCCACTAATAAATTCCCATCTAACCTCGACTGCAACTCTAAAACTGTTGACGATACGGCTGTTACTATGTTGTCGGTGGTATTTCTTGGCCATGTCATGACCGTCAAAAGGAGTTTTTTTTCTGCTTTCTGTCGTTCAACTTCAAACCCAACTAAACGATCATTACTGACGGCAGGCGTTCCTATAACAGTTACAGTAAATGCGGCGCGACGCCATCAACTCTGTGAAATGTCCGTGCCATGGCACTGCACCTATACCTATACCTGCAGTGGTGAGGATGGGAAAATTTTCCATAAACACGCTGCTGACTTTTGCCAATTTTACCTCTTCTTTGGGCGACTCACAGCAAGCTCAACTATTTATCTACGTGACGAGTTCAAGAGATCCTCTATTGTTGTCGTCGTAGTCCATAGTGACACAGTGCGCGCACCGTACTCTTCCCAGGCGCCCGTGACAAACAATGGCCCTCCCGCTCCTTTAGATGACTGGCCGGCTGAAATGTTGCATAACAATTAATCCAGCGGGACTGACTTTGAATGGGATCCGTGTCTCGGTTGAATTTGATGAGAATCACGGTGACATGAATGCGTTGTGTGTAGTTGCGGCGGGACGGGGGGAGCGATTCGCACTAAGCGGGTGCGGGTGTGCCGATGTGCATACCTATATATTTATTTGGAAGGTGTTAAGTGTTAACGTGTGAATTGCGTTATTGATGGAGGGACTTGAAAGGTGGACACAATGAACTGTGGACGTATGAATTTCGAAGAATGAGTCGAGTTGTTTTGTGCAAGTTGTTTTGTGCATTCTCTGGAGCCGGACAAAAGTTGGCATTCAGCTTCGAGAGACGTCGTGAGAAATACTGATATTGATGACTGTGAGGCTGAGGAGTGCCAAATAAAAACAGTATTGTGCCGACGTCTATCAATGAGATGGCGAGTGGTCGGTGCGAGGCTATAGCCGGGTTCAGATGTGTCGCAGTTCAGTGTTCGCTATACAGACTGATTGAAAGCTCTATCTTGTGGTGTTAGGATCACCTCTAATGGGACTCCTGTCCTTTAAATACTTTTACTGGTTCCGACATATATCCTAATTAACATCCCTCCACGGAGTCAGTAGTGTTTGTTGGATTTTCGATCTGTAGCGATCAACTTGTTGAAGAGTTTGCACCCCAGAGATCGGAGTAGTCTAACGGGCATAAAAGCTGTATGATTTCTATTTCTTCCTCATCTTTATCTTTTGTAGATACCCTGGTTTTCCCGATTTCTTTTGCGGGCCATGTGGTTTTGATAAAGCGTCCAGGAGAATCTTGTGTTATAGACTATCTTCGAGAACCAAATAATGTTGGTCTCAATCTTATTTATGCCGTCTATAATCCCTTACAGTGTGCAAATGGGTGGCACCTTAAAAAAACGGCAACGCAGTTGTTAACATTTTTACTGCCTAATTTCATGAAATATTAAGGACGATAATATTTTTTTCGTACAACACTTTTAATTCGAGAATTGATTAACAATTCTCAAATAACGATAGTGGAGGAACTCAAAACAGTTAGTCTCGCAATTCTGTCCGTCAGATCAATTTGGAGTTTTTGGACTTACAGTTCGGGCCACTTTATTTTTGCACGCGTGGACCCATATTTTTATTTTTGATTTTTTCAAAAACGCCTCAAACCCTTCAACCAAAATTTTTTCGGTAAAAGATGTAATATTTGTACTTTTGAAAATTGGACTTATCTCGAAAACGGTGGATTAAATTAAAACTACAATTCATTTCTAAGTGAATATGATCTTTTCTAACTTGATTGCAAACAAGGATTTTCTCTATATAATCGTACAATGGATTTTTGAAAAACGACACTTAAAAAAATGTTATTGTCTTTATTTTAGGTACATGAAAATGTTTCAAACGATTTTGACCAAAATACATATTATTTTGAATAGAATCAAAGTTTTCAAAATTACTGCTTCCTTCATTTGATTTTTTTTTAAACTTCTGACTCGCCAAGGCGATAAAGGGAAACGTCGATATAAAAGATCTTTTGTGCCGAAAAAAATGCAAGAAAATAAGTTTAGGCTAGCAGAGTTTCCACTACCTAATGTAGCTGATAATGTTTTCAGCAGAGGAATTCATCAGTTCTTCAGGACTATTTCACGGAAGAATAATTTCCTTCTAGTACTGTATAGAGGTGGGCATTCGCACATGATGTTCTCAGCTGTTTCGTCTTCTTCGAGACATGGTGACCAGTTAGGTATCCTACAAGGTTTTTGATATCATGTCTTCTGAGGTTTAGGATGTTTTGGAAATTTTTTGAAAGGCAGGATTGCCCTTTTGGCTTGTCTGAGGCCTGGAATGTCTTCCCACTGTTTGATACACATTTTGTGTTCCCCGCTTTTTATGATGGAGTACATTGCTGATTTGGTGACGGTGCCGAAAGGTTTTGGTTCAATTAAAGGGGTGTCTGACCCTTTCCTAGCAAGTTATTCAGCTTTTTTGTGTCTTTCAATAACCTCGTGCCCGGGAACCCATCATACTTTGGTTTTGTTTCTGTAGCCGATAGTTTGAAGGGTATTGAAGCAGTGCATGATTGATTTTGAGACAATGATTGTTGAGCTAAGGGCATTTATAACTGTTTGACTGTCTGTGAATATATGGATGTTTGCACCTTTTGTACCTAAAGAAATGATGAGGTTTGCGCATTCCTTAATGGCATGGAGCTCCACCTGAAATACACTGGGACTTTTCCCCATAGGTATACACTGCGGTTTGGCCCAAGTATGCCAGCTCCCACACCCGAGTCCATTTTGGAACCATCCGTATACCACTTTAGGCTCTTTTGGCTGTTAGGTGGGTTATTGCTTACCCATAAACTTCTCTTTAAGTGATATTCATGGAGAATTTTCTGTTGAAGCATAAAGTTTTTGGGAGTCGGGCTCCGGATGATCACTAAGGTTTATCTCTTCCGCTTGTGACAGGCTTGCTGAGCTGCGAGTAGCCACTTTTTTTATATAATTGTGGAGGGGTGTTAACCCTTATTTTACATTAGAACAACTAAAAGCGCTAGATACTTTAAAAACAGATAATATCTTGAAATGTCATTTCCGATTTGGTTAAAAAAAAAAAACAATTCCCTAACTCTACTATCCTGAACAATACCTTATACTCAATTTTCAGCTATAAAGTTGTGCAAGAGTATATTTCAAACAAAACATTGCAACAGCACACTGAACTTTTGTGAAAGTCATTGCTGTTACACGCAATTAGTACAAGAGCTAAATAAAATGAAAGATGACATCATAATCAAGTGGGTTGAGGACCTCTCATGTTTCATATTATAAGCTTAGTTATATTGCTTAAAAGCAGCTCATGTCGCAGAATACTTAGATCCACTTGCAAATATTTTAAAACTGAGTCAAAAAGACTTTTATTACTATACTTGTATGCTCTAATGCGACTGCTGATGTTTTTATAAAATATTGAATTGACATAGATATTCCTAGGTATATAAAAAATAAGAGAGGTCCCAAAACTAAACATTGCGGTACACCAATTGTGGAACTGACGTTGAAGAATCCTTTCAATTTGACTAGTTGAGTTCTTTCTGATAGGTTCGTTGAAAACCACTTATGAATCCAACCTCTCAGTTCAGCCCTACACAATTTGTCTAAAAGTTTATGAAAAGTACTAAATTAGTGTTATTATCATTAAAACTTTCATAGATTTTACTGCATCTTCAGAAGTAGATCTACTTTCGCGAAAGTCAAAATATTGTTTCTAAAAAAACTAATACTTAGAAACTAAAGGTTTTTATCAGTTTTTTCCAATGGTTTACAGAAAGTTGTGGGTATTTTTAAACAGCGGAATAACAGAGCGCATTTTACAGACGAAAGGAAAGTACCACAATTAACACTTAAGTTGAACAAGCGACTTAACACATCAACAAGAAACAAAGAAATACGTTTTTAAAGACGGACAACCCTCTATCAATCAATAGCCTGAGACGTTTCAAACATGATTTTTTTAGGCTATTAAAATTTGTTGCAACTTTTAATCTTTCAGTCTTAGGGGCAAGTTATAGCGATACGTAGAAGGCAACCGAAAAAAATTTCTTTCACTTTTTTTGACCACTTAAAGATAATGCTTGAACTCAATCTTGGTCTTAAAATGTTGCTTATGAATTATTAAATTTGTTAATCAAAAAAAAAAAAAAAAGTGAATTATGTTCAAATTATCTACAAAAAGAATTAACTCATTTTTCCAGACGAAAACTTTTTCTGATCAACATCTCAGTTAATTCCACGCAAAAAAACCAGATCATTTCACTGATATGTGTCATTTCTTTACTGTTCCAGGATTTTTTTTGAGTGGTGGTTGATTTGTTTGTACTTACAACACAGTAACAGTCAGTTTTTTGAAAGACTTTTTTCTGTTTGCCTAAATTAAAAAAAAACTCATTTTCATACTGTTTCAACCTTTTCAGTTGCAGTTTACGTATCGCTATAACTGGCCCCTTAACAGTGTTAAAAAATATATCGCTGGCTACAAACATGAAACACTGCACTAATTTATTTTAAACAATCCAGCTGTCTATCTTGCTCTACTTCTTCAATAAACCCTATACCAGTGTGCTTACTTAGGTGGCAACGTAAATGGGACTTCAAGTCACTCAACGTATTTTGAGATTGAAGAGGCCAAGAAGATCTTCATCCACCTTTTATAACGTCCATGAGTCTGCACCATAAAGCAGGACTGGAATGTTGAGATTTTTATATAGAGTGTCCTAAGCGTTTCTCGACAAGGACTCACTTATCAATTGCCTTATTAGGCCGAAGTACCTGCGGTTGGCAAGTGTAATTCTTCGCTAGATTTCTAATGTGATGTCATTTTCAAAGTTAATAGCGAAGCCGAGGTAGACAAAGTTCCTAACTACCTCAAAGTTATAGCTGTCTATCGTGATCTTCTGTCGGATTCGTCGAAGTTGGGTACCCCTTCATCAACTGCTGATGATGATTAAGCGAATGGATTGTCTTGATATTGCACCGAACCTGAATTCAAAGCGAAGAAGAATAATGTGCAATACCAACAGTAATTTTGATTATATATTTAATACAAGATTTGGTACAAATAATTTGGGTACTTAGCTGGGTAGATGTGATTCCTTTGACGAACGAGATCCAAGTGCCCGAAAGCAGACAAGATCAAGTCGATAACGCATACCGAATCTCTCCAACTCTCAAGTCGTACACATGCAATGCAATTGTTGGTGCAAAGCTGTGCGAGCTTGCAGATTTTACAGATTACAGTGGCATACATATTTTAAACAAGTGAAATAATATGAAAGAAAGTTAATTAAAGACAAGACAATGTGCAAATTTAAAGTTACGTTTCCAAAATTCTTATGAAGTTACATAATAACAAATAGAACTGATATGAATGAAAATACATATAACAAATAATAATAATGTACAATAATTATGTAGTCTCAATCTCAAACATCCCGGCCCCCCTGGAACGAGTTTCAGGATACAGGTAACAGGGCTAGTTTAGAGATGGGGCGAACGAATGTGCCTGATGTTGTCCTCACAGTTGCCACTCGTACTTGCTGATCAGCTCCTGGGTTCACCTTTTCGATTCGGCCTAGTAACCATTTCGTAGGCGGAAGATTAGGTTCTTTAACTACTACTAGGTCTCCTGGTTTCAAATTTGTAGTACGATGTTGCCATTTGGGTCGCTCCTGCAGTGTAGTCAAGTACTCCGTATGCCACCTCTTCCAGAATCCTTGGGTCATACTCTGGATATGGTTCCAGTGGGAAAGGCGATTTGGAGGGGTGTTTAAATGGTTGGGCTCCGGAACGGCTGTGAATGGTTCACCTACAAGAAAGTGAGCTGGCGTTAGTGGATTTAAATCTGAGTCAGACATAGAACATAGAGGACGAGAATTTAAAATGGCTTCTATTTGACTAAGGACAGTACACAATTCTTCGAACGTTAACATTGAACTCCCAATAACACGACGTAAGTGCAGTTTGACTGACTTAACGCCAGCCTCCCACAAACCACCAAAGTGTGGCGCTGAAGGAGGTATGAAATGCCACGCAATGCCATCCTTGGCAAGAGCGGCAGCGATTATATCGTTGTGGGCTTGTGCCATAACCAGTTTGTGCATTTCAGTCAGACACCGACGAGCTCCTTGAAAGTTTGTCCCGTTGTCGCTGTAGATGTTGCTACACTTGCCACGGCGAGAGACAAATCTTCGTAAAGCGGCTATAAAAGCATCCGTGGTGAGGTCACTCACCAGTTCCAAGTGGATAGCTTTCGTTGCCATGCATATGAAGAGAGCAATGTAGGCTTTGGACGTCTTCGGCTTACGACAACGGGATAGCTTTAGGGTTATTGGTCCGGCGTAATCACACCCTGTATTTGAAAAGGGTCGACTTGGCTGTATACGATGCGATGGTAAATCGCCCATGAGTTGCTGACTTGTGAGTTTGCGCTGCATAAAACACGGTTTACACCTGTGAATGATCCGACGAATGAGATTTCGGCTGCCCATAATCCAGTACTGCTGTCGGACAAATGCGAACGTTTCGGATACTCCAGCGTGCAAATACCGTTGATGTGTGTCTGTTATTATAAGCGAAGAGATCAGGCTAGCTTTAGGAAGAATTATCGGATGTTTTATATTAAAAGACACACTAGCGTGCTTTATACGTCCACCTACACGTAACAGTCCATCGATGTCCACAAACGCAGAGTACCTCAACAGTGCCGATTTCAACGGAAGTTGATTGTTTGTACGCAGGTACCGGAGATCATCTTCAAAGTAATTGGCTTGTACAAACTTTAATAGGGCTATCCTAGCAGCATTTATTTCCCCGTAATTTAAACCACGGTGAATTCGTTCTGGGATGGGAATGCGACACTCGGAGGCCAATCGTAGGCAATGAGCGACTATCCGTTGCAACCGATACCACGACGAAACGTTCCTTATTAAGCCCTGAAAGACATGCTCATTGACCGAAGTGGCAAGCACATGCACAGAGATAGGTTTTTCTTCCCGTTTAACCGATTCACTTTCGGACAGATTTGAAGAAAGTTGCGATTTTGGCCAATAATCGTCAGATAAAGATAGCCACGGTGGACCGGTCCACCACAGACAATGATTGAAGAGATTGAAAGGCAGGACGCCACGCGACGCACAGTCTGCAGGATTCGATTCCGACGGGACATGAAACCAAGAGTATCGGGGTATAGTTTCTAAAATGGCTGCTGTTCGGTTGGCAACAAAGGTTGTCCAGCGACGAGGGGGTGATGAAAGCCAATGTAGGACGATTTCGGAATCGCACCACGCGAATGTCTTTACGATTTTGGCATTTACCGACGTTTTCACCAGGGTCATCAATCGAGTGAGCAACAGCGCACCACATAGTTCGAGACGGGGAATCGAGACACATTTAATCGGGGCCACCTTAGTTTTTGCCGCGACGAGGGTGATGGTAACGTCACCAGTAACGGATGTAGAGCGAGCATAGACGACTGCGGCATAAGCGAGGGACGAAGCGTCAGAGAAGCCGTGAAGTTCTATGGATTCTTCAGATGGAAACACATTTCGTGGGACCTGAATTTGCTCGAAGAATGGGAGTTGTTCGCGATAAGTGAGCCACTGTTCAGCGATGGCAGGAGGCAAAGGATCATCCCAGCCTAGTTTGAGTTCTGACGACCAGAGCTGCTGAAACATTATTTTGAAAAGAACAACCGAGGGAGCAAGTAGTCCGAGAGGATCGAAGATGCGCGCGATTTCAGACAGCAACTGCCTTCTTGTTACCGAGGGGCAGGGCGGCGATTGAACCATCCGATAGGGGAAGACGTCAGCAGCAGGATTCCAGAACATTCCCAACACCTTAATGAGCGATTCCGAACGTTCAGGGTCAACAAAGGAAAACTCACAGTCTTCCGGTTGTTGCTTTGCGAGAAGAGCCCAGCAGTTGGAACTCCATTTCCGAAGCTGGAGTCCAGCTACCGATAACAACGCGACTAGTTCGGATTGCAAATTTAGCAAGGTTTCTATCGAGTTTGCCCCTGTCATGACGTCGTCTACATAGACATCATTAAGCAAAATTCTAGCGGCATTAGGGTATTTCGTGGCGTAATCTTCTGCGAGTTGTTGCAATACGCGAACGGATAGGAATGGAGCCGACGCTGTGCCGTATGTGACGGTTCGTAGCCGATAGTGTTGAATCTCATCACGTGGGTTCTGACGCCAAACGATACGTTGGAAGTCCATGTCTTGTTCGCGGACCCATATTTGGCGGAACATTTTAACGATATCGGCCGTGAACACGAACCGATGTTGCCGGAAACGCAAACACACACCAATCAAGTCACGTTGAATTGGCGGCCCGATTAGGAGTTGGCTATTTAACGATTGTCCCTTACAGTCTTTCACCGAGCCATCGAATACAACGCGTAGCTTTGTAGATGAACTGTCAGGTTTTAGTACCGCGTGATGGGGGAGGTAAAATTGTCTTGAGTAGTCAACACATATTTTGTCGCGAGGGATTAGTTCCATGTGCCCAAGCTCGAGATACTCTTCCATGAATTTAGAATACAACCGGTACAGTTCCGGATTACTGCGAAACCGACGCTCCATAGAATACAAGCGCGAAACTGCCGACTGTAAGGTATCTCCGAAACTTGGGGATGGGATTTTGAACGGAAGTGAAACAATGTATTTTCCATCTGGAGAGCGCGAAACTGTCTTTTGGAAATGCTGTTCAGCGGGATCATTGAAAATAGATTGGCCTTTATGTGGGGAAACTTCTTCCAGTTCCCAGAACCGCTGCAATAGAGCATCCACGTCGAGAATGGAATGGAACGAAGACATTTCCTGAGCGGATGTATATGGATCAACTAACTCTCCTGAAATGACCCAACCAAACGATGTATTGAACGCTATAGGACTGCCATCATGTCCACGAATTTGTTCTGACCTGAGAATGTTCCAGACCTTGTCCGCCCCAAGGAGAACATCAACCGAACTGGATACGTTAAAGTACGGATCCGCTAGATCCAACTTCTGAATATAATCCAATGTCGATGCGTCAAAGGATTTAGATGGCAAATTCGATGTCAGTTTAGCTAGAACGAACGCATCGACCGATAAGTGAGAGTTGTTGTATCGAGAGAAGAGTTGTATAGATACACGTCCGTTTGTAAATCCAGCTTCTGTTGATGACAATCCCATGATGGGAATACGAGAGTGCTTTCTTGGAAGACTTAACCTTTGTGCAAATGACTCAGTGATGAATGAAGACTGTGACCCCGTGTCCAAGAGAACTCGACAAGCGATAAACTCTCCCCTATTATCTTGAACCTTAGCGAGAATGGTTGGCAAGATGGTTTGCTTTCGAATACTAAGCTCAAGTGAGTGGTTATTTAATAGTGGAGGAGCTGTACCAGAAGTGGAAGGAGTCACCGAAGAATAAGGTTGGTGTGAAGCAGACGAAGTCGAAGCCGATACTGGTGGTAACACAGGAGCAGGACTTGGATTTTGGGACGGTAACGACGAGGGAGTGTTTGTCAAATCGTCTTGATGAACCAACGAATGGTGACGAGCTCTACAGACGCGACAACGAAACGATGACCGACACCTATTTGCCGAATGGCCTGTCCGCAGGCAATTAAAGCACACCGATTTTGTTTTGACGAATGTTCTACGAGCTGTGATATCTAATGCTAAGAATTGAGTGCACTGGGATAGGAAATGTTCACCTCTACACAAAGGACACTGATGCAAACTAACTTCCGACGGTTTTGCTAAATGGGCTCGGATCTGACCCGATGGTTTGCCTCGGGATGCAACTGATCGATTGAGAGTATGGCACGATTCAAGTGCGTCACAACGTAATTCGAGAAACTCAACTAGATCGGAGATCGAACTATCATCACGTGATCCGATTTCCTCGGCCCAAGCATGCTTTGTGTCATTATCTAGCTTAGACAATAAGAGGTAAATTAACCAGGGATCCCTACCATTCCTATCTAACGCGTTCAGTCCACGTATCACTTCATCCGCACCGTCCGTAATTTTTCTAAGCGTTTGCACATTTGAGACACACATTGAAGGAAGTGACAGAAACGATTGCACAAATGATTGCACGATTACGTTAACCCGATCGTAGCGTTTTTCAAGCCTTTCCCAGGCTTCGATGTAGTTCGCATCCGAAACCGACATGTGCTTAATTAGGTTAGCCGCATCTTCCCGCAAAAAAGACTTCAGATA
Organism: Cheilosia pagana; assembly: GCA_936431705.1. Taxonomy (NCBI): domain Eukaryota; kingdom Metazoa; phylum Arthropoda; class Insecta; order Diptera; family Syrphidae; genus Cheilosia; species Cheilosia pagana. The sequence goes on along the minus strand of OW386166.1, from coordinate 12,412,701 downwards.
ATGAAATTTCTGAGTTGAAGTAAGGTTAGGTTTGTTGTCAACTGAACCCAAGAACAAATCCTTGAAAGATGGCCAATCTTTGTAATTGCCAGAAAATGGCGGCACTACAATTTGAGGTAAGTTTATCGTCGAACACGTGTTTCCCGAGGAATCTAACTTCTTTAAAAATGTCTCTTGCTGATTCGCGAGCGTTTTCAAAACCGAATCGCCGGAATTGTCTTGAACGGCAGACTTTCTATTGCGAATAGCCGTTTTCAAACCCGAATGTGCAACGAAATATTTTTCTTCGTACGTACCGAATTCCTTCTCAAAATCTTCTAACTCATTTTCTTCTAAATGCTGCAAACACTCCTTGTGCAACAAAGAAAATTCCGACCACGCCTCAACGACTCTACTTAATCGGATCTCTAGCATCTCGATCGTAGTGGATTGTTCAATGGTTGCAATAAAATCGACCGCACGTGTTAAGCACCCCTTTGCAGTACCGCGTTTTTGTTTCAGCGCGTTCATTTTAATAAACGATAATCACAGAAAAGGAATAACGAAAAAGCACAGGTGAAATGCTAACTTATATGCGAAGCAACACCTTAATTAATTATAGCTTTGCTTGCTATAATAACAAGATAACTCCACAGCGCGGGAATTATTCGGTTAAATCGAATAGTCTGAATCACGAAAGTTTTTTTTTTCTCTAAACGCAAAATTTCACACACGCAGTTTTTCTACCAAACGAAATCAAAGTCTATATAATTATGTATGTATGTATAACACACCATGCACATGCAGTTCTTAATTGAAAGGTTTATCACTCTTTGTCTTTATATTAATTTGTTTAATATTCGGCTACAGAAGGACCATATTATGATGATGATTAAGCGAATGGATTGTCTTGATATTGCACCGAACCTGAATTCAAAGCGAAGAAGAATAATGTGCAATACCAACAGTAATTTTGATTATATATTTAATACAAGATTTGGTACAAATAATTTGGGTACTTAGCTGGGTAGATGTGATTCCTTTGACGAACGAGATCCAAGTGCCCGAAAGCAGACAAGATCAAGTCGATAACGCATACCGAATCTCTCCAACTCTCAAGTCGTACACATGCAATGCAATTGTTGGTGCAAAGCTGTGCGAGCTTGCAGATTTTACAGATTACAGTGGCATACATATTTTAAACAAGTGAAATAATATGAAAGAAAGTTAATTAAAGACAAGACAATGTGCAAATTTAAAGTTACGTTTCCAAAATTCTTATGAAGTTACATAATAACAAATAGAACTGATATGAATGAAAATACATATAACAAATAATAATAATGTACAATAATTATGTAGTCTCAATCTCAAACAACTGCTAAACCCATTTTTCCCGCTCCTCTACTGATACTTGCAAATGCACCAGTGACAGCTCGCCGGTTCTGCCAATTATGTCGATTTCGTCAGTATTTGCAAGTTGTTTTACAGGATTTTGGAAAAGTTTGCCTCTGGCTTGCGATTTTCGCACAATTTCCTCAAGTATGGTGTTAAAAAAATTACTTGACAACGGGGAACCTTCACTACATCCCTTTTTTTCATCAAAGGTCTCTGTTTCCGACTTTGCGACCGTTCTTCTTCGTCATTTTACACAATCTGACAAGTTTGTCAGGGATGCCAAAATTAGACATGGCTCTGTGTATCAATGCTGTCATATGCGGCCTTAAAATCGTTGAACAGATGGTCGGTATCGATTTGGACTTCTTGGGTTTTCTCCAGGATCTGCCGTGGTTTCAATATTTGGTCGGTTGTGGACTTACCAAGCCCAAAAATGGATGAAGTCTGCTTTATTCATGAATAAACGATGTAATTCAATAAATATTTATTCGGTCGAGGTCCCACTTGCACCTGGAACCCTTCAAAATTGATACATCCATTATTTGATTGTAGTTACTCACCAGTTACTGTAGATGCAAGTTACTGCCCCCTGACTTAAGTGCGAATCCCACCCTTGGCACATTCCATCTTTAGCCGTTTTAATGATACCTTTTGAATTCCAAATCAAATTTTGTTCGTCTTCCCTAATTGCTCGGAATGCACATAACACTTCACTTCATTCCATCTCATCAAGCCGTCGCAATTTACAGCCCCAACCTCAGTTAATATTCCACCTACAGCTATACAACCACGGATCACAACCTCTCTTATGAACTTCATTATGCGCAATTAGCTGGCTTAATAAATGGGCATAACTTTATTAGCCCTAGGGCTTGATGCACACCTACACCCAGTCATACCTATTACATGCAGTTCCCAGGAAAACACACCTCCACGATCATTAAACTCATCAGCGTGTTTTTTATGAGTCCATGCGAATTTGCACAGTTTTCCGAGGCTTATACTACCACATCACGAAGTCGTCGTAAAATCGCTTAAAGCCAACAGTCGGAAGCGTCATCTGCAACAAGAAGATCAGCAGGCAGATATCTCGATGTGAAGGAGATTTGTTTTTGCACCCAGATTATGGTCAAGAACGCTGTAGTAACAGCACCAGATCCGCTGACCATGTAAAAGCAACAACGGCAAAACTGTTAAACGGTTTTGCACTCCTTACGGCCAATGGGTATGATGATCCCATGGGATTCATGGGGACAAGGCTATAAGAAACTGTCATTGCGCCGATAGACATTTCCTTAACTGATCGCGTCTTATAAGGTCATAACCATGCGATCGTGAACTTGGCCAAGCCAAGAACGAGATGATTGTTCTGTCGGGTAGTAGACATTGCCGCAGCAGGTGTGCAAATCCACAGGCAAACCGAGTTGGCATCAAACGGTTTTGTTCATCTCTGACGGCCGGCGGTGTGGCATATCGATCGCTGAACGTCTGGTTTGCCTGTATATGGCTAAAAGCGATTATGCTGCGTACGAATGAGAGACGCGGGCCTATAGTTTTATGAATGGGATTCTATTGGGGTCGCTTTGTTGGCTCATTTTCCAATTTTGGCACAGCGGATGGGGTCAGCTGTTTGGTGACTTTTATGGCATGAGGCTGTCATGTTATTGACGGGGCATTTATGGCGCTGGCTATGGGGATCTGCTGGTCTGACTGAATGTAGATCAAGTTTAGCGCTAAGATGGTCATGGAAACGGATATCTAGTGGCAAGTGAGTTACTTAGAGAGGAAGTGGGATGCAGGAGATTGCGAGGAATTGGCCAAATGGAATGTGCCGTGGTATTGATTGACACCTGTGGTTTCTATCGCAATTCCTTCTTCCACAAATAAATACATTTTTGTCACAGTAGCTTGATAAAGGACATGGTTAGGAGATTTTTTTAACCGAGAGATATTTTAATTTGTCTAAATTTAGGGAGAGAAACTTTGGGCGTATTGTTGCAAGTAAGGAAAAGTGATTCATGACTTTAATTCTACAGTGCAGTTTTTACCACAGGATTTGTGAATAAAAAACGATTTTTTTTGTAGATTTACGAATAGTTTAAGAGTTCTAATGAACCAATCTCCCGTGTGCTGCCAAAAGCTAACTTCAACCTTCCCATTAACGACTTTAAGCCATTTGACCATTTGACCATTCTTTGCTCAAGAATTATAAAAAAAAAATAATGCATGATTTGTTTACTTAATAAACAGGTGAACCTAAACAGTGAACATACTCAATTTTTTTTATTTTTAAGTACATTTATTTAAACTCATTAAAATGCCTTTCAATTTGGCATAATTATTTTGACAAATAAATTTTACTTAATATAAATGTAATTTAAAATTTAAAAACGAAATAAAATAAAATAATTTAATAAAAAAATACATCCGCATTAATTTAGAAAAAATTAGGTTTACTCCAAGTATGGATTTAAGTCAAAGTCGTTGCAGCTTTTTTCATATAAACTAAAGAAAATTAAATTTTTAAAAAAGTCAGTTTTCAAAAATAACAAACTATGTGAAAAATCGACCTTGCATTGATTAGAAACGAAAAAGTAATACGAAGGAAGATAGATATGTTTTGAGGGACTTTATTATAAATGCAGGTTTAACTCCAAAAAATCTGGAGCTTGAAATGAAAAAATGGGTATGCTGAAAACCCACTGTTAGGAAAGTACCAATTTAAATCACGAAAACCAAATGAGTTGGCTACAATTCGTCCCAGAGTACAAAAATAAATCAAGGAGTTTTGTGGACGGACGAGAGTTCTTTTGAGCTTCATGGATCACCGAAAAAAAGATTCCTTTAGGGGTTTCATTTCGCCCAACGGCCTTGTAGATTTGGCTCCAATCGATTAAAAAAAGAACCATCACAAATGCTTTGAAGAACCATGCATTCCCATCTGGCGATATGCTAAACCTGAGGTCTATAACACAGAGCAACAAGTTCGGAAGCCAACAGGCACTTGTAGATTTGTTGAATCAGTTTAACAAGTCGGTTATTTGCGATGAGTCGGAGAACTTGTGAAGAAAAAAGATAAGCCACCTAGGTATCTAAAAAAAGGGAAAACAAATATATTTTGTTTGGTGCATTCTCTGATTTATTTACAAAAACAAATAAAAGTCTTAAATGACAAAATTGTAGGATTATGCTGTGATTCGTATTGACGAAATTCCATAATGCCTAATGAAAAGGAAAAATTATTGCTAGGCCAAGTTAGATAATGCGAAAAAACGGTTACTGCAGGAGTGACTTCTTTCACACGCCGACAGACTGCTAACACCGTAAACTTCACTTATAACATGGTACTGAGATCCAGCCCCAAACCTATGCTAAGCGATTAATATCTTCTCCCTAACACTAAGCGCATTGTTTAGTTATTTGGCGATGTAGTTTATGGGAGAGACTTTTAGTCAGCTCATCAACAGCTTGTACTGGAACACAAAAAATTTTCAACGAACAAATTGGAATGTATATCGAAATTTATTCTTTCTTTAAATACTTTAATATTTCGTGATTTCTCACTGTCACTGTCTTATTCAGAACAAAAAAGAAAAACATTTTTAAATGACCTTCCTGTATTTCACCTTGCAAACATTATTGGAAATGTTTAATTCTAACAAGTCGCTCACCGTCGTGAAGAATTTAACATCTTTTTAACGAATTCATTCTCTTTTCTTTAAGATCTTGTTGTTTCCAGTCACACAAACAGTGAAATTTTCAAATTTCACACTTGTTAAATTGCTTTAAAATAAATGTTGAAGTGCTCGCAGACTGGTTAGTACGTGTTACACAATTTTTCAACAGTTATCGAATTTCACTTGTTTAACAATCACTTGTTGCATTGTGTTATAGGCCCCTGCTGTCATTTATTCTCCAACAAGATAACACTCCTTGCCATAAAAGCCGAATGATGAAGCAACTTTTTCGGCACATTGAACTAGAAACACACTACCTGCCACTGCAAAGCCCAAATTTAATTTCATCATTATCCAAGCCTACATCCCACTAACAAAAATATAAACAAAACTGCTTATGATGACCGTTTTGCCGGTCGCGGAAATTGTCTGCTTTGTCGGGAAAACCAACATGGATGTCGTGCGCCTTATTTCTGAAGCTGTCCTCTCAACTGAAGTTTTAGCCCTTAATCGGCTGTTCTTAGAATATCACGAATATTTCAAAATTTAACCACTTTGGGTTTCCAATGATATGCAGCTAGAAATCAGTACATATCTGGACATTATGTTGAAATTCCAGGACTCTTCTGGACATTTCAAAGTTCGCCTATTTTATTTTTGTTTATTAAACCAAAAATTTGAATAATTTATTTTAATTTTAACGTGCAAATAAACGTATTTATTTCAATAAAAAAACAAAAAAGAATTACAAAAACAAAAGCAAACTAAGCTTTTAATCACATTTTTCTTCAGTTACATATTGACATTTACATTTATTATTTCATAGTCAAACATCGAAGTTCAGTCGCTCCAAGGGTCTAAAAATACATCAGTCAAAGAGGACGTTTGGATACCTAGTTTAGTAAGTCTGAAAATGGACTGACTAGATGTGTTTGAGTTTTATTGGCTTAGATTGTTCACGTGATTATTTTTTGCAGTTGAAGTTTATGGAGCGGTATCCGAAAAATCTAGTCAATAAAATCCTGACTGCGTTGACATTTTAAAATGTCAAATTTCAAAAATAAACCACACGTTTACAACAACAACTCAACTTACTTAGTTAAGGCGTACGGATACCTAGTCCAGACTAATCTAGAATCTAGTTGACGTTTTACACAAACTTATCCCTATCCGAACGTCCCCAAAGGCCGAAATAAAACCCCTTAATTTAAACCTTCAACTGAAGTTTTTTCAGTCAAACCTAGGACTTGACATGACAGGATTTGATTAAATGTCATTTACTGATGGTAGCGTTCAACTTAAATTTGAAATTGATTGCAATTTCGTTAAGTGGTTGAGTTCAGTCAAATTCATACCTTTTTAAATTAAAATATTTCACAGTGATTGAGTTTTTTAATTTTTCAATTTGATGAATTTAGAAATACAAAGGTACATAATTACATACACATTTTTCAATGAATTATGCAATTTGAAAATAACTTTTGCCGGGACTTTTGACTGGACAACTCTGGACACCGCTTAAAATATCTGATCAATCCCGGCGAGTCCCGGCCATCTGGCAATCTTATATGCAGCTCTCATAAACTCTAAATGCATCTCATACTTTCAAACAATTCGAGTGGCCCATAACTACTTTTTTCATCACCAGTTCAACCCTGATCAAATTTCTAATGGACTGTCTCATTTGTTAAACTTAATTTTAAAACACTGCAGGATCCTCTAAATTATATAACGTCGGCTTTCTTTAAAAAAACTCGTAAGTCGAAAAGGCGAATTTTTGAGGAGAAGCAAAAAACCGATTTAAAAATTAAAACGTGCAAATAAAATGAAAATGTTAAACTATTGATGTTTCATTTATTATTTAAAATAATTCTAAAAGATATTTTGTTATTAACTTTTGCGGGATTTGCATGAAATCAAATTCAAAGATTTACGAGTTTTTAAATGGAAACTTAAAGACTGATATACTTAGGTTTAAAAACTGGTCGAAAAGAGGCAAAAGGAATCATGATGGAGTTACGAGGTATTGATATATAAATTTAGTAAATTAAAATGTAATTTTTCATAAAATTTGTACACTATCATAATTTAAATACACGATAATGGATACAAATTAAGTTTACGGACAATTCTTGACGGAAAATCCTATTTGACTAACCACACTTTTCTTACTAGAAAATTCTTAACCATGTTTCTTGAGTACCTAATGGAAATAAAATTAGTTATTAGTACAGCAGAAATAATTACTAATAGAACTGCTCCTTTGAAACATAATCTTGCTACAGTAATAATTTCCCACTTATATATTGGACAATTTTTTTATAAAACACTATTTTACTTATAAACTCAAAATATTAGAAAATTTGCTAATAATTATAAGACTTATAGTTTAATTAAATAGGCCCCGTACTGTTTATATTGTCTGAGTATTTTTACCTAATATGCGCAATAAAATAAAACGCAACGAGGAAGTTTCGTGCGATCCAGTCGTGTGCGTTATTTTTTTGTCGAACCCACTACGGAGATATTTTGAAACCGAATTTCGTAGAAGATAAGAAGGCAAAAATCTTTCCACAATTTTTGCATATGATAAAAAAATTAAAAACAAAGAATATTTTCAATTTTGTTGTCATTGAATTTGAAGTAGTAAATCCTGATATGAATGATGAGTATATGATTTAAAGTTTAAACTAAAGCTTCATGGCGAATGTTAGAGTCTTTCATCCTGTTGTGATATTTTAACCAAACAGCTCGTGAGCAGATTTGATTTCAAGATTTACTATAATATAATATATTTAACCTTTCCCTAGAATGCATTAGAATGTTGGCCGCACGGTTTTTCCTCGTAAATCGAAATCCCTCAAATTTCTGCGCCTATTTCCATTGAAGTCAAACTAAAAAATTGTTATATCATATTTTGAATGAATTACCACAAAAATCCAATCATACAACCCCATCCAGAGGAATCTATATCTATATGCAGGTATTCTATCCCACAAATTGCCCCTCCATTCCCTCTTCTTACATCGATACTCATTCGACTACCCAAAATTTCGTCAACAATGCCATTGAAAAATTCAAAACAATTCGGACACGCCCGCCGAATATCCTTCACCTCCGTACCGCCGCACCTCACACCCAACCTTACTCAACTCGACTCCCCATCAAAAGAGGATCTTCAAAGGTTAACTACCTTGATCGTTTAAAATTCTCCACCACTTTCCGTCAATTTGTCATCACTGTGACTCTCTCATAAATAAATTCAATTTTTTTCTCCCTCTCATGTTGTAACATGATGGCGATCATGGCGATCATGATGATGATCGTCATTTCATTACCAATGCCGGTCAGCTAGCCGATGTAAATGCTCCCAGTCTCCTATCCCAAGTAATTCATTGATCTGATTGTGATGCATGTTGGCCCCGGTGTGCGTGGGGTTAGTGTACGCGTGTGCCTATACAACAAACTGCCACTGGAATGTGATGAGGGGCTCCCGTTGATATATAGTGTCGCCAGAATTCCTGAAAACCTCATTTGCTATTCGATCGGTGTTCGAATGAACAGGCCGTTGACCAAAAGAAGTTCACTACCATGTTGGTATGGCGGATCAATATTGGTCTGTCAATTGTTTTTAGCCAATTCAAAGGAAATTCAAGGCAAGGAGATGGACGACGGAGGAGTGTGTGCTGTGTGATTGGAATTTTTTAAGCAAGTGGGATAGGGAAGCCTTTTTTGTTGAATTTTGCATGCGATTTTGGCAAAGGGCGCAGTTGGGTAGAGTCTTGGTTGGGAAATTGGTGGTAGCTGGTTAGTGGGTCGCTGATGGAGGTGTGCTAAATAGTTGGGTGGTTCTGCAAACCGCTCAATTCTTACAGAGGTTGGGGTGGACTTATGCGAAGAAGAGACTCCATTCTTAAAGCTGGAAAAACACAGGTTTCAATAGCTGCAGTCTTTATAATCAAATCTGATGTAAAGTGAGCAGTGAGCTATTTACCTCCAAGGTTAGGTAAGGTTTGTGGTCTTTCAAGGAAAACTCTCCATATGTCGGTGTATCCAACTCGTAGCCTGGACTGTACATGATAAAAGGTAATGAAAATCCCTCCAAATGTACCGTCTCTTCATCCACTCAACCATCATACCTGCAACTTTCAACTGAGGCAACATTTTGACCCCCTGTCCCTGGTAGGTTTCCACTTCCCTGGCTAATATTCCAATTAAACCTAGCCTAGCAGTTCTGGCAAACTCAACGTGAGCTGAATAATTTATGACCCGCAATGACACACAACCATTAAAAGCAAATACAACCTCCCATACGGCAATAATTGCCCGGCCGGCCCAGAGCCAAAATTGCACCAAATGCCAGCCACACTCCATCGCCAGCTCCGCCTTTTGATTCAATTAGATTCTGTGATATGATTTGAGGCTACTTAGAGAGCGACCGGCCGTGATTTTCCACCGGGAGATTGAATGAATTTAAATTGGACCTCCACCTGCGGCAACAGCGATTTGGTGGTAGGTACAGCAAGCGAACCACCTGCGCAGGTTGCCGGCAAGACGCGTGCTCACGATCGACTGTAATTTTGCTCGATCGTGCGCCGGGATAGAAGTAGCTACGAGTGTATCTATGTGTGCGGTGCATGTTCGGGCGCTGTGACTCCGCATTATGACGGCTGGAGGGCATTTTTGGGAAAACGTTCTCATGTCACCAAGTGCAACTGTATGGGGAAATCTAGTCCACGCACACATTGGCGGCATACCTGTCACTTCCTCGCTGAAAACCGCACCTGTCAACTGTGTAAGAAGAAACCTAAATCTCCGAATGGGCGGAAAATTGGAAAAAGCACAGTTGAGATAGAAGACCCCCAAGGCATGGAACGGCCGGCAAATTATCCATCATCGTTGAGTTTCGCCGTCATCTCCTTGTCGGCCAAAGTGACATCGTGCAAAACATTTCGCATAGATGCACCGGACAGATGTTGACGTCTGCGGTTGTTGGCATCTCTCCACTTGCTCTAGATAGAGTCCATCCGACAGGTCATGCCGAGAGTGTGTGTGTTAGGGAGTGAGTGACGAGCCGGTGCGTCTTGCAACGCTTATGTGGGTTATGCAAATTGTGCAGCTGAATGCGTTGCTGCAACAAAGTTAGGAAACCCGGTATGGAGATGCGACGGACCGTGAGAAAGCCAACTCCAATCAAATTGCTAATTCCTCGTGACTAATTAAAGCTGAGAGCCCTTCTTCATATATGCAAGATGCCTGTGTTGGATTTGAATGTGAAAATGAGCGGGAAAAACAATTAAAGATCGCACCGCAATAGATTGGCGCGAGTCGGTTTTGGTTTTCCTGTAGTTGGGTACTGGTGGTGTGCTCTGGGGGTCTCTGGGATGATGGATGGGGATTGTTGGTTATCGGTATTTGATTTATCCCGTCGTCGGTTTTTGGTTTCATGAGCCGATCTTTATGTTGCGGGGAGGATGATGAGCGAGGAGGGTCACGTTGAAGAAGAACGTGACAGAAGTGAAGATGATCACCAGCGGGCAGCAAATATCTTCCGCTATCCAATTATTTGGAGATTTTCAAGGTGGCAAAGCTATATGCGATTTTCACCCGGAAATGTGGTGCCGTTCGTGGTGGAAGATGTTTGTATCCTGCTGTTTGACATGGTCTTATAGGTAATTTAGTTTAAAGCCGTTTCTGGTGTCCGCCGGGAAGTGAAAGCTTCTGACCGTGACCGTTTGGAGTGTTTCCTTACATTCCCTATATACAAATCCTTATAATCTGTGCACTATTGTTGGTGACCAATCGAATCATAATGCAGAGCTTATGGAAAAGCATATTAAGCACACGGCTTGAGACTGCCTTAGAATAAATTATTAGATCGCTTTTTTTATGCTAAGAGTGACTGAAAGCGGCTTCACGACGCTTCACGGCATGCGTGGTTCAGTGCGGCCCTGAGACATACCGTGGTTTCTGGTTCAATATGACAATGGAACCTACTTCGGAGAGTTAAATGGTAAAAGGGACTTCCGGGACGATCAGTTGGCTCCATTTGGATGATCAGTCCAGTTCAGTGTATGTTTCATTACCTTACCACTTTGTTTGGAGGAATGTCCTTTTTATGTTTTTGGATAAAATGCACATAAAAACCAAAGTCTACTGCAAATTTATTATGACTCTCGTAAGATGTCCTTTTAATAGATTTCGAGAACATATCGGTAAAAATTAAATTCTCAATGATATCTTCCCAAGAATTTTTTTTTTTAATATAATCTTCTCTTTTTTTAATTATGATCCCCTTTTGTTTTGAAGGAATTTCGGGAGGAATGTTCTGTTTTTGGGCTTAAGGGACTTGTGGATAAAATGCATATGAAAACCAAGGTCTACCGTAAATTCAACAACATTTTGGTAATATGTCTTTCTTAAGGACTTCAAGAACACACCTGTAAAAATTGAATTCTTTATGACTTAGGTAAGGATTTTTTTTTTTAAATTAATAATAACCTTTTCTTTTAAAAAAAAAATTCGGGATGTAAATCAAAACGTTTAACTAGAAAAATTCAGGGACTTTCTTGAATTCAGCCTGCAGGTATGCAATCATTTGCAATAAAGTGCTATAAACTGGTTCTTTTGGTGCATGTGCCTACTTTTCAATTAATTCAAAGTTATCCACTCGCTAAAAGTAGAATGTCGCAGAAAATAGTATACTAGCAGAGTCATGAAAACATTCTAAAGTTTTTAAGGACGGTCTGATTGTGAAATGGAATACAATAAGCTTTGTGTGAAGTATTAGCGAAGCTCTTTTTTTGTTTTGTTTGAAAGCCCCATGTATGCCATTATGTCCGGAATAGACCATCAATGTCCGCCACAGCTTCTAACGTTGGAACGGATCCGAGTGGTCCAATTTTGAATGACTTTGTCGCATATATCCATGCTGAATAGCATTGCTTATGCTGGCTGGAAGGGTATCAGTCGATTGCGGATTATTGTCATAAACCTGCACTGAAAATAAAACACTAGGTAAAATTGACAAAATTCTTTTGTAAACTTTCAACAAAAATAGTTTTGTTGAATTGAAAAAAATTGTTCTAAATGAAATTTATCAATACAACCTAAGTTTTATCAATTTGAACTATATTTTGTTAAACTGACAAAACGTTTACTTACAGATGTAACAAAAGACAATTTTCATTTTAACAAATCGAGTTTTATCAATTGAACAATTTTATTGTCGAATTAACAAAGTTTTTGTTATATCGATAAAAACAGAACCAAAAATCGCTTTTGTAAATGTTTGTTGAATTGACAAAACTTATGCAAAATGTTTGTTAGCCAAACAAAATACAGTTTATCAATATTACAAACATTTTGTTGAAATGAAAAAAATGTTTGTAGATATGATACAAATTTGAAAAATTGAAGAATTTGCATTGGTCACGTAGAAGAAAATACCATTCGGGGAGACTTTTCTAAGGGTGATTCATACCAATCTCGTGTACCAGACAAGGCTCCCGCTTGGAAAGGGACTTCGGTCTTTGTTCCTAAGTTTTTGGCGGCTGCAATCCCTCTGGAAAATCGGCCTTAATTAATACAATTACAAATACAGTAACTAAGTTGACAAACAACTTCTATGTTATTAACAATTTGTTTGTTAATCTGACAAAGAGATAAATACTAAATTGCTAAATTTCTTCGTAAAAGCAACAACTATTTGTTGATTCAACAAAACACCCATGTGGAATTGACAAAACTCTTTTGTAAAATTAACAAAGTTCTGATTATTTCAACAAATTATTTTTGTAACCTGCGAAATGTCTAGGTTTCCTCAAACGGTGCAAGAAATATTTTACCCCTTCAGATCTGGCTAATATATATAAGGCGTTCATTCGCCCCAAACTTGAGTACAATTCTCATATCTGGTCTGGTGCCGGGGTGCGCTAAAAACCACACTACACCTACTGGATAGGATCCAAAATCGGGCGATAAAACTAATCGGAGACACAAAAATCGCGAATTCAATAAATTCGCTTGAACATCGCAGAAATGTAGCATGTCTCTCGCTTTATCGCTACTTTAACAAACAGTGCTCAACCGAAATCGCCAGCTGCATTCCGCCCCTTCAACAATTCAACCGCAATACTCGTCATGCTAGGAATGCCCATCAGTTTACCATTCAGCCTATTTTCGGTCGTACTATGAAATATAGAGATTCTTTCATAAGCCGTACAACACGAATGTGGAATGCCTTACCTAGCTCTGTGTTTCCTCCTCAGTACAATTTACAGGCATTTATGACCAATGTGCATCGGTATCTCCTATCTTCCTTATCCCAATTTCCTTAATACCCGCGCTGTGTATACACTGTAAGAGTAGTCATAACCTCTTTAGCGCGTGTTGATTATAAAAAAAAAAAAACCCCACAAGAAAAGGTCTAGCGGGGTCAAATCGTACGATCCCTGCTACTGCTAGAGATAATCGAATCGTTCATGTGGCGAATGTCCATCGGGGCTTCTGATGTGTGGCACGTAGCCCCGTCCTATTGGAACTACATGTCGTCTATATTTTTTTATTTATTTTTTAAACTTACTACTTTACATTTAAGTCTACCTCCATATCGTTGAATTTGATCCAAAAGAAAAAGGTTAGCATCGTTCTGCAAGCTGCAGCTCTCGCCTTTTATGGTCATGGTATGAAATTTTATTTATTTAAAAGGCCATTTAAAAAAAATAAAGATCAATTAAACCGCCAACCAAAAATCCGCACCAAGCAGTAACTTTTCGTGGATGCATTGTTACCTGGTGAACCTAACGAACGGCTTGTTGAAGTTCATCCAAAAATTGGCTTCGTCGCTAAAGATGATCTTTCGGCTAAAAATGGGGTCCTCTTCCAAATGCTCCGAAGCCCAATAAGCGAAAAAACGGCGTTGGCTATGGTGCCCTACTTTAAGCTACTGTGTCAGTTGGTCCTCAAATACCAGTGTTTGTCACAAGCTTAATTCGCTAAATTAAAGTCTTCGAAAGGCCGACTTCTTGTGCACGGCGAGGAATTGACTACCTCGGGTTCTCTTGTACACTTTCACGGACAACAACAAACAAACGGTTGCCTCGAATTTGACCACCTAACGTTGGAGAGTCGACTTTGAAGGACCACTGCACCTGCCGTAAAATGGGCGCAACCTGCTCAACTTGTGCACTGATGAGGAGTCGTTTTAATGATAAAATATCCACCAACATTAAACCCCCCTACATACAATCGATGGCATTGTCAAGGAAAATAAAATCCCTTCTCGCATCCTTTCAGTTCATCACTCATTTCCATCGTATCGGTCGCCTTTAAGGCCAACGCCCCAGCACCAAACTATTCCCTTTACCATTCTGCGCATCGTACAAAAACACTACAGTCCTTGACTCTTGCCTTACCTCTGATGTGATGACATCGCACTCAAACGCTTCACCTCATCGCCTCTCAAGCTAATATTAATAATGATGATGATGATAGTCAATTTGTCAACATGTTGCAGATGCAATTTTCAGATAACAGATAAAATCGGGAATTTAGTGCGAAATTCAGATTCGCCATCAGGCTGCTGTTAGCCGTTTCCCATTAAGTCGTCTAAACCATGCACAAGAGTGAAAGTGACACTTTTACAGCTGCCTTCATCCTCGCAATCAACGCTGCTAGACGCAATCAAATTGATTAGCTAATAATAATTTTAATGGCTGTTCATGCGGCGTGGCTACCCATATTCGTTAATGCATCTAATTGAAGCTGGTTTGCGTTTTTCTCGCATTTTGCACATTTCATCATCCGATGGCCATTAATGCAAACCGATGTCGTTAATGGTCAGTGGTACTTTTTTCTCACTCCCTTCTTCGTCTGTTTGGCAAGTAATTAGACGAAAGAGAAGAGATAAATGTCGAAGTGTTCCGTCAAAATGACAGCAGAACCGGCCTGTTGGTGTCTGGCTTTGTTTGGGTTGGAGTATAGCCCGCAAACATGTTTGGCTGCGTCGCAAATGGTTAACCATATTTTTTTTGCCTACGAAGACGCATGCTGTTTGACTATCTATTGGAGTGCGTTATGCAATCGATTGCATAAGTCGGTTGGCAGGACAGCCAGGTACGAGTAGTGTCATTCCTGGGGTAACTCTACAACTGGGAGTGGGTATGAGCTCGAAAAGGAAATTGTCTATTAGGCGAGAAAGTGTTTCCTGCGGGCTAATGGATTTGTTGCCCCTTATTTTTTGATCGATTTTTGCCAATTATTTATTGACTTTGTTGCAGTGTCAAATTATCTTATCGTAACTGCGGTTAGAGAATGACGAGAAGGATGTTGTTCATCCGCGAACTATTGAAACCCATTGCAACGTACAAAATTTGTGTTATAAGCTGGTCTATATCAATTTTGCATGACGAGAAGCCTAAGATACCCTCAGACACCTACCCAGCTTCAAAAATCAAACATAAACGTATTTCTAGTCATAGGAAAAGACTTGTCGAGAGATTAAACAAAATAAATAAATTTATGGTAGCACTCTCAAGACCAAAGCGGATTGTCCAAAAGTTTCTTATCGAATCGACTTAATTTATATGAAATTAATAAAAACACACACCGGAGCGGAGGTCAAGCGACAGCAGGAGTTGACTTTTCTATAAAATTATGTGAATTATATGCAATTTATAAAAATGTCTATAAGAACCTTGACAGCATCTGAAAGTTTATTCAAATTCGACCACACGAGCGTGTTTCAAGGACCTACAATTTTTGAAGAATTTTGAATATGACCCCCCCCTTTTTATTATTTAAGGGGCTTCTTCATTTTAGTTAGTTAAATTAACTCGAAACATTTATAGAGAAATAAAAATGCTATTTTAAGTTTTGTTTTTTAAATGACCCCCTATTTGAGGGGTCGATTTTTAGAAGTAGGTATTTAGGTAGGATTTCCTTAAGACTTGAAACACGCTCATGAGTAACCGCAACAATGTGCAGTTTCACGTAATCATAGCGGATAGAATATATCTAAGTTGATACGTCCTTTGGGAGGTTTTGCTTTATGCCCCTTTTAAGGGGGGCAACTGCAAAAGGGGAATGGAATAAACGACTAGAATGGGTCTAAATTTGTTTGATGGAATTTACTTGAGTAATAGTATTTTATAAAAATAACGACGACAGACTTGGACCAGCGTTTCCCAAAAATTGCCCCCAAAGGGCTGTTAGGTTTTCCTTACTAATTAAGGGGACATTTTTCTAGTTCTAAGACTCGAAAGATTTGAAAATTTTTTCATGTTGGTAGAAATATAAAAAATCTTTTAAGCGTCATTGGGAGTTTTTAAGACTGAAGCCATACCAAAGCCCCTCTTAGGGACTTCAGAAGGTAACATCAAGAGTAGTTTTGTCCGTGCGCTAAGGCATGGCTGCGGAGCTGAAGCTCTCCAAAAAAGAAAGCACTAACAATCTAGTGTGGACCGCGGTTTCAACCAAGAAGCGGAAGCCCCTCCAGTCGGCATGGGCATGTATATCTTTGTACCCTGCCACTTATTTTGGTCAGGTTCTGAGTACAACGTATTTGGAGGGGATCGACCTATCCGTGAACGCGCAATATGTGACGGAAGCCATGTTTTTTTTTTTAACTTAGTCTCACCGTTCGCAACTGGATGATAAGTCTTATTACTTTTCGATTAAAATATCAAAGATGGCCGCCTTTCCATATTTCGGTGTTAAAGTCGTGGAAAATGCTCTTGTATAAAGTGGCCCAGTGCCACGCAACTGAGGAACCACATACCCACAATCTATATATGTGTCAGATGGCGGTATGATGCAAGCACGAGTAGTCGCTATTTATTTCGTGTCCAGCTAATGACAGTAATATCCGCGATTTCCCCATCCTAATTTAAAAAGTTTTTAATAACTCAGTGTTTCTATAGAACTTGTGGTTGACAATCATTCATAAACTGTTCAAATTGACTATATATAGCTAGTGGAAATTAATTATTTTTTCCGGAAAATAATATTGTCTGTGTTACGGTCTCGTCTTATTCCACTAAGGTAATGCTTAGCCCACTACAATCGGGATTTAGGGCTGGCCATAGCTGTTCGTCTGCAATGGTGCATGTCTTAGATGACATACGACAAGAGTTTAACAAGGTTTTCATTACCTTCCTTTGCCTTCTAGACTTTTCAAAGGCCTTTGATAAGGTTAATCATTCCATACTCTGTTGGAAGCTTCGCCATTATTTTGGTTTTAGCGACAGGGCCATTAGGCTCATTGGTAGCTTTCTAAGTGAAAGACGCCAACTAGTAGTTGTTGGGGACAAATGCTCAGATTTTATGTCAGTAGCGCAAGGTGTTCCCCAGGGCTCAATCTTGGGCCCCATTCTGTTTTGTCTATTTATCAATGACCTACCCTCAGTCTGCAGCCAAGCATCAATTCACCTATATGCTGATGATGTTCAACTTTATTACTCGAAATCCCCTAGTAGATTGGATGAACTCGCTTCATGCTTAAATAAAGATTTATCCTCAATTGAAAAATGGGCTTTGGTAAATGGATTAGCCCTTAATCCAACTAAATGCCAAGTCATTCCAATCTCAAGCAGGACTCAGGAGTCTTCTTCTATGCCTGATATCTTATTATCTGGTACGAAGATGAAGTTTGTTGAAGTCGCTACTACCCTCGGTTTTGTAATAAACCGTAGCCTATCATGCTACAATCACATCAACGTGGTTATAGGAAGAATATACGGTTGCCTGAGGAAGTTTTGGATTTCAGCTGGTTTTACACCGCTTGATACACGACGGCGACTAGTTCTAACGCTTATTTTGCCCATAATTGACTACTCTGAGGTCGTTTATAGTAATCTTGACTCACTCTCATACCACAAACTACAAGTGGCTTTTAATGATGCTGTGAGATACATTTACCAGATACGCGGGCACCAAAGAATATCTCTGTACGTTAAGAGCGTCTTAGGTTGTACATTACAGCAGCACAGAAATATTAGAAACTGTTTGTTTCTCCACAAAGTCATCAGAACACAGTCACGGTCTTACCTCTACTCCAAGCTCCAATTCACCCAATCCCTTAGAACTTTCAACATTGTAACCTATAGATACAAATATTTAAATTCATCTCGGCTATTTTTTATCCATGCAATTCAGCTATGGAATTCTTTGCCTTCACACATTAAACGTTTACTTAATACTAACAACTTTAAAAATGCACTTTTAAATTACTACGCATTGCAATAATAGTTTCCTAATTTCTTTTCCTCTTCTTCTTTTTTTCAATTTTTCTCTCTCTCTCTCTCTCTCTCTCTCTCTCTCTCTCTTTTCTTTTTTTATTTTTTCTTATTATTTTCTTTTTTTTTCTAAATTGTCTTATTATAGTTTTCTTAAATTTTTAGGAATATTATTTGTTATTAATAGTTTGTTATTACTTATTAACTTGAATTACTCTTTATTTTGCATTACATACATACATAATTCTTTCCACTTAAACTGTACTATAAAAGACTAAGTCTTATTGTATACCTTGTTTTTTTATAATTAAACTAAACTAAATAAACTAAACTAATAGCAAAATCTAAAAGCAGAACTCTAAGTGGAGTTCATTTTAAGTAATCCAGCTTAAGCCAATGTGCGATCACATTGAATTTGCATGTCATGACAATAATGGGACTAGGCGGGATTAACTCAAATTAAGCGCATTTGCCCCTTTTTTGGCGCTAGCTTAAGCTGACTTAAGTCAACTGTTGGTTTGCCTTCAAGGAAAACTGAGCTTTGTGCCATTTTTGAGCCTACTTCTTCGGTGGAAAATGGCTACCTAGAAAATCCCTTCCAAGTTCACCCAACTCAGATCATTTTCCCAAAACCCAGTTAGAAAGAAGAGGATAATAACTGACGCAACAGGTCTAGCTTCTCATGCTGACGCAATAGTTGCAGCTGTTAAATTTGCGCAACCAAATTCCATTCCACCCTCACGCGTCCTGTTGACCCGCATTCCGCATCCAACCACCCGTATCACTCTAACGGAGGTGCGTTCAAAATCTATTCAAATTTTCTGCACAAACATGTTGCACCATCCCAAGTTGTCAAGGCAACTTAAAATGAAAACACACACACACTAAAGGCAGACCTTCCCTTTTATGGTCGTCGACGACTCCTTAGGCTCAATTAACTTCGGCACAAGCGCTGTCAGTGCGCTGGCGGCTTTCTCTTGTGATTTTGTTTTATCAACAAACAGTGACATAGACAAAACGCAAACAAAACACTCGCGCACATGCTGAAATGTTTGCGAATTATAATGGCAATGGCTGTGGCTGTTTCTGTGGCTGTGCGGTGTGCCATCAACTGCACGCATGCCGATTCGCGGAAACAAACCGCAAGACGCATGGCGTACGGGGGCTATCGTCATGGCGCCGCATGTCAACATGCACAGGCACACGGGCCAGGGGCCATACCTCCGGCATAGTATTGCATTTCCAGAAGCTATATCGACAGCCGCTGTCTGAATGAGTGTTGCATTTGGCCAAATGGCAATACAATTGACCATTAAAATCCGAATGCGAAGGATTCGCGTCGCTGCAACAATGTATAGCAGCCGCACTGATGTGCACTCTGCGCTCGAACATGACACCTGGGATAAGAATTCTTAATTGCCTTGCAAATTCAATTGACTTGACAATTACTCGGCTGGTGTGGTTAATTATTCAAATGCGGCTGCTCCTCGAGTGTGGGAAGGTTAACATATGGATGTAGGTTAAACGCCCTGCGACTTCGTGGCTGCCTGTCAGTTGATTTTACTGCATTTTGCAAATTTTTACAGTCTTCCTTCAACCTTAAACTAATGAAATGAGTAGCTTCATTAAATTTGGTTTCTTGCATCTTGAAGGCATTTCCACGGTATCTATCCGCGATCAGATGCAATAATTCGCTCGGGAGGTGTAGTCTATGTACTAACTGCAGACGTGTGCAATTGTATTTAAAGTGCAATAAATTGCAACTTAATATAAATGGAATCGAACGGTGAAAATTGATTTGTGGCCACTGGCGAAAGATGTTGAATTGGATTAGTTAGATGGCTTCTAGGAGGTTGCAAGTGGATACCAGTATCCGGTGCAGGAGCAGGATGTGTTATGGAATGAGTTATGGTCCACTTAAATTTATTTCGCCATAGGTATGTGGCTAAACGGTTGAAGCTGATACCTTTGAGCGTATGCCATGCCAAGAAAAACTTTGAAAAATGATTATAACTAGCTATCTATTCACTGTAGACCAGGGTACTGTTCTTGTTCTTTACTATTCAGAAGCCTTCCGAATTACAGTTTGTCATTAATTAAAAGATTTGGAGCCGCATAATACTATTCTCAAAGGAACTTGGAATCTTAAAAAAATTTACTAAGATCCCTTACTGTACTTAAAAACCAAATTTTGCCTTTTAACGAAATTGTATTATGTAGATATACCTCTTGGCTTCTTTATGCTGTGCTATATTTCAGTGTTGTTACGACTCCTTCTCGATTTTTCCCAAGAATCTTGAAAATTTTCCCTTTTTTACCTTTTCATATAACTCCCAATATAATTCCCTCGGTCTTTCTTGATGAAAAAAAAAGTAAAATTCGTGTTATACATTAAATGAACCTTTAAGTATAAAATTCGTGTTTTTCTAACATTATTTTGATTATTTTTTGACACTAATATTTTTTGTGATCGTTCGTGTTTTATTAATAAAAACTAATTCTAGAAGTAAAATTTCACCAACAATTTTCCACAACTTTACAGCTTTATTCCGTTTTCCCACCGAAGTCTTTTCGGACTTAAAATTGCTACGAAAAGGGATAAAGCCCACCATCTAACAACACTTAAGCCTCGGCCTCAACCAATACGCGTCTTAAGTTGGCGTGAACAGTGGCTATTTGCCTTTAGTAGGGCACTCAAAGTAAGCTGAGGATCCCTTCTACTTTCGAACACAACCTAAGGCATAGTGTTCCTTAACTATCCTCTGAAAATATGTTCCTGAGAAGCGAGTTTATTTCAAATGTCTGTGCTTATTAGATCGTACAGATCACTGTAGTAGATAGCTCCCAAATTAAGTTTTCGTTTGTGTGAAAAAGCCGAATAAATACAGAGAAAGTGAGAAGAGCGGTCTCCTCCCCCTAACTCCTAGTGTAGCCAGTTAGTGATGCGATGTAAAACTTATTTAAAGTTTTTAGTATTTTAGTTAAAGTATTTATGAAAAAAAACGTGATACAGTTGCTTTTAAAAATTGTTTCTTAATGTAAGGCTTCCGGTTTAACTTTCTGTCTAAAATAAAACCCAAGTATTTGGCTTCATTTGAGAATATCAAGCTAGTGCCATTTATAGAAGTGGTTATAAGACGCTACATTGGGGACGTTCGGATACGTAGTTTGTGTAAAACATCAACTAGATTTGTCTGGACTAGGTATCCGTACGCCTTAACTAAGTAAATAGAGTTGTTGTTGTAAACGTGTGGTTTATTATTGAATTTTGACACTTTAAAATTTCAACTGAGTACGCAGGCAGGATTTTCTTGACTAGATTTGTCGGCTACCCCTCCATAAGCGTCAACTGCAAAAACTAATCACGTGACCAATCTGGGCCAATGGAAAATCAAACACAACTAGTCAGTCAGCTGTCAGACTTACTAAACTAGGTATCCGAACGTCCTCATTGTGTGGTTTCTCTACTAACAGATCCTTTGACAGATACCTCACCCAGACTGGAGGCTATTGAGCATCGAGTCGACGGTGTTGAAAGCGCTATCACAGAGAAAAATACTGTGTAAAATTGCCTTAAACGCCTTCGGTGACTTTTTGGACAGTCATTACTCTGCCAATAAGCAGGAATATTTATCAATGACTAGGTTATGAAATAGGTTCTCTCAATAGGTGACATTCCGCCTAAATATTCACAAACCATGCAAGATTGCTTCAGTTCAAGGTAAAAAAATAATTAACATCTAGGGTGATATTTCCTCCAAAAATAATTTTCATTAATTGCAGGGGAATATAGCGTTTCATTGGCGTCCCATTGTTGCCACTTACTAAAAGAATTTGAGACCAAAATCGAAGGGCGTTAGGTCTTATCTTCCAAAACCGTAACGCCCAAATTAAAAAAAAACGTAATAAAGCCAGAAAAACAGGATAATACCCAAGATTTAAATCAGTAAAAAGTTGTAAAGTAAAGGCCAAATGGAATGACATATCACCCAAATTAATTGCATAAAAGCCCGAATCTAGAATTGCCATAACGCCCAAAATATTTACTGTTTTTAAATTTTGGGTGTAATGTCATAGTTTTAAATTTGTCTGATTTTTAAAATCAGACAAATTACTTCTGCTTGATATAACCCAAAACGCAAAAATAAGTTTTGAGCGTTTTATCATTTTCTTAAATTTGTCATTTCCTACAAAAAAAAGTCGTGTATTTTGCACAAGTGATACAACCTAACGCTAAGGAAAACAGTTGACGAAAATTATTTCATGACTGCGGATCGAAGGTGCGACGAAATGGAGTGTGCACATTTGTTATGCCACTTACCCAACTAATTAAAATTTAAAAAAACAAGAAAAGTGTCCAAATTCCGCACTGGTCGTTGGTCGTTAGTTAAGTCCAGCGATCCAGCTTGAATGGAGGTTATTATGTATTTTTATTAAAAGGCATAACATTTGTAATTTTTAAAATTTCTTGCTTATTGCTAAAATTCAGGAGGATTTACATTTAAAAATTATATTTCCATAGGCCATTGAAGCCTACATGAATGTATAGGAACAGGAAGTACTTCTGGGGCTGAGATAAAAAATCTTATTTCACCTCAAAGTATGAATGACTCAAGAAAGTTATAAAAACAAGATAAAAATTACCAAATTACCAAAAAAGAGCAAAAAAAAATATCAAATTTTATTACCAAAGTGGTAACCCTGGATTTTTTTTTAATTTTTAGTGAAAAATGATACTAGTTAGTAGGTAAATGTACTTTAAGCTTAAGTTGTTAATCCGATTTAATGTGATATCAACTAAGTTACTTCGTCAATGCTCCTTCATTCCGCCAAATTGTTGACAGTACAAAGGTTGCCACTTAAATTTTTTTGTTTTGACAGATTACTGTGAAATTTTAAATAAATACAATATTTAAAAAAAATGTGTAAGATACCGTGTTCAAGTCAACATCTTACAGGATCTTCCATGCCCTGCAACTTTTTATTTAAGTTCTTATTTGTAGCCGGTTCCGCTAGTTAGTTTATAAAATCGTGGGCTGGATGCTATCTTGTTCTAAATCATTTTTCTTCATATTTTGGGACGCTCTTGGTGCAAACCATTTCGCGCTATCTCTTTTGGTTTTTAAGTTATAAAGAGCTGTTTTGTTCAATAGGAAATTTTTATTTAAAGATTTGTCAATGTCATTTTCTCTCTTTTTGTGTTTTTTTCCTATGTTGTTCATGGTTCAATATTGATTTTTTTCGTTCAATATCAAAAATGATTATTTCCTTGTTGATTTAAATTAATAAATTCAATGTACTTCAAAATAATAACGGAACGACAATTTTTGTCTTATAAACAAAATTTTCAAGGCTTTTACAAAAAAATCAATATCAATAAAACGTTTTCTGCTATAGACAAAAATTTACAATCTGAACTTTAAAATTCGATTTCCCAACATTAAACATTAAAAAATGTTGTTTACAATTTTGTATTTTTTTTAAACGAATTCATTGTAGTATTTTATATTTAAGTTTATTGATAAGAATAATCGAAAACCTTTCCGCAAATCAACTGTCAGTTATTTAAAGTACCTATTGGTATTAAAGACTGTCCAGGTCTCGGACATAAGTTGTCATATTCCAATTTTTTTTTTGACTAGGTAAATTTGTTTGCAAATTTTGTTTCCTATAGAAATGCAACTATTGTCAAGGGTCATTCACTTCGTGGTTTCAAATTGGTAGCGCTGGCATTTGACACCTGTCAAACTCTGATCTCACTTAAAGTGTCATAATATTTGCCATTTAAATTTCGCGCACTACGCAAGCGGTAAAATTGTGAAGAAATTTGAAGAGTGGAAGCATTACTGTGCATTATGGTAATGCACCCTCGAAAATATTGCTGCTGCAAGTGCAAGTGTTTCAGATGATCCGAATTTATCGATTTCCTGGCGTTCGCAGCAATTGAACGATTTTTTTTTTTGCCGGCGATGGAAGATCATGACTTGGATGATAGATATATGGCTCCAACAACACGGGGCAACAAGCCACACAACACGACCAATTATGACTTTATTGCGTAAGAAGTTTCGTTAAGCGATATGACACTGTTAAATTGTTTTCTGTGGGGCTACGCAAAAGACCGTGTTTACGCGAATAATCCACGAACTCTACACGCATTAAAAACCAACATTACTCAAGTCATGCCCGAGAATATCATTTGCGAATCTTCCCGGGCATTTAAATGATATTAATTTTTCACACTTAATGGGAAGGTCCAAACTTTATACTGAAATAAAAGTTTTCATCAAAAATGTATCGTATGTGTATGACACAAAGATGCGATTCATAATTTCGAAACCCAAAAATGAATGATTTTTATAGTACTCCTTGTGTCGGAGGGCATTTTCTTAGTAACGTAGAGCCGTTTCCACCGATTTGCCCTCAGTAAGCACGTTGCGCTGTTTAAACTAGGAAATAAGCTCATTTACAACGTCCGACTCCAATAGAAAACTCTCTCCACCCGCCAACACCCAATGTCGCAGTAAAAAACAGAAACGCCCCGGAAGCAGGACTGCCTCAAATAATAGCTTAATCCAACTAAATACTAATTGGTAATTTGTCAGGTTACTATCCGC
The DNA here is from genome assembly GCA_936431705.1 of Cheilosia pagana. Taxonomy (NCBI): domain Eukaryota; kingdom Metazoa; phylum Arthropoda; class Insecta; order Diptera; family Syrphidae; genus Cheilosia; species Cheilosia pagana. The sequence goes on along the minus strand of OW386166.1, from coordinate 12,387,795 downwards.
TTTTTTATTTTTAAACCAAACTCCCCATTGTTACTTTCTTTCAATTGGACTTCGTGACCATGAAAACTGCATGCTATCCTGCCGTAAGGCAGAGCTCTTTCCCTCCATTTTTCCTCCACATTTCTCTATGGTTAATTGATTTAACTTGTTACGCCTTAGCTCACGCAGCTCTAATGTTGTTCACTTTATGTTATTTCCCAAACGGAACAGATTTCCCAGCGCGAATGCAAATCGTGCCGGCTAAAAAAACAAAACGATGGATATACCGCTCTTGCAATTGTATCTGCATACGGTATCTATCTCCCGCGACGAAGTCAAGTGGAGAAAGTGTTGTTTTGTTTGCGAATGCATTCCTCTGAAGACGCACACGCATAATGTGGAAAAACCGACACATTGTTAATGATGTGGGAACACACGTTTCTTCCACGCACCATTCGATTTAATTGGACGGCGGTAGAGATGGTTTTTGGAAACTTACAGTCTGCGCCGGATTAGGCGGTAAAAACCTCTTTTGCGCTCCATTTAGCAGCGAACCGTTTGCCAAAATACGAGAAAGATTGTCAAAGAGATGGACTAGAATCAGTCAGACACGGTTTTTCACCACCTACACCAGCGCACCGGTTGTTGTACCACTTTGTGTACTACGAATACTCCGCTACCGTTAATTGGATTACAAATTACAACCAACGGGTAATGAACATATATTTGGAGCACTTAAGCCATTTGTTGCAATTTTAAGAATCTCTTTTTAGGCAGGCACACAGGCAGTGTGTGTGTTTTTGCCGAATTGAGGTCAAATAACATGCCTACTGTTATTGTTACATTGCGGACTGTTGGCCGATTAGGCACTTGGCATAATGGCGTTCAATTAGTTGGGAACATTGCCCCGGAGCTGTATGTTGCATAAAGAAGTATCTATACGCGCCGTTTGGATCCGGTTGAAGTTATTGATCGCCGATTGACCCCGAAGTGATGAATGGATGACTGTTTTCCTTTTGATTTCTTGTTTGTCTGTATGCATAGTTTAAGCATGTGCGAGATGAATTTGCAATTTAGATGGGCTGCAGATGAAGAAGATGCTTTGAATGTTAGAGTTCAAACGAGAATTTGCAAACATGAAATGAAAGGTGAGTGATGCGACAGTGGACAGAAATGGAAATGGTAACATGTGGCTCACAACAAGACCTAACCCCTGAGGGTCTGCTCTTGTGTAATTGGTTCAAATTGTCTTATGCAAATGCTTTGAACAAAAAAAATTGCGACTTTCGCCGGTTGAGTGGCATTTTAACCCTAGAGCAGTGACGTTTGAGTGTTATTGTTTGACGTTGAATTGTATGATCAATTTTGGGCAAAAGTAACCATCTTTGCTGGGAGATGCACAGGCGACTGGAGTTAAAAGGTGGTATATTTTTGAACTTGGGACTTTGATTTATCAGAAAATTCGAAATCGTCTTAGAAGTCTTCAAGGAGGGCACATGATGTTGTCTTTCTTCGTTGACAAATCTAATCTCTTGCCAAATTTTGGGGCCTAATCGTTGTCGTCTCTTGTGAAGCCAAAGCAGCGGCTTTTAACCAGAACCTTGGTTTGTTTCGTATATTTAGCGGATTATCCACTATTTAAAATTCATTTTTTATCAAAATTTTTCGTCAACATTTTTAGACCTTCCCAAGTCTTTTGGTAAAATAAAGTGCAATCGAGCAAACAAGTTATTTACCTTACGCTGTCTCCTTTTCTATTTTATACTCGCATATGTAGTAAGAGAAAGATATTCTATTAGTTAAAAATTTCCAACTCGATATTTTAATCAATTCTGACAATACGATGATAGGGGACCACAAAGAAGGGTCTTCCTTTCCTTCCGTCTGACGCTGAGGTCAACAGTCAACAACGACTGGACGAATTTGGTTAAAACTTCGGATTTGGAGTTTTTTTTTTTACTCTTAACCTCAATATTAATGATATACTTCCCATTATTATGACAGTTTAAAGCAAGTTTGATTTGTTCAAAAACGCCTCCAACGATTTCAACCAAATTTGATACTTCGGCTAAGGTATGTAGGGTTAACAATTCTACCCAAATTTATGCAACTTTTGAAAATTGGATTTATCTCAAGACGGTCTACCTTAGGATAGCAACAGGGGTGATACAGCACCCCAACGAAACAAAAAGTTCTTCATTTCACACGTTCCCGCTATACAATCGCTCTCTTCTTTTTGCTATTTTCAAATTGACAGCTGAGTTTTCAATTCCGGGTCACAGCTTGCTGTGGTAGGTCGTACTTTTCTTTTTACAGGCATGGCTGGGGTGACAGATTACCCCAGTTGCTGTTTATGTTACTATTTGTTTTTAGGTTTTATTTCGAACTTCTTATTTTTTTAGTTAAAAAGGGCTTTTCGTGCAATTGAAACTTTGGAAAAGTATGTGCAAGAGGTTTGCGGAAATAGTTCTGATACATTTGACAAAATGATGCACAGTTATAGTGTCAGCAGAGGTACAAGACGTTGGCCACTCCGGTATTTTTATGGTATGATAGACCAAGGTGGGATTAATTCTATGATCCTGTTTATTGATGCTAAGCACCCTAATAAGCCAGCAAAACATTTTCGTAAACATTTTTTGCGACAGTTAGCGTTACAACTTGCTGAACCACATATGAGGCGCAGATTGCAAACAAATTTACCTAGACAGTTGGGTGATAGTATTCGAGCCATGCTAGGAGACATCCATGAGCCAGAAATTAAAGAACCGCCATTAAAATTAAAGAAGCAGTTAACATGTGCCATTTGTCCAAGAAACCGCGACAGAAAAGTTAAGACAGCTTGCGCAAAATGCGGGTTGCCAACGTGTCCAGAACACCGCAGTGAAATTTACAAAAACTGTTTTGAATTCAAAAAAAAGTATACTTTTTCGTTAATTTTCCCAAAAATCTATTTTAATTAATTTTTCTAATGAATTTAATAAAACGTTTTTAAAAATAAAAGATTCATTTTGGGTTTATTTCTTATTATTTATTTAGTTGAATACATTGGGGTGCCAGCTCACCCCTGTTGCTATTCGCGTATGGGAAAAGTGTGTTGCTATCCTAAGGTTAACAAAAAATGCGTTCCTAAGGTAATATGACCACTTCGAACTTGATTGCAATATCAGTTTTTCTTTAAATTATCTCAAAATTAAACTTTTTTTTTATTTAAAAAAAAATATCGGTTTTTGAAAATTTGGTTTAATATAGTTTACTTGAAAACATTTTTAACGATTTCATCTAAAATTCATATTTCAGCTAAGGTGCATGATGTTTACATGACCACGTCCTCAGTTTTCCGCTCAAAAATCAAATAAAGGTATATTTAGAGAACCGGACTTATCTCGAAAACGGTTACATAATCGTAACAAAAAATCTTTCTTAATATTGGTATTGTTGTCATTTCTAATGTGATTGTAAACTCAGTTTTTCTATAAGTTATCTTAAATATAGATTTTTGAAAAAAGGCACAATTTGAGAATTTGGTTTTCTATAGTTTTCCAACTTGAAAACGGCTAAAACGATTTTGACCAAACTGCAAACTGGGAGTAATGTTTTAAAGAAAACAGAAACTCCTGATACGCTACCTCCCACTTGACATAAACAGAAATTCGCAGCCAAGATTTTGATAAACGAGAATGTTTTAAATATTATAAAAATCAACAACTTTATGTTTTGTGAATTTTTTATTACCTATTTATGGCAACATTTATGAAAAAAAAATACATTCTTGCCGTCTACTAAGCTTAAGCTGTCATTAAGTCCTTATTTTATTTTATTCGGTTTTGTTATAACGCCGCAATTGGTACGACAAAAATGTAAATTTTTTTCCTGTATTATTTCTGAGTTTATTTTTTGGGAACAATGTTGTCAGATGTCACAGAACTCTTTTCAGAAAATTGTTTGCGCAGTTTACGCGACGCCTGCATTTCCCTACAGTTGTCAGGCAGGCGTTAAACTAAGTGAAGTTCGGTTCAGATCATCTAGAGAAGACACCGACTTTAGTAACTTCTCCCTTCTCCCAATTTCTAATTGTGAAATGTGAAGTTGTCACTGATTGTCTCATTTTTCTGATTGCCACAGCAGAATATTTATATAACCAATTTTAGCGTTGGTCCATATCCGTCCAAGCCGAGTTTGGTGAAGCTGATTTTTAAAAGATATCTGTCTTTTCTATCTACATGTAATAAATTGAATTGAATTGAACTGAAGAAGATGACCTTAGGGTACCTTTCTTGCTGATCTTTCGATGCTCTCAATATAAGTTAGATTCCGTAGATCAGAATGGGTTTGATTAGGGCTTTTGTACGGTTGTGTGTCACTTAAGTAACTCTTCTTATGTGGTAAGATACTCTTGTCATTTCATTCCACTTCTCGTTCCGTTTAAACCATGCTTTCAAGACCGATCAGAGCGGTCTATACTTCTGTAGTTTGGTCACGTTTGGGAAGCCCCTTATTCGGATTATTAAACGTGCCATTGGAAATCCCTCCCAGGATGAGATGGTTAGATCAGGTCCGAAATCTCTTTTTCACTGGTATGGGTACTGCTTTTGATGAATTAGAGTCGGTGGCGGCTGATAGAGAGGCTTGACTTTAGCATTCTACACCCACGACTCTTTCGAGCGATAAGTTGGACCTTGAAAGTGAATGATTGAACTTAAGACTTCATTTAGTAGCCATATTAAGCAGATCCAATCCGGACAATGCTAATCAAGCTTGTTTGAAAATTTACGATACACCTTTAGTTGGTCAAATGGGCTCTGAATATTTTTAACAGATTTATCGAAAATAGAGATAGGCATAAGCTGAGACCGGACACTTTTTTCTACTTCCTACTTTTTCTAAAGTCACCTAGCTTATCCACAAAGTCAAATCAGCTTTTCTCTACCTTTTTCAACCTAGTAATTTACTCAACACCTTTTCCTATTGTACTTCCTTACTAGGTTCATAAGCTTGCCATAAAGAGGCTAAGCTGGAGTTGGTTCATTCACTTTGCCTTCGCACATTTTCATTGGCAGCTTACCTTTTACGGAAGTATGATTTTTGGACAGCGTATTTTGAAATTTGCCCAAATGCATGATGCATTTGATTTGGTATACTCGAAATATTGGCAGTGGCTTTTAGAGTTGGGACTTTTTAACTGTATGACCTTTTAATAATAAGGTTTTAAACATTTTTATTCAAAATTAAGTTTTAATGAACTTAAAATTTCCAAAACTTGGCAGTAAGTCTCCAAAGACCATCTTTACTAACTTGACATTTGGACGAAAAAGTTCCCGTCTTTAAATACCTTGCAGATGAATTGTCTTGTATTTAACTTATTTCGTAGATAAAATGCAAAAGTTTAGTGATTTTTAATAGATCTATACCATTCCCAGTTGTGAGTTGTTTTTGAAAACCTATACAGCTTTGAGTACGTCTTAGTTATGGTATAGAAAGCAGTGTCCTCATTTAAGGACTTATAGTATCCCCCAGCTCCCACACATTTAGGTGGAACTTGATGCTATTGCTCATTGGTGACAAATTATTTATCTTAACCGCTCTAGTTTACTTCGAGCGCAATTTACTACAAAACTGCAAATCTATTAGATTCAGAAAGCAGTTAAGCAGCTGCTTCGACGTTTTATTTTGCATCGTTTAAAAAACTGTTGAATTATATCATCTTCCTTCGGAAAGAACCTTAAAAACGATGTCAACTTTTCAACTCACTACGTCTAGTCATGTTTCCACCAAATTAGATTTATTTCGTAATAAACTGTTTCTCTCCTAGATGGCGTTTGGGGATCATACCAGAAAAGACGTTATCATCACTTGTACCGATCATATGAGCATAATCTTTCTTCAGATTTTCGCTCTGTCGACCTTTGACTGTCATCATGATTGACAATCTTTCAGTTTATTTTGATATTGATTCCCAAAACGACTTGTGCAACTTGTGAGATGGACAACACATTACGCAATCGCTATTCCTTAACAACGATTCAGGAAGCAGAAACTCACCTCTTCGTTAAATCAAACTTTATATTTATCGGCCAACTAACAATCTTATCAATAGCCATCATAACTTGCGTCCGTGTCGTCGGTCGCCTTCCCAAATCGGCTGCAACTAATTTATCTCCGTCATTTATCGGTTATGTCAAAGCGTCACCCAACCAAGAAATCTCTCCCGATATGGATCATAAATTTTCATCGTTCATAAGTCCAGCTCCGACTAAGACCTTCTTGCTCAATTTCAGCCATAAAAAGTAAAGATCCATTGATCTGCATTTATCGCCCCAAACCCGTGTGCGGATAAGCCCACAACTCTTGTTGCACTCCCAGTCCAACCGACCGACCGACCGACATCGACAGTGTGTATCCATGTCTGTCCATTTGATGGATAGATGCCTCCGACTGACAATTCGACTGAAATTGAAAATCCAGAATTTATTGTAACACAGATCGAAACAATAACGAAAACGAATCGCTGTTAAAAAATATTGCTTGGGTGCAGAATATTTATGCGCGATTACAAAATTGAATTCGTAATCATTCTGCGAAAAGTTACAAAAGTCTGTAACTACGGTCGATGGGGGTACCTCTACCCGACGTCGCGTCGTCGCCGTATCTGTATCTGTATCTGAATAAATTTTTGTTGATTTTAAGAAGGAAATTGCGATTTGTGGGCGGATGGAGTGAATGATTGAAATGATTTCAATTCAGATGGAAATGATGTGTGACGCGGACGGTGGAGTTTGAAAGATCAGAATTCGCTGTCAGTCTGATTGAATGAAATCGGTGAATATTAACATTTTCCTTGTGGTTTGTGGAATAGAATCAAGATCTAGGCTTGGCTTGATAGAGTTCTCTTTCGAGCGGGAGATGTTTGCGAGGTCGAATTGCGAGGAATTGTGGCATTTCAATCGAAAATCTCATTTGTGGTGGGTCTTTGTTACTCTTTGTCACGAAGACCGCTGAATGGATTTGGCTTATTTTTGCTCTGTTAGTAGGTGAGGTGTTTGCTTATAATATAGGGTACCCTTTATCTAAAAAGGAAGGACAGTGAATGATGAAATTGCGGGTCACTGAGATTTTTTTAAACTTTTTAATCACAGTACGATGTGTTGACTTAAAGGATCTATTGTTCTAACAATGGCTTATATAGGCTCATGGTGTCTGCAACCTTTGAAAATCGGGACATGGAAGCCTGCCATTCTAAAAATCTTTGTAAAGAAACCAAAAAACTAAAGCTGCGTACAAAAATCACTCACCACTCTAAGGAAAAGTGCTGTCAAAGTGCCGAAAGCACTTTCCAAACATTTATTACCAGCTCTCAGCCATTCTTCACTCCATCGGCAATTGCGTAAGCACCATTTATAACCATCGAAACGCCAACAAACAACATTCATTTTCAAAGCCAATTGATGGATACCGCACAGACGTCCTACCGCAAAGCCGCACAATCATATTTATACAGCTGCCAAATGTACCGCCATTTGCATCTTCATCGCACAGCATAAAATTAAAAATAAAATTCACTTTGATATATGCGAGCTCACCGATCATGCAATTGTTGCATATCTACCCGTTCGTATATCACTTTCAAGCCGCGAGGCAAATAGATATACCACACTCTTGAAACACTAGACTAATGAGGTTGTTTGAGCGAAAACTTAGCGAAAAAATGTCAAGGTGGTTATGATAATGATTGCAGGTACCCGTGCCGCAATCAAGTAGATGTTTTTTGTGTACAAGCCGACCGGTGTTTATCACGTGACTCAATGACATTTGGCAGAATTAATTTCGAACTGAATGAGTGCATTAATTGAGGTGTGTGAAGCACTATTAACTGCGCTAATGGTATGCTGGGTGACAGTCTGACAGTCTGACAGTGCCGTGGGTTTAGTATTTTCCCTTATCGCCGATAAGTAGGTGCACTTTCTTTTTGCATATGAAGATACTTTGGTAGAAGGAGTTTAATGATCTGCAGCATCAGTGTCAGTAACCACAGGCTTGATTCACGGTCACTTGGGCTCGAAATTAACCATAATTGGCGTGAAATGGTCTTACGTATGGGTATGGGTATGCCTGACAGATGATAGGTAGTTTTCCTTCAGGGCGTGGGGCAACATTTGTAGGCGTCTTAAAATTATATTTTCGTTCAAATTAAGTTCCATTATGGTAGAAAATGATTCAAAGCAGTTGAAACACAAAAAGAAGCAGATAATATAACTTTTTTGATAAAAGACGTCTCCACGACTTTTATATAGATACCTTTGCAGACAGCACATGAAAACCTCTCACACTCATAAGCTGGTGACATTTTGCTTGCCAGAATAAGCTATTTTCTTTTAATAGGACCGGTCCAATTATTACGGTACAATAACAGTGGGACCGGTCCTTTTATTACATTCCTACAGCCTTGAGACAATTTAAATCCACGTCGATGAACTGAAGTTAGACTGAACATTTAAAAGGAATTTGAAGAAGACTTTTCTGTCAATGGTTCAAATAGATAGATAGAAGAACTTAAAATTCTTAACTTAAGAATGCAAGTGTAAGACTAATGCAAGAACTTTTATTCTTGACCTAAAGACAAAAGTGTCAAAAATTTAAGAATGTAAACAGTTGTCTGAAGAACGAGTTGTTAAAAAAAATAAACATCTCGATTCAAGAACAATAATTGTTAAACCTTTAAAAACAAATAAATTTTTTTTACAAAAACATTACTAAAATCTAACAATCCGAAACAAACTATACTGAGACCCCCCAACCCGCAATCCTCTTGCCGCTTGGGCTTCCTATCGGTGTTATGTCAATCAGAATCTGTGTGACATGGAAAAACGTACAAAAAAATAAAAAAATGCTACCAACCGTGGTGGAATGTGATGGAGTTCGGGAATACTATCTTTCAGTATATCAATACTATTGGTCAGTAAATATATATTGTTAAAAGACGCTTAATTTGGTTTGTTTGATTAATAAAACTATCTACAGGAGAAGTTATACACATTTGAAACATATTAGGACACATATGGTTACGTAATTACTTTTCAATATTATTAACATCGACTGCATGTGTAGATTTTTCTAAAAAAAACTGATTAAAGTTGGCTCAAATGTTACTATTTTCTTATAACATTAATGCATTGCTCATTTTTCATAAACATTTTAAGCAAATGTACCTACACTTATTCCTAGAAAAAAAATACTTACCACATGTAACGAATAATTTCAAACTCAACGGATAAAATTCTATGAACGCTTTACTCGCTTTTGACGGTTCAAGATTAGGTGCGAGTGTGTTGGTGTTTGAAGTTTCGTGACATTTGTCAATACGAATTTCTATGTACAATACTAATGCACCTAATCTTGTCAGCTCCGTAAAAATTTAGCTTGTAGGTAAATAACTGTAAATCGATCGAAGTTGGGGGTCTCAGTATTGTCTCTGCTAACAATCACTTCAGAGATGTTTAAAGTGACACTTTCATATGTTGAAAATTAGTATATTTTGATCATAACCGCCATTAACTCTCTTTTATTGAAGACTAGCTGACCCGTGTTCGCTGAAAGAAACTTGACATTGACGCACAAAACCCAACCCCAGCCCATTTCCAAACTGTCCAGATATTTTAAGCGGTGTCCAGAGTCCCGGTTAAAAATGAGTTGTCCTGTCAAGTCTTATTTTTCAAATTCAATCATTTATTTAATTAATTTTTTGACCCTAGGAGCGACTAAACTTCAATGTTTGACTATGACATAATAAATGTAAATGGCAATATGAAGAGAAATGTGAAAACTTAGTTTGTTTTATTTTTGTAATTATTTTTCTATTTTTTTTTTATTGAAATAAATACGCTTATTTGCACATTTATAAAACCAAATTATTTCCCTTTTTTATTAATAAAAAAATGTAAAATAGGTGAACTTTGAAATGTCCAGACGAGTCCCGGAATTTCAACATAATGTCCAGATATTTACTGATTTCAAACTGGCAACACTAAGTGGTACCCACTGAAGGAAAATTGTGGGCGATGTTTTCTATAATTGTTTTGAACACTGCTCAGCTTCAGAACAACGCACGCAGGGGATGTTTTATGTTATGTAAATAATTCAAGGGGAAATTTACTAAATTCGCCTATTTTTTATTTTTCAATCCGATAAGCCTTTACTGAGTTAGGGCTGTATAATTAGATTTTTCCTTATTTTTAGTTTTTTTTGACTATTTTATAATAACCACCTTATATTCCAGGATACAAAGTACCCTAAGTCCTGACACAGAACTTTAGCAATCATTATGCCAAGTTTCATCAAAATCCGTCCAGTAGTTTCTGCGTTATGCGTGGTCAGGCATTTTTTATTCTACAGTTTTATTATAATTTAGATAGTAGAGATAGAGAAGAGATGTAGAGATGTAGAGAAGAGATGAGGAGAAGAGAAGAGATGCTATCAATTTCATGCGTATATATAATTTTGAGCAGTTCCTGTGAAGCTATGCGACACTCTTCCAATGCTTTTAGTCCGTCGCAGTATAATTCCCAACTTACAAACAGTTCAATGGCTGCAGCATCAATATGATTTTCCAACACTTGCTCAATTTTGGGTTGACTTATCTCAGATTTCATTTTTAATTCACTTTTTAATATTGCAATTTTTATTTTTTTAAACTTTTTATTTTGTTTGCACTTTTTGACATAAAATGTTAATGTAAAACCGCGATCGTAATTCATGAATTTATAAATAAATTGTTGTACCAAGAACTAATTGTAGAAAACGTAACAATTTTTATTTAAATCTCAAAAATATATTTTTAAAGAAACAGTTGCAACTTTTATCAAACAATGATACAGTTAACATTTTTAATTGTTATGGCAAGTTTTTTTATTTTTGATAATAATTGTTAACTGAAGAACAAATTGTTGAGTCAACAATTTGATTTTTGATAGGATATTTTGTCTCAAGAAATATTTAACACAACAATTTTATTGTTGGTCTGATAATTTTTCTTTTTTAAAATTGTTTTAGAAGTTTCAAATTGGTTTAACAAGAATTTTATTTGATTCTTAAAAAAACAATAATTCTGAGTTGTTGATGGAAAAACTTTTTTTTTCTGAGCCAACAATTTTTCACTCACAATCTGAACTGAACTGAAAATTCTTCGGATAACAATGTTTTTTTTCTGAGTCTATTTAAAAGCCTGGGGCCTTCAGACTCTATAGTGCTACCAAACTCATACTTTATAGGTAAAAAATGAGAAGCTTTTTCATGACATTTATGGATTAAAGTTTGCGAGAATTGGCGCAGTGGATAAACAGCTTAAGATGTTATATTTAAGTTTTTCCGGGACCTGAGACTCCTTGGTCTGCAGTTTAACTAACCAGTGAGCAACTGCCCCCAGGCCCGGTTTCGTGCTGATATAAATCCTTCCCTTCGGTATTCAAGCTGAGTATTGCCTCAAGCTAATGCCTACAAGTTTACAAGCAACAATTTATAACCCAAATAAGTCAACTTTCCCCTTTCATTCATAAAAGCCTTGCCTTCCAGCACAACTACAAGCACGACCACAATTCACAACTCCTGTCAATCGCAGGCAAATTCTCAAAAAGGTTTTAAATCACACAATAGGGTAGGTATTATGAGCTTGCATCATATTTCTAAATCAGTTTTCTTTCTTTGTTATTACTTAACTTCCGCAAGGTGATTACAACAATGGTGGCGCTGCTGTCATAAAACCCAGTCCGCAGTTCAACGACCGTTCTGTGTAGGTGGGTTTTACTCTTTTACTCTGAAAAAAATCGACAACCGACATGGCAGCACTGTTATAGGGCAGTTTAATTGTGTTATTCCCATCGCGTATCGTTTCATTACGCATAATTGTAGCACTCAATCCAAAAGCTATCGACATTTAAATGCCAAACCGTACGTACTTATACTTACCTACCGTTTAAGCCGGTTGCAGGTTGCTGGCCGAGGGAGAGGGGTTCTCTCATAATCACCACTTCACTGTCAGTTTGTGGTATTTTTAGTTTAAATGTGTAACTGTAACGTGCCGACAACGCACAGCAGCCATCAGTCATACGTCAGAGTGGCAATTGGAGATTCGCGCAGAGTACGGACGTATGCGTATTGTAATTCAATGGTATATCCACTCTTGGAGTACAACGCTCAAACGTTCTGTCCAGAGTTAATCGCTCTGTCTGTCTATTGTTGGCAATAAAATCGAAGACCGGTTATTACCTTAGCCTTAGACATTTAATTCATGTCGTACCTGCGTGTGTGTCTGTGTATTTATTGTTCCTTAAGAACAATTGCGTACATTTGATGGAAGTTTTATGCTAATGTCATGGGAGAGATGAGATCTTTTAATGGGGGGGCTGGACAGGTCGGTTATTTAGTTATTAATTTGTATGACAGGTTGTTACGCGCGCTCGCGCGCTGACTTTGTAATTCTCTTGGACCTGGCAATTAGGCGGTATGATTTATAAACGTAGTGTTAACCTTCGGCAATGAAAAAACAATTTGTATGGGAAGTTTTAGTTTAAAGTAGTTAATTATAGCCAATTGTTTGGACTGACAAGTTATTGACTTTTCGTGGAACGAGCAGGTCTTCTAGGTGGCTGAGTAAAATTTTGTGAACTCATATCTGGCTCTTTGTTAAATGGGGCATCTACCATAAGGTGACTTAATTTATAAATAATGATGATAAGTTCATAAGTCGACTAATTTTGAATGCTGTCTGACATCTCCCAACCCAAATCATGCATGCATGTTCCTTCGAGCCGGATTTTGTTACTCGAAAAACTCTGAATCGCGCTTCTGCAAAGGACTCAAACTTAGAAAAATTGAAGTGCCTCGTCACCTGCAGTCTCCAATTGGTCTCTTCGAGGAAGCATGCTGTGAAGGTTTGCTTCTTTTTGGCAGAAATACCAGTCTTTTAGGAATGCCATTGGCGTTAGAAAGCTTCTGATATATTTTTAACTTTCTCGTATACCTTGAAACGTATTGTAATCGTACAAAAAATCGAACTCGAGATTTTAATCAAATCTAATATTACGATGATAGAGGAACTCGAAAAAGTGGTTCTCGCAATTCTGTCGGTCTGTCCGTTTGTCCGTCTGTCCGTCCTTCCTGATCTCTTTCAAACTTCGGATTTGGAGCTGGTGGGCTTACAGTTCGGGGCCATTTTTTTTTGCACGTTAAGAGTTGCCGTTGCAATTTTGAGTTTCTCGAAAACGGTTCAAACGATTTCAACCAAAATTGATATTTGGGCTTAAGTAGGTGTAACTAAGATGGCTGCATACTCAGTTTTTCGCAGAAAAATTGAATTACGGTAATTTTGAAAATTGGTCATATCTCAAAAACGGTCAAAACTATTTCGAAAAAAATTCATATTTAAGGTAATACGGTCATTCCCAACATGATGGCAAACTCAGTTTTTCCGTAAATTATCGTTCAACGGACTATTTTGGAAAAATTTTGTTTTTTAAGACTTTATTTAATTATGGTTTACTTGAAAACGGCTTTAACGACTTTAACCAAAATGCATACTTGCACTACCATATATGGGGTTAACATGACTGCATACCCAATTTTTGGGTATAATAACGGTACTTTTGAAAAGTGGCCTTATCTCGAAAACGGTTAATACGATTGCAAAAATTTATTTTGTATGTAATATGGTCATTCCTAACATGATAGCAAGCTCAGTTTTTCTCTTAATTGTCTATAATGGATTTTTGAGAAAAGGCATATTTTGAGAATTTGGTTTTCTTTTTTTACCTACATGAAAACGGCTAAAGCGATTTTGACCAAAATGCATACTTGGAGTAGAATCGACGTTTTCAACATAATTGCGTCCTTCATTTTCGATTCGAATCACCGGAAACGCTGAATTTGAAAACTGCTCAAATCTCGAAAACGCCACTTTTCATTTGGATAAAACTTCAAAAACCACGTAACACTAACATCCTGAACAATAACCTATACTCAGTTTTTAGCTAACAAAGATTATTTTACGAACTCAAAATTTCCATATTTGTTACTATTTTGTACGCATTATTTTCCAAAGTCAACTTTAAAGATTTTGACTAAAATGCTTATTTACGATAACATAAGTATTGTTATAAAACCCCGTACTTAGTTTTTCTTAGAGAAATGCAAATAATGCCGTCTTATAAGCATTACCGCACCAGTTAAAATGTAAACACAACTACTAGAAACTTCTTTTTAGCAAATATTTCCCACTTCTTGGTTTTTCAATCATATTAATCATAAACCTTAAAATAATTCCAACCAATTGGAGTCTACACTATCAGAAACCCGCACTTCATTTAACCCCAAACACGGGCAAATTCAAAAACAAATCTCTGAATTCTTACATCACAAACCCTACTTCGAGTCTTAGCCACCTACCAGAATTACCGATTTGAAAAATCTTGTTTTATAGCCTATCAACAGTAACAAAAGAAAAATAAACCAACCAAACTGATGATATGAACGAGAAAGTTTCGTGCGATCCAGTCGTGCACTTTATTTATTTGTGCAATGGAAGTGTTAAGGTCAGTATTGCCATCTACTTGGGAGCTACCACACGCTTACGGATTCTTCGCTAGAAGTTGTCTTAAAGCTGTGAGGTATTTTTAGACAACGTGGCGATAGGAGGATACATCGAAAATAATGTTCCCAAGTCGTGATGCTTCAGGAGATTCTTCTTTTCTTGGTTTACATGTTCTTTAAGCACCTCTCCATGATTGGGTCCCAATAAGACGCTTAAAACACACAGATGTTTGAGTCCCAATAAGTCGTATTTCTTTTGATGAAACGTCTCCTACAATAATTGTTTCTGAACGGGCCTACTTCTGCCAGTCCATCAGGGAGAGTTTTAACTACCCTTAGGTTGAATTGGAGGGCAAGAAATGGAGCATGGTCTTATTGAGGACTTATGAAAGACTACTTTAGGTATTCCCATTGCGGAGGTTTCAGTATTCCTAACATCAAATAATGGAAGATCCTATCTGCCATATGAGTAGAGTATTTCTCTCGAAAGGATTTATTTGGTCCAGCTGACATTGACGGGATTTGAAGAAAATTATAAGAGCTAGAAACATCGACCTAGTTAAAAAATTGCTACGACACGTAGAATTTCTAGTCTAACATGGAAGGCAGTGGAAGCTCTTGAGTGGGAGTGTACCTTAACCTAAACCGGCTTAGAC
The DNA here is from genome assembly GCA_936431705.1 of Cheilosia pagana. Taxonomy (NCBI): domain Eukaryota; kingdom Metazoa; phylum Arthropoda; class Insecta; order Diptera; family Syrphidae; genus Cheilosia; species Cheilosia pagana. Next base: position 12,372,583 of record OW386166.1, on the reverse strand, counting down.
TGCGCAGTAAGCAATGGACCGAGCTAAGTGGAGAGGCTTGTTAGTTGAGGTCTAGCTTCAACTCGAACTAGATACCCGTCTAAGTAAGAAGTAAAATCTCTAACCCTAAAATCCAGCACCTGGGCACCTACTACCTACTGCTGGTGGTCCTAAGAAGGTCAGGGTAACTAGGTCGGTTTTACGGGGATCTCAAAAAGCCGTCTGGCTTGAGAACATCGTCAAGATTAAATTTAAAATATTGATGATCTGGAAAGACTTCTTGTGGGTTAAGTTAAGCATAAGCTGCACACCAGTTCACCTCTCTTGTACGCTGGACCCTAGTCTCTAGAACTTCTCTGTTATGATATAGGACCTGCACATATTTTCGAAGAAAAAGTGAACATCCCCATGAAAGTCCATTCAAGATCCGCCGCGTCGTCCGAGGTAAACATCTATCTATAGGTAACTATGTACTAAGTGTAGGTGGGTCTTTCGGTTTGTCCGCAAGTTATCACTTGCAACGTCTGTCAAGAATGAATAATTGTCTCTTAGCTTGAATCAAATAACTTCGCACCGTATTTTATATAACCCAAACTTAACCAATCTAACAACACAATCGCAAATATCGAACCATCACTTTCACTTTTTTGTTTTTTTTTGTATATTTTCAGATGAAAAAACTCAAGGATATTGAGCGCAATAAAAACAATAGTAACACAAATAACAATAATTGCAACATAACTAACAAAAATAATACGAATACTGAAAAATGTTTTATAAATACGACATGTGGCGCAAAGGAATTCCATTCCATGGTAAGTTGACTCTGATTTGTTATTTTCTATCACGATATATGTTATGTAACAATTTAATTAATGTCGGCAATAGTATGACTGATTGATACATTTTCTAAATGTTGTAATACTTCCTGTCGTCGATTAAGGAACACCTGCATGTGACCACCGTTTAACTTAACTAGGTGAAGCGATTGTCTTTCAAAAAAAAAAATATGGTTGGGTTTTCAATTTAATAAAAATGTCGCCGCAGGAATGTCACGATAGTGCGTGAATGGACGCATTTTGTTGGCGCAATCTCGAATCAAAACATTGCGACCACTTGAGTTTGGCCAACAACTATGCGTAAAAAACCATTGGTCTCGCAAATTGTCAGAATTTTGATGATGATTGGTCTGTTTACTAGGACCCAGCAAATTAATTAACATTCCTTCGCTTTGTCATACTTCTTTGGAAACGGCTTATCTTTTGAATGCGTCGTTCTAAAATGCGACACCAAAAACATTGTGAAAGCTCACCTTCTACCGATCATGTTCTATAATTATTGCTTATGCCATATTTAATTATTTAATTAATAAGAAAGTGATAAACGTTCTCATTAACGTCTGTATTCGGTATGTACCAGCGGAGATACCAGACGTGCATTCAAATGTGTATTCTAAGCGCCGCGTTAATTGCTGTATAGATCATTTAAAACTTTTGTGTGCGTGATCACAAATTTTTTTAGCTTATGAATTGTAAATTTCTGCAATTTAGTTGCTAATCGACTGAGCATTATTTTAAGTTGTTAAATAAATGCGTAATTGCCTTTGGGACTTGATTGCCAGATGAGTACTGAGATTCTGTCAATATGTTTCGTTCGCACGAAGGTATTGCTTTCTTTTCGTTTTTAAAGTTACGAAAACGAAGAAAATTTTCGTTTTTGCGAAAGCGAAAAAAACCAAAACGTTTTCGTTTTTCTTTTTAACTTCAGGAAACTTTGAAAACGAAAATCAACGATAAGTTTAACGATATATCGAAGCTGCCCATACCTACTTTGTGTGAAAAGACTCCACATTTAAGGTTGGTACATTAAAGTGGCGCGCCAAAAATTAAAGTGGCTCAATATTTTACAAGTTCCCTGAACCTATGCAATGTAAACTACACTCCTTCTTGAAAACGAATGGATATAGTGGGAAGGTACGTGAAGTAAATTTTCGCTTCCGCATGATTTCTTTCGTTCCTGAAATGGTAAAGTGGTTTTCGCATCGTTTCTTTTGCAGAATCTGAGTCTGATTCTTAAGTAGACTATAGGTTAGGTATGTTTATAAAGTTTATTTTATAGAATTGAATTTCCAGTTTCTGTAATCTTTAACCCGATTTATTTTAGCAGGAACCGCGTGAATTTTATCAGTTTTTTTAGCCCAACGTTGCTCAGGTCTTTTCTAGTTCGACAAAAAATAACTAAACACATAAAGGTTTCTATTGAAATTAATCATAGCGAATTTGTGTTTTTATGTGTATATAGACTACATCTGTATAATGTTTCGGCCTATATTGAAGAATTTTCCTGTCTGTTAGATAGCTTAAAAGATAGTAATTTAATTATCTTAGGGGACTTCAACCTCAACATACTAGATAGCGGCGATACCGTTTCTAATTACTTGGCCCTTTTGGCCTCACATGGCTTAGCATGTTACATTAATGAACCGACTAGGATGGTCTCGGGAAGATGTTTGGATCATATCTATGGACGTTTTTCCAGCTTCTCATCGAGCTCTTGCGAAAAGTGCATATTCGATTTTAAGATAACTGATCACTCAATGACAGGTTTGTTGGTGAACTTACCCAACAAAAAAAGGATTGGAATGAAAAGTCCTCAAAAAACGCAATAAAAATAGATTTTGAAAAACTCAAGAACAACCTTCTCTATGAGTTTTGGGATGATGCCTATTTGCAAAGTAATGCTTCTGTATGTTACACGTTATTCGTAGATTCCCTCTGTAAGCACATAAGTGATTGTACCTATACAGTGCCTCTGAGAAAATCTATGAATAGACTAAAACCTTGGATTACAAGAGAACTAATGTATAAAATTAAGATCAAGCACAAGCTTAGAATCAAAGCCTGTAAGCATCCCAACAATCTTAAGTTGAGAAAAAGTTACAAAAAACTGTGTTCTCAACTGAAAAAACAAATTCCAATTTGCCGTGACAATTACTTTCGTAATAAATTTATTTTAGCAAAGGGAAATGTGAAAAGCGAATGGAAGGTAGTCAATAATATTCTGAACAAGTCCTCGTATGCAAAGAAACCTAGTGTAATACGTATTAATAACTGTGAAGTTTCTGATGATGTTTCCATCGCCAACGCCTTTAACTGTTACTATACTTCAATAGCAAGGAGTGTTCCAACACAGAAAAACCAATTGAGCTGCACTGTGTGTTCGAATTCTTGTTACTGTGATGAACCTCTACAAACTAATAGTTTTGCCTTTGAACCTATAACTTGTCTTGAAGTCTTAAAAGCTATCGGTTCTTTAAAAAATTCGAATGCGTGCGGTTTCGATGGCATTTCAAATTTAACTGTAAAGCGTATAGCTTGCTTCGTAGTTGAGATACTTGCAGTTATTTTTAACCGTAGTATATCTCAAGGCGTTTTCCCAAACGACCTTAAATGTGCAGACGTGGTTCCACTGTTTAAAAAAGGTCAAGCAGACGATGTGAGCAACTATAGACCAATATCACTTCTACCTGTTTTTAGTAAAGTCTTTGAAAAAATTGTGAAGGATAGGATAGTATCATTTTTAAATAAGACTAGGTTCTTCAGTCCTGTGCAGTTTGGTTTTCAAAAGGGAAAGTCCACTGAAGATGCGCTTCTACAGTTTTGTTCTAACGTTCTTTCTAACCTTGATGGCAAAAAGTTCACTGCAGGTTTATTTGTTGACATCACGAAGGCGTTTGATATGGTTAACCACATTATCTTGTTGAGAAAACTCGAAAAAGCTGGATTTCGTGGCTTCATTCTTGATTGGTTTAGGTCCTATCTTTCAAACAGATCTCAAAGGGTAAAGATTAGCGCAACCAGGAGCGAAATTCAATTTTTCAATCTGGGAGTACCTCAAGGTTCTGTGTTGGGACCCATATTATTTCTAATCTATATCAACTCACTGTTTAATCTATGTTTTAGAGGAACAGTTACCGCTTTTGCAGATGATGTAGGCTTTTCATATGGCTCTGAGAGTGTCTTGAATTTGATATCTGATATCAACTGGGATCTGCATTTATTAAGGATCTGGTTCGCTGAGCACAGCTTAGTCATAAGCTCTAAAACCAAAATTATGTTTTTTAGTTTATCTATGTATTACTCTGTTGAATCAAATGTAGATATTTACTTTCACTCACCGGAGTGTCAAAGGTATAAACTGCCAGGCTGCACGTGTCCTTCCGGTTTTCCTTCCACTACTTTTTGCAGCACTGTGAGTTGCAGCGAAAAGTGTTTTCTAATTGAAAAAGTTAATGAGTTTAAGTACTTGGGCCTCATTTTTGATTCTAGGATGAGCTTTGCAAATCATACAGAGTCTTTAAGGAAATATTTTCGTTATACTCTTAGACATTTCTATTACTTACAAAATTTATGTTCTCAAAAATTATTGCTAACTATTTATTATGGCATTTTTCATTCCAAGCTTCAATATGGAATTGCGTGCTGGGGGGGTTCTTATATGAATAAAATTCAACCCATACTTATTCTACAGAAAAACATATTGAGGAAAATATGCCGAAAACATCGTCGACATCCCTGTTATCCATTATTTCGTGATATGAGAATTCTTCCAGTCCGTCATTTGTATTGTTTCAAAGTATTAAAAACGTTTTTCATGAGATCGGGAAATCTTAATTGCAGACTAGTTTCTGACTATAATTTACGTAGAAACTTTTCGAATGTTGTATCTATACCCGCTTTTCGTACTACTGCTTTTCGTAATTCTTATATGATTTCATCTTACCGCCTATTTAATAAGCTGCCGCAATCAATAAGGTCATTGACATTTTCTGGAAAGTTTGTTAAATCCGTAAGAGCTTGGCTTTTTGATTTTGATTATGACAGCTTAGAATCCATATTTTCTGACATTCTGGTGTAACTAAAGTTTCTTTTTGATATCTTTTTATTTTTTCAAATTTGTATGTATTGTATTTTTTTTGTTTTATCTTTCTTTGTGAATATGTATATTTGTTATTTATTTACCTTTTGTTAAAGGGTCACCCCACCCATAAAAAAAAAATCGTATGTTGTAAAGCACATTGAAGTGGCATTTGACACTATTTTTGATACTTAAAGTACACAAAATATAAAATGTCATTTAAGTTATTTCTTAAATCTATACTTAACCTACTTATATGTAAATAATGCAACAATGTTATGAGCTTATTATGTGCATGGATTTATTCGAAATAAATTTTGTATCTATCTATCTGTATCTATCTATCTTTTATCCGCTGTTCTGACATTTGACATTTGTACAGCTAGTAGGTGAAGTGAGAAAATATTTACTCTCCAACGGTCCAACAGCTTCAGAAGGGTAATCTTTGTGCAATATGCATATGCCCAGCCGCTCTGTTATTTATTTCGCAGTTTTCTATGGAGGCTTTCAACATTTGCCAAATATTTTTGCGACTTAGTCCTAACCTAAGATGCATTTTGATCTTATATCTGACGTCTGATGTCTGCATATTTCGAGTTTGGTCCAACGTAATTTCATCGCCACACTGTATCAATCTGTTGGAGTAAATTAATTATTGTCTATGAAGATTTAAATGATTTATTGTTTTAATTTAACATTTCAATTTGATTCAATCGTATTTGTATATATGACTCATGTAAATGTCTTTTAATACAATAATATGTCAAAATGAAGTCTATGTTTTTTATGTCACTTTAATGACATTTGAGGTTAAACTTTTTTTTTTTTGACAATAATTGTATAATTGTCAAAGGGAGTGGTTTTTGAGTTCATTAATTTTAAGAAAAAATATAAAAAGAAATCCAGAGAGTTGGGAATCGAGTGGAGTGAAAAATAAGAAAACGGAGAAATTCAAGTAAAACGATATTTTACTGAAATGAAAAAAAAAAATGTTTGGAAAACCATTTTTGACCGAAAAAAAAACTTTGTTCTATAGACCAAAAATAAAGGAAGATATTATTGACGAATTTCTGGTCAAAAATTCTTATTTTGATTATTGACCAAATTCTGTGACCGAATTAAAAAAAAATCGGTTATTCGGTCAGATTTGACTGGAATCATTTTTTTGTGATTTGACTGCTTCAGATCCATGCAATTTTCGTTTTTAAATTTATGTTCTTTTCCTTCTCCCAGAATACACAAATACCTATGCATTCAGTAACAAAAAATCGCCAAGTTGGATAGAGATGTACTTTCCAAGCAAGTATTCCTTGAATAGTTGTACACATCTTGTTCTAATAGAGATTTCCAAACTTAAATGAGATTGCGCTAAAAATAAATACTGATAACACAAGTTAAAGTAGATTTCAAAAAAATTGCAATTTATCAGCCCATCTCGATATCTCCTAAAATATTGGATTTTTTTCTTTAAGTATCAAATCTTCAACGTTGTAAGTAAGAAATATATAGTTCGTTTCTAGCTAGGAAAAACAAGCGGTTGAAATGACTGACTTAGGCCATTTGTTGATACGGCTTATATTTTCTTTTTAGAACTATTTATGTAGAGCTCTTAAATTTATGACAGATGAGTCTTTTAAGCAAAAGGGGTTATGTAAGTTTGTTAATTTTTAACTGCATTTTATATTTTGTCAGAGCTTTTTGAACTATGTTTTCGTTAACATTGTAGATTGACACTGAAACAGCAAGTTTTTAAAACCAATAGCTTTCAAGGGTGTAAAACAGATTCACCAAAATCGATGGTGAAGTTTTTTAATGTTCCTTACATTTTCTGCAGTCAATTGATATTTTCAAGGTTTCATAATATTTTTTTTGATGCTGCTAAGTGTTGATCTGTTTCTTCGTCGATTTTTTGACACTTTTCTCATCTTGAACGCGACATCGTTCTTATTCACTTTACCTAATGTTGTTAGTTTCGTTGCCAATCAAAAAACCCATAACTGTCAACCGCAATTAAATTATGCCAGCTTAAGTCAGTATGAAAAACGACCAAAATTTTACTCAAGTGCTGCCAAACTTTTGTTCCAATAGGCCTAGGTATCATTGTTAGCACTAAGCGTCGACTGAATCGGAATTAAGTTGGCTTTAGTCAGCTTAACAGCTTGGGCTGTTTCAAAAAATAGTATAGAGATGAAAAGTTTATCTAATCGTTCATTGGCTTAAGCTAGCTTAGGTACTTCCACGCAGTCGTGTTATGGTACTCTCCTGAGCTATTTGGGACTATTTCCGTTGTCTAGGGTTCGTTTTAGATATGAACTACAGGGTGGAAAGAAAGTTCCTCTGCCTGACAACAGGATTAAGATATTCGTCGCCATTTTATAGTCTCGCCAAGTACTTATTGTAATTTCTGCAATAGACGTTACTTTTGCAGGCTCGAATATTGACGAGATCTTAAAACCTTGGATCGTCAACTTTTCCTCCATTTTAGACATTTTAGATCTCTTTCTTAACATAAATTCTGGTCGGGTCAGTCTTCTGAGTTTCATTTTCCATACACTCCCTTTTTCAGTTGAAATAAATGTTTTCCAGTTTTTCCCTGGTAGGAGGAGTGGACTATTCTGTATTTTGTGGTATTTTATAGGTTGCTTTGTGAGCGCTAAACCAATCAGCATCAAGTCGCAAAATTGTATTGCTTTTTGGCACTTTTATTTAATGTTGTCTGTATTTTGCTGATGGACTTATTTCGAGATATACTATATTGAAACAATCACTTAAAAAGCAGTCTAATGTTAAATAAACCTTGTTTGGAATAAGTATCGTTCTAACCAAAGTGTTATTTAAAAATACTTTGTGGTCTTCATTCCACGCAACTATTCAAAAGTGCAAGTAGTCCTCAGAAAGAAAATAGGACGGAAGATAACCCAAAAATCACAGAATCGAAAAGGTACCAAGTCAAGTAGTCAAAGTCAAAGGGACTTGTTGTTGGTCAAATTTTTCAAACCAAAAAGACTTCTTAACAAGTACCTTCTCAATAAAATCAACAAACCCCGAAAAAAAACTTGCAATCGATTCACGCCTTTAGTTAAAAAATATGGTATCCCTCCAAATCAATAATTTTCGGCACTCATCACAGCTACATTCGCCGGAGGTCTATAATCCCATACAGAACTTTTTCCCACAATTACTTCATTTGTTCATCCGGAACGGAAAACCCATTCGAACCGCGACAAAGCCCCCACGCCCATCGAGTGGCAGCTCAACATCATGATGAGAAACCTTGAAAAACTGAAAGCCATCCAACGAAAAGGTGAAGTTTAATCACGTCCATCATTTGCATCGATGGGTTTTCAGCTGTGCACTGTCAAACTAAAGACTGCACCTTCCTCTGTCTGTCTTTGCTTTTTTTTTTACTAAAATTGAATGTCAAGTTCGGCAATAAACTCTAAAACTCATTTGGTAATAAATTACTTAACAACAGGATTTTCTTTCTTTTTTTTCTCCACACGCAGCCACATGAATTCACAGAACGAATCTTGGAAGCTCACAACGATGTTCATGCATACAGGTCGAAGGTATGTGTTGCCTCAAAAGCCTGGCTTAATGTTTCAATCGAAAACTAATTGAATGCCTTCTCTTTCTCGCACAGCAGGATCATCAGAATTCCGACTCAGATTCGGCGCTGTCATCAGCGCCACCATCCATAAGTCCACAACCACCACCGAACGGTATGGAACCTGCAGATATATGGCAAACGGTGAGTAGTATGTGTTTTGTGCCTTTCCACCTCATTAGAATATGAATTTCGATGGGAGCTTGTGTGGCAGTAATCCCGCCGAAAGTCACCTTCGTCTGGCGCATTGATCCCGCACACGGAGGAGGGACACATGCTAACAAAAAAAATAAACGACTTAAAGAGGATTATGTAAATTTATGAGTCTTACAGGAGAAGTCGCAGACGTGGACGCGGTCTGTGGGTGAAAGGAGTCATTCCTTGCAGTGTCCCACAAATAAATAAAGTTGGGTATACACCACAGAGACGCCCTTTGTCGGCGCAGGGGACTCTGGAAGACTTCGAAAGAGATCTTCATTTATGGAGGTCCGGGTATGTGCATTGTTTCGTGCGGAAGGCTCTTTTTTTTCTACATATTCCTAGGCTAAACGACATCCATATGCCGATACGCGATGAGCAGGAAAATTCCATTGTTTGTGTCGATGAATTCCCGAAGGACTTGCATGGTCTGGTCGTTTTATTTGACATCGAATGGTAGATTTAGTAGATCGTGGAGAAGGTATTTTATGTGAAGCCCTTATATGGTGGACGGGACGCAATGAGAAACCTTGTTCTAAATTTTATTGAGCTATAAAAATGCAGTAACCACTGTGCCCGTGATGTTGGTTGCTGAGTCGGTGTCTGCGACTTGTCTAGCCATTTGACCATGAGGAGCTCTGAGGTCTGCTGTGGTTTGTTCTTGGGAATTTACGTTTGCTGTTAAAGTATGTCTTAGGGGGCCTCAAGGGCTTGTAACATTTTTGTTGTACTACAAAGATCAAAGTTCGGTTTAAAGGGCGGTATGTTCAGCCAGTGAGGGGGCGGGTTGTTAGGAAAACTTCTTGCAAGTTAGTTAATGTCTTGAAAAGGAAGCATTTAACAAATGTAACGCTGAGATAAAAGTGGATACGATTGAACCTTTTCTAAGTGATTGTATATAAGAAAAAGTTACACTCAGTGGAATTGTAAAGAGGTCCAAAAAGAACAAGATTCGAAGTCCCCTACTTTCGATGGGCGGTACACCAAGCTCTATTACCAGTTGCTGCCAGACTTAAGAAGGCTTTTCCATCTCTGACTTGCATTAGCTTAACTTGATAAGTTTTTTCGCAAGGGTGGTGTTTATAAGTCGAATAAATCGGTAAAGATGACTACCACTTCGGTATGATCTACAAGCCTACAAGTCGAACTTTTTTCTAGCTAAAGAACTTGGAAAGTGTGATAGCGAATCAGACTTCCTATATACTTTTGACAACGCAACACTTCTGCTGTAGACAACCGCAGGGAGTGCGAAGTCGGTAGGGTAGCAGAAATCTGGTCTGGACGGTCTTAACTATGATGCAAATATATTAAGGCGACGCGACGGCATCTAAGGTGCATGCAGGTTTTACGGGCCACTACGCTTTTACAATGAGCTTGAATTTGTTGGCTTTAAGTCCAAAACTGCAGCAGCGTCTTCTTCCTCGAGCCTACAGAAAAGCAATAGAGCTGTTGATATAAGTGCCTGTGACCAAAAAGGCTTGGTTGTCGGAACGTACGCGGAAGCTTAAACTAGGTGACAAACAACCACCTACGAAGCATTTAGGCAGGGCGTTGACGCAAGTGCAATTCTTCCTCTGTGAATGACTTTTCTTGCATCAAGCTCCAAACCCTAAACTTTAAAAAAAGCCCGAAAAACTATCAGGGAAAAAGAAATACTCTGACAGAACAATGGACTACATGTAGGGTCTTCAAAATGTACTTCCATTACAAACTTCGCCAAAACAAGCGAACCGTAGCTAAATTAAAGTTCTCTTTATCTCCTTGTTTAAAGGATAGCATAGGCGCATTTTTTTTTTCCTTTACAACCTGGCCCGGTATTTAAAACGTTTTTTTTTTTTTTCATTTTGTCTGTGGATTTGTGACAGCATCACGTCAAAACAACTTACCCAATTCGTATGAGTTTTCAGAAAACCGTGGGCCCAAACATGGGGCAACATTTAGTTTTTATTTCATCGAAATCGTCCAACTTTTTCTGTTTCATGCTTTTAATTTGCGAACCTACAAGGGGTTTTTTTTTTTTTGGTTGCGTCCAAAGGATGTGTAATCTTCTAAAGAAACTAGTTGCCCGTGCTACATGCACGATTCGCGGGATATGTTTCTCCAGTGCCTCGCGCCTTACGTACTAAACCACACCCATGTACTCTTCTGCCACTCTCCCCGCGGGACAACCGTTAGGAAATACTAAATACTTCGCGGGGCTGGTTAGCAACTCATGCTAAATCATCTACGTCTGCCCCTTCGACCCTTCTTAGTCTTTTGGCTCTTCTTAGATCGTTTTGTACGCTCGTTATGTATGAACATATTTCCAGCCAGTCGTCTTCTGAGCTCAACATACGCTCTATGAGAAGCTGTGGAATGGGTAAGTTCAATCTTCCTCCTGAAAATCTTCTGCAGTGGAACACGAGGCGAGATATCGTGGCCGAATCTGTGAAGATAACTTCGATAGCCGCCGTGTCCGGACAGGAACTGCGTGAGGTGGTAGTTGCAGTCCCCGCTTTTTCTTCTTGTCCAGACCTCGATGTTTGGGATCAGTTTGTGGGTCCATCTGCCTTTTGCCGTGTTATCCCAGCGGACTTGCCACAGTGCTAAAGATGTTGCCCTTTCTTCTTCTTTTATCCTTCTCCTTATGATGACCTCTTGCCTGTTGACTGTTCGGCTAAGGTAGATCCAGGGCCACCGATGTTTGGCATAATCCGGGAAAGAGCTGCTTGCTTCTGTGAGGCCCTTTTGCTGGCGTACTGGATGTGCGTTTTAAAACTTAACCTGTTGGCGAGCATTACTCCTAGGTACATTAATGACTCTTTTGATCCAACACGGAAAAATGCATATTCCACAGTCTTTCGGCTGGTTATCAACACAGCCTTGGTCTTGTGGTCAGCTAGTTCTAGCCCTGCAGACTCTAGCCAATTTTTGATTCTGGCTACTGCTTAATCCGTAGCGGACTCTATCTCGTGGATATGTTTGGCCACAGTAACCACAGCGATATCGTCAGCAAAGCCTATAACCTTAACTCCTTTTGGCAGCGTTAATTGGAGAACTCCGTCGTACATTATTTTCCACAGGAGGGGTCCAAGAACTGACCCTTGTGGTACTCCGGCTGTGATGTTGTAGTACCAAACGCCATCGTCAGTATGGTACCTTAACTTCCTGTCGGTAAGGTAGTTTGCTACTATATTCAGCAGGTAGTACGGTGTTTCCATTCTGACCAAGGATCTCCTAATGCCGAATTGAAGGCATTTTTTAACATCAAGGGTCACAACCGCGCAATATTTCTTCGTCCCACCTCTCCATCTTTTTCCCCGTATTGCTTCAGCCGTTGTATCTACTACCGCCTTAATGGCATCGATGGTAGAACGCGATTTTCTGAATCCATACTGGTCATCTGACACAGCTCCTTTATCCTCTGCTACCTCGAGTAGTCTGCAGTATATGATCCGTTCTAAGATTTTCGCCATTGTATAGGCATATTGGCCGGTATGAGGACGGTTTCTCTGGTGGCTTTTTCCCTTTTGGCAGTAAAACCAGGTGTTGGAGTTTCCACGACCTCGGGAATACCCCCTCCTCCAGCAATAAAAAGCTCCGGTCGTTTTCGAACGTTTCCTGTCACGTCAGACAAATTTTCGGCTGCGCCACCTCTCGTCAACGTCTGACAAACATCGAAGTGGATCTATAACTGTCCTGGAAAAGCCTCTCAATTCATCCGCTCGGACTCGACATAAAATTGTACCTATGTGCTATGTCCCTTTCTACGAATCTTAGGGACCTGTTGCCCCAACCATTTATTTCTTATTTTTTATGTTTACCAAGCCTAAAAACTAAATGAACCTACATATCCACACCTATTAAAACCGTCCCACTTTTTCTTGTTATCCATTACAGATAAGAAACTACACAAAGGATATTGAAAAAGTACAAAATGATTTGGAATCCATCCAAAAGGAGAATGAATCACTGCAAAAGGAACTAAATTTAGCCAAACAACAAATTTTGGAATCTGAAAAGACTGCAATGGAGGTAAGTGTCCGTGTCTCATCACCAGAAACTCGACTTACATCTAACTCTTCCTGTAGGCCACAAATAACGCCAAGAAGCAACACAAATTGCTGGATCGCATTAAATGCTTGGAACAGAGGGAGAATGAGCTGCAAGAGGAGACACATGAATTGCGTGAACAAAACGAACTTTTAGAATTTAGAATATTAGAATTAGAGGAGAGCAATGATAAGGTAAGTCGCCCTAAAACTATGCAATTGTTTTACATTTTCAAATTGTTTTAGGTGTCCCAGAAAGTATACCCAAAACTGTTTTATATAGTGAGTGTGTTATCCCTGGGAGTAGGCAACGTTTTTGCTAAAGCTAAACTCATATTCTGTAACCACTCTGTTAAATGACTGTTAACACTTTCACCGCGTCGGAAGTTCCAACTTGCTCATAAATCACACTCGTCCTTTTCATTCCAAAGAAAGATTTCCGCCCAGTTGCATCACTTCTATTAATTCAGTGGATGATGCTGGTTTTTTCGTCGTCGTAGCTAATTGATTGAGATTGGAGTGGCCTAAGCTTTCTGCGTTCCATATGGTTTATGAATAATTAGCACGCACTCGGTGACCTCTGTGACTTTTACTACGACCACTTAGCTTGCGATTTTTTCATTTTACTTTCATCTGTGTCGGGTTGTTTTTTACGTCAGTCGTTTTTACACTTCACGCAACATTGGGCTACGTAAATAGTTGAACAAATAAAAAAGCACACACCGACGACGACGCCAATGAACTCTTCAAAGCAATTTATCGTGACCAAAGTCGAAAGAAACTGCAAACTATGCTAATACATTTTGGTTGGTTTTATAAACACGCTAAAAAAAAATCGCACACCTCTCCCCGACGGGGAATTGAACCCCGGTCTCCCGCGTGACAGGCGGGGATACTGACCACTATACTATCGAGGATGTTGTCAACCGACAGTATGCGACAGTATTCGATGTTTAGTCATAGAAATCGTTTCTAAAATTTATTATCTGAGCAATCTAGCTCTCTAGAGTTATTCTTAGATTTGTTGTCTGGACGGAGTGAATATAAAATTTTTATGAAGTGAATCAGTGAGGACCGGCTAGAGAAAGAAAAAGAAAATGCCGGGCAAGGAATTCGACGATACTGCTATAAGACGAGGAATGTCGATGAAGAATTTAAAACATCTCGTGGAGATGTATGATTTGTGTGAAAAGGTGCAAACAGCTTTTTAGTTAAGATTTTTAAGGTTAAGCTTAACGTTTAGGTACCTTTTGGGGGATAAAATGTGGTAGAGATCATTGAGACTAACAGTGTGACCTCAGTGCTAAACTTGTTGTGTTCACAAGTTCGTTTAAAAAAACTTATATTTAATTAAAATAACTCCCTATGGAGGTTTGGAGATTGCTTAAGAGCCCTTGGCCAATAACGCATGATGTCTGCAGTCGTTAATAACATAAAATACAACGATTTTCCTAGTCGTTTATTTATAAACAAAGTCTGGCCAATAAAATGATGCTGTTTAGAAAACTAGCGTAGTGCAGTGTTATCGTATTTTGGGAATTTTACCTTTTTGTGGGGAACATTTTAATTTTCTCCTGGAAAAAATTGAAACAAAATTGTCTTTCAGTGTTATATTGTCGTCTTTTTGATTTTCTAAAAAAAAAAAACAGTGTTACCATACCGAGGGAAATTTTCCTTTTTGTAGGAACTTCTATTAAAAAAAAGTTTAAATAAAAGAAAATAGTTCTGAGTGTAATTTTGTCCTCCGTTTGATAAAATATAAAAATGTGCGCTACAAGCATCTGTTATCTATGATGTGCAAAATTAACCTTTTCGTAGAAATTGCGAAAAATATCGTCTCGGGGGAAATATGGAAACAAAATAGTTTTGCAGTGAATTTCTTTGTGCATACCGAAAGAAAAAAAGTGTTTACTAGAAGAAGTGTTGTTATAGCATAGGAATTTTATTTCGGTGGGAATTTTTATAAAAACCGTCTCATGGGAAAAGAATTTCTTTACACTTCAAACTTCAAGCTCAGTTTCTCGGATAAAGACTTTGTTTTCAAATTATGTACCTACTTCCAATTGTAACCAAAAACATATGAGTTTATTGTAGGTTTGGTTAGAACTAGAAGTGTGCTTGTGCAGAAAATCATTGTGTCAAGTAACTGATATTATTAATATGATGTACCTATTTATGGTTGTTTTTGAAGAGCGGTTAAAAGCAACTTCAGTCCTAAAAAAATATTTTGTGTGTTACTGGATCATGGATTTTGTTTAAAAGTTTCTTGAAAATTCAATAATAAAGTGGGAAATTCAAACGGAAAATATTTCTGTTATGAAGTTTTATGTTTATTAAAGATGGAAGGTCAAAGCTATAGGGAGTTTGCAACGGATAGCAGTTTCTTAAACAATGCATAGTATTTTGGCAAAAAAAAAAAACTGCTACAAGTTTTTTCTGGCATTTATATAAATAGGACAATGGAGTTTCGCAAAATGTTCTAAAAATAGGTAGGTACTGAATATTATCGTCTACGAACTGTAAAAAAAAGCTATCCGCCTTTTTTCTTGTACCAGTAGACTGATCAATTGCTTTTGCGACTATTTACCTACTCAATAAACACGTTTGTTTTCAGTGCCTTTTTGGTGCTTTGTTCGATAGAAAACATTGTGAAAACGTGATGGGAAAATCGAAACCATTCCACCGATTAAGATGAAAATCAGCTATTGATATCAATGTTAATTCGAAACTTCTGAAAGAGTTTTGTACAATTTTTGAGTTTATACCTAAAATCATTTTTTGATCCAAATTTTCGTTTCTGTCATCTGTCATTCAACGATCTCCATAATCATTTTCCATAAATTAAGTTTTTGTGTGGATGCTAAAAATAACCATAATGCTAAAGAGCTTAAAACTGATTTAAAGGCGGTGATCATCTTATTAAGTTTTCTAGGATTTATCAAAGTGTACATTTTTGGTCAGTTTTGAGTTTATCTGGGGCCCACAATCTTTGGAACTAGCCAAACAGATCGTTGACCAAGATTGAAGAACATTTTGTATATGCAATGCTAATAAGGCTGATGATGATGCCTGAGCCCTGACTAGCTGGGCAGTTAAGAAGGTATCTTTCAAATGAAAAAGTCGATTTTTTATTCATAAAGCATAAACCTACTATCGTCGGACCACATCTTGGAAATGAGGTGGCTATAACAAACTCTCAATTAAGTCATTTTCAGCTGCCTTGAGAAGCTCGACATAAAAGCTCGGTCCAGGAACCTTATTGGTCTTGAGTATATTGCTTAGAAAGGAAGTCTCGTATTAGTCTTTTATGTTGAATGAATCCTATCTTGAGCAAATAATTTGGGTCTCCTTTTACTTCGATACCTACCTACAGATTGTGACTCTGGCTGCAAGGTTTCCTGGTTTAATTCCACAAGCCTTGCCGCAGGCGTATTGCCTCGTAACGTTTTGGTAGAGATCCCAAACTTTGTTCATTAGAGTAGGCATACGGTATACCAATATTTATTTGCTCTTAGTTTTTTTCTAGAGAAGCTGTTCTTCTTTTGTCCTCTTTTGTGTAGACAACAAGTCACCCTCATTCGTGTAAACAAACCTGCCTAGTAGTAGTTGCTTTACTACATTTACTTGCCGACACTCTTCATGAAACCAAAAGTGGTTTTGTTTTGTTTTGTCTGGTGAAAACTCATCACTTGCGGAGCTTCAAATGGCGTCTACACATTGACTATCACCAGTATTTGACACTTGCTAATAGCTGCATAAGTTGTAGCAAGTCATTGAGTGATGTGCGATCGACAAAGGTTCTGGTCACACACCTTTAACCTTCTAGTCGATGTGTAAGGTAACTCATAGAAGGCACCAACATAAAAGTGGAACTTTGTTTAAATTTGTACATAGTCTTAGATAAAAGACGACTTCTTACATCTAGGTATACCTACAACTCTCCAGCTTTTATTTATAGCCTTTAGCTGCCTGTCTCTAGTCTCCAGTCTCTAGGCTTTTAATTCTACGTCTGTTCTCAGTTGACGTGAAAACTACTGGACCGATTTTGACGAAGTTTATTTTGAAATTTCCTATAGACTCCGAGAAGAATATAGGCTATTGCTTTCTTTGCCACGCCTACTTTTTAGGAAAGATTTGGACCCAATTGTATTCTTTTACACTTTCCTGCATTTCGCTTGACATTAGGTGGGTACTCGAATCATTTTTATTCAATACAGAAAAGGGATCCTTTAGGAAAGCAACACTTCCCTGAATATTTTAAGCTTTCAACCAAATTTCTGCTTCATCCGAAAGCTGAGCTACAGTCGAAAGTCTAACATGATCAAATTAAATTAAATTAAATATCAAAGCCTGTTCTTGATCGCGGTTCTTTTTGGTTTTTGGGCACTCTGTGTCGTTTTTTCTGTTAGAGCGAAACGAAAGAAAGCTGTGCGATTTGCAATTAAATAAAATCAATAGGGATACCTGGAAGTGCGGTGCTGTCAATAAAAATATCGAGTACAAGTGTTTCCCCAGCTTTTTCACTCGATTTGGTATGCGTAAATATTTTCTTCGTCAAGTTAAATAGGAGCCGTAAGTTCCAATCTGCGAATAAAGTTGCATATATGTATTTTTTTTTAAATTGCCACAAAATGAATACTTTTAAAATTGCAATACAAAACTTGATAGCAATGGTCGAGTGCACTGATTTGTAAAAAGGGGGTTACTTTATTGCTCAATGACCGCAGTTGATCGCAATATCTTCAAATCGAGATAGTTGATTTTTTCGCAGTGTAAATCTGTATCTACTCGTGACAATGTTTCACCTCACACAAAGAATGCGATAATAACCAGAGATAAATATTTAATTGCATGAGATTTATTGCTTACATAAGACTTGAAAGAGAATGTCTGTAGGTACCCTCATTTTTCGGCAAATAAATGTCAAGCATCTAGATTTTTACAGCATAAAACCTACATACACTTTTCAAGAAGAAGATTCTTACATTCGCCACTCACTGTAGCCCACACGTCACTTACAAGTGATGGACTGTCTGTCACATCCATATTTAAGAAAACTTCATTGGAATATGAACTCATTAACTTTAGCTAACGTTCGCCATAAATAGATTTAGTAAATTTATTTGGAGAACCCATTGATTCAAATTTCATGAGTTGCACCCACGTCACATTAGATGCGAATACAAATTAGCCCAAAACACGGAAATGTTGATTACAAATTAACACTGAGAGTATACCTACATTTATGTGTAGATGTGAGTTATAAAAATTCTTCTTAAAAAAAAAACAATCAAATTCCACTCTAGGGGTGGCACTAGCTACTGACAGCTGACCTCAAGTTACGAGCTAATAATTTAATTCGCTTTATGACAGTAATCTCGCCCTAATGACCATATTGACTCATCCACATATTTATGCGCGGTAAATGAGTCGGTTTTGTGGCCGGACTGAGAGTGTGAGGCCACACATGATGGGCAAACAAAAAATGTTCCTCGCGGGAGATCCGGAAATATTTTCAATAATAATTATAGAAACTCATTGGATTTTGATTGAACGATTGCAGCGTGGGAATTTATTTAGAAAGATTGAAGACATACGAGAGTGGAAGCGTGCGCTGTTGGTGTGGCAATATTGAAACTTTGAAATTAGTAACTAACCATAACATAAAAGTAGTAATCATTTCAGAAGAGTTTATGACACTAGGCTCGTAAAGCTGACGAAGAAGATGCTTTTCAAATTGTTTACTGATCTTGTGGTTACAAAGTTAAATGTTAAAGAGTGGTTTAAAGGTTAAAGGCTAACTTAACATACAGAAGTAGTCTATTGGACATTCGGTAAGAAATTATTTGACACCCCAATGTCCTGATGTTTGTTAAAAGTTTCCTTTAAGTTTGGTATAGTTATAGGGTGAATGGGGCGAGGAAATTATACAATCGTCGCATTTAGTTGTAGACGAATTCTTGAACTATGACTTATGAGTCCCATTAACAGTGAAATCTATAGATTTTGTGGCCATTCAGGGATTAGTAAAAGTCGTACAACTACAGCCATGTCAGAAGGTTCCTCTAAGTCCTCGAATATGTATCTTTAAACGATCTGGAACGTCAAAGTGCCCCGAAAGAACCAAAGTACATCTTAAGGTTTTTTCCCACTGCGCCACCTCTCGCGAACGTCTGACAAACATCCGAGAGTAAAACTGTCATGCATGAGCTTCTCAATTAGCCATTTGGACTCGGCGTAAAATTGTAGATCCTTTCCATTCGTCCCAAAAATTGAAAACCCGCACAAAACGAATGGTTGTGAGGAGCTAGGCCTTGGGTCCCACAGACCTGTACTGCCAAAATATTTATTTATTTATTTACAGTGCTGGGCAGTCAAAAAAAAGGGTGAAAATTCTATCCTCATGCGTATCTTCGTCAAAATATTCACTAAATAAATCAATTGTCAGCTTTTTTCATTTCTGGGAATCCGGCGATTCGCATTTCATTCGCTTTTAGGTCATCGGAAGAGGATTTCGTTCGCCGGCAAGTTCATCTGAGAACCCCAAGCGATACATGCATCGTGTGAACTGCTTGATGTCGCAACGATTTTTAATGGGAAAATCGCCAGCTATTCTCGAAAGAACAAAATTCGAACATCAAGAGAATAAAGTGCACGACTGGATCGCACGAAACTTTCTCGTGCATATCATCAGTTTGGTTGGTTTATTTTTCTTTTATTATTGTTTATAGGCTATAAAACAAGATTTTTGAAATTGGTGATGCTGGTAGTTGGCCATGACTCGAAGTAGGGTTTGTGATTTAAGAATTCAGAGATTTGTTTTTGAATGAACGTGAACGTGTTGGGGGGTAAATGAAGTGCGGGTTTCTGATAGTGTTGGAATTATTTTAAGGTTCATGATTAATATGGTTGAAAAAAGAAGAAGTGGGAAATATTTGCTAAAAAGGAGTTTTTAGTACTAGTGGTGATTACATTTTAACTGGTAGTGCGGTAATGTTTATAAGACTAAGTACAGGGTTTTATTAAGAATACTTATGCTATCGTAAATAAACATTTCAGTCAAAATCTTTAGAGCTGATTTTGGAAAATAATGCGTACAAAACAGTAACAAATATTGCAATGCTTAGTTCGAAAATTAATTTGGCTCAAATATTTAGCTAAAAACTGAGTATAGAGTATTGTTCAAGATGTTAGTATTACTTGGTTTTTAAAGTTTTATCCAAATCGAAAATGGCGTTTTCGAGATACGGACAGTTTCTTAAAACAGTGTTTACGATGATTCGAATGAAAAATTAAGTACGCAATAATGTTGAGAACGTCAATTTTACTCCAAGTATGCATTTTGGTCAAAATCGCTTTAGCCGTTTTCATGTAGGTAAAACAAAAGAAAACCAAATTCTCAAAATATGCCTTTTTTCAAAAATCTATTATAGACAAATTAGAGAAAAACTGAGTTTGCTATCATGTTAGGAATGACCATGTTACATAAAAAATAAATTTTTGTTGCAATCGTATTGACCGTTTTCGAGATAAGGCCACTTTTCAAAAGTACCGTTATTCGACTTTTTAGTCAAAAACTGGGTATGCAGCCATGTTAACCCCATATATGGTAGTGCAAGTATGCATTTTGGTTAAAATCGTTAAAGCCGTTTTTAAGTAAACCATAATTAAATAAAGCCTTAAAAAACGAAATTTTTCCAAAATCGTCCGTTGAACGATAATTTAGGGAAAAACTGAGTTTGCCATCATGTCTGGAATGACCGTATTACCTTAAATATGAATTTTTGTCGAAATCGTTTTGACCGTTCTTGAGATATGACCAATTTTCAAAATTACCGTTCTGCGAAAAACTGAGTATGCAGCCATCTTAGTTACACCTATTTAAGCCCAAATATCAATTTTGGTTGAAATCGTTAGAGCCGTTTTCGAGAAACTCAAAATTGCTGACTACCGTTAGAACGGCAACACTTAACGTGCAAAAAAAAAAGTGGCCCCGAACTGTAAGCCCACCAACTCCAAATCCGAAGTTTGAAAGAAATCCGTCCAGCCGTTTTCGCTGTAGAGCTCGAGAAGGACGGACAGACGGACAGAATTGCGAGACCCACTTTTTCGAGTTCCTCTATCATCGCAATGTTAGATTTGATTAAAATCTCGAGTTCGATTTTTTGTACGATTACAATACCTTTCTCTTACTACGTAATGCGAGAAAGTTAAAAATTGCAATTTTACGGGAACGGTTAGGTACTGTGATAAAGTTTAATATGCGATAAATGCTCCATAGTTTTGTATTTTCTGTAGAATTTTTAAAACGTAGGTACTCGCTTTATTAACAATAATTGATTTTTTGTCACACCAATAGAATTCTTTTGTAATGTCATAGAAATGACCGTCAAGTCAAGACATCAACACAAATTGTTCATATTTTTTTTTGCCTCAATTCAAAACGCAGGTCTTCTGCCAGATGTCACATGTTGTTCTTAGATGGTGTGAGATGGCGCCGCAATCATTTCAAATATTTAAGAGGGAGTCGGATAGTTGAAACAAAATATGCAAAGGTCACCATTACGTCTCTTTCTATTTTTAAATAATATGTAAAGACTCGCTTAGAGAAGGCATTCACTTTGTTGGCGTGATATATGCTGTAATCAAAGTCTCTTAGTGTCAGAAATTGCTTTTACTGTCACATCTCACATGACTGTCAATGGGAAAGGATTAATCAGCGTCGTGTATGGTTGTCACAGGCGGAATCTCTGTTAAGAAAACGCTGCTGTTGGTAGTGTGAGAACTCCAGAATCAAATCATACGACAATATACATTTTGGTATCGTCCATGTAGGATTGAAGAGTTAGGATTGAAGACTTTGGTAGGTTTAATGGGACGGAGTATATCTGTTTATTCGCCCTACATAATCTAACAATCTTAGGAGACTGATGCGCCAGGTCAATGTCGCTTTATAAAGGCTTGTGAGATATAAAATTGATTCTGCCTTTATTTTGAAGCTACATTTATGCCATTCTGTATGGAATGGCAGATTATCTAAAAGACCGCTTCGGATTCGCTTGTAGTTAATCAAGGGGTCGGTTCATGTCATGCCGTAGACCGAACTAAATAGACAATCTTTGTGAGTGCATTGATGTTTAGTCGAACATCTGTTGGTTGTGTTCGCTCCAACAACCCTTATTTTGCCTGTATCCTGAGCAAAAAAATTAGGCCTCGTCAGAGAAGATTTCTATTTAGGCCAAAACCCGGGACTCTGACCAACATTTTAAGCGGCCAATTAACGAACTCATGGTGTTGCTTTTGGTTGTCCGCCTTCAATTCTTTAGTCAGCACAGTCTTATGTGGATGTAGGCCCCCAAATCCGATCGTAAAATAACCCGGGTTGAATTTCTGGCGAAGCCCAATTCAGTTGATAGGCGCCAAATCGACATTTCTGGGTTTTCTTCGATACTGGCCCTTACGGCGGCTTTGTTTTCTTCATTTCACACCAATCTCTGTCTGGCTATGGGCTTAAGGTCCAAAAGACTGTACTTACACTCAAAATTTTTCCACAGTGCGATGAATTGCGAGCACATTGAAGCCATGATAATGACCGAACTCATGGCGAACGTCACATCGCGTATTTCTCACGTTCAGTAATCGTGAAACGATGCATAATAAAATGCCAAACCTAAATAAATATTTTGACAGCTGGATATCATTGATACCTAACATTGGTAACATTGACAGCTACTGAAACGTAACAAATGGAAAAAGTATCATTGCTCTTTGGTCACCCTTTAGATCGTCGTTGAATTTTCTCCTCCAAATCCCATTTTACAAAGAATCTGTCTCTCAAAGCTACCGAGAATATCTTCACCTGCTTCAGACAAAGTCCAAGCTTCAGCGCCATAAGGCAGGACTGGGAGTCTGGGACTATCAGGGTCTTATAGAACTCGGGATTTACTACTCAATTGCCTTCTGAGGTCAAATGTATTAATTAATTAATTTCTACTGCGTCGAATGTCAAATGTTAATATTTTGAGCATTACTCTCTGCAGGGAAACAGGGGTCGAATCGCGGCATCCGTTAACGAGCATAAGGTGACGGAATTTGTTGTTGTTTCACATATAAATGCTCGATCACGGACGACGCGATTCGACCCCAGGTTTAAAAAATGCTTAAAAAATTTAGACGAGGAGTTGTGTAGTCTTTTCAAACTTTTTTTGAGGTAAAGTTACACTTATGTAGTTATGTACCGGTGGCAACACAGCGTATGAGATTGGTCGACTTACAACGTAAATTGCAACAAAAGTTGTTAAGAAGATACGCTTAAACTTTAGCATATTATTTATTTACATATTTTTCTTTAAATACATTCTTTTTTCAACAACTTTCAATACCACCCTAACACGTCAGAAATATCTGCCATATGTGGTGTCGAATCTCAGCTTTAGTTATAATAATAGGCTACAGTTTTTTTTTGTCGTACCTATTACGGCGTTATTTAAAAACCAATTTTTGTGAAATGCGGACCAAATAAAAGGTGAACTTCCGTAGATGAATTCCCACTAAAAATATTTTGTTAGAAACGATAGATTAATTATTGAGCGAATAAAAACCTTCTTCCTTTCAGTGAGAGTGGTATGTAATTCACCAAGACTGATTTTAATGTTAACAAATGGGACTATAACCTAATAGTACTTGAGTTAAGTGCCACCTTATTGCTTTTTAAACACTATTGGTTGTACTATAGTCAAAAGGCTATCAAACTTTCAATTCCAATTTGTTTACGCTTTCTCCAAACACGCAGTCAAACATGTAGCCGTACTTGATCCACCAAGGTCTTCAAAAATATTCTCTAAAATGACACCAACAAATTTATCGATAGATCTCCACTTTTAGCACTTTCCCCAAACTTGCTTAAGGTCAAAATTCTTAATAGGATTCCCTCTGCCAATCAAAATACACACAATCGGAAAATTAATCATCACCAAATGCGCGACCTACTTCAACAAAAAAAAAAACAAAAAAAACCGCACATACAAATCTAGGTGAAGGCTTCAGGGCGAAAAAAGAAACAAAAATCTAGAGAAAAAGTTACCCAAAAGCCGCCACAGGTATACCTACCCATAGCCCCACTCTTCAACCAGCTAAGCAAAAATTTCATTCATATACCCCTCGCTCAAAATCGATTCATTCTTATGCCACAGAAGAAAATTTACAAGACTTTTAGCTACCCAGGTGCGCGCGCACTATCTGCACCTATACATCGCACTTTACTAGGTGAACCTCGTGACCGGGAGGTGGTAAAAGTCGTGACACAACAATGAGGTTTGAAAAAAATCCCCATCCGACGCGACGTAAAAAAGGTTCAATTTAGCGCTACTTTCTGGATAAAGTATCACTGCAAGACATCGCGCATCAAATCGGCTATCCTCCAAGAGAACTACTTCTACTCGTAGATACTCATTCGTGTATCTAGCATGCAGTTGGGTCACTTCTCACTTCGTAGTTCGTTGGAATATCGCGTGCAAACGGCCAATCATGGCGGCGATGAAAACAATGCCAATGGGAACAATATTCCCTTTTTCAGATAAAGCGCGCGCACATTATACTAAAACTAACTTGAAATATAGGAACGCAAAACGTGACTTCTATTCCAGTTGATTTGTTCTTCCATTGTTCCTTCAAATGCGAGGCTCGCACTCGCACATACCCAAACAGATACACTCCTTTATCTAGTGCAGCACAAAACCTTTTCCATGAATGAATTGGGTCGCGTAGGCAGTGCTCTCTGTCCGGTCCGGTCCACACACAGCACAAGACATATCGACTTAATTAGAACGGATTTGTTTAGGCTGCCGAACGCCACCGAGTGCTAGTACTTTTGTAGATTAATTTGCGTGCGCAACAAAGTTAAATGAGGCCTGAAGGCGTCTTATTTATTGCTACAGACATTGTTGTCGATTTGGGCATTTGTTTGGTGGCTAATTGGTTAAAAGCGGACTTTGGCCAAACTCAAGTGCAGACCACTGTCTTTGTGCAACTGCAACTGCAACACTGCAAGTGACTACCCCAACTGAGTCACTCGAATGTGACAAATGAGTCACTGTGTGTATCTAGGAACTGTGGGTGGCAGTTGATCTTTGTAGACAATGTTTTTGCCACCTGCATATTGGATGACTTCAAAAATGACTTAATATAGGCCGAGTAGCGAGTTTGTTTGCCACCCACCGAATGGCAACACTCCCAGATTGGATTGCTGTCTCAAGTTGACGGCGATAAATGGCATTGACTTTGCGACAAGGTTGTATGTAATTTTTTTTATTTATGCGTGGCAATTAATTGAGTTGTTATGTGGTGTTTATGGTTGGATAGGGAACGCGCGTGGGGCTTGCGACATGAACTAGTGTGAAAATGGTAAACAAAAGGCAGGCCGAGAACTATCCCATGGACCAAGTTTTGTCTAGAAATAAACTGGCAAGTTAAGTGTAATTTGACAGTAAAATTTTGTTCTATTGAACGTCCTATTTAAGCAAAGTAAGGAAAAACAACCATTCAAAGTGATTTCCTTCGAATCAGCCTGTAAGTATGCAATAATTTGTGATAAAAGGGTTATTTTGGTGAACGTATCAACTTTTGGATTGTTTTGCTTTCAGAAACTTGTACCTAGCGATATTGGCAACAGTTTACTGCAACTTCTACCACCAACAATCCTTTTGTTTCTGTTTTTCAGTGAGAAAGACAGTTGTTGCAAATTAAGTAACTTAGCCTGGCATCAATGGTCAAAATTGACCCTTAAAAGCTGCATAAGATTTAAGAATTTTTGGTTTTTCCACTAGGGTGTCTCGGGACCTTTGGAGATCGAGATTTTTTAACTCCCTCCTGTTGAATTAAGGAGGTTTCTACCAAATTCGCTTAAAATTGTATTAAGATTTTATTAAAAAAAAACCTTGAAGTACGGCATTCTAAAGGCGAGTACTTTCTGTTGAAAATGTGTTGAAGACTTGGAGGTACACGTGTAATCCAGTTAAAACAGATTTTATAAGTTTTGAGCACATTTGCAAAAGTAGAAAGTAGTAAGTCACAATCATTAAACCTGTTTTATATATTCCCTATCACGAATGGAATACAAAATTTGAGTTTTGACTCGGTAAAACGTAAAAAGAACTCTTAAAACCTATTGGAAATTTTAAATAAAGCCGATCAATCTTTTGGCTTTATAAGCCCTCGAAATGAACAGAGACAAAATCGGTTAGTTAATTTTTTAGCTCCCATATAACAATTGCTTTCCAATTCAGGACAAGTCCCAACGCAGGTACATTAAATCGATTTCGGAAGTGTGTTGCGATTAGGGAGTTATGTTGCCGCGCTCTGTGTATAAAAATGTGTGTCGGTGCTTCAGCTAAATAGACTCCGACCTCGTTTCAGTGATCACCATGTAGAATGGCAAATAGGTGAATTTTTTTCCATGTTAAACTTTGTTGTAACACGCCTCTAGATGGCGCTGCAGCATATCACATATCAATTTTTTTACTGCCCAGTCCACTGACATACCAACCCAACCGATTGAGCTCAAATTTGGAGGATTTTTTTCCGCATAGGCGGCAGAGTGTTCTTGCGAAGTTAGGACAAAATCTGATAAAGGGGTGTGGCACCTTCCATACAAAAAAAAAAAACATTGCAAAAGCTATTTTTTCGACACCCATGATGACGTACGTTGTCCGAACAAATCGCTCTCCAAAAAGTGGGCGGACTTAATAGGGAGCAGTTAAGTCACGTACTTTTTAAAGACAGTAATAAAATAGAACACATATTAGCAATAAATTCTCTGGGCATAGGACTGACCCGGGTTGCTACACCTAGTAACTTGGAATAATACTTTAGCCTTCTTCCGTCTTTAGGTTATTGTCAAACAACATACTGAGCTTAGATCTCAATCTTATAAGCGTCCTTTGCTATACAAAACTCAAGGTTGAAGCACAGTATCGTGTAGCTAGCTAGTTTCTAACACTGACGATGCAGAAAATTGCTAAAAACAAATTGCAAAAATGATAAACCATTTTAATTCGACTTCCTAACTAACCTATTTTAAACTTGCAGTCCCATTAGATTCTTTAAACTAAACGTAGCAGTTGAGGTAAAATTTAGTTTTTCGCAGTTTTGAAAATAATCTGAAAACCTATTTTTAACACCACGTTTACGAAAATCTGAAATTTGATAGCAACCATTTTGAAAGACTAACGAAAATGTACGTTACCTAATCTAGCTGTCTGTATAGTAATGCGCGTCATGCTTTTAGAAATCCTTTGACAAACGCATTCGCCACCCTATGAACGATTAACTGCGCCCGTAGCCTTATTTCCCTTAATCACCAAATACTACACTTTCGATGAGTGCCCACCAACCAAAGCCGAACCTCGATCTAGTACAATCATTTGAGATTTTTGAAATAAATTTAAAACTGAAGATGTTAGATTTTGGTAAATAGTTCAGCTTCTGAATGACGCAGAAAGCTAATTGATAGCTTGAAGTTTCTTCGAAAAAGTTGGCTTCCTTAAATATTCCCTTTTTTCTTGTATGACTAAGAACTATTTTAGTAACGGCAAGTTTTTGCTAGTAAAGTCAGAAAAAAATGCATACTAGTGAAAAAGCAGAAGCTAAAGTAGGCGTGGCAAAAAAAACTTCATAGCCTATAGTATTCCCGGAGTCTTGGGAAATATTTTAAAAAAGTTTCATCAAGATCCTTTGAGTAGTTTTTACGCCATTAAGTAACAAACATTAAGCCCCCTACAGTTTTATTGAATAAAATAATTGTTTCTTCTTTTTTTAAAATCTTTCTCCACCACTCAGTTCCTCTAGGGAAGTGTTAAAAATGCTGAAGATTTCGCAGAAAGTAAGGGGTACGGAAATAGACGTATTTCGAAGACTTACTGGATCACTAAGCGAGGGGTCTCAGGTTCAATTCTCGGAAAATCACAAACGACGTTCAGAAAATAAATGTCCATCCTCCTGAAAACGTCTGGCAAACATCCGAAAGTAAAGCTGTCATGGAAAACGCTTCTCAATTCAACCGTTCGGAGTTTCGGACTCGGCATATAATTGTAAAAATTGTAAAACTCACACAAAACGAATGGAACCCGTACAAAGCCTTTAATTTTATTAAACTCTAAACAAATAAAGACTGCCTGTCGTAGTAAGAGTAAAAATCGCTTATATAACTTTCATTCAGCTTGTCAAACGCTGCAAATGAAGAGAACCAACATAATTACCTCTAACGAATTTCAATGTTTTAATGGTCACACTTTGCGCGTTAATGGAAAGTGCCACCATGATTGCGGACAAACTGGCTATAATTGATGCAAATCGCGATCGCGAGTAAAAGTTTAACTTTTCTTCTTAGATCGTTAAACAAAAACAAAGTTTGTTGTTATGCAATGTTCATTAAATTGTCACCAATAGTAGACAAGTCTATATTTTTGATGGCACTAAAGTCCAAACAATAGGGAACTTCTTCAGAGTTGAAGACTGTTTAAGTACTGTCAGTGTGCCCATTCATTAAATAAAATCGATCGATTATATGTATTTCCCTTCAATATTTACTTTGATTTAAATT
Organism: Cheilosia pagana; assembly: GCA_936431705.1. NCBI lineage: Eukaryota > Metazoa > Arthropoda > Insecta > Diptera > Syrphidae > Cheilosia > Cheilosia pagana. Next base: position 12,344,253 of record OW386166.1, on the reverse strand, counting down.
ATCCACCACACATACGTTGCGTCCCCCCAATCATCTTTCCGTAACAGAAAATCCCATTACAAAATTGTGTCTATTAAAAAAAAACGCATTACCCACCCAAATCAACATGAAAATTGTGCCAGATCTTCCGAATCTAATCAATCGATTACCATGCGTGCACCAGTACCAGACCCCACACAACCGATGCCATTGTCCAACGTAGACTCGCCAAGTATCCGATCGCTTCTCGCCTTCCGCTCATAATTTTTTTATCTCTACCGCAACCGCGCACTTCCATTGTGTTTCCAAATTTATCTGTTATTGACTTTAAACTCGACGAGTCTCGATCTCGATAGTAGCGAAACCAAACAAAGATCATCGTCACAGCAAAAGAACACCTGGGCGATCGTGCTTCCACATCCATATAGCAAATGCCACTCACTCTAATCCATTTCGACTCAATTTACGTGAGTGAAACGCGCGCGATCTATTCACGATCGTGGTTAGCTTCAGCGCTTGCTTAGCCTGCACCTTTCTTCGCACCGACTCTCGGTTACGTGATCAGTTTCAGTTCTCATATGAACGTCGTCTAATGTGAATGGCGCGCCGCAGTACATTCCCCAACGCGATCCCTACAAGTTGTATCTAGCGCGTTGCCTCTCCATAGATAGGAGGCCAGTGGTTGTTTCTTTTGTTGACCCTCCCCCGACTCGTGTCTAGTGACAGTTACAAAAATAACATAAACAAAAAAAAAAATTCAAAAATTTAGCGCTTCAAACGTGATTTGAATTTCTGTGTGCTTCAAGCAATTGTTTTTCGCATATCAATTGTGATTAAAAAAAGATATAAAAGAAACCTCATTTTTGATTAATGATGATGGGATCATGTCTGTATGAATCCGGCATATTAAGGTGTGATCATGATAGCGGAAGTGTTGGCGGTTAAACAAAATACACCGATCGATGATGTGATCGCGCTGAATTGAGTTAACAAAAAAACCAAAAGTTGCTAATTTTTCGCTTACCTTATCTTTGCCAAAATCAGAGATAACAAGTGAAGAAGAATAAAAAAAAATTCAAATACTCCGACAAAATAATGTTTCTTTGATCGTGTTTTCGTGTTTTCGAAAGAAGAAAACGTGATCACAAGAAAGAAAAAAAAAGCTCTCAACTTTGAGTACTCCTAGAAGAAATCCAACAGATACTGCACTTTTTTCCAAGTCAGACAAGCAGACGCGGTTGAAAAAAGATGCTGTGCAATGAGGATTTTATTACCACTGTAAGTTTTCTAAGGTTAATTGTTAGATAACCCATATAAAGACTAGAGAGATGGCGATGTAAATATAAACTCTCTGGTGGCTATACAAAGTTTAGCATTTAAGGCAATTGAGTTGTCTACTCGGAATTGATGTAATAAATTTCGTCTATACGGGCATCGAGTGGGGTGCAATGATATGCCTACATTGACATTTTACGATTTTGGACTTCCACCATGGAGGAGGTGTGTTTAGTTTGAAGTTGGATAGTGGTTTGTTTGTTGTATGGGAATGTTTGACGTATCTGAATGAATATGAATTTGTGCCATCAAATTTTGGTTGTCGCATAAGGTTGGTTTGATAATCACGTCATTCAGTCTTCGTGTGGTGTCTTTTGAATATTTTTATTGCGCGTCTTAAGTTGTAAAGGAAATCAAAGAGCTCGATTGTGGCGCGACAAGCCATTAAACACTGTTCCCCTTGTCGGAAGCGACTAATGTGTTTTTCTGTCGTAGAAGACGTATTCGAAAATGTTTTCGCACTCATTTTTTTCAATACTTTTTGAGGGAAATTTTGAACTAGTGGGTCGTCAAAAAAGAGCGCCCGAAATAAATACTTGGAGAGATTTGTAGTACTTCGGAAATATGCCTGGATGAACTTCGTTTCAACATGATTTAGCTAGCTTATGACCGCTGTTCGAAACAGTGTTATCTTTGTTTTATTGGGATAACTTGCCCTCCGAAAAGAATCATTTCGCCCAGCAACTTGTGCGCTCGAAGTCGTTCTCACATTTTTTTACAAGGCTTTTTTGAGATTTTGTGGCATTTAAATAGTTCAACTAAAGCAGAAGAAATTAAAATTCATCAACAGAGAGCTTTATTCATTTGCAATGAAATAGAATTGTGAGAAATAAAAATGGAACACACTAGATATATAAAATTGTAATTTCTTTGGGACTTTATTTTTTTTGAATATGACAGAAGCTAATTTAAAAAAAACTTAACTCGCTATTAAATTGTACGATCTGCAAGATTTTCAATCAATTCTAGAACTATATGATTCAAATATCCCATCAGATAAAGGAAGACTTGTTAGAACTCTGTATGCATTTGGAATAGAAAACATTTTTAAATTCGAGATTAGACTCGAAACAAATAAGGAATTTCTTGTCAGTTGAAAATCGAACACGGCACCTGCAAAATTTCATTTAGAGAAAATTAGAAAATTTCATAAAGAGAAGGAAATTTTGACACTAAGCATTGGAATTTTATTTTTACCAAAAGTCTAACAGGAAAATAAATACTTTCTTCATTTTTGAGACCGTATTTAGCATTCAGAATTCAGAATCATTTTTATGACATACCTAGCATGATTTCGTTCTGAATAAGTGCAAATCTTATTTGTAGCAAAGGGACCATCTGTTCGTTCTGCTTAGCTTGGCGCGTTAAACAAATCTGAGTTGCAGAAATTTCTGTCCACGTTCTTATGTAGATGGTCGGCAGACAGTTTGTTGTTATTTCTATCAGAGCTGATTTTCAATTTACAAAACAGTTGGTTCGTAGTCTTAAATCTAGCCGCCATTAGTCTGTTATCTCTATCTCTTCTCTTCTCTATCTCTTCTTCTCTACATATAATAAAACTGTACAATAAAAATGCCTGACCGCGCATCACGCAGAAACTAATGAACGGATTTTTATGAAACTTGGCATAGTTAATGCTCATGTTCTGTGTCGGGACTTAGGATACTTATTATCCCGAAATATAATGCGGTTCTTACAAAATAGTCAAAAACCCGAATACATGTAATAAAAAATTAGTGTGGAGATATTCGGAAATTTCACGTCTTATGACTAAAATGTAATTTGTGGGGTATTTCGAACAGTTGGACAGTGCATTTTTGCCACATTTTTATACCAATCGAGGTTGAGTCCTGACAAAGGCAGCTTAATAGTTTATAAAATGTTCTCACGAAAAGAACAAACTTTTACATGGTTTCTAAGTACATTTGGCTGAAATTGATCTGCATTATTTCACTATAGCGGCAACTCTTAATCAAATCAATCCTGTCTACAACAGCGTCATCTAAGGTTGCCAAACGGCCGGGACTCGCCGGGTTTGTCCAAATATTTTAAGCGGCACCCAGAGTTCCGGTTAAAAATGAGTTGTCCAGTCAAAAGTCTTATTTTTCAAATTCCATCATTTATTAAAAAAATGTTTATGTAATATTTATGAATACATATTTCCAATTTCATTAAATTAAAAAATAAAAATAAATGCTATCACTGTGAAATATTTTTAATTTAAAAAGTTTAGAATTTGACTGAACTCATCCACTTAACGAAATTGCAATCAATTTCAAATTTAAGTTGAACGCTACCATCTTTTTGTTTTTTTATTTGTTTATTAATAAAACAAATTATTTCCCTTTTTTATTAATAAACAAAAATAAAATAATCGAACTTTGAAATGTCCAGAAGAGTCCCGGAATTTCAACTTAATTGTATACTGATTTTGAACTGGCAACCCTAGCGCCATCTGTTCGTAAACACTTACTAGTAAATTTCATAAATCTAAAGGAGAGTAAAAATGCTGCGAGCAGCTCTCAAGCAGCTGTCGAGAGCAAACTCTCAAGTGGACACAGTCCTAAAAATATTTCGCGGAGAGTAAACTTTTTCCTCTCAAGATTCGAGCCTTTTGAAATTTACTTGCAACTTGCAAGTGGACACATGTTCTGAATTCTGATCACTATCGGAGAGCAATTCGCACAATTCAAACAGTGTTCGTATTCTGAGAGCAGCTGGCTGCGAGTATGGCATCAATTTGGAACTCTGAAAATGATCAAAAATTTAAAGAGAGGTATCAATCTGAACAATATGGTACGGCAGGTTTTCCTAAATTTTGTATCATTTTTAAAAATAGTCGGTCCAACGGATTGTATTAGATATATTTTCCACTAGACAACCGACAAAAATTTCTGATTTGTCGATTTCTGATTGTTCGATTTGGACAGCAATATTTATCAATAACAACTGCTGCTGCAACTTTTTGCATGTATCACAACATGATGTCTGAAATGGACACAAGTTTGAGAGTACTATTCGCAAATTTACTCTCAGAAATCTCGCATTTTTTAAACGAACATATTTTTTAAAAAGTTGTTGTTCCCTTAGCCAGTCACATAAAGTGTTGCTTCATTCAGAGACAGGTCACGCTACCATTATCACATTCCTAAAGCATGATGACACGAGTTGTCCGATCTGGTCCATTCTCTCCATTACAACTATTACCATTTAGAAGTCACCACTGTAGCAAGGCGCACCCTTCACCTAAGGGTACCTAACCTACGGAAAGCTGTTTACGTAATTGTTTACATTTTACACGTCCGTCTGCATTGCATCTATTTTTAGCATTTTATCGCATTTTAATTTGATTTGCAAATAAGCGGTTTCAAGTCTTACATCTGTATAATTAAGTTCGACCTGCATTTCGATATCAGTCAATCTAATTACATGAGTGTGGGTGAGGTCCATCGTCTATAAATAGTTAGATAACCCCTTTACGTATCTACAATTAAGTTAAACATTTATTTAAAAAAACAGATAATATTTTTTTTAAAATAAACAAAGGCCATAAATATTTTCAAGTATCTTTCATCACATGACCGCCATTGAGTTCAAAATGCAAATTTTTCCACCGCGTTCAAATTGTTGTTTGCCAAACGGATTTTTAAACAGATTGTTACCCATTTGCAGTCAAACAGAGTTATATCTCGAGCCCCACCCCGATCGTTCGTTAAATATTTACACTAAAATTCAAAATCCAATTGTTGGTCAAACACGGGAGACGGGAATACCCGCGTTTCTTATCGATAGGAAGTGACAACAATTGCTATTGTTCTGCACTTTCTTTCGGCAATGCGAAACAGGAACTGTTGCCACTCTAAGAGTCTTTTCAGTTGGTTGGTACTTTATAAAAAATATAAAATTAGCATTAGCAGCAAGAATGCCGTGCTAATTAAGAATGCAAAGTACAGGCATAGCATTACTGTCTGACTGACTGAAAAATTGCTCATATTCAAATGCATGTTGCTGTGGTGTTTTGATGTATCTAAGCCCGTCTATATGGATACAGTGGTTATTAATTTGCAAATTGAATTTGACCGTTCGTTCTGTTTTGTATCCACTCAGACATGACAGCCACTTTTGGTGAGTCTCGAATTGTATGGAGAGTATCATTAGGATAGTGGAATGCGAGCAGTTAAATGTTTGCAATTCTCAAATACTTGTACGGTGTTAATTTTCCACCAGAGCACTTTTGGTTAAAATCAAAAATATGTTCGCAAACACGCCGCTTAAATCGCACTATAGGTATAACCTTGTGGGCAAGTTTCACATTTTGCAAACTCCAGCAACTTGGTGTAAAATTGCGGACAATATTTGGAATAAGTTTATGGCGATGTGATCTGAATTACAGATGGTTGACTTTGCCGCCACTAGTAAGGGAAGATCCAGGGTTGGCGATACAATGAGATCGATGTACAATTTAGTAGGTGAATATAAATTGCTTTCCTTTGACGTGCGTGTATAGATTTATGGACGTGTGGCAAATCACCAAGTTAGACTGGATGATAGATAACGACGCGACGAACATTTGGATGGCTGTTTGTGTATGCCAATCGCGTATGTGCGATGCACAGCACATGCAGGTCCTAGAATTTTATTGCTTGAAAGCGGATTGCCAGGAATTTTGTGCTGCGGTAAACGTATTGCTATTTCGTTGGAAGTCTATCGCTGATAGTTACTCGTAGTTTGTAAGTTTGAAAAGTTGGCGCCGAGGTACCAGTTCATCAGTGAGAGAGTGACTTTGTTGTCGAGTTCATATTCAAAATTGTACTAAGCTCAGAGTTCTATTACCTTCTTGAGAAAAATGTCGCTGGCAGATGGCAACTAAAGTAAAAGTTTTTATAGTAGGAACGTCTTGCACATTAAACCAAAATTGGCTTATTGCTGTGTTTAAGATTTTAGGGCTGAAATTCAGCAGTTGTAGGTAATATTAGATCAATAGTGTCTACACCTTTATGTGGTTCAAGTGAGCCAAATGGATCTTGGTTTGTTCGGATGCTTAAAACTCGAGAACGGCTCAACCGATTTGAATGATTTTTGTTTTGTTTTGTTTGTCTTACATCAGCGATGGTTTAGAAGAAAAGAAAAGTTGGAAAATTCTCAACAGGTGGCGTTGTAGGCACACATTACATTTTTCATGGGGAAACGCACTTTGAAAAAAAAAAATAAACTGGATAGAAATCGAGTAGTGACACTTCAAATATAGAAAAAAAAATATTTTCAAAACCACAGTTTGTTGATCTTTTGTGATAGAAACACTTTACTGCTAAGTGCGAGAGAATCAACAGGTGGCGCTGTGGTCGATCTTCAGAGCTGCTCAACCGATTTTAATGAAACTTTGTGAATGCGCATGGTTGATTCCAACTTGAAAGATAGTATAGTTTTGGGCCCTAATGGAAACAAAGTGCAATCAAAAACAATACAAATAGAAAACCTTGGATTAAAAATAAATAAATAAATATTTTGGCGCGACAGGTCTGTGGGACCCAAGGCCTAGCTTCTCACAACCATTCGTTTTGTATCGGTTCTCAATTTTGAGAACGAATGGAAGGGACTCGGCTTTACGCCGAGTCCAAACGGCTCTTTCATGACAGTTTTACTCTCGGATGTTTGTTAGACGTGCGCGAGAGGTGTCGCAGTGGAAAAAACCTTAAGATGTAATATTAATATGTAATATGTAATGTAATATGTAATATGTGATGTAATATATGCCATATAGGTAACAAAATAATTAAATTACTATATGTATCTGGACATTTATGAAGCCTTGAATTTTTGTAAATGGTGTTCAACACAATGGGGCAGTAATCAAAAAGGGCGCCGTTGCACCTCCCTTAAAAACCGACTCTGCGAATTGTGGCGGGACTTAATACGAAAGGCACGGGCAGCGCCGTGGGAGTACAGCTAGTACCTTATAAGTACAGAAGTCTGTGATCACTAATGAATAAATGATGATAGTTAAATGATAGCCCTTGCTTGCTTTTTAAGCAGTAATGCCTAATTTAAAAACCTCCACAAAACAGGGGCCCCCACCATAGACTTCGAAAAAAAAATTACATTGGTCTTTGACCTGACCGCATAACAAATGAAATTATCGAATATTCGGCTGAAAAAGGTTCCACAGAACTTCAACATTAAAGTGAAGAATTCAGTTCCTCAATTCCGACTTTATTCGAAAATGTTCAAAGAATATGTTTACACCCCACAATAAAAATCAAGAGACCGTCAATCGATTCTGGCTTTACCTTTATCCAATTAAACGCAGGCTCTTATTTTGGAGAAAAATCATTTATCGGCGTTTTTAGCATGTTGTGGTCATTCTCTCGATTTTAGCTGCTAACTCTTGTCCATCGGTTGTTCAATTATTCGATTTCGTTCAGAATTTCACAGCAAGTACAGAACGATACTAAATTCTGACTGAAAAATTATCTCAGAAAAACAGCAGTCCTTTCGAGGTGAAGCTCCGAAAGCCATTGACAATCATAATTCTAAAATAGAAGGACCAGAATATCTTCTGATAAGGAGCAAAAAGATATCGGGAGGAACGAAGCATCGCACCTTTTACAAAATGATGAGTTGTCTCGAAACCGCTCTATTTGATATTTTTTGAAAAGTCATCTTGGAGCAATTCGATGCTACAAACAAGAAGTTTTAGGGCTAATTTATTGAAACACTAAAAATAAATCATAATTTGGAACATAGGTAATAATCCAGGGGCCTCCACTCTTTTGTTGCCCCAGGGCCTCCAAAGCTCTCAATCTGGCCCTGAATATACTGAACTAATTAGTCTTAGATTGAAACGCAGGAAAAGCTCAAGTTAGACCTTTAATGGCTTTTTTTTATTCCGCCAACTTTCGCGAACGTCTTACAAAAATATTCGAGAGTGTAATAATTGTGAGAAGTTTCTAACTTAGAAGTGTTCACTCCTGTGCTACAAATGTAGTGTTTTGCAGTTTTTGAGTACTTTTTCCTACCTGGATACGGTTCTTCTTTTAAGTCGTAGCGTACTAAATTGCATAAATAAAATAAATTTTTAACAAGTCAACACTAGACGTGTCAATTTTTCATTCAAATGTCACGTTCTATTTTAAAAGTACTAAAAGGTACTTTATGAGACATGCCACCTTCGGAGCCATTTGAGTAGTAGGTACTATTTGTTACCGCAATGAGAACTTTTCCTGCGTTCTAAGTATCAAAAGATTGCAAATAGAATTACTTAAAAAAAAATTACCTTGTCTGTAACGAACCGTTTAAGGAAAGTTTTGCAAAAATTAAGCAATCATTATAAATTAATACGTAAACATCAAAAGTTTCCGTGCACTTTTTAAGTATTTATCATGAAATAAGGAAAATGAAACTTATATCATTCGAAAGGTGCTGTGCCATAGATGTGCAAAAACAAAAAAATCGTAGGTATATGACGCCATTAAGACTGGTAAAAGAAGTTAAGAATTTCCCACACAAAATGCTTAGCAGTTAATCGAAAGCTTTTTGTTGCCATTCAATTTGTCGCCGTCATGTTTACATAGTAACGAATTTAATCATCTTAGATTAGAGAGTCTCAAAGGTATGCAATTGTATTATCCCTAAAAGTAAGCAATCATAAAATCCTATTTCAGGGACATTGCAGAGTAATGGAAACGAACATTCATGTTTTGCCCTTTTTCATAGCGGAAAGGTATATGATTTAAGATTTAGCATATAAACAAATTAAAATAAATAATAAATAAATTATGTAAAAAAACAAGTTTGCTTTCGTTACTTTATCTAAAGACAAAATTGGTCGATTATCGACCACGGGCGGTAAATATAAGTAGTAAATATAAATTTAAAATAAAGTAGAAATTTAACAATAACTATATAAATTGTCACATAAGTCTAATAAAGAACTAGTGACATAATTCGTCAAAGAATTTTTCAAATGGAAGATATTTTTAAACAAGTCGTGGGTGACTCAGAAAAACAAGCAGAAAACAAAAAGTAACACAAATTTTTATGTTTCTGCCTTCCAGGCTAGCTTATTTTGCTTGTGTGTAACATGTAAGCAATAGCTACTTGAAAAGATTCCCCAAAAATTATATGATTCGCATTTCGTTTGCTTCTAATGCCCAGAAGAAGATTTTCGTTCGCCGGCGAGTTCATCGGAGAGTTTACAGGCGAAGAGTGACTTTTTATGTTGTGCAAACTGTTGTTGATGTAGCGAATATCCACGTAAGTGGACGTTTAGTTAAAAGAATAACCGGCAGAACGAATTCGCAACCATTGAGTTTTTTTTTCGATAATGTTTTTATGCAACGAATAAATATTTTACGCTCAAATAAACGAGTGCTTGCAAAATGAAATAAACTTATAGGATATACGGGAGCCCACTTTTGTCGAATTTAGTCATTTTTATGCCTTCTGCTATTGCCTGTTGTACAGATGCCAACATAATGGAAAAGAAAGAACCATAGACTTTACGAATGCATAGTCTTAAAATATTCATATTTCGAATTTTTAAATACGAATAGTGGTTATTGTTTTCAACTATCGATAACTTAGCTTTATAAAAAAAAAATTTGGCAAATTTGTCAAACTCTCTGCTGAGAAACCAGCTTAGATTTTCGAGTCTGCACACTTTAGAATGATAGAACTTGTCATATAAATATTTTATTGGTAACATTTTGCAATGCCACTACGATAACCAAACTCAATTTCATGCTGTTGTCATTAAATCTATTCCTGACAAATACCTTACAGTGCAAAAAATAGTTTCTAGTATATTTAAGAAGTAACCTATCAAGCCACAAGCTATCGCACTACATCAACAAACCAAACAAACCTGACAGTTCTCTCAAGTCAAACTTAAGTGGGTTGAAACTTTAGTTGTACTATTTAAGATTCCGAGAACCAACAGGTGCAACGGACTAAAAACTCTATATTCCGTCCAGAATGTTCAGAAACCTTCAGTTTAGTCAATCTTGAACTTTGGTATGCACCCTCAAAATCTTATATTAATGACATCTCATCAGCATGCTTAACATAATTTTTAACCTCATACCCTTTTATGTTTGACATATCATCCGTTAATGTCGTCTTCCCCGGAAAAACATTATTACACTTTGTCCCTTCTTAGACCATTAGGGGGCTTTTGAAAATATACCAAATGTGAGTTCATATCTCCCTTAAGAAGTCTTCCACTACCTAATCTTTCCGCGGGACTGTCATAAGTTTACCGGCGGCTGTTTAAGAGCTTATACAATGTCATCTTCATCTGCTTCATGGGCTCTTTTCAGTTTTTAGACTATTTTTAGGTCTTCCATCAAGCTATTTATGAAGAAAGACATTTTCCACCGTCACCCTTTAAATCAATGCATTTTGAGATTATTCGGGCTTTGTTCTTCGAGCTAGTTATAAGGGACCAAATGCTCAACCAGTCGCCGTTTGACATCGATGGCTCTTTTTTTAAGCTATATGACTGGCAAGTTCGATCTTCCCAATGCGTTAAGTGCGACAAAATCTCTATGCTGGTGCAGCTATTGGAAATTACCCAGCTTGATGGTAAAGTTAGCCTACAAGGTCTGCAACGTACAGACCTATTAATCTCGCAGCTTGTTTATACAACTGGCAATACATTCTAAGTTTCAAAAGCCTTTCTACTAGGTGGGGTACTCGTACCGTCGTACCTTTCATTTAGTCACTTGCCATTACGGATCACCAGTGTACCGCAGTAATGTCCTCCTAAGTTTCCGGTTAATAAGGTAAAACCTCATATGAAATTGAAAACAAATGGCTTTTTAACCCCGCAATAATCCTAAAAAGGAAGCAAGTTATATAGATTTAAGTGATATACGCGAGTAGGACGCTGGATTCGTGGACGCGACCTCATTCTCTGTCAGTCATTGCGATAAATGCTGTCCTTCCGCAATTTTTAAAGCGGATTTTAGCGAATTTCAGCGAATTGACAGCTTTGGTATCGCTAGGGGATATATGCGAAACTAGTACCGCCAATGAATAAAAGATGACGAATTCATAGAGTTTTGTAATACGTCGAAAGGAGGTATTTTCTTCAAAAAAAGCTAGAATAAACTTTTTAAAAACAATTAACCATCTCCCGACTTTGGCACAAAATAGGTCTGTTCCTTTACTTTTGTAGTAAAAATGGAAAAGACTGTCAAAATGACAGGAGAGGGGATAAATTCTCTCCCAGAGAAGGAAACTTACGCAAAAGTTAAGGAACCCTTTTGTAGTGAAAATGGCAGATAGTTCACCCACCAAAATGCCAAATAGAACCACAAATTCAAATCAGCTGTCAATTTCCAGCCGACTGACAGTTGTTTCAACTCTTACGCAAAGAAATTTGTTGAGTAAAAACTAGTAAGAGGGGAAATATCTTGCTCCCTCGAAGCCGCTCTCTTTTACGAATTTTTCGAGTTGAGGAACGACAATTGAGTAAAATGCGTAAGAATTCGTAAAAAATCGTGAGACTTAAAAGTAAAGGAACAGACCTAATATATTTAATGTCGCAATAGCCTAAGCAACCGCTGAGCCGGATCTGAAAAATGGCAGGCAATATATTAAGCGCGGGAAAGCCTCACATCATAAGTCAAATTTTCAAAAATGTCATCCCACATCTAAATTGACAGCTGACACACTTGCAATATTGATTTCATCTCGCACCTTTCAAACATAATCCGACGTTTGTCCGAAATTGATTCCAATAGCCCCGGCTTATGTGCGACTTTGCCACATTGCTATGCCCTGAGTAATCAGTTAATTAGCGCAAATAGGTTCATCGACTTTTTGCCCACCACATGCGCCATGATTAGCATTTCAATTTCATATTTCGTGACGCTAGTACAATTTTGTAATGACTGTCATAGGACGTTCCCACTGACAGTTTATCTGCGTCGCACACAAGCAATTTCAAACTCGTTGTCTATTGTCATTGGCAAGCCTCATTACTCCTCAAGATGAAGTCATTTTAATAATTTGTTTGTTTATGTAAAATAAACACTTGTAGAATTACTATTTTTTCAAACCAGTCCTTAACAGCTTCCATACTTGGCTATATGCCTCACAATCAGGTAATTGAAGACGCGTTCCATCTTTTACGCGACTATACCTCCGACAGTAAATTTAGGATGATCTAAGATGATGTGAGTCACATTTTTGGATTTTATTCGATTTAGGTTAAGACCTTCCTATACGGAACGTAGCAAATTAGATGGAGCTACCAATGATCTGTAATAAGTAGGTAGCCATCTAAATGTGACGTTCAAAATAGGCTGTTTACACCATAAATGGACGAATAGTTAAGGCGGCTGGCGGCGACTTCAAAACCGACAAAGAGACTGTGCTTAGAACGTTTTGCATACCTGAAAATAAAAGTTCGTTTTTTCCGTACAAGACAATCGCTGTTTGAGTGGACCGTAACATGCGAGTATATCGCGTTCAAGGTAAATACAGTTCGCCTGTGTGGTTTGGTCAGTCAATCACTGTAACGTTGGATGTGTGTGCCATTTGACAGGCTTACATTAGACACACACACGATCTATAAGTTCAAGTTGGTGACTATGGGAATCGGGGTATCTATGGGAAGTAGACTTGCATTGTGTCTTGTTGCGGGTATGTCAAGTCATTGAGGTTGGACGGTATTTTTTTTCTATTCTATAATTAACTCACATTACAGTGAAGAAAGCAGTCAAGTAAGACGTGGATATAGGTCGCTATCAGCTATGCAATGTGGGAACAGAGTTCTAAGGTTTTTTTTTGAAGTACACTCAAGCTCATGTTGTCACAAGGCAGCATCTGTTTGGTGACACTTAATCCGCTCTAATGAGCAATTTTACACGCCCCCTGTATTTCAATGTCAAATGGCAAACTAATTGGACGAGACGTTTCCGCGGTAGACTGGATCTGTTTTTCTCGTGTCTCAGTTTTGGGCCAATATACCTTTTGAAAGAGTCCAACGAAGGTCGTTTGAGAAGGTTGGTTCATCTTAATGGAAGTCAAATACTCATTGCTCTTATGGAAGGCCATCACAATATATTGATGGTTGTAAGGGACATATTTTGTACAAAAATGTAATGGGACTTAATGCATTATTTTTCAATCAAAAAGTCACAACTGTCGTGTTTCCCAATTACAGAATGTTTCAGAGCCTTTCTCACATTTAGCATCTTCCCTAGAAACGTCCTTCTATACTTTTTCTCAGCTCTTTAAAAGACCGCCAAGGTGCGATAGAATTTGCAACTTTAAACCTCGTATAGTCCCGCGGAATCTCAGATAAAGGTCTACATTTGCTTCCCAAGTGAACATCCTGTCTTATGACAAATTGTCTTGGCCGTCGGATTGTGTACCAGTATGGTTCCAGTTCTTTAAACTACCACCCCAAAACATAAAGATTGAAATGGTCATAGCAAATAACCTCCCACGGATGAGTTGGACTGTGGTTCAGTTGTCTCGAAGATGACCAATGCGATGGTATTGGATAATCCTGGATGAGTATGAACTCCGGTGAAGCCAAATATCTCAGCAAAAGCCAAATCATCAATGGTAGTTTCGTTACCAATGAGCCCAACTCATTTGGAGACATTTCATCCACGTTTAGTATCACTTTTTTTGAATATCTACCTAGATGGGACAGAGTTTAATTCTTTAAAGCGAATGCAGATAGTCACTCGCCTTAAAACTTGACAATGGGTGATGCTTTTAAAGTTATTTCGCTTTGTGGATGAGTTGTCCCCCATTGCGCAATCTCTGAGCTTAAATCCAACCCATCAATGGACATCATGGATTTAACCACAGTCAAGCCATAAATCGCTGTTTCAAAGTCATCTACCTAACACCGAATACAGTCCAACTCATCAGTGGACATTTCATCCACGTTTAGTTGCAGGCTTCTAGGGAAGAACTCGGACCATCACTATTTTCGAATAGATGGCACGCAGTTTAAGTTCTTTGTAGCGAGTGCAGAGAGTTGATAATGGGTGATGTTTTTATAGGTCTTTTGCCTTGTGGATGAGTTGTCCTTCTAAGATTATCCAACACTTGAGGGCTTGCTAGAGTTGCAAAAAATTAGTAAAGCTCTATTCGATGCCATCAACTACTGTCCCGCAATTGTGTATTAAAGGGGTATCTTTGGTGGCTTGCTAGAGTTTCAAACTAGCATGAAAGTTGTAAACAAACACATTGATTTGTTGTTGAAAAAGGCTCTAAGGAAAACAATTCGTTGTATAAGAAAATGAAGACTGATTCATTTAACTATCTATTGGTTAGGTTAAACGTGGTAGAAAGTCCCTCATATACATAACTAGGCTTCATCGCAATTCTTGTTTGCTATAAACTGTCTACCCTTTGGTAATTTTTACCCTACTCACTGTTGTACCACAAGGTTCAGTTTTAGGCCCCTTATTGTGGAACGTTATGTATGCAAAATTCTGCGTCTACCGATTCAAAGAGAATCGTAAATTATCGGCTTTGCAGACGAAAAAAAACAATAGAAGAAGTCGAACTACACTGTAACGGGACAGCTGCAAATGTACGTAGATGGCTATCTAGCGCAGGTTTGAAACACGCCGACCACAAAACGGAAGCAGTACTTATAACAAGTAGGAAAGTTCGGGAATCGATGGCGATTAGAGTAGGAGGGCATGAAGTAGTTTCCCAACCGTTTATTAAGTACCTCGGAGTAATTATAGACGCTCGCCTGGGGTTTTAACACCATATTGAATATGTATGCAAAAAGTCGTCAAAAACTGTAAGCGCGCTTTCAAGGCTGATGAGTATTATGGGGGGCCCGAAACAAACAAAAAAAATTATTCTTGCAGGAACTGCCAATTCTATTCTCATTTATGCGATAGAAATATGGTCAAGTGCAATGAAAGTTAAGTCTTACGTGAGGGGAGCCAAATCCATCCACCGTCTTGGCGCATTAAGAGTCGCCTGTGCGTTTCGAACAGTTTCGAACGATGCCATACTCGTCGTATCTTCAATGTTACCTATCGATATACTTGCTGAAGAAATGGTAAAATTGAAAACCGAGCGAGTCCGAAATGGTGTATAGCAACCTGGCAACAACAATGGAATGAATGGCTAAAGGGAAGATGGACGCACAGGCTTCTACAAACTTCTATCTGACTCAGTTCTTGACGGGTCATGGCTGTTATAGAGAATACCAGCCCAAATTTCCCGCATTGCGAAAGTGTCTTTGAAAACGCAGAACACGTGTTCTTTCATTGCCAACGATACGAAACCGAGAGGGTATCCCTACGGGACCAATTCGGTAAGTGGCCCACTCCCGATAACATCGTTAACTATATGCTTCAGAATGACGAAAACTGGACCATTGTAAGTAACGTGACGGTGCGTATACTCAGCGATCTTACACGCTAAGAACGCCAACGGAAAGCTAATAGTTTCAATAATTGAGCAACAAGCAACAAGGCTTTATACCGACCCCCGCGAAGTAATGCCTTACGGCGGTTCCGCGGGGGAAACTAATCGGTCTGTTCGGGAAGGGAGGTGGTTTAGCCGGTAGGAATCCAGCACTATCAATGGACGTCGGACCATTGGTGTCTCATGAAAGATTTCCACCTTCCATCGGAAAAAAAAATCCCTATACACTGTCATTTGTTATGGCTGAATGACTCAATTTGCTGCTATTGGGTCGGGAAATCCTCAGTTGGTATACCTATATGATCGACCGTATTTAAGGTCCAAATGATGATCTAAGGACTTTTTCACCAGCGAGCAAGAGCAAAGACGATGGTTTTCATAACTTTTGCTAAATGATACTCAAGCTTGTAAGACTCCTTACCAGATGGTCACATGCTAACGAAGGATCGCCCAAGAGAGGCACCTCGTTCTAGACTCATTTAGCATGGTGATTATTGTAGATCGTCGTATGTATGAAGAGCAGCCCGCTAATTTTATAAATAACAAGCGGACCCCGCCAGCTTTGCTAGGCGTTTTCTAAGCCATTCCGGAACAATTGCAGACAAAATTTCATACAAAAAATCCATTTTCGATTTTTCCCATTTCCTGAAATGTTCTTTCGTTCTTTTAATTCCTACAACAAAGTCTACACAAAAAAGATTGTAGAAAAGTATTCTAAGTCCCGACCCAGAACATAAGCAATCGCTATGCCAAGTTTCATTAAAATCCGTGCAGTGGTTTCCGCGTGATGCGTGGTCCAACATTTTGTATTCCACATTTGTATTATTTAGAGATTTTCTATTAGTAGGAGCAGTGGCTTTGTGGTTAGTGTGTTGGACTACTAAGCGAGGGGTCCCAGGTTCGATCCCGGAAAAACACAAATTATATCTTGAGGTTGTTTTCACTGCACCACATCTCTCGAAAGTCTTGCAAAAAATCCGAGAAAAAAACTGTCATGAATGAGCTTCTCAGTTAGCCATTTGAACTCGACATAAAATTGTAGATCCCTTCCATTCGTCCCAAAAATGAACACACAAAACGAATGGCTGTGAGAAGCTATCTGATCGGGGAATTTCTGCGGACTCCCCTTATAACCTTTATTGATTTAGAAGGAAATATCGACATTTTCGCGTTGAAACCTACGGGAGAGATGGGCTTGGTTTTTGAATGAAAAAGGGGAGATAATAGAAAGTGGCGATATTTTCTTAAAATAAGTGACAAGTCGTGTGATGAGCAGAACCACAAGAGATTTAAATGACGATCAAACACCAATCCACTTACCTCCTTCAAATATTCGAATTCAAACAAACTACCAACTCTCGCAATATTTGCGTTCAACTAACTGGCAAATCCAACTCCTTCTCGCTTACAACAGCCAGCTATACCAACCTAGCATAACACCTGATGCTTCAGTGCACCCAACAGCGATTACTTACATCGCCTTAATTGATTCCCAGTCCCACACAATTGCAAGTTAACATGTTAAACGCTCACATTAATATCGCCTCACAATGAATGCCACTTAGCGCAGTGGCTTAGTGAGCGATGCACTCTGATTTCTTTGCAAAAAAAAATTCAGCTCATTGTTGGTGGTTTTTCTTTTTATTAGAAATTTTGCACACGCACGCATACCATCCACAGAACTCACTATAGCAAAACGTATCTACAATCATTCAACAGCTACCTAACAAGGTGTTCCGCAATATCTTCACTAAACCGTTAATTTATTCAGCCAGCACACGTACTAGCTGATATAATTGGTCATGCGATTCTGATTTTTGAAAGACCACAGAGGGTACGCCGTACACCGCTAAAAATATGGTTCACTCACTTGACTGACCATAAATACCGCATCTACCATCTACGAACTGAAAAGAACTCCAATCAACCACATGCATGCGGATTGTGGAGTGAGTGTTCCTGTTCAGTCGCGCCTTGAGTGATTGCATCTGCAGTTAAAGTAAAAGTATCTAAAACCACGGGGAACCTCGAAATATTCAATTTTCGGTATCGGGTGCATCTATTACGCGTACCACTTGAGTAACAGCATTAATTGAAGGCTCCAGAGAAAATATGCAAACCAGACTTCTTGGGCTTGGGCATTTACATATTTTCCTGTTCGTCTATTATGACGTTTTGAAATTTAAATTTTGAAAATAGAAAGTGAACACGGTGTGAGCCCTTTGATGTGACAACTGGATATATGCTTTGTTGTTGCACACGCAGACAATTTGTGTGTTATGAGAGAGTGGCCCAGCCAATGAGTTGGGTCTCGGTGAACAGCGTGGGATTGGCATGAAGTGTCAATCAGCGAACAAGTTACTTGGTGCGCTATGTTTAACACACAATGGGAAATTAAATCTTGTGCGATTCGGAATAGATAATTTTTTGAAAGGTACTGGCTATGGGTAGCAGCTGTGCTCTCGTGTCTGACGTAAGAATGTTGAATAAGTGCAAACAATATTGGAACAATGGGAAATACCTTTCAGGTGACGAATTTGGTGTATGGTTGGGTGCATTTGGCGAGGATATGCCTAGAAATAAGTGAGGAAATATTCGTGAGTGACTTTAACTTGAAGCTTTTTGGGTGTCCTTATACATTTTTGAAACAAAGGAGTTGCACAGCAATTGTTGAACATTTGTTTAAAAATTATGGCGACAGAGGAAAACATACATACTTTTTGCCTCTTTGTTTTATATAACAGAGATTCAGTAGTTAAAGTGCATTTTATGATTAAAGTTTTTAAAATGCAATTCAATTCAAGGTTTTCTATTTTTATAGTTTTTGATTGCACTTTGTTTCCACTTGGTTGCAACTTTATAGCCAACAGTGCCACCTATAGGGCTCAAACCTATACTATCTTTCAAGTTGGAAGCAACCATACGCATTCACAACGTTTCACTGAAATAGGTTCAGTGGTTTTGGAGATCGACAACAGCGCCGCCTGTTGAACAGTATCTAATTGAATTAAACTGAAAAACGGAATGTACACCTACAGCGCCACCTGTTGAGAATTTTCCTACTTTTATTTTCTAAACCTTCGCGTTGCAATTACGAATAAACCCGCAGAAGGAAGTAACCAAAACTTGGAATGTTCAAGTTTTCTAACGAATTGTATTGTAAACTCAATGGACCTTTTCAATCCGCACTTTCCAAGGCACCTGTACCAATAAATCAATCCGCAAAAAAATTGTCTATCATGAAGATAAGGGGTGTCAATTGTGTAGTGGAAAGAGTCATTGCTTGTGACCAGATCGGCGGAGATTCGAGCCCCTCCGGGGGACAGCAACACTCGACCATTCAAACATATAAGAGAAACGAATAATATCAGAGTTTTCCCCCACTACTACAAGGGGTTTCTGCTAGAAGTACAATGGACAGGCATTGATCTGGTCTGAATGCTACAGAATTTAGAATTCCCTTTTTAAAAATAAAAATAAAAATAAAAATCATGAAGCGTCGTAAAATCGCTCAATATGGGAAAATTTACTTTCTTCATAACTTTTTTTCGGGGAATTTTTTGGAAAGTTTTTTGAGTAGGTATTCTTCTTGTTTGGCCGGAGACCAGTCCGAATTGTTGTGAGGCATCGAAATCGGTCCAGGCTTTCTTCAGTTATAAGCGTAGTAAATAACGTCATTTACTTAACTCAAAATTCACTTAGTCCGAAGATTCCATGGGTGGGTCCAACACACCTTTTATCGTAACCTTTACCAATACCAAAAAATAAATATTCCAACAAATACCTGTTAAATCTGCTTACAAGTTATGATAATAATTGCTTTGAACTTGCTGTTGAATTGTCAGCTGAATCCTGTCTTTTTGTAAAGAGTATGGAAGTCGGCCACTGAAAAGGGGAAAATAGGTCGACAAAAGAAGTTATTGGTTTCTGAAAATCTATCGCATTTTATTTATCAATAGGTAATTTAAACGTTTTACCAAAAAGTCGAACTATTTTATTTAAATCGTTGAAGTTGCTCGACAGAATTATGTCACGCTTGTTAAAATTCACTTTTTGATACTATAAAACTACTCGTGTGGATGTTTTACTGAGGACCCAGATCGCAATTAATCTCTAATACTCTATTTCGACGGCGGAAAAGTTTTGAATGTGTTGAACTGCTCAATGCATTCAAAATAGACCTAAATCTGGTCACTGACATGATAAGACGCTCAAAATGCCTCTTCCAAATTTCATACAAACTGCTCCTCTAAATTCTTGTGGAAAGAAGAGCAAATTTATTTGACTTGGCAAGAAATCCACACCTGAAAATGAAGACATTAATGTGGAATAGTGAACGCAGTGGTCAAATAGAGTAGAGTCGAAAAATAAAAAAGAGAACTTATACCAGTTTAGTGTTATGTCTCAATGTTTTGAATTTAAACACCAATAAAGAAAAGCAATATGAAAAGAACAGAAAAGTACTTAAGTTAATGCAAGAAAAGAAGAAGTACTTAGTCAGTCGATAAGCAGCTAAGTATAGAGCTAAGGAACCCCGCTAAGTTTTCCTCAAATCATTTACTAACCCATTTACCCATTCTCTCATATATCTTTTTTTTTGTCAATAAAAATCTGAATTATTTAATAATTTGAAATTATAACAAAATTGAAGTGTTTTATTTAACTAATCCACAAGGAAGACTACATTAATACCGAGAAAATCATAAACGACTTGCCATCTGTTATTAAATACTGCGCAACTTCCACATTCATGCTGACGTTGTCCAGCTCTACCTCTACTTTCCTATACCTAGGTCTTGTTAAAGATGCCATTATGAAAATGAACGAGGACCTAAAATCAATAGAAAATTCTTCAAACCAAAAGCACTTACTTACTTAGGTGGCGCTACAGTCCTGGGCCTCAACCAATACGCCTCTCCAGTTAGCGCGATCTTTGGCTAACTGCCTCCAGTTGCGCACTCCAAGTTGGTTGAGGACCCCTTCCACTTGTGCGCGCCACCTAAGGCGAGGTCTTCCTCTACTGCGTTGTCCCTCCGGGTTGGAATCGAAGACTCTTCGGGCCGGAGCGTTGGTGTCCATTCGCTCTACATGTCCTAGCCATCTTAGACGACAGATGCGTATTTTTCTGACCAGGGCGATGTCGCTGTACAGCTCGTACAGTTCGCTGTTAAATCTCCTCCTCCAAAGCCCGTCAACGCAAACGGGACCGAAAATCACTCGAACAATCTCATCCGCCTTTGACAGCGTCCATGCTTCTGCACCATATAGCAGGACTGGGATGATGAGGGTCTTATATAGAATCTCCTTATTGTTTCTCGACAAGGCCCTATTAATCAATTGCCTTCTTAGGCCGAAGTAACAGCGCTTGGCAAGTGTGATTCTTCGTTTGATTTCTGAGGTGATATCGTTTTCAGAATTTATAGCGGAGCCGAGGTAGACAAAGTCCCTAACTACCTCAAAATTAAAGCTGTCTATTGTGACGTTCTGAACGATACGTCGATGTTGTGTGTCCCTTCTTGTTGACAGCATATATTTTGTTTTGCCCTCGTTTACCACTAAACCCATTTTTGCCGCTTCCGTACTGAAACCAAAAGCAGCTGCTGTTAAATCCGGCTAAAACAAAATGTTTACCCATTGGTGGCTTAAATTTCACTAATGAATAGAAAATTAGAATTTTGTATAAAGGAATAAATGTTTGGGGACTAAGTTTATTCATAAATATTGCTTGAAGTAAAGTGATTAATTTAGGCAGTGGTCTAGGAATTTCTTAACAGGTTTCGAAGATTAAAAGCCTAGGAATAATATTTAACAGTACGCTGTCTTGGAGTGACCACATGCGAAGTCTTTCAACGACCAGGCATTTCTTACCTGCAGAGGTTAAAACAAGGTTTGTTAAAGCAACCATTTGCCCATTTGGACTCTGCCTCGTTACGTAAACTAAAATTAGCTTTAAATTCCATTGGCAGGTTTGTTTTCGGCCTACGCAGGATTGATCACATTTCCGCATACTCGGTACAAATCTTCAGATGCAACTTAAAGTGTTTTCTTCGTTTCAAATGCATTGCATTTCTCGTCGAAAGCATAGAAGAAAAATACCAAATTATTTGTTTGACAAATAAACTTTTTCATGTAAATGGGTCTAAAGAGCCCAACCCATAGAATCCGTCGCGTCCGTTGCGGCGACGGATCCGGCAATATTGACGTATTCGTCGGAACGAGCAGTTACATAGCATTCGTCGCACATGTTAACTACCGATGATTTCACTTCATAAATAGGCTCAATGAGATGCTCTTCAAACATGTTTCTCGAAAAAATATGGGTACGAATCGCATTGAAAACACAATAATACTCACATGAGTTATTTAAAATAGTTGTTTGCCCGACACAAAATATTTTTATTTCGAATTTTCCCAAACGACCATGACAGTTTTTCTCACTCTCAATATTTCCACCAATGCAATGAAAGAGCTTCCTCTCTTGCTGTGCCAAATGTCAACGCATGCCGCCCCGCTCACAGAAAAGTAGAAAGTAAACCTACTTTATCCGTCGCATCCGACACGTGCGATGCCTATGGGCCACTTTTCATAAGCTGCTGTATATTCTATCAACCTGTCAGTCGAATACGTTGCCGCAATGGCCCGACTTCCCCGTTAAGGAATAAAATCGAACATAGCCAGTTTTTGTCACTGAATAATTCTCTCTTACTGTTATTTTATTTCTCATCTTTTTGTTAACTTTAACTTTAATTTTTATTTTGTGTCTTAAATTTTTTAATTTTTTTTTTGTTTAACGTTAAATTATTATCTCCGTATGCAAGTAGCAGTTTATTTTTTTTCTATTTCTAAGGGCCTGTCTGTCCTATTTTAAGAATTTTTTCTCAAAGTAGGACAGTGATCAAATCGAAAAAAAAAAATAGCAAAAAAGTACTAAAATCTGTTACTTGTGTGCTTGCTAGACGCTTCACTTTACAATTAAGCTCAGGAACAACTCATTTTTTTTCGAGGACTCCTAAAGGGATTCTGACGAAGTAATGGACGTTTTCACTGTTCAACTGATACCAACCTCTTGTACAGTCTACTCCGCTTAACTGAACTACGCTTTACATAAAAGATTGGGTAATTGAAACACAAAATTTGTCCCGGATTTTTTTTTCCGTTTACCCGAAGTTTGATTAAGATAAAAAATCCGAGTTAAAATGTTTTTATGGCAAATTGTTGTTATAGTCAAGCGGAGTCGACTGTAAGAGTAATATAGCGAATATTGTGACTCAGCATATCTGTTCATTGTGACCCACCTCTCTAGTACAGGAATAACCGCTCCATTGTCTTTTATACACAAACCTTTCGACTACATCCGAACACTAAATCCATCAAAAATCGACTTAATTTACTGTACCTACTTCAGAAAAAACGCCACATTTTGTTAACAGCAACCACCCTTGCCGCACAGACTGTATTCTGTATTCACTGTTCACACACAAGCCGACTCTCTAAAAATCCATTTTACTAAATAAACAGATTATTTCTTCTCGTTCATGTGTATCTCGGACATTAAACGAAATCGATTCATGCTCCATGTGGCAATTAAGTTAATTGCTCCTGCACTTGAAGTGCACATTGAACTGCGCATGAGTGACTCCCACACCGCCAATGCGCAGCTAGATATGTTTTCAATTAAAACAGCAAAAGTCTCGCAAGACTATCAGACATTCCTATCGCCAGATCAATCTGGGTGAACCACTTTTGTTGCGCCGGCGAAGAAAGCTTTCCTATCTAAATCCACAGACACATCAGCAGGTATCTATCATTTGAGGTGTCGAACGTATTGGACAGCTTGTCGATTGTGTTGTCGGTTGTCGCTGTTATGTTCTTTCTTTTACGACTAGTGAAAGTGGTAATTTCGGTTTTTGTTTGCCTCTTCTTTTAATTATGAGTCTCACTTTCGGAAAGTCTCCACGAAGAGCCATATGCGAATGGGTCCCAAATTTTGTTTGCATCGTAGTTTGTAACTTGTAACGCGCTGCTGATTTTTGGTTGGACAAAAAAAACTACAATGTTGAGCATAACATTAGACGGAGTAAATTTTTATTGAATTTAATAAGCGCATGCAACGATACCATGGACATGGGTTCGTGGTACCGCCGCGCCGGCCGTAATGGGGGCCATTAATGTTTTGAAGGCGTTTACGTTTTGCAATAGACCTGTTATTACAGTCTTTTTTGTTATTGTAAATATTTTTCTTTGTTTTATGGAAATTGCTAGCAAAATTGTTTATGTTGTTTTTTTTTCTTTCAGTGGTCGCTGCAGAGCAACGCCACACCAAACAGAAAAAACGTGTGGAACGATGGTGGAAAGGACGCAGACGATGCGATCATATTCACAGATCGTTCGGATTCAGGAGTAACATCACCACACAGCCATCATCATATTGATGATAGGATAAATGTTATATCACCATGTGATTTGAATGTAAGTATGCTGAACAGTTCCTTATTAATTTAGCCGAGCTACTTTTTTAGGCACGAGTCGTATCTAACATAGAAGTGGAGTCAGATTTGTAGACTGTTATCTAACTATTTCATCATAAAAACGTCCAAATAAAAAGAAATGGGGCGTGGCACCTCCCTTAAACTAAAGTTACTTAAGAAACCATATTTTTGAATATTATAGCAGCTAGCAGCCTTGAAATTTTGTAAATGGATATAAATTGCCTGTTGTCAGCAATTTTTAAAATGTGGGCGGTATTAAAAAAATGTGCGTGGCACATCATATATAAAAATAATAATGGTGGTCCTATTATTGAAGCTCATAAGAGCTTAGCTCTTTAAGGTTTCTAGCAATAATGTCCACTCCTTGAACAAAGCAGCTCGGTAAATGTGAGCAATATTGGGCAATGGGGCGTGGCATCTATTGTTCAAAAATCTTTATTCGCTCTACATTTATGACAAGTAAACCTCCCGAAATTTGGTCACGGTAGATAGATAGATATTAAAATTCAAGCACTTAAGAAAATGTGGGCGTGGCACTTTTTGTAAAGCAAAATCATTATACGAAAGTTGCAGTTGTATTATTGTTCTGGCCGTCATCGCACAGAACTGTTATGGAACCTTGCAGCTACCTTTTTTTTTTTTTTTTTTTTTTTTTTTTCATAAAATTTTATACAAATTCAATGTTTAACATTACACATTATATAATAAAAGGGAGTGTAAAATAGATACTACAATCAGTTGTTCATTGAATGAACAAGTGTCGAATGTAGGACGGAAATTTTTAAAATTGTTTACTAATATTTATTGATTGATGGGGAATCACAAATTGGAAAGCAAAAAATTAATATTTCAAAAGTGATTAGGTTGGAATTATAAAATATACTATGACTTTTAATGAGCAAAATTCAGTTCGTAAAGAAACTATTTATGGCTGAATAATCAAAGGACATAATCCAATTTTTTATAAACTTCAGAAATACACTTTTCACTCTCACGCGTCTAACAGAATCTGGAAGGGAATTGAAGAGACGAGGTGCGGTAGCATAGTAAAATCGTGCAAAATGGGCTTTATTATTTGTAAGAGCAGTTACAAAATGTCTGGCATTTACTCGCAAATTATAGTTTTCGTTATTTCTGACAGCATAAAATCCCGAATTATCAAAGAAGATTTTAAGGACTTTGTAGCAGTAAAGATGCCTTTTCCTTTTCCTACACAGCTCTTGAAACGTTAAAAAAACGTGTGTATGACCCATAAAACGCCCTAGGAAGGCCTTCACTGATGGTACCAGAAGGTGATGCCACCACTTGGGCTAGACCAAGTTATAGATTAATTGTGTAATTTAATTGACTGCATCGGGTCAGGTGAAAGGCAATAGGCATATGGCAACCTGTCAACCCTACCTTCCAGTATCATTTCGAAGGTTTGAAGCTCTATTTCAGAAAAAGCTCGATCAACATTGTGCTGATGTGCCTAAATCGTTGCAGGATTATCTACAAAATATCGATATTTAAAGGTGCACTAAAATCCAGTAGCTTCACGAAGATAAAAACGACGTCTTTAAAGCTGCTTATTATACGATTATTTCAAGGAATAGATTGATTTTTGAACGGCTTCGTTAGAAAGATTCTTTTGGAAACATGACATTTGTTTGTGAAAAAAGATCATGCCTCTGTAGAGCTCTCCAGGGACTCTAAAGTCAAAAGTACACAATCAATAATTAACACCGACAGGTGGTCAGTCTTATACTTCCTCAAAGTGCTTTGTGTCAGTTTCGACATTATATTCAAGGCATGCCAAGCTTG
Organism: Cheilosia pagana; assembly: GCA_936431705.1. Taxonomy (NCBI): domain Eukaryota; kingdom Metazoa; phylum Arthropoda; class Insecta; order Diptera; family Syrphidae; genus Cheilosia; species Cheilosia pagana. Next base: position 12,318,226 of record OW386166.1, on the reverse strand, counting down.
ATGTGGACTGCCAACTGCTTACACTGAAAGTTTTCTGTGGTCTTCCTATTATGTCTATGCCATCGACATATACTCGCAAATGTGTACTTCTACATCTTTTTGATAGAATGTATAAACCTATGCTGAGCATGGTAGCACATCGAGAGTTCTAAACTTCTTCTCAAAGTGAAGTAAAGTCAGAGTAGCTCGGTCCAAATTAGCCTGTAGGTATGCAAGCATTTTCGAACTATGTTCTTTGCTGTCTGTTCCGACTTTTAGTTTAATTTAGCGTTTTAAGTAGCTCTCCAGCAGTATAATGAAAACATAGGTAATAAGAACGAAGCAATGGTAAACGCCTATATGCTCATCAAAAAAGATGAACTAAATTCCAACCTAGTCCACATTGATATCCTCCATCAAGAACTCAGAAAAACCGAACTAGTTGGATTTCACAGACAAATGTCTACCATGATATAACTTCTGACGCAACTTCAAGGTTACATTTCCAGAGCGTAAAAACTGGGAACAAAATAAACCAACATTTGCAACAGATTTTCAAGTATGGTACACAGACGGATCCAAAACAAATAAAGGAGTTCGAGCTGGATTATACGACCCGCGCACCAAAACATCCATATACGCCAAAATGGATGAAAGCTGCTCCATATTTCAGTTTGAAATCCATGCAATAGAACTCTGCGTTCGAGAGAATCTAAACAGATCCGAAACAAACAAAAACATTTACATTCTCTCTGATAGAAAAGCAGCCCTACTTACACTTAATGCCTTATAGATAACTTCAAAACTGGTCTGGGATTGCCTTCAGCTCATACAAGCAGTACAAGCACTGGCCATCACAAATAAAATCCACCTGATTTGGGTGCTAGGAGCTAGGACACAGTGTATATGAAGGCAACGAAAAAGCGGACGAACTAGCCAGAAAAGGATCCGCATCTCAATTCATGATGCCCAGACCATTCTGCCGGCTACCAATAAACAGCATTAAAAGCTGTATTAAAACCTGGCTGTAGAAAAAAAGCTCCATTTCTGATAGGAAACTGAAAGAGACAGACAAGCGAAAAACTTCATGGCAAACAGTTCCCACAAAAAAACCAAAACAACTACTACAACTAAGTAAAAGTCAGATTCGATTGGTCACAGGCTTCCTCACAGGACACTGCCGCGTCAAAAAACACCTGATGACCATGGGAATAGCACAAGACAACATCTGCAGATTGTACAACGAGGACATAGAAACAGCAGAACACATTTTATTTGATTGCAACTGCCTTATCAAGACACGTCAATGTTACTTAGGTAAATTTTACCTCAATGCAGTCGATGTAGCTGCCAGCTCACCCAAAGAGTTAGCCGCCTTTCTAACAAACTGTGGAATCATGGATGAGCTCTAAATGGAGGACATCACAATAGGCCAACTTGTGGCCGCAGTGTTCCGGGATATATCATTTATTTACCACCATCCCCTATAATCTAATCAAAAAATCCCAGCGTAAAATAGACATTTTCCCTAGGGCTCAAAAAAAAAACTGCTTTCATTTCACACCTACTTGGAATAAATACCTAAAGTGATCTTCAAAGGCGTCAAATAGTTTTTTTTTATTATTTTAATTGCACGCTAAAGATTTCGCTTTGCTTTGCTTTGCCCTGAAAAATGAGGACTAAAAGTATGCCCCATCAACTTGTGGTACAGAAAAAGTTATGTTCAGTGCTGATCTTGTCACCAATTTTAGACGAAGTCATCCCGCGCTTGTAAGGCATGTGCACCCATAGTTTCGCATTATAAAATGTGGCAAATGTCGATTTGGAAATCCTGAGACTTGCAACAACTTGCGTGCTGTACAAATTTGTTCTGCAGTGGACTTTGCCTTCTCCGACCTTAGATTTACATGAAATGGACGTGACAGATTTAACAACTTGTTTGGTTGGGACTTTAGAAACATATTTATTGTAGGAAAACCTTCGGAATTGGTCCTTCGAGCCGGATGGCAATTGCAACAAAAAAAAAATTAAAAGCACGCGTTTGGAATGACGAGTGGACCTTTTGGATTAATCAGGTACTCAATTATAGAAAAGGCTTAAGCAGCCTTCCACGTTCCACTCACTATAAGAAGGTACACTCCATCATAAAGATGACAGCTGTAGGTTATAGAGCCATTAAAAGAGGACAGGTAAAAACATTTTTCTACAGACAATCGACCCCGATGAATTGTTGCAGAGGGCTTTGAGTTTGAATTACACGAAAAGGTCCGTTAGACCTTCATTGAAACGGGCAAATTTAGAGCTCCCAAAAATTTCTGACAATGTTTTATAAAATTACAAAGGGATGTGAAGACTGTGCCCCTCTCTTCCCAAAAAATGTTCAATCCATGTTGTCTAAACAATACTCCTTTATGAAACTACTCCCGAAACTTTGTGCAACGAGTAACTAATACTCAACTTGTCTCCTTACAGCTATTGGATCACATGACAAACGATGATCTGCGCCGGCGGCTAAGTCACATGATCAAGAAGCCCAATATCGACGAGGACGACAAGATATGCCTGCAACAAGTGCTGGCCTTCATCCAGAATCTCGATGTGATGTCGCACGACTCACTGCCGTCCAGCGAAGAATCATCAAGCCTAGAATACGTAAGTAGCCTTAAACAAACAAATCGATTGACATTTGATCAAACGACTTACATCAGCCTTGAGCGTGTTTTTTTTTTTTTCTTATATCAAAATTTTCCTTTCTTTCAATTTATTTTTTAAGATCAAATCCCGAGTATCGGACTACAGTTCATCGCCACGTTCATCGGACATCTCGCCCACGCTACTGCATCAAAAGCCAAAATCCGCTCCGCCGACAGGTCGAATTGTTGCCACCGTCCTTCCGTACAGCAGCACCGTTTCAACGCCCAACGAATCGCCACAACGAAAGCAACGAGCCTGGAATACGAGCAGCCTAACAGAGAGCGGCGTCTTTGAGGGCGACCTTAGTGAAGCGTCTGTCTACACCCAAACAGAGCCGGATGATTTTGCCTGCCTGGAGGGCGAAGCCCAACAGTTGAATAGGTTCCGTGAGAAGTTCGTAGAGTGTGCCACAAAATCCGCTAACGCCAAAGTACCTGCGAGCAGTTTGCAAAGCTTATCGCCCAACCTGTCCGATCAGAAACGCATTCAGTACTACAAAGACCGCTTGGAGGTGCTCGAAAGCAAGCTTCTAATCTACGAGAGTAGCGGTGACCTGCAAGCTAAGCGCCTGGCCGATCGGCTGCAGCGGGAGATCCAGTTGGAAAATTTCGTTAAGGAACTGCGCGATCGGGTGGACTTTTTGGAAGTCGAGAACTCCCAGCTGGAGGAGGAGAAGTGTGAGTTCGAGGAGGCTGAGAACGACACCCGGCTTCGGCTGCAGAGGCTTGAAGTTGAATTGGAGATATTGAGTCAGCGCAACATTGAGCTGGAGATGTCCAGGGAGGCGCTGCAAAACAAACTGAAAGACTGTCGCAGTGAGAGTGTTATTTTACGGGAAGACCTGGCCGCGTGTCAGACGCAGGTGTGTCATCTGGAGGAGGACCGGTGCAGGTACAAGGAGAACTTTGAGTTCCTGCACAGTGCTCTGCCCGCCTTGGTGCTGTTTAACACACTCACCGTGACCGGCATGGACTCGTTCCCTGAGCCGGAGCTGATGGCCTACGGTCATGGAGAGGGAACGACTGGCGGTTGCAGTTGCGCGATAGCTGTAGATGGCTTCAAGCGGGAGAGTTTGAACCTGCGCGAAGAAATCCGAAGCCTGAAGCGGCAAATCGGCGATTTGAAAACTCACCACAATGAGGCCCTGGCCTGTGCCGATGGCTGCTGGGAGGACCTGGAGCGAAGCTACAATGAGCAGCTAATGGCATCCAAGTCGAAGGAAGACAGCCTTAAGCAGAAGATAAAACAGCTCGAGGGCTGCATACAGGACGACTCACGCGCTGCGAATGAGAAGATATGCCAGCTGGAAGATGCCGAGCGTGAGCTGAGGATGTGCTTGCAGAAGGTTTCGCGCGATCATCGCGAGATCCTCCAAGAGCACGAGCTGATCACAGAGGAGTACCATCGGCTGAAGGAGAAGTACGACCGATTGAAGGAGCACGTTGACGGCCCCATCAAGGAGGCCATGGAACGGGAGAAGACCCTGAACAAGAATCTGAAGGACGAGCTCGGCTACATGCGCCGCACCAGTTGCGAACAGGAAATGCACTACTGCAATGAGTTGGACTGCTTTCAGGTGCAATTGGACAAGCTGCACAAGGAGCTGCTGCAAATCCAGGTGACTAACTCCGAACTGAGAGAGGAGGTGTGCACACTCGAGAAGGAGGTGATCAGTCTGCAGCACGCCAAGAAGGAGGACATCGACAAGATTCGCTGTTTGAGTGACGAAGTTCGCACCAAGGAGGACATGTGCGCTGTGCTGGAGAAGCGAGTAGAGGCGCTGTTGAGTGCTCCCTACTATGTGCAGCGACAGATGCGCAACAACGGCCGCATGATGTCGGCAAGTTGCAGCGGTGCTGTGCCCAGCCTGGCGCAGGAACTCAACGGCAGCCCAGTGAAGCGAATCAAGATGGAGGAGCCCAAGGATCTGCAGACGGCGACCAAGAATCTGGGAACAGTCTTGAGCAGTATGAAGGTATGCGTTTGAGTTCTATCAACTGGGTGGATGGGAATTTTTTTGTTTATCTTCTTATTTTAGGATAGCGCTAGGGGGATACCCTCCCACAGGCAGTTCCAAAATGTTGCCAACGATGTTAAGAAGCTGGCCGAAAGTATTCTCGCCAACAAGTCAACTACTGCCGAGGTAAGTCAAGCTAGCAAGACCCTGTCTAAGGTGGTTATAGAAGCTGCAAGTGCTTGTGAAGAGGTTGAGAAGGTCAAACCCAATCCCATGTCAGAAGTGCCTTCTAAGCTGGGGACTGTCACGTCGCAAAAGAAGCCATTTAGGCCCACCCGCCGGTGGCTCTTTCATAAAAGGTTCTCGCAGAACCTGCGGGCTGAAGTTCAAAGAGCTATCTCCAAGCTTAGAGTGGGAAATAAGAAAATCCACCGCCCAGAGGCAGACTTGGATGAAGATCAAGACTCTCCGTCGGAAGTGTTCCAGCGCAGGCAATCATTGGCCAGTTTCCACTCGATAGAAGAGGACTTTCAAGAGCCTGTTAGTGATATGGAATGTTCGACGCAAACGGGCTGCTCTTCGGATACGACCACCATGGACTCGGAGTTCTTGATCAGGGCTACAAGTTTCCCCCAAGTCAGTGATGCAACTCAAACGGAGGTGCTGCCGAATACGCCGATTGGGAGCTGCAACTGGGAGCCTTCGACAGCCTTTATAGATGAGCTCTTCTCATCAGCTCGAAGGTCGGTGGCAGAAGTTGAAAACGTGGACAAAATTGAGGCGTACCTTCGACAGCGTTTTAAACACGATCAAAGGTTTCGCCAAAGCCTCGAAGTTATGATGGAAGCTGTATATTCCCCGGCCGAAGGCGGTCAAAAAGAGTGTTCTGTGTTTAGAAACCAGAGCTATGACGGCATTGTCAAATCGATGAAGTTTATAGTCCAAATTGAGGAAGTCTATCGTCCGTTTAAAATTCCGGTTAGCTCAGAGGGTTTGTCGGGATCCGTTCTGAGGGTTTTTTTCACAGTTTTTCAAGCGTTGTTGGCTTCTTTTCAAGCAACTTTGTGTCTTCCTGTCTTTCTCAGTTGTCATAAATACTTCTGATTCAATCAGAGACATCTGTTGACAGGCGGCCATACTGCTGCTTGTCACAAAGTTCTTATTTCACTCTCGGAACGGATTCAATAGCATTTTTGAGCAGTAATTGAAGCTTTTTCTTACAGTTCCTGAAGACTTTGGAAGACAAACTCACATCAAGACTTTTGAAGTTTCACTGCATGAAAATGGAATCGGAATTTCGGTGCACTGTTTATCACCCTGTTGTGAGAAAACCAAGCATTTCCATTAAATAATGAAAACTGAGCTACAGTCTGAAATGAAATAAAAGTTTTGCACTTTAAGAAGCAAATTTCTTGTGGACTTGGATATTTTTGTAGTTCATTGTATGTAACACAGGGTGCCTCAAAAATAGTACCAACGTGAGCTTTATAAAAAAATTTTTTTAAATTCAATTCAAACTTGACTGGCAAGTTTTGATGGGACAAGCGATATCGAAGTCTATGTTGAAGGCATTGGTTAGGTTAGGTTAGTGGGCTGGCTGGAGATACTCCGTGCCACACTCAGGTCAATACTGACCCATTGTGACGCCCGTTGGGGAAAGATTTTGTCCCTTACCCATTATGACCCTGTCTAAGTGTTGTAATTAATTACTTACTTGTCGATTGGTGCGCTGGAAAGTTCGTCTAGGTCTCGGAAGAAGTGTCTCCCTAGGAATCTGTGCCTAGTGTGCTGTAGACTTGGGCAGTGGCATAAGAAGTGGGTAGTGTCCTCCAGAGCTTCCTCATCACCGCAGCCTCTACAAAGTTCTTCTTCCGTCAGGCGCATTTTCTTCAAGTTTCAAGTTCAAGTTACCGTAGAGTATTGTGCCCCGTTATGATACCTACGAGAGAGGAAAGGGATTTCCTGTCCTTTCGTATAAGACTCTCGGTTCTGGCTTCATTGAAGGTCGGCCATAGCGTTTTTGTGGTACGGCAAGTTTCTTGTTCAGTCCATCTAACGTTCGCCTCTCTTGTGGCTTTTTTCCCTTTTTTTCAAGCTGAAGTGTACAAGGCGGGATATTCACAGAGGGATCAGCTGGTTCTGAAACAGCTGTCGAACCTTGTCTTGCTAATTCGTCCGCTTTCTCGTTGCCTAGAACGCCTTCATGTCCCGGGAGTCAGCAGAGCGATACCTTGTGCTACCTTGAGTTCTTCGCGAAAGCATTTCACAAGCTTGGATTTTATTTCTGGGTGCAGTTAAGGCTTTTATTGCTGCCTGGCTGTCGATAAAGAAGGTAATACCTTCAGGTGGTATTGCCCTTACCAAAGACTCACGGGCTGCTGTTGTCACTGCCAGGACCTCTGCTTGGAAGACACTACTGTGGATTTTGGTATGCCCAGCGTTTCGGAGAAGACGCCTGACCCCACCCCGGTGTCCATTTTAGATCCGTCTGTAAACACGGCTACGGATTGCGTGTTAGGTACGAGTCCGTCTCTCCATTCTTCCATACTGGAATAGGTGGTCGAAAAAGGTCTTGTAAATTCTAAGTATGGTGTGATGTAGTCCCTGATAGATACGCAACCAAAGTATTTCTGTAGGATCGACGAGTGACCCGTTGCATTCGGTTTCCATTTGACTGATTGGCTGATTCTCTTGTCACTAATGGCTGCTGATGATTGAATAAAGATGTCTAACGGAAGCAGATTAAAGGCATAGGGTGCCTGGCAAACAAATGCATAAATATCGGAAAACGGGCATCAAAACAAGCGATTAGGAAATTTACTTGTCTCATGATATAATAACTTCTAACTGTGTTCGTAAAATTAAGAATTTGAATCGGATAAATGTTTGGACAGTTCATAAATATTTTTGTACCACCCTGTAAAGCTCCATTAAGTGGCTTGTGTGTCCCTACATTTTATTAGCAGCAAAATAAAAGGTCCAAAAGTCACTTTATCCATGATTTATACTTTAAGGACAACTCGTCCCCAGTCAGTTTCAAGTCCGTATAGGCTTTAAACTCTTGGTTCGGGCACCTGCTGGAATGCACGGATTTCGTGATGCAAATTTTAATACAACCTGGGGACACGCACTCAAGTATGAACCTTTTCGTTCTATTTATAAAGCCTGCGTGTGACTTCAATAATGCAGGGCAGAAATTTAATTTCGGTAGATTCCACCTTTTTAGTCTTTAAACTAGGACACCTCCTAAAGGTAAGAGATGAAACGAGCAGGGAACGATATTTGACACATCTTGAGAACTTGACTAATTGTGTAGATTTGCATCAATTTTTGACACGCTGACCTATCAGGTTTTTGACCCTTTAGCTACACCGGATGAAGCATTATACCTATGTACTTCTAATAGCTTCTTGGCAAGACTGGCGCTAGCCACACCATGATTTCTAGAAGTCGCCCTAGTAGTAGAAAGATTGAAGTTCCTGGGCGCCAAATAGTCGGCTGGAGCTATCGTCAAAAAGGCCCACTTTTAAAGAAGGTACTTAAGTGACCAATGCCGCTCTAAATAAACAGCCCTTGTGTTTTTAAGAGCTCACGTAACCTTTTCTAAGAGCTGGGCTTCTGAGCCCATTACCCCGGTACTAGCCCTTGCATTTTTTTCAGTATTAAGTAAGATTCACGTCTTTAAAGGTATGTTCCCTGAAAACTGCTTTGAAAAGAATCGTTTCCCTTATGTAGTTTACAGAAAAATGAGGGTCGTCCCATCAAACCCGTACTTCCTCACTTTTTCGCAATCTTTGGGTCAGTCCCCATGTGAGTAGTTGACTCTAAACCGCTGCCCGTTCTACCGGCTTACAGAACCGATCTAGAACCTCTTTCGAAAACAGTCAACCGTCAAATCAAAATTCGCCTTGCAAAATTCGTTTTGTGTTCGTCTTTCCCGTTGAAAGCTGTTGTCTTTGACATTTATTTTTAAATTTACGTCCTCAAATTCCGTGCTGTAAACCAAATTATAACTATGCCCAACAAGAAGCAACCATGCAACCGTCGCACATGTCCGAACTACAAGTCCGCCCAGGCGTCGAATGAAACTCAAACGAGCTGGCATTCCTGCATAAGCAGTTCAGAAACATTCAATGAAACCGAAAGTGCTGACAACTTTCCAGATGAAGTCGAAGAGTCAAGCTCGCAGAGGACGCTTTTGCAAAAAATCCGTGATCCGCAACAGTTTATGCTGGCCCTCCAAAACATAGTTGACTTAGCGGAGAAGCTGTTGGCCGCCATTGAGGACGCTGTTGGGGAGGGTGCAGATAAGCTTCGGAGATCCATATCAAGTGTCATGAGCCCTAGGGTCGAAAAGAGTTTGGAAACATACAGCAATGATGAAGTGCGAATCACTGTTACTGTCCCACTAACTTTCCACATAAGGCCGAGAGTTGCCAGCGACTGGGTGGTGAGTGAGCCAATGGACGAAGAAATGGGAGAACCGATCGAACCCATAAGAACCGCAAGTATATCGATGAGTCCGGGTCCAAGATTAATGCACTTTGCCGATGATGAACAGATGGGAGATAAAGAACAAGAACCAGAAGGTACATCGGTTACACTGCAAGAACTTCCCTTGCCTCAACAGAAAGACTTGAACCTCTGCGCACCCTGCAGTTGCAAGAGGTGTCCCGTATATGACGACAACCATGTTGTAGTGTGTCCGCAAAACTGTGGCTGCTGTTGTTGCCCTTGGAGAGGCAACTTAGATACGGATCTCTGTCATAAGGCAATCAAAGTTTGTGGCTGCGCTTCATCGGCAAGGCGATGCGAATGCCTACCCAACTTTGACATCTGTGCATGCCGCGACATCGCCGAGAGTAGACACATCGAACTGTATGGAACGGACATGTATGCAGACGGGCTTATGAGAGGTCAAGCCGTCCATTTCTAACTCATATATTTTATCTTTCCTACTGTCACCAACTTGTTGTCAAAACTAATGACTTTCCTTCTTCTTTTCAGGTCGAGATGGAGCCACCCAAAATGATCGTCACCGAGATCACTCAAATCTAAGCAACCAACCAAATATCGAAGCAAGTGCCGGCCCACGACAACAACCAGCTGGACCTAAAGAAACCCAACAAGCCAAAGACGACGAGAAAAACGAACGATCTTCAACGGATCAGTACTATACCCCAAGAGGTTCATGTCCTAGCTCCAGTGATTGTTGTGATGAATCGCCCAGTCCCACCTTGATGCCGCCCAGAAACGGTTCAGCGCTTATTTGTTTTTCAACGAAATTTAACGACTCGTTGGAAGAGGAAGTCAGCGGTCCGCCAAAGTACGTGTTTTCAGAAGAATATTGGGCTCCCAAGGATTCATTTCAACAACAGCAACAACCAGTGGAAGAAAGAGACGATGAAAGTGTTTTGCAACGATCGCAACAGCAAAAGCGAGAAGAATTGGATAATTGCATTCAAAGTTTGTACGGACTGCACTTTAAAAGTAAGTCGCCTTCGACTTTTTCGTCACGCAACCATAGTTCAAGTGCAAATGAAGAAAGCAAGCATCAAAACGCGATCCAATCTTATTCAAGTGAGGAACCAATATTCTATACCCCGAGGGAATCAAATGTAAGAACTAGTTTAGACACCAACCCATCTGACAGCATGATCGAGACAGAAATCACTCCACCAAAGCAAAAAGATGGTAGACTGGTACAAGTGTTGGAGAGCATATACGACCTTCTGCAGGGTATGAGGGAGGACTACAGAGAAAGAATGAGTCGCCCAAAACAATTTGAAACTGATGAGTCTTTGAGTGATCTTCCGCCACCACCACCGCCGCCGCCATCATCGCCATCTATCGGGCAACAGATTCAAATCGCATCCACTCCGCCATTTAATATTTTTATAACCCCCATTTCCGTTGAGCAAGAAGAACAATCAGAGTGGTTGGATTCGTCTCAGTACACCGTAGAAACTCAAGGCATGGACGTACTAGATCCACCCGAGAGGGACATCGAGTTTGAAGATCAACAGCCCGTAGGTGGGACGCAGAGGCTTATACCTTTGGATATGGATTTGTTGGAAATAGATTTTTGTTGTGAGTTGGAGGATGGAAAAGAGGACATGTTCGAAAGTGTACCTTGTAAAGAAATCCAGGTCAAAAGTGAAGTCTCCCATTCTCTGGAGCCCTCTGAAAGCCTCGCTGTCACATCGCAATTGGATATGGTCCCCAAAAAGTCAGTTAAGCACTGTACTCAAAAAACGGAAGCCGACCTTTGTGAATGCGTCTGCGAAGATCCAAAAGATTGTGCCAATACTTGCTGCAAATTTCTTAGCTCCCACCCCTCCAATTCGATGGAAAGTCCTGCTGATCAGCAGAGTCCATTTCGTGTCAAGCCAGAGCCCGCAACGTCACAAGAAGTCCAAGTGAATACAGATTCTTTGCAGAGCGTTGTACTCCCAAATGCAGTCCCTCTACCTCCAGCTGCAACTACAGTCGGCACCGACACCGACAGCCCCCATTTAGATGACGAAGATCCTGGATCCGATGCACCCAATTGTCAGGCAACGGCTGACCCTCAACAATCAGATGCGGTATGGAGTCTTGATATTTTCATAAAGCATTTCTAAACTTTCTTCATTTTAGAGCGACTTTATCGACTCAATCCTTTGTGACCTAAAAGCTATGAAGGAGATTCGTGAGAAAGCTTGCAGGCGGCCATTTGAAACCGTCAGCCAAACACATCCAACGGACACGGGTTTTCCAGTTACCATTGAAACGGTCAAGGAATTGGGACCAAATTCACTTTTCATTAAGTGGAAGGTTCACAACTGTGCTAACATCGCGGGCTATGAGGTAGGTTTTTATAGTTTTAAGGTCCAGGTTAGGGAAAATAAGACTCTGCGAATATTTTCCTTCATAAAAGTGGCTAGAAAGCTTTTCCAAACTTGGATTTTATTTTGAGTTCGGCTTGAAGGTTGAGGTGACTTTGCAATGCCGGAAAAGCACACCCTTTCCGAAGACTTTGTGAACCCCACTATCCGATCTTTTAAAGTAAACCTTAGACCTGTTTTATATCTGTACACCGTTTAATAGCATTGCATCTATTAATTGAAAAAAAATCACTTTCCTCTTTCAGATCTATCTCGACGACCGCCTAACATATCGCTACTTCAGCCGCGTCCATCGTGCAGCAGTCATATGCAATGTCAATCTCCAGTATCCACACATGATCATCCTTCGTGCTCAGCCCCACATTCATAAACGGCCGCCATCATTCACTTGCAATTCATCCAAACCTCTCACCTCTGCAACAACAAATACAGAAATTCGAACAAATGCCGCAGCATGCTACCCACAACCAGATGGCTCTGTATGGTATCCAAGCGTCTTTCATTTTGAACCAAATTTTTTAATCAGCACCAGCTAACACTTTGCTTTGATGACTGCTGTGCTGCTAAAATGCTAGTCAAGAATTTAAAACAACAAACAAAAAAAGAAATTGTCCTTAAAAATTACAAAAAATAAAAAAAAAACACAAAATTTGTTGTATAGAAAATAAATAAGAATAATTAAATATATTTTCGGAAATCTCCAAAAATTGCATTTGAACAAAAATGAAATGAAAACAAAATTTAGCTATTAAAATAAAATTTGCAGTGCCTTAACCTTAAATCAGATTTTTATTTGTATTTTATTTCTTTTCATATTATGTTTTCACACAACAAAAACAAACAATACCATTTAAGTTATTTTCTAATTTATTTAATACTTCTTTGCCAGTACACATAAGTTTGGTGTTACTGTTCTTTAATTTTATTTACATTAATTTAGTTTTGTTGTAGTTTCTTTATAGTTTTGCTCATTACATATTTTTTGTTTAATTCTCATATTAACGTGGATTTTAATTAAGACGAAGAGCACTCTTCGGGAGCTTCCATTTAATTTAATGGAATCAAATTTGAAAAGGAAAAGTAAATATTTAACATAAAGTTAAAGAAATCACAGATGTTTTGTAAATATTAAACAAATTGCAATTATTTTCTTATTTAAATGCATAAGTAATTAATTGATTAGGAGAAAGATAAGAAAGAAGATATTTTATTCTCAACTATGGTCATTTATTTGCATGCATTATATAAAAAAAACAAAAGAAAAACAAGAAACGAAACACTTTTCTTAAAAATATTTTAATTCAATAAAATGAAAATGTTTTCAAATGTAACATGTGGTTTGTTTTAATTTATTTTTGGGTGAAGATGCAATGAGAATTTTTATATACTTGCAGTACTTTAACATATGAAATGCATAGATATGTACCTGCCGCAAGTTGGTGCGAGATCCAGAGTGTTTAAGATTTTAACAGCTTGGCACTTAATAGATGATGTCACTAGCAGATCTGGCTCATAAATATCAAAGGAGACGCGGACAATATACACATGTATCGAAAGCTTTTGGCTACCGCTCGAGGACGACTAAGACTCGTTTCTGCAACGTAAATGATGATGCGCATTGACTTCTAGTGTGAGAATGTCGAAAGAGAGATAGTTTACATTTTATAGTAAAGTGAAAGTCACTAGTAAAAATTTCCTATTCTAGGAAAAAGGACAGTAAAAGTCGGGACAAACTCACAAGGTATAAGTACTTGTGCTGCAACCTACGCAACATTTATAGTGCAAATTCTGCTGACACGAATTGGAGTTGAGCCATCCCCAGTTTAGTTTCTATAAATAAACTGGCTGAATACGCAGCATAGCTCCCAAACTTTTCCACCCCATAACAGTGTTGCGGTATCATGGGAAAATGTCGACTTTAAATAGGACAAGTGGAGAACCATATCCTTACAGAAGATAACATATTTTTTAAATAGAAAAACGTTTTAACCCATAAAACAAATTATTTTTGCAATCGCAATTGCATTTTTATACCTCTCTGGCAATGGATTAAACTAGACTTGAATAGACAGCGAAAATGTAATAGATTATGGATTAAGCTCTTTATTGGGAAGACGCAATAGGTCTGTTCCTTTGTTTTTAAACCTTACGGACTTTTACGCATTTTACTCAATTGTCATCTTCAACTCGAAAAAAAATCGTAAAAGAGAGCGGCTTCGAGAGGGCAAGATATTTAGTTAACAAACTTCTTTGCGTAAGAATTGAAACAACTGTCAGTCGCCTGAGAATTGACATCTGATTTGAACTTGTTGTTCTATTTGTTGTTCTATTTTGGTGGGTGAACTATCTGTCATTTTTCACAGGTTACTAGAACAGCGTTCCTTAACTTTTGCGTAAGTTACCCTCTTTGAGAGAGAATTCATCTCCTCCTTTGTCATTTTGACAGTATTTTCCATTTTTACTACAAGGTGGCGCAAAAATAACCTTCCGATGTTTTTTGGCTGTAATTTAAAATCAGGTCAAATCAGGCGATCTTGCTGGCCACTGCAAATCGCCAAAACGGGAGATTAGGCGCCCGGGAAATGCATCCTTCAGCATATCGGTTGTGGCACGTGCAGTGTGTGCCGTTGCACCGTCCTGTTGGAACCACATGTTTTCCAATCCCAATTCATCAAGTTGCGGCAAAAAGAACTCGTTGATCATTGCTCTGTAGCGCTCACCATCGTCTGGTCGATGTCGACGGCGCTTCCATGACATCTTCGGCTACAGCAGCAATATTCTCTGCAGAACGGCTACTCCGGGGTCTGCCACGCCTGGCAGCATCTCGTGTTGTGCCAGTCTTTTCGAGGCGAGCGGCTAAACGTCGCAGTGTTTCACCAGTAGGCGTTGGACGGCTAAGAAATCTGCGACGAAATTCACGTTGTGCCAAAGTCACCGACCGATTATTGCTCAAATAAATAGTCACCAATATTCCGCATTCTGGAGCAGTGTAGCGTAACATTGTTTATTAACGTGTATTTCGCATGTGTTTACTACACAAATGTCAAAACAGAACTGACATTAGGGGCCAATCGCAAAATTTATAGCATTTTCTGATAGGAGGATTACTTTTGCGCCACCTTGTATAAAAGTAAAGGAACGGACCTAATATTAATGCGTCATATTTTTCATTTTTCTTTGGACTTATGCCTAAAACACAAACTTGCGCAGAAATTCTAAATGCAGCGCAGAATGAAATGCTGTAAGTAAAACAGATCGTGAGTAAATTGTTTGACATCGGCTAATATGATAACTGTCACTCGCCGACAAAACAGCTAATGTGTTTTTGGTAATTTGTTTTTTTATAAAATACGTTGAAAATGAAAATTGAGAAATTCAATAAAATTGACGACTTATTTTGTTATAGAGAAAAGGATTTTGCCAAACAAGTTCAATTAACTGCTCTTCCATCCTTACAAACCAAAAACAAACCGATCAGCGAAATAATGTCAAAGCCAATGATGCCAAATACTTGAAATTGCAATTCATTATCTTTTGTGTTGTGCTTGTGGTATGTTTGAATTGCTGCGTCGCTGCGGTGCGGTGAGTGCAGAATTTACGTGTGCCTTATGCCCAAAATACATGTGCTGAATTTCTGGACGCAGTGAAGCACGCAGTACAGCAATCAATTCACACGAAGAGAACTTTTGTTTGACGTTATTGCAGTGAGATAACTCATATACAGTGAAGTCTCACTTATATGAACTAATGATTGTTGGGTTAGTTCATATAACCGAAAAGTTCATATATTGGAACTATAACGTTAGTATTTTTTACACAAAAAAAAAACAAATCACCACCGAACCGATGTTGCTTCTTCGAAAATGAGCACGAACTGACTTGCACGTCCAAATACAAATAAGTAAAATAAAACGTAAAAAAAATCTGTCTAGACAAAATAAATGCTTTTACTTCAGAAAAATTTCAACACAAATTCACTTATATGACACTGCAGTACATTTATAAGAGTATCAGTTCATATAACTGAATTCCAGTACAAAAATTCAGTGGTTCATTTATTGGAATAATTAACTGAGAGTTCATATAAGTGAGACTTCACTGTATTGCGAAACGTCTTTCTTTTGTTTACAGCAGTGGTGTTAAATGAAATTTCTTCCATTTGTTTATCCTTGACTCCAATGTTTTTTTGGAATATTTCTTGCGATTATTATAAAACATGTAATTTTCCTTCACATATTCTATTAATTTTTCCTCTCTTTCGTCAGTCAGCCGGTGTTATTTGTAAGCAAAACATTTGAATTCGAAATAAACGTCAATCACAATGATGCCAAACCCATTAAAATGTTTGAAATAGAGATAACTTGCAGTACTGCAACGTATGCTGAATTTAAATGTGTTCTCGCCGATTTAACCGTGTGTAGTGTATTCTATTTCCATTGCAGGAAAAATTCTGCACAAAAATATTCTACATAAAAATAGTTATTGTTATCTGCAAAGTGAATTCTGGCACCTGTCAGAACCCTGTTTTTGATCTAGATCACTTTTTTCGCACGTAGTTAGGGACACGGCTACGTAAGAAACGTCAAAGTTAAATCGCGTCAAGTAGGGGTATGTCGCTCGCTTCGCTCGCAAAAAGGACTCTAAACCCCAGTATTTCAAATATAGGGCCAAACGTCTGTCAGTACAAAATTTACGTGCGAATAGCCACATCGTCCTTATAATCACATTGTATCGGGTGGATAGTGGATCTATTTTTGTTATTATTTATGTACCTATGTGCGACTAGACACACGAAATCTGAAATCTGAGAATCCTTATCGAATGACACATTTCAAGAATCTAGTTTAGTTAGTCTGACAGCTGACTGACTTGATGTATCTCAGTTTTGATTGGCCTAGATCGGTTACATGGGCAGCTGAGTCAGTTGAAGTTTATGAAGGGGTAGCCGACGAATCTAGTCTAGAAATTCGTGACTGATTACTAAATTGACAGTTCGCATATGTGGCTGACATAGGAAAAGTGACGTTCCCGACCAATCTGATTTTTGCGTTCAGGTTACATCTACCCCAATCTAGTCGACTTTAGACAACTAAGTATTTGAATGTGTCATTCTCCAGCTGTCAAAAATAAATACTCACTGATACCTACTAAATGATCACGGTGCTCAAAGACTCCTGCTCCAATTACCTACTGTTAAATTGTTAGCTTGTTCTTTTAGTTGACGGAAACATAATTAAATAAAAAATAAAATGGCGGATTGACAGAACTAGCAGCAAGAAAAGTTCACAATTGAGGGTACATTTTTTTCGATGGTACCTATTTGAGAAAATATCAAGTAATTTCACAAGAAAAACAAAAAAACACAAAATTTCATTTTCATTTTTTATTAACAAAAAAAAAATCATAATAATACAAATACACTGTGTAGCTATTTACTAATAGTACACAATCAGTTGGCGCAGTTCCTTCATAGAGGACAAAAATTAATAACAATATTGCTGATCCGAAAGGTAAATAAAAAACAAAAACAAATTTCACAATTTATTAAACACAAAAACTAAAAACATGTCCTCGCCGTGTCGTCGTTTTCTGTCTCTTTCTATTGCTTTCATTCGGAACTTGTATGGAGGTATGAGTCGATGCGTAAGCTTTAAACTTATATGAGGATCGCAGTGTGTATATATGCATGTGTGTCATTGTTAGCACTGTCAGATAATATGTACAACGTTTTAGTTTAATTCTAGTTTTCCATTCTTACTACCTAAAGTTACACGTTAGCTTGATAGCACTGGGCCTTTATCTCCTTAGGCAGGGTTCGCATGTGCCGGGCTTGACGAAGCTCGGATGGCATTCGGGACACTTGGGGTTCTCGCCATACCATCGGTCGTTGAGGGACTTTTCCTCGTCAATTCGTCGCTGGGGGATCTTCAGTTGGAACGAGTTGAAGGTGTCCGAGTGCTCGTAGCCGGTTCGGCCGTTCTCTAGCGGGAACAGGTAGTCCGGTACTAGGAGATCTTTTCTCAGCTGCTGGATGTCCTGCTCCGTGGTAGGTGTGGGGGAGATTTTATTCTGATCCGTTCCGGGGGAGGAGTGCTCTTTGATCGAACGTGATGTTGGTGTCCTGGAAGTGGACGAGTCTATGGAGCGCTGCGTTTTGTTTGACAGAAATGGATTGCTGGCATATTGCTGGGGATTTGTCGTTTTTGTGGTTGTTGTACTGGCTGAGCTGACTTGATCGGACGTGTAGGTAAGTGGGGCGTCTTGCTCCTCGCGGCCGTCAACACCGATTGGGGGGTCGAACTTTGGCGGTTCGAGGCCGTTCGATGGGATCTTCCATTCGTAGTAGATCGGTGGACCTTGCGTTGTGGCGGTGTCGTGAAGGATCAGATCTGACAGTGGGGGCAGGAGATCGCGAGATGGTGCGTCTATGTGGTTGGTCTTGGGTGGCGTGAACGGAGATGGAAGTGGGAAGCTCTGGGCGCCCTTTTCCGGGACGCTATAGTCCAGAGCGGAATCGGTCGAAGGAGTTGGCTTCGGTGCGACTGGTAACCTCGATTTCGGTGACGTCGATTCAAGAGGTGCAAACGGTTTTCCGGCGACGGTTGTCGGTCTTGTTGGGGCTCGCGTTGTGGTGGTGGTCGTTGTTGTCTTCGTTGTTGGCTTGACGAAGGACACTGTGAACGGAGCAGCGGTGGAACTTTGCAGCGGTGCCTCCGTGGATGGAGTGTCATCCTGATTGTAGATCGGATACAAAAACGGCGGCTCGTATATGCGCGAGGGTGTCTTGATGGCAGGTGCCTTCGTCGGCCGCTTCGCGTGGCGATCCTCGGCTGAGTTATCCCCAGAGCTGTTGTATCGAGTGCTGTGCGCCGTGCCTAGGTCAGAACTCTCCTCCGACGTGTCCAATGGCTGACTGACAAACGGCTTCGCAGTGGTAATCTTGTTGAAGAACGCTTTCGTAAACTGCGGCTGTGGCGGCGGAGTGATCGCTGTGGCAGGTACTACAGTTGGCTTCCTAGTGGGTGCCGGGGGGGCTGGCGGTAGAATCTCCCGACTAGGTTGCGGTATCTTCCATCGGGTGGGTGTCGGCGAGGGGTGATTCTGAACTATGAGCTTATCCGATGCCTTTCGTTGGTCAGTGTCCGTGATGAGGTTCTGAACGGGAGCGAATTGCTGGCAAGGAGATTTTATTAGACAAAAAACAGTCTTAAGCGTCTTAACGACTCACCTTATACTGGTTTCGAAATGATTCTCCCGAATAGTCCGGGGCGTAGGGTCGATCGAGTAGGTCAGGTCGTGGTGTTCGCAGATGGTTCTCCTCGTCGGGCACGAATGGTTTGTCGCGCTGGCCTGAAAACATCCAAAGTTATGCAACACGTTAGTAAAAATTATGGCCAACTAAAATCACTGCATAGTTATGGGCTTACCGATCAGTAAATTCGCCGTATAGTCCATTTCCGCTTTCGAACAGTTCACCATGTACCAGTGGTCGCAGATCAACATCCGTTGCTGGAAAAGTGTTGTATTCGGGCACGAGTAGGTGAATTGTCGGCCAAGGCCGTCGCACATGTGATAAACCTGACAGCCGGTCTCGATGTCGGCGTAGTAGCCGGACGGTCGGCCGGTGCAAGAGAACGACGTTCGCGGGAACTTTCGGTGTGCACCGATGGCATTCTGGCTCTGCAAAGAAAGAAGGAAATTTGTTAAAAGGTGTTTTAGGGGGTGAAGGTTTAAAAATGTTTAAAGCATGTACATTTTTTGACATCATTCGTGATACAATTGTGAGTAACTCGAAAGCCGATGTTGGCTTGATGTATCGAGAACAAGAAGCGCACAGGGTGGCCCCTAGAATGAGGGCAGTAACACTTTTTTCGCCTTTATTACCCATAAAAGACCTAAAAGACGCGTTTTATTGATAGAATTGGGACGTACTTTGAAAAAAAATTTTTCAAATTGAAATACCGTACTATAGCAGCCTTCCTAGAATTGTAACGAGTAACTTTTTAGATGGAACTTTCCTCCCCCTTATTCTTCTCTTCTTTTCTCATTCTTATGAGAAAATGAAAAATATGGTACGGTGTGCCAAAAGGCTCTGTTCTGGGCCCTATGCTGTGGATGGTTAAGTTTGATGAATATCGAATACCGGCTTTGCGGACAAGTTTTAGTACACTTTCAAGGCAAATATATCTGGATGCTACATTTTGGAAGGGCTACCTCTTCGCTACTTATGTAGACAGTAGAAATATGGTCAAGCGGCAGAAAGTCAATATGCCCATAGCATCTTAGGCCCGTTTGCTGATACGGAGCATAAATTGTATGCATAGCTAAGTTCCACACACATTTTATGTGATTCTTAACTTTATGTTAGTTGCGCGAACAAATGTATGTTCAACATAGTAAGCGATCACTTTTGAATTTCAACTAACTTCAATCGGGTTTGTACAAATGCCAAAATATTTGTGAGTTTTGGTTGGATTTTTGTGTTTAAACATATTTTTCCGTGTTTTACTTTTAACAATTGCCTGCAAATAGTTAAAAAGGAAACCCCCATACCTCTAAAAGAAATTTAAGACTCGTTACACAATTGTTCTGCTGACTTTCTTGGACTAAGACGATGTTTGAGGATAAAACCGAATCTCATTTTTTTTAAAGACAAAAATAAAGTTCTTATAAGACATAAATAAATTTAAATTAAACGTACCCAAGAAATACATTATATTCTGAAATCTGAATTGGCATTCGACTGTCTCTCCAAAGAATTTCTTATTTAAAAATTACTGAAAATTTTTGCGTCATGAGTAGATCCGGGCCATCTAGCCACTACATTAGTAAATATCATTTTAGCGTTGCAAAGCGCTTGAACGTTGATAGAGAAATAACTTTTCCTGTTTTGAAAAGCTTCTCCATCATATCCATCTTAATGTAAAGACCAAAAGATGTTAATTTTCGAGTCAATCTTAAATCGTTATTTACCAGGGGACTGTATTTCAACGTAAGTGCCGTCAATCGCTCCAATTACATTTGGAAACGATGCTATGCCAAAAAAAAAAATTACGTTTGGTTTTTAAAATGTCAGTTTTGTAAAAAGATATAGCTCATCAAAAAACAGTGACAGTCCTAAAATGCCGACTGGAAGGTAGGTAAGGTGAACTCAGTGCATATCTATTGTGCTGAAAGGGGTCCAAGGCTCGATCCCCGCAAATGTTTTTATCTCAAATGCGCCACCTCTCCCTAAAGTCTAACAAACATCCACAGAGTAAAAAAAAGCGCCATCTGTTAGCGAACGATGGAACGAATATCTAAACGAAAGATTGCATCGTCTCTAGCTCACTAAGTTTTTGACGAGTTATGGCTGTGATAAAGAAAGTGACACTTAAATGTCCAGATTGCGAAATCATCTCTAAAAAACGGAGCAAGTGTTCTTTCACTGCCCTTCAAACGAAAACGAGAGGGTAACCCTATAGACAAAATTTGGTTAAAAATCGACTTTTCTCAATTGTACTGAAAACTGAAAAAATAGTACTGAAACATAAAAAATAGTACTTTATTTTTTTTTTTGCATGAAACCAAAGCAAAAATCAAAAATTAATATTTTTTTAAGAAAAAAAAAGTTATACATTAAATCTAAGTGAAATAATATCATATATGTTGGAAACCATTTCAAAAATTAAAAATAGTACTAATAGTACTCAAAGGTAGTAAGTTTTTTTCGTCTATGGATGGCAACACCTACAATTACAATTTGTATGCAGAAATTGCACATCCCTGGAAAAAACGATTCACTTGAGGGGTAGGGTAAAACTTAGCTATGCCTCTAAAACTGTGGTTTTGTGCTAGATTGATTGTTATTTTCCACTACTAGTAGTGTCCAGGCTTGCTGTATTTGGGTATCTTTTTTTCTAAATTTCCAACACCAAATTAAATATGATATGATCAAAATTGGGCTACAAATCTGAGAATTTTTTTTATCTTGGACGAGTATTTTTCTACAGCGCTTTCACCCCCTAAACACGCCCTTAACGAATTCTGCAATTCGCCACTACGTTTTATTTCACTAATGAATTTTGATATTTAATATGTCAACAACTAATTTTTTATTGTGTTTTTTTTTTAAGAATTTAAAGTATTTGTTTCTATTAATTTTTAAAATAAAAATAAATAAAATAAATAAATAAATGTTACAAAAAAAATGCTGTGATTGGGCAACGTTTTGGGTTACAGAAAATTTGAAAATGGGCTATCGAACTAGTTCAAGACCTGGCAACCCTGTTAGTAATAATAGAAATATATATCTTTTAGCATGACGAAAATTGGACCATAAGGCAGTGCGCATACTCACATATTTTCGACGTTAAGAACGTGTAAAAAGTTATATCAATGGGAAAGCTTAGGATTTATACCGCGTTCGCGAGGAACAAATAATTGGTCTTTTCCAGAAGAAAGCTGATTTGAGCAGGTAAGAGTCCGAAACTACGAACTTGATGTATATTACTGAATCCAGCCAGCTAGGGACAGATCTAGACAGTAAGGTTTTTTGATTTAAAATAGGGTTACTCAGACTGCATGGGCGCCATTTAAAGTTAAACAAGACCGTGATTAGCTTGAGTGTTCCCTTCTCCATTTGTTTGAATAGCAAAACCCAATCGAATCCAATTTAATAACAATTCAATGTTTCGATTACATCAAAGTGAAGATAAGCTAATCACACGGCAACCTTTCACCTTCTGCGGTCTGGGGTATTTTTTTTTTTTCAATTTTTTAAATCACAACAAAGTATCTACTGCAATCAAATCTCTACCCCATTTGCGGTCGAGATGATTGGCAGTGCAAAAAAAGTAAAATTAGAATTTGAAAGCTCTAGCGAAGGTTAAGATCAACCAGCCAAAGGTAAACCGAGTCCAAGTCGAATCATTTAGTTAAATGAAATGGCCACTGCCAGCTATTGGGTCAGCATAATCATATGGGGCTGCATCAACGCGAAAGTTGAATCATTAACTTCGAAGAGAACATCATCAAGGTGGGCTACTGCTACTGGAATACCATGACTTATCATTAATGAACGGATAATCATCAAACTATGTGTACCTATACATGCCCACTGTCAATTTGGATAATTCGGATAATTAATTATTGATTTTTCAAATTATTGGCTTTTCCATTCCAAATGATGGATTACAATGAAACGCATGGTGATTAATCGAATAATGTTTTCAGATTTGAATCACAGATTCAAGCGCCACCTCGCATTGATACGGTAATAATTCGAAGCGAATAAATTACAGCGCCAAGAGGCGTGATGAATGCGACGTGTGGACGCGCAAGTAAGCGAGACTTCTTTTGTTATGCATACTCATATCTTGGGAGAGAACAAAAGACTCAAGATGGATGGCTACATCTGCATAATTTCATATAGAGCCATACGTTTGTAGAGAATACAAAATTATTCTGCTTCTCAAATACAATTCCACAAATCGTAGAGGTTCTTCCGGGATCCGAGTATGCAGCATTTTTGCATAACACGGCGACTTAACTTTGCTACATAGTTTAGCTTAATACATCGGATTAAGTCTGTCATTTATATGTTTATCATGCCGGAGGAATGCCTTGTGTCAAAATGAGTTGTTTTGCTAATTGTTCTATGTTATAGCAAATCAAGCAAGCTAATCGCTGTTTCTTTTAAGTTCCTTCCTTTTTATGGCCTCATAATTCATTGATTTAAAAAGCGACTTTAAATAAATAAAAAAATTAAGCCCCCCTTCTCTTCTTACAATTCTTATCTTTCATATTGGATCTTAATCCTTGTGGTCCTCCTAATCTTTGGCTTTTGAGGGAAAGACTTGATTTTTATTTGGTACCTACCATTTAATAAATTGTTTAAAAAATTATTGTGATATTTTAAACACGGGTTATTTAAAAACTGCGGCGGCGAGCGCTATAGAATATGGTCTACGGATGGTACTCGTTACTCGAATTGAGGTTGTTAACGAATTCAATGAATTTAAATCCTCATATCAAAAAATCTTGGCACTAAAACAGCAACCAGCTCCTTTTGGTCTAAGTTAAAAAAGTTTTAAGCAAATGCGTGGATCCGGCTTCCAAATTTAGAGTCTCCACTCTCCAGTGCCACGATTGTTTTTGCAATGGCAACGCGATTTACCTAGAATAGTATTGCTTTAGACGGATATTTAGGTTTCCCTAATCTACACAAAGCTACGCAAATCAGACTAAACCTATATTTTTACAAAAAGTTTAAAAGCAAGTGCAGACTACATTAGCGAAGTGATACTAAGCCCTACAAAAAAGTTATTGTTGTAGCTATCAGACATAATTACTCTCCAATCAACGACTGGAACGAGGGGCAAAAAAGTAATCAAGCAGATCAGTTTATAGGGCGAAATGCTTGAATTGAATCCCAGACCGAAAAGAGGCGATTTAAACCCTAGGTGTCAAATATGTAACCTTGACCAGAACGCGTTTGTTTTTCACTTCCTTGCATTAAAACCTCATTATTCAGAAAATTCGTAGACTGCACTTTAACAAAAGCTTCTTAACGTTTCAAAAATATGCTCAAACTCTAAATGGAGGTAGTGGGGGAGATCGCTTATTCGATTTGTGTTGTATGCCATGAATTTAAGAAGCTCTTTTTCATCTTTATAAATGACCTCTATTTTTGTTAAACTAAAAGTCCATCTTGTCACATGATAGGTTTAAAGGATTGTCCGATCGGTATGCAATGCCAAGACAAGTAACTTTTCCCACAAACTGGCGGCTTACAAACAAATTTAAGTCGATAAGGAATAGTATGGGATGTAGGCCTGATCCGTCAGGTACATCCAAGTTTATAGTTTTCTTCTATTACTAGTATTACTTTTTGAGTTTTATCGTTTAAGTAGAACTTAATCCATTTTTGCATAAAACCTGGAAATACTTCATAGGGTTAGGAAGAGAACCATGGTTGATCAACTCAAAAGCTTTTAAAATCTCTACAAAAGCTCCGTCGCAAAACTTTTTTATAATCCAGATTTAAATTAAAGAGAAAAATTCAACACCGGAACATAGACGAAGGAAACTTAGTCACCAAAGCGCTTAGGCATCATGGTGAGAGAGAGAGAGAGAGAGAGAGAGAGAGCGAGAGTGATAAGGCAAGAAAAGAACCACGCCCAGTCAATAAAGGGCATATCGTTTAAAATGTTATCGGGAGTGGGCCACTCACCGAATTGGTCCCGTAGGGATATCCTCTCGGTTTCGTACCGTTGGCAATGAAAAATCACGTGTTCCGCGTTTTCAGAAACATTTTCGCAATGTGGGCAATTTGGGCTGGTTTCATGTCCGCGTTTAAAAAGATATTCAGATAGAGTCAGATAGAACTTTTGCACGCTCTCGCGAAGTGTCCGAACTCAAGGCATCTAAAGCAACACTTAAGTACAGTTTTTTCTCGTATTCGGCAGTAGACCCAACCGATTTGCACTTTCCCTATTCTCAGCATCCTGATCGCAATTTCCGCTGGTACGCTTATGGTGTCTGTTTGCGTTCCACCATATTCTTTCCTCACGTTCTTAATCATTGCTGCTTTGAATTCGAAATTCATTTGATCTGTTAAAGCGGAACAGATCTCCTCTTTTGACGTCACTTCGTCTATATCCTTGCATTCTAACAAGGCCTCTTGAGTAAGTGACCAAACGTCACAGTTTTCTCACAGGGCTTCTTTGATTTTGTCCTTATAGACTGCGGTTGTAGGATTTGCAGCTTTATTTAGCGACAGTAAGAGGTCCCCGCTTGCAGTTTTACGGATTCGACTCACATTCGTTTCTACTTCCTTAAGTGTAGGATCAGCCTTGAATTTCCTGAGTAGGTCCGCGTATGATAGTTCGCCGGTCTTTTTAATGACTATCGCATCAGGACGCTGCGGTTTTTTAGCATCTTCGATATGATTCTTTTTGACAACCTTCAACCATTCTTGCGTCGACTTAATTTCTAGATTTGCTGTTTGTTTCTGCTGCTCTGAAACTTGCTTAGACGGAACTAAGATATTGCTAACACTTGTTTTTTTTTGGCGAATTTCTCTTAGTCTTTTTCGAAGCAGGAGCTTTAGATGGTTGGTCCTCTGACCGGTTACAGTTTAAATCCACCTCCCTGTTTCTCTCAATAGGTCGGAGAGGCGATATTTCCTTCTTTTGGCTCGTGCTTTTTTCGGTTGTGACTATATCCGTTTGCGAGGATGCCTCGCGGAAAACTGACTTTATGAGTGTGCCCATTTTCTTAATTTCTCCATGGACGTTATGCTTGTCCCTGTAGAAATCAATTAGATAGTCAATTTTCATTCCCAGTTGTAGCATTTTATTTCTCTCATGTTTGTCACTGCTATTCTGTGCGTCGTTAGCAATGACAGTCGCATTTGCCGCATCAGTTTTTTCCGATGATGTCGATTCAGAATGCGAACGCATATTGTCTCCCAAAGAAGTCGCTCTAGTTGGCGAACGCGCAAACAGCCTGGATTTCCTCATTTGTCGATTTCTACTAACTTTTTCTCAAACAGAGAAAATCACAGTGAGTGCTCTCACCTGCTGCGCACTTTTCCCCCAAATGACTCTACTATAGTTTAAAATTTTTCCTGACACAGTGAAAGATAACCAATAACTATAAAAGCACAACTGACTAAATAGGTACACACTTATTTGGCACACTGGCAGCTGTCTGAATGACCTAACCTACAACGACACCTAAAAACTGCTGCGCATGAATATGAATATGCCTCTCATGAAATTGTCTAAATAACAGAGTTTGTGTGTTTTTCTAAGCTGACGCCTTGACAATTACAAGACGATTGTTAAGTGTGATGTGTGACCTTAGCTACTTCTTTTAATTATGGTGTGACATTGGGTCCACTGATTACTACTATTGGGGTGACGTGTCCCATAACCTATACAACAATTCCCGCACAGCTTTATGATTTGCAAAAATTCCCAGGCCACGAAGATCTATGGGTTCAGAATACCAATTTGTATCTTTCCTCGTTATCTCCTCCTTATCGGCTTGTACATCTTTCATTGTTTCACTCATTTTCACAACAGTAACTCAGACGCAATAAGAAAGTCAGTCAGGCGCAATTTCGCTCTGAAGATTCACGCATAACGCAGCGCAGTGTACCTACTCTTACTCCCCCCGACTTGTAGTCTCGTTGCATAACCCCAGACGTTCAAATTGAACGCTTTTTGCGATATGACGTTGACGATAGGTGCCCAACACAGAGGAGATCAATCAATCAGTCCAGTTGCAGTTACAGTGGATACCTAGATGAACGCTTCCCTCTCCCTCTCCGATTAAAGACTGACTTGATCAATATGTTTGCAGACATCTGGGCGGTTGCGAAATTTGATAGGACAGTGACTACCTCCCATAAATATGAATATTCATCGGACCAGCCAGAGCTACTGTACTGGGGCTGATTGATCTCTGACATCGCTGTGAAGAATGTGACAAAGTGTGGCCATAAATCCAGCGTCATTTTGTCAACTTACCATGGTTAATCTGTCTATGCATAAACTTACAGACACACCACACAGTTAGAGGTACATAAATCACTGTTCATCCGCTCCCGTGCATTGTTGTTTGGGAGTTGACAAAATGTTTTCTCGACTCGATAACAATCGGCTGTTGAGTTGGAGTTGGCGATGGAGGTTGACTGCCTGCTGCTTAGCAAGAAACACAAATAGCTATTGGCCACATGCGGTTGTAAACAATGCGCGTGGTGTAATCATCATCGTCAAATGGGTTTCTGTTTCTCTCTGCCTTTCATTCCCAAGCATTTGTATCTCTCATGTTATTTCAAGGAATTGTTTAGAATTTCATTTAAACAAAAGAACGACTATGAAAATAGTGACGTAATATGCTGTCAATAAGAATAATTGTCATATTGAAAAGAAAAGAAAAAAAAATCGGCTGCCGAAACCCGGGATCGAACCGGGGACCTTTAGATCTTCAGTCTAACGCTCTCCCAACTGAGCTATTTCGGCAGATACAAATTTAGTGACCAACCGTGTTCGCATTCAATCAGAGCGATTTTATAAATAATTAATTTTATTTTCGTAAAATAATCTACAAAACGAGATAGAAATTCTGAGATTGCAATGTTAGGGGAATTCACACTTTTGTCCAGATGTATGAACGAGTGGATGGATTTGTGTCACAAACTTCGTGATTGCATTTTGAGTACCTACTAACAGTCTGTGGTGATAGGCTGTAACTAACAAGTCGAAGTAAAAAAAAAACAAATTATCCGCCCATTTAGCGATAGCGGTCCACTTTAAATCAATTTTTAGTTCTTATCAGAATCGTTTTCAAAAAATCGATTTTGGTGGTGGGACAAAACGTCACATTTTACAGGGTCCCTCATTAATGATGTGATTTATCATTCATTTTCTTGATTACTAATTACGTAATTTATACGTGTTTATTTTTTAATTACGTGCAAATTCACACAAAATAAAATCGAACATACACATATAAAATCAAACAGACCTATTATCGACTTCAGCAGTGTACACAAAAACAAACTGTCAAAAAATTAAAATTAAAAATGCAGATAGTAACTGTTTACATCATTTTTAGATTTATTCTGGTAGATATAAATTATATCCAAAGCATTTGAACTCATTTTAAATTGTTGCGGGTAATTTTTCTTTTGTACTTTTATTATGTACGATATTGAAAGTTTGCCAACTAATTTCAAATGTCACACTTAAACACTCAAAAGTTTGGTGGGAACGCCTATCGTGATTTGTAAATTACTTCAGCTAAATCACGTTGGTAAGAACATGGTATTAAATTATAAAAATAAAATTAGATTAAAAAACCAAAAAAGCCGACTGTATTAAGCTTTTGAGTTTTGTGTTCGAATAAAAATTGGCCTCAAAGAGTTGATATCAATTTCGCTGAAAACATCTCTAAAAGGCGTTAGCCTGATCTATGTGCCAAGCTTTTATAGCTTTAAGTTCTCAGCAGGGAACATTTTTAATTTTCAGTTTTGAGTAGTTCTGTATTAATGCGCTTCTTCTCTACATATAATAAAACTGTAGAATAAAAAATGCCTGACCGCGCATCATTCAGGTTGAACACATTTTCAGGTGCTGTTCATTGGGAAAAGTTTGGAAATGGGCTGGGGTGGGTTTCGTGTGTCAAGTTGTTTCATTCGTATTGCTTCTTTTCGCCAACATTTGAGGTGGGTAAGAGGGAACAAATAACAAAACTTTGCGTAAATCTTTTTTGTGTAGACTTTTCAGTAGAAATTAAAATCATGTTTTTAATGTCTTTTTTTTGTTTTTGCTTTATAATGCTTTTAGAAAGGTCTATGGGAGGGAACATATTTATAAAAAAACTGTTCCATGTAGTTCGATGAAAATACTATTTGCCTTAAAAGAGGCAGGCGGGTGAAGCAAGGCGAGCACGGGTCAGCTAGTTTGTAATAAGTTTAAAGCTTAACACTTATTATATTACTTTATTAGTGCTTTTCGGTAATATCAACGTTATGGCTTGCAATTTTCTTTTGTAGTAAATGCCAATTTTAGCCGAGCTTCGAAGACTTTTACTTACAAAAACAAACTTGAATGTTGGAATTTATAGGTTATATAAGGCCAGGACAAACATTAAACTAAACGAATAATAAAATATAAATAAATCAGTCATAGATTTACTTGCTTTTGCCCCACAGCCCTTTCAGCAAACGTCTGACAAACATCCGAGAGCAAAGTGGTCTTGAAAGTGTTTATTAATTCGGCGTGAAGCTTCTCGGATTCGGCGTAAGTACTCCACGAAAAAAACTTTCGGCCCTACATCAAAAATTTTCTAAAAATTTCAGATCAGTTCAGAGATATAATTTGTTTTAATTTTTTTTTTTTAAAAGAGGTGCCACGCCCCTTTGTCAAATTTTAACGAAACTATGCTATGCATAAAAGGCAGACAGAATAATTTTCGGACTTATATATATATTACTGTTATTTAGTTTTTAGTATTTGACTTAACAGGTTCTGTTAGTTTAACATACTGAAGGCTTAAAAAGCGACTTGAGCTTCAAGGCTAACAATTTCGCACCCTAAAATTTCTTAAATGCATGACTATTCAAATCTGTGAGCGCGGTTTTTATAGTTTCCACTAAGCCTTAATATTTGACTTTACAGTTTTTCTTATAAACAGACAGTATGGAATTACTGTTTCTCTTCTTTACTGCATAAAAAATGTTTTTTTTGGTCATTCACTACTGGCTAACTCACCAAGGTTCCACTTAGTCTTCGACTTTCCACCTAATTTTAAGAATTGACCTCTTACCTGCTGATTTGAGAGGAAAGAAAGAGTGCGTATTAATCTGAATTTTTCATAATATTTTTTATCTTAACCAATTAAAATGTTAAGGAAACAAAAATTCGATTAATAATTGCATTTGCAAGGTACACAAAGTAAGAAAATTTGCACACAACCAATCATTCTCTTATCGTACTCAGTATGCGGATTTTTTTTGCTCAAAGTCATTACCAATATCAACAGGGGAATACCAAGAAAAAGTGACTAACCCTCCACCTTATAAATCAGTATAACAGAAAAAATTATAATCAACTGCATTAACAGATTGCAAGTGTCAACATATTTCACCGAGGTTAACACAGTTCCTGTCGATGTTATAGCTTCAGGGTTTTGTTAAGAGATTAAGCGTTTTTTTTTATAGCACGGTTTAACTAAATTTTATGCTGGGCTCCAAATATAGACTACTTCGAAAATTCTGCAGCAGATGCCGGAATTTTTCGTAAGCGGCGTTTACCCTAGTACACTTCTGTGGCCACAAAGAAAAACAAAACAGCGTAGGGTGAAGTGGGGTACTTTGGCACCAGGGCTGATATGGCACTCTTTCAATTTCAATTTTACTTTCTCCCACAAGCGATTTCTTTTCAATTATAGAAACAGCAAAATATCAGCAGTGCCAACAGTCTAATAAAGAAAATCGTCTTTAAAATGGACTTAAGCCAACTCTCAGCAGCCATTGCTGTAGTTCAAAATTCTGAAATGTCCCTCGTAAAAAAATGTGTTTTTGTTTAAAATTAAGATGTTGATTATTTTCTGCGTTATAAACAAAAAAAAATGAATATTTGCCGAATTTACACTAAGTCACTTTTTGCAATTTTACAGAAGAGCGGTTTGAATTTTTACTTCGCGATAGCTAAAACAATACAGAATTTTGTAAAAATTAAATAAAATAAATAAAAAATAAAATATACATGTTTTTAAATTGAAATTTTAAAAACAATTTTTATTTAATTATTTAAGGTGATTTTGGTGAAAACAAAATGTCTGCTGTTTTTCCTTGTGCAAAGTTAATAGGAAATATTTTGTTTTTATTTCTTCTATAATTCAAAAACCGTAACAAATAAAAATAAAATAAAAATAAACGAGTACTGCGCATCCGATGGTGTGAAAAATTAAACTTATGTTGATTTCCTTTTTGCCACAGACTTATTGGATAATCACCATCTGAGCTATATAAATTTTCAAAACTTTGCGGCTGCATTTTACGCGAAGCTCTGATCTTATTTTATTGACGCCAAGTGTGCCTTGCACGGTTATTATTGGTAATTCCCAGAATGGCGCTTGTCATAAACAATTCCGATTTGTGTGGAATTTCGCAAGTGTCTGACCTAGAGGTTTCTGAAAAATCATCGAGATACGAATACGAGCATTCGAAGATTGCTATAAAAACTCATTGCAAGTCTCGCTGTCGATCAGTATAGTTGCTCTACCCCAAAAAGGATGATTCAATTAGTATTGTACGGTCTGCTGGTTTCGGCCATTGCCACTGGCGCATCTCCAACGGGACGGGATAAACCCACTGTTGATTTCGCTGCGGAGGCACGTCGCCTCGTGCATCAGACAAACTGGGCTGCTGTTGCAACCATTTCGACAGATGTCTCATTTGAGGGATACCCAATGGCAACGGTTTTATCGACCGCTGACAGCAGTGAGACCACTTCTAATGGAGATATATACTTTTACATGCTGGGTTTTGATAAGGCGGGTTTGGATACAAAAAAGGACAATAGGATTACGTTTTTGTTCAGTGATGCACAAGACGGTGGCTGCAAAGATGTAGATCCCTGGTCGCATAATTGTACCAGAACTATGATTTCGGGTAGTGTTATAGAGGTATGCTTTAAATTTTCATTTGTGGTTATATTTTGGTTAAATTGCCGCTTTGCAATTTCAGTTGGAAAAGGGCACCGAAGAATACACCCGCGGTTTGAATGCATACATACTTCGCCATGATTCGGCCAAAAATTATGATAGGGCCCCTGCGAGCCGTAAGTTAAAGTCGATGTGGTATTGGATGAGACAGATGCTTAAGACCTTTCTTTACAGATGGCTTTTACCTATGCAAATTGGATATCAAGCGAGTGTTAGTGTTTCCTGGCAAGCGCGGTTTCGAAAATGTCACCCCTGCGGAATACCATGCTGGAACTAGCTCTGTCACTCCGAAGGATGCCTAAGTTGTGAAGAAGATCCAAATAAACAGTTTATGACAATTGTCAGCACATTTATTTGTGATTTGTTCATTTTGAAGTGTCAGTGGTGGTTTTTAAAATTGATGCCGTCTCGAGGATATCGTTTTGCAAATGTTGCCTAATTGGGGTGCACAACCTTTCGATGTGAATTGTAGCTATTTTGAGCTACAAGTTCAACGTCAAGAGATCATCGGGCTCCTTAAAGTTCTTCCCTTAACAGTTGAATTTCGGCATCAGTCAAAACTATGTTTCCACTTGGAAAGATTTAGTTTTTTCATCTCCTGCCAGGGAGTGAATCTTCACAACGCTCGGTTGTCAATTGACCAAGCTCTGCGAGTTACGTAAGTCAGTAAGTATACCTTGTTAGCCGCTTACTGTCGAAAAGTAATGCTGAGGTAACTCGACGGGCTATGTCAATGCAAACCACACTTCATACCCGTACAATGTTTTGAGGAAGGCTGCACTTACGTATCATCGAGCGGAACGGAACCAATATAAACGAAAACCCGACTTCTTGATTCCCCCATTCCCATTGTGTTACAAGAAATCATAGCTTTCCAGGCAATTTAAATGTCGCCACAAATTTTATTTCTTCTTCAAGGAAATCCACAAAAAAATACTCTAAGGGATGTTGCATAATCCTTGGCGGGAATACGAATCTCTGAAAACACAATTAATATATTTTTTACTGTTAAAATAGGTAGGTCGAAATATTGCGGGTCTTGTAAAGAAGTTCATCACTCTGATAACAGAGTGTTCCAAAATAAAACTGACCTCAACGGCGTAGTCAATATGATGTTTAAATGTCAGATGTGAATCCAATATGACTCCAAGGTCCTTTTTAGCATGCACATTTTCTAGCTCTAATGTGTATGCAAATTGGTAATTAAAAGGTATTAAATTTAAGCGTCTTGCACAAGTAAGGCTTTCACATTCTGCTACATTTAAGTCTTGAAGGTTATTTCGACTCCATCTAGCACTTTGAATATAGTGAAAGATTTTTAAGTCATCAGCGAATAAAAGACATGTAGAATTTCGAATAAAAGTTGGAATATCGTTAAGAAAAAGGACAAAAAGTAGGGGACCAATGTGGCTGCCTTGTGGAACACTACATAAATAGGCTCTGAAAGACATCCACCGATTTTATGGTGTTGAATTCGGTTTCGTAGGTAATATCCAGTCAAACAGAGGGGATTCGAAACCAATACATTTTAGTTGATGTATCAAAACAGCTTGATTTACTCTACCAAAAGCTTTAGCAAAATTTGTAAATATAATATCGGTCTGAAAGCCAAGTTCAAATTTGTTTACAATTTGTTCGCATAGAATTGCTAAGTTTGTGGCAGTAGATGTGCCTTGAACAAAGCCGTGTTGAGAGTCGGATATAATTTCTTTGACAAAGAAGTAACACAGAATCTTTTCAAAAATCTTTGGGATGGCTGATAGCTTACAATTAGGCCTATAATTTGTAATTGCTATTGTAATAAGATACTTCCCACTCGTTAAGGAAATTTCCTGTCCTAGGGGCTATATTAAAAGTTATACATAAAGGTTAAAAATTAAACATATAGGTTATTCAAGCACATTCTTTCAAAAAATTGGAAGAGATCTCATCTGGACCTACACCCTTTTTTACATATAGGCCCGCGGGCCGCCCGCTCAGCAATAGACATTCGAGGCGGTATCTGCAAATTTTCTATGTTAACACGATTTAAAAAGCGAATGTCTTGAAGAAGATTTGGAGAGCAAGATTAATAAACGGACGCGAAAAACGTACAAATTGTGGCGGATTTTAGCAGATCACTTATGGAGTCTTAAGAAGGTCTTTTTCTCCTCTAGTTATTGGACATGTTACTTCCTGCTTTATCAAGTCAATAATTAACACGAGTTGTTCCTTAAACTCCCTTTGTATTCCGCTTTTCTTCTTTTTTTGACTTTGACTTCTGTTTAAAAATCCGGTCAAAAATTAAATATGAATTTTTAATCAGAAATGCGGTCAAAAAAGAATATGTCAATATATTTTGACTATATATAATAATAGTGGTTTTGTTTAGTTGCTTTATTTTAAAAAACAAAAAGTAAACAAAATATATACAATTTATTAAAATGCTTTGCATTACAAAGTTTTGCAAAAAAGGAACTTTCAATCAAATTTAGGCGCCGCTGTAGCTTTCTAGGATTATTCACAATAAATCGGATTCTGTTTGATATTTGGAGCATGTTCGTTAAGTATGGCAAAGTTTCATTTAAATTTTGCAAATATTTCCTTATAATATTATTTTTCCGGTCAAAAAATCGGTTAGACCGGATTTTAAAAAATTTTTCCGGTCAGAGTAAAGAGAGTCCTGTCGTATATGACCGGAACCGGTGCTAAACTTACACAAAAACTCACATTGTTTAACCTTATCCTCTCATTTTACATATTTACGGTTGCTCCTGAATTTTTTACCTACCTGCAAATTGACGTAAACAGAAAATTGTTGATAAAGTTTCGTGCGACCAAGTCGTGCACTTTATTGTTTTAAATGGTAATATTTTGAATTTGTAACTCTCCGAAGGAAAGAGACGTACTGTTTTCACAGGAAATATTTTCTACAGCCTTTTAAAAACATGCCCTCGGTGGAATAGTCCCGGATCTTCGCGGATTAGTGACAAGTTCCCAGATATAGCTCAGCACAACGCAAAGAGGTTAGGCTAAGAGGACTCCTATCAGAAGTTTGCGCCATCTAATTGACAAAGGCTATGCCCAAAGGATGCAAAGTTCGTCAAATTTAAAACCCATACCTCCTAAGAAACGCATTGAATGGCTCTTAAGCGTTTAAATGATAGGGAACGAAACGTCCATAGGATCCAAAAATTGGAACTGTTGTATCAAATATTTACTTTTATTTTCTTGGACCGAAGATCACATGAACGTTTTGCATTCAAAACTAGTAAGTGTGTCCTTTTCAGATATCATCCATTCCTCTATGTTATATCTTCCCAGTCTTCTCAAGTCACAGAGAAATGTGTCGTCGTGTTCTTTCTCATTTCCGTGGCCTCTTATATATTGTCATCTTTGAGATTTAATTTGATTGACTTTAGTGCTCGATCTTCATTCATTACAGGTCCAATTCTGGCCAGTTCATCAACAACAAGTTCGCAACAACGGCGATCAAACTTTGACTTTATTTCAATGTCAAAGACTACAAAACCGCTGCTGCATAATTGCCAACATCGACACCATGGACAGCTTCGGCGAATGCCAAAACCTCCCCCTGGAAGACGCTGCTATGATCAGGAAGTCTGATTGGGCACCAGTTCCACAGTCCATCTTCGATCCATCTTTGTAGATTGATATTGATTTTCTTTTGGGGGTTCATCTTTATTCCACTCATCCCTGATCGGAAAAAAGCAATGAAATTGTTTATTAAAGTCCAGACTCCAGATGAGAAGACCTTTTGTCAGAGGTAACAGCATTCCCCATGTAACTATCCAGAGTCTGTGCTTGCCCGAGTTTAAATGATTTCCAGCATTCAGTTTGGTTAACCCATAGGACACTTTTGACAGCAGATTTTTGTATGCAATCGATTGCAATCATGACGGTGGCTTAATGTTTATAAGTGTGGCAGATATTGACAATTGATTTTAAATTTTCATCTGGAGTGTGCGGTACCCCGAACAAAAATATACCACAAGGGATCAGTCTATTTTAAGTTAAGTAAAAGTTAAACTGCCCTCAGCTCGTTTGTTGTGGTTTTAAGATTTTTTTCCAATTTTGAGACTTTAGAAGTTTTATTATCAAGATTGGCTTCCTTTTAGGTAAGATCGTGAGTGATTCTATTTATTGAAGGTTTGATGTTATTAATATCAATGTTAATGAGTATAAAGTCGGACATGGAACTCGACACCGAGGCTTCCAGCTGCACAAATCTTTTGTTTATATCACACATATTATTTTTAATTTCACTGATTTCTCCCTCAGTTTTGCTTTTGAATTTTCCTTCCAATTTAGACATTTTATTAAAGATGCAAGCACTTTGTTTACGAAGCAGTTCTTCCATTATCTCCGGCATATTTTTTCTGTCATCGGGCAGTTTTGGCAGTAAGAGGGGAACACAGAGAGCTTCGCGGCGAATCTTTTTTTTACAGAATTCGAACGGGTGGCAATTAGTTTTGGAGGAAGTGACATGAGAAAGGGGGTAAGTCAGATGCATGACAAAAAATATGATTTACCGAGTTTTCCACTAAGAATTTTCTATTCTTAAATTCGAATAGCCATTCCGGAACAATTGCACACAAAATTCCATACAAAAAATCATTTTTTTAATTTTCCAATTCCCCGACTTTTACGGAGGGTTTCCCCAAAATGTTCTTTCACTAAAATATTCTCCTGGCAATTTCGAACAACTGAAGAAAAATTGAGCCAAATCAGCACAGCCGTTCCCAATTGATGAATTGCTATACATTTCTCACACCATTTTTTATATTATATAGATCATTTATGATTTCTTTATTCACTTGACCACTTGGAACGTTAATAGTTTAAAATTTCGTTGAAAAGTTCACAATTTCAGCCAGAAAAGTATCTTCGAAATTGTCAGTATAAAGGACACGTCTACTCAGTAGCTGACATTACAGACTATTATAATTCTGGTAAATATAAATTGTATCCAAAGCAATTGAACTCATTTCAAATTGTTGCAGGTAATTTTTCTTTTGCACTTTTATATGTAAGATATTGAAAGTTAGACACCTAGTTTAAAAGTTTACTTGAATGTCACGCTAAACCACTTAAATCACTTCAGCCGGTGGGAACATGGTATCAGATTGCCCAGTTGCTCTGGGCGTATCCGGATACCTTATTTATTGAAAAAGCGTTCGAAATTAAATAACTTATAATTTAATATCATAGCCATTAGAGGTTAACTATAGGTTCGGACAGTACGTGCACGCCAATGAAAATAAGAAAATAAAATCACACCACAGGTGTACGTATCGTGTGTAAAAAATGCATGCATTCAAAACAGGGGTGTGACAATAAAGGGTGGTCAAAAAATAATAACTGGGCTTTTATCGGTTTAGTAAATTTTGACAAAAATAATATGGAACCCAAACCTTTGATATGTATTGAGAAAAATAATCTGGACTGGAATCTCCACCATTTTGGTTACAGCAACACTCCAGTCTTTTCGAGAAACAGGTCATCATTAATTTTTTAAAGTTTGCCCAAAGAAGGCTTAATCGTGTGACTAAATGTTTCCTTTAAAGTTAAAGAAGAGTGTTCAGAAACGCTTCCTTTGAGACAACCAGATGGGAAAATCTCTGAATTTGTAGCTGTAGGTGACTGATAGTTTTTTAAATACCTACTACAAGAGATTTATTGAATAAAAACTAAGGTTCTCATCGGATCCGCTCTCTTTGATGGATATTTCCCAAAAAATCTTTTTTAACTTGGCAGTTTGTCATTATCTTTATGGCGTGTTCATATTCAGGGCGTGCACGAAACACAACAATTTATGGAGAAATTTAAGAGAGGCTTATACTTTATAAAATTAAACTTATTTTAACAATAAGAAAAAGAAAAATATGTCTACTAGCAACAAAGCAAAATCCACCTTATATTTACCGCTCACCCTGTATACATACAACATAGACGTGCCAACAGAAATGGCTGTTAATGGTAACCCAATATAATATGCGTAATAAATTATGCACATCGGACAATTTTCATTGGGACATAACATATTATAAGGCCCTGCTGTCATTACCAATTCCCGTAGTCAGGAAAGTCAACTCAAGTACTACAGGCACCATGCCCCAAGTGGATAGTAACGACGCGTTAGTGAACTTGTGGAAAGTCTGGAGATTTGTCGGCGTATACCCAACGGAAAATTTCAAATGGCTTTACACTATCTACGCAATTTTATTAACATTTTTCGCTAATATTTTATCGCCACTTTTTATTTTCATACATATTTTCGTTCTGCGGGATTTTGAATCTGTTTTGCGCAACCTTCAAACAAGTCCCTCGCTTATTGTCGCATCGCTGAAACATGGTGTCGTTCTTTTCGGAATATCCAATCTGTACAAACTGAAGTTATATCTCAATGAGCTGGATGTAAGGGCCAATCGTAACAAAGAAGAAATAAAATGTCTACGAAAAATCATCTTCCAATGCCAGTTAATGCTAAAGGTCTTGCAATTCATACTGAATTTATCTCTGACAACATATGCAATAAGTGGCCTCGTCAAAAGAAGACTTCCTTTCGAGGGATGGTTTCCAATTGACTGGAATTCGACGACCTGGAAGTATATTTTAGCGGTTTCATTTCAGTTTTTCGGAACCGCTTTTGAGGTCGCACAGGCTGCGGCAAATGACTCCTATCCGCCGATATTTATTAACGTCCTTATCGGTCATATTCGTGTGCTTGGCATGCGAGTCGCAAGGATTGGAAAAGATCCCACAACGACACCCGAGGAGAACTACAACGAACTCAAGTCCTGCGTAAGGGATCATCGAAACATCATACGGTTGGTATTGGTATCTATAGTATATTGGTATTATTTATGCTTTACAAATTGCGCATTTTTTTCAGTTTGTTTGAAACGGCTAAGCCGGTTGTTTCGTGGATAGTCATACTGCAATATATAATAACAGCATTCGTCATGTGTGTATCAGTTATAAATTACCTGCAATATGAACGTAGATTAGTCTTAACGCTCGTCTATATTTGTACCTTACTCGCCGAAGTATATCCCGTGTGCTATTTTGGAAACGCTTTGATGGACGAGACAGAGAATCTGACAACTGCCATCTACAACTGCAACTGGTTGGACCAGTCACTTAAATTTCGCAAGGCAATGATTATTTTTATGCAACGCTCACAACAGCCCAATATTATTATGGCTGGAAATATTGCTGCGATTTCTCTGCGAACATTTGTCTCTGTAAGTTGTCAGTTCATACCTTAGATCCTGGCAAATCAAAAGCTACTGTTTTTCAGATCATAAAATTTTCCTTCTCAATGTTTACCGTCCTGAGTCAAATGGATTGAATTCGAGGAATGACTATACCCATTTAAGAATTATTATTATTATTATTATTATAAGCTTTTATTTACTATTAGGATTACAAATTTTTCATCACTATATTACATACATGTTTCTTTTCTGTTATTACATTGTTATTAGAAATATTTATAAATCATGTCGTTATTTAATTTAATTTATAATACACTAGCGGACACGACAGGCGTTGTCCTGCATGCTTTTTCAAGCCACGTATGATTAATATAATTAGCTTGTAAATCGGGAAATATGTTTTCAATCAAAGCATCTTTCGTATTTACCATGTTGCAGAAGTTGTCCGGCAATTTGATGCATTGTATGTCTCCATGCAATGGTATTGCTCCATTTCCAATGTTGAGCAATTGCTCGGAGAATGATAGTGCCAATGGATCGTTTTGTAGTTGAACTCTTACATTTGTGTTAAGACGTAATGTACAGACATTTCGCCATAGATGATTGTTTTATACATGCGTTAATTTCGTCCGCATAATATGTAGCGCGTGGAATGGCCGGCAATGTCTCTCTAAAATCACCGGACAGCAGCAGTAAAGCACCACCAAAAAGCCTGGTGTTATTATTTAGATCTTTCATCATTCTATCGAGAGCTTCAAGTGAATGCTTGTGTGCCATAGTGCATTCATCCCAGATAATAATTTTGCATTTTTGCAAAAAAAAACCGTTCTAAAATACCCACAATTTGTCTCTTCTCCATCTGCTCGATATGGTTGTACTGGCAGCGTGCGTTTATTTGCTGTTCCTCATCACCCATGAAGTAAATTTGGAGAAATTTTGAATCGGTATTAGGCATCGGCATTAAAGAACCAATTTGATTATACACTTGGCCCTGAATCTTAAACGTTGATTGAAAATTCCGACCATCCGCATTCTGAACGATTTTTGTTGCTCCAAATGATGTCATTTGAAATCATGAATTGAATTTGCGAATTTTACGCAAAAACAATTTGGATTGTGATGTAGCTCCAGCCAATAGCGCTTTTAATGGTTCTGGCGGCGAATTCAATGGTGGCAATACAAATTTTCCAGACGCGCAGCAGAAACCGGCCGATTTTTTTTCTTTTTTGGTTGCGCCCGGAGGTGAGTAATCTTCAAAAGATACCAATGGCCCGTACCATTGGTTATGCCCGATTCAGGTATATCTCGTCTGCCTACGGGCTAAACCTCACCCCTCAGAGAGGCACTATGAGATCCGGCCGCGCGCGCTCATAGTAGTATGAAATTTGTTCCTCTCATTTTTTCATTTAAGTGATGACTACGACTAAGTTACCTTAACAAGTAGTTTACGCTTCTGTAGTGTTATTCGCTTTTGGTAGGTAGCTTTCCAGCGAACGCACCTACTAATACCGTCATTACATGCGGTTTTTCCTTATGGCGCTAGGTCGAACGGTCTTGTTCTTTGTAGTCGGCGCTCAAGGTTTGTCACGTCCAGAGTACGGATTATTTCATTATTGCAGTGACCATGAATACGAGTACGAAGTTTGCGAGCAAAATTTGTTACTTCGTTACTCACGGTAGCAATTCCTAGATCTCTGTGAATATCACTATTCCTTATATACCATTGAGCATTCACGATTGCTCTTAGCGTTTTGTTTTGGAATGTTTGTATTATAGCCATATTGCTTGGTTTGGTACAACCCCAAAGTTGTATACCGTATGTCCAAGAAGGTTTTAGCACTTGTTTATACAGGAGCAGTTTGTTGTATACGCTTAGCTTTGATTATCTTCCGAGTAGCCAATACATTTCTCTAACTCTGATTGCGAGCTCGTCGCGCTTTTTCGTTACGTGTGGCTTCCACTTAAGTTTAGCGTCTATATATGGCATATGGTATTTGTACCGAGTTAATGAAAACAGGTAAGTTGTTTATCCTTTTGTACGTGAAATTGACATGCGTCGACTTGGTCTCGTTTAGGGCACTCGCATACTTTATTAAGAGCCCGTTGGAGTTTTCCAGTTGATGATTCGACTGACTCATCGATTGCAAGGATAGCCGTATCGTCCCGATGGTCCCTTCATCCTGTGGTATATCTCTTGTACAGAGCAGGAATAAGATTGGGCCGAGAACGCTTCCTTGAGGAACACCGGCGTGGATTTCTTTGAATTCCGAGAATTCAGTCTCATGTCTAACACTAAAGAGTCTGTTCTCAAGGTAGGATTTCAATATTTTGTATAATTTTTCCGGTAGGATTGTCCTTAGCTTATACATGAGGCCTTCGTGCCATTTCTTGTTGAAGGCTTGCGATACGTCGAGAAAATTGCTAGAGCAAATCTTTTTGCATTCTAGAGCTTTTTCAATTTCATTTGTTATTCGATACACCTGATCGATTGTGGAATGCTGAACCCGGAAGCCGAATTGATGATCTGGTATCAAGCGTCTTTCTTCAATTACTGGTTGTAATCGTTTTAGCAGAAGTTTCTCATAAACCTTAGATATTATCGGCAGTAGCGAAATAGGTCTATATGATTTCTTATCATTTGTATTCTTCCCTGGTTTCGGAACCATAATGACTTCGGCTACTTTCCATTGTCTTGGAACATATGAAAGTCTCAGAGAAGCATTTATAATGTACAGCAGCTTAACTATTGCTCTTTTCGGTAGCTCCTTTAGAACTTCGGCAGTGATAAGATCGTATCCTGGAGCTTTGTTATTTTTCA
The DNA here is from genome assembly GCA_936431705.1 of Cheilosia pagana. NCBI lineage: Eukaryota > Metazoa > Arthropoda > Insecta > Diptera > Syrphidae > Cheilosia > Cheilosia pagana. The sequence continues at coordinate 12,276,448 of OW386166.1, read as the reverse complement.
ACTTTCTTATTGTCATTCGAAGCTCGGACAGAGATACGGATTTTACTTTCTAGTTGTCGGATCCCGTGTTAACATTCGGTTCCGGCCGATTCACCTTTGTATTTGAGTGCATGACAGTATTGGCATTGTTTGTTCATAGAACCGATTACAATTTGTGAATATGACGAATAGTCGATGTCCGACTCAAATTCAAACGCAAGGCGAAGAAGTGATGCACGTGTCAATGCGCGATACACTTGCAAACGCTGTTGTTCAAGTGTTCTAAATGTATCGGTGACTCTTTGACGGGCCAGTCTTTGTCTTAATGCATTGGCTCGAAGACGTTCGTTGCGTTGCTCTTGATTTTCATTTACACGTTTGATTACAGCTTGGTTTCTTAAATTTTTATTGTCCGTCAATTTATCTTCTGCCGATCTATTTTACCGACGGTTCTGGACTATTTGTGAATTCGGAGTACGTCGACCAATATTTTCTCCTCGTTCACGAACACGTGGCATTGTTGTATGTATAATACACTTAATATTCATTGAAATGCGAAACCGGAAATATCAAAAGGCTCCGTACAAAAAGGCGTTTTTTTCAGAATTTTGTTTTTAATAATACATACATCGATGTACTCGAGCGATTCCGCGGTTTTCGAGATATAAGATTTTGAATGTAATTTTTGTATGGGCGGTACCACGCCTCTTTGTCCAATTTTGACCAATAGGATTCTAAACCATCCAGGGCGCCACCCAAACGCATACAAAAAAATTTATTCAAATCGGTCCAGCCGTTTAGGAGGAGTTCAGTGACATACACACGTACAGTAGAATTATATATATAAAGAAGACTAGCTGTACTCCCACGGCGCTGCCCGTGCCTTTCGTATTAAGTCCCGCCACAATTCGCAGAGTCGTTTTTTATGGGAGGTGCAACGGCGCCCTTTTTGATTACTGCCCCATTGTGTTGAACACCATTTACAAAAATTCAAGGCTTCATAAATGTCCAGATACCTTTAGTAATTTAATTATTTTGTTACCTATATGGCAAGTGCCATATCCCGATTTTTATCCCGATTATTTTTTGCAAATGGCTTTGTTAACGAAAGAACCAAATTACATCTTAAGGTTTTTTCCACTGCGCCACCTCTCGCGAACGTCTGACAAACATCCGAGAGTAAAACTGTCATGAAAGAGCCGTTTGGACTCGGCGTAAAGCTCTAGATCCCCTCCATTCGTCCCAAAAATTGAAAACCCACACAAAACGAATGGTTGTGAGAAGCTAGGCCTTGGGTCCCACAGACCTGTTGCGCCAAAATATTTATTTATTTATTTTTAATCCAAGGTTTTCTATTTGTATTGTTTTTGATTGCACTTTGTTTCCATTAGGGCCCAAAACTATACTATCTTTCAAGTTGGAATCAACCATGCGCATTCACAAAGTTTCATTGAAATCGGTTGAGCGGCTCTGAAGATCGACCACAGCGCCACCTTTTGATTCTCTCGCACTTAGCAGTAAAGTGTTTCTATCACAAAAGATCAACAAACTGTGATTTTGAAAATATTTTTTTTCTATATTTGAAGTGTCACTACTCGATTTCTATCCAGTTTATTTTTTTTTTTTTTTTCAAAGTGCGTTTCCCCATGAAAAATGTAATGTGTGCCTACAACGCCACCTGTTGAGAATTTTCCAATTTTTCTTTTCTTCTAAACCATCGCTGATGTAAGACAAACAAAACAAAACAAAGATCATTCAAATCGGTTGAGCCGTTATGAAAATGTATTTTGTGCCCACCCACGTTCAGTAATTTATCACACTTAACCACTTCGCCAACTGTTATGAGATTTTTAAAAAAATATAAAAATTAGACTGCCATTTTTGAAATGTAAAACTTATGCACGCGTCTGTCCGTCGTACTTCAATTTTTTTAAGTAACCAACTTGTGCAATTAAATTAACCAAAACGCAGGTATAATTCATACATTTGTAAGCGCACACGTAATGGCATTCATAGATGCAAATCCCTGCACCCGTAATCCATTTTAACGTATGTGCGTTAACGACCCTTACGCACAAAAGCTTTATTCCGTTTCCTTATTTTCTCTTATCTAAAGTAAGTCATACTTTCCAACTACTTTATTCTAATTTTTGATGTTATTTGGTGTATTTAGTATTATTTGGATGAATATGCTGATTGCGCACATGCGCACATATAGCACAATTTTGTGTGCGCATGTGACTTTTCTCGTTCATTGATCAAAATGGATGCTTTTTCATTAACTCTTTATTGCACTTTGCTTAAAACTTTGGATATAGACACTGCGCACTTTTTGAAAAATAGACATTTCCCACTTAATCGCAAACCTGTGTTTGACTTTATGGTAATGACTTAGTAAAACTAGCTCCACGTCGACTTGTTACATGAAATCGATTAACAAACCACAACCGCCTTCCACTTAAAATACCTTCCAAACCCTTGAACACCCTCTTAAGTCATTACTCTTCTCCACTCACCTTAACAACTACAGCACCACTTCCGAAGACCTCTAAAATGGCGGCCTCCATTTTGGCCACTGCCAACAACAACATCCAGCCCGACCTTTAAATGCACATTAGCATCAACATCAACAGTGCTAATACCGCTCTGTGTGTATACATCTGCTCCACCTTCCTGTCTTTCCCTGAAGCGCGCTGTTATTCTCCCACAAAACCTATTATTAAAGATGACTTGACGTAAGCTCCAATCTTTTGGACAAATTTACAATCCAAACGCGTCAGTGGAATTAGCCGATTAATAACGTTCAGCTGGAAACGTTGTAAATGGGAGCGGTAATTGCTCTATGTAAATTTCCTACACCCGCCTTCAAGCCGGATTATTGTCTTGCAATCGGATATGTCTCGAAATGGAATGTGTCTTGCGCGATGGGTTCGGGCGAGTGTAGCGTCAAAACAACTGAATCCAATTAGAGTGTCACAACCACAAGTTGGATATACACACATTTCGTCTTAATTGCTTTCAGATTTCAATGGTTCATATTTTCCCTGGGCGGGAAAAATGTGCGCGACGCAACTGCACTTGCACACTTATTGCAACTTTGTTCTCATGAGGCACCAACCTTGGTGCGTTGTCTACGCGTGTGTTACAGAGCTCCGAAGTGAAGAATCAACGAATGTAATTTATGGTTGCATTCGACTCGATAGAATTAAGGTTAAGGGCGGGACGTATTTCCTATAAAGTTTTGCAAGTTTTTTTCATCTCCAGAAGAAGTGCGTCTTCCACGATAATAATAATTACATGGTACTTGAGGCCAATTGCGTTTTTTTTTTTCTGTTCTTTCTTTGTTCTAATGGTGATTAATGTGCGTTTGGGTTAACATTTTTTTTTGTCGGTTAGCAGTGTAATTACAAGTAGACGACGTGGTAATGAGAGGTGCATTTGACAAGCGGATAAATGGGTGGAGTTGCTGTATAGGCATCCCCAATATTTGAGGTCATATTCTCGCTTGGTTCAATGGCTGGTAATAGAAGTAAGGTATCGAAAAGGACTATTGAAATAAATTGACGCGTTAGTAAATCGTTTAAAAAATGATTGTGAATATTTGGTCGATGGTGGACTTTCCTGGCCTGAAGTCACAATGATATGGATCAATCAGATTGTTTCCATAGGGATTCAGGCGTTCACACAACACGACGGAGAAGGTTTGAAGCGATGTCAAAAAGACTAATGCCTCTGTAATTGGCGCTTCAGAGGGTGTTCTTATTTAAGAATAGGGCAAACAATGCTGAGGTTTCTTTTATTGGATATAGTTTCCTCCGATCATATTTTACAAATGAGTGGGATAAGGACTACCTCTCCTTTGAAAATTGTTTATTAGTTTCTTGACGGTCAACAGCGTTAATTTCGGATGATTTAGATTCCGCAACATAATTATAATCCAACCCACATTCAGCTGTAAATTATGCGGCGTAGTTCCTGGCACATCAATTGAGTTTAAAAATTCAGTCAGATAGTTGGTCGCTTCATCCTCGTTGGTCATGCGGTCAACGGATTTGAACGAATTTAATTCTCCAGCGATTTGACTTTGAATATTTCAATTTTCGCTGCTAGTTTTGCCCCTTCAGTAATCCAATCGAAATTTTTATAATTTTGTGACGAAGAACACTTTGGTGATGAGTTCCTCCTTCGATAATGTGAACTGGCAAAAATTTGCAGGGAACAATTTCAATCCAGTCGAAACATCAACAGCAATTTGGCCATTGCCAAGTGCATCAGCAGCCGAATGGTTCGATCAGAAGTCAGAACTAATGCTTCGTTGGGCATTTCGTCGTTAATTTCAAGATCGAAATTCAAAGTTGTCGTGCGAATTTTGTGCAAAATGTCGTTAGTCACCTCGCGGTCGGGTTCGAGGGATGAAATGTCGCTATGATGATCGCAAACAATGCACAAATTTGATTCACTGGCGTAGGAAAAGTTGTATCGTTTTCGAGCAAATTTAAACATTAGCAAACCTGCCTAAAAGTGACGCAAAGCACAGCATCTACAGTACGCAGGGAATCGAAGGGTGTAGGGCCTCTAATGTTCACGAAAATCTGTAAACTATCAAATCATGCGATAAAATGCAAAAGTTTGTCAAAAAATTCAAATTTTTCGTGTTTTTCCGTAATTTTCCACTAAGAATTTTCTAATTGTCCATTCGAAAAGTCATTCCGTATCAATTCAACAAAATATTCCAATCATAAAATCAAATTTTCCAATTTCCCGGGTTTTTCGCAGGGTTTTCATCAAAATGTTCTTTCTTAACAATATTCTCCTGGTAAATACGAATAACTGAAATTTGAGCCAAATCGCCCCAGCTGTTCACAATTGATGAATGACTGACTATACATTTCTCACCACCATTTTTATTTGTCTATCTTAAAGGCACCTGGAAACCGGCATATAAATTTGGCAATAATTGATAAAAAAAACGCAAGCTGATCTTAAAAGAGCGACAGATAATATTCCACCCTTTGATCGGTAATGAACTCTTTAAAAAATAAAGTGCACGACTGGATCGCACGAAACTTTCTCGTTCATATCATCAGTTTGGTTGGTTTATTTTTCTTTTGTTATTGCTTATAGGCTATAAAACAAGATTTTTCAAATTAGTGATGCTGGTAGGTGGTGACTCGAGGTAGGGTTTGTGATGTAAGAATTCTGAGATTTGTTTTTGAATTTGCCCGTGTTTAGGGGTAAATGAATTGCGGGTTTCTGATAGTGTAGACTCCAATTGGTTGGAATTATTTTAAGGTTCATGATTAATATGGTTGAAAAAGATGAAGTGGGAAATATTTGCTAAAAAGGAGTTTCTAGTATTTGTGATTACATTTTAACTGGTCGTGCGGTAATGTTTATAAGCCGTCATTATTTGCATTTTTCTAAGAAAAACTAAGTACGGTGTTTTATTTACAATACTTATGTTATCGTAAATAAGCATTTTAGTCAAAATCTTTAGAAATGATTTTGGAAAATAATGCTTAAAAAATAGTAACAAATATTGCAATGTTGAGTTCGAAAAATTATCAACTATTTAGCTAAAAACTGAGTACAGGGTATTGTTCAGGATGTTAGTATTACATACTTGGTTTTTAAAGTTTTATCCAAATCGAAAATGGCGTTTTCAAGTTATAGACATAACTTGTTTTCAAAATCAGCGTTTCCGGTGGTTTGAATCGAAAATGAAGGACGCAATAATGTTGAAAACGTCAATTGTACTCCAAGTATGCATTTTGGTCAAAATCGTTTTAGCCGTTTTCATGTAGGTAAAACAAAAGCAAACCAAATTCTCAAAATAAGACTTTTTTCAAAAATCCATTATAGACAATTAAGAGAAAAACTGAGCTTGCTATCATGTTAGGAATGACCATATTACATTTTTGAGATAAGGCCACTTTTCAAAAGTACCGTTATTCGACTTTTTAGCCAAAAACTGGGTATGCAACCATGTTAACCCCATATATGATAGTGCAACTATACATTTTGGTTAAAATCGTTAAAGCCGTTTTCAAGTAAACCATAATTAAATAAAGCCTTAAAAAACGACATTTTTCCAAAATAGTCCGTTGAACGATAATTTAGAGAAAAACTGAGTTTGCCATCATGTTGGGAATGACCGTATTACCTTAAATATGAAGTTTTGTCGAAATATTTTTGACCGTTTTTGAGATATGACCAATTTTCAAAATTACCGTTATTCGATTTTTCTGCGAAAAACTGAGTATGCAGCCATCTAAGTTACACCTACTTAAGCCCAAATAACAATTTTGGTTGAAATCGTTAGAGCCGTTTTCGAAAAACTCAAAATTGCTGAATACCGTTAGAACGGCAACACTTAACGTGCAAAAAAAAAAGTGGCCCCGAACTGTAAGCCCACCAACTCCAAATCCGAAGTTTGAAAGAAATCCGTCCAGCCGTTTGCGCTGTAGAGCTCAGGAAGGACGGACAGACGGACAGACGGACAGACGGACAGACGGACAGAATTGCGAGACCCACTTTTTCGAGTTCCTCTATCATCGTAATGTCATATTTGATTAAAATCTCGAGTTCGATTTTTTGTACGATTACAATACCTTTCTCTTACTACGTAATGCGAGAAAGTTAAAAAGTGGGGTTAAAAATCGCATGATGATAAAACAAACAGCGTCGATTTTATAAACAATTGAGTTCGATTTAAAAGATGTTTATTTATAGACTGTAGAACTTGAAAGCGTTTTGTTATCACACGACTTTTGGGGCTCTTTTCCATTTCCATTTCCATTTTGTATTTACACCAATATACCCATTTACTATTTTATTGTTATTGTTATTGTTAAAGAATTAAAATTCACTATCGCGATGTGCCTTCGAAACGTGTCGTCCTTAAGCTGCTCAACTTTTCACTAGTTGATTATGATAATGTACTACCAATTGCGCCAGTTACTTCTTATGACTAAGCAGAATAAAAACTCCTTTTCCTTTTTCCTGTTTTGAGATAGAAATTCACTTACCTAAGGGCGGATTTCCATTTAAGCTTTATTGTGATTTTAGAGACACATGTAGGTACTAAACCCGTTGTAACAAGGGGTACTGACCAATGCACTTCAATGAGGGAACTATGAGGGACATCTGAATTTTATAAACTTCTTCTAGGCATCGAGAAGGTAACAGCCAGAAATTAATCATTATATTAATACGTAAACATCAAAAGTTTCCGTGCACTTTTTAAGTATTTATCATGAAATGAGGAGAATGAAACTTATATCATTCGAAAGGTACTGTGCCATAGATGTGCAGAAATAAAAAATCGTAGGTATATGTCGCCATTAAGACTTGTAAAATAAAGTTAAGAATTAAAATAAATAATAAATAAATTATGTAAAAAACAAGTTGGCTTTCGTTACTTTATCTACAGAAAAAATTGGTCGAATTTCGACCACGGGCGGTACTAGTAATAATAAATATGTAAAATTACTGGCGGCTTCATATCAGGCATTCAGGTCAGATCTTAGCTGACTTTAAATATGCTTTTTGTAATAAAAGCAAGGCAGAAAATTATCCGGTCGATTTTTAACTTTCTCGCATTACGTAGTAAGAGAAAGGTATTGTAATCGTACAAAAAATCGAACTCGAGATTTTAATCAAATCTGACATTACGATGATAGAGGAACTCGAAAAAGTGGGTCTCGCAATTCTGTCCGTCTGTCCGTCTGTCCGTCTGTCCGTCTGTCCGTCTGTCCGTCTGTCCGTCTGTCCGTCTGTCCGTCTGTCCGTCTGTCCGTCCTTCCCGAGCTCTACAGCGCAAACGGCTGGACGGATTTCTTTCAAACTTCGGATTTGGAGTTGGTGGGCTTACAGTTCGGGGCCACTTTTTTTTTTGGACGTTAAGTGTTGCCGTTCTAACGGTATTCAGCGATTTTGAGTTTTTCGAAAACGGCTCCAACGATTTCAACCAAAATTGATATTTGGGCTTAAGTAGATGTAACTAAGATGGCTGCATACTCAGTTTTTTGCAGAAAAATCGAATAACGGTAATTTTGAAAATTGGTCATATCTCAAAAACGGTCGAAACTATTTCGACAAAAATTCATATTTAAGGTAATACGGTCATTCCCAACATGATGGCAAGCTCAGTTTTTCCCTAAATTATCGTTCAACGGACTATTTTGGAAAAATTTAGTTTTTTAAGACTTTATTTAATTATGGTTTACTTGGAAACGGCTAAAACGATTTTAACCGAAATGTATACTTGCACTACCATATATGGGGTTAGCATGGCTGCATACCCAGTTTTTGGCTAAAAAGTCGAATAACGGTAATTTTGAAAAGTGGCCTTATCTCGAAAACGGTTAATACGATTGCAACAAAAATTAATTTTGTATGTAATATGGTCATTCCTAACATGATAGCAAACTCTCTAAATTGTCTATAAAAGATTTTTGAAAAAACGCATATTTTGAGAATTTGTTTTTTTATTTTTTTACCTATATGAAAACGGCTAAAGCGATTTTGACCAAAATGCATACTTGATGTAAAACTGACGTTTCCAACATTATTGCGTCCTTAATTTTCGATTCTAACCACCGAAAACGCTGATTTTGAAAACTGTTTATATCTCGAAAACGCCATTTTCAATTTGGATAAAGCTTTAAAAACCAAGTAATACTAACATCCTGAACAATACCCTATACTCAGTTTTTAGCTAAATAGTTAATCAAGATTATTTTTCGAGCTCAACATTGCAATATTTGTTACTATTTTGTTCGCATTATTTTCCAAAATCAGCTCTCAAGATTTGGACTAAAATGTTTATTTACGATAACATAAGTATTCTTAGAAAAACGAAAATAGGTACCTAATGCCGTCTTTTAAAATCTAATCACAACTACCTACTAGAAATTCATTTTTAGCAAATATTCCCCACTTCTTCTTTTTTCAACCATATTAATCAGGAACCTGAAAATAATTCTAACCAATTGGAGTCTACACTATCAGAACCCCGCACTTCATTTACCCCCAAACACGTGCAAATTCAAAAACAAAATCTCTGAATAATTCTTATATCACAAACCCTACTTCGAGTCATGGCCACCTACCAGCATCACCAATTTGAAAAATCTTGTTTTAAAACCTATAAACAATAATAAAAGAAAAATAAACCAACCAAACTGATGATATGAACGAGAAAGTTTCGTGCGATCCAGTCGTGCACTTTATTTAAACAGCATTAAAGCCCATTGGTTGTTCGCATTATATTGCTCGGTTATTTGAGAACTTCCGACATCAATATGACAAATTTCTTTAAATGTGTTTTAAAGAACTGCCTGAAGTTAAATTTTGTGCTGGCGAAGCAGCCGGGGGCTACAGCTTGTAGACATTGAAATCTTTATACGCGAACGACGCCTCGAGAAAATATTTGCATCTTGCTCAAAACAATAATTCCAGTAAACAGGATTTAAAACGACTCAAATCAACCTTATTTTGGTCAAACTGTTTATCCAGGAAAACGAGTTAAATTCATTTATTCTTTTAATTTTTAAAACTCCTTTGCAACAAACTCTAACCTGCAGAAAGTCTCACCCCACTGATACAGGTCATCTTCTTGGTTGTGGAACATTTTTAAACTCATGAAACTTTAGTAGAGCGTCGAAAAATTGCTGACGATCTTGTAGGAGTTCAATGCGGAAGGGTTGATTAAACAATTTTGTGAAGAGCTTTCATCGATTTGTGCATTATCTATATTTGCGACGTTTTTTGCTGTGGAGACTTATTAAACAAGATACAAAAGAAACGTATACTACGTCCAGTAACAAAATTTAAAAAAATAATCCTCTTTGAAAATGAAAAAGAACGACGATAATGATTGAGTTGTCGTGGTCATTTTGTTGGAGGTGACGGAGTTACATAATGGATACATCAGGCAAGGAACCAGCACACCCACTAAAGCAACTGCATTTTCAGAAGTGCTTGCCGCCCTATCCGCCCACCTAAATTGTTTATATTTCGTTCAATTAGCGATATTTGCAGGGTCTTCCAATAGCGACTTTCAAACTTTGACATTATGATAGAGGCCATGTTGATAAAGCTTTGTCTGTCAAATTGGATGTCATTTATTCAGTCTGTTCATCAAAAAGCGGCGTTATCGGTCCATATTTCTTTGAGAACGACGTCAACGGCGAGCTCTATCGATCAATGGATTACCAACTTCCTTTAGTGTGAACTGGATGATATGGACACCAATGACATGCGGTTTAAACAGGACGGCGCTACGTGCCACATACCTCACGCCACATTGGAAATTCTGCACGAACTATTGGAGGGCATGGTCATCTCACGAGGAGGTGATGCGAAATGGCCACCGAGATCGTGCGATTTGACCCCGTTTGACTTTTTCCCAGGTCCATGCGAATAAGCCACGAACCACAGCGGCCCTCAAAGCCAACATAAACCGCATTGCATCGGTCAAAATCAGCCTGATTTATACACCAGAGTCATGGAAAATTGGATATTTTGGATGCGCACCACTCAGGGATGCCGCGGCGGACATTTAATGCCATCGACAGGCCTTTCAAATGCATAAAAAATGCCCATGACATCTCACACACACTTTGTTTTATTAAAATTTAAAGATGGGAAGCACTTAATGAAATTACCCATATTTATTTTGAAAATAGTACGTATACGCCCCAGTAATTGATTTTTTTAAATTTTCGTCATTTTCTTTAAATCTGTCTTCGAAGTCTTAATCATTTATAAACCTTAAACTGGCTTCTGAGCTTTTTCTAGTTTAGATTTCACTTTTACTTCTTTTTTTCAAACTCTAGTTTGGATGCACAAATAAACATTCACGACTTTTTCAAAAATACTTTTCATCGACTATCCGCCCGTCTTAAGTAATAAAAAAATAATCGTGTCGAACTAATTTAAAGACGACAAATGTAATGACACTAGTCCAACATCAACCGTCGAGGCCACCCATCGGTCAATTCAATTAATTCAACTAGGTATTATGCACACCGATGCGATGGGTTTGCGTTTCAATTACCCATACCCATACCCATGCCGATACCGATACTCAAGCCCACTTTGGATTATAAAGCAATTATAAGTGCATAATAAGAAGATCACATTTATTTCCATTACAGATGATGAAGCGAATTATTATTTCTTACACAAGCCGCACATATAACAATTGCCCCTTCATTTCGAAGCCATGACACAATTTCTATAGTTCCATGGTATGGAACATTCCACTTGTCCCCCGTTAATGGTGTCTAAAGAAGTGCGTCGGTAGCGTAATTTCAATTTGCAGTCTAAAATCTGAAGACGGACATTTAGGTACTTGGAGATATTTTCCATGTAAATTGAAATAGCCGTCGAGTGTTGAACGTGACCACTAGGCAGTGCTGCCACTTTTGTGACCGAACAAGTGTCATCTGGCCATCCTCTTGTTGCACGATGGGATGGAAATAATTTCCGTTCAATGATACTTGCGGTGTGACAACGCGAATGTTTATGGTTTTCGCTCTCGCAAGTGACAGAGGGCATTGAGTGTTTTTTTTTTCATTGTTGGTTGTGAAATATTTACAAAGGCAGATGTCGCTTCTGGTTGGTGGTGAATGAGTTGTAAATGCGTGCACTTGGAAATTGTAGGGGCGTCCTCTTGGAATAACATTAAGTCTCACATTCACTTTGAAGGGGCTTTATGTCTTGCCAGATGGACTGCAAATTTTATGGCGCACACTGAACAGTAGATAATATATTTTCATGAGTTACTGATGCTTACAGTGACTTCCGTTCATAAGATTAATTGGGAAAATACTTACAAAGCTAGTAGTTGATGGAAAAATATTTACGAAATTAAAAGGAAATTCCAGAGTACCTACGTGCAAGCAACTGATATATTTACTGCTGCAGCTACTAGACGCCTGTCGTCATTCGAGAATGGAATTCTTATTTGTTTTTGCCTATCAATGCCAAAGCCATGAAAGTTAGCTAGAAATACTCAAGTAATCCTACCTTACTCGCCTTCAAACTTATACTCCATAAAAGACAAGCCTTCATATGAGCTTGCCCGGTTAGCAGACACAAAATTTAAAATAAATTTTCTTTACGTTTCAGCTGCAGCGTAATATGAAAGGATGAAGTTTTGAAACTGCGCAGATATCAACGTGCATGCCTCTGTGCATGCTAGACACCGCGGGAAAACTCTCGGAAAAGCTACTTAAGCCACGGCTTATAACGGCAGTACAAACGTCAGGTTCGTGGATGGAAGAGCACGGACTCAGCCTAGCTACAGAGAAAACTGAGATAGTCCTTCTCACGAATAAAAGGATCCCCACACAAATTGACTTCCAAATCGGGGCAGAAGTAATAAGAAACAGTACCGCGGTGAAGTACTTCTGATTGAGGCTCGACACAGAGCTATCATACTGGCAACAAATAAAGACAGCAGCGGAAAGAGCCTCAAAAACAACTGCATCACTGAGCAGACTGATGGCAAACGTAGGCATCCCAATGGCCAGTAAGCGAAGGTTACTCATGGCGACAACGCACTCCATCCTTCTTTACGGCAGCGAAATTTGGGCAGACGCACTTAAACAAGAGAAGTACCGAAAACAGATGGCGGCTGTCTAAAGATGGGCACCGGTGACCAAAACTGGAAGTGTGTATGCTCTTTCGTTGAAAAGCTACTGAAAAGGCAAAAATGGAGGAGGACATACCCTCTCAAGTCTCAAGATTAAATAAATTGATGAAAGCCACACCGGCAAGAAAGAATAAACCCGCAAAGTGAAAAAGCCGGTCCCCCGAGGGGAAAGGAAACGACATAACTCTGAAGTAATGCGCAAGCGGTTCCGGAGTGGATGGTGTCAAGTGGAAAAGGGGCACGGAAGACTCATACTACTTGAAACAGAGCGGGACTGTTTTTCGTACGCATTAGCCTTTTTCCGCACTCCCTTGGCAAAACAAAAGCCGCCTCCGCCTTGGCGAAATAAGACGGCAAAAGTTTCAAATCGTTTCAAAACTGAACAGGGTCGACTCAGCTGTAATTGAAATAAAAGGCTTACGAATCCGTTACACAAATGTTGGCTTTGACTTAGGGTGCAATTATAGCGACACGAAAAATGCAAAATTTCTTAATATCCAATTTGCAGAAGTAAGCCGTATCTGGAAATGAAGATCCTACAAATCTGTCACACAAAACATCATCGGCTTTAACTTACTACTCGCATATCTTCTAAGAGCCACCCGTTCGGCGTTAGGATCGCGAATTTTGATTGCATCCCAACTGCGAGTGTATTCTTCGGTGTTCTTATTCAACTGGAATTGCAGGCGACAATTTTAATTGTATAATTTCAAGCACACTCACCTTGATAACACGTCCCGAGATCATGACTCTGACACACGTGCACCTACCGCCTTGTGTATCACTCACCAATAACGTAATCCTATTGTCCTTGCTTGAATCCATTGCCGCCAGATCTAAAGTCCGCATGTAAAAGTATATATCTCCATTAGATGTCGACATGAATGTCAAATCAGTTGTCAGTGGGTATCCTTCGTTTGATTTATGTGTCGAAAAAGTTGCAAAAGTAGCCCAGTTTGTCTGATGCACCAGGCGAAGTGCTTCCGCACCGGCATTAACCGGAGGGGCCTCCTCTTGTTCCTCTGAACACGCGTCAATGGCAATGGCGGAAACCAGCAGACCGTACAACACTAATTGAATCATCTTTACTGATCAGCGGCGAGATTCGCAATGAGTTTTTATAGCAATCTGCGAATGCTCGTGCTCGTATCTCTAGACCTAAAGGTCAGTCCCTTGAGAAATCATTTCCATTGAAATGGGAATTGTCAACGACAAGCGCTTTTCTGGGATTAGCTAAAAAAAACTCTTGGCGTCAATCAAATATGGTCAGAGCTTTGAGAACAACAACAACGCTCACATGGCGTTCATTCAATAAGTGCACTGGGGTAAACGCCACCCACCACAAATTTCGCCATCTACTGCTGAATTTTCGAACTAGACCTGTGCATATTTGGAGCTTTTAACATGCAATATCTCAATGTCACTGTTATTTATATAAATAACTAATTCATATTAAAAATTCCAGTACTAATATACACTACACATGCAAACCAAAGCGAGCCACGTGGAGTTTTGTGGAACCCCAATGTTTTCGGAGCTATAGTCAGTTAGCAAACGCCTATAGAAAGGTAGTTTCTGATCATATAAGCACGAATTTTCTATAACAGGGATGGATATCAAAGTCTGTTAAGCGTCTTGAAATATCAAGCTTTAGAAGAAACTATAAAAACTGCTTACAGATGAAAAGTTTTCCTATAAGAGGTGTTATTTTGAATAGCCCGCTATTTCGGTAGCTGTCACTTTTGAAGCTGTTATTTTTTGACATTTGACAAGTAGAAACTACGCCATTACTAAAAATGGAACGATACACGCTTCAACAACGCATTAAAAATTATAAAAATTCACTACAAAAATGGTGAAAATGTTGCAGTCACAGTTCGCAAAACTAGAGCATTTTTGGGTCGTCGTGAAGCAACTTGTCGGACCGTAATAGAAATTGGTGGAAAAATTCGAGCTGTTGGGACAAGTTAATGACGTGAAGAATAAAACCCGTGCACTTCGCTCAAGAACAACTGAGAATATTGCTGCTATTGCCCAAAGTGTTGAAGAAAACCCAGGTTTGTCCATTCCTCGTCGGTCTTTGGAATTGGGAGATGATAAATTATTTTTTATGGCCGGAGTTGGATGGTATTGATCTGGACAACGTTTACTTTCAACAAGATGGCGCTACGTGCCACACAAGCAACTTTTACGGGAAAAGTTTCCGGACCGTGTTATCTCTCGAAGAGGTGATCAAAATTGACCACCGAGATCTTGTGATTTAACACCTTGCGACTTCTTCCATTGGGGCCACGTCAACAGCCCAGCGTCGATTCAAGACCTTAAAGATGGAATTCGTGAGTCTATCGAGGGGCAGCCACTTTGCGATTTTGTTATGGAAAATTTCATGAAAAGGATATGGTCCTGTAAGCGTGGTCGAAGTGGTCATTTGGCTGATGTTGTTTTTCATTATTAACGACTTACCTTCCTTTATATTATGAAAAAAATATCCGATCATTTATCTCAAAAAATGACATTTTTCTTTGAATATCAAAATAACACCTCTTATTGGAAAACCCTTTATTAACAGACACCCACGCTATGGCTTGACGAATAGCTGTGATTTCGGCTTCCATAAGCTTATAAGATCGCGTGTATTCTATCCGTATGCTAGTTGAATACGTTGCCGCAACTGCCTTGTTTTATAGAGCAATCAACGTAGTAAAAGTGACAGCAACGACAAATTAAGCTCTGGCGTTTTATAGAAATTCAGTCCAGACCAATCAATAGTCGGTTAAAGACGGTAAGTATTTATAATGTCATCAATAATAGAGACGACTGTTAGCCGCTGTAAAAGAACGCAAAGTAAAATACTGCTTGTTCGTCAAATAAATTAACATTTGGGTACAATAGTAGCAAAAGTTGGCTAACCTTGGCATAATTCCAAAGTTTAGACCCGTTGGTGAAATGTTAAAAGTTCCCTAAGTTCTGCCTTGAACTTATTGGCTGGACCTGTCCATGTGTCCCCTCTCACGAGGACCGTATTTGTAAATAAATTCCTTTTACTCAATCACTCAGTCAATTTTTGTTTATAATTTGGAAGTGTTATATCAAAATTTACATAATTTGTTACAGATATATGATAGATGTAATGTAATAAGAAACAAAAAAATAGTTATTTATAATAATAATTAAATAAAAATTTATAAATAAATAAATAAAATATATTTACATAAATAAGAAACAAATAAATAAATATGAACAAAGCGATATACCTATAAAAAAAACCAAATAACATTAATAAATTTATCAAATTAAAAAGTGAATATTAAAGTAAATAAATAATTATAAATAACTGACAAAATTATATTAACAAAAAAGTTTATCAATATATATATAGGTAAATAAACAATTAAATCAACACAAAATTATATATAGAAATTGCAAATTAACAGTTAAGGGTATGAAGCTCAATATTTAATTGTTTAATTAGAGGATTTTCAGGCATGTCACTTCTGATTTAAATTTTGTCAATAAGTTTGCGTATTGTGAAGAAGATCATTTCAATATTGGCTCTTGCATGTAGCAAGTAAGCATTTCTTAACCAAACTTCATTGATTCAGAACAATGGATGACAAATATTTAACCGACTCTGTGCGTATCCATTGGCCGCGTTTGATTGAACACACTTGTATGCAAATCTTCATTAATTGTGCGTGACACTTAAAAAAAATAAAACCTCAATTATGCAAAGTTCCATAATTATGCATAGCTACTGTGTTTTTTTTATAATTGGTTGCGCATGACATTACACGGCGCCAGTTTAGTGATTTATGGTTATGGTTATGGCGAACCTTGTAACAAACATTCCAATGAATTTCAAAGACGCTGTAAAATTTGTTTTCCCCAAAATGTATACCACATTCTCGAGCGCACCAATGACATTTACAAAGCTACACATTCAGCCTAATATTCTAGTTTTACGATGACTCATGCGGCAGCTTTAACTTTGAGACAATTTTTCACCTGCGTCTAATAGTAGCAGCACTTTACAGTTTAAATGCAAATTCAATGTGAGACCACTCCTTACATAGATACTTTTAGATATATATATTTTTCTTATAATCTTCTAACGGGATCGTAATGTCGCTCCGAACATGCACATTGCCCTTAACTTTTCGTGAATTTCAAATGTGCTAACAAATTCGTCGTGATTGGGGGCCAATTCGAGTTGTACGAGGAGTAGGACCCCCCTAGGAGTGTCCATGGATATAACAATTCGACACTGCGCAGTCGAGTGCTGTGTACGATGTCATCGTCATGGTCTCTTACCTTGTGTATGTCAGTTCAATTGAGACAATCATATTTGAATATTATTAATACGCCCCCGTACATAAATTCACAATGCCACAGCGAATAATGGTGGAATGTGCAGACTTTTATGACAATTGTGGCTGTCATTAGGCTTGTCTTAACTTGTTTGGGTGCGTTCGTTAATGAGAACGAGATGGTGGAGTTCTTGGGTTGGATGATGTTATGTGATCATTGCTGAGAGTTTGCGAATCTTCGACCATCGGCTTACACTATGGTTCACTGGTGCGGGGGAGGACGAGATCTCATGTACCTTTAAGCTGTATAGTTACATATGTATATGGAATGTCAAATTGTATGTAAAGCCCAAGGGATTTTAAATATTTCCGCAATGCCATCATATGCTTTGATTACATTATTTCAAATCAGCTAGCAGTCTGGGAGGATACTCTTTCCTGGATTGGCGTGAGTGAAGGCACATTCAAAAACCAATCATTCTTAAGTCGACTAGATTCATGTGGGCTAGATATACATCGAATGCAACAACTTCATTGGTCGGTAACAACTTCGTTCCAACGTCAGCCACATACACAAAATACAGGTCTTTTTATCTGGTAGTTCCGCGTTTTTCATGTCTAACGTCCGAAAGATATTTTTTTGTTCCTGCTATCTGCCTTTGAAATTCTCTCCCCCGTAACTTGCGAGAGCTAACTGATGCACGATGGTTTAAAAAATAACTTCAAGATTTTTTTCTTATCCATATGCCTCTTCAAGCAATTTAAATTTCAGTTAAAATTAATTTAAAAATAATTCTAAAATAAATATAAAAATAAACTTTATAAATATAAAAGCAATCTAACTTAACTTTCAAATCATTTATGGATATGAAACTAAAAGCTGTTTATCTTTCACCTTCTTATAAGTGAAACCTTACAGCCTTATTTGAAAGGCAGAGACTGCTTTACTTTACGCATCCCTTACAATGCGGAAAAACGTGATTTATAAACAAAAACACTTTGCTTTTAGTCTGTATAACTTTAAACGCAAAAATTTGTTTTACGCATTTCATATTTTGTTTCGTTTATATTTTTTCGGGGTAAATTTGAAATTTTAGAACAAAATTAAAAATTGAATTTATACAACAGTATTTATACAACAGTATTTTGATGGCCAATAAAAACGCAACCAAAAAGAGAGAATGATTTTTGTGTGTGCATTCATTTCGAAAACTGTGTAAATTTGTGCCCAACGAATTTTACCTTTGCTCAGGCCTGCGACTGCGATATTCGATATTAGAATACACATACAGATACACGTATGATTGTCGGTTGTAAAATGATAATATTTAGGAAAGCTTATCCGTCAAAATCATCTGGTATCGATTTCAGAGCAAAAATGTAATAGATTTCGGTGTTTTTGTAATAGTTTATCCAAAGTATTACCTATTTAGACACAAACCCCGTTCAGTAAAGCTACTGCGGCAAAATGTTTATAAATAGGTAACAAATTCAGAAAAGGCACGTAGAGTCTGCGTAAATTTGTACGCGATGTTCAACCAAACAACATCGTAGAGGCATTTTAAGGGAGTCTAATAAATACGGCTGTTATTGTGTAAGATGTATATAAATAAAAAAGAAATAAGCAACGACTACAATTATTGGCACCATAAGGAAATTTCAACTTTAATCAAATATAATTTGTAGAGTAATTTGAAGTTATTGTGTACCAGAGTATAAATTATAAGATTTCCCGTTGATTAAGTTTCATAAATAGAGATTCATTTGTTCAAGATATATTTAAAAAGCCATTTTATAAAAGCCTACCATAAACAGCAATTAACGCCATTTTTAGAAACAGAAAAAACATGATGTTTTAATAAATGGATAACTACTTTATTTATATTTTTTTTTTTGGAACGTTTTATTTTAAGTTACTAAATAATAAATACCTACATTTTATATTTATCACAGGAACTTTAATTTTTTTTACTTTTTTAAGGAACTTAGCTATATTTAATTAATAGCAAATAGATTATCAGGCAAGCTACTCATTGTATTCACCCTAAAGTTGAATATGACCTTTGTTTTAAAGGTTCTGAATATAGAAGACGATACACGACTTACAAAAATACTGGTGCGGAAAGCAGTAAGAACAAAAACGCTTTTCTTTAAGGACTGGAAAAACTTCGCCACAAAATACAAGATTAGGCTAGATTTAGAGGAGACCAATATTTCGGACTGGCAGAGGATTTCTCAAAAATTTATATTGGAGGTAGAACAGGCCATAAGAATTGAAAATTTTAGCCTAGCAGAAAGCTCAAGCACACGCCGTTTATACAAACAACTCCAGCATCGACATAATATGGCCTATCTGAACACTAACCTCAATACTGCCCAAATAAATATCACTGGTAATTCGAGCGCGAGGAGAACTACTCAAGCTTAATTGGATGCCACATCGGGATGACCTTCCGCAGCGCTGCAGTTTGTGTAACACTGGGAAAAACGAAGACGCGATACATTTCATCGGATCCTGCCCCATTATGAAGGAAATACGGCGTAATCACTTTGGTGCCTACACACTGGTATTGCAAGAACTAAAAAATATTCTTAACGATAGTCGTAATTGGAGTACACTTGCCTCGTACTGTGAGACTGCTCTTAATTATAGAAAACGAATTATTGATGAAAACTTTTAAATGTAAACTAATCCAGCTATTGCTTTATTGACATTTATGTGTAAATTATTGTTAAATTTGTTGTCAAATCTCGGCAGACGGCTACGCCATGCTTAAATGTACAATTTGTATGCATAGTTTCATGTGTAATTATTTTGATATAAAATTGTTTTGTTCTTAATTTGTACTTAATAAATAAAAAATAAATATACAAGCTACAAGCTATACATTTTTCACAAGAGTTATGAAAACTCAAACATTAATATAGCTACAAACATTTGTAAAGGAAAATAAACGAAAAATATTCATTGCCGATTTAATTAAATAAAGTAAATAATTTCTTACTACTGTAATACTCTTTTTTTAGGGCAAACAAACAAACAAGAAATATTTTTTAGTAGGTATTTAATTTATAGCAAAATTTAATAAATTAAAGTAAGTAAAAAAATATTTGTAAATATTGAAAAAATTAAGCTTGGCATTACCTATGTTTAAACTGAAATTAATAACGGTATATATATATTTATTTATTAGTTGTATCATTGAACCGAATTTTGTTTATAATAAGTCAGTAACTTTTTCAACAAGATATATTAATAAACGACTTTTTGAATGCTTTATTATACGAGTGGTAAATATAAAAAGTTTTCATTAAAAAATATAAAGGGAGGGAGTAAAAAACAAAACAATTTAAGTTTTAAGCTACTTTTTCGGCCCTACATTACAAATTTAGTTCCTCTAGGTTTAGTAAAAAGTTTGCGGTATTCTTGCTGCCATTTTCTGTAGGGAAGAGTTCCCACAAGATGTGTTTGCTTATACGGTTTCTAGAGTAGGTGACTCAACATTTCAACGATAAACAGAACAAGCTGCCCAGCGACATGACCAATTGTAAAACTACGCACTTTATCTTGGAAATGGCTGAGATGTGAATAGGTATGGAGCGCGGACAACACATCACAATAGAGAAAGATTTTTCCTAAGATATAACGATAGGAATACTCTCCGGGCACTGCCTTCTTAGGAAGCATGCCATGAGATTAGGCTTAGCTGATACATGCAGGTACTGTGAGGACCTACAGGTCGCGGAAGACATCACACACCTTCTTTGTGAATGTCAAGCAATTGCTCGGAGTAGAAGAAAGTACCTCGGCACGTACTTCTTTAATAGCTTGGAAGAGGTTGGTTCCTCAAATAGTATTGAGGCCATACTTAAATTTTGTAGGGAAATCGAATGCTTTAGGTCCGTAATGGTTCCCTGGGGATCTCGATGTGCCCGATATGGTGCCTGGTCTTTTGTGACGATCTCACAACCCGTATCAACCTAACCTAACCTTCCTAAGATATGGCGCAGTAGAAAGGCGGAGAAAATAGCTTGATTTACTAGATGCTAACTACCCAACTACCGAGCTATTTATTTCGAACTGATGAACCCATTATATGATAACGTGCGTGTAAAGCTACTTTCAAAAATGGAAGACAATCAACTTAATTTCAGCCAATCGCATTAAATGAGCCACTAATTTAATATTGATCCCAAAATTTCGTTAAATCGTTAGAACTTATAAAAATGCATACCAAGAAACCTGTAACTATTGTCCAGCTTTTCAGGGTTCTAAAAAAATATTGTTAAGCCTCGGAATGCTAAAGACGTGAAGAGAATCTACCTTTTTCAAGTCACAGTTGAAAGCATTCACTAGATTTAAAAGTCCTTATGAGTCCAAATCACTTCCTTCTTTTATTTAGCTTTTCAAAATTAAATGGGCTTAAAAAAATAAGTCCGGCCGAGTCTTCTAGCCACCAGAATGGACCTATAATTTTGTTCTATGTGTGCCCTGACTACAAAAAGACAGCTGCCTAACTCCAAGGTGTCAATTGGATGCAAATTTTGCTCGCTTTAGTTGTAGATGGCAGTTGAAGGGTAAGCGTTCGGCACACTCGCCTGTTTCCAAAGTCTCCCAAATATTTCATTCTAAAAACAACTTCAACTTCCATACACACTTTATTGAAGATCACCGATTGCTTCTAAACCCGCTCTTCTACTCCGAACTATTTCATTAAATCGACACATAAAAAATGAGTTTTAGGTCGTTTGCGAAATGATCTCACAAACCGAATCACTTCCTTCCTCGAGCCATTAAATCGGCCCACAAGATCATTTGCATTTTCTGTCAAAAACCACAACTCTTCTCGCATCAAATCCAGACCACGCTACGTGCGTAGATGTTCTTCATATTTATGCAAACTGCGACTGAAAAGAAAACAAAAGAAAAAACCACAAGAAAAACAACATTTTTCGCAACATGTTTCAATTCTTTTTGTTGCAACGTCATCCCAGATGAGTGTGACGCTTCGTTAAGTTTCTTAAGCAATTTTTTTCTCATTGCTACAATTTCACGCTAAGCAAACAAGCAACGTAAACAAACGAAAAGTTGTTTACATCAATTTTTTTTTCCTACTCTTCTTTATTAAATCTGCGAAACATGTGTCGGATATGATTGCATGATGCTACAGTTTGGCGCCCAACGAAAGGCCAGAACAGAAAAAAAATAACATTTCCATAATTTTGCGCAATCCCACTTCAAATGGAGTGAACAAAAAATATGGTTTTAGTTGAAAAATTCGTTTTCATTTAATAACATTTCACACGCATGCTGGTTTTTATTATGGGAAGCCACAACGGACCGACCTTCGCTTAATTGAATACTTTGGCATCGGAAATAAATTTGGCGCCAACCTCGCTTCAAAAATGCAAATCACATCCATAAACTAGCGAGACTGTGTCGCTAATCACATTTAAATTCGCAAAATTAGATAAAAATTTTTCTGTTTGTTTTACGATAATCTTTTGCATGACAATCATGCGGATTGACGTGAACTCAGTTTTGTGTAGCCATACTCCCGCGCATTCATTGAGAAAGGGAAGAGTAATTAATTCGACGCAGCGATTTCTCATAAAATGATGCAAATTGATGTGATGTGTATCTGACGATGAGAAATTGCTCTCGAAGACGAGCCACAATGGCTGGGTTGTGATCACTCTTAATGAGTGAGCCACGAACGAGTTTTATATTGTTAATTAATTTCCAAGTGATTTATGGTGGCAATTTTTGTTTAGTTTTGATTATTGTGTGGAATTTTGTTTTTGCCTGCATTCTAATAGTAATTGTTATTGTCATCATTGTTATTAATGGAGTCCGCAATAGAAAGGCTTGGTTGGCTAACGTATCACGTGCGGGCTTTGAGTGATTTCGGATTTGTGTGTGCGAATGGAATTTTGTTGAAGGAATATTTTACGCAAGTAATGGTTGATTTATTAAATTGGGTTGTAAAAATAGCAAGATGCTGATTTTTCTATGCGGTTGGGTAGCAATTATGTAGCTCTTGTTGCTGAGAAATGATAAATTTTCTCAAAACTCAAAGTTAAGGGCAGAAAATCCAAAAAAAAAAAAAACAGTCCGACTTCCAATTGCAGCCTATGGAGCAAATTCACACATCCTTTTCACTGTCCCATCTATCCATTACAAGCTTATCTGAACCTTCCATAGCTCTTGATCTTCTACCAAAATATCGGGTTCGGGTAAGACACGTCGGATCTTAAACAACGCCCTTCTTCTCAGCCACTCTTAGGGTTGAAATGCCTTCTAAATTAACGTTCTACTTTAGGGGAGACCTCATGTAATTTACTGTTCCCTTCCTGGCGCCGGAATCTCAATTCGAAAGCTTTTTAAAAACCGATGGCTTAAGCTTTGACAACAAATTCGATTCTCCTGATAGTAGCTTTCATCAGGCTTAAAAATAAACCAGCTTGACCAATGCTAAAATGAAAGGATATCATCAATAGAGGCAACGAAATATTTTAATTTGTCCAACAGTTTAAAAAAAAACTCCCCTGACTTGCAGAGCGCAGTGGATATGCATTCTTTGTCTCTTCTTTCAGCTTACAAACCGTCCGGCTGCGTACTGAAGTTTAGCCTGAGAAGACAAAGTCCAATCCTTAATTTAATGTCATTTTCCCAAAGGCAGCTTGAACAATTTTTGTACAAAGAACTCTTACGGCTTGCAAAGTTTATATTGATGAGCTCAGTCGAATGCAAACTCCCAAGCCTTCTCAAGCACCATTCTCAGTCGGTATATACCGCAAACCTGACAACAGATTTATAAAGATAAGTAAATATAGAAGCTACCGCTTTTATGAGCAGCCTGTTAGTCAGTTGGTAATTTGCAGCATTCATTTACCACTTTAATGGTACATGGAAGGCCTGGTTTACATAAGAGCCCTTATGTATTTTGGGCCAGATTTTATCCAGAAAGCGATTGCTTTTTAATATTCAGTAATATTCTGGAGTAATTGCTTCACGGACGATCTCTCACTCCATCTGCGTAGAGGATAGGATGGCCTTCAAGTCTAGTCTCCAAAGCAGAATTACAATCGAAAAAGTATTGTTGTTCCGAAAAGTAGGTACTTCCTACAAACAATTATTTCCTCTTTATATAAAGGGTCTTTCATTAGGTGCTTCCCATATTCATATTTAAATAAATCAAAGCGTGTGTGAGCATATTTTTTATTCGTGATGATATTGATGATGAAATGACCGCTGCGGCTTCCCTGGGTGGCGCACATCCGATATGTCCAATTTTTATAACTCTGGCGCATAAATCAGGCTGAATTTGACGGATGGCATTTGTTGGGTTATGTTTGGTTTGAGGGCCATTGTGGTTAGTGGATTATTCACATGGACCTGGGAAAAAGTCTAACGGGGTCAAATGGCATACGATCTCGGTACCCAATTCACATCACTTCCACGTGAAATAACCATGCCCTGGAATCGCTCACGAATTTGCAATGTGGCGTGAGCTGTCTGGCATGTAGTGCCATTCTGTTGGACTTACCCATTTCCAGAAATAGGCCTTCCGTTAAGTGGGCGAAGCGCGCGGAACGTTATCCGAAGAGAACACCCATTTTGATTAAACAATTTCATCATTTGCAAGTGTTGTTTAACGCTTTGTCCGTCTACAGTCCCCTCTTTCCCCGTGGGCACTTTGGGCAAGTGCCCAGGGCCATGCGATCGATAGGGGCCCCCTCAGATCAAATACAAAGTCCCTACTCCCTGTCAGATCACCAAACGATAACCAAAATTTATTTATTCGCGTTAATAAAAATAAATACTTGTTTATCTACTTTCTATGTCTATTCTAACAAAATAGTGTTCTGTCAAAGTCATAGGGGCCCCATTATCCTACTAAGCCCAGGGCCTCCAACAGGTAAAAGACGGCACTGTCCGTCTATGGTGATTTAGCAAAATAGTCTGGATAAATGACAGCCAATTTGACAGATGTAGCTTCGCGATATGGCCGCTATTAACTGTCAAGTTTCGGAAGTCCCTGTTGGAAGACCATGTAGAAGCTCAAACACAAAGTGAACTGAAAATACTTCTCCGAAAAAATGCGTCTGATAAGGAGTTCCAAGTAGCAACATTTTTTCAGAAAAAGGTTATTTGGAAATATTAAAAGGAATGAAAGTGCGGTTTCCTATCATTGTATGACCGAAGAGTGTAAGGTTAAGGTCTCGTGGAAAATTTAGTTCAACTTGCAAATTTCGTGTAAAAATCCAGAGTCGAAAGGAACAACATACCTAGGTCTTAGTTATTACATCGTAAATCACTTCAATGGCACTTCTTGTGTTTCAAGGCGCTCTATTATAAAGCCAATGTGTGTGCAAGCTTCATTACAAAATTAGCGGTCCGTAGGCGAATTCTCACAATTGAAGTGGAAAAGAGGCGGCATTTTGAAAAATTTTGCAGCCGAGTTGCTCAGCTGGCGTTAGTAGTCAAATCCTATACCACTTATATGCTTCGCTGTCCCATTTTAAACAAAAAACTCGTGATAATAAAGTAGGTAAATCAAACCATAGACGGCCACCTAGTAAAGGGTACCCAAGCGACATCTGCGTTTGCACTGTGTGTTGTGTTGAGTGTTGACAGTTGACAGTTGACACCCCTTTGTTCAACCCGCTTTTTATGATCAAAATAACGCGTTTTGTTCTTTGTAGTCGGCTCAATAAATTGTTCGCTTACAAAATTCGTCGGGCTGCATTGCTGATAATGTCCGATTAGTCGGTTTCTATGTTTTCTAGCGAAGCTTTTATTTTCAGCTACGACTGTTGGAATTCCAATATCCCTGTAGATATCGACGTTTCTAATATACCATGGTGCTGGAACAATTTCTCTATGCACTTTACTTTGAAAAGTTTGTAAAATACTGGCACTCATTTTCTTGGTACAACACACCGGCCTTAGCCCTTGCTTGTATAAAAGCAGTTTGTTCTCGGTACTGAGCGGGGAGTGTTTACCGAGTAACCAGTATTTCTCCATATTTGTTATTTGAAAGCAAATGTAAAATATATATTTTTTTCCCAAGGTACACGGATGTACACAGATATATGCTTTGACTTCCCATTTTAAAATGTTCACGCCACGCCACGCCACTGCTACGCTTATATGTAACTCAAGGACGCCTGTGCCGATTTCGATGATTCGCACTTATTCGGACTGGTCTCCGTCCAAACAAGAAGAAAACTCAAGAAAATTCCCGAAAAATCTCCGAAAATAAAATTATAAAGAAAATTCAATTTCCCATATTTCCAATATTTTCCGACTCATGATAAATAACGTTATATGTTTATGTAACGTTGTGACAATTTTTTTCGACAAGTTTTTGCACCAAATGTGTGTGACAATTGCAGAAATTTTTGTCACACATTAAAAACGAACATGATTTCAAATGTGGTTCCAGTATGGTAAGTAGATGGCGTTGTGTGAATCAGCTTTTGACAGCTGATTCATTTGCACAATAAATTTTAGGAGTTTTAAAAGGTAAGAAACTAGTTTGATATAGTAGGGATGCTGCAAAAATATTAATCTTATGTGCCCAAATATTGGTTTATTGCTATACAGATACTTTAGAAAGTGCGGACACTTGCTTTATGTGCCAGATTAACATTGATTATTGAAAAGGTCCATTGAGATTTTAAATAAAAACCTATGTAAAATTCGTTAGAAAACTTGAACATTCGAAGTATTGCTTACTTTCTTCTTCGGGATTTGTTCGTAGTTCGTAGAGGTTTGGGAAAAAAGTAGGTGCCGCTGTAGTAGGCACACATTTCGTTTTTCAGTTCAAATCAATTACCGTTACACAAGCGGCGCTGTTGTCGATCTACAAAACCGCTTTCAATGAGACTTTGTGAATGCGTATGGTTGTTTCCAACTTGAAAGATGGGATAGTTTTGGGCCCTAAATTGTATCCAAATGGAAATAAAGTGTATTCAAGAACTATAAAAATAGAAAACCTGGGATTGGATTGCATTGTAAAAACTTAAATTAATAAATACTACGCTACTTCTACGCTATTTTTATGTAATACTAGCTGACCCGTGCTCGCCTTCCCTCACCCGCCGTTTTTTTTATAAATATGTTCCCTCGCTTGGACCTTTCTTAAAGCAATATAAAGCAAAAACAAAGACAACAAAAACGTAATTTTAATTCCTACTTAAGTCTACACAAAAAAGATCAACCTCAAATGTCGGCGAAAAGAAGCAACACGAATGAAACAACTTGACATTGACACACGAACCCCACCCCAGCCCATTTCCAAACTTTTCCCAATGAACAACATGAACAACATATAAAAACGTGTTCAACTTGAATGTATGCGCTGAAAAGAGACGACTGCCCATTGAAGTGCGAAACATATGATCACGTAAGAGCGCGCACATAATAATCACACACACACTACTGCAACGATGATGTTTTATATCTTAAATGATTCAGGGGAAAATTTACTAAATTCACCCGCTTTTTTAACTTTCTCGTATACGTAGTAAGAGAAAGGTATTGTAATCGTACAAAAAATCGAACTCGAGATTTTAATCAAATCTAACATTACGATGATAGAGGAACTCGAAAAAGTGGGTCTCGCAATTCTGTCCGTCTGTCCGTCTGTCCGTCTGTCCGTCTGTCCGTCTGTCCGTCTGTCCGTCTGTCCGTCTGTCCGTCTGTCCGTCCTTCCGGAGCTCTGCAGCGCAAACGGCTGGACGGATTTCTTTCAAACTTCGGATTTGGAGTTGGTGGGCTTACAGTTCGGGGCCACTTTTTTTTTTGCACGTTAAGTGTTGCCGTTCTAACGGTATTCAGCAATTTTGAGTTTTTCGAAAACGGCTCTAACGATTTCAACCAAAATTGTTATATTGGCTAAGGTAGGTGTAACTAAGATGGCTGCATACTCAGTTTTTCGCAGAAAAATCGAATAACGGTAATTTTGAAAATTGGTCATATCTCAAAAACGGTCAAAACTATTTCGACAAAAATTCATATTTAAGGTAATACGGTCATTCCCAACATGATGGCAAACTCAGTTTTTCCCTAAATTAACGTTCAACGGACTATTTTGGAAAAATTTTGTTTTTTAAGACTTTACTTAAGTATGGTTTACTTGAAAACGGCTTTAACGATTTTAACCAAAATATATACTTGCACTACCATATATAGGGTTAACATTGCTGCATACCCATTTTTTGTCTGAAAAGTCGAATAACGGTACTTTTGAAAAGTGGCCTTATCTCGAAAACGGTCAATACTATTGCAACAAAAATTTATTTTTTATGTAATATGGTCATTCCTAACATGATAGCAAACTCAGTTTTTCTCTTAATTGTCTATAATAGATTTTTGAAAAAAGGCATATTTTGAGAATTTGTTTTTGTTTTTCGTTTTACCTACATGAAAACGGCTAAAGCGATTTTGACCAAAATGCATACTTGGAGTAAAATTGACGTTCTGAACAGTATTGCGTACTTAGTTTTCCATTCGAATCATCATAAACGCGGTTTTAAAAAAACCTCGAAAACGCCATTTTAGATTTGGATAAAACTTTAAAAACCACGTAATACTAACATCCTGAACAATACCCTATACTCAGTTTGAAGCTAAATAGCTGAGCCAAATTATTTTTCGAACTAAACTTTGAAATATTTGTTACTATTTTGTACGCATTATTTTCCAAAATCAGCTTTAAAGATTTTGACTAAAATGCTTATTTACGATAACATAAGTATTCTTAATAAAACCTTGTACTTAGTCTTATAACCATTACCGCACTATCAGTTAAAATGTAATCAAAACTACTAGAAACTTTTACTTTTTAGCAAATATTTCCCACGTCTTCTTTTTTCAGCCATTTTGACCATGAACCTTAAAATAATTCCAACCAATTGGAGTCTACACAATCAGAAACCCGCACTTCATTTGCAACCCCCAAACACGTCCATCGATAAATTCAAAAACAAACCTCTAAATTCTTTCATCACAAACCCTACTTCGAGTCATGGCCACCTCCCAGCATCACAAATTTAAAAAATCTTCTTTTATAGCCTATAAAGTATAAACAATAATAAAAGAAAAATAAACCAACCAAACTGATGATACGAACGAGAAAGTTTCGTGCGATCCAGTCGTGCACTTTATTTATTTTTTAATCCGATAAGCCATTACTGAGCTAGGTCTGTATAAACAGAATTTTCCTTACATATATCCGTTTTTTTTTTTTGACTATTTTGTAAAAACCAAGTTATATTCCGGGTTAAAATGTATCCTAAAGCCCGACCCAGAACATAAGCAATCACTATGCCAAGTTTCATCAAAATCCGTCCAGTAGTTTCTGCGTGATGCGCGGTCAGGTATTTTTCATTCTACAGTTTCATTGTCATTTCACTATTATATAAAACAAAAAGGCAAAAAGTGTATGTTTCCCTCTGTCGTCCGTTATTTTCTACTGCTGAGCAATAGTAACCGCAATTTCGAAAGACTTCGAGGCAGCTAATTCAGAATTGCAAGATCCCATGAAATAGGACACCCAAGGAAACAAAATATAAGTAAGAGTAAAATGCATGTCAACTTATAGCTCGCAAAACCCATAAAACGCCCATTGATTGCTTCATAGCTTCGTTCCGGTAGTCATTTTCGCCCTTCAAAAACTGATTGACTTCCTACAAAACTTTTAATAGTCAATTTCTCAAAGTCCATCCAAGTACAAGTTCTCCTATAAGTTTAAATAGCCCCATAAAAAAATGGTTTACGACACCTTAAATTGAATTCTATCCATTATCTTGACCTACATGCAAATATCGCCTCTGCCAAACGATAATGTCAAGTTTAAGGAATCCATCCGACCGACCGACCGACTGCTCTTTAAATGAAACGTCAATTATCACGATTTATGCGGCATGCCACTAATTATTTTTTACACTCTTCTAACGACGTAATAAATCAAAAGCAAAAACCTACCTCCACTCATCCGCGTTAGTGGCACGCGGAAATAAATATGTCACACACGACCTACACCTCGACAAAATAATTACTAAAACTTAAATATTCACACCGGCGAACATAAATCCTAAAAGATTGATCGAATACGCAAATTAAATAAACAACCCAAAGGAATGACTATGACTACTACCACTCAGTACGGTAATCTTATCAACTTCAATCACAGGACAAATAAAATACCGTCAACCCTCGCGGGCTTGTAACTGAATAAATTACTGCTCAAAAATTCAGATGCACTGGCCGATAAAATGGCAAAACTGCTCATCTCTAGCATGGCTATGTGTAAAATTATTCTTCAATAAAAATCAATGAATGCAAATGGCCGTAGGCTTTGGTTTTGTATACCCAGCTGGCCTTTGCATTGTCTCTTACCCGCCGAAGCTAGATCAAATAGAACTGAAACTCACCTGGCCAATACCGCATCCAATGCAACAGATCCAGATAAGGATCGGCAAAGTTATCCAACTGTGATTGCGGTCAAACATTTTTATCGAATTCATGTCGTATCTGTGGATGAACAAAATGGAATTTAAATTTTTATAAATTAACTTGTTTATATGTGGGTGAAATTTTAAATAGATTCAAAGACTCAAAGTGGGCATGCCTTAAACGGGTTACAGCCGCGGTTATTAGGTGAATCTTTTATCGCAAATATTTAAGGTCAGACTTATAGAGCATTCTTTGGACGAGAATATTTATTTATTAACAAATTTGTGTCGCTAATGGAGAATGATTATTATTGGGAAACGAGATTTTATATTTATACTTTGATTTACCACGTTTCGAAAAAATGTAAAAATGTGCTTTTCAAGTTTAATTGGGTTGTTGACCAGAAGTGAGTTTGTCAGTTGTTGTTGGTTTTAATGAAGAGCGTCATCAATGTCATTTTGTGGTGATTTAAGTGCTCTGCCGGAATAAATTGGAAGTGGAATGCATTTAAAGCAAAGTGTGTGTATAAATCGGTGGTATTTTAATTTAAATATATTTGCCGGCGATTAGGAACTGGTTTTCGCATTTTGTAAAGCGATATGCTATTGACATTTGCTTGTTAATGTTATGGTATAATATGAGGAAGTCAAAGATGAATTTTCGTAGTGAAGACGAGGAGTTTACGAGTCGTAAAACTCAACTGATAAATGGTGAATTATGGCAGACTTTACTATTTCTTTTTTATAAATTGAATTACAGTGGAAGGAACCTTAAGCAGCTAACATTTTTTTAAGCACTGAATAGGTCATTTCTTAACTTAAACCCTCATGATCTTGGATACGTTTTACGTATTTTCCACTTTCAATTCAAATATCAAGTATCAATTCAATCGGCAATAATTTTCTATTTTATTCGTTACTTTGTATTTTATAAAAATAACGAGTGAGCCATCTTACCATATTACTGTTCTTGTTCACTTATTTATTGTCAGGCATTATAGTCAATGTCAAACTAGCTGAAAACTCATCGAAATTGACCTCTAGCGGTCTTGCTTTAGTTTTAGATGCAAAATTTAGGCCTGACTTTAAATGAATCGACTGAGTTTTTTTGCAGTTTTCTTAAAAATTAAATTTCAATTGCCGATAATTTTTATTTCCCAAAGAAATTAATTTCTACTTCGACTTGCACCTTAATGTTCTTATTTTAAGAAGGGTGAGCTCATGACCAGTAGCTAAACTTGACCACTACTAGTTTTGCGCTGCTGTGAAAATTTAATGAAAAATCACTTCTTGCCTATTAAAGGCAGGTCGGTAAAGGAGTCTTTATAAATATTAAAGCAAATTGCGAGTAGGCGAACTGCAAACAAACCAATTTTAGAATATAGAACTTAAAACTTCAAATTTTCTTTTTTTCCAGACCAATAAAATTTAATTGATCTAATAGCTGAGGCTGCAGTGTCTCAATCAGAGACTCTTCACGGGTCAGGAGCCCGATAAGTAAGTAAGTAAGTTGGATGGACTGTCAAAAGTATACGAGATCTGTGCTTCAAACGTAAAATAATAAATAAATCCAAGAGTAGTGGACATACCGTTACAAAACTTGTTTATTCTTGTTACACACGATCAGGGGTCGAATCGCGTCATCCGTGAACGAGCATTACGTGACGGAATTCTTTTTTGTTTCACATGTAAATCAACTTAATTCCTTGAACGTAATGCTCGATGACGCGATTCGACCCCTGAATTTGTCATTACATGGTTTTAAATATGATATCGGACAAGTGATGGCCGTTTCCGTTTTCGATACGCTGAGATACCCGATTTTCGAAGCTCCTCTGAACTCTTTGAAGCATATCGATGGGTATGTTCGCTATTGCTTCACGAATGTTGTCCATCAGATGACTTAACGTTCGAGGCCGATCGGTTTAAATGATAGATTTAAGGTAACCCAATAGAAAAATCGAAAGGAGCCAAATCATGTGATCGCGCCGGCCACGTAAGGTCGCCCCTCAAGGAGATTAGATTCCGTCCAATGCATTATGTCGACTGACTGCGGCGTAGATGAAACTTCAGGAAGTCCCATAAAAAATGAGACACTCTCCACCCACTTCCGACCACTGCCCCCCCCCCCCCCCCTTCTCCATTTATAGTAAGAAGTATGTCATGGTGCATGTCTCGGCTCCAATACATAGCATTAAGGAAAGTCCCGATTAATAGTAAGTTGTTGCCGCTAATCTCGAGAATCAATCAATGGATTTTGATGCGGTTTTTACTATTATGATCTGAATATCCCAAGGAAGGTTTAAACGTATTGAAAATTGCTCTCTGTCTTAAGGAATGTAAGCATTGAATGTCTAAATCAAATGTTACATCATTTCAAGCTTTATTCAGGGCCTAACTCCATCAGATTTAGGAACAAAAAAAAAATTTCATACGTTATTTATTTAAGCTATAAACCAGCTGACTGTACAGTCCTTAAGCCGAGCAATTCCAAAAAACAAATCATCAAACCTTATCCAACAATTTGCCATTAGCTCCAGCTCCTGGTCATGCAGCAGTGGCTGTCGTTGCCAGAGAATTTGCGCACGTTTATGTTACTATTTTTTTAAGGTTAAAGCTAATTCTCTTCGTTCAAAAGCATACATAAAATATTTAATATTAAAGCTGCATGGGCTGCAACTTCTAAAAGAACAGACAAGATTAAACAAAACTCGTACCCTCGCGAATTATGTGAAATCATTACAGAAAAGAGGAGGGCTAGAAAGCGTTGGCAACAGACAAGGGCGCGTGTCTATAAAAACTTTAAAGGGCAACAAAGAAAATGAACAGACCAATAGCTCACATGCCTCCAGTAAAAACCAAAGACGGTAACTGGGCAAAACAGGCTGATAAGATCGAAAATGCATTTGAAGAG
This sequence comes from Cheilosia pagana, assembly GCA_936431705.1. Classification (NCBI taxonomy): domain Eukaryota; kingdom Metazoa; phylum Arthropoda; class Insecta; order Diptera; family Syrphidae; genus Cheilosia; species Cheilosia pagana. The sequence continues at coordinate 12,243,117 of OW386166.1, read as the reverse complement.
AAAAAAGTGAGCTCTACAATATTTCTTGATAAAGCACAAGCTTTCGATAAAGTCTGGCACAAAGGACTGATCCACAAACTGCAAAAGCAACTTCCGAAGCAGTATTCGACAATTCTGGAGTCAAACATATCTGATCGATTCTTCAGATTTAAATAAGACACAGATTATTCAACCTTAAGAGAAATTAAAGCTAGTGTACCGCAAGGCAGTGTTCTAGGTCCAGTGCTGTCGAAATAGCAACAAAAAAAGCTTCAAACGGCGCTAAACAGTATATCAGAATGGACTAAAAAATGTCAGATTTAATTAAATATTCATCCCTATCCAACTACAACAAGTTATTGCTATATTAGACGGATAAAACCTCTTGATCTATAAAAATTAGGAAATACATTTTCAAAAAGATTCAGAAATCCGAAACCGGCGAATTTTTCTTAAAAATGTTTCAAACAATTCCAAAAATAAATTGCCGATTAGTTTAACGACAAGGTTCAATCTCATTTGGGATGACGAAAGTGATTACTCTAGGGAGGGTTTTTAGATGGGTTAAAGTCCCTCACTATTGCATAAGCATCCCTCGCGTTTTAGCTCTGCAATGTCTTTCAATGATTTTCCCTTCCAGCAAAACCCCCAAAAAAAAATAAAAATTATTCTGTGTAGATAGCAATTTATCTTAGACTTAAATTTGAAAGTCCGAATATTATAAACCTTTTGAAAGGAATCCGCAAAAGTGGAGTAGTACAATCGATAGTTTAAAATTTTAATCAAAGATGTACCCATTTTACATATCGGACAGTAAAACGTTAACAACTAGTTTCTAAATTAGGTACCCACTTTCATGACCTGTTTCTACGTTATTCTTACAATTTCTTTCGTAGGTAGGTTGTAAAAGTTTCTAGATCGCAATGAGTACAATTAGATATATCGGACCAACTTCAATGAACTACAGTCTAAATGGGCAAATTTCTGTTCAAACAGGTGTTTCCTTAGTACAAGTTGTACTCTCTATTTGCACATGTTAGATAAAGCTGATTAAAACCACGCGCTAAACTTCAAACAAATATTACTAAAACAGTCTTCGATTGGAATTTCAGAGATGACATTTAAGAAAAAACCCAACACCAACTGCTTTAAATATTTAAATATAAATTTCATCTCCTTATTGATGGCGTGATCCTCTAATGCCAATTTACTTAGCTTGTACTTTAATGTAATTAATTTGACACAATTGCTCAATTCCCCCCCGGGTGCGACAGAGTTCGTAAATTCATGTCACCAAAGAGACGCGAAGACGAACTCTCCCACCGCCAGAGGCATGACATGCGATACGAAACGCAACGCTGACGCTGAGTGCTTTTGAATTAATTAACATTTAAATCCTGCCAGCGACTTCAGATTCAGATTGAATCCGAATTCTTCAAATCGTCTGAGATACAGTTAAAAGCTCTTGATCGCGTGCAACGTCGCGTCGTAGTTGTCGCCGCCGCCAATAGTGCACAGGAATAATTTCTTGTGACGCCATGGGGTGGTCTATGTCGATTATTTGAAATAGATTGTCTGAGTTGGTGTTGTGTATCTCAATTGGAGTTCTGTTACGGTTTCTAAGAAAACCTTCAGCCGTTTTGGTTCACATCGAGGGGTTCACTGAAATGGGGCGGACACGGATTGTTGTATTGTCTTTGGCTGGGTTACGACAATTTGTTTTCCAAGCGATTGCATTAAAATGGAAGTTTTGTAGTTTATTTCTATACCTGACATGGGATTGCGGGTAGTTGAGACGAATCGATTGTTTTGCACAGATAGCGTGTTAATTGAGAGGTTGAGTTATTACGCGAAGGTGGGCGATAAATGCAGACGGGTTTACTGACAGTACCGCAGTTGTCGTAAAAAGTGATTGGTGAATGCTGTTTGGGTGGGTGCAAATTTATGGTAAGACATGAAATTATTTCAGTCGACTTGTGCTTTTATAAGTATTATTTTTAAGCAAAGTATATATTATTTCAAGTTTTAACAGATTCTATGTCAAACCATTTCTACTCATGATTCTTTTGAGAAAGAAGTCCGCATAATTTTTTCAAAACAATGAATCGAACCTCTCGACCACGGCAACTTTTATGGAAAATCGCCAAAACTTCTCCGAATTTATGGGTCCAGCTACTCGACTAGAAATTTAATATAACCATCGATTCACCCATTAATGGTGTACAATGCCCAAATTTTAAATTTAAAGCATCTAATAAAGACAGACGTTGGCGCAGTGGCTTCGGAGTTGGTATGTTGGACTACTGAGCGAAAGGTCCCCGGTTCGAACCCGGAAAGAACCAAATTACATCTTAAGGGTTTTTTTCCACTGCGCCACCTCTCGCGAACGTCTGACAAACTTCCGAGAGTAAAACTGTCATGAAAGAGTCGTTTGGATTCGGCGTAAAATTGTAGATCCCTTCCATTCGTCACAAAAATTGAAAACTCACACAAATCGAATGGTTGTGAGAAGCTTGGCCTAGAGTCCCACAGAACTGTCGCGCCAAAATATTTATTTATTTTTAATAGAGAAACTAAAATATAAAAACTTTTAAAAATAGATCAATAGGAAGCGATTTAAGGCAATAGGCAAATTTACTGACGTATGCCAAAATTTCACAGAGACAATTAAGGAAACAATGACCTTAAAAGCGAGTTTCAATATTCCGAAAACAATTTTACTCAGGGAATTTACGTTCAAAGCCCACAAGACCCACTTCCTCAGCACTAACAGAATTGTCTGTCAATTTTGTGGGCTGAGTCCTGAGTTTCGTACTCGTATGCACAAACCACTTGCAATTGTACAGTGAAAAGACTGTACCTACTAACCCACTACCCAAGTTGCAACACATCATACAAGATTTAAAACTCTAATATATATTTATGTCCTCACAAATGAAAACAGCGTGTTACATAATAAATTATTAGCAGTCCGCATTCCGCCGCTATAAATCCATCTGTCAGAAAGCTTAAATTTATTTTCCAAGTGAGTTGGTTGGTTGTGGTGTGGTAAGTAGTAAATGTTACTATAGGTCTGTTCATTTACTTTTGTAGTAAAAATGGAAAAGACTGTCAAAATGCCAGTGAAGGGGATGAATTCTCTCTTAGAGAAGGAAACTTTTGTGGTAACCTGTGAAAAATGACAGATAGTTCATAAATTGGAGTGAACAAGTAGGACAACAAATTCATTTCAGCTGTCAATTTTCAGGCGACTGACGGTTGTTTCAATTCTTACGCAAAGAAATTTGTCGAGTAAAAACTAGTAAGAGTGAAAATATCTTAGTCTCTCGAAGCAGCTCTATTTTACGAATTTTTCGAGTTAAGGAACGACAATTGAGTAAAATGCGTAAGAATTCGTAAAAATTCCTAAGATTTAAAAGATTGAAAATCATTCGGATAGAGGGATACGTTTTAACGTGACGATTTAACAAAGTCGCATGCAAACAGTCAACTATCGTATTTTGCATGTATCTACATCTTTAACTCCTTTGATGTGTATCCAACCCACCAATCTATAAATAATTTTTTTTGTTGGTCAGAAAAGTCTGTTTTCAATTCCTTCTAGCTCAGCCTCTAGATAGCAGAGAGATAAATGAGACCTCAAAATAATCGGGAAAGTATTGGCTAAATAGAGTTTTACGCTTTTTCCGATTAACCTAGTTTAATAAATGTAATACTAAGTTAAATGAACGAAGTCTAAAATACAAAAAGTTTGCAACCCCCTTTTCATAGTCACACTCCTCTTACATGAATGAAGAAAAAGAAGATGTTTAATGATTCGAAGGACTTCCGACGATGGTAATCCCGGGATGGTGTTGTCATCAAATATAGCCTAGTTTTATCTCAGATGTATTGCGAACAAATTAAAAAATATCCCATCTTAATATGCTTAGCAGTTTTTCAGTTATTTAGCCACAAACATGCAATCTTTCACATTTAAAATATAGGTGTGTAGGAATAGGATATATGGATATATTAAGTCAAATTTCCCAAAGGAATTTAGCTTACAGAAGTTTAGAACACTAACCAAAAAAAATTTCTATACGGGAGCCCTTTCTGCTGCACTAGATTGGTACGAAACAACACGTAGACAAGAGTCTCACCGAATTATACATTCATTCGGTTATACCTTTTCCAAAATTTTGACACCGATCTATTAACGTCAGAGCTATACATTTGTGTATCTTCATTATACAAGGTTGGCAAATGTCAATTCTACATGAATCGCTATACTCCTTACGAATGTAGTAATTGTTCCGATTTTGTTGCGAAATAATTCGTCGGTGGTATTGGCAAAGCGTGAATTTCGGCACAGATTTTTCAGTGGTCCGACACCAATAGGGCAGACCACTACGACTTTTAGCCAGTGTTACATTCGAGATTTTTTTAAAAGGGTGTCCCTGGCTTTCAAAAAGGGTCCCGTATGAAATTAAAGAAAAACACCACATCAGAACATTATCGCATACGTTTTCAAATTATTTAAAAGAAATCAAGAACATTATACCAAGGGCATATTTACAGAATATTGTATAGGAACCTATTGGTAAATATACTTTTTAATAAATCAAACAGGTATAGATTGCACATGTACCTATTATAACTAAAAAAAATAAAATAAAATAAAATAACAAAATAACATAAGGGAGCTAGCTTTTAGCATGAATTGGATACAGAATGCACTCACTATTAGAGAGTACTGTGTCTCCAAAGGAAACAGGAACAGGTAGCTAGCTTTAAAAATATAAGTGTCAAAGCGAGATTTATGTCGATTCGATGTCGCATGTCGAAGTCGATGACTATGTAAAGAGATAATATAATGTTTTGCTTCCTGATGTGATGATATGAATAGCCAATTCCGAAAAAGGGTCCACAGGCGTTCAAAGGTGTCCTGTTTTTTCGTAAAGGGTTCCGAGTGTTGTAGAAAGGTTCAATCGGACCCCAAGAGTAACCCTGCTTTTAGCCAATCGCCTAGAAGAGTAGATTTGGAACAACAAGAGATTCTACCAAGTCTGGCCAAACCCGGAGCAACCGTTCTGTTGAAATAATCGCAGCTGTAGCTGAAGATGTCGCAGAGGACCCCGGAGTATGACAAATCAGCTGTCAATTAAATGAATTGGAATTGGAGAACTGTAAGAGCCGCAGTCGAAATTCTGACGGCTGTATTTCCGGGTCGTCTTATCTCTCGTTTTGGCGATAGTACTGGCCAGACCGTTCCAAATTTATTTTTGGGGGGCTTTGTGAAGGCACGCTTTTAAGTCAATAAGACTCAGACTCTTGAAGATTGCGAGGACCTATCGCCGAAAGTTCTGACAAGAATGATGTAAAATGACACAAATCGGGCCCGAATGGTCATTAATTCTGGCAGCTGCCACTTAGCCGATTTTCTCATTGGAAAACAATTTAGACATTAAATAAACATAATTCAAAAGCAAAGGCAAAGTTTTTCATTCATAAAAAAATGACACCCAAAGAACATCGGTTGACTACTTCTGCGCCACCTTGTGTTAGTAGGCAGGCTGAACATTTTTTGTCGTACCAATTGCGGTGGTGTTTTAAGTCCGATTTGCTTAAAATATAGACCAAATGAGAGGGAAATGTCTATAGATGTATTCATGCTTGTATTATTTTCTTGTTCTTGATTAAAAAATCAAAAAGAAACCAAAATATAGAAAGCATTGCATACAAATAAAAAAATTGCATTGTCCTCAAGCAATGAAATGAAAAAAAAATAAAGAGTGTATTCGAAAACTATGCTCAAAGAAAAACCTCTAAACCGTCAAACTGTCAAACTTTTGGCCGCTGGGTTTTACTAGATAGTAAGCTTTGCTACGCAACTTACTTCTGGGGAACGATTTGCCACCAACTTGAAGACAGCAATTTCGTGGCAGTTCACTTTCTAAATATAGTGGACTATGTTGTCAAACTTGCAATGTCAAAAAAAGGCATCCTAGCCTTTCTTAGAGTGTTTTGCTTGCAACTGCTCTTTAAGCGTTCGAACTTCTCCCAGTCAAGTCACAAAAAATGTCAAATCAGTCTTTAAACATTGAAAAGATTCTATTTTGACGAAATATTGTTCTTAGTCAACCTTTCGTCGAAGCATTGTACAATTTAGACTCTTAAGTCTCTACCCAGCGTCATCAACCCGCCTAAAATCGCATCTTCACCTCAACCACTCTTACTCAAATTCCATTAGCAACGTCGCGATGTAAATTCAAATAAATTGAAACTCCGAAAACTCCAACCACCTTCAACTGCCCCGCATAGTCTTACCCCTGCTATCCCATATGCAATCTGTCTAATTGATATGAATTCAATCTATCGACTTATTGCTCAGAGGTAATCCACCGATCGCACCACAATCACAGCCGACTTATCTAAGAAGCGTAGAATTACCACACAGCGGCACGTGCTTTTACAGCCGGCGCAGCATAATCATCATCCAGTGGCATCGATCTCTGCGATACCCACCAAACAGTATCTAACAACAATAACTGACAACGCAGCTAGTGAACTAACAAGACAAGACACCGCTCCGTTCGTTTGAAGTGTCGGTACTACCGCACACTCTTTCAAAACACGTTACAACCGCAGACCTATGCCTAACGAGGAAATCTCAAACTTAAAAGCCTCGCATCATACCCAACGATAATTGCAGCCGAACGGAGGTTAGCTAATGGGAAACTGGTGACACCAACCGAAAATAAACATCCAAAGTTATGACTCTACTGGTTTTTGTACATCAGCGAGGTTCCCTTTGTCGGAAATAGGGTCTTGATTAATTGAGAAGCCCACCAGTCCACCACTGACATCTCTCACCCACTTGAGTGAGACTTTTATTCAAGAAAGGAACGGTAATTGTTGCTCAGTGTTGTTTTTAATTACATGCAAAGGCAGTTAAAAAATTAATTTGTTTGCCACGATGCAATTGTGGAAATATGACAGACAATAGGTCCGAGAGTGTTTTGAAACGAGCGCAGTTTCCGTTTGCGCATTTCTACATTTCTGACAGATCTATTGTCAACGCTGGCCCGGTCGTTAATATGTGTGGGAAGGTTTTTACGAGTGCCTTTTAATTTGTGTTTACATTGTTAGGGGTTATTGTTTGGCGAGAGAGGTGAATAGCATTTAATTGATATTACAAATTAATTTGAAAGCGATTGTACGGTCACATTAATTAAGGTGTCAAGTGAGTCAGCATTTGAGGTGTCAAATGCGGCAAGTGATGTTTATTGTTTATCCAAATAAAGCTGGAAACAAGGAATGTGACGGATCATTATCGTCATTAGATGGATTGTGTAAACAAATCAAGTCGCTGCGAATTCATTTGCATGGAATTTCAATTTGTCAGTTGAACTTGTGCGGAAGGTATACGCTGAAAAGTTTGAAGTATGCAAATTGATTCATGTAGCTGAAACCATAATTGACTGCGCTACTACCTACATAGTGCATAATAACGCGTGAAATCAATTAAGCTTAAATAGTGGTAAATTTTTGCAAATGCGAAGCAGGGAGTTGCCATCAGAATTTGACTTCAATTTCTTAATGCCAACATTATTTTGGAAATATATCGTTGGTGGATTTTTAAAGGGTTACATATCAAGCGATTCCCTAACTGGGGAAGAGTACGATGAAAATAAATAATTTTTACTGAGGAGTAAGATTTTTTACTATGAAAAGTGGGGCATAGTATCTCGCCCCTTTTAGACAGGAGGGACATAAAAAAAATATATGCTTAAAAAACACTATTACTTTACTACCATAAAGTATTATGTCAGTTTTTAAAGCCATGAATCTTATTTCTGTTATTAGTTCTGAGAAAACTGCTTTCAAACTTAAAACTATTTTGTATGATGATATTTTCAATACCTATGTACTGCGTACTAGATACTACATATTTTTCTAGTACTAATTTACTGCCACTATTAACTCTGAATTGAGTAATGAAAAATGAATTGTTTTATGTCTTCTAGTTTTTAAACAAAAAATGGGTCCATATTAGGTATCAAAATTATTATTATTTAATTAAATTGTTAAATTAAATTCTGTAATTAAATACTAAATTGACTTTTAAGGCAAAAACTAATTTAAAGAAAATTTGCATGTACTCAACCTCGCACCCTGGCTGCTGGCTAACTCTTTCATGCATAGTGCATATATATTTTAAGGTACAATTGTACAAAATTGGTGCACTTTAATTATTGTCTCAAAAATTAATATATATTATTTCGAAATTTTTGTGATCACTTTTTTCCAAATTTTTCATATTCTCAAACCCAGTTCTTGCTTTTTTTAAATTAGTTTTCCAAAATTGTTATTAAATTTATTGATGTACATAGATAACTGGATTTAAAAATGATATGATAGTATAGGGCTTTCAAAACTGATATTGTACTTTATTGTAAGTATCCGTTGTTTTTAATTTCTTTCATTTTCGAAATTTTTTTTAAAAATGATGCTCCCGCTTAAACGGGGAAGGTAAGGTAAATCCCTCATTCCTGCCACTCATAGCAAATAGTATTTGTATGTGACTCCTCCACAAAAATCCGTTCTAATATTCGCCGCCTTATTTATCGTACTCGTGCCCCTTACTGATTAAATTTTTAAGATATTTCAAAAAAAGATGAAAGCCGAGCTAGAAGCCAAGAGTTCGGTTTACAGAGTTGATAATTGAATTTCTTGAAAAAGTTCACGCACCACTGTCTTAGCATTAATTTAATTACTAGATTTCATCCTGAATAATGCGGAGTGAAAGAGCGGTACGATTTTATACTTAGGCATGACCGTAGAACGAACGCCCAAACAATGAAAGGAAAAACCAATGCCCACATATCTAGCCTTTTCCAATTTAAAGCAATTCCGGCTCGAAGGACCACATTCAAAAGACAGATCTGCTTCGTGGACTGTATATTTCTCTATTCGTTTCGTTTCTTAAAATGCTATGGAAAACCTTTAAACAAAATTAAGGAAATAAAAACAGGAGAAATATTTAATGGGATATGGAAACACGAACTGTTAAAGATTACTAAAAACACCATCCATTGGTCGAACCGATACTCAGAAGTCTTGTAGCTCGCGATTGTGATGTCCTGTCAAATTCGTCGATGTTGCGTGTCTTTTTAACTTTCTCGTATAGGTACGTAGTAAGAGAAAGGTATTGTAATCGTACAAAAAATCGAACTCGAGATTTTAATCAAATCTAACATTACGATGATAGAGGAACTCGAAAAAGTGGGTCTCGCAATTCTGTCCGTCTGCCCGTCTGTCCGTCCTTCCTGAGCTCTACAGCGCAAACGGCTGGACGGATTTTTTTCAAACTTCGGATTTGGAGTTTGTGGGCTTACAGTTCGGGGCCTTTTTTTGCACGTTAAGTGTTGCCGTTGTAAAGGTATTAAGCAATTTTGAGTTTTTCGAAAACGGGTTTTAACCAAAATCGATATTTGGGCTTAAGTAGGTGTAACTAAGATGGCTGCAGAAAAATCGAATAACGGTAGTTTTGAAAATTGGTCATATCTCAAACACGGTTAAAACTATTTCGACAAAAATTCATATTTAAGGTAATACGGTCATTCCCAACATGATGGCAAACTCAGTTTTTCCCTAGATTGTTGTTCAATGGACTATTTTGGAAAAGTTTTTTTTTAAGACTTTATTTAATTATAGTTTACTTGAAGTTTAAGGATTGTAACCAAAATGTATACTTGCACTACCATATATGGGGTTAACATGTTTTTGTCTAAATGTCGAATAACGGTACTTTTGAAAAGTGGTCTTATCTCGAAAATTCCGAAAACGATAAATGATAGCAAACTCAGTTTTTCTCTAAATTGTCTATAATGGATTTTTGAAAAAAGGCATATTTTGAGAATTTGTTTTTGAATTTCTTTTGTTTTACCTACATAAAAACGGCTAAAGCGATTTTGACCAAAATGCATACATGGAGTAAAATTGACGTTTTCAACATTTTTGCGTCCTTCATTTTCGATTCTAACCACCGGAAACGCTGATTTTGAAAACTGTTCAAATCTTGAAAACGCCATTTTCGATTTGGATAAAACTTTAAAAACCACGTAATACTAACATCCTGAACAATACCCTATACTCAGTTTTTAGCTAAATAGTTGAGCAAGATTATTTTTCGAACTCAAAATTTCCATATTTGCTACCATTTTGTACGCATTATTTTCAAAATCAGCTTTAAAGATTTTGACTAAAATGTTTATTTACGATAACATAAGTATTCTTAATAGAACCCCGTACTTAGTTTTTCTTAGAAAAATGCAAATATTGCCGTCTTATGAACATTACCGCACTACCATTTAAAATGTAATCACAACTACTAGAAACTCATTTTTAGCAAATATTTCCCACTTCTTCTTTTTTCAACCATATTAATCATAAACCTTAAAATAATTTCAACCAATTGGAGTCTACAATATCAGAAACCCGCACTTCATTTAACTCCAAACACGTGCAAATTCAAAAACAAATCTCTGAAATCTTACATTACAAACCCTACTTCGAGTCATGGCCACCTACCAGCATCACCAATTTGAAAAAGCCGACCAAACTGATGATATGAACGAGAAAGTTTCGTGCGATCCAGTCGTGCACTTTATTTTGTTAACTGCGTATTTTCTTGGTATTTTCTTTCCACTTCAGCTCCTATAGTAAGAAACGCACCAGTGAGAGTGAAGGCTTGCTGTGTACTACCAATTATTCCGCTATCATCAGCAATCAGCTTGTGCCGACAGACTTTTCAATGATCTGATCGGTATTAATGAGTTTCGGAGTTTTAAGTGCGATGATAACAAGTCGAAATTTCGTTGAATTGCGTAAAACGTTTATTGACATCAAAGGTTTTGGTGAAATTGTTACTGACCTTGATGCAGCAGCGAACTGTTTGTGTCGTTATCCTACACAGACGGAGGAGTTTTGTAGGGATACCACCTTCTAATATTTCCTGTCAACCTCTATTAGTTCCAAAACAAAAATAGAAAGAGAGTCTATTTAATACAAAGTATTTTTTTTCCTCGGTGTGTTCCGCTTTGGGTAAGCAAGCACTGGCGGCACTTAAATAAAGCTTCTGCCCGCTATCAGAGGACACTGGTGGTTATAACTAAAGATAATATCCAAATCGATAACTTCTAAAACCTTTTAAATAAACAGCAAAGTTTAAAACTTTTGGGCTACATGACGGAAAGAACCACAGAGACAGAAGCTGCTTGCTTTCCTTTCAAAAAGAAAAAGAAAAGAAATGTCAAATGTGGGTTTGGTGTGTTCATTTGAAAAAAAAGTAGTCGAACAATACTGACTTTGGGTAGGACATTCATTGTTTGCTTGAGCTTTGACATCCCAACCGACTTATAAGACGCACTGTCTCCAATGCCTGTGAAGCACTCAATGTCAATTTAGTCTTGACATCCAACCGTGGGATTTCTTCGACACAATCGACACATTTTATTGATTTATAATCACTTATTTAAACAAACAAGTCTCCCTCCATGCTAATGATAATCGCGGGAATCATTAACAGCCGACGGCGCCTAATGACATTTCTAAGCCAACCAAAGGAAGTCTCATAACAGAATATCACTTAACCTACCCCGCATACATAACATTTGCAACAAATTATTACACATTGTCCCAAAGGTAGGCCCCACAGGGAAATTGAAAAAAAAACCACCTGTCACAGTTTCGTCACCACAGTTGGGAAATATAAAAAAAAAAAATCACTACCACCTTCTTTCCTCGGTAGCGGCCCTAGAAAAAGCCGAAACGATGCCAAAAACAAAAACCCTCTGACATTTTCCGACTTCCTTTTCGTTCCTCGCTTTTCCTCAATTATCGCACAAAGACAACAGCGAAACCAGAAAATGGAATAAAAATACCCACAAAGCTGATGAAGATGATCACAAGATGCAAGACCATGTGCTCACTGCTTCTACTAAGCCATGTTAGCAAATGTTTTTGTTGCCATTTTGTTTGCGCGGATAAATCGTCGTTGGAGGCAGCTCAACAAGTGACGGTTGCGCAGAGACACCGAGCGCCTTTTCAGATTCCCTTTCGTTCGTTGGCGTTTGGCGACGCTTTGTGGGATCTTGTGTTTTTTGTGAGGTTTATTGTTATTTCGTTCGTTTGTTGACCTTTTGGCGAATTGATTTTTTGTTCCGTTTTGATCTGTTTCGCCTGTTCCTTGTTTTGGTTTTGTTTTAACCTTCTTAAACTGGTGCAAAACGTGCGCGCATGCGATGTGAGTAAAAATCTGTTCCACTTTCCTTTCCCCACTCATGATATTTTGACATTTGGATCACGTGAAATGTGATGTGCGATATCGGTTTCAATTGAATGTCAGTGGGGGCGATTGATAACCATATCCGAATGGATTCCAAATTTAGCCTTTATGGGTGGATATAACTTGTCCCAAATTTAACCTTTGCGAGGACACGTCTCAGATTGACATCTTGTGTTGTAAACTTTCATATTAATTAAGGTTACCATCCGAGTGCGCCGAAAAAGATGGCACAATGCCATCATCTGTTTTTATTGTTTGTGGCATGCAACTGTTGCGTTTGCGTGTCTGTGCTAACGTCAGTCTTGCGTGTCTAAAGAGGTGTCAGTTACGCTGAAAGAAGACATTAATAGCAGTGAAATGATGCGATGCATAATAATTTTATGTTTATGAAACACGCGTAGATAGATGCGTCCGCTAAATGGGATCAATTACGCATAAAGTCAATTTGGAAAATTGTTGTCGCATTCAATTTGATTGCGTCGCAGTTACCTATATGCGTCCACGATCCAACGAAGCTTCGTTGGTAGGTCAGGTAAAGTGCTGTCCATTAAATTTACTTGCAACTTTTTTTTTAAAAGTAGGACAATTTTTCAATGGCATTAAAATTCTTATTTACTACAAGTTAGTGTGACAAGACAAATGTCCATAATATAAAAGCACTTCTGCACTGAAGGAGGTATCGCTCTCTCCCTCTGACTATGCAGATGTTTCGCAGCTCGCAACCCACTTCATGGGCTGTTGTAGGCTTGCAGTCATTAATGCCAACTGACTACTGAGAGGTAGGACCATCCAACTTTTTGAAAGACTTTTGCTACTGAGACTGTAACTGATGACTCGCCGGAATAAGCTGAGATTTCTGCACTTCCTAGAGCAAGAATAATAGTCAATACCTTTATTTGACATAACATAAATATGGACATGTGTATCCAGTATTTTTTGAAGCACCCTCAACATCTTAGAAAGCAAACTGTTAGCAGTGAAACGTCAAACTTAGTTCTACAACCTGTCAGGAGTCTGTATGAGATAGTGACGTAAATATTAAACAAAGGCTTGGGCAGCTGTCAGAAGTGTAATTTTGAGTATTGGCAGAGAAGTGGCCCCCTTTAAACGAGCAACAAATGTATGTTGTTAACAAGAAAGGTCTCACTAAATCGAAGCCTCAATAGAAAATATTGGGCACATAATTCTCAGCCACAAAATTTCCCAACTAAAATCCACATACCAAAATTAAAAGCCGCCAAATTTACATATACAAATTCCGTATATTTCTTGAATGGACTCCAATTAAAGAGGATTTTGGGTACTCTCCGCAAAAAAAAATTGTCAAAAACCTACCAAATCTTCAAATTGGGTTGACGAAAAATACGGCTTTTCTTGTAAAGGTGGTGCTGGCGTATAGGCTCAAAAACTACTCGACTAATGGTGCTAAAATTTTTTTAAAAGTTTGTACCCTTTTAGAGAAGTTTTATTAAAATCCGATTGGTGGCGCTGTCTTTTATTTACAATGTGTCTGCAGAGTTTGGCGTTTATCGGTACAAACTATGGAATCGATTTTGATTTCGATTTCTTGGATATATGTAAAAATTACTTTGTTACTTTAAGGAGCTAAGAATTCGAAGTCTTAGTGGGAAACAGGGTAGTTGGTTGGTTGGTTTGTATGACTGTTTGCCGGTTTCCTACCAGGAAACACAATTAGCGGTTAAGCGATGTTTTGGAGCCAAAACTCACGAGACCTATAAATAATAAGAAGAAGGATGTTATGAAGCTCAAAAACCAGCCTGTGAAGTTAAGTTAGTCGATGATACTACTAAAATCTACGTGTTAGATTCTAGAATTCTAGTTCATCGAAGAAAGGCTTGCTTAGTACGGGCTCGGCAAATTCATTCCCATCTATATTCTGATGGCCAGGAACCAAGACAAGAGTAATTTCAAACCGATGACCTGCCCTGGCCAGTTTTTCCACAACCCAGACATAGTGTAATAGAGGAAGAGCCTTAACTTAAACTGAGGCCATTGAGAAAGATAGCTCTTTTTGCCTGGGTGTCGTTTGATTCAGGAGCAGTTTATACGCATCTCTAAGTGTCAGAACTTCTGTCGAAAAAAAAACTGTCTGCATTTGGTAGACGAAAAGATTTGGAGCTATTTTTGATGTGAAACATCTTATGGCGCGACTTGGGAGTAAAATCGATTCATCTAAGGCGGAAATGACCAAGCGGAAGTGCGTGACGGAAATTGGCCTGTCGCCATAACTATGCCGCCGCCTAAAACTCCTTAAACACTCAACCGATTTTAATGAAATTTTGTGGGTGGGTATAACTTGATGAATAGAATAATTTTGGACCCGATAGGTGGCGCTGTTGTCGATCATTTTAACCACTCAACCGATATCAATGAAATTTTGTGGGTTTGCATGGTTATATGGAAAGATACATATTTTTTTAATTTTTTTAACTTAATTGTCAAAGTGAATACTTGTATGGGCACGCTGAAGTGAACTGAAGAAGCTAGATTTTACACAGACATTAGACTACTGAATCAGTTAAAGATATGAAAACAAAATGTAAAAAAAAACTCTTGAAATAGAAATAGAAAACTTTGGATTGGATTTACTTTTTAAATTAATAAACATAATTATCTACTGCGCTGTATTAAGATTATAATATCATAAAGATTTGGTTTTTAAATTTAATTTCTTAATGAAATTCAACTGCATACAACACAGTTCAATTTAACATCCACATTAAGCGAGAGAAGTTTCACATCTGGCGTGTGGTCACAAGCACGCTCTCTGTTTTTTTTTTACTGCAGAGGGTTGGTTGAAATAAAAGATGTCCACCAGTAGGCGATAATTTAGCAGCCCTAACTCACACTTTGTATTATTCGATTTGAAAAAAAAAACTACTAAATTTTAGTCGTCTTGTAGATTTTGTAATATTTATTTTAGAGACAAATGGACTAAGCTACAATTTTACGCCGCATCAAAGAGACTAACATCGCAGTGCTTTTTTTTCACTTCCTTAAGAAGCTGGTAGTGATAAATACCTTACGGAGTTGAACAGTTGAACCTAGTGTGCGTCATATTTGTTGGTTCGAGTTTGAAACCATTAGGTCTGTGATTTACCAAATCAGTTGGGTTTACCCTCGAGTGCTCTAAAGTAGGAATTTTTCATTTCAAATGAGTCTAAGAATAACTATTTTCTAAATCTATAGGTAAATCCGTAAACAGTGTTTGCATTACATACCTTAATGTCATTTACGAACAATCGAGTACCTATACTATATTCATCATCATAACAAAAAACAAAAGAGTTGGACATCAAACTGTGCTTCTACAAATTGATTCAAACAAATTCGATAATTGGTCTAAAAATGTATTAGTTTTAACGTCAACAATGTGCATGTATTATACATTAGCCTTCGTGTTAATAAACGCCGAACAGCAGGCGAGTTGACGTCATCGCACTTGATAACTTTGAATTATTAAAAATAAATAAATGACAACTTTCATTGGCATGAAATAACGAGCCGATAGCATAACCCTCTGAATTCGACAAAAGGGTTTTTCAACGGAAAGTTAACATGGAGTTGAAATATGTCAATCAATGAGAAAAGTTAGAAAATTGTGTTGGACTACAGTGCGACGGATCTCAGGTTCGATCCCCAGACAATCACAAATAACATCCAAAGGTTTTTTTTTCACTTCGCACCTCTCTCGAACGTCTAAAAAAAATTCGAGAGTATAGCTGTCATAAAAAGCTTCTTCCTTTCGGACTCTGCATAAAATTGAATATCCCTTCTATTCGTTCCAAAAGTAAGAACTCACACAAAACGATTAGTTTAGATTAGAGTAACAAATCTATATTTATTTATTTACTCGGACTTTTCCCACACATTAAAATGCATTCAGTTACTTCATTTCGCTGTAACAGAGAAAACGACACAAAGTGGTTTCGATGAGAGCTCCACCGATGCCAGATTAAGACATTTTTCCCGTTTTTCAGAATTTTTTTGATTCTAAAGGAAAAAAAGGGAAACTAACTCAGACAACGGAAAAAATGTTCATCCCCAAAAATTTCACTTTCAATACCAAAACTTCTGTTTGCAACGTTCAGAAACCAGACACACCATAATAAATTCAATAAAAAGGCACTTAATGAACATAGACTTATCATGGGCTTCCAACTTAATTTTTACACCGCAAACCTCTGCCTCTCACCATGCTTATAAAAATATTTCCAGTCTATTTGCCTTTGAATTTGACAGATTTGTAAGAAATTTTTGTTGTGTTTGATGATTCTTTGTTATGTTTAAACAATTGTTTTTCTTTAATTTTTGTGAACAAAAAAAAAAGGAAATAGAAACGGGAAAAACAAGTTTCAAGAAATGGAAAAAAAATTTGGATGAAAAAAAAGGGAATCCACATGCCAAAAGTTTGGCAACGCTGGAGAGCTCACCGCTTTAAAAGAAAACGACAGTCAGTTACAATAGTTGCTGATTATTTTCAGTGCGATGAAATAAATATAATAATCATACTAGAGATTGGGCTGTGGCCAACTTTGGTATGAATCTGAATAGGCCTAAGTTTGATAGCTTAGAATATTTAAGGAGTGCTGGCTGCCTTCTTACCTTTCTGTATTGTAAAAGAATTATTTAAGTAATGGCAATGATATCAGAATAAAATACAATTCAGTGAAAAACGCCCCTAATAAGTGGGCGTGGCATCGAACAAAATATCCATTAGTCCCCTCGGAGGCTAAAGGATTATATTAAAATAATTTGTAGCGGACCTATCCAGTAGTTTTCACTTCAATCGGTAACAGCAATAAACCACATACAGATTTGTTACATGGAAGGACTAGTCAAATTGTTGAAATTAAATTGTAGCATGTCTGACAGTACAAAGTCCGATTTAAGATCAGTTTAATAAATTTAATAAAATACTGTCACCGTTCGTGATTTTCAACATTTCTCCCATAGATGACCACCCATAGAGGAGCTATTAACAAACCTGTTCCAGACTTCGGCGAATCTGTCTCTCACACCTTAACCATTGCAGAATGTTCTGCATTCCTCGATCGCATTATAAGAAACCAGGTTTTTATGTGTCAAAATTATCCAACCGACATCCAAATCTCCCAGCTAAATGGCCCTCTTAAATTTATATCACCCTCGCTTCCACAGAGCCTCTTAGGTAAACTGCTTGCTAACATTGGTAGGTAAACAAATTCAGAAAATGCCAAAGTTCGTCACAACGACATCCACTGAACTATTCCACAGTCTTTACTTGACCAGATGCACCCAGACCATAGACTAGGCGACTTTTTCTGCTCGAAAATAAATCCAGACTTGGTTTGGCCGATGCCGAGATAAGTAAGATGCGAGCCACCATTTTGCCTGACCCATTGAATAAGGAAATTAATTGTCGACTCTTTGAACATCTGCATTAGTCAGAGGTCTAAATTGAGTCGCACAGTAGACGCTTTGATTCCATACATGGGGAGTGAGTTGTGCGCTGCTGCATTGCTGCCACCGCCGACCAACCGGCTGTAATCGATACACGAGTATACAGAAAACACACCTCGCGCCGAGATTCCCCACATCGGCGCGTCCATTTGCTGGATGAGGTAACAGCCATGAACTTTAATTCTCCGATACGAGCACATTCCTTTCTTGGATTGCACTCAACTGACTTTCACTTGATATAGATTCTTCTATTAGCGAGAAAAAATGCATTTTGTTTCTTCTTGTTTTCTATTATATCTATAAGATTAATCAGAGAGGTTGCTCGTGACCTTTGGCGGATCTATTAATCGCTTGATAAATTAAGATGTTTTAACGGCGAACAGTGGCGGCTATTAGTGGTAGAGTTATTTGGAAAATATTTATGTTCAGTATTGTTGGGACAGAAGTCGGATTTATTTGCAAAATTTGCTAGTGCAATATATGACATCATTTCAAGCAGAATGCAAACCAAATTTATTTTAATTCTTAAAACATTTTTAAGGTCCCACTGAAATATTGACCTCAACTTTGAATTTGTCGGTTTGCGTCGCATTTATATTTTAGAGACGTAGGTACTTTTCGCATTAAATGAAAATGGTGTGATTGATAGGCTGTGGATGTTTGTGGATTTTTGGGACTTGTACAAAATGTCGGGCACACAGTGCTGGCCAAATAAAATTTGGTATTGCTACATTTAAGCATCAGTGGCACTTTAGCTCAGTCAGTTAGTTCATCTAAGAAACCCAGGTGATACATACCTCGCATAAAATTGTTTAATACCCAGTAAGTTTCGCAGGAAGAATCACTGGCGAATCGCCAAATACACTCGTGGAAGAAGAAGCTCGAAGTTGTAGAGAACTTTTATATGACTTTTCAGTTTCTGACATTGCCAGCCAAATTTGACAGATCGCGCAATCAAATTATAAAATTTTACAATTCTCTCAGGACAGCTGTTTTTTTGCAATTAATTTATTGTATAGATATTAACACATCAAATCAGGAAATTCGCATTTCGCTCGCTTAGAGTTTATTGGAAGAAGACTTTCTTTCCCAGCGAGTTCATCTGAGAATCCCAAGCGATACATTTTGCACGAAAAATGGTTGATGTCCCAGTGAATGTCGAAGAAGGCATCAGAACCAGAATAATCATTTGGCAGTCACAAGGGAGAATTATGCTGGAACATCAATAGGGGCTTAGCCGAAAGCATGTGAGAAATATTTATAGGTTAGGATGAAGGTTTTTTTATACTAAGTACTGCGAATATGATTCGGTTCTACTTGTTCTTCGTGATGATGTCAGATCCATTTTAGAGCCAAGCAGTATGTAGAATTGCGCCTCACCTGCCTACACTGTTAAATAGCTAATTTCTTAAATCAAAGTACAAATTCGCACAGCAAACCAGGCGATTCGCATTTCATTCGCTACTAGGTATCGCATTCGCTACTATAAGATCGCATTCGCTGGCGATAAATAAAATAAATAAATAAATAAATAAATATTTTGGCGCGACAGGTCTATGGGACCCAAGGCCTAGCTTCTCGCAACCATTCGCTTTGTGCGGGTTTTCAATTTTTGGGACGAATGGAAGGGATCTACAATTTTACGCCGAGTCCAAACGGCTAATTGAGAAGCTCATTCATGACAGTTTTACTCTCGGATGTTTGTCAGACGTTCGCGAGAGGTGGCGCAGTGGAAAAAAACCTTAAGATGTAATTTGGCCCTCTCGGGATTCGAACCTGAGCCCCTCGCTTAGTAGCCCAACACACTACCACTAAGCCACTGCGCCGACTGGCGATATCATCTCAAAATCACAGGCGGTTTATGCAGAATGGGAAAAAATTGACTTTATGCAGGAAAAAATCAAAACCTTATTGGGCATTTGCTAAAACCCACGCGGAGGAACAGAATGCGAGCCTATAAAAGAAACTGTATGCGGTGTTTTGATGGTGGATAAGAATACTCGAAATATGTGCCAAAGCTTTAGATTTGTTGGTAGATAATATTAAATCTTTTAATTTTTGACTCGCTTTAAATAATAATATGACCTTACTAAATAATAACATGACCTTAAACACATTTTTTTAAATTGTTTATCAGCAGTGAGGTTTAAAACAAAAACTTATGTTCAAAAACTAATTTATTTAAATGTATATTTTATTTTCAAATCAAATTTAATGACATTCGCGATGTATTTAATTATTGGAGCACCCATTGGCTCATTTCTCCTTTAAGTGGGAGGTCTATTAAAACATTTAATTAAGTTTGTAAATCTTTGGAAAACGCAATAATCTGTTCCCACAATTCGATTCAAATTTTCTATGTATTTTCCTAATAAATCTTTTAACTTGATACTTATGTAGATTCATACTTCGTGTGATTAATGCAGAGGCGCCATGCGTATCGGCAAAGAAGTTCATTAATTGCCTGTCACTTTTGTTTATGTCTTTTTACCGATCTTGAGGTAGGTATAGCTTAGGCAAGTGAACTTTTTGATTAAGCGCGGACATTATCCGCTCCGTTAGTTTACGATTTGTTTTCTTTAAACAATTTTTCTTTTCAAATATTCATTTCTGACAGCTAGGTTTTGCAACGAAATACTGCAATCGGTAGTGAAATACATAGGACGGTTGCAATTTTATAGTTTTGTGTAATTAATAGGTTAAATAATTTGCTGTTTAAAATATAAATTAAGCTGATAAATCTTATTAAGCGCTGACTGGAACAGAGTATACAACGGGGGCAGTTATGCTCGAATTAGCAGCAAGTGACAGAATTTGTGTTTATTTATATTCAGTATGTAAAATCGACTTAATTTACGAATTCAAATCAAGAACGTTTATATTTTACATATCAAATTAAGATAGGATTCTTAAAAGTCGATTTGTAATTACGAAACAGCTGACTTTTGCTGCTTAAATCTGATTTGCGTTGTTAAAGTTCTTGCTGAAGTTCCGCAATTTGGTCTAGGTCCAAATTTACCAGAACTAGTACTCTGTAAGACGAAAACGCCGAATCGTTTCCGCTTATACGTATGTTTTGCTTCATCTGACTTTAAAAACGAAAGGAATTTTCGTTTGCACTAAAGGAAGAAAACGAAAGCTAAATTTCAATGAACTTTTCTTTTTTTTTTACTTTCGTCATTTGTTAAAGAAAAGCGAAAGACATATTCGTTTCTTGGAAAGGATAAAGAGGACAGCTTTTTCACTGAATTTTTTTCATCTTAATTTATGAAAATTATTATTTGAGTAGCAATTTAAACTGCACTGATTTTAAAACGTCTACAAAATGGTAGAAGAAAACGAAAAGAGTGACACGAAAAAAAGTTTTCGCTTTCGCATGATTTCTTTCGTTTTGCGAAATGCGAAAGTGGTTTCCGTGTTGTATTTTTACAGAAAGTTGTACCTTCCTATAAAATAAGTGCCGATAAAAATATGCATAAATAATGGGTTATTTTATTCATGTCCATTATTGAACCCAACCGCGGGGATTCGCACGAACGCCCCACTGTGACCAAAAATGGCTTTTGGTGTTGCAAAAATTATAACTTTCCAAAGAATTAAGATATCGCTGTAATTTTGTTTCTCCTGAAAGGAGATTTACAAATCTATCCAAACTATAAATTTTGAGAAAATTACTCTACAGGGTGTTGCAAAATCTTTTGCTGAAGTCCGATTCTCTCAGAAAACGGGACTAAGCAATTGATTTACTTTTAAAAAGGTCCCAAATATTTGGTAGCTATCTAGTAAAAAAGTTTCTCGCTGTGTTAACAGGGTAATCAAAAATAAAACTGATCCCCCAACAGTGAATGGCTAAAGTTAACATACCAATTTTTAAGATGTTTAAAGCCAGTATTTTAAGTAGTATTCTTTTGTAATTTGGGGTTCATCAGAGTATGTATATTGTTATATGTTTTTACCTGAAACAATGTAGGACAAAAATTTTAATTGATCAAAGTGTTCATAAATTAAGATCAGCGCGCCGCTTGGGTCCAAAGCAAACTTTCTAGATACTACTCTACCCAAAATCTGCATTTGCACCCACTGTCAAAGTATGTAGTACAGTAGCAAAAGCGACTGTTTATTTAAATTGCAAAAACTGCATTAACATTGACCAAGTAGCGAGTTTTTTTTCATGACAATATTTGTATTTTATTTATTTGTACATCCATCAAACCGGCATATGGTATCTCCAGCCGGCGATGTGATGATTCAAGCAGCAATGTCGCCATACGCCCATTTAATTCGTATAAACAAATTAACAAGAATCTGAGTCTGTATTCATTTTTGAAGCCATGCGAATATTGTGTGGGAAAATTTCGTTGGAGTAAAACAATTCATGTGGGTTGCTAAAATCAACTAAATTTGATCAAGACTGTGAGGTCATACCGAGGATGACTTTCGGAATGTTCTGTGCGTTGACTTTTTATAGATCTGGTCTGGCCAGGTGGATTGAATGTGTGATTACTATTTTGTTTAATGGCTTCGGTTCTTATATTTGGTTTGGGTTTCCTTAAGTTTGAAATCGGGGTCAGTGGGACAATAATGACAGTAGACTGAAATAAATTTGATGAACTCAATTAGCTGAGTGAATTCTCATAGCGACTTTCAAGGACTCTTTGTGGGTTGATGACAATCACAACAAAATGAAAATCTAAAGATGCTGATTAGAATTCGGTCACATTCGCAACCACAATTTGGTTTAGTACTTTAGTCACCCAAGTGGGAAACACCCATAAATGGAGTCAATCGGAAGTGACTCGGTTTCGGGGGAAAGAACTAGAAATGTCTAACCGCGGATGATTAAGAGCGAGGTTTTGCGGTTTTTTTAGCAGGGCGCCTACACCTTGCGATAATAGCTAATTTGAAATTCGCTAAAAACAAAATATGCACGACAGTTTGTAGTTTGGTTATTGAAAAATATGATTTGTAACCCAATGACTTATTATTGTTATTTACGACCAGTTTGGGTGTAATGAAGTAAACGTGCTATACGCTCACGTTACACGTTGTCATCTCGGTGGTGACTGGTGAGCGGTGGTTGCTTAACTCCTTGCGGTTTTCAAACACATTATATCAGCAGCAAATGAAATTCGTCAAAAGTGTTGAAGATACTCGCGTGTCTTGCCCGATTGTGTTAATGACTTTTGTGGAGAGTTGAGTGAGGTATAATGATCGTGAGATACTGGGTATCCACTCGAGGGTTTTTTATACGCGCCGGCCACCTAATTGCATGCGGGTAATGTTGTGGAAATAGTTGATGCCCCTAGTTGTTTGGTTTTCGACAATCTCAATATAGTGCTGACGCAAATTTTGGAGCTACCTATATATAAAATGCGAACATATGCTAATTAAAGTGGGAGAGGGAATAGATCGAATACGCCTGCGGGATGCGTTAACCACCCACTTTGTGAAGAATGATCAATTAGCATTTCTCGTATCATTCTGTACGAAAGAGGATTTTTTTTATTATGCCACGGGGCAAGTCTTTTTTGGGCTTTCATGTGTCCAAATTTGTCGATTCCTAATGAATTTGTTTTCGTTTTAAAAATGTCTGCGTAGATGTTGATGCGTTGGGGTATTACTATCTCGAAAAAGGTGCAGTTGTCTTAATTGTTGTGTGTCCTAGGGCAAGCTTCTCACAGCCATTACACAAATCGTGGTGTTCGGAATATATTTCCGCTTAGAAACTCGATTCGTATTTCCATTCATAATCTGTGGACCAGAAATTTGTACCCTCTGGGGTCTAGATGATTTAAAAACATTTGACAGCTTATCTGTCCAATCCTATACCACCTTCCTGTCGATATCTTCGGAAAATCATTTGCGCCTATGGCAGCCTTAAGACTTAGAAAATTACAGAAATGGATTAACTATGAGACAGTACTCTTCCTGACACAATTTTGAATAAAACAGATTAGATGTACTATACCTTTCGAGGACTTTAGCATAAAATATAAGGCCATAATCCCTGATCGCTCTGAATGAAGGAATAAACTACAATGATGCTCTAAATGATGATCTAAAATGGAGTAAGGAACTGTTCGGGTTGTCTTTTCTCGATCACCCGTATTTAACATTGTTTTTGACCACTGTAGTGTCTTTCATCAGGCAGAAATGATGGCTATACGCGAGGCAGCTTGCAGACTTGCCTTATATGTGATAGACGGGAAGTTTTTTCTTTACATAGACAATCAGGAAGGCTCTGAATACAACCAGGGTTCGAATCGCGTCGTCCGTGATCGAGCATAACGTTTACGGAATTAAGCTAATTTACATGTGAAACACAAAAAAATCCGTCACGTAATGCTCGTTCACGTATGACGCGATTCGACCCCAGATCAATGAGGGTAAAACAATACCGGAAATCTCTTAATGAGTTGCGGAAAGATGTTCAGTTCCAGGTTACAGGGATATTCCAGATAAGTGCAAGGACGAACTAACAAAAAAGAAAAGTGGCCTTCAAACAACCAACAAAAGTGAACATCACGCTTCAATGCAATCTATTAAATTCTTCCTATTTGAAGAGGCAGCAAAAGCCTCGAATAATAGGTGAAACAATATAAATATCTGCATTATATCCTGGCAAATTTGGCCAAAAATGGATGTCAAAAGGACTCAAAGACTTCTCTCTAAAAGTAGGAATAAAATCAGCTCCGTAGTAGAAGCATTAATAGGACACTGTTTGATAGGTAGGCACGTCCGTAGAATTCAAACGCCCTACACGGACTTCTGCAGGGGTTGTATCTTGTATGGTTATTAAAGCCATCTCCCAAAAAAACTGTAAGCAAGAACGAAAATTTTTTTAGTCCTGCACTATAGGTCTACAGTATAACATTTAAAAGCAGGCAAGGATAGTCCTAGAAGTATATTCGGTCCCATTTGTGATGACATGCTTTAAGGAAATTTATGAGCTATATGCTGCATAGAGACATATAGCTAATTTATTATAAGCCAAAATCTCTGATTAATGTAGAGATTTGTAAGTGTGCGGCAAGTAGTATACCGACCTGTAGGTCGATGCAAACTGATCATGCAACATTTTCTTAAACAGCACAAGACGTCCAAAATTTCCCTCATTCATAGATTTGTTCGAAATCCGATTTAAATTAAAACGCTGAAGTCTATTTTTTACATATTAAAAATATTTTTCTATATAATATAAAACAATTTATCAAATTCTTTCTAAAAAAAATATAATTAATCGACCTGAGCAGTAAATTCAGAGACTTTATTGTTTTTTGTTTATGAAATGCGTTCTTGGAATTAACTTTTAGTTTTTGTGATTACTTAATTTATTTATTGACTTTATCTTAATTATTAAAATTTTTTCCTATAGACTGATTAAAATGTTCATTTTGTTTGAACTATATACATATAACCAAATATGGAGTGTTTTTAGTTTTAGTTTAGTTTAAAATTATAAAAATGAAAAAAAAAATGTTTTTACAAAAAAAGAAAAGAAGTTGTTGTTCTTAAAACATTTCCCGCATTGTCTTTCAAAAATTATGGTCAGTAGGTACGTTTTAAAATATTTCCTCCAGCTTCAAACAACCAAAAGGTGATTTGAAGCTTTATAAATATATTGCATAGGTTGTTTTTATTAAGGAAAATAAAACGATTGTTAGATGCGACAAATTCTTTTTCAAGGCGACCACCAAACTCCACAAAATTTTAAGTAAGTCCATTTAGCCGTTTAGCCTTAAGCACTTGACAGATACATTCTTTCGAGTTCCTCTAATCGTGATATCAGAATCAATCATATAAGTTTATATATCGATTTAAATAATTTAGCGTAATATTAAAACTGTTTTTAAACAAACGAAAAATGATTTAAAATATTTCGTGAGATATAGCTCTCCATTTTTGAAAAAATACCCTCCTTCCAAGGACCCAGAATATTTTTATTTTAAATTCATTGTCAATAACTTAAAACATCATCATAAAAAAATATTTCTAATACGATTTCTGTGCTAATTGTAAACAGACTCGCCAGTCGCCACTCGCCTGAAGTCAATTTGCCCAAAGGCAGTAAAACAGATAGATGGGTAATAACTATTGAAACATCTTATTTGGGGTATGTTCTTTATACTCGTTTACTTAGGGAGAATAATTGCAAGGCCAGAATTTGCTCTTAAGACTTTTACTTTGCAGATTGTTAGTTAAATATTTATACGAAGGTCAAAATTGAAAATCTACTCCCACGCTCAAACATTTTTGTTAGACTTGAAGAAAAAGCATCCAGCCAATTCTATGGGTGCATCTTTCAGTAAAATTATGTCGCTGAGCTGACGTTTGGAAAACCACCTTATATGCTAATTAAGGTCTATTTAAAGTTTGGAACTATGACTTTTCATTTTTAACTTTGGAAACAAATTAAGCCACCTGGAAAAGGTCAGAAGTAGCACCAATCTGAGGGCATATCATTATGTTTCTGAAGCCCCACATATAAAGGATGTTTTTTTTTTAGAGGTAGGTATATAACTTTAAGTTGTTGTCAACACTATTTTAACTGGCGCCCATTTAGTCAGCTGTCAAGTGATTTATTTTTAGTTTGGTTTGGTATTTCAATATTCAACATGAATAGACTGACGCCTGAACAACGCTTCCAAATTGTGCAAATTAATTTTGAAAATCATGGTTCTGTTCGAAATACGTATCGCGCATTACGCCCATTTTAAGGTCAACATAATCGTCCATCAGAGCAATTAATTCGATTAACTATGGAACGTTTTCGCACCACGTTTACTCTAAATGATAATACGCATCCACAGAGACGTCGTACAGTGCGTACAGAAGAAGTCATTGCTGCCGTAGAGCGTAGCGTAGATGAAGACCCGAATCAGTCCATCCAGTCAATAGTGACCGCTATAGAGCCATGATTACTGACTGAGGAGCTGTGGTTTCAACAAGAAGGCGCAACATCTCACACAGCTCGTGCCATAATTGATTTATTTAAGGAAACGTTTGGTAACCGCATAGCTTCACGTTGCGGACCCGTGAACTGGCCTCCAAGATCGTGCGAATTAACGCCGCTTGACTATTTTCTGTGAGGATATGTGAAGTTGCTAGTCTATGCCGATAAGCCCGAAACGATTCACCACTTGGAGGACAACATTCGCCGCGTTATTTCCGATATAGGGCCACAAATGTTGGAAAAAGTCATCGAAAATTGGATCTCCAGATAAGACTACGTCCGAGCCAACGGTCGTATGCCAGAAATCATATTTAAATTATAATGCCAGAAGATTATCTTTCGAATAAAGTACATGTCAATTTAAAAAATAAGCTTTGTTTTATTCCATTTTAAAGTTCTACACCTAAAAATAACACCCTTTAGGACCTCTGATGCAATTAGGTACCTATACAAAATTAAACTATTCATTGGCAGTACTTAAAAATAATAACCCAACGAAGGACATTTATGCAGAGTTCAAATGCCTTCAACCAAATATCCGTGTTACTCAATAAAAATATGGGCCTTAGAGAAGATGATGCCTGTAAACTATGCCTGGAGGAATCTGAGACCGCTGCGCATATACTGTGCCAATGTCCGGCATTGGCTGACAGAAGAATGAGGATCTTGGGACATCATTGTGTCGAGACCCAGTCGATGAAAGAGATCTCCCATAAACGGAACCGAACCCAGGGAAGAACTCTTTAGAAATCCTGATAGTCTCTCTCGGTAAGATTTTTAGTTGTAGAGACCGACTGATTCGATTATCTTACGAAATCCATATGTACTCAATAAAATAAATAAGTAATTTAAGCAGAACTCATTCTAGCACCTATTTCATGGAATCAAACCTTAAACTGTCTATATACGACTACCGGATCGAATACAAACAGTTTCTTTCAATCAAGTTTTGGCTGCTCCTTAAGTGGCAGGTCTTATCTAGCTAAAAAATTGCTATCTACATCTATGTCCAGGATGCACTCAAAGCACCGAAATCCACTAGTATCGAAACTGAAATAGTCAGGAACTGTAACAGAATGTTTAAGACTCAGAACCGAGTATGACTAAGGTGGGTACCTGACGTGGACGCAACATTATAGTTGGAAGCGGACGAGCTTGCGAGAAAAGACGGAGTTATATGAGAAGTCTAGAAATATTATACTACCCATTTACAAAGGACACTTTTAGAAACAGAATTGTAAAGAAAATCAGCCCGAAGTGATCAGATCTTGTCGGACATTTATTACAAAATAGGTGAAGATTTTGCAATGATCCTGAAAGCCGAGGGAAATATGTACAGAAACAGAAAACATTTTATGGCTTTCTGTAAAGTGATCTTTTTCCCACAATTGTAAGGGAGAGACTACAGAAATAGCGACAAGTTACTTGGTTGCTGCAGCGATTAGGTCTGATCCAATGAAGTTAGTCCGGTTCGTTCCCTAGAGGCATCGATGGTCTCTGTTCCATCCCTAAGCCATACTTTCTCAAACCCCTTTTAAACCTAACCCAACCCAAGTAGTAAAAAATGCAAATGTTGTTTTTAGAACAAAAGTCTATAGGCTTGTTGTGGCCTCATCATCTTCTAAGACCTTAGTTTTTGAAAAATTCTACATTTTCGTCAAATATGGCACAGGTCCACCCCGGACTGTAGCGCCACCTAAAGTAAAGTATGTCACAAATCAGCTATTAGTCCACTTACTAATAACAATTTTCAGATCCAATCACATCACAAACATTCAATTCTAGCTTACAAAAACTCACCTCAAAACTTCAAACTTCTCCTCTCGAAGGCCGGTGCTTAGTCTCACGAACAAAATTCACTCTGGTAAAAAAAAACGATCTTAAGTGTAAACTTTAGCACAGATTTCTCATAGAGGTCGCAATCATTAATTGTAATGCACTAAAAACTTCAATCCTTTTTGGTAAAATCGGACACAATCAGATGCGCAAGCAAAAAAATATCAACAAAAAACCCCGATAAGTCGTTAGTTAATGCCAAACCAAGCCCGTTCGTCAATTTATACTTCGTAACTAGACAAATTTGGCACATTACTCGTTAATCATCAAAAGAAAAATCGACATAAACCATACCAAAAGGCTTAAATGTAAAATAATGATTTTCCACAGAAAAATATTAAGCAAACGACGATCTAACTCTCCAAGAAGACGTTACATCCATTTACGTCAGAATCGTATGTTAGTGCACTTTAAAGATCGCCAATGATCGCTCAAGGAAAACTTCTTGTGTGTGCGCGAAGATGAATCGATGTAATTATAAAACAAATTTTGAATTCGCAGTTTCGGATGGACACACTTTTTTTAACTGAAGACTTTTCTCCCGGTTACAGTGATTTTTGTCAGATTTTGTAAGTCTGGCTCCGTGGTGGACCGTTTTTCGTTAAAGTGAGTCAAAAATATTAGCAAAGCATTTCGCGTTTCCGTGAACACATCCGAGCTCAACGGTGATTGTTAAAGAACTAAAATTCCATTCATGATCGAAGATTCCATTTCACACACAGTTGTCGGTTGTTTGCGGTTTGGATGTGGAAGATGTGCGCAGCGCGCTGATGTTTGAGGGGGAGTTGTCTCAGCTGTTTCTCTGAGGGCGATGGAGATGCTGGCGGTGGTTGGGCTGTAGGCGCTCGCACTAGCTTTATGGCTCTATGCGAATGTTGAGATGCAAAACAAAACAGAAACAGTCTCGTATTATGTGCATGAGAAAGCTTGAGATGGTTCGTGGTAAGGTGTTAGATACGCTATCAGATTTATGACACAAAGCTTAAAAATAAGTAAAAGGTGTTTGAAAACATTTGTGGTGGATAATTTTCATTTTTATTCACTGGGAATAATATTTTTAATTACACTATTGCAAGTTGTTGTAGTATGACTGTTTATATCGATTTGCGACACGGTGACGATTGTGTAAAATGCTGATAAGCGAATCTTTGATGTGACCTAAGTGGCTGCGTTGCATCGGAATGTTGCGATTAATACGTTTGTGATTTGCGGAAGAAGGCAAATGTTAATAAAATAAAATAAATCAAACTTTGACAGTTGATAGTAGCCAATAATATGGCTACATCTGTCTAGCTAGTCATTCAGTCTGTTTTGCAAAATAACCACGCACGGATATTACTTTCAACAAGATGTTCAAATGATAAAACTATTTTTTCAAAATGTGTCGCCTTTCGTAGTAGTTAACAAAAATAACTGAGTCTTTGTAAGGCGCTTATGTTGGCTTAAGCTGTTATTTAATATGTAAAATGATCTAAATGTCACTTCTTTCAACTGTCGTCACAAAAAGCAGGTAGGTCCAATATAATCGCAAGTTGGCTTAAGCTGGATTAATGCAATAGAATTTAAAGATTTACTGGGTTTCTAGATGAAAATATTTTGGCTCACTTTAAATGCCTCTTTTTAAGATCACAGAACTTCAAAAAAATTCGATGGAAAACTCTGCTTAAAATTTAAATTCTCGTCTTAAAAAAATCTTTGTCAGAATCTTCCTTCATACTTTTGTATTAAAACTAATTTTCTGCTTTTTGTGATTTATTTTAATGCTTGCTATTATTTAATTAAATTTGTAAAATCCAGGCCGTCAAATTACAAATGGCTTTGGTGTTAATTTTGATTTTTAACTTGTGATTCTGAACATAGAAAATAATTTAACGGTTTCAACCTTTACAGAGTCATATTTAACTACCTTAGCACCGAGTTAAAGTTTAATATTTATCTCCTCTGGAGCGCCTTCAATACAAACTGAAAAACCATTTATGAATTTGCTAAATTGTTTATGTTTTTTCAGGATTTTACTTTTGGCCAGGCCTTCGATATTCAATATTAGAATTAGAACCAACAAACATCTGCGATTTTAGAGCAAAAAATCATAGATTTCGGTGTTTTTGTAATAGTTTATCCAAATTCTTACCTATTCAGACACAAACCCCGTTTTGTAAAATTATTGCGGAAAAATGTTTTTAAATAACAATTTCAGAAAAGGCACGTAGAGTCGTAGAGGCTGCGTACATTTTTACGCGATGTTTTACTAAACAACATCGTAGAGGCGTTGTAAGGGAATCTAATAAATACGGCTGTAAATCTAAACAAATATTGATATTCAATTTTACTTTTGAAAAGAGGCCATGAGAACTTTCCCATTTGCAGCTATGGAAGTGTTATTGGAGCTGACTCCTTTACACCTTTGTAGCTGAGGAATGTGCAAGTAAAACGATTCTTAGAATGGCCAAGGAAGGAATAGGAAGAGGAAAGTATATCACACTGAAACAGTATGACGCACTACTCAAAAAACAACCATTATTGACCTTTCCTAGAGACGATACCATCAAAAGGTTTTGATTTTCAAAAGAACTTTGTTTATCAGGCTCAGCAACAAGAAAAGATGAAGCAATGAATCCACAATTCACAAAGCGTCAAAAGTAATTCACAAAAGAGCAGGAGTATATTCGGGCCTAGAACCAAATATTCTGAAACAATGGGAAAAAGTACCAGAATCTTTCAGGCTGATATCTATGCCATAGACAGATGTGTCCAAAACAACCTTGACAGAAACAAAACCAACTGTGATATAGCCATAATGTCAGTCAGCCAAGCTGCTATTATGGCACTGGACTCCTACATCATTAGATCCAGACTTGTGTGGGAAAGGGAATGCTTACAAAAACTTAATGAACTGGGTAGGAGAAACAAAGTAACCCTCTGTTGGGTTCCTGGCCATTTGGGAATAGGGGTTAATAAAATGGCCGACTCCCTAGCAAGAAATGGAGCATCAGAAACTTTCATAGGTCCTGAACCATTCTGCGGAACACACTCAAAGAATAATTTAGGAAAATAGAGAAAGAAAACAGGACAAGAACCTGGCATGAGGCAGGCAAAGAAACTTCTGGGATAATACAACCGGAAAAGATTCCAAACTTGCATCCGCATGAGTAAAAATAACCTTCGTATCCTTGCGGGTAAGGGGCATTGTAGACTCCAGAAACACCTCAGAAAGCTGGGTATATCTGAAGAAGGCCTCTGCAGATTCTGCGATGAGTCCAGTGAAATCCCAGAACACATGTTGGGATCATGTGTGGCACTGACCCACAAAAGACTAAAAATACTTGGGCAAGTACCAATTATCTGATGAGGAAATACAGTCACTGGAGCCAGCTCTCATCCTTAATTTCTTAAAGGACACTGGACTAAAGAAAGTGCTATAGGACAGATTTCTTCCGCCAAAAATAAACAAGAGCAAAAAACCTCTAAAATGATTCCGAAAAGAATTATAATGTGAGGGGATCTCTTATGAGGGAATATTATCTCTCTGAGGCGTAAGCAGGGGGTAAACTAGACCAAAAGGTCGCAGTACAATAACCCCTTTCACAAAATAATAATAATAGTTTTGAAAATAAACTTTTTTTTAAATTGTTTGACGCTCTTTTAGGGTTCTTAATGTTTTAGAAACATCTCCAAAGTTTGAAGTTACAGAAGAGCTTCTTCCAAATGCCGCACAGAGATATACCATATTCATTGATACGCCTTAATTATCAGTCCGGTTATCGGCGAAGACAAATAGTTTTGGTTGATTTTTCTGGGGTCGAATCGCGTCGTCCGTCAACGAGCATTACGTGACAGATTTAATTTATGTAATTTGTAATATTTCCAGAGGTTCAACCTAAAACCTTCGGCTCAGAAGTTCAATACAATAAGAATATAACATTCAATGAACGATATGTGGCGCGTGAGGATTTTTGTTCCAGTTGCCTGACTTTTTTTAGTACTTTTGTTATTCCTAATATTTTAGGACGGTTGTGTCTTGCAGCGTCAGGACTTCCTCATTTTCGAGCACCGAACACGGAATCGACAATCTTCCACTTCAAACGGAAATGTTTTTTAAAGAAAAGCACTTCGAGATATGGCTTGCTATAAGAGAAGTGAAAGACTGGTTTACTAAAGAGCTTCTCGTGCATCTTGAAGCTTAGCCACCTTCCGAGCATTACGGTTTTGCCGTCTGGTATAAGGTTTTTCTTGTTTGTGTGAAGGTTCGGTTATCAACCCCGAAATTTGAGTACTCGACGGTCTTTCAGCTGTCTATATATTGAAGGCCAGTAAATTCGATACGGTCTTACGAAAAGTCTTAATTTAGTGATCAGCTATTGCAAGGTCGTGCGACTATAGCAAATTTTAAGTCCTATCAACTACCTTAGATGACGGTACTAAAGCAAGGTTGAACAATATAACTTTTGGTGCGGCAGCGATAGTCATAAAATTTTATCAAAGGACACCCAAGGGTTTATAACTAAAACCTTCGTGGTAATAATGTAGTACTAAAGTTCATATTGCTAAAGTAGTTTGTGACCCCATGCAACAAGTAGTACGGCGTATCCCTATCCATACCCCACAGACCTGGTAGTACCTTCAGACAAACTTTTACTAGATATGTCAATAGGAGCCTGCAAATTGAAAAGAACGATGGAGGTGGATCCAATAAGAGAAACAAATCGTTAAGGGAAGCATGAAAATCAAATGTATTTCTTCTCTAAAAACATCCCAAATTAGCAGCGTA
Organism: Cheilosia pagana; assembly: GCA_936431705.1. Taxonomy (NCBI): domain Eukaryota; kingdom Metazoa; phylum Arthropoda; class Insecta; order Diptera; family Syrphidae; genus Cheilosia; species Cheilosia pagana. Next base: position 12,209,787 of record OW386166.1, on the reverse strand, counting down.
TTCTGTATTATGACACTGGACAATGCTATTACACCAGAAGGTTCAACCTTCCTCAAAATGGCTTCTTTGCTACGGGGATGAAGGGGAGGGATACTATCATTCACTTCTATCTCTGTAGCTTTTCTGCCTTTTCTTAAACAATAATGACCTTCAATGAAATCAACTTTCAATCTTGACGAATTTGTCAATCACTTACCCAAACTGACTTTATAAATTTATAAGCCTCGTTTGGTATTAGGTCCATGTGGTATCGCAATAGAGTAACCTCTGATCTAAGTTCGTAGACAGCCACCATACATACCTAATACTAACTTTAATCAAGGTGAGCCAAAGTTAGTTGAGGTTGACTTCCTTTTCGACCTGTTCACAGCACCTTAAGTAGACCAAGTTTTCATCTCCTGCGGCCTGCCTTGAATTTTATGGGTACATTTAAAGACTCTGCAGGTGCTGTTCATTCTCTCTTCATGTCTTCTAAAATGCCATATGCAGTTTTTCGTCTAGGTTGATCTCGTGGACCAGCTGCTCTTTTTCGTCGTTAGATCAACTCCTCAAAAATTTGTCAACTCAAACAAGGCAAATTAGCACACGAAGTACTTTTCCCTCGAACGTTTCAATAACTTTAGCTGTGTCTTCTACCGCCTTTTTGATATCGATCCTTGTAAATATTGTTTGGTCATCAACAATGACTTATAACCTCCTGGCTCTGCGCTAAATCTTCCCATTGTGTGAAATAAAAATGTTGATCCCTTCGACTCTGGATAGATATCCTTTTTCCAAAAATAAATAGTTGACACAACAGGTCCTCTGCTGCATAAAATCTTTGTGCAACATCACTACCAAATTCTATGCGCTCCATCTGCACAACTCTACACCAGTCACCCTAACCGCATAGCGGCCACAAACCACAACAAAACAGCTTCACATCAATCTGTTTACAAGAGATTCGTTTCGAATCTATCACTCGCCTCAGTTCCATTCGATCCACTACAAGTCATGCAACCGCATCCGTGAGTACAACAGCCATTGAATGTGTTGCGCTACATTTGAATGGTCTGTGCGCTTCATGCTCGACGACATGCCACCAAAGCCAGCCAAAGGTGCGAGGTGGGCCGAGCGGTTCCAACTTCCAACCGTGTAATCACCTTTTAGTGGGAGCTGTCGAGGTTAGAGCCATGGCAGAGGCTACACGACAACCCAACAACGGTGGGCGGGGGATGGTGCGCGATTTCTTTTTTCCGATCCACGCTGATATGAGATTCCTCACTATTTGAATATTTTCGGGGGAGTGGTGGTGATGGTGCATCCATAGAACAGATCGGTTTCGTGCTTTACCAACTATACGCGAGTACTGACATCGTCGCCGATGCTGGAAACGTGTGTCGTGATAGAGATCTTGGACCTAGGCGCGATCTACTCTGCATAGATCGTTAGATATCTTCTGATCCAACTGAGAATGTTGTTTGCGGCAACAATGTGATCGTAAATCGATTGTCGGAGAGGAATTACCTGGCGGCGCGATACGGCATTGGATGCAGCTTCTCTCGAACAGGTTGACTTTTTCGTTTGGAATTCTCATTCGAATTCCAAGTCCACTAATTAATGGTTTTTGATGAACCACTCTCTAGCAATTTATGACGGCACTTTGTGACGCTCGCGGTGTCCTAATTCAGTTCGACTAGGTTTGCAGAGTCTGCAATCTGGTTGCCATCCTCTGTATAAATTGTCCATTGTTTCGCGCGGTTGAAGAAGTGCTCCAGCTACAGCGAGTGATGAAAAGAAATGAAATATGAGACAGTGAGAACAGTATTAGAGCGGACCCATGATGGTCTTCTTCTTCCAATTTTTTTGTTTCTTATGGCTGTTAACTTTTAAATGGGATTAATTCATCTTCGGAATTGAAAGTGTTGCGATATTTTGTTGAGAGCAATTTTTTTGTTTTGTTTGTTTATCAAAATTTGTAATCTGATGCAAGGGGGATTTCGCAATCGGGCGCACGTCTCTATTGAAAGTGATCTGCTTTTGGTTTCGGTTATGTTTGCAGGGAAAAGTAATTGTTGTTAATAGAGTTTTAAGGTATACTCAACTCATGATCATGGCGAGTTTTGTGCTGACTGTCTGTCTGCAAGGAGGATTGTATGCAGAGTTAAAATGTAATCTGGGGAGTGGCGAACGAAAAGATGGTAGGTAGTGATGACGTGTGTTCGGAATGAAGGGGGTACTGCAGATTGGCGACGCTTTCTAGTATGTCAATGCCGGCCATAGATTGTGTGGGTTTTTTTTGTCCACTCAACAAGGAGAAGGAATTAAAAGGAAAGAAATTGAAAAAGGTCATAATGTTGGAATCCAGTCAAATTTGACTGTTTAACTGGTATTTGTACCTCCAAATCGAGTCAAACATAAAAAATAAAAAATGCCAGTCAAAAAAATAGTAGAAAATTGATTTTATTAAATAAATACTTTTTTCTTGCCTACCTTTTTATCGTTTATTTTTTGTTTCTCAAATATGGAACAAACAACAGCCCAAACAAACTGAATTAAATGCAAAAACAATGAAAATCATAAAGAACGCTGCGCAAACTGCAAAGGAAATACTAGATTCAATTTGACTTTTAGCGACTTGCGGCCGGTAGGGACGTTCAAGTATCTTGTCTAGTAAGTCTGACTGTCAGACAGTTTTGATTGGCCTAGATCGGTCACATAAGCAGCTGTTTCAGTTGACATTTATGGAGGATTAGCCGACGAATCTAGTCAAGAAAATCGTGAATGAGTACTATGTTGACAGTTCGCATATGTGGCTGGCGTAGAAAATGTGACATTCTCGAATAAACTAGTTTTTGCGTTCAGGCGTTCAGGTTACTTCTAGTCTAGATCAATCTAGTCGACTTAAGACAAAGTTTTTGAATTTATCCGGTGTTAGTGGGACTGTTTGTTTCTGTTAATTCAGATAGTCAAAAACATTACAAAATTGGTGTGCTCATTGCACTGCGCGAATGCTCCTTTACACTAAATTTGATTTGCACTTGAAATTTATTTTTATTTTTTTTTTTAATTCCATTTAAAGGCGAAAAAAATCCAGTCAAAAAAACAGCCGGCTGGATTTGATTTTGATTTTCAGTCAAAACCGAAAAAAATACAGTCTGGAAAACAGTTAAACTCAGGGTTACTATTTTGACTGCTTCCCAGTCAAATTTGACTGGATTGATATAAGTTTAGCTGGAAGTTTTTTTGAAATCCAGCCAGCTGTTTTTTTAGCTGTATTCAATATTTTTTTGACTGCTTTTAACAACTTCTTTTCAAAATGGCATTTTTTCCAACAACCAGAACAATTTCAAATTCAATTTAACCATCTTGGCTGGATTTTAAGCTGGATTTGTGTTGAAAATTCTTTGACTGTTTTATTTGACTGCTTTTTTTCCAGTCAAATCTGACTGGAAGCACAGATTTGAAAAGGCAACCCTTAACTAGCAACACTGAAAATTTGTGCTTGGTGGTCTTGTTTTTTTTTCCTTTTCTTCTTTATTGTATTCTTCTTTCTCTTTTCTTCCCTTTGCTCCTCTTCTGGTTCTTCATTGTCCGTAAATGTAGATTCTTCTATATCTTCTCTTTTTATTTTCCTCATTTTTTGCCCCCTTTTCTTGTTTTCTTCGCCTTCTATGTCAAAAAAGTTATTTCTTCTTTGTCTTCTTTATCTTTTTTGCTTTTGACGCCTTGCTTTACTACTTTGTCCTTTTTTAATTAACCTCCTTTGTCTTTTAAGTCTTTTTCGACCTCTAGCGGTCTTCAAGTTGCCTTTTTTTATCCTCTACATCTTCACTGATATTTTTTAACTCCTTTGTCTTCTTCATCCTCACACGCCTGTTTGTTTGTCCTTTAGACGCTTGTAAAATATTTATCTTTGAATCCGAGGGTTGTGTAGGATGTCAGAAGCACAAAAAGGACAAAAAGGCACTTGGCAATTTAAGTCTGAACTGAGAATTTTGTCACTTGCTTCATTACATACATCTTAGGTCGTTTCTCTTCCTATGTTGTAGGTTGTTTTTCCGGGTTCCCTCGCTTTATACCTATGACCTAGCCATTTTAGACAGCTGATTCAGACTTCTCCAGCAATCAGATTTAGCTCCATCTATGGCTTATTTAGTTCCCTGTTATATCTTCATTTGCAAAACCTGTCGAATGTGGACGCAAATATGACAGAAAATCATTCAAAGACTAGGGCGTTCAAAATGACCTCGGATATCTTTACTCGACTTTCAGTTCATATTTCTGCGACATTTAACAAATCTGAGTTGAGCAGAGTCTTACATTAAGCTTCCATACGGTCTGGGTAGTGAAGAGTCTTCTATTGAGTCTTTATAGTTTTTTTTTTTGAAAAGTCCTAGCTAGCCAAAGCAAACAGAGATTGATGAGTGGAAACCTTTATATCGTTATTTTAAAAAGTTTATAGTCCAGTTCCAAGTGGTGCCAGCAAAGTCCCTAACTTCATCAAAGGTCGGGTGATAATATCTTTAACAGTTGAGTGCGTTAATAAACTAGGTGTACGTGGCTGTTAAACTATTCAATAAGTTGATCAACTTGGTGTAAGAGGCAATTCAACAACTGAATGAGTTGATCAACTATATCTACGACGATCTTTCAAAATAAAATGAGTTGGTCAACTAAATGTTTGATAATATTAGGTTAGGTTAAAGGGGGTTGTGAAGTCGTCACAATAGACCAGGCACCATATCGGGCCCATCGCCATTCCTAGGAAACCATTACGCTTAATAGACCTACCTATTCCTAGTTATTAAAGAAGCGCATGCCCATGTGCTTTCTTTCTTCTACTCCGAGCAATTGATTAATTCTTCAGACTGCCTCCGATTTAAAACAGGCCACAGTGCCTTTGCCCTTCTATTTGCGACCATCTTGCGGTTGCTTTATTTGAAGACTCTTTTAAAAAATAATCCTTCTGGCCACGGCCATAGGTGGTCTTATACCCTCCATCGTTGCAAGAAGTGGGAGCTCAGCTCCTTCCTTGGCCAGAATGTCTGCCCTTTCGTTACCATCAGTATCACAATTTGACACTTTTCTGCGAGCCGACTAAATTCAGACTTGGTGGTTTCTGACTCCAGAACTTTGAGTGCAGCCTGAACATCAATGAAGATGGCGAAATTCTTATTGGATATCTATCTGGGGTCGAATTACCGCATCCGTGATCGAGCAATACGTGACTGAATTTGTTATTGTTTTGCATGTAAATTCAACAAAATTCAGTGACGTATCGCTCGCTCACGGGTGTGGTAATTCGACCCCTGATCTCAAGTGCCTTTGCAGCTCAAAGTACGGCCAGAACCTCTGCCTGCAACACAGTGCATGTCTTCGGAAGTTTCAGGTCCATTTGTAGGTCGAACTCGCTGGATGTACCTGAAACCGTGCCCTTGCTGGTGTTGGAGCCGCCAGTATATACTGATGCCTCATTTTCTTTCGGATTTAAGTTCCTAGACCAGTCCTCTCTGGGTACAACACATCATAAGGTGTGTCAAAAGCCCTCTATTAGTGAGTCGTAGCGCACTATTACCTGCGTGTATTTGTAAGTCCAGTGGTAAAATGTGCATGAATCCTTCCAGCGCAGACGTGGAAGTGGTATGTAATGCACCCGTAGCGGCTATGTTGTTCTTTGCACCCTTATCCCGTACATACTCCTTGTTAGTGGCCTTCCACTGTACAAGAGCTCTATTATGTAATTATGGGTCCTACTACCATTGTGTATAGCCATACATCATTGTCGGCCTCATGCCCCATTTCTTCCCTGCTGTCTTCTTACAAGCGAAGAAAGCATTGTGAGCCTAGCGGACTCTTTCCGAGAGGAGAAGCTCCACTCCAGCAAGTCTGGGCAGCTTGAAGAGCGGTATCTTGTATTTCGTACTAAATATTACAAGTTCCTTTTTCTTGACTCAGAGTCCACACCCTTAAGATCATATGAGAACATTAAATGAGAGTATTAAATAAATTAAGTGTAAAAATCAATGCTATCGGATTAACTTTCAGTTGCTCTTCGCGACCAATGTTTAAGTTTGCTTACGAGTACGAGTTTCGTAAGTGTGCGACAGGAATAATACTTAACGATCTCCATCCATCTCTCATACATCGATTGAACAAAGTTGAGAACCCAATAACCGCCGCATTGCGCACGTAGTGTACGACCGGCATTATCCACTTTTCCCGCGTCTCCAATAATTTACTACTCCATGCTGTCCGCAAACTCGACTAGCCATTGGAGAAGGCTTAAAATAAAGCACCCTTTAAAACATCAAGAACTCCTTGACCCATATTATCTGTGATCACGAATCTTGATTACGAAGATCTTTTTACTCCGCTGAAATTAGTTCCGTTCCGTTCCGATAGCGTTTCGTCGCATATTGATGAGCTACTTCATAATTTATGTAAATCTTTTCTCCGATATTAATATTCAGCTCCACTCGTACATGACTCACCTACACACAGAAATAAGATGATGCTGTCATCTCATCTAATACAGTTCCCATGAAATCAAATTCCATTTATACCCTTTGATTGCAACTCACCAGCAGTCACAAGCAGTCACAACCATGACCTTTTCTGATCTTAAGATTACAATTTTTAGCCAAAATGTGTAACACTGCACCCGACTAGTGGATTTGCTGGAAATGGATCCGCTTGTGAACTCATTTGCCTGTCAATGGCGCACAGCTCTGCCACTTGACCTCCAAGCAGCCGAAGACGGGGCACACCTCCGCTCTTTGAAAGACACCGAAACTGGGAACAGAATCAGACTCCGACTTCGACTTGTTCTGCTTTCATGATCAAAGCCAATCCAATCCAGTGTTGCGGCGGCACCATCATCGATCGATCAATTGCGGCGGCTGCATAATCAGAGGCATTGAATCAATCTACCGACCTAATGTGAGTTTAATTCTGGCATTTTGCCATCCTCAGCAGAAATGACGAGGAAACTGCATTTCTAAGGTGTTGAGAGCGGGCTAAGCTCGCGAACGACCATCCCTCAGAGGCGGCATTGAATGTCAAGTTTGACAGCGCCGTGATATACGTGCCACTTACTGACAGGGCTGTTCCATCATAACACAACCGAAGCCGAGCGGAGCCTCGCATGCGAGCCACTTCAAGTGACGACTGCCGACGGATTTATTATTTCTCGCGCGTCTCTCCATCGCCATTAATTCGATTCGCTTCAATCAATTTGCCATCAACAAGAGCTTCTCAAAAGTCATGTCTTGGCTTGATGTGAGTGTCTCTCAGCGGTCGGTGTGGTTGGCAAGGTGCCCCCCTAATTTGCTTTTAACTAGGACAATAGATGGCAGTCTTGAAGATGTGTCTAATTGCACAACTCATCGAAACATAATCGTCCAAATATCGTTTTTGGCAATGAATCTGAATTCATCTGAATTCACACTCCACAACACACACGGTGTGGAACGAAGTTGAATTTCGCGCCCAATATTTGTTACACAACTTGCGACGGATGTTACAACTTGTGCGAAGGTGAACGTCAGTATTGGTTGAGCGGCGAGTTGTAATTCAAAAATGTTTGCTCTTCTTGCGGTTGAGCGTTGAGGCGGCGTATGTGTTTGCGATCGCCTTAGGACGATGCAGACAAAAGTGCGGACAAGTTGTTTGGTAGAGAAATGAATGGAAGCTGTTTGGTTGATGGATTACTTGTGGATGAGAAGTATAATTAGGACAACACTTGTGGAACTAGTGTGGAGCACTTTTGAACGGGCAAACGAATTAAGACGATAACAATGAGGCCAAACTTTTCAATTGATCTTCCACTGAGGTGTAGATAATGATGTTGAAGACCAACGAAAAAGACTCGAGTTTTTTTCTTTCGAAGAGCTATACGATGAGATGGAGTCATCAAAATGTAGTTAACTCCTGGGATTGGTTTTTGTGTTTTTTCGATGTGAGAAGATGCCTGGCAGATTTGACTGCGAGAAGGGGAGGATATCGAATGATCGGTGAACTACTTTCAAAGAAGTCTTGAAGTGCGAGTCAGGTTCTCGCGCTTAATCAACGAAAGGTAAAAGAAAGGCAGTTTGTATATTCCTTTGTTTTAAGACCATAGAAAGTTGCCATGCTAACCATATTTTTTTCTTTTAGGTGACCCTGTTTATTGATCGGGCAATGTTCTTTTTGTGAAGTGCAATAGAGCTGATCGAAAGCCATTTGTCACAAAAATTAAAGGACCCACAATCAAAAGGTTGTTGGCAAGTTAAGCCAAGGAGTACGCACATACCTGTTGCGGTAGCTATTTCTTTTTTTATATGAAGACGAACCTTAAATTGTTGTTGGCCATTCCAGTTTAAACAGACCTGTTTTATTTTCTCTTTTAAATTCTGACTAACTCTCGTTTTAGAAGGTCAGAAAGATTCTTAGGATATGGATGTTTCTACTTTATTAATTTAGCTGACGATATATTCAGCAGAGTAGGTCTTTACTTCTTCTGTGGTACCCAACTAAGGTTTTCATATTGTGCCTGTGTAGATTTAAAATCTTTTGAGCTCTCTTACGGTCATATTATTTACTCTCCTTAAATTCGGGTTAAGGGTTACATCCGGATTTAAGTGAGCTTAACCTAAAAAATAATCCCAAGTCCATAATATTCAGTCGTTAAATCCAAACATAAACCCAGTTTTTTTTAACTTGACAGCGTTTAATCCGATGCTCGCAAGATCTAGGAAATAAAAAAGTGAAATAAAATGAAAAAAATTTTACTATCAAGACGCTAAAAAAAATAGATTTCATTCGTGATATTGACGAAGTGTTGATGGCTTCGTCGTCAGAGGAATTTATTGCTCGAATGCGGAGCAAGATTATGGCACATAACAAATCAAAACAATTTCCATAAAAATTTAATAAAAAACAAAAAACAAATTATTTGGTAAATTTGACATACGTAGGTTTAAAACGGTTTAAAGTGTTTTAAATCCGCATTTCAATCCATCTTTAATCCATCGGGTTTAATGCATGTTTTTCAGTGAATAACATGAAAATAGGCTTAAATTGTCGGATTTAAAAAATGCGGATTAATGGCGGGTTGTAAAATTAACTTAAAACAGAGTTACACCCGGAGTGAATAATATGGGAGTTAGGCTTTGTAAGGTCTTCCAATTTGATATACAATTGTTGTGTTCCCAGCTTTTTACTGCAAGCTTTGCCGCTAATTAGGGAATTGCGCAGTAGGGTTCGAAGCAGTGCAAGACTGATTTGGAGTCAATGGTGGGTGAGCTTAGGGCATCTCCGAAAGAAGGGTTATCAGGTCCCGATGTCTTTTTCTTTCGCTTGTATCAAACTTTCAGAGCTTCGTATTGCCACTTTTTAATACTGATGTGGAGAGGTGTTTGTTCTATTCACATAGTAGCCATAGAATTGGTTCACATAGCTCAGAAAAAGCCTTGTTATGCTAAGTTTAAGGTAGCAGTTCTCTGAGTTATTTTATTCCACCAAACCATCATTGTGTAGGTTTAGTGGTAGTGTGTTGGGCTACAAAGCGAGGGGTCTCCGGTTCGAATCCCGAAAGAACCAAATTACATCTTAAGGTTTGTTTCCACTGCTCCACCTCTCTCGAAAGTCTGACAAACATCCGAGAGTAAAACTGTCATGAATGGCATCTCAATTAGCCGTTTGGATTCGGCGTAAAATTGTAGATAGATCTAGTTGTTTTTTTTGAATTTGTTGTTTATATAAAAGGTCGTTGCAACTTAGTCTCTTATGCAAGATCACTCCGAGATATTTGACTTCGTCGGAATAGGTACTCATACTCAATGACTTTGTTACAGGTCTCATCTTAGCTTAGATCTTTTCAATGGTAGTCCTTTTGATGTAACGCAACGACAAACCGTGTCCTTCTCTTTAAAGATATATCTATCAGTTAAGTCAAAGTATTATGTATTCTTAACAAACTTTGGCATTATGGATGAGCTCTAAGGTGCAGAAACAAAAAGAAAAGTCCGCTTGAGGTCGTCATTATTTGGGATTCATAATACAATCTCCATATCCTACAGTTTATTATGCACAACCTTTCAGCCCCGAAGACTGGATGGTAAACACGAAAGCAGTGAGCCCTTAGTCGGATTTTTGTCATGATACAACTGTAACAAGCGATCTTGAGAAATGTAACATGTATTCTGCATTTATTTTGGTTACTAATATCAAAACGTAACGCACCTATTGATAGAGTGATTGATTTTGGGTCGCGCTGTAGAATCAAGTAAGATTCTCTGAAGTTAAGGGGTGGCCTCTTGGTAATTAAATAGACCTACGGGAACTATTAAACAATATTTTAGTACATCCTGGTTAGCTCTCATAGCCATTTGCAGAGCTAGATACTGTCATAGTCTAAACTTTGCATTCAGGTCCTCTCTTCACAAAGTTGTTTTTTCGGCGTAATTTTATGTGACTCGGTTAACTGAAAGTAAAGGTCGTTCTTTTTGTTGCATAATGACCACAGTAAGGTGATGCGCCGTGTCTGCGTATCATTATATTAATATGTAACCATCAAAAGTTTCCGTGCACTTTTTAAGTATTTATCATGAAATGAGGAGAAACTTAAATCATTCGAAAGGTACTGTGCCATAGATGTGTAGAAACAAAAAATCGTAGGTATATGTCGCCATTAAGACTGGTAAAATGAAGTTAAGAATTTCCTACACAAAATACTTAGCATTTAATCGAAAGCATTTTGTTGCATAGTAACGAATTTAATCATCTTAGATTAGAACCTGTTGGAGAGTCTCATTAACCCATAAAAGTATGCAATTTAATTACCCCTAAAAGTAAGTTATCATAAAATCTTATTTCAGAAGCATTGCACAGTTATCTGCGAGGTGTTACTATGGAAACGAATATTCATGTTTTGGTATATAAATATGAATTAAGATTAAGCATATAAATAAATTAAAATAAATAATAAATAAATTATGTAAAAAACAAGTTGGCTTTCGTTACTTTATCTACAGAAAAAATTGGTCGAATTTCGACCACGGGCGGTACTAGTATTCCTTAATCTGACTGCAGCTGTCGGAGAAAATTAGGCCTCCAAGTGCCGTTGATTTGTAAGCATTAAACGCGCTCTGAGTACTCTACCGAATCTAAAGATCTTATTTTACTGACTCCCTAAGTCGAGAAGTGGCCTCGCTTTCTAGCGCAAGTTCCTGCCCCACGCTTCGGACCATTCCGCACTTGCTTTTTTAACCTACAATGCATAAGGGATCTCAAAACTTGCTTACGAACATGAAATAAAATCTTAGGCAGTCACAACCGCTTTCCGGAACATAAGAACTCAGTGTACCTACTCAGTGTACTCAGTGGATACCACAATAAATCGGTCACTTTCATCCGTTTAACGTCCATATTCATGAGGAGAAGACTTTCAAAACGCATCGCCAAACACATCATTGGTATGTGTCAAGCGGTAGCTGCGATCGACAACAACGAGTGAAGTAAATTCAATTAAAGGGCAGCGGACAGTCTACTTTGGATTGTCACCGCTAGATCATCCTTTGAATAGCCTTTCTTTTGAAACCGATATTCAGCAAAAGGCCAAACGCCTTAGAACCTAAAAAACCTTCAAAACAACCGACACGATGATGGATGTCTACCTCTTAAACCAATCCCAAACATCAACCCATATGCAATAACAAACGCATTGTTACAAGAGATCATTTGTATGCAAACGTCAAACGCATTCGGAGCACATCAGCTGTCCAATATTGATATTTCAATCATTCGCATTCGCATCACTCCCTTCCCCATATCAGCGCGTTCCTTTGTTCTTCGCACGCACCATGAGCAACAAATTACCAAACACCAAAAGTCGTTAGTATGTGTGCAGTCGTGTCAATTCCACATCAGTTGTTCTCTTCAGCAAGAATGCCAGTTGCTCCACTGAAACCATAATAAGGAAGTTCGTTGCCCAACTCTTTTGTTTTCACAACAACCGATGCCGACGCGGCGCCTCCCTATATTGACATTTGGGATTAAACATTAAACTCGCAGTTACTGGGGTTGTCTACGTTTATTTTATTAAGATTGTATAAATGTACAAAATATATATGACTACCGTCGTGCGTTCAATTTTGCGCGGATTGAGTTATTCGCTTTTGAAATTCTGTCAAAATCTTACTTGGCGGGATGTCAGTCTCGATGCGACTTCCGACAACATCTTGAACGGTCAACTGTTTGTTTTGATCGAAGAATATGTCGATAACAATGCGAACGCCTGCGTATAGTTAAACAAATATTAGCTTAAGACACAACCCGGCACTCGCTGCTTCTTACCACTTGGTGTCTTGGAAATTGTTGTCTTGCTTTGGTAAGACGCCTCGGCAGCGGCTATGGGCTCTTTTGGTTGCTGCAAAACTGTCGCCGAATGTCGCGGTTTTTTTTCTCTTGGCGCCGCTTTTGGGGGGTCACTTCTGGTCCTCGATAGATTCAAGAAGCTCTTCTGTTTTTCAAGCGGCGCAATCTGTGTGTCGTTTTGCATTTCAGTGCTTGGAGGCCTAAAATATAAATTTGGCAGTTCAAATGGGTGTATGTGGTTTCAAGGTATTACCTGACGGTCATATCAGTCGCACTGCTTCTTCGCGGATCGAAAACGTTGGCCTCCATACTGTCAAAAAACCAATTCGAACTGCTATCTGTCATTGGAATTTCAGCTCTTGCAGGAAAGTATGCAGACTTTGTGGAAATTATCGAAGAGTAGGAGGTTTTCGAGGAGTCCGACTTCAGGGCTGTATCGTATTTACGAATCATGTCTCGTACTCGCATTCCGTTGGAAGCTTGTTTTTTGAGAGGCGTTGTTTCGGATTGGTCGCTAAATGCGTTTCCGTTCCCGTTTGGGTCCATAATTTTGATGTGTTTCTGAAAGCGGTTACGCGTTGGGGAAATTTTGTCAAGAAAGAGAGTCCGCTTTGAGTTAAGCAGAACAAAAATTGATAAAAAAAATATAAGAAAAACAATCGTCGAGTTGAAAACGTATCCGGCGCTAGCTATGTTTTAAATGTCGAAAGTTTTTAGAAGGTCTTGTATATTTTGCAAGAGGGGAAGTGTTTTTTTTTTATTTCGTCCAGTTTTTTTTCTTAGTCTTCTTCTTCTTGGTGTTTTTCGTGTTCTTCTTCTTCTGCTCCTTCTTCTTCTACATAAAAAAGAATTCACCACATCTGCCAAAATCTTTTTGCAAATCTGATATCCATTAAACGTCTTCTAAGAGGGTTCTCATAACTATAAGAACGTTTTCGGGGGCGTGGCGCCTCCCATACAAACGTCTCGATATATCTTGGCACCTTCTGTAGCATAGTTACAAAATTCGTTGCATATTATCTGTGCAAGGCGTTTCGTACAATATTACGTCAATGGATAAGTAGGCGTGGCACCTCCCATATACACAGAATATGCAAAGCGCTATTTCTAAGCACTAATGGCAGCTAAAGTTGTACAATTTGGAGCTGAGATGCGGATTGTTGGAACAAAGCACGTTTAAAATTGTGGGCGGGATTATAGAATGGGGCGTGGCACCTAATACTTAAAACATTATAGCTTAGCTTAAATGGCAGCTTCGTATTTGAACATAGATCGATTGCATATAAAGACTCAATAACAGCCTTTAGAAGCCCCTCGCTAAGTTCTTTTGACTTTTCCCTTAGAGCTGTGAACGGCAGAATGCAGAATATTGTATTTCTGTTAATTGATCAACATGCGCTTTGCCGACACTGCACAATATGCGACAACAAAAAAGAAACCCAAACAGGAGTGATAGATAGATAGATAGATAGATTTTTATTTATGTACTCTTAATATTATACATTAAATTTTTTACAAAAAATCAATGAACATGGCGTTTGCCTTCTGCCTGATTGACAACAATAGATAATTAAATAAAAAAAAATTTAAAAATAACCGAAGTAATTTTTTTTAATTTAAACTCGTTAATTTTTTTAAAAGTGCGATTTTCGTAGTGTTTAGAAGTTTTCGTTAATAATTCTCTCTCGATAATTTAAAGCTATTTCGCAGAACTGTGTTAGCTTTTCCATATTAATTCCATTAATCAGTATAAAGACTTGATCCGCCGATAGGACATTGCTTCCAAAGATGTCGCTCCTAATTTCTTTTAAAACTGGACCCAGCACTGGAAGGTCTTCTCTGTGTGGAATATAATTAAGCTTGAGAAGCTCTCCACGTAACCTAAAAACTGTCGATATTTCCGATACACTTTATTCATCACAGAAGTAAAGGCTTATTCTGACAGGAGTACATATCCCGCATACACTGCACACAATCAATTAGGAAAGATCGAAAGCATAAAAGAAACAACGAAGAAAAACAATGTCACTTTAACACTATAGGTTCCATGGTCTTGCCAGAAGGTAGCTATAAAGATCATGTCAATTCATAAAGTCTGCCACGAGGCCTTTAAAAACGAACAAGGGAAATTTTGCTAAAGTCATCGATGATCCTGGAAAATTGGAAGATCACCATCAATGACCAAGATTCCGATGACAGGCTATCCAACATTGATAATGATAGACAGGAATCCTATTTATCTGGTCAAAATAAAGTGAAAGCAGTCATAAATATTAATTAAGAGATGATTTGTAAGTAGTAGTTGGTACCTCTGTAATGTTGGATTAAAGTATATCGGACTATTTTAGTTTTAGCATCACTTGTCCAATTCTAAAGAGAAGAGGTGCTGCGCTAAGAAGATAGCCATAATTCTCTTCAAAAATCGGATACAGAATGCTGTCTTCAACGATTTTTGTATACCTACATAAAGCCGATTGTCAACAACCTAGTCCTTATAAGAAAGTCATCGGTCTAGCAAATTTTCTGACAGCAACAGCTTGGACAATACCCTCGCAATACCCTTCTTTGAGCAATTGCAGGAAGTGGACATCAGTTATATGTGGTTCCAACAAGCCGGTGCCACAAGCCTCATACAGCGGGTGCTATGCCTCTAAACGTTTTTTATGGGCCTACATTAAATCGTTGGTCACTGCCAGAGGTTCCCAAACTATTTTTGTTTGTACTTTCAAAATTAACCTGGTTTCGGTGAAACCCCTGGTGCAACATTTTTAACATATTCCCAAAATTCGTCACAAAAATGTGAAGATTAGATCTAACGATGGAAATTTGCGTCGCGGCAAAGTTCTAACTCTAAAATCTCTGAAACACAAGTCGTATTTCGTTCTTTTTCACGTCTGAAGAAGCGTTGCGGATGGCGCTTATCAAGTCTTAACACACGTAACACTTAATATCAAATATGCAAGTTGTTTCAAGTAGATAACAGTCGTGAAATACACTATACTAAAAAAATTAAGGGTGGTTTTTGAAAAAGGCGTTCACCTGGACCACTTTGGGAATCACTGGTCTATGCCAATAGACCAGTGGTTCGAATCCCAAAGGAACCAAATTACATCTTAAGGTTTTTTTCGACTGCGCCACCTCTCGCGAACATCTGACTAACATCCGAGAATAAAACTGTCATGAAAGAGCTTCTCAATTGGCCGTTTGGATTCGGCGTAAAATTGTAGATCCCTTCCATTCGTCCCAAAAATTTAAAACCCACACAAAATGAGTGGTTGTGAGAAGCTAGGCCTTGGGTCCCACAGACGAATTTACGAAGAAAAGCCATTTACCTATTTAATAATCAGCACACTGTGTTCGACTTAATTAATGAAAAAAAAATACATTCTTCCATTCTACAAAACTTCACCTTTCACAAGGTCCTCACTACATAAAAATCGGCACAGAAATAGCCTCGGATAACAGGGCAACAATTTCCCTTGGGTATATAAAAGGTCTTTAAGTTAAAGTCACAAATCAACCCCATTCTGAGCGATTTTGAGACACGTTTCAAACTGACACAATTCAAACTGCAGATAAAATAATAAACAATAAAATTTCACCCAATTACCACAGCCCACTTGACGTAAATACTTATGCAGAGTCCCCCGCTGTCCTAACTAAGCAAATTTTCCACGCTTCACCATTGACGGCCATCCTATACCTTATGCCTAATCACCTTTCGAAGAAACCATTCAAAACATTTACACTCCAATTATGCAACATTTGCACCGCAAGTCCCCCACGAGCATTTCAAATCGCATTCACATTCTCCTAATCCATTTAAACAGACAGACAACAGTCAATAAAATCGACGCCGCGAACAATTTCTCAATTGTCCAGATCAAAAAATCATTAATGGACTTTTTTGGATCATCTGTCAAAGGCACAGGCCCCACCTCCAGCGTTTCTTAATTCGGTAATTTGATACATTTCAGTGTACCTATATTTTATAATCCACCTTTTGGTATCTAGTTCGCTGATTTATCGAACGCAAATATACTTTTCTAATTTTTAAATTAATTTCGCCGGACCATCGTGAAGTTAATTGTGTTTGGATTTATCTGGAGAGCGTTTGCGAAGGCATACTCTGTTCGATGGGTAATTTAAGACGATCATTGGTTCAATAAAACATTTCGACACATTATTTGCCAGAGCAATCAATTTTTTTGTATGGACTTGTTGTGCTACTGTCATTTAGCTAAGATGGGATACCAATATTTGTATAGGAAGTTTGCAAATATTTCCTAAGCAGCTCTTTGGCGAATTCACTCAAATCATGCGTGGAGGTCGGCATTTTCCCACCGTCATGATTGATTACTGTTTAGGCCCATATAGCCCGAGCTGACAGCCTCAGAGCGGTTTTATTTTTAAAAAACGTATTTCCCATCAGAAGAGCGCAATATCTCTCGACTAATTATCATGACGGAAGCCAGGGATGAAAGAAACCCATTTGAAATCAATCATGGCGCAATCGAATCCTATAATCATTTCATTTTGATTCATCGCGCAGTGTACTGAGCTATGACCCTTTCACACGCTTCGCACAGTCATACTTGCCGACAATGTGCAACAATTGGAGGTCTGCTGAAAAAAGGTCGTAAAAAACGCCAGTCAAATGGGGTGCGGTTAAGTGTTATCCATTCCAAAGAAAGGCAGAGTCTGCAAAGACCTCTGGGTATAAAAAAAATCCGGTTGCGGTTGCATGCGGTAGTAAATTTGCGGCTTCTGTCTCCTCTGATCGGTATATAGCTGCTGGAATTACGTAATTCATTTAATTACCACCGAGAGGAGATGTACATACCACACGCAGTGGATGCTGATGAGGCGGCCTGTGTAACTTTTTAACGACGCGTTCTATCCCGCAAACAGGAAGCCTCCCAATCGATGGCCCGCTAAAGACCCCAAAAAAGGCGTCATCTTTCCAAATGGGGCTATCACAATTGCCCTCATAATTTGTGTAAATTAGGTCCGTGATGCACGTGACTTTGTTATGAAAAAAAAATCCGACTGCAATGAGTTGAAATTACGAATCTTAATCTTGACACCCATTATCGGGATACTGAATTGTTATCACAGTATAATTTGACGTCAATCAGTGAGAGTCAGTGAGTCACGTTGTGGCGGCGGCACGCCAAAGATGAATTTTCATTTGTTTAGCTTTTTGAAATTTGTTTTCGTTACAAGCAAAAAGATGAAGATTATATTATTCTTTGTTTACATTCCGGGTTAGGTCAAGGTGAACTTAGCAGCCTATAGCCAGTCCGCGCACGAGTAGTGTTGATACAAAGGGACTTATAAGCGCTTAAGGCGTATGTTTTGAAATTTGTATTGTATTGGGATTATGGATAGGTAGAGTTCCTAAAATAACATCCTGGTAATCATGAAGATAGGTTGAGGTATTGTCGAAAGGTAGGCATGAAAGATGAAGTGATCTGAAGTTGATAGTGTCAAGTTAAGCTGCGGTGTGACATGCTCAAGCTGCGTGATTAAGTGAACAGTTGGTTTTTGTGAAAAAATTTCCAAAGCAACAATAAAAAAAACATGAATAATTTTGTATCGGAATCCACAAGGATCTATCCAACTACCGCATGGAATTAAAAAGTAATTAAATTTTATCTCTGTGCTTAGTATATAGTAAGTATATAGCTATGTTAAAAGTAGGTATATATCAAAAACGGAGATATGTACGCGGGCAGGTTTTCACTAGTAGGCACAGCAAAAATTTAAATTTTTTGGATAACCGGGAGCGTTATGCAGTTCCTACTTACGAATAATCGGTTTTAGCATTCACCTTATAATTTTGTAGGTCAAAATATACGATTTTGGGCGAAAAATGTTGCCATTCTAATTTCGACAAATTTAACCTGGACACTAAAAATGATTATTTGTATATAGCGGAATGTTTTTAAAAACCTAGCAGCTTCGGCCTCTAGCTTTAAACTTGGTCTTGATGAGGTTCCTTATGTTTTTCTTAAGAGCTGTTCATTTCCTTTATATACAATTTTATAAAATATCTTCAATCAATCCGCTCTAGCACATTCCCATACCTATACTTCTTTTTGAGTTCCCATTTCTAAGTCTAGTAGGAGAAATGAAGTTGAAAATTAAAGAGGCAAATGTAATCAATTCTATTCAAAAATTGTGACTCAGTTACTGAAGAGTTAAATTTCTATTGTAAATGCCTTGTTTGCACTTATCAGCATGACTTTGTTAAAAAAAAGGTCAACTTTAACCAATCTTTTACTTTTCACTAATTTCGCGATTTATAAAATCAGCAAAAGTAACCAGGTTGATGCGATCTACATATATTTAGCAAAGTTTTTGATCGAGCTGACAAGATTGTTGATACAATCTTAAGCAATAGGTTTTTGTTTTTTGTTTAAAAAAAATCTACTGCGGAAAGATCCAATCTACAAAATGTAAAGTTCCGTAGTCATATTTCAAAAATTCAGACGTTCGCGAGAAGTGGCGCCGTGGAAAAAAACCTTAAGATGTAATTTGGTTCTTTTCAGGATTCAAACCGGGGACCCCTCGTCTGTCAGCAAAATTGTCTATTGTCAAAAAATAGTCATTACAAAAAAACTCCTATTTTTATATCTACTTAAAGTTAAAGTTAAAAAAAGTTTCTGTATAAAATTTTTTTTTCTTTTTTTTTTGTCATAAAAAGGAAAACATTAGGAAAATTTGAGTTCAATGAAAAATAGTATTCCGTGGGAAAAATAAAGAGAAAGTCCTAACAACAAGCTTTCGATTTTTTAGAGTAGACCCTTCTCCTACAAGCTTCTTCAAACTTTTTAAATTAACGGTTTAATGTCAATTAAAACTGACCTTGGCCTCCACGCTTGCGGCCTCCATTGTCCGCTTAGTTCATGAGCACAGTTTTGTATGGCACGGCCTTACAATCTTTGTGTCTCCTAACAGAAAAAACTGACAACATATTGGCGTTTTTAGGGGATACCTTCCTTTCATTAGCATCTTAGCCTGATTGACTGCGACGATCCCTCGGACCACTTCCATTGCTATTATCCTGCCTTTTCTCGGATCAGGTGGCAGATCTTAAGTGCTGGTGAGGTGAATTCTGATACTCGTACTGTAAGCCCTTTATTACTGAAGTGCATTCTAGGTCTTCGGGAGTCGACGGCATAATAGAGAAAGAGGTTCAAAAGAAATCTGCGCCACTTCTAGTCCTTTATGCAAAATAAAAACGTTGTGGAGTTGGGAACGAGATGGAGTTCATCCTAAATTTGCTTTGGTCACTGTCCTGTTCTACAAGAACGACACCTTCATAACCCAAGGATCAAGGTTGGTCACAAGCTACGTAAAGCTAACAGCCTTTCAGATATCGGATCTCCTATCATTTTTAGGAGAACCAACTTATTCCCAAGTTGGGCAGTAACCGAAAGAACGAAATTACATCTAAAGGTTTTTTTCCACGTCTCGCCAACGTCTGACAAACATCCGAGAGAAAGAGCTTCTCAATTAGCCGTTTGGACTCGGCGTAAAGTTGTAGATCCCTTCCATTCGTCCCAAAAATTAAAAAAAAGTACATGACAGCGGATCAATTTGTCTTTCTCATTTTTCTTGTACCTATACTTATGACTCTCAGCGGGGATTTCACTTTAGACCTCCGAGTGAATGTATAAGCTTTCTTCAATCGCGATCTTCTTACATACTTTGACCAAGTTCAAGCCGTATCAAATGGTACCTTATTTTTGCCCTATAACCGCTACTTAGGTCGCAAAAATTACATTGCAGCCTTCACACCCACTTCAGAGGGCTTAATCTTGTGTCAAATTCGACATTCAGCATGTGCCGAGTGATTTTGAAAGATCTGCATTTCTGCAAAGATGTACGCGCACAAACTTTAACCTCATAATGCGATGTATGTCTAGTAATAAGCCCTCCGAAAGTTCCACTAACAACCCACACTCCGAAATGCCTTACATTTTTTTCTCAGATACCTTTATACAAAGCAAACTGAAATTGCTCCAAAAAGTACATTGTAACCCAAGATTGTTCAAAATCACACCTACAATAATGTTGCCCAATCTATACAGTCAAACAAGCACTTGGATGCAATGAGTGGACTGTCGCAAGGCTCAAATTAACTCGCTAACGAACCAGCCTTCACGAGATCTCTTCACTTCCAGCATACCTACGAATATACAAGATACAACCCATCTAGGTAATCCTCAAAGCTGAAATCCCTCTGCGCCTCAGTAATTACTGACATCGCAAAGATTTTGTCCAACAAAACACTGGCCGCCTAATCTGTTTGAATGAACTTGACGATTGAGCCACTTGCTGTAATCACTGCTATATTCCAATGGGGCCTGTCAAATTATCTACCTTAAATAGTCTTCCAACTGAAGATGATCATACCCATCCGCAGTCAAGGTAGTCTCCACGTCGTCGTCCATGTCAATTGGCTCAAAGCAGATCAGCTAATGCAATCCGACGTCAAGTATGTTGACTTTTTGACTTTTGTGTCCATTTTTTTCACACCACCTTAACCATCACAATGCAATGCGATGGAAACAAGATGCGAGAGAAGCTCCCTCCATATAACCATCTCAAGTGTGGCATTTCGGCAGATGCATTTTTGGAATTTTTCAAGTAGTTGTCTATTTCTGAAGGGGGAGCTAGCTGCTTATTGATTGCCATCCGTGACGAGGTGATGAAGTGATGATGTGATGAAGTGATGCAGTGGAAATGTCGATTGAGAAAATTGTGCGGTCTTGAGTCTTGGGTAATTGGGTCAAATGTCGGAATGCATTGTGAAGGTATACACTACAACCGCCATGTCAGTGGGCAGATGCTGCAAAGGCGAAATTGGATGGTGAGATGGAAAACTTTCCGCGATAGCAGATGGAGGTGTCACGAATGTGCATGTAGGATGAGCGCCAGTTGAGCGAAAAAACTCTTCCGGAACACCATTGCCCATTGGTAGTTTGAATGGGAGGCACGATTGTGAGAGAAAATTGCCAGCAGATGGCTCAAAAGGTACAGTATCGACCACAAGAAGTAACTCTTAAATTATTTAAAGAAGGGTGACTTTTTAGGTACACTTTTTGATCGAATTTGAACGTCAGTTGGTCTGTAAGGGCATATCTGACAAAATGGCTGATTGAGACAGCCGTAGTCATGCATTTAAGCCGTTTTACACCTCTTTACTCCAGTAGAACACTTGAGCTTGACACAATAATTATATGAGAGAATGAAAACCATCCGATTTTATCGCATGGTCAGGCCGAATATTAATTCATTGTGAACACAGAACAGGCTTATCTTATGCCTCAACTATGTGACAAGTCTAAATAATACTTTTCAGTACTCAAAAAAGCTGTATCTAAGGTTACAAATTTCTATTGACTGGTATTATAGACGCACTGCTTACTTCTGATTAACTTGACCATCCGAAAACCCTTAAAAAAGATGAACTCTTAGTGCTAAAATGACAAGTATTGTCTTCTAGAACACTGTTTTTAGTCTTTTAGGCAGAGGTCCAAGCCAGGTTGTCTATCTATATAGAATTTCCTTCCATCACACCACTGTCACCTGCTTTACTCGACCACCCGGCAATTCGAACGAATAATTATTTTTAGTACTCAACTAAGAAACATGGGTCCTAAGCTGAGTTGTGAATTTTTGAAGACATATCTTTAAGCTGAACTCCTATTTCCTGCTTATTTAATCCTTCCGCAAACCTAAAATACTTTTTAAGTACTTAACTCAACCTTAAGGAATATTTTTAGTACTAAAATTTAAATGTTGGTTCCGAAGGCATTTTTCGTACTTCTCTGTACCTGTCTTACATATTTCTGTCTTTAACTCGAACATCCAAAGACCAGAATGAACATTTTTAGCACCCGAGGGAAATCTTTTTAGTACTAAACTAAGAAAGTAAGGGCCAAACCCGGCTTTATATCTCTCTGAAGGTAGTTTTTGTACATGTACGGACTTATGGGCCGCTCCTTAACTCGAAAATCCGCGAACCTAAAATACTTTCCTTAGCACTGAACTCAACCTTAAGGAATTTTTTTAGTACTGAACTTTAAGTGTTGGTTCCGAAGGCAGTTTTCGTATCATTGTTCGCCTGCCTTACGGGTTTCCGCCTTTAACTCGAACATCCAAAGACCGGAATGAACATTTTTAGCACCCAATGGAGTACCTTTTAGTACTAGAATTAGAAAGTAAGGGACAAACCAGGCTTTACATCATAGGCTTATAGGTATATTTCTGTCTCTGTCGAATTCAATCACTCGACAAGTTTTAGTACTCAACTATCAAACATCAGTTTCTAATAGAATGCATTTGATTACTCCCCCGAAATTTGACATATTTGCGATTCATAAAAATGACGTTCAAATGAGCACAAAATGTCAAAAAAATTCTATCCATTCTTGATACTCCTTAAGGTTTAAACTTGCATCACACACTACATGCGGTTCTCCGTGTAGTATTTCCCACAAAATTAGCCGAAACCTTTGGTCCAATATGTCAAACTATTTATTTGCATAGTGCAAATCGATTCTGCAATTGCCGACTCCAATTACTCATTCGCATGGCGAAATCGATAAATTTCCGTGAACCCCATGCGGAGTAGGTAATTTAAAAACAAACTTAAAATAACTTTTTCAAAAAGGATTCCGTGAGCCATACCCGCTCGTGACCATACTCGTACTAAACACATTCACCGTCACTCAACCACATTTGCGCAAAGCTTTCTCAAATTTGCAATCATAAATCCGTCAACATTTCTTTCGATAAATTTCAACCAACTCACACTTGGATATCCCTCTCCCAAAATCTGCCAGGTGGTGTTGCTGGGTAGAGATCTTAACAGCAGATCCTCGCACAAATTAAATTTCCTATATCTACCTCTCTGGCTAAACAAATCGAGCGGAGTACTTTCAAATTGTCATCATGTTAATCGGGTTCGGGTCTAACGATGATGCAGCTTGGTAGTGTAGGACTGATTCCAGGAAAACAGTTAAAAAAAAGCCAAGAAACCAACTGAGAGGTGTCATATTCCTCTTGGATTCAGATGTGCGGTAATATGCATCCATTGTCACCTTTCGGAGGAGGGTATTCCCGGGACACGAGTGTGAGCTGTGCCGTCAATTGAAGTTATTACATTGAATGATCGACGATAAGAGTGATGACTGCTGGCAGACGGTTGGAGGCCTTTCCCGGAACATCTCGACGTATGACGTAGTTAGATATCTGTCGGATTGGTGTCGGATTGGTGTAGGTGTAGTTGGGGCTAATGTTTTTTTTTTCTGCGGAAGCAGTAGTGTCATATGGTGAAAGGTACGTTTATTAATGTGACTAAAACTGACGTAACCTTCATTTTTACCCAGCGCAGTGTTACTTACGTGCACGACTGGATCACACGAAACTCTCTATTGTACTGTGAGTTCTTTGCGGTTAGTAACATTTTTCGCAACTCGTCATAAAAGTAGCATTCGACAAAAGCCCAATGTGTCCTCTTTGAATATATATAGAGCATTCTCCGTCATTATAAAAGGTTTTCCAATAAGAGGTGTTATTTTTATATTCAAAGAAAAATGTCATTTTTTGAGATAAATGATCGGATATTTATTTCATAATAAAGAGGAAGGTATGCCGTTAATAATGATAAACAACATCAGCCAAATGGCCACCACGACCACGCTTACAGGACCATATCCTTTTCATGAAATTTTCCATAACAAAATCGCAAAGTGGCTGCCCTATATCCTCGATAGACTCAAGAATTCCATCTTTGAGGGTTTGAATCGACGCTGAACTGTTGGCGTAGACCTTATCTTTCACGTGGCCCCAAGGCAAGAAGTCGCAAGGTGTTAAATCACAAGATCTCGGTGGCCAATTGTGATCACCTCTTCGTGAGATAGCACGGTCCGGAAACTTTTCCCGTAAAAGATCAATGGTTTCGTTGCTTGTGTGGCACGCAGCGCAGTCTTGTTGAAAGCAAACGTTGTCCAGATCAATACCATCCAACGCCGCCCATAAAAAATCATTAATCATGTCCAATTCCAAAGAACGACGATGAATGGACAAACCTGGGTTTACTTCAACACTTTGGGCTACAGCAGCAATATTCTCAGTTGTTCTTTAGCGACGTGCACGGGTTTTATTTTTCACATCACCAACTTTTCCCAACAGCTCGAATTTTTCCACCAATTTCTGTATTGCCGTCCGACAAGGTGCTTCACGACGACCCAAAAATGCTTTAGTTTTGCGAACTGTGACTGCAAAATTTTCACCATTTTTGTAGTGAATTTTTATATAATTTCAATGCGTTGTTGAAGCGTGTATCGTTCCATTTTTAGTAATGGCGTAGTTTCTACTTTTCAAATGTCAAAAAATAACAGCTTCAAAAGTGACAGCCACCGAAATAGCGGGCTATTCAAAATAACACCTCTTATTGAAAAACCCTTTACTATACATATAAATGAGTTTTGCAGAGATGTCACAACTAGGTATTGATCTATATAGCTCATATCTACAGACTGTCAAAGGCGGCTTTAAAGTCGATCAAAAGGTGGCAAGTTTCGGGACTTCTTGGGTTTTTTTTTTAAATATGTTCTATGGTGAATATTTTCATTGATGGTGGACTTGCTGATAAGGACGAAAAAGGTTCTTTACGAATAGTTTTAGGCGATGACAAAAAAAGGCGGCTTGAGTACTTTCTCCTATGTTTGTGTGCAGGCTTCAATATTTGCTCGTACACGATCAGCCTCAAAACAAAGCTTCGAGTAAGTAATACGTCTTCTCGTCGGTCTTGAAGGGATTGCTATTATACAACTTCTTGAACGCTCCGGACATACTTTTTCGTCCACTCCGCTAGGCTTTGGAACTCTTTGCCTATTCATATTAAACTGATTCGAAATTCCAAGAACTTCAAATGTAATATTTTTAAATTTAAGTTACTTATATTTACTCCTTTTACATTGTTGATGTTTGTACTATAAAAGACCATGTCTTATTGTACAACTCAAAACTAAAGATGTTAATAAGTTGAAATTGAAATTGAATACTTGATCGCCAAAAGTTGTTGTAATCTATTGCTAGCTTTAACCGCTGAATTCCCTTAAATATACTCCCTTCCGTTTTCGACAGTGAAATCTTCACGCACTTGTAAAATCTACCTTTGAGGGCACCATCTATCAATTTTGGTGGGCTGAAAGCGAGCTTTATCTTGTATGGCTTTTCATGTAAGAGCTACCATAGTCACTCAAGGCTATCCACTCAAGTCTACCTATTACGGCAAAACTCTTACGCAGTACTGTATAAATGGCAGCCTTCGGATATTCAATCGACCAAAGCTGCGGTCTTGATGCTGTTAAAAGCACCAATATGTCTTACTACAAGCAGTGAACGGAATTCAAAACTTGTACCACAAAAAATCAAACAGGCTTTGGCAGTCATAATTTGTTTTAATGCATTTCAAACCTCTTACTAGGGTGGTTTTTGGTATTTCTCCAACAATCGTAGCTCGGTCCTGTAAGGGCTGTGGTGCTTTACATCGGAAATTTGAAACCGGAAAGATGGCCTTGCGTATTGTAATGCTCAAAACACAGCAAAAGCAAATGAGAGGACATCTTTCAGACTTGTTTTATACTCTCTGTTTTATTAACTAACATTTAAAGTTGTCAGTTAAATTATTTACTGATGCTAAAACCTGTCAGAAGGATTAAGGCCCAAGGTTTGTTTGAAAAACACCCCTACATTATGGGGTTTCTGGTCCATGTATGTTATAGAGTGTGACCCGTCTAACCACTACTCCAATACCGGTCTATCTTCTTTCAAAAAAGGTCAAGACGTAACAGGTCTTCAGTTCTCTGAAGAACACCAATTTTCCGACTAACTATTGGGATGGCTTTAAGATATCAAGATGCTAAAACCAGCTACAGTCAAGTTCTCAAAACTCGTTTTACTATAATACGAGCAGACGTTTCTAACAAACTTGCAAAAGATGTGTTTCATATATTTCTAAAAGACTGGTGACAGGTCCCATATACTCCTTTTTAACCTACAATCATTTAAGACCAGAACTAGCATCTTTCTCCAAGCAACTTGGGCGGCTTTGAGGGTTTAAATCTTACTTACTTACTTAGGTGGCATCTGGCACTACAGACCGGGGGTGGTCTTGGGCCTCAACCAATACGCCTCTCCAGTTTATCGATCTTTGGCTAACTGCCTCCAGTTGCGCACTCCAAGTTGGTCGATGTCCCCTTCCGATTGCGAGCGCCACCTTAGGCGAGGGCTTCCTCTACTACGTTGTCCCTCCGGGTTGGAATCGAAGACTCTTCAGGCCGGAGCGTTGGTGTTCAACAGCTTTACATTTCCCATCCATATAAGACGACTGATGCGTATTTTTTTGACCAGGGCGATGTCGCTGTACAGCTGGTAGAGTTCTTTACCTCCAAAGCCAACCAACGCAAACGGGACCGAAAATCACTCGAAGAATTTTTCGTTCGAAACGACCGCCTTTGACAGTGTCCATGCTTCTGCACCTTATAGCAGGACTGGGATGATGAGTCTCCTTAGTGTTTCTTGACAAGGCCTTATTAATCAATTGCCTTCTTAGGCTGAAGTAGACTCCAATGGGTTGGAATTATTTTAAGATTCATGATAAATATGGTTGAAAAAAGAAGAAGTGGGAAATATTTGTAAAAAGGAGTTGTGATTACATTTTAACTGGTAGTGCGGTAATGTTTATATTAATGTTTCTCTAAGAAAAACTAAGTTCGGGGTTTTATTAAAAATACTTGTGTTATCTTAAATAATCATTTTATTCAAAATCTTTAAAGCTGATTTTGGAAAATAATGCGTACAAAATAGTAACAAATATTGCAGTGTTGAGTTCGAAAAACAATCTTGCTCAACTACTTAGCTAAGAACTGAGTATAGGATATTGTTCAGGATGTTAGCAATTCTTGGTTTTAAAAATGTTACCGAAAATGGTATCGAAAATGGTGTTTTTGAGATACGGACAGTATTTTTAAACAGCGTTTACGATGAATCAAAATGAAGGACGCAATAATGTTGAAAACGCCAATTTTACTCCAACTGCAAGTATGCATTTTGGTCAAAATCGTTTAGCCGTTTTCATGTAGGTAAGACAAAAGAAAAATTCTCAAAATATGTTTTTTTTTCAAAAATCTATTACAGACAATTTAGAGAAAAACGGGGTTTGCTATCATGTTAAAAAATTAATTTTTGTTGCAATCGTATTGACCGTTTTCGAGATAAGTCAACTTTTCAAAAGTACCGTTTTTTTGACTTTTTAGCCAAAAATTGGAAATTTAGCCATGTTGACTCCATATAGGGTAGTGCAAGTATACATTTTAGTTAAAATCGTTAAAGTCGTTTTCAAGTAAACCATATATATGTAAATAAAGTTTTAAAAAACGACATTTTTCCAAAATAGTCCGTTGAACGATAATTTAGGGAAAAACTGAGTTTGCCATCATGTTGGGAATGACCGTATTACCTTAAATATGAATTTTTGTCGAAATAGTTTTGACCGTTTTTGAGATATGACCAATTTTCAATATTACAGTTTTTCGATTTTGTTGCTAAAAACTGGGTATGCAGCCATGTTAAAAGCACCTACTTAAGTCCAAATATCAATTTTGGTTGAAATCGGTAGAGCCGTTTTTGAAAAAATCAAACTTGTTTAAAACCGTTATATGCGAAGTACCGTTAATAATAGGGTTAGCATGCAAACAAAAATGGCCCCGAACTGTAAGTCCACAAACTCCAAATCCGAAGTTTGAAAGAAATCCGTCCAGCCGTTTGCGCTGTAGAGCTCAGGAAGGACGGACAGACGGACAGACGGACAGACGGGCAGACAGACAGACGGACAGACGGACAGACGGACAGATTTGCGAGACCCACTTTTTCGAGTTCCTCTATCATCGTAATGTCAGATTTGATAAAAATCTCGAGTTCGATTTTTTGTACGATTACAATACCTTTCTCTTACTACGTAATTCGAGAAAGTTAAAAAATCTTAGGATGTAATTAGTGTTTTTCCGGGAATCGAACCTGAAACATCTCGCTTAGAAGCCCAATACACTTACCACTAAGCCACTGCGCCTACCTACCCAGTGAAGTGCCTTCCGTTTTTTTGAATGCCGACAGCAACCAAGTGGGTAACTCTTCCTCAAACAAATATCGTTTACGATCCAGTTAGTTAAATGCAAAACTCAGCTAGTTTGGCTCTTGTCGTTAATATGTCAAACAAATTAACTACTTCAGTACCGCTCCGGGCATATTTGCCATTTGGCAAGTTTTTATAGGTCATACCTAAAATACACATTTTCAATGGCTCTCAAGATTATTTTAAACAGATTTTTGACTCGTTAAACAATTTGGTGACATCCGAAGACTGATGGGCCTATTTATCGCCATCAATGATTTTTTTTTGGCGCTAATGTTTCTCAGGGCGCCAACCACGCCACTAAACTGATCACATCGCTTGCCATAACAAGGTATACCGTATACCCATCTAACAATCTGATTAAATGATAAATCGCAAAGTTTTATTTGACAGCAAATGTCAGAACGGTTAACTATATTCCTCATAAATAAGTTTTCACGCAGATTATATCACCCTCCCCTCAATTTAGATGCGCAAATGTTGCGCATAACCCTTCGGCCATTGTCAAAGTGTCAAATGCATTTCTGATTAACATCCATCACTGTCAAACTGTCATGTTTAACACCTTCCACTAAGTTATGTCTCGACCGTCGGTCGCGTCGGTCGTCTTCCTGTCGTAAATGTCGGATGAGTTTTAACAAATTTCCTCACATGATATCTATCTTTTGCAAAATTGCCATTGAAATTCTATTCAACCACCGCCCAAAGTTCGCATAGCCAAAACATTAACCGATCTGGGAACAGTTTCACACATTTCTAGGTCAGCATGAACATTTTGACTGTGGCAATTCCCACCTCATTTGGCAACCATCTGCTGCAAGACAATGGTATCAATTGGAGTATCATCCTTTTACGGATTAATGTCATTAATTACTGTTGGCAAGGTCACTTTCACGATTCTCCGATTCGTTCCACAATGTGCGCCCACGCGAATGACCTTACACACAGCCCGTGCGGTGCTCAGGTTAAATGTTAAATTCCATCATGATCGATGCGCAATTGGTCACATAATTGCAATCCATTCGGTGTGCGTCACGGTGTTCTTTTTTTTTATATTTGATGCCCTTTTGTGGAGCGAATTGAATGATTGTCGGAGGCTGGTCCCGCGCTGAATAAGCCTTTTATTTATTGGTAGTGTCTCTGCCCATGTCGTGTTGAATGAATCTGAGCTGGGCTTCGATGACGAGCATCTGTATACGGTATACCTATAAAATGCAAGTTCATCTGCAGTTATGCGGTTCCGCCTTTTGCATTTAATCGAAATTACTTGATTAGGTTAATGGTGTGGTTTACACAGGGCGTGACGCGACGCGACGATCTGTGGTATCTGAAATATGGCTTTTGTGAAAATCGACTTGGGGTCAGAGATGAGCCGCGAATAATTTTAAAAGCGTGTACCTTTATAAAAGCCTTGGAAGCTGTGTGGGGCGTCAGATGTATTCCAGAGTGGATGCGCAGTTGCGCATTGCCCATATAAGGCTGGGGATATTATAGGTTCTTATGAAGTATTTTTTATCTTAAAGATGCTGAGGAGTCTGGTTGGTTGATTTAAGTGGTAGCGAAAATTCCCTACAAGGAAAAGATGCACAAATAACGCATGAGCGTCGTTTTGAAACCACAAACAAGCAGAACCAGAAGATTTTAGGGAGAAGGATGTTACAGAAGCTCAAAACCAGCCTGTGGAGCTGAGAAATTTAATGATTCTATTGAATTGGATATCATGGATGGCCGATAGGTCAACATAGAAAGGATTTCCTAGTGCCCTATGTCTGGTTTTGGCTAGGGCCGGGCATTCACAAAGAAGGTGGAAAACCGTTTCACTCTTGTTTGTGTCAGCGCAGCTACGGCAATGAGGGATGTAGGGGATGCCAAGCCTGGCTGCGTGAGTACCTAGAGGCCAATGATCCGTACTAATTGCCTTTAGTCTTACTACATCTACACGCGTTCTGGCTAAGAGGTTATTAGTTCTGGCATCATCGTAGGTTGGCCAAATCTTCCTAGAAATGAAACAATTAGTCAGGTTAACCCACCTTGTCTCCGCCCTATAGGTGAAGTGCAGGAGGATTTATCTCTTAACGTATCTGAGCGGAGGGAAAACTTCCTCTGCATGAGACACCCACAGAGCAGATCCACGTCTGGCAAGTTCATCGGCTCTTTCATTCCCCTCTATGTTCCTGTGGCCGGGAAGCCAGACGAGAGTGATTTCGAACCGATGACACGCCCTGGTCCGTATCTCCCTGCATTCCACAACAAGCTTGGACGTTGACTTGGTAGAAAGGATGGCCTTAATCGCAGCCTGACTGTCGACGAATAAACCTTTTTTTCTTCTGGATGTCTCTATGCTGAGAAGCAGTCTACAAGCCTCCTAAATTGCCAGTACTTCTGCTTGGTAGACGCTGGACGTATTAGGGAGGCGAACTGAGGGGTCTCAGAAAATAGGTTTTAAATAAAAAGGCACATATTGTTATGCGCATGAGTGCTAAGGTGAAAATTCGCAGCTTCATGCAGTTTCCTTGATTTTAAATCCAATTTTCGTATCCCCGTCGCGGTTTCTATACATTTGGAGTGGAACTAAAATGCGTTCCACAATTCTGTTGCTTTTAATTGTTGTCTGTTTATCATCTTTTGATTGAAAAAACTCTTAACGTATCTTGCACAAAATTAGTTTCTCTGTAACTTTGGTTTAAACTATATTTCTTCGACTTAATTTTAATTTTAGTAGAAATAGCCATACTCACAAAAAATTTTGTTTTGTAAACTTGGTTTACTTGCATTTATGTCTAGAACTATAGATCGCAGTCAAAAAACTGTTAAGGCCAAAATTGCAGGGAATTAAATTTCCTATTAATTTCGTGGCGACCATTTTGGGATAAAAATAAAAAATGGACGAATTATTAAACAAAAACGAGTCTATACAGAATGTAGTCGCAAAAAGACAGCGCAATGAGAATCGCTGATCACGTAGAGAAACAATAATGGGGTACAAATGCCGCCTTGTGGAACTCCGCTCGCCGTTCTAAGGTACTTTCGATTTATGTGGGAAGTGGGAGCCTACTTTTTTTGAATCATTACTTTCTCACATTTGCATGGTGTTGTCGGCTTTAAAAACGCTTCAAGTGTTTGTTGTCCTGAAGTTCAAGGAGCGTAGTAGTGATCTTATATTTCTTCTTGAGCTGTCAGGCGCTAGGGCAAAGGAATTTTAAAATGATGAGGATATTCTGTAGTCGTTATTAACAACGTGTGATAACCACCATCGGGATTGACGGAAAGAAGAGCAAAAGCGGAAGAAATCTTTTCCTAATCATAAAAATTTTTAATATAGCCTTTGCTTAAAAAAAACCTGCTCTGAAGCTTACCTTTCAATTTAACCACCGATACCTTTGTGATTTGGAGTGAATCCCACACCAATTTGAAAGTGTTAAGTCTACCGGACACATTAACGCTTTTGTGCAGCTTTGCTATCGCCATCGCGTATCATACTTTTACTCCACCTATTCAATTATCATAGAGGTGGCAAGACACCGCTGTCATTAGATTGTGAAGCGGGAGAGCCCTCAAGGGGGATCTGGCACTGCGGCCTCTTAAAGAAGCCTATTGTGACTTCCCTGGTAATGTCCTGGAGCCATATTTTCACTCCGGATGGAGTCAGGAAGAAAATGATCTTCTCTGGGTGTATATCAGCAAGAGTTGCTGAAGTGACGATGTATGTGAAGTGATGAGTATGTGAAGAGATGATTCATCACTCTCAAGACATAGTCTGCATGTTGGATCCGGAGAGACTCTAGTGTGGTGTAAGTGTTTTTTCATGAGGCCGTGGCCACTGATTATTCCTGTAAGTATTCTCATTTCTTAGGTTATTTTTGTCTAAATTGGTCAGGAAGTAGGATTTCCAGGAAGAGAATCGGGAAAAAATCATCTGGTGCAGTTCTGCCATGGAGTTTTAAGCAAGACTTCATTGGATTCAATATGTGATAGCTTTTTGATGTATCCGCTAAAATGGTTTTTACTGACTCCACAGAAGGGTCAGGTCCGATGAGCGGAATTGTAGCGCCGATTTTAGCCAGTGAGTCAGCATCTTCGTTACCAGCAAACGGGCTTTGGAATCCAGTGGAAAATGATTAGGTTTTCTTGGAAAGTTCATAGATGGCTGTGAATGTTTCTAAGACAAGCTTCGATTTTATTACAGATTGCTGTCTGGGTTGAATAAGGGTTTTCCACGCGTGTTCTTTTTAGCGCAGTGGTTGATTGCAAGGACTTCAGCTTGGAATATAGATAAATTATCTCCAAGACTAACTGACTAGTTTACTGGAGGTGACTCTCCATAGATGCCAGATCCAGTCCCTGACTCCATCTTAGAAACGATCGCTGTCATGAAAAACTGCCCAAGCTAAAAGAATTATCCGGTGTTTTTTGATTCCACTAAGACACATGCCCCACGCTATCGAGAATTTTGCACTTTTAGTCGAAATATATTACCTTATTATTCGCATGGACCCAAGAGAGGGCACTGGGCACCTACCGAAGCTCAAAGAACTCCGTTTTGAATACCATGAAGGTTCCATTAGATTTGTTTGACCTCATCACCTTTGGGCAAATGGTCTTTTGTCATGACGCCTTACAACATACCGGTGGTTTTGACGAACTTTTTGCAAAAATCCCCCACGTAGTATCGTTGATCTGTAAAGGTTTAAACCGCTCTTATTACAAATTTGACTAAAAGCCTTACTTCCGAAGTTTTCTTACAATGTTTGCATTAATATTTCCCTTAGTTTAAATCTTCAAGACATAGTCATGTGCGGGTCAAAGAATCACCTTTAGTTTAGCTCTCAGCTAAGCGCGGACTTATCTACCAATATTTGTCCAAAATGTTTTCTATAAGTCTTCCCAGCTTTGACTTCCCTTGTCAAGTAAGCACTTCACATTCGATATGAATATAAACGCTATGTACATCAGCTGATGATGACACGCTTAAGAGTTTTAAAAAGTTAGGCCAAAATCCTCCAATCTTACAGCCGAAACAAATCCTAAAACTTTATAAAAGGTAAAACCGAGTGACAGCATAAAAATGGCATAATACAAGTTCACTATACTCAGAGTCTACCTCACTTCACAACACTAAGCGGGCTATTGATTCGGTTCTTTTAATCTCTAGACCCTTCTAGTCCCAATCTAAGCTCAGTACCTTTCCCTTTATTCAATCTGATAGGAAATAATCTTTACATCTTCTTCTTTGTTTTCGGGAGGTGCTAAAGCTGCTTCTCTCAAACAATCTATCCAAAGTCCGTTGCCTGTTCGTTTCTCTCCCATGCTTTTTATGCCCGAGCTTCATCAATGGGTAAGCCACCCCACTCCGTTTACTGTCGCTTTTTCGTTTTATTGAAGCTTGGCACTCCTTCCCAAAGACCTGTCTGTATTTCATTCCATGGAAGTTTGGAATTACTACCCAACGTCCTGTTGCTTTTTCGTTTCATCGGAGCTGTCGGAGACACTGCCCACCGTTCTATCGATTTTTCGGTATTACTACCCAAAGTCGTGTCGCTTTTTCGTGTCACAGAAGATTGGAATTACTACCCAAAGTCGTGTCGCTTTTTCGTTTCACAGAAGATCGGAATTACTACCCAACGACTTTCCGCTTTTTCGTTTAATCGGTTTTTTGAGTTTCTGCTAAAGAGGCTATAGGACTCCGTTGGATGCTTTTCAAAATTCTAGCCGAATAGGTATTTATCCTTAATTTTTGCTGTGCACTCCCTAAACCCTATTAAATTTATACTCCACAGTGGCCTATGTATTTAGTTTCCCTACTCAAACCTTTTCAGTTTACAAATTTCTCGCTCCTACATTGAAATTTAAATTTCAAACGTTCCTCAAAGTTAAATTATGTCAGAAGAAGATAACACAAAAGTTGGAAATGAAAATACCTACCAATCCAAAGAGCTGGCGAAGCGTACTGAACAACTCGAAAAACTGAACGAATATGTCCAACAAATGGCATACAAGCCTACCAAGCCTCCACTTGCCTCTGAACGAACCGAGAGTTTGGCACAAACGCGTAAGAAAAACATTATTGGCACCTACGCGGAACACAAGGATCATCTAAAACCGAAGGAACGATCTGATCGCGTTGGTCGAATCGTATCAAAGTTTGAAACTATTACCACCGAGTGAGTGAGAACCATTCAATGCAATTAAAATGTCCTCATCCTCTTCCTTGTAGAAAATTGGAAGAATTCATCCAACAGCATCGCCGGAACCAAGCCAAGTTGCAGGAACTGAGGAACCGTCAACGAGTTCTCTACCACCAGACTTTATCCAAATTGCAGAGTCAGTGCAAGCAGCAACTGATGGATTCGATTGTGAACAAATTTGCAAAGGAAGTCGTGACAAGGGCTACCCAAATCGAGTTATCCAACTTGGAGACGGAAAGCTACCAGCACTTGAAGAAGTCGCTC
The DNA here is from genome assembly GCA_936431705.1 of Cheilosia pagana. Taxonomy (NCBI): domain Eukaryota; kingdom Metazoa; phylum Arthropoda; class Insecta; order Diptera; family Syrphidae; genus Cheilosia; species Cheilosia pagana. The sequence goes on along the minus strand of OW386166.1, from coordinate 12,174,786 downwards.
GTGTGTAATATGTATTTGGCTTTGAAGGTACCAAATGATCAACAGACGCAGGATTATAGGATTTACAACAAACTAGCTGGAGCTTTGGCGCATCTCATACTTCAGGCGCTTTTCATGGCACAGAAGGCGAAAGATGAGATGGCTGCTGGTCATGCAGAGCCACAGGATTGTGAGGTGCCCAAGGACAGTGAGAAAGATCGCTGCAATCGGTTGAAGTTGGTGTGAGCTGTTGAAAAGGAGGTTACTTCTATATTTTTGGGAGCTTTAAGGCATCATTGTGAAGTTGGTCTCCCATTTTTTTGTTTAAATATATGTTATACAAATATTATAGTGCGTGACGTGTTTTTTTAAAATCCTAGGCCTAAATTGTCACAGAAATCTACCATTTTAAGATTACAAGGCCTCTTTATGGCGGTAATAAAGAGTATTCGGGCCAAGTTTAGAAAAATTGGCAAGTCATTAGTTTTCTTATACGTAAAATTCACGTGAACAGATTTCGTTTCGTTGAGGGCGATCCGCCAGTCCCTCGTCCATGCGTTTACCTTATTCAGTGCGATTTGCAGTTTCGAAGTCGTTTCTTCGATTGTATTACCAACTGCAAGGATAGCGGTGTCGTCGGCGAATGTAGCAAGGGTAGTGCCATCTTCTCTTGGTATATCGCGAGTATATAACAGATAGAGAAGCGGCCCAAGGACGCTTCCTTGCGGTACGCCGGCCGAAATTTCTTTGAGCTCCGAGTATTCGTTTCCGTTTCTAATCTACGGGGAGAATTTGTCTTAATTTAAATTTTAAGCCGTTGTGCCACACCTTATCAAAGGCTTGTGAGACGTCAAGGAATGCGCTTGAGCATATCTTTTTTTCTTCAAATGCCTTCTCGATTACGTCAGTAATTTTATAATTTTATGCACTTGGTCAATCGTCGAATGCTTGGTTCTGAACCCAAACTGGTGGTCAGGGATAAGTTTATTGTTTTCTATAACCGGTTGTAGGCGCCTTAGCAATATTCTCTCGAAAACTTTGGATATGACTGGAAGAAGGGAAATTGGTCTATACGATTTTACTTCATTTGGCGGTTTTCCTGGTTTTAAAACCATTATGACCTCCGCTACTTTCCATTGGCTCGGCACGTGTTTTAGTCTGAGCGCAGCATTCATAATATAAAGAAGCTTGATTAATGCTTTTCTTGGTAGGGCTTTGAGAACTTCCCTGGTGATCAAATCATAACCAGGAGCTTTCTTAGGTTTTACAGATTCGATTTCACGTTTTAGTTCCCTTAGCGTTGCACTTGTGAGTGTTAAATCGTCAGATATAAATTCCGTGCTGTTAATATTATCGTTAACCGCTTGACCATCGTACGGCTTAAAGGTTTCTTCTAGATAAGCGGCAAAAACGTCCGCTTTTTCCTTATCTTCCCTTGCCCATTCATTTTGATTTATTTGGGAATTTTGGCCATTTTGTGCCTTTTATAGTTTTCCAAAGTGAATAATTGGAACCTTTTTTCGCTGTTAAATTTTCACGATTTTTAAAATCCTTTAAAGTTTTCTCCAACAAATTCCACAAATAATTCAAATGTGCTTTATGTTGCGGAGCGCGACTCTGTTGCCATTTTTTACGCGCCTTCCTTTTTTCGATAACCAATTCTTTTATATCAATTAATCAAGAGGATATCGTAGACCGTTTTTGGCCGGCGTTTTCCTTGGATTAGGCGTATTGTTCCAGGAGGCAAGCTGTACGATCTCAACGAAGCGATCAACTTCAACCTCAAGTTCATAGGGTGTCGTAAGAGGGACGCTCAGTTCAATATTTTCTTCAATTTCGTTCCTAAAGCCTTCCCAGTTAATTTTTCTACCAGTTTTACGCCCAATGTTAAAATAACCGGTGAATGATCAGATGATAGATCAAAGCTCTCTTCAAATTTAATGGTTGGTAGATATTCCTTTCACGATGAAAAAATCAATCAGATCAGGTGTTTTTGAAGTATCAGTTGGCCAGTAGGTCGGTTTTCCCGTCGAGTGGAAATCGCAACTGTACTCCATACCTGCCCCAAGGTGCATTCTAAAAGTACGCTGACTATATTTTACTCTAATCGTGCACACTTGCATAGTTTCGAGCTCTATCTTCAGGTCTTCGTATTGTTCAATGCAATCTTTAATGAACAATGATGATCCACCTCTCGCGATTCCCGAAGGGTGTAAATTGTTTTGTTTAGGGGTCGAACCGGGAACCACAGGCGGAGTAGTTAAACTCAGTATCAGATCACCCGCTACCAAGTTGCTTCAGGGCGCTTGCCAATAACAAATTGTACAATCTACATGTGACCTAAGGCGGAATAACTCTCCACTGCGTTGTTTCCTATAAGTGTGGACATAAAGCTTCGTCCGTCTGGTGCGTTGTTGTCCATATGCTTAATATGACAGCGACACTGTCAGAAATTTAAAGAAAGTGGGAACGTGGAAGAACGACTATAGGTGCAATTTTTATTTTTTCGGGAGTTAAACCGGGACCTATTCGCTCAATTTGCTTCATTACTTTACGTCAAAAGGAGTTAATAGTGCGTGATGGACAACAGCCTCAATCAAAAAACCTTCCTATTCCCTATGAGGATCCGCCCTTAGTTAGCTGCCTCCGTCAAGTTTGGAATTGATACATCCAAGTGAACCCACAATATTAGCTGTGTTTCTTTCGTCCATATCAGCGTCTCTATCAAGCCGAAAAAAAACGAACATCGAAGAATAAAACCATGAGTTGGCAACGCATCAATCTGAAAGTTAAATTGACATTTACAGCTATTCATCCGTTCCCAACAAAGTCAACGCCCTTTGCATTCTCCATCCTAGACGCCTTCTCAGCCCAAAAAAAGAGTGTTTGTCAAAAGTGATTCTCCGATTGATCTCTGCGCTGATGTCCTTTTTCGGGATACTATATGTCAAAGGTAGTCTCTTAAGGCCACGCCAATATTTGTGTACAATCTCCGCCCTTGAAAAGTCAGAAATATTTGTCGCCATCTACCTTCATTCTGTTACCAACCGCATCTCACTTCCCTCACTATCTGGAAAAACCATTCGAAATGTCAAACAATTTGCAGCCATTAAATGTGACTGTTGTAATTGTTTGGAAAAAAAATCGAAAAAGCCTTTTCAATCAGCACTCAAATCAATCTTTCAATCCCAGATAAGAGGAGCGCCCACCATCTCATCACAGTTGCCAATCTCACGACCACACGTCTCACAGTTGAGACTCTGACTCGTGTCTACGAATCACGTCCTATCACTTACACGCCGCATTGGCAACCCTGCAATTATGTTCGAAATGGAATCACAGTTGAATAATATCAAAGCCCCCAATTTGGATGCACTGCTGACAATAGTGCCGCGCACAGCTTAATTAGACAGAATGACGAATCATGCCAACAGCTCTTCGCCGATAATTGTCAACATTAGTCGAAGTCAGACCGATGGCAGTTGTAGGAGTGCGATGCTCGTGTGGTGGCATACCAACATACCGAAGAAGCCACGCTTTTGAGATGACAAACTAATATTTGACAGGCAATGCGTTGCCGTATAGCCATCCTTTCCATCAGCAATCTGTACTATGCTATATTTCACTTTCGAGCAATTTTCGACGCCAATCTGATGGTGATGTTGATAAATTGCCTAATCCTATTATTTTGTGAAGTGAACAACATTTCCAACAATGGACATGATCTTGATCGAGTGCGAACAGTGTTGAAGTGTAGAGCGTGTTTGTTCTTCAAGCTGCCACTTAAGTTGGCAAACTTTGCATAATCTCGCTGTTGATCGAGTTGTTTATTGTTTTTGTATGGGAAATCCATGTACGAGCGTATTTATACCCATTTCAAGGGGCCAACTTCGGACCGGATCTCTTTTTTTGAATGAAAATGTTTCACATCTTTCATAGATACTTTCGCTCTCAATGTCAAGCAGACATGACACATGCATTTTCTTTATTTACATGGGGGTCGGTGGCAGTCTGACTTGGAAATGGGTACATGTCACGTTTGTACAAAAAGATGATTTTGTTTGAAGACTAGAAGCAAGGTCGGTTAAATGAAATTATGTATTTAAATTCCCCTGTTTACGCACATTGGGTATTTTTTTAAGTGGAGTGCAATGGCAACCTTGGTTGAGCAAATAACGAGGTATTAAGTCATCGACATGCCCCTGCTGTCGAGTCTATCCAAGTCCTATTGAAAAAGTTCGAAGATCGCACTTAGTACAACAATTGTGACCCAGAGGGGGCGAAATTGAATGTACACAACACTTTGCGATCATGTTTATGGTTAAGTACAGCGGCCATCGTGTGCTTTAGTGAAGGACCCTCCTGAGCGTAGTGAACTATCAAATCGTGCATGATTCTAATTTAATGATGTCCAATTGTAGACACGCAGTGTGGCTAAATCTTTTCAAGTGAGATCGTGATTGTTTAATCGGTGTGGCAGTTGCAATTTAACGAAAAGTGTGTTGAGTCTTATCGGCTTAAAAGTGTGCTTATGAATGGTGTGGGTTTTTTCGTTGAAATTCTGAGAAAATTCTTATGGAAGTCATATCCTTCTTATGGCCTATTTTATATAAGAGCGAATTATGCATGTGTTGCCAGACTAAAAAAATGGAACACAACAAAATAAATGGATATTTTCGCGTCAGTAATTTAAGAATCCTAGGATAAGTCTTTAATAATAAGTACTCACGGACACAACGCTGTCTAGATTTTAAGAAATCCCTAGCTGCAAGAACTAATATTGTACGATATTTAGCCAGTAAACAAATTAAACACACTTACCACCACGTCTTACGTGACGTAAAGAGAGTTATAAATCAGAAAACTTAAAAAAGAATATCACCTGTCATCGCTACTTCCCTCGAAAAAGCAACTCAGCTAAATCTTCCAGCCAAGCAAAAAAATACTACTGCCCCACGCTACCCCCCATGGTTAATCAACTCGAATTCCTTTATCCTGTCACTAGCCAACTATAAAAAAAACCAAACACCAGCAATGCAGTTTTCCGTGAACTTTTCACCAGCATCGTATCAAAATTACAATCAGACGGATGGAATCTAATCTTCAGTGATTTGCATTGGTAACCTACCTGATTTCGCCTCAATATTCACAGCAGAAGCTTTCGCCATCTTTCAGGCTACAAAGAGAGCAATGAATCGACGAGGTAAAAACATCATATGCTCCGACAGCATCCGTCCATACAAATAATTAAATAAATATTTTGGCACGACAGGTCTGTGGGACCCAAGGCTTAGCTTCTCACAACCATTCCTTTTGTGTGGGTTTTAAATTTTTGAGACGAATGGATGGGATCTACAATTTTACACCGAGCCCAAACGGCTAATTGAGAAGCTCTTTCATGTCAGTTTTACTCTCGGATGTTTGTAAGACGTTCGCAAGAGGTGGCGCAGTGAAAAAAAAACCTTAAGATGTAATTTGGCTCTTTCGGGATTCGAACCGGGGACCCTTCGCTTGGTAGTCCAACACACTACCACTAAGCCACTGCGCCGTCCTTAACGCAATAAATAATCCTAACAACAACACGGAACTCCTATAAAAAATCATATATAATCTTATAAAATCGCCAAATAACATTAAGTTGACTCCTGGACATGTCGGGATCCTAGGAAATGAAAATGCGGATACCGCAGCTAATTCTGCCAAAAACGCTCCGGTATACAGCTTCAACGTCTACACCAAACTGGACTTGATAAAACTAATTCAAGTGGCCACAAAAACACGTATAAAAAAACTGGAACCTATGCCACCATCACTACAAAAAAGTAAACCCAGAGAAAATCAACCCTGTATACCCCACTGCCATTCCTAAACAAAAACTATCCAACTTTATACGACTAAGACGTGGACATGCAGCTGCTTCTCAGCAGTACTTTCTTACCAAAAGTAACACTCCAATTCGTACCACATGCAACACCACCCTGGATATAAAACACATTTTAGAAAATTGATCTGTTTCTAAAGCTATATTTAATAACCTCTTTAAAAATAACTCTGTATACGAAATAGATACTAAAAAAAAACCCAGTCCAACTCATATCGAAAAAATAACCAATTTCATAACAAAAGCAAATATTTCCATCTAATCTAAGCATATCATATAGCCAATAGTTTTTTGTAGCTAATCTCGTTAATTTTAATATTATTATGTAATTTTAAATAACTGTTTAAAAATTATAAAAATAATATTTTCTTTTCGTTCTATACAGGTACGACTAGCCAAACACTTGACAAACAATTAAATACTACATGTTTCCTGTTTCCTAAATTTTTGCTTAACATTTTATTTTGTTTACAAAGCAATTTTCATGAAATGTTTATAACACTTATCAAAATGTTTCAGTTTTCCAATCGTGATGGGAAATAATTTTTGTTTTTTAGCTTCCCTGCAGAAAGTGAGTTTTGTTTTTGGATAATTTTTTAAAACTTTATTTCCTCACAGTTCTTCTAATCCAAAAATGGATAAAATTGTTTCAATTTAATAAATATTTCATTGACATCCACACAAGCAGAACTTTTAATAAACAGAAACATTTATTAAACATTTCTGTTATGTTCTGGACACACCTTAATATGCCAAAATAAACGGAGGTTCTACTCAAAATATTGTTTATGTGTTGCATATTTGAACACAAAATTTTAAATTAGTTTCTAAAAAAAAATATCGAAAAAAAGTAGGTATGCAAATTTGATTCAAATGGTAACACCGCCGACATTGCAAGTGGAATGTCATGTCTCAGTTGCCTTGGGCCTTACCAACAACCGAACAGTAAACTCGAGTTTTACAAATTTCGAAACTAACTATAGTTTCGACTTTAAATTTGTAGGTACCAACAATCAAAGTAATCGGAACTTTTACTACATCTGACTTTTTCGCAAAATTATTACAGTATAACTCAAATATGTTATATTTTTTTTCTGAGCTTTCAAATAAATTCCTGAAATTGACAGTTCCTTGTATTTTGTCTTCTAATTATTTCCTTTTTTAATAATGTTGAGCAGCGATGAAGATATATTTGCTGATATTAATATAGTTAACGTGGCTGCGTTTTCTCGAAGAAGGAAAGTGTATAAAGAAAAAATAGACCCGTTTGCAAAATATGACGAGAAGGAATTCTTTGGGCACTACAGGTTTAGTATTTTGTTCTTTGGCAATAATAAAACAATGTTATTTTGATTCTACTCAATCTTCTTTAACAGATTTACCAAATACACTGCTCGATTTATAATAAATATAGTCCGCGAAGATATTGCCCCAATAACTAGGAATAGTGGAGCGCTGTCTGCTGAAATAATTGCTTTAACCGCAATAAGATACCTGGCAAAAGGATCCTATCAAAGTGATGTTGGTAATACATTTAAATATCCATTCGTTAAGCATTAAAGTTAAAGTAGCAATTTAAAGGAGATTTGCATAATATTTCACAACAATCCGTGAGCAATTGCATAAAAAAATTCGTAGTTGCATTGGCATCCAAACTAGGACAATTCATAAAATATCCGGAAAGTCCAAATGAAATTCGCCGGCTTAAAACAGAATTTTTTAGAACCGCGAGGTTTCCGCAGTGTATTGGTGCCATAGACGGTACTCACATCAAAATAAAAAATCCTGGACATGAATTTGGAGCTCGCCACAGATGCAGGAAGTATTTTTACTCTCTCAATGTCCAAGTTGGTTTTAGTTCATTTTGCTTATTAATTAATGTTAATTTAATTTTTTTTAGATCATCTGTGATGCCAATGAGAAGATTCTTGACATTGTAGCGAGATGGAGAGGATCTGCTCATGATTCTCGGATATGGAGAGAATCTTCAATTTACGTGCGTCTGCAAAATATGGAACTTCATGGAGGTGTTCTATTGGGTGATGGTGGATATCCTTGTTCCAAAATTTTGTTGACTCCCTTCAGATTATCTGCCACCTTATCTGAATCTGAACAAAGGTACAATCGAGCCCATATTAGAACTAGAAATAAGGTAGAAAGGTTGTTTGGCCAGATGAAAAATAAATTTCGATCGTGTTTTAATGGGATTCAGCTGAACTACACAACTGCTAAAGCAACGATAGTGGCAATCGCTATTTTGCACAATATATCCAAGGATTCATCACAAGGTAAGGAACACAACGAAAATATAGTATTTTACTAATCCTAACTTTTAATATTGCAGTGGGTTTTTTGGACGGAGACGACGGGGAGCAACTAAATACTCAGAGCAATATTGATCAAGTCTATCTGGAAAACGAGTTCCCTGACCTTGACGATAGCTTGCCTGTCTTCCCAGGAAGAAGAGTTGCTGGAAGCACATACAGAAGTCGGTTTATTCAGCAACATTTTTCTTAGTACTTATATATTTCATTTACACTTATTATTATGTTGTTCAATTTGCAATCAAAAAAGTAAAAAGAATAAAAGATTCTGCACATCATGTACCTAATTATTTTTTTTTAGCATTTTTCAAATTTTTATTCAAAATACAATAAGAGGACCTCATCTATTACACCTGGGATGGACTATTAAATCCGAATATACGACTTTTGAGATTCATGCATAGTCTATATGGAACAAACAAGAGAAGCGGATGTCTGTAGAAACAGGTTTCGTGAAATTTAAACTCAAAAAAGTTTCAAAGAACGTGTATTCAAATTTATTAAAGAAAAAAAGACCAGTCCATACATTAGTTCATTCAGGTACTTCAAAATAATAATACATAAGGTGATAAATAACTAATAAACCAATACTTATAATTACGAATAATCAAATAATTTTTGTTCTTCCGCTCTAATTTTAAGCCGAGCTAGTATTAGCTTCGACTCTTGCACCTCCAATTTTTTTTTTGCACCTGCTTCTTCAAATCTAGGATTTCCTGGTTATAAGCACTCTCGAATTCGACTTGGGCAATTCGTTTTGATATTAATTCCTCCGAAGTGCCTGGGGTTGAGACAACACGCCTTCGTTTAGTAGAAGTGCGTATGGCTTTCGGAGTATCGCTTAACACTTTCTTCTTTACTGTATTGTTTTTCTGCGTTGTGTTTGTGGTTTCATTTTCCCTGTAAAATAGATATGCGATATTATATTATGAACAATATAAATGTATTAATACCTACAGATTTCCGGTGAAATATAGTGCATCGGAATCAAACTCTGCTGTGTCGTCTTCGAAATCGAGGGCAGCAACTTCAGACACCTCAAAATTTATTTCCGATGGTTCTTTCGGGGGTGTTCCCCCACCGGTTTCCCTTTGGGAATTTTTGAAGTCGCTGATTTTTGTTCGAGCACTGCACTTCAGGCGATTCCACTGCTCTCTTAGCTGCTTGTTGGTTAAGGAATATCCAGAGGACTGAAATGCAGAAGCAACTTTTTCCCACGCTTGGTTTTTTGACTGTATCATTGCAGCATTATTAATTTTGCTATCAATGATATCAGCCAATGGCTTAACACAGTCAATTAAAAGTTCTCGCATTGCCTGTGTCCAATTTAAGCTGCGGCTTCTCTTCATTTGTTGTCCATTATTGAAAAATGCCATTGCTCACACGGACCTGAAATAACATTAAAAGTGAGAAACGGCGTTGAAGAAAACTATTTATGAAATGTCCGATTTGATGCACATGACCAACAAAATAGCATTGTATGTTGAGATGCAACATTTCTAATATATTTAAAAAACTTACCAATTCAACTTACCTAATTTTTATTTCAAAACGGACAATTCTTCTGACGTTTTAACTTAAATATGGGTTAGACTCGACTTTCTTCGGATCGAAAATTACAGTCTCGATTACCGTAAAGTCAAAGATAACTTGATTGTTGGTACACAATTTTTTTTAATTTCGACTATTGCCCTAAAGTCGAGTCTAAATTTGGTTGTTAGTAAGGCCCCTTGTGTTTTCAAATGTCATCATTATGTAACGTCCCGTGTCGGAGAATGGCAATGGCAATATGGTATCTATTTGTCAATGGGCATATTCAAAAACTTAGTTGTCTTAAGTCGACTAGATTGGTCTCTAGTAGATGTAACCTGAACGCAAAAACAAGATTGGTTGGGAACTTCACTTTTCCTACGTCAGCCACATATGTGAACTGTCAACTTAGTACCCAGTCACGAATTTAGCTTTGTTTCTTTCGTCCCTATCAGCGTCTCTATCAAGGATTGCCGAAAAAAACGAACATCGAAGAATAAAACCATAAGTTGGCAACGCATCAATCTGATGGTGAAATTGACATTGACAGTAATATTTACATTTGAAAAATTTAATTTGATAAAATGTTTTAAATGAAAAATTATAACGAAGCAGAGGTACCAAAACATATTAATTCAAATGAAAAATTAATCAAGTTAACACAGTAAATTATTGTGTATTGTTTCAGATATTCCATTTCTTGGTAATTTGCCTTTTTTCCTCCGCTTGCTGAGAATTTTTTTTCAAATTTGAATTTTTTAATTTTAATTTTTGTCAACATGTCAGATGTCATTTATGAAATTTTCATACAAGTTATCGATAACATACACAAATTTGTGTTGGCTATACTTTTCTCTATCGCCGCGAAGCTGTTAGCCCCGATAATTATCCAGGTTAAACATTTGTTGTATTTAACAAGGGTTTTTTTTATTTTGCTTATCCTATAGCCGTGACGGGGACGAAAGAAACACAGCTTTTATTGACTAGATTCTTCGGCTACCCCTCCATAAACGTCAACTGACGCAGCTGCCCACGTGACCAATCTAGGCCAATCAAAAGTGACATACATCAAGTCAGTCAGCTGTCAGACTAACTAAACTTGATACTTGAACGTCCCCATTGACATACTATACATGGACTGTGAAATGTCAGTTTCACACAAACCTGCGAGGAAAAATGAGGCCCTTTTGGTTCCGTGCGGCGAAAGTATGAAACCTCTGCGCGCCATTGCCTTCTTTGACATAGAACACAGTGCCATCCATTGTAGAAACATTGCAACTGTGCAAAATAATGATTTATTCAAATTATTTCCAACTTTCTACAACAGATGGCATAGACAGCGCTTAAATAAAATACAAATACAAACCGCACGAATTGCTCGATGACATTTGAGTGTTTCCAAATCTCTCCACCGTGAACCAAAAGCGGTAGTCCAGCAGTCCATGTTGGTATTTGTAATACCCTGTGTGATGTTTAGCTTTAACCACAATGAAAGGCGAGCGATGATTTACTTCATTTCTATCTCTAATATTAGTACAACTACAATGGCAGAGCAGAAAGAGATCTGTTGCATTGTACGGTCGATAGGCAACTGCAACTGACTGACGCATTGTGATAATATGTGCACATAACGTACAGGAGACCAACTATCTAATTCGATTCCACTCTCGATTTCTATTAGCAAATAGTTCCGATTCTACTTTCAGAGCGAATTGTTCTAAGAGGAACTGCAAAAGACATAATTGAACTTTCGGATTCGACGTGAATTTTCTAAAATACAATTGTTCTTGAAATCGTTAATAACGTTTATTTATCTCGTTTTATATATTGTGGATGTTTTGCAAACGGAGCTAAGACCAAACTCGAAGTCGATTCCTCTATCTCCAAAAGTTTAGTTAGCTCTGCTTGCTTGCGGTTTTTTGCTGAAGGAAACTCTCAGTATGGTACTGGCAAGGACTACAACAGTTCACGAAATTGCTCTCTGTTAGTTGTTTTCTTGCTGCAATAAGAATGTAATTTGTGTTTTATGCTTTTACACTTATTAAACAAATCTGTTTGCTCATTTTGTACTTACAACATTTTAAAATAATCACAACCGCACTAAAAACGCCAGAATACGCAATGAACTAGCTGCGTATTTGAAATGTCAAAGTTTGTATGGGGAGTTTCACTTCGATCGTTTTCTATGATGGAGTTAAACGGATTCACTTTACCGACAGGTAAATGTTTCAATTCGAATGTATTCTGCGATGCCATCTATTGAATTTGAGTGAAACATTCCCCTCGGCGGATTCCACGATGGGGGTGATAGTTGGCCCCGTGTAATTTTCTGTTCTAAACTTTTGTAGTAGTTGCATAAATTTATTGTTATTAAAATTACTTAAATTTTAGGTGTAGCTTATCTATTCCTTAAAAAGCAGATTCGTACAAAATATAGAAAATTGCAAACGACTTCGAACAAATCACGAGACTGATCGTGAATGGCAGCACCAGAGTCAAAGTCCGACGATTCGCTATCGATAAAAGCAGTGTTTCTTCTACTATTTCCGCTGAACTATAAAAAGAAAAACACACTAACTTAGAAATAAAACCAAACATGTATACAAAGTTGGAATTGATTTTTTTATTTTTATTTTTCATTTGTTGTTCTTGTTTTTTTTCATTTTAATTTTATTTATTCTTATGTTATAATTATTTCAACTGTTTGTTTTTTTTATAGATTTATTACGATATTTACAAATCTATTGTTTTATTTTTACTTAAAACTACTCAAAATGATAACAATTTTCGGACGAGCTTAACTTGTTAATTTCAGTTTTTCATTTGTTTTTGTTATTATTTTGTTTTATTTGTTTGAAGAAAAGCAAGTTAAATTGTTGTGTACGTGTGTCTTAGGTGTTAGAAAATATTTTCCAACAGTTTTCCAGAGCCATTATCGTCAAAATCGATACACAGTGTTTTTAGGAATAATTCGAAAGTTACTTCTACAGTTTTGCTTTTACTTTTTTTTTATTTCTGTTCTATTCATAGGTGAATTAAATTTTTTTTTATTGTCAAAATGACATTTTATATTCTTATCTGTATATCATTATTAATAATTTGCTTTTCTCTACTATTTCTCCTCTAAGAGTTTTTATTTATATATTTTTTTTTGTTTGCCTTTACTCAAAATGACAGATTTTTTTTTTTTGTTTTGTTTTTGTGTATGGTTTTGCAAAGCGCATTTTGTCTGCAAAAAACGAAAATGTGTATGTTCTTTCTGGACAATTTGCAATTTATTTGTTTCTATAAAATACAATCTCTGGTTGTACATAAAAAGCACGCAAAGCTATAAAAAATCTTCTAAAGATTTCTTAAAAAATATTTTTATTTTATGTTTCTTTTGTTGTAGTTTTTTTTACTAAATTGTTTATTAATGTGTATCATTTTCAATGGAAAAATAATTTGCAAAATAGAAAACAACTCATTTATCCTGAGAGGAATTGTGTCACATGCGTGTTCTCTATAAGTGTTATGTTGTATGTGCATTTATGGGACGAATTGTTTTGCATTTATTTATGGCAAGCTTGTTTTTACATAATTACTACTTTCATTTTTTTTTTTTTTACTTTTTATCCTAGGTCTAGCGTTTATTTTTTTTATAATTAAAATTTCTCACTAACACGTGTGTTTTTTGTTAAGAAATTAGCTGTAGTTGCTTTGGAAAAATAATGAGATAAAGACAGTGGTGCAGTGAGGAGAAACTTTTGGCAATGTGTGGTGTCTTATGCAGTTTCTTGAAAAAAAAGAAGAAGGAAAGAGTTATGTACCTAATATTTGTTTGAGAATGTTTATTTAATAGCTGTCCATTTTTTTCTTTTGTTTATTGAATTTAATTGGTGTTTTATGTGGTTTTGAATCACAATTCTTACGATTATTGTTTTTAATTTATTTTTTTCTCTCTAAATATAGTTATTTTTTGTTTTACTCCTTTAATATAAATATATATATTTATGTATGCTTTTAAAGACTTTATTATATTAGAAATAAAACATTAAATTAGGAATTTTTACTTGAAATAGTGCTTTTGTTTTTTTTTTTGTTTATCTATAATAAAAATCATAAATAGTTTTTTTTTTATTTAAAAAAGAAAGATATTTCTTTTTAATATAGTATTTATTAATAAATTTAAGTATTATGGGATGTTTTATATTTTTTACAGGCACGATAAATATTTTTTTTGTTATTATTTATGATTTAAATCGCATTTTATTTGTTTTTAAAAATGTTTTAAGTGGTAAGTCGTAATTGAACAAATAAATGCTTTGTCAGATGCTTTTTGTAGCCGGGCGGGACAGAAAGTAGATGCTTATCTTGTGCTTAGTATTTTAAAATTTTTTACTTTTTGTATAAAAGTTGTGGGCACTGGTAAAATTTTCAAATTTCAATTTTTAATACAAGATTTGACGCTTTAGGAAAAAATTACGCGAACAATCTTGCGTTATGAGTTGGAAATACATTCACAGGCAAAATAAAGAGCCAGACTGGACATAGATCAAGTTTCATAAATAAAAATATAGTCGCTAATTTGTGACATCGCATACTGTTATATAGCTTTATGGCTACCAAGAGTTATATTCTTATTTGTGACACTCCTACATAAAAGCGAGCAGGTTTTTAAACCTATTTTGTTCCAACCTCATGCTTTTTTAAATCCTAACATAAACTACGACATGCAGAGTATTTGATAGAAGATTGTCTCTTGTAAAGTTCATGTTAAGGGCGTGGAATAAAGTGGAATCCCCTTATTTAGTGCAGAAGAAACTTCCTTCTTGGAGAAAATATACCAGGCAACATAATTTAATGAAGGTTATTGTTTGTATGAAACAGATGTCGCTGTATTCGGTCTTTCTCTACGACGAATACACAAAATCCGACTACCCCATAACTAATGAAGATTCGCTGTTTGCTGTATTCCTATTCACTAGACACCTCTTACTCAGCTTATAGACTAGCCCACCCATGTTCCAGACAATGCAACACGGTTCAAAAACACTTCAAACCAGGGGTCGAATTACTGCACCCGTGAGCGAGCGATACGTCACTGAATTTTGTTGATTTACATGCAAAACAATAACAAATTCAGTCACGTATTGCTTCATCACGGATGCGGTAATTCAACCCCAGTTTCTCACTAATCTAATCAATAAGAGCCAGCTATTTATGAAATAACAGTCTCATAGGCAGTTCGAACTGTGATCAACTGGCATCACCTTTTCCTTGAATCCTTCTGCAGCATACCTGTTTAGCTTTGTGACCCATTTACGGACAACATGTCGAAGTAATCCAGGGTCATAGCCGTGCTGAAGAAGTTAGCCTCTTACTGAATACTACAAAGTATTCACGGATGCTTTTGTTATAAGTGTCCCAAGGATCTTTACTCTGTTCTTTCTTCATATCGATGGTCTGCTTATGTTGATGATTGTTAGCAACTTTGCTAATGACAGCACATTTTTTTCTTCTTATCGAATGCTGTGCTTGTGAATGCAACAATATAACACAGTCAGTCAGTCAGAGCAATCGAATTCACTAAATAAAGATGAACATAGTATCATGAAGTGGAGAAATGAAAACTTGGTTTCATTTAATGCACAATAGATATGGCTCACCATCTTTCCTAACAAAAATGCGTCCACTGTTATAAAGTTCAAAGTCGATCAAAGAACAGCACCATATCGCTTCGGTCAGTTTAGGGAAATGCACAACTCAGCAGACTTACTTAGTCTGCATGAAAAAGCTCTGGCCTACTGAACCATGTCGCCTCGACAAGTGTATCGTGATTTTGCTATAACTGCAGAGGAACTGTGAGAGTTTATTAAAGTTGCAATGTGAAATTGCGCTCGAAATAAATTCTACGACTAAACAGACATCACCAACGGATAACTTGACAGCCGCGATGATATTACTTTTCTAAAACTCACTTGCCTACATAATCAGCAAATTTAGAACTCCATTCTGGGGTATATCATCCCAAGAGGATTGCAGCAATTTTTGCAGAAGCAGGCATATCTGAGCGCTCTCAAGGCGTTAGAGGTTCGCCTTTCCTCAGAAGGAATTAAAAAAAAGGAGTATCAAAAGTAAATGCGGGTGCAACATAAGGTCGTTTCCAGCTCTTTTATTACCCTACTATCATTTTTGCTGTCCAATCTACTATTTACTCGATTGGTTTAAAAAATTGTACGTCCTTATTTAAAAAAAGGCGTAAACATAAACAAAAAAAACAGGTACACCCATTTATTGCCCCACACTGTTGCTACCAGTAGTGTCACTGGCGATAAAAAAAAACCAACTGGGCATCTAACTTCTACATTACCGAGATCACTTTAAATAGTTGCAGTTCCCTTAATAAATTTAAGGCTTAAGTACATAATGGCTGAAGGGTAACCTTTTCGATCACTAACTGTCTACGTCCAACTCCCCCGACTACATGCATCTATTAATCTGTTAATACGGCAGTTTTTCTTTTCTTCATGTTGTTTTTTTTTGCTTTAAAGTATGTATATGGTAAAAATTATCTTATCATTATGGGGAGGCATGTATTTGTTGTTATTCGTTTTAGATATTTTCTTTATCATTTTATTGCTTTTTATTTAGGTCCTTTTACTTTCTTTCGTTTTAAAACTATAAAATGCGAATATAAATGTAAATCATTTCTTTTATATTTATATATATTAAAAAAAACACATAAAACAAACAAAATTTCCTATAAACTTTGCAACAAAAATATACCTATCATTTAATTTCACTTAAACGCAACAAATTAAAACACATATGCATCACAAGAAAAAAAACATACAGAATATAATTGACACGATGTCAACGCAAAACTAATAAGGAATCATCATCAATTATAGTAATAATAATAATAATAAGTCTAAGATAGTTACATGGTAAACAACAACAGGACGCAATTGCTCATCTAAATAAATACAGTAATTGCTACATTTTAAATATAAATATGAATGGTATACTTATAAAATAGTACTTTGTGACGTAATGATTTAAATCGCTTTCTTTTCGCTTAGTTTTGATTTTTTTTTTTAAGTTTTCTTCCACTTCCACGTGTTTTATTTTTTATTTCATTTTTTTTTTTCGGATACTTAAATACAAAAATTTAATTCTTATTGGATATAACAAAGTTTAACTTAATTACTTCTGCCTTTATCAAATAAAAAAAAAGGATTTGCTTTGCCCATTTGAATGGCGTTATTGCGTCTATGGCGTCAAAGGCAAATCAGTGTTAAAAACTGCTGGGTTTGTGTATTTTGTTTTTTATGAATCATTGAACACTAACAAGAGAAAACTACACACATGCAAGATTATATTAACTCTCTGCTGGCTGATTTGTTGTGAACTCTGTGATTCCATCGCTTTCCATTGACTCGAGTATGTCGGTTACATAGGCGGCGACATCTGTGTGACTACGTTCGCCACGTTGTATGAACGGCATTTGTAGGAGACGACTGTATTTGGGGCGTTCACTTTCGTTTTTAATTAAGCTGAAATGTAATGTTGGAATCAAATTTGTGTACGAATGCTAATTTTGTGAAAATTCCTAGAATCGTGGTCGAAAATTACAATAAACTGACTATCCCTGATTTATCCTGACTAATTTCTAAGTTTTCCGTTACCATTTTTTACAAATCTACACAATAATGGTCAGGCTCTTTATAAAATATGCTTTCGTAATATGGTGGACTACAGAAAACCAAAAGGTAGCAACCATAAAGCTTACAATTTTAAACAGCTAGCAAGCCAAGCCGTTGAAAAATCCTTGACGGCACATTCATAGTTCGTTTAAATAATAAACCCCTCTATAATCGCTTCGCTATATCTTCTAAACTATAGCTGCTAAAGATAAACAACAAGTTTTGTCCTCATTGTCATTAGCAATCCATGGCATGAAATCCTACATAAACAACAAATCTACAGCCGCTGGGGCACAGAAGGCTATTCGCCGACATATGTCCATTTTAAAGCTACCACAAAGGCAGATGGTTCTAAGAAATTATGCCAAGAAAGGGAGCATCAGAAACTTTCATAGGTCCTGAACCATTCTGTGGAATAGGATAACGCACCCTCAGAAGAATTCAGGAAAATAGAGAAAGTAGACAGGACAAGAACCTGGCATGGCACTCAAGGCATGAGAGATGAGACAGGCAAAGAAAATTCAGGGACAATACAACCAGAAAAGATTCCAAGCTTGCATCGGCATGAGTAAAAATAACCTCTGTATTCTAACGAGGCATTGTAGACTCAAGGAACACCTCAGAAAGCTGGGTATATCTGAAGAAGGTCTCTGCAGATTCTGCGATGAGTCCAGTGAAATCCCAGAACACGTGTTGGGATCATGTGGGGCACTGACCCACAAAAGACTCAAATATTTAAGCGAGTACCAATTATCTGATGAGGTAATACAGTCACTGGAGCCAGCTCTCATCCTTAGTTTCTTAAAGAAATCTGGACTAGAGAGAGAGCTATGGACAGATTTCTTCCCCCACGGCAAAAAAAAACCTCTAAAATAATTCCGAAAGGAATTGTAATGTGAGGGGAACTCTTTTGAGGGAATATATCTCTCTGAGGCGTAAGCAGGGGGTACACTAGACCAAAAGGTCGCAGTACAATAGCCCCTTTCACATAATAATAATGCCTCGAAATGCGTGATATATGTGCTCTACAAAAAAGACAACCAGAGCATGATATCACTGGTCAGTGCACTTAACAACCGACCTATTTCCAAAAAATATTGGAACGCACTTCCTGCACAAATATTTCAAAAGTACTAGAACCTGCAACAACTTAAGTTAAAAACTAACATTTATCGGCGAGTATCTCAGGACGCTAATGAAACGTTAAAGGTTTGCGTCTCCCGAGGTAAAAATGCAGGTTTTGATGGCGGTTTGCAAAGTATTCAATTTTCCAAGAAGAAGTTATGGCGATCCATCACAGCTATCTTTTTTAATAGGAAATGCGAAAAACAAAACTAAACTAATCTGTTTAACCAAATTTGGTAAGAGTATATTGGTTTAATGGTCCGACCTATTAAAGAACTGTGCTCCCATGCAAGAGATGCGGCGCTCTTGAAATGTCAGGCAGAAGTATAAAAAAATGATTTACAGATTCTGCTAATTTTTTAGGCGCCTAGGTTGATAGCAAGAAAGGAGACCCTCTAAACGCGCCACACACTACGGCAGTTCCTGGAGAAAACCCAAGAAGTCCAAATCGATACCCACCACCTGTTTATCGATTTTAAGGCGGCATATGATAGCACTTATAGAGACGAGCTATACAGAGCCATGTCTAGTTTTGGCATCCCTGCCAAACTCTCGCTGCTCGCTGATGTCAGAAAAAGATTTAGACAGGGTGATGAGCTGTCATGTGACTTCTTTAACATCATTCTTGAGAAAATTGTGCGCAACTCACAAGCCAACACCAGAGGCCCAATTTTTCATAAGTCTGTGCAACTGCTTGCATACGCGGACGATATTGACATTATTGGCAGAACACAGCGAGCTGTCACTGGCGCGTTTGCAAGTATTAGTACGGAAGCGGCAAGAATGGGTTTAGTGGTAAACGAGGGCAAAACAAAATATATGCTGTCAACAAGAAGGGACACGCAACATCGACGAATCGGACAGAACGTCACGATAGACAGCTATAATTTTGAGGTAGTTAGGGATTTTGTCTACCTCGGCTCCGCTATTAATTCTGATAACGACACCACAGCAGAAATCAAACGAAGAGTTACACTTGCCAATCGCTGTTTATTTGAACTAAGACGGCAATTGACTAGTAAGGCCTTGTCAAGAAACACTAAGTCGATTCTATATAAGACCCTCATCATCCCAGTTCTGCTCTATGGCGCAGAAGCATGGACCCTAACAAAGGCGCATGAACATCTTCTTTATTGACACTTTAATGGCGATCGCCACAAGCTAAGTAAAAGTACAACGAATTGTATTACCCCATTGTTCTTTTGCCTAGGTCCAAGGGTGTTTTTTTAGAGGTTGGTTTTTCGAATAGAGATAAAACTGACATTTTGTGGTCAAATCTGTCAACTCTAATGTCATTTATGTTCAGTTTGGAATGCCATTTCGTCATGAACTGGTTGACAAATGAAGAACACTTGCAAATCGTGCAAATTTATTTCGAAAATAATGGTTCACTTGGCGAAGTTTACATCGCAAAATTTTGTTTAGTAATGAGGGTCATTTTTGTTTGAATGGCTACGTCAACAAGCAAAATTGCCGCATTTGGAGTGAAGAGAATCCACATGAGACCCTTGAGACGCCATTTCGTCCACAAAAGGCGACTGTTTGGTGTGCTCTATGGGCTGGTAGAGTCATAGGGCCATACTTCTTGCGAAATGATGCTGGAAAGTATAGAGCCATGATAACTGATTGTTTTTGTTCCCGAATTGGATGGAATGAATGTGGATGAGATGTAGTTCCAACAAGACGGCGCTACATGCCACACAGCGCAAGTCACAATCGATTTATTGAAGGAAACATTCGATGAGCGCATAATTTCGCGGAATGGACCTGTCAATTAACCACCAAGATCGTGTGATTTGACACTATTGGATTATTTTCTTTGGAGATATATAAAGTCGCTCGCCTACGCCAACAAACCAAAAAAGTTAGGGGACTTGGAAGCCAACTTTCGTGGTGTTATTGCCGACATACAGCCCAAAATGCTCGAAAAAGTAGTTGAAAATTAGACCTCTAGACTTGGCTTTATTCGAACCAGCCGCGGCGGCCACATGCCCGAAATCATCTTTCCAATAAAGCCAAATTGATGGACATTAAAACGATTTTCTTGGGTTTTATTTCAATTCGAAGCTCTATACCTCTAAAAAAAAACACCCTTTGTATGAAGCTCTTAGCTGAGCGGGTAGTACTGGCCTGTTAGCTAATTATATTCAGAGCTTCGTCAAACTTTTCTGGGGTCTGATTCCCTTCCACTCCAGCATCACATGGACCTCAGCAAAGCAGTACGGGGCCTTGCTTTATTGCAATCAGTTCCGAAAATCCCACTTATTCACTTGATGTACAAATTTCTTTAGCTCTCGATGTGTTTTTACCGGCAGCTTTATAAGTACAAACTAGTCTATCATCAACAATCCTCTTCCAATATCAGCTGATCGTTAGGCTGCCACCTTGGACAATAAACACTCAGCGAAACAACAAACCTCAAGGGTAGAAAGCTTCCTATTCTACAACATACTGTCGGCATATTTTTGCATGAGCAACAAATCATTACAGACATACTGCGAGGAAAGCTTTTCGAGCTTTTTACCAATCCACATCAAAGCTGCGCGAATAAATACAAAACCTGCCGCGACAAATGATATATCCCATATGGTCTAGTGGCTAGGATATCTGGCTTTCACCCAGAAGGCCCGGGTTCGATTCCCGGTATGGGAAGATTTTTTTTTTTCTTCGTATTTTAACTTACCACGTATTTACAAAGTCTACAAATTCGGTAGAAAACTCCATTCCATTGTAGGATGCGAGTAATTGCGGCGGATCACCTTGGACAACCTAAAAATGAAAACCATTGAATTCTCTTTCAAGACAGATATGACTTTCTGATTGACTTACCTGACACAACTGCTCAAAGACAGAGTCCCACTTTTTGTAGGGGAAATTTCCAGTAGCCACCTCCATTAGCGTAATACCCAACGACCAAACATCACTTCGGACATCATAGCCCTTCGCCCTCTCGGGATCGATCCTCTCGGGCTGTAAACATAACACGATTACAATCAGTGGCACAAAATAATATCCATCAACTCACCGCCATATAAGGCCGACAACCGGCATCCTTTGTCTTTGCTATTGAATCGACCAGCTGGCCAGAGATACCAAAATCACACAACTTAATGTCACCGCGTTTATGCAGCAGGATATTGCTCGGCTTGACATCCCTATGAATTATTTTCAACTTTTCTTTGAGATAGTTTAGCGCGTTCACTGTTGCCACGGTGATTTTGGCCAAAATTGACTCGGGAATCCGCTGGCATTTCCTTTCGTAAATATATTTATAAAATTTATCCAACGACGTGTCCATTAGCTCCATACAAATCCAACAGTCGCCCTCTTTGAAGAGCGCCCCAAAGAATTGAACAATATAATTGCACTCGTTCGATTTCATTACCACCTCCAGATCCATCAGCAGCTGCTTTTGTTCCTTCTCATCGACCGTGGAACGGATACGCTTTACGGCCATTACGAATTCGGTTTTTTTGAAAATCATTTTATTTACAGCACCGAATGCACCTCGCCCAATTTCGCCCAGATCCTCCATGTCGTCCGAGGTGAACTGGTACACATGTTGACCGAACTGCAGTTTACCCGATGCTTGGATCTTTATGCGCTCTCGGGTTCTGTCTGGCAGCGGTGCTGGGATGACGGGTCCATCGGCGAGACTCAATGTGAGTTGTTTCTTGCGCTCGGGCTGTTGCCGCAAATGGAGACTATTCAGACTAAGTTCGCCTGATGGGATACGGGGTCGGGCACCTATGCAAAAGGGACATTATATTGAATTTATTGCAAGTCCTAAGGGGGTATTCGTTGGGGGAATGTGTTTTTATTGAAAATGCTAAGAAACTCTTCAGTCAGATGGAATGACTTGTCACAGGGTTCAAATGAAGAGGAAGGAGCTATGCGAAACACACTTGGATCACGTACCTCAGTGCAACGACACTTTAAATGGAAAGTTGAGAATTTTTTCTGCTGAGAGCAGAGGACGTTTTATGGTACTCCAGGTTGGGGGTTGTGCCGTCGGGGTAACTTCCCGACCATGGAAAAAAAACACTAGTTATGGGAGAGACAGAAACCAGCCTCGGAAAATGGAACTCCTCAAATGGCAACACGACCCGGAACGTCAATGGACTACGAATTGAGAGTATGGACCTGGAATGTACGAACGCTCTACACCCCAGGTGCTTCTCCTCCTGAATGGAGCCTGCGGAGCCTGTCCGGAGTATGATGTAAAAGTTGTACTCGGGGACTTCAATGCCAAAATCGGACAGGAAAACATCTTTGGCGGATTAGTTGGTAAACACAGAATCCACGAAACGACAATAGACAACGGCTACCGACTAATCGATTTTGCAGCAGCTCGTAATACGGTGATAAGTAGCACTAGGTTTCCAAGGCTAAGGATCGGTCGAACCGCCAACCAAATCGACCATGTGCTAATCGATGCGAGGCACGCATCCAACATCCTCAACGTGCACACATTTCGAGGGGCAAATGTCGACTCTTACCATTTTCTTGTCGCGGCTAAATTCAGAGCTCGACTGTCCAACGAGAAGAAGCTGCGAACCGCCCAGAAGAAGAAATTCGACGTTGGACGTTGGAGTAGCCAGAGCCTACAGCGAGCGCCTGAGTATGAAACTCTCCAATCAGTGGAGCCAGTATCGCGACATCATCAAGGAGGTAGCCGAAACCACTGTAGGGTACCAGCCACCCCAGAGAAAGAGCCCGTGGTATGATGATGAATGCGTATACAGGAAAAAGGTGACAGAAGATGCACACAAGAAAGCGCTGCAGCGCAAAACAAGGGCAGCGAGAGAAGAGTATCGAGTCAGGAGAAGGGAGGAAAAGAAGATCCTGCGTAGAAAGAAGAGGGCTTACGCAGCTTCCCAGCTCAAGGAGATCGAAGAGTCGCGCGATCGTAACAACATCCGGAGGTTTTATAAAAAAACCAAGCAACTAGCTGCTGGTTACAAACCCGGAACGCGGGCTCTTCGAGACAGCGAAGGAAACCTAGTCACCGAAGCACAGGGAATAGTAGATGTGTTTAAGCAGCATTTCCAGCAGCTGCTAAATGGGCACCATGTAGAGAGAGTGATAGGTGATAGAAGAGAACCCACGTCCAGTAAATGAAGAACCAGTTCCACCACCCAGTATAGAAGAAGTGCGCTTAGCTATAAAAAAGCTAAGGAACAACAAGGCTGCCGGCTCTGATGGCTTACCAGCGGAGCTCTTCAAATACGGAGGTGATGTTTTGGTAGGGTGCATGCACCGAATCATCAACCAAGTATGGGTGGAAGAAAACATGCCCGATGACTGGACTATCAGCTCTATATGCCCCATCTACAAGAAAGGCGATCCTATGTCTTGCAAGAACTATCGAGGCATATCCCTGCTTAATGTCGCATACAAGATCCTATCCAACGTACTGTGTGAACGTCTAAAACCGTTCTGCAACACACTAATCGGCACGTACCAGTGTGGCTTCCGGGCGGGCAGATCGACTATAGACCAAATCTTCACACTAAAGCAAATCCTGGAAAAGACCAACGAATTTCAAGTCGAAACTCACCACCTATTCATCGACTTCAAAGCCGCGTATGATAGCATTCATCGTCAGGAGCTCTATATGGCGATGGCCGAATTCGGAATCCCGGCTGACGCTGGAAAACACGCGCTGCAGCGTGCAGTTTGGAAGTAGATCCTCCGAACTATTTCAAACATGCACCAGATTTCATCAAAGAAGAAGGAGATGCGCTATCATGCGACTTCTTCAATCTCGTACTGGAGCAGATAGTGCGCAGGGCAGCTGTCAACACGGAAGGCACTATCTTCAACAGGTCCGTCCAGCTGCTGGGCTATGCGGACGATATTGACATCATCGGTCGCTCCCAGCGTTCCGTGATAGAAGCGTTCACCGCGATTGAAGAACAGGCGAAATCCGTTGGCCCTGAAGTAAATGAGGACAAGACCAAGTACATCCTATCAACAAACAAACAAACAACTGTCCACCGCCTAGGACAAAACGTCACTGTTGATAGGAAAAATTTCGAGGTAGTTAGGGAGTTCACCTACCTCGGAGAAAACATAAACTCCACGAATGACACCATAGTGGAGATCCGGCGAAGAATTACCCTAGGAAACCGCTGCTACTTCGGTTTGGCAAAGCAATTGGGTTCAAAACTCCTAACTCGAAGGACGAAATGTACGCTTTACAAAACACTCATCCTGCCAGTTCTGCTTTATGGCGCCGAGTGCTGGACGATAAGCAGGAAGGGAGAGCTGATACTGGGCTCCTTCGAAAGAAAAATTCTTCGACGGATTTTTGGTCCTGTGTGCGAGGAGGGCGAATGGAGGAGAAGATACAACCGCGAACTCTATGAGCTGTACCAAGATGTGGATGTAGTCCAAAAAGCCAAGACACGTCGACTACATTGGCTCGGTCACATCGAGCGAATGGACAATAATGCTCCGGCTAAGAGAATCTTCGAATCCCAGCCCCCAGGTTCGAGACGACAAGAAAGGCCGAACAAAGACCAAGCCATCGCGGAT
The DNA here is from genome assembly GCA_936431705.1 of Cheilosia pagana. Classification (NCBI taxonomy): domain Eukaryota; kingdom Metazoa; phylum Arthropoda; class Insecta; order Diptera; family Syrphidae; genus Cheilosia; species Cheilosia pagana. The sequence continues at coordinate 12,149,719 of OW386166.1, read as the reverse complement.
GCCAAAGCGCTTGGTCTGGACAACTGGAAGCAACATGCTCGGGATCGTAGAGGATGGAAGGCTGCAGTGTCTCAGGCAGAGACTCTTCACGGGTCGGGAGCCCGATAAGTAAGTAAGTAAGTAGAGGAGGTTTTAAGGTTTTCTGATCCGAAAAATACTTCTTCCTCGTCGTTTCTCAGCCTCATTTCTTGATAAATGTGAAATGATGACTCTGATTCTATCCTTCATCAGTCAATTGCAGAGGTTTTAGCGTCTAAAAATGGCTGACAAAACTTGTATTTAGAATTTTAGCCTGTGCAGCTATCTTATCAATAAATTAAAGCATGACTAATTGATCTTACGTGTAAGACATTCAACGCATTGGAATTTTGTCGATTAGATAAAGATTAAATCAGCTGTTCGGAGGTGACATTAACCGGCAGTAATTTAAGAGGCTCGCGATTCTGCAAAACGAAAGATACCACTTGCCGTTTTTGAACGCAATAAGTCAATTTTGAAGGTAAAGGGTTTTTCAACGGGGACGCTACAAAAGTAGAGCGACAGGGACAGCAAACGACGCCGAATTTCTTGCCGCTCTTTTGACATATCTCTTCAAAAAGGTTTGCCATTTCATGATGGAAAGATATACGAGCCAACAACGAGTCGAAATTATAAAAATTTACTACCGAAATTCGGAGTCAGTGGCCTCAACGTTAAGAGCGCTACGTCCGATTTATGGTCGTCATAATCGTCCTTACAGATCAACAATTGAGCGTCCAATGGAAAAATGTTAATCCACAGTCACAGTACAAAATGTTCCCGTGCCAGTGAGACAAAGAAGTGCCCGTAGTGTCGAGAATATTGCTGCCGCTGAGGCTTCAGTTTAAGAAAGTCCAAATGTGTCGTTCTCAAGCGTTGGGCATCTCTGTGACGTCGTTGTGGCGAATTTTGCGAAAAGATCTTGGCCTACATCCTTACAAGAATAAATTGACGCAAGAACTGAAGCCGCTTGACCACCAGAAGCGTCGTATGATCGTGAATTGGGCTGAGCAACAACTTGAAAATGATTCGGATTTTCATCGAAAAATCATCTTCAGCGATGAGGCTCATTTCTGGCTGAATGGCTTCGTCAATAAACAAAATATGCGGTATTTGTCAGGCAGCAATCCACACGTACTCCATGAGTCATCATTGCATCCCGAAAAACTTACGGTTTGGTGTGGTTTATGGGCCCGCGGCGTCATTGGGCCGTACTTCTTCCGTGATGATCAAGACCGGCACGTACTGTGAATGGGAATCGCTACCGTTCAATGATAACCGAATATTTTTGGCCCCAATTGGGTGATATGGACTTGGAGGACATGTGGTTCCAACAGGACGGCGCCACAAGCCACACAGCGAATGTCACAATCAATTTTTTGGAAACCAAGTTTATTTGAATTGAATTTGGAGGTATTTAAAGCGGAATCTTTCCAATTGTTTGTGCACTTATGCCGGATCGAGTAATCCCTAACGCAAACCGTGCTGCTCCATTCTCCATTGCAGGAGAGGTTTCAGATTTCAATAAACCGCGTCACGATCTATCATAAAGTGACATGGCAGGGCAGCACACCACGAATCTTTGCTGGGTCCCTGGACATAGCGACATACTCGGCAATGAGAGGGCGGATGAACTGGCGAGAATTGGGTCCGCAATGGACCATGACAGAGCACTTCAGTCGGTCAAGCCACCGCTTTGCAACCTTAGAGAGCGGGTGGAAAACAAGATTCGTATGAAAACCAACAACAGGTGGAAAGAACTACCTACCTGTGAAATATGGCGGAAGCTTTGGCCAGAATATAACAGTGGCCGGACCAATAAACTCTTACAGTTTAGCAGGTCTTCACTATCTAGGCTCTAACTGGTCATAACTTCCTAAGAAACCACACAATGAAACTTAATCTCAAAGATGACGACATATGCAGAGGCTGCGGAGACGAGGAAGTCCACGAGGACACACCTCACTTCCTTTGTCACTGTCCGAGTCTCGGTCACTTGAGGAACAGAACACTTGGGAGATACTACTTCCAAGACTTACAAGAACTTTCTGATGTCTCACTGTCTGATCTTGACAGGTTTTTGAGCACATCGGGATGGCTGGACAGCGTCTGTTAACCACACTAAGGAATGGAAAGAAGACAACCGATACAACACCAGCGGTTAACCCCCAAAAAACGGGCATCTCAATGGGTCCACGAGGACCTAAGTGTGGTATTGCAGGGTACGTCCTGCTCTACCTACCCATCTACCTTACCTAACCTGACATGGCAGAGCATCGAATGAGGAAAAAACACAGCTTCTGTCTTTTTGTTGACATGCTTTGAAAGCGGACCAAGAGCTGTGCAACGCAATGCTGAGAAAAAAAAACACTGTTTAAGACCCAGAGACAAACTGCAGACATCGTTTTAAGTGACACGTACAGGTTTACAAGTGCAACCAAAACAAAATGCTCGTTCACGGACGATGCGATTCGACCCCAGGACGCAGTCAGCCGCTGTTTGAAGCGACTATATGACCGGCACGAATTATACGAGTCAAACGTCAACAACTGCATCCGCAAGATAAACGGCAAGCGGTCTCTGCCTCATCGACCTTGTCGTTCTCCTTTATGATGCTACGCTCAACAAGTTTGGTGGTGGATGTAATTGAGCCTTACGTTTTGATGGCGAACTGAGTGTCCCTTAAAGAATGTAAGGGCTTTTTCAATAACTAGAACACTGAACAAGTCTGTGGACGGAGACTTTCAAGCCAGATAGAAAGACCACCGGTCCACGCAGTTCATTTTGGAATTTATGTCATCATAAACAGTTGTTAGAATGACCATATTCAAAGCTAGCTTCGGTCGAGTGTCAACTTATTGCCTCTTGTTGAGTGATACAAGCTGGGCCAAAAAAGATCACCCTATTGGAAGATGCTCCTATTTTTGCAAATGGTTGGCAATGTCAAATCTGTTTTCAGATTTGTGGACTAGACTATTTAGAATACAAGTAAACAAGCGACACACTCCCCAAGAACGCAGAATAATCGCGTCTATTTGTTTGCGTAACAATTCGTCTGTAGTGTTGGCGCAGCGCGAATTCCGTCGCCGATTCCACTGCCGTCCAACACCGACTGCGCAAACACTGCGCCCTTTGGCCACCAACCTTGAAGAGTATGGAACCACACGAGACGCTGCCAAGAGTGGCCCGTTCTGCCCGTTGTGCCGAGAATATCGCCGCTGTTAAGGAGGACGTCGAGCTGTCGCCGGAAACATCGACCAGACGCTATAGGGCCATGTTAACCGAGTTTTTTTCTGCCGCAATTGGACGAATTAGGACTGGAGGACATGTGGTTCCAACAGGACGAAGCTACGGCACACACTGCGCGAGGCAAAACCAAAATTCTGAAGGCGGTGTTCCCGGGTCGCCTCATCTCTCGTTTTGGCGCCCGATTTAACCGTTCCAGACTTTTTTTGTGGGGTTTTTTGAAGTCCCGTGTTTACGTGAAAAAGCTAGAAGCCCTCAAGGACAACATTCGACACGAGTGCGAGAATCTGTCGCCCGAAGTTCGCGTCGATGTGATGAAAAATGGCATAAAACGAGCCGATATGGGAATCAATTGTGACGGCGCCCATTTGGCCGATATCATCTTCTCGACTTGACCAATAAAATTCTAAAGGTTCAAGTGAACATAATCAAAAAACAGAATCAAAGTCTTTCATTATGAAAAAAATGAGAGCCAAACAACATCGGATGACTTCTTTTTGCCCACCTTGTACTTTCAGCTCTTCGGGGCTGGCACTGTCATTTGTGATATAAAAATGGACTCTATCGCTTAATAGCACAAGATAGTCGCTGTAGTTAGTCTAAAGAAGACCAGGAAACAGTGGACAGCAACTGTTTAATCAAAACACGTCAGCATCACTGACAGTGGATGAAAAACTTCGCTTCTTAGATTGTGATCCGCAACGTTTTTAGATTCCACAAGAGAAGATCAACTTCCATTTGGGAAAATGGGGCTACCATTTGTAAATTAAATCATTATAGAAAATTCTGTCTCTAGTAAGACATGCCTACATTTTCAAATTGGCAAAAAATATTTTATAAATAAGAAAACTTTGCCGAACAAATAGCGAGAGATTGCAACAACGTCATCTTAAGAGTTCAGCTAAGACTCCAAACTTATCTCAGTTAGGCACTTCCTATCCAGCTTACAGTGAAAGTCCTCCCCAAGTCGCATTTCACACACCCCCCCTCTTGTGAACGAATACTCCCAACAACCACTGTACGAATTTTCTATTTACCTGACAAATTATTTTGACGTTCCGCCATTTTTCGTACGGAGAAAAACCCTTTAACAAATTTGTATATTTTGCACACGCGAAAAAAAAACCGACGTGTAAATAAACTATACGCCACCGAACACGTTCCTTTTGAGTAACCAACGACGACCAATTTTATGGAAACTCACAGAAAAAAAGAAAACTAAAGAAAAATCGCCCTTCCGCGCACGTAAAAGAAAAACTTAAACGAAAATTTGCTATCGAATTTTTGTCGTTTTTTTTTTTTTTGCTGTTCTTTTTTGATGTTTAATGGGTTCGTTCCATTTCGACGGCCGGGGTTGGTGAGATTTGTGCTGTTTTCAAGTTGAATTATCGAAGTGAATAAGAATTCACAACGAGATGGAGTCCAAAGAAATCGCACTTAATTGTTTTCCGTGATGATTTTGAATGATTTTCACAAAGAAAATTGGATTTTTAGTTTTGGTTTTTTGAACAAAAAGAATTTTCTTTTCTAGTTACAGCACACACAGAGGAAGCACACACTGCGAAAAGACGAAGACGAAAACGAAAGGTGAAGCAGAATGAATTGGAGAAGAGAGCGCTCTGTGAGAAGTGTCAAATTGATTAATTTTTTTGAGAGTGTGGTGAGTTTTGAAGGTGTCATCGGGTATATGGGCTTGTTGGAAGAGTTTTGGGGTGGAAAATAAATGGATTTCGGAATAAACAATTTTGATAGGTACACCGTACACTTTATCCACAACAATCAAAATGATAGTTAAGCCAAGATTAGACTGTATGCCAATTTAGCATATGAATGCCAACAGGCAAATGACCAGATTAGCTGTCAAATGGCCAAAATGCCAGGATTATTAAAACTGTAGGTATATCAGACTATATGACCAAAATTACCAATATGGTCATATTTGCCTTGATGGTCATTTAAGGCATTTGTTATTTATAACCAAATTTTGTAGTAGGGTAATGCTGTAAAGAAAAACAAAACGTGTACGACTTGTGACATCGTAAAGTCCGGGTCGGATCTCGAGAGCCGAAATCAATTTGCGGATGAGATGGTCTGACCACTCGCCCTGTCAGCTATTGCTTCCTCCATAATCGTGGCATCGCTAGCCGCTTTGATTGAGCTCCGAAAAGGAAACACACCAGAAAAAAACTTAAAAGGGTAAAATAACAAACAAAATAAATACACCAAGTAAAATTTATTCAAACCCATGAAAATACATAACGAATATTAACAAAAATACATATAACTATATCACAAAACAAATAGATAGCAAACAACTTCTACACAAACAAAATTTCACAACAGGAAAAAAGTATAAATAACCACAATTACTAGAAAAGGACAAGACCACAAAATAAACTTAAACAAATTACAAAGAAAAGACAATTAAATAATTTACAAAAGTTATAGATCATAGATTCAGTAATCTACAAAAAAAAGAGAACGAAAATGAAAATTAATCCCAATTGCACGAACTCTCTATCACCGATGACAACAAAAAAAAATCTTGTTCCATCAAAAATGCCAGAAATGCCACAACGAAATTTCAATAAAGTGCATATGGCTTATGCTGGCATTCGTGCTTATTGTCCCATTACACTATATGCTATTTTGGCATTTTTATCTGTCAAAATCAGCCTGGTCATATGTGGCATTTAGGTCATTAGGGCATATGGGATATGCCCATTACACTGTATGACCATATTTTGACAGAAGAACCGTCTAATCTTACCTTTAGGTAGATAATAAGCAGTGCGTAGCGTATGGCTGAATTTCAAAAGAAGTATTGCGAGGTCAAGCGATCACAGTGATGCAATTCACACCATTTCAAAATGCATTGTGAATGAATCTAATGAGCAAATTAATGGAAACAACGCGTCGTAAATAGCTATGCTGCATAACGTCTTCCAATGTCATTCCAAAACGTCAAATATTAAAAACCTTATTTTAATCCATCACGATCGCAGTACGTAGGCGCATTTTTTGACGTTTTGAAATTCAGCCACTTTTTCTGTTAGTTTTGCAACGCAACGAAAAATAAGTAGGTAGTGAATATGATATATGAGTGTTAATGCATTTATGACAGGAATAATGCTGCAAATATATGAATATGTAGCTGTCACAATCGTATGGGAACATTTCGTCTTCCAACAGCACTACATTCAAAAAAAGCGAGAGAAAACATACCCACTGGAGACAATCGGCCCTAGCGAGGTATCCGTCGGAACGGAAAATTCTCCGCAACGCATACTCCGTCGGAGGCTCAAATTACATTCGATCCACTTTCGGAAAAGAAAAGGCTTCACTACCTACAAATCGTAAATAGATTCCGCAACCGATTTCTGTCGGAGGATATCGGAACCTAGCTGTCAAAAATTGAAGAAAAAAATGCACTTCATCGCACTTCAACGTAATTTGCCGGTATGCGTTACAAAATGTCGGAGAAATATTCCGAATCGATGTTCCGAAGAATACCTCGAAGCAAAAATCCTCCGAATCGTATAAAATCTGAGAATTTTCCGTTCCGATGGATAGATACCTCGCTAGGGCCGAATATGCCTTTCAAAGTTTAGCTACTTATATAAATTATTTACCTAAGGTTTTTTTTACCCAATTACTTTATGTAAACTGTGACAGCTATTGCTAATTATGTCTTTGTTAAAGTTTACCGACACAGGAGTTTGCGTGATTAGGTTCAACGGCAACAAAGTGGAAGGGAGTCTATTTGACAAACATTGACAGCGAAACCAATCGAAATCTGGTCAATTGTTAATTTTGTAAATTGCTTCTACTTCCAACTGTCACAATCAGCAACGCCATACTTAACATACAGTCAACAATGCATTCCTCATTATTAATGCCTCGTCAAACAGAGCGCGTTTTAACGCTCCGTTCTACCGCCGCGTTTTACCGCCGCGTTGTAATATACTAAATAACATATCCCCCGTCACACAAAGCGCGTCTTCAGCGTTGCGTTGCGAAAAATTATAGATTATTTAATCATTCGGTCTTGACGCGACGCGTTTTTTTGACAACTATTTTTCATTCGAACAGCCTAGTGAAATCTTCACGTCGAAGTTTAATTTTGACAACTCGCAGTAAAAATTTTGTTTGAAAAACTGGATTTCACGGGAACTGCACCCTTGTCTTTAAAAGTGGAAAAACTAATCGAATGTGTTAGAAATAGCCAAACCAAGTGTCATCTAAATTAATGACAGGTTTCTATTTGACGTCCTCTAACGCGGCGGTTAAAACGTAGCGTCAAAATAATCTTAAGGCTCGTCGAGTGAAGTGAAATTTTCACTCCTCTCCAAAAAGTGCTGTGAAATTGAAAGTGAAATTTTCCAGCCGAAATGTCAAAAATTTAATGCGACGGACAATAAAAGTAAAATTTCTTAGTTATTTTTCACTTCAACAGCGTACTGCCTAGTGAAATCTTCACGTGGAAAGTTCATTTTGACAATTCGCCGTGAAAATTTTGTATAAAATATTGGATTTCACTCTAACAGCGTACCAGCGTTTATTAGATACCACTTTTTCTTCCAGTAATCATTCCTGGACTGAGATAGTTGAACGCTGAAACTTGGTGAAATGTCATTTCCATTTGAACGGTTCTGCTCATTTGCCTTCTGCTCTCCTTAGATTTCTGTCAGAATTCGCTCTCTTCACGCGACGCATTTCTGTTTGCTTGCACTCCGAATTATTTCTTGTTTATTTTTTACATCGCGACGAAAAAAAAAGTGTATATTTCACATTCGCAGAAAGTATACATAAAAACAGCACCCACACTGTCAATTAATCATCAATTAGTGTTTCACTTGCAATAACACGCATCATTCATCACAATGAATGATATTCATTGTCTATCAAACTTTATCGATTATTCGCCGTCGATTCATGAGCCCCTAAAGCACAGCAATCGCATCAAGGTGAGAGTCCCCTGCACTTAGCACCCCATCGAAACATGTACAAGTCCATACATCTAATTCTAGTACACCTGCTTTGACATCTCGGACAACTACATCATATTTGGAGCCACCTCTGGATCGTTGTATCTCTTTAATCGGCGTGTCTGCAAATTTCTGCACCTCATCCCCAACAAACATGGACCAGTCACACATCTGGAGATCTCTTCGGGGGAGAAATATGTCGCATTTTCAACAAAGAAAGGAACCATTTGCGTTTACGTAATCAACTTGTCGGCCAACTCTTCACCGCAAGTGATTTACGCTCCCCTGGGACCGGAGGTGCAGGTCACCTGCATCCATTGGACCCTCGACGAGAAACAGTTCTACTATGGCGACAACAGAGGGCAAGTTAACTTGGTTGTGCTGAATTCATTCATTGTAAGAAGAAAGGACGAAGTTTGTACGTAATGTGAAATTTGTAGTGAATTTTCAAACGTTTTTCCAGGGGCGTAGTCTGCTGAATCTCACTGTGCATCCAATTCTGTTCCTGGATCAGCCTGTCGTGCAGATAGATGATTTTGAGTCTCTCCTCCTTGTGTCCAACTGGGCAAAGTGTATTCTCTGCAACACAGAGTTCGAGGAGTACAAACAGGTGAGTGGTCGATGGAACGTCTTTGTATATGTATGGCCAAGGTGACACGGCGCACAGCGCACAGCTGCAGCTGCGTTGTTATCTCACTTTTGTTTTGAGGGTGGAAATTTTCCTTATCTCTCGGCATTGTATGATGTCATCCGCATGTGTTCAGTCTCGAACTGACGCTTATCTCAATCTCTGTTCGCAGATTGGAAATCGTCTCCGCGATGGAGCCTTCGGCGCCTGCTTCGCCATGTCCACCAACGAATCACTGACACCGTCACGAATTTACTGCGCCCGTCCAGGCTCCAGGCTTTGGGAAGTCGACTTCGAGGGCGAAGTCCTGCAAACGCATCAATTTAAAGTCGCCCTCGCCTGCCCGCCAAGTAAAATACAAAAATCCACCGACTCCGAGATCGAGGCGATGCTAAAGTACTCGGAGGAGAACAGCGAGCTACTCGACTTCCAACCGCAGACTCTGTCGTTCAACAAACTGCAAATGCTGTCACAGGACTTCTTGCTCACGTACACCGAGCTGGGACTGTATATCTTCGATGTACGCACTTCGTCTGTGGTGTTGTGGTGTAACCAGTTCGAGCGGATCGCCGATTGCCGTGTCTTCGGCCCAGAGGGCGAGATTGTCATATTCACACAAACGGGCTCCATGTACAGCGTGAGCCTGCTGACGCTGCAGTCGCATGCCATGAGCTTAGTGCGCTCCGAGAAGCTGTTGGAGTGCAGTTTCCTGCTTAAGAAGAATCTGCGATACTTTGCGGAAAAGGCACGGGAGGACTACGACCTGATTATCCTGAACCACATCAAAAACTTCCTTATCGACCAGCAGCAGTACGAGTTGCTGAACGATTTGTCGGTGATCTTTGACAGCATCGCTCAGAATGAGGGCGACACCAGCTCCGGCAGTTCGGCGGAGCGCAAGAGCGCGAATAGTCAAAGCGTCTCACAGCGGCCCTTCGATGCTGTGGATCAGCGCACAGAAGGAGTGTATGTCCTGGAGAACTCTTTCTGCGACAACCTCCGTGTGAAGGAGAAGGACAAGCATTTCAAGGACGCCCTGCTGACCGTGACCGGCAAGTTTGGCAAGAACATCATCAAGTACAAGTTCAACATCTTCTCGGACGAGCAAAAGAGCCTGGTCAGCGATCTGATTCCTCGCAATCAACGAATCCTCCCATTCCAGCACATCAAGGAGAGCGACGGCGAGATTGTCTGCCGACGAAAGCTACCACCGACGCCGCCAAGAGGCCGACACATCACCGACGAGGAGAAGATCATCTACAATCTCTTCCTGATTTCCCGATCGTCGCAGATCAGCAACACGAATTTCTTGGAGCGCTACCGTCATCTCTTCGACGAGTACACTTCGCGAGAGATCATCGGCATTCTCTCCAAGCTGGAGGCGGTAATGCTGGAGAACGGAGACACCGACACCCAAGCCAAAAAGAACTGCTACGTAATGTACTTCAACTACTTGAACCCGGAGCTCATCTGGGAGGTCGACGAAGTCTCAAGAGAGTTCATCATCCAGGGATTTGTCTTACTCAACGCCAGTCAAGATGCAGTTCGTTGCGACAACTGTGGCTTTCCCATCCGCTTTGACAACTCCTGCCAATTCCACGAGCTGGGAGAAGTACTCATGCGATACTTGTGGTCTCGCAGTGAGCACGGCAGATGCTTTGACATTCTAAAGGACGTCCCGGCTCTCTTCGATGTGCTGGCAAAGTTTTACATGGCCGACGGCCATGTAGAGAAGATCATCCCCATCGTCATGAACTATGGACAGCCCGAACTGTTGGAAGAAGCCGGCAGAGGCTTCTCCTACCCAGCTTGGGATCGCTGTTTTGACAAATTCGTGGCACTGCAACAGGGCCGCCTGAGCTGTATCAACTGCGAACGCATCACTGTCGTCGAGAATGTCAATCGGCATTTCTTCTACACATGGAATTGTTTCCTCAACATATCCCTAGAGTTTCTCGGAGCCAAGGAGATCTTGGCCTTAGTCTATAAGTATTCAAAACATATTCCAAATGACGCCATCGATAGAGAGTTCTATACGAAGTGCATGCTAAAGTAAGGCCCTGCGCCTCGAGAGAGATATTATATGATTGATCCTAGATATACGGTACATATATATGTGTAATCAATTTACTGTTAAGCTACGCTTTATCAATTGCTTATCCTGCTGAATATAAGAATTTATTTACGTTCCACCCGAGTGCTGGCAGATTTTTAAAGCATTTGGGTACATTTACTTTTTTCTGTTGAAATTTGTTTATTTAAAATTTCTGCGCGATCGATGTTCTGTTTAATGTTTAAGTAAAAAAATTAATAAAAAAGTATTAACTTGATGTGATGCCAAAACGAACAAGAAATAAAGTTTCTTTCATTCTGTAAAAATGGTGCAGTTGATTTTGGTTCGTAGCCAGTACGGTTTACGAATGTAACCACAGAATATTTCAGGGTCCTACGAACAGCACACAACGCTCAATATTTATAGAAGAAGTTACTGTAACAGAAATAGAAAATATTCTTAGTTGTATGAAGGAAAATAAATCAGCAGGAATTGATAACAGAAGACCTAAAGATCTAAAAATCAATAAAAGAAATCTAGCTCCAGTAAAAGCACAATTAGTGAATAAGAGTCTTATGCAGTCGTCAGTTCCTAAGTTGCTGAAAACGTCTATAGTGCGCCCTATACATAAAGGTGGCAGGAAAAATGAAATAGGAAACTATAGGCCAATTTCCATCCTTTCATCGATAGATAAGGTGCTTGAAGAAGTGGTAACTAAGAGATTGTACACATATCTGGAAAAATACAAACTCTTGGCAAATAACCAGTTCGGCTTCCGAAAAAATAAGAGTATAAACCGTTTGCTTGGAGACTTCACAAACAAATTGTTCTCAAGCCTTGATAAAAATCAAAATTCAATAGTCATATTTATCGACTTTAAGAAAGCTTTTGACACCCTAAGTCATGTAAATATAAAAAAGCAACTAGAAAAAGTAGGTATACGAGGACCCATATTGAAATGGTTTGAAAGCTGCCTTCAAGGCAGAAAGTTTAAAGTCAAAATCATGGACAAATATAGTGAAGAAGAAAACATCATTTATGGAGTGCTGCAAGGTTCAAAACTGGGTCTGCTTTTCATAACATATGTAAATGACTTATTCTCAGTTCTTTAACAAAGCATGTGATATGCATTGCATACGCTGATGACACAGCAATTGTAGTAAGTCATCGAAACGTGGAGATAGCAGGGGCCATAATGCAAAAAGAATTTGATGCTGTTACAGCATGATGCCATGATCACGGTCTTGTAATAAATGTCAACAAAACTAAAGTCATGCATATTCGTCCCCCACACATTATGAAATACAAGATTAGAATAAAAGTGCACGAAATTCAATGTTTGAATAGAGCACAGTACTATCTTAATCTACAAGTGGAGGACAACTGTTTAGCTACAAATGAAAACGTATAAACGTACAAATACCTCGGAGTTACACTTGATTACAATCTCAATTGGTGTTTTCACATTAAGGCGCTGATTACGAAACTGCGGCAGAATGCGTATGCTCTTTTTCACCTTAGCTACCACTGCCCAGCTGAGGTTTTAAGGCAAAGCTACTTTAGGCTGGTTGAGTCACATCTAAGGTATGGCATACTTGCGTACACATAAAAATACAAAAGATTATATATCGGGCTACATTAGGACAACATTACAATAGGCGGCAAATCGATAAGGACGACGATCATACTTAGTAGGCATCTTACCCAACAAACTGTAAATACGCGAAGAAGGAATCAACTGCAAGATAACATCCCAAGATACTGGAACGAATATGGGCGAAGGCGATACGACGTAATAGTGCCAACAATAAAATTTCAATAAATATTCAACCGAATTTAGAGATCTTCCAAAAACAGGGGTCGAATTACCGCACCCGTGAGCGAGCAATACGTCACTGAATTTTGTTGATTTTACATGCAAAACAATAACAAATTCAGTCACGTAGTACTCGATCACGGATGCGGTAATTCAACCCCAGTATTAATAAAAAATTAAAATTAAAGAATTATATTTAAATGAGGATACATAAAAAAAATGAATTTAATTAAGAAAAATTAGAACTCAAACATCAAAACTATACATTTTTATATATAGTCTTGTATAAATTGCAAATAATTTTTTGCAGATAATAAAATCAAACAATGTAAACTTTATATCTGAAATATCAATAAAATCTGAATCAGAATCTGGTTGTTTCAAGAATGGAACTATCGGCCAAGGTATGGCCTTTTGTTAGGAAACAGAGGGTGGTTGTCACATAAACAAAAACATAACAATAAATAAAGTTTGTTTAAAAATGGAATCCAGAATTAAGAAAAGATGTGACATGAGCATTGGGCATGAGGACACTGGAAAAACCATGATAGAAAAAGGGTATGGTATTTGTACGTTTTAACTTGCGTCTACGTTATGGACGATCAAGAATCTAGTTAAGTTTGACAGCAGGATGATTTGCTGTATTTTATGGCGCTTTTCATTGAAGATCCGGGAGAATTGCCCCGAAATTCATAATTGCTCTTTTCAATGAAATTCATTGGAGCTCTTATAAAAATAAGTTGAATTGTGTTTATCGCCAATGTTCTCTGTAATGATTTTGATTCTGGAAATTGCCAATGAAAGGTGGCGTTATTACCATGGTTTGTAAGTATGTACGGTCTTTGTAGGTGTATTCTTTTATGAGTTATAGGGGCGTGGCACCTCCCATACAAAAAGTGCATTCAAAACATTATATTTCTAAAACTACAGATTCGATTGAGTTCAGATTTACACACAATCTTAGGTAATAGCACAGGAGTATTTCTGTAGAGATTGGTAAAAATTGGACAAAGGGGCGTGGCATCGCCCATACATAAAAAACGGTCGAAATCTTTTGTTATGAAAGCCTCCGAATCGATTTCTGACTCGAGTGCGTCAAGTTCCAGTATAAAAATTCATTAACGTTGGCGTCTTCTGGCATTGCAGCTATTTTGTTGGATGGTGGTCGGACAGCACATTCTGCTTAGAAATTGCCTATGAATTATCAAGTTATTGAAACTCCAACATGTAACATTTCAAGAACATCTGGAACGGCGAAAACCCTGCGGTATCATTATTTGGGATGAATGCACTATGGCAAATAAGAAATCTGTTAAAGCTTTGGAAAGAACAATGAAAGATGTTCGAAATACCTAATTCAGTATTATTTGGTGGTGCATTGATTTTATCGTCATGCGACTTAAGACAAACATTGCCAGTCATTCCTAGATCGACAACTGCTGATGAAATTAACGGTTGCTTAAAGTCTTCATATTTATGGAGATTTGTTAAGTCATAAAAAATCCTCTAAGCAATTGCTGAAAATTAGAAATGGTGCGATGCCAGTTGATGAAACTGGATTGATAACATTGCCAAATGATTTTTGCCGTTTTGTATACTGTCAAAAGAGGTATTGATTGAAAGAGTTTTCCATAACAAAGCCCAACACTGCTACCATGCGTGGTTGAGTGATAGAGCAATTTAAGCTGCTAAGAACAAAGATGTCAGTGAACTAAACATGGCTATATAATCCAAGATTTCAGACGACTTAGTTTCGTACAAGTCTCTGGAAGAAGATGTTGTGAATTTTTTAATTCGTTGGATTTACCAGGATTGCGTCCGCATAATCTCCAATTTTAAGTTGGAGTCATTATTTTTAAGCTTTGGAATTTTAATCAACGCCGTTTGTGTAATGGTACTAGAATTTCTGTTAAAAGATTGTGTAATTGAAGCTAGTGTTTTCACTGGAAAATCAGTTTTCTGTTCGCCTTGCGTTTGCGGTTACTAATAAAAAGGCGCAAGGGCAAACGTTATAGGAATTTGTAGAGTGAATTTAGAGTATCCAGTTTTCTCACATGGACAGTTATGTAGCCTGCTTGCGTGTTGGAAAACTATCGGTTTTGTATATTTACAGCGAAAATGGAAAACCAAAAGTATTGTGTACCACAAAGCATTACAATAAAAACTACTTGAATTTAATTTTTTTATATTTCTATTTTGCACTACAAAGTGTGCAGGACCCCCTAGTCAAATATAAACGTTTTCATGGGCCATATCAATATATTTCGGTCGCATTTATGTTACGCGTTTAAAGTATAAAAACTGAGGTGTAAAGGGCCCAACGCATAGATTCCGTCGGGGCCGTTGCGGCAAGGTATTCGAATGACAGGTTGATAGAATACACAGCAGCTTATGGAAAGTGACCCATAGGCAGCGCACGTTCGTATCCAAATTTCTTCGAGAAACATGTTTGAGGAGCAGCTCATTGAGACTATGTATGAAGTGCAATCCATGCCTATATAATCTGTCATCGGTAGTTTACGTGTTCGACGGATTTTTTATGACTGCTCTTTCCGTCTATTTAGGGCAACGATAAATAACAGCTTTACCAAGCCAATAAGTTTTACCCAAAGCTGTAATACTTTATACTTCAAGTCTCATACCTTCTTAAAACTATTAAACTGAGAAACCCTGCCCTCTAGTCCAGCGCGTTAACCACTGTGATACTGCAACCGTAGCCGTTGATCTAGTCCAAATGATTATCTAGTTCTTCATAATTATGTAAAGGGTGTCCCCAACATAATGCAACATTTGAAATTTTAGCCATTTTTACAAATAAGTGCTGCCAACACAAAAAAAAAAGACAGTGTGACAGTTTAGAGTTATTAAAAATTTATCGCTATGGGAAAGAATAACTCGTTTTCATTGTTAAATAACATTTTAAAAACAATAAAGGTTTGACAGCTACATTTCGAGTTCAGAAAATCCCCGATTACAACCAACCCGCTTGTGAAAAATAAAATTTCCACACGAAATTCGACTCCTCAACCCAACTACAGTCAATACCCACTTCCTTACGCTACGTAGTGCTGCATTGTTCCCAAATTATCCTCTATAACAATGGCAATACCATCCTGCCCACGCCAACGCAGATCAATCATAACACCCAGACAGTATAGAATTGTGAGTAACGCTATTCGCTCGCTAAAAGATTTTTTCCCTCAAGCATTTCTGACATATGCCAACAAAGGCGAAGAACATATTGAAATCCCAAAATAACAAGCATTCACTCGCGCTCTCTACCCAATTTCAGACAGTCCGACAGACATCTACATCAGACACAACGTCACACATCTACGAAACTATCTTTGGCTGGTAGCTATACCTATGGAAAAAGACGAATGATGATGGCTGGTTGCATGTTATCCACCCACAATACACACGTACCAGTTGTTTCGATCTTTTTTCCCTACGACAACGACGACGTCGACCTCCAATTCCTGTGGGAGGTGAAAAAGGTTCACGGGCAGACACTGAAACTCAGTTTCAAAAGGCAAAACTCCAAATGCAAATCATCATCATTTTGTGGGCGACGCGACGTACGGATGTGGTGGGAAATAGCAGCACAGCAGCAGCCAGCGACACCGAAGACCGAACAGAAAAATACATTTATTGGCGGGAAATGCAACCGAGTGACGTGCAGTAGTTTTTTGCCCCCAAAAATGGTCGACGGCCACTGCGTTTGGTTAAGATAGACAGGGTTGTAAACAGAACACCCTCTCGCTCAAAGTGGAAAAATGAAACAAATTTCACTCCTCTACACTATACCTACGTTTGGGGGCATGGTGGTAATGCCATCGCCTGGTGATGGCTGTCTGAATGTCAGTGGTTTTCGCTGTCTGTCTGGTTGGGTTGTGTACGAGTATGTGCTATATGTCGGGGTGCTTGAGTCCCTTGCCTTCGACTATAAGTGCAATTGAGGTGAGGCTTTCGTTCACGATATTATAAAAATGTTGAATGTGGCCCTGACACGAGGTAAAATAATTTGCCATCATATCTGTCTGGAAGTCAATTCCACAAATGGCTTTATAAAAGTTACATCTAATGGCAGCAAAATGCCCGATGGAGCTGTCGCTCTATTATTTGGTGGCTGAAAGTACATGAAACTAAGTCCGTGTTAACAGTAGAGTGCCATAATGTGGCATTTAAAATATTTTAATACCGCTCACCGCGTAGAAGCTTCGCTGCCATCCTCAAGCAATTGTCCGCAGATTATGCAACAAATTCTCCGACCATTGAAAACACTAATCGATTAATAATCCCATCTGTCACACAATTGCGACCCCAACCTATAATGCGTAATCCAAATAAAACCATTTCGCTCAACCAATGTCCGGCAAAAAATGTCCATTTGCCATAACCAAACAGCCTTTCAATTCCCCCCCCATCTAATTAATTGTGCAAACAAATCGAAATGGATTCATATTCGCCCATTCAAATCGAAAATTTTCAAATCCATTATAAATTCATTTTAAATAAATGTCCAATTTATTTTTCTAATTAAATCTCCTGCATAAAATAAATACCACACCGCTGTACGTCGCGTCGTCCTGGCTATTGAAAATTAAATTTGCACCCTCACATTGCAACAGCTCTGGCTATTATGTGACGATCACCACATTCACCGCGCGCCATCCTCAACGAATTCCTATTCAATCGGCAAACGATATAACCAACCGGAAACCAATTTTGACAATATTAATAAAAATGGCAAACAAAAAATATCCCCCATTCAAAATGGTATTTTAAAACGCTCAATTGACCGTTAGAAATTCGATCTTATCATTCGCAACGAGGGGGTAAAAAAAAAACGACACCCCATTCCAGCGAGTTATAAATTTCTATCCCAAACCCAATCCCGATTGCACACACACTGACCGTTATGTGCGTTGAACATTTCCAAATTGACCACGAAAAATAATTTCACTGTCGACCACTCCGCAGTATTTGTGTCGATTTAGTTTGCATATAGTTGGCAATTATTACGAGAGAGCGACCGACATAAAGTCATTTCTACCAGCCACTGTCGAAATTTGTTACGTATACGCAGTGGTGGACGGCGCGGCAACGACGCGACGGCCGGTTAAAAACGAATGCAGCAACGCGGCGACAACCGACAACATTCCGATGACCAATTCGCACTTTGTCCTTTGGCCAGCGATGTGTAAAAAGTGTTTTTGGTCACAAATGGGGTTGAGTGCGCTTTTTAGAAATATAGTTACCGGAGGGAAGTCAGCACAAAAAAAAACGTACTTACTGAAAAGCTGAGAGCTATCATCATCGGGTTTCGAATTTAATTGTAAATACAAACGGTATATGTGTTTGTGCGTGTTTGTGTAGTCATGACACACTCATCCACATTTGGACCACACTCCTGGCAAACCAAACTGAGCAGACAAATGGAAATTGTGCGGTAGTTTTGTCGGTGCGCTGTCACTAATTGATATCGCATGGCGGTTGTCTGCTTCCGGCTATGGTTATGCCACGCGCTGTTATGTGGCGTTTTTGTAGCATTGTCGTGGACAGTGACATTATTGTCGCAGGGGGTGCAGCAGGGGCAGTTTTTGGTTGGACTTTTATAGGCAAATGTTGAGTTGCAATAGAAAGATCATTGGGCACGTTCAAAGAGTTAGTCATCGTCTTGATGTTTCTGGTTTTTACTTCATAAAGCACAGCGAAATGTCATAACTTAATACTCAGTCACGAAAATCATGACTACCCCTCTATAAACGTCAACTGAAAAAAAATATTTACCTCGCCAATCTTAGCCGACAGAAATTCAAACGCATCAAGTCAGCCAGCTGTAACTGGGGACGTTCTAGTTAAATAAGTCTGACAGCTGACTGACTTGATGTATCTCAGTTCTGATTGGCCTAGATCGATCACATGGGCAGCTGTTGACGTTTATGGAGGGGTAGCCGACGAATCTAGTCAAGAAATACGTGACTGAGTATTAAGTTGACAGTTCGTATATGTGGCAGACGTAGGAAAAGTGACGTTCCCGACCAATCTAATTTTTGCGTTCAGGTTACATCTACTCCAGACTAATCTAGTCGACTTAAGACAACTAAGTTTTTGAATGTGCCACTTACTAAAATAAAGGTTTGGTCCCTAAACAATAATGAATTCGAACACATTAGTCAAATTTAGTCAAACTTCGTTCCTTTACGCAAAAGTTGGGTAGAAGAGAGCCCAAAAAGAGAGAACAAAACATTTCCCCTTCATAAAAAATCTGCAAATAGCTTAAGAAATTTCTTTTGGCTAGTTTGTTATTTTGCACAATTAATTTATCTAATTAAATTCGCCATCAAAAACAAAAAACGCAGTCGCTCGCGGGTTGCAAGTCGAAAAGGAAAATGTCACTTGCCAAAGACAATATAAAATTACCGAGAGTGGGCAACAGTTAGCACTTTGTGTGCTTCCAGTGGTAGACTTTAGCTGTCAAATCTCTCAAAAATCAATTTGAATTGTTTGTTTGTTTCGGTTTGGTTTAAAGAATAAATATTAAACAGTATCCAAGTGTCTTTCAACGTTTGCAAGCTGGTAATTTGTTTTGTTTGTTTCTTTCTTTTTAACAAACGTCATGCAAAACTTTCGTTCCTGTACTTTTTGGTTATATTCTCTTTTTCTGAGAGAATATTATATCCCCACTTCTTGATATTCTGACATTTTGCTGAAATTGGTCAAAAAAGTAAGACACCAGACCTATGAATTCTTCAACGTCCCCATCAAGTCAACCACCTGTCAGACTGACTTAACTAAAGCTTTAAAGGTTCCCACGAAAACACATCAAATCAAACACCTGTCAGACTTACTAAACTTTCCAATTTTGACGTTTTGTGAATGTGTCACTTATGAAAGATGCATTTAGCGAAACCCATCCGTTCACAAATGTAACTCAACATGTCTTAAACGTCAGAAATACAGAGGTTTTTGTGTAGCCAGAGCAGTGTTTTGTTCAAATATTACTAAGCGTTGTAAAAAATAAATAGAAATAAATATTTTAGCGCGATATGTCTATGGGACCCAAGGCCTAGCTTCTCACAACCATTCGTTTTGTGTGAGTTTTAAATTTTTGGGACGAATGGAAGGGATCTACAATTTTACGCCGAGTCCAAACGGCTAATCGAGAAGCTCATTCATGACAGTTTTACTCTCGGATGTTTGTCAGACGTTCGCGAGAGGTGTCGCAGTGGAAAAAAACCTTAAGATGTAATTTGGCCCTTTCGGGACCCTGACCCTGAGACCCCTCGCTTAGTAGCCCAACACACTACCACTAAGCCACTGCGCCGACAATCCCTATTACTTTAAACTGTTCAGATTTTTAATGTTTTCTTCTTGCATTTTGCACTTTTTTATGAAATGCTCATCACTTTTGTAACGAAACTATAGGTCTGTTTCTTTACTTTTTAGTAAAAATGGAAAAGACTGTCTCAGAGAGGGAAACTTACAGAAAAGTTAAGGAATGCTTTTGAAGTAACCTGTGAAAATGACAAATGCGAATATTCTATCCAAATGCTTAATAGAACAACAAATTTAAATCAGCTGTCAATTTTCAGGCGATTGAAAGTTGTTTCAGTTCTTACGCAAAGAAATTTGTTGAGTAAAAACTAGTAAGAGGGGAAATATCTTGCTTTTTCGAAGCCGCTCTCTTTTAAGAATTTTTCGAGTTGAGGAACGACAGTTGAGTAAAATGAGTAAGAATTAGTAAAAATTCGTATGATTTAAAAGTAAAGGAACAGACCTTATGTCACATACATATTGACTTTATTTTTTTTTTTAAGTTTCACAAGATATGTGACATAATAACATATTCTTTCTTCTTATTTGACACTGCCGTTGTTAAGATTGGGGACGTTCGGATACCTAGTTCATGTTTACTTAGAACGTCAACAAGATTTGTCTGGACTAAGTATACGAACGCGTTAACTAGTCAACCTGAATTGTTGTTTTTCTTTATAGCAGGCACGATTTTCTTGATTTGCCGGCAACCCCTCCATAAACGTTAACTGAAAAAAACTTATAAAGTGAGCAATCTAGGCCAATTAGAACTGAAAAACATCAAGTCATTTAGCTGTCAGAATGAAATCAAGCATTCTCATTCACTTATTGTTCTGAACAAAGTTAAGAAGTTGTAAGGCGTTGCAATATGACTTCTAGCGTGGTTAAACAAAACCTTTTAGCCCTATTGGTTCTTGGTTGCAAAATTTAAAAAACTTTCAAATGTCATGTGTCATCTAACAAATCAAAGGAATAACAGTCAAAATAAAAATGTAGTCATGTGTTAAAAGCACTTAAAATTAAGCGTAATTTTTTCGCCAGAAGAAGATTTCATTCGCTGGCCGGTTCATCTGAGAGTCTTAGATGATACGTCACACGTCACACGTCAGAGATTACTATTTCTGTTTTTGTTTATTATCACGTTCTAAAAAAGAGAATGGCAAAGAAAAAAACTTCAAAAAAATTCAATGACAAATGGGTGTATTTGATTTGAATTCGTTGAACAACATCACACGTTCCCAACACGGAAAATTAAAGGGATACCCAATTCCAAAAAGCCGTCTGAGGTCTGACTGTAAAGAACTACCTAACCCGCAAAAGAATGTGACACGCATTTTGGTCGGCCATCGTGTTTACGTGGTAGGAATTACGGGAAAGTTCAACATGCTGATATTGGGGACGTTCAAGTATCTAGTTTTGTAGTTCTGACAGCTGACTGACTTGAAGTTTTGATTGGCCTAGATCGGTCACATAGTTTATGGAGGGGTAGCCGACAAATCTAGTCAAGAAATTCGTGACTGAGTACTAAATTGACAGTTCGAATATGTGGCTGACGTAGGAAAAGTGACGTTCCCCACAAATCTAGTTTTTACGTTCAGATTACATCTACTCCAGACCAATCTAGTCGACTTAAGGCCCCAGTTATAGCCTTATAGCTATCATTGAAATGCATTATTGGAACAAATCAGTGGAATGGTAATTGCATTTTTTTGACAAGTCAGTAATAGCAATCATTGAAAAATTGCTGTCAGTGGAAGGACCTGTCAGTGAAATTGAACAGACGTTTGCAGGTTTCGAGGTTAGAGTTGATCATTGAACGCAAAACTGACAGCTGAGAATAGAAAGAGAATCGAACACATCAGTGAAACGATTGGGTTTCAAATTTGGGAACCGAAAATCAGCTGTTCATTGAAATCGAGTTCAATCAGTGAAATAATAAAAGTGGATTTAAAGAAAAGTTTTAATCAGAATAAAGTAATTTCTTTTGTAAACAAATTCTATAATTAATAAGCTTTATTTTGATACCAATTAAAGCCAATAAAAGCTTTGTTTCTTTCGTCCCTATCAGCGTCTCTATCAAGGATTGCCGAAAAAACGAACATCGAAGAATAAAACCATAAGTTGGCAACGCATCAATCTGATGGTGAAATTGACATTGACAGCAAAATTTACATTTGAAAAATTTAATTTGATAAAATGTTTTTAATGGAAAATTATAACGAAGCCGAGGTACCAAAAGTCCAAAACATATTAATTCAAATGAAAAATGAATCAAGTTAACACAGTAAATTATTGTGTATTGTTTCAGATATTCCATTTTTTTGTAATTTGCCTTTTTTCCTCCGCTTACTGAGACATTTTTTTCAACTTTGAATTTTTTAATTTTAATTTTTGTCAACATGTCAGATGTCATTTATGAAATTTCCATACAAGTTATCGATAACATACACAAATTTGTGTTGGCTATACTTTTCTCTATCGCCGCGAAGCTGTTAACCCCGATAATTATCCAGGTTAAGCATTTGTTGTATTTAACAAGGGATTTTTTTATTTTGCTTATCCTATAGCCGTGACGGGGACGAAAGAAACACAGCTATAGTTTGATTAATAATACTGTCTGATTCGCCATCTCTTTCTTACGACTTTATAAGTTTTGACTGCGGATAAACGGATTTCTCTGTCTCATCTCGGGGAAAAATGCGTGTCCATGATGTTGTAAATGCAGTTTAACGCATTGCAACGTAAAAAATGGTTGTCTTTCATCTCATACAATTCTTTTTCTTTTTCTTCCGCTGCGAGTTCACCTTCTGGGACTTCATTGATCTTTGGTAAGTTCAACTTGATAAACTACCACAATGCTTGTAGAAAATTGTGCCCGTCAAACATTTTGGGCGCCAGTTAACTCTTTACTGCGTCTTAAACAATTTCATCGCCAGAATTTTTCGAATATTAACACATATTTCACTTTGCCAGCTGAATGCTCCACCAGTATCAACACCCTAGAACGCTTCATAAACATATCCTGCAAGCATTTCATAAAAACATTACGATCCACATAAAGAAAACCGGCTCCAAAACTAATAGCCAACTTATATACACCAACGCATATTCATAACGCAAAGCAAACAATATTTATAACGCTTATTCCAGGACCTCCACATCCCGGTGTACCGGCTACTTAAATGAAAGCCTTATTCACAACTGCATTTCCGAGAACTTTATTGGGGCGGCATAAAATTCGTTCCACTTCTCAGCTCATTTCATCAAAATTCCACACACTTGTTGGTGGGGGGTTGTTTCTTGTTTCTGTCGGTGTGTCCATCAACATTTTATGCACCATAAAGCGGAAACGTTCATCACTATACAATTTATTGGCCGCGCCGACAAATACCCGTTTCGCACAACTAACTCAAGGTAAAAATAATAAAACCGCGCTCAAAGTAATCATAACACTAAAGTAAATCTCCTTCTTTGGATTTTAACTATCCGGCCATAAAAACCACCTCTCTCTCTCTCCCTCACTCGCAGTCTTTCTCTTTTTGGTGCTTTATGTTTGCAAAAGCGAATTTCGGGATATTTAATTACCAGACTCTATAGCTGCGACGAAAGCGTAACTTAAATCGCAATTAGCCAAGTTAATTCCTTTTTCTGCTTTTCAGTTTATGGTCCTGCGGCATTTGTACTTAATGCGTATAACCTATATAGTATAAGTGTGTACAGTCGTTGGCTGCATCTTCTCCAATCTCCATTGTTCTCCGCATTTTTGTAGGGGTTCGTCCAATCTGTGCGGTCACATCATCATCGTCATCATCGTCGTCCTTATGGGGAATGCGGCAGAAATAAAAGAGCATTGGTCCTCTGAAACCGACAAAAGAAAAAAACATCTGACACATCTGCACCTTCATTCGGATAGTGGTCACTTTGAACTGTTTGGTTGTTGGTTGTCCCTTGTCCTTGTTTCGCAGTACATACTCGTAGTAATTAATAAAAAGGAATATTTGCGGGGTGTCGACATATGGCGGCAATAGCCCCTCAGCCACCCGTGGAGTCATAATTAATATTCCCAGGGTCATGGAGGAGATAATAATTTCTGCTGCTATCCCCGGCGACGACGACGACGCCAGGACTCTCCTCTCCGACTCGAGTAGTTGAGTTGGTATTACCCGCCCCAGCCTCATTATGAAGAACAACAATAAAATCCCTGATGGAATTCCATCCACCCAAAACATGACCAAGATGGGGGTGGGGAAGGACTCTGAATGGTTAGTTAGATCACAATGGTTCAATGCGAAGTTGAAAAGGAATAAGTTATTGCCACTCCCGATTTTATTATCACTGTTATTCTCTAATTAATTGCAAATGATTTCTGCCAAGGAATTGGGACGGCAACGGCGCGGCGCGGCGCATGATGGGGGTGGTTCGTCGTTGTTGTTTTAACTGTTAATGGGTTTTCTGTTTTTTGATTTGGTCGGAGAGGATGATGGGGGCCTGGGGCGGCCGGCCGGCGCGCGCGGGTGGATAGCGTCTAAAATGCGATGAATTATTCCGAGTGATTAAATTGGAAAATTTTAATTGAGTAATTGATTACCTAGCAGATTTATTAAAATGATGATGGCCATATCGCGAGGACTTATCCTAAGTGGAATTTTTGAGTATTATTGGTTTGAGCTGGGTATGGGGAGCGGTTGGGTAAGTGCGACGGATGTCGGGCGGAATTATTGAAAATTCAAAGAGAGTGGCATAGGGAAAGTAAAGCGGATTTTGTAGGATCACTGGGAGTCATACTATTGGGCGGCGCGGCGGTAGGTTTCATAATTGTATAGCAAATTTTGTACACAAATTCGCATATATATTCATCGGTCCTGGAATATATGATTTTCGCCAATTAAGAGATAACCGAGAGGATATCAATTGCATTTCTTTTCCAATGGTCCTTTTTAAGTCCTTATCGGTCCAGGAAAAGGTTACATTGTTTGGTTGTGCACCCCTTAAAACAAATAAATAACATCTCAAGGCTTTTTTCGCTGCGCCACCTCTCGCTTAAATCTGACACACATGACACATCAGAGAGTATTGTATAACTGTCAAGAAATAGCCATTTGGACTAGTCACAACATTGTAGATCCCTTCCATTCATAACAAACATGAAAAACTCCCACAAGACGAATGGTTATGAAAAGCTAGACCTAGCGCCCACTCGCGAATGCCATTTATCAGTCGAAAGCAGTGTTACTTAACAGATTAACATAGATAACAACAGTGACTTTGACAGTCACGACCACTTGTCAAATGCGCATTTTAAGTCCAAAGCAACTGCAAATGTCAAGTTTAAATGATTTTTTTCTAAAACTCGAGAGTGGCTCAACCGATTTGAATGATTTTTGTTTTGTTTTGTTCGTCTTGCATCAGGGATGGTTTAGAAAAAAATAAAAGCCGGAAAATTCTCAGCAGGTGGCGTTGTAGGCACAGATTTCGTTTTTCATGGGGAAACGCATTTTGAAAAAAAAAAAAAATAAACTGGATAGAAATCGAATAGTGACACTTCAAATATAAAAAAGAAATATTTTAAATTTTATAAGAATCACAGATTGTTCTGATTTTAGTGAAAAATGTATAGTGATTCATTAATTGAGAACAGCTCAGTTGTTCGTAATGGCCAGGAGATTATTGTTACGAAAGAAAATTTTGGGAAAACCCTCCAGGATAGTCGGGAAATTGGGAAAACCGAAATTTGATTTTTATGTATGTAATTTTTTGTGCAATTGGTCCGGAATGGCTTTTCGAATGGAAAAATATTAAAATTCTTAGTGGAAATTTTGGAAAATTCCGGAAAAACACAAAAATTTTAATTTTTTTCGACGAATTTTTGCATTTTATCGCATGTTGATTTATAGCTGTTGGTGAACATTAGAGGCCCTACACGCTCGATTCCCTGCGAAGTATAAATGGTGTGCTGTGCCCCACTTTTCGGTGCTAACAATTTGTGATTTTTAGACCATCAATAAATTTCGATTTGCATCATCAGCCTACCAAACTTCACAAATGCACCTTAATCAATACTGAAGTATTCGAAAACAAGTTAAGGGTTGCTATACAAATTTCTTTCTTAAAGTTCCCTAAAATGAACAATATTTAATGTTTATCAGTAAGAGCAAACGCTTTCCCATTAATTACGGAACACAACTTCGTTCAAGTGGCTGCTTCGGCTGGCTTCGCAGTAGCGCATTTTGTCACTCAATTTTCCAAGACCTCGTTGATGGTTTCTGTAGCTCACGGATTGCTTGGATGATATTGGTCAGGGCTGTTGTTTGAAAACAAAAAGCAGAAGTACTATACCAATCGACAGAAAGCAATGCAAAGCCGTACTTTACCCAATGCATGGTGCTACTAACACATAAATCGACTTTAAAATTAAAATACTCAACACACATATGTAAATTGCTTATGGTCTGGATATTAAGATTTTAATATAAGTTGGCCAACATCGGAGTTGATTTGAAATTTGAGAGCTGAACTTTAAGTTGTATAAGTTACTATTATTCACTACGTTCATTTTCAACACCGCAGTTCAAAATTTGAATAACTAGCGTCAATTCGCAGCACAAACCATTTGAACGTTTATGGAAAACCCTCCGTTACGATTCCTAATACTGTCTGGATTAGATTGTTCATAAATGCGGATTATGCTTACAATAAATCGCGTCAGTTGTTACGTAGCTTGCAGATGAAGTCACGATCGTCGCATTTTTCAAGTCCAACATGTGGTAGCATCTTGAATCTTGTGTTCCTCTCTCTCACAGACCAAATTCTCCTACCCCATCATCTTCGCTGCTCTTAAAAATAGTTTTAAAAGTAATTTTAATGAAACGATATTTTACATATTAATATTTTTATTACATTTTTCACGTGATTTGCTTAGCTAAAAGTCGAAACCGCCAAACAAATCTAAATTAAGACATAAAATACCAAGTTGCTTTCCTAACTTCTACTATTTCGGGGAGTTGAGCAAGTTCAAAGTTGACCAATTTTGGGTTTTCTTAACGTTGGAAAATTCAAAGCCTTTCGACTTGGAGTAAATAAAGCAATTTCTCATATTGAACTTTGGGTGAATAAAACGGGCCATTTTCCGTCTTTCAGATGCTTAGAAATTGTTTTTTTTTAATGATTGATAATTATGTGCTACAAAATGTATTGACAAGTGAATATTTAAGGAATTATTTGAGAAATTCTAATCCAAGAATCTCATCTTTTAAAAAAGCAATCTTTTAAGATTGAGTGCAGTACAGCAGTAATACCGTACAGAAAGCTGTACAGAAATACTGCTTTTGGCAAAGTTGTATGGCAAAGCCTGCCATCCTGCATAACCAGAGGTCGTCCATATCCATTTTTTTGTTAACAACTCCAAGATAAAAGTGCGCCTCGTCAGAAAAGATAAATTTTCGCCCAAAAGCGCACAGCACTCACTTTGGAAATAAGCTTTCTATGTTTCCCAACGATGTTTAAGCGTAATGTGACTCATTTTGTTTCGCGGTGGTATGATTTTGACTTTCTGTCAAGATTTCAAACGGGAAACAGCTGTCAGTGTCAAAATAACCCATGATTTAAAAATAAACCACTAGATGGCGCACCCGTTAGATGTAGTAGGTACCGAAAGTTGTTGTTTGCTGATCGAACGATAGGGCATTACTGATTTGTGTATTTGACTTGACGAATCATCTAATATTTTGAGCATTTTTTAATTTGTGTTTTTTGCTTATAAAAGGCGCCAAAATGATCTTTAAAAATATTTGTGGGCGAACCGAATTGCAATTTATGTAGGTACTGCCTTTTCAAGAGTCAAATGTTTGTTACAAAAGTAATCATTGACATGGTAACATGTTCTGAAATTTGAATTCTGCAATCACAGAAAATGTACCTAATTGATTCTTAAAAAGTTGTCGCTGTCTGGTAAATGTGGAGGTCTAACTGGTTATTGGAACCGCGTCAATAATGCTGTACCTACATTTTTACCAAAGCTGGCAGCCAACTTACCATCGATTAAAGGTATGGCCTCTTTATGGTTTATAGAGCCTCTTGTTATTGTATATAATCCCGAGGTTTGGTTGCCCTTAACACAGCCCCGAGAGAGTTATCTAAATTGAATTTTCAGTAACCTTCACAACCTCCAATCTTATCTTGAAATCGTAAGTCATTCCTAATTAGAGCGATGAAGTGTTTATTATCTTGTCTCTGACTTGGAAGGTCTTAAAACGACCTCCTCCTCCAATTACAAGATCTCATCATGCGGAGTAGGTTACTTATTGTTCACCGGCCGTGTTGCCCCTTCATGTTCTCAGTCTTAAAATGGCCACTCGTAGGTTAGTAGTAATGAAGGTTAACCATTCAGAAGAATAGATACATTTAATATGAGTTTTCATGTTGACGTTTAAGGGCACTCGGCCGATTTAAATCAGTTTGAAGTTTTTTTAGAGTATTACGCACATCTGGCATTGAGCCTCCTTTCCGAATCCTTACAGTTCTGTGTAAGAAATCTCCCTTTCATAGATTAAATCGCCGTCCAAAGAGCATCACCACTTACTGCATAAGTACCCCCTTCAACGGCCAAATTGACATCTTCGTCCGCAACCACTTCTTAAGCAACCATGACCCATCCGCTCAACAACTTTCTTCACAAATTTAACCTTAATCTGTTCCTCTCTCCAACTATTCACTGTACACACAAAATTACCTTCAAAGCTGAAGAATTACCTTTCAAAATCAAAACCCACAACTAAATCCTTGCACAACACCATCATCAAGACAGAGCACATAACCACGCTCGGCATGAAGGAGGGGGTGGAAAAAAAAGTGCCACGCATCACTTACAAGCCAACCGCGAATGAAAAATCTCTTTTCCTTCGCACTATCACCAGCACATTGCTGGCGCCTGCTTATACATCCTTACCACTGCATGTCAAGAGGAAATTTTCACTCGCATCAAATTCCCACAAGGATAATAGCGTTCGCATGCATTTGCACATTGCGCATACCGAAAATGATTGCCTAAGAATATGCGCCATCTCCTGGTCCTGGTTGTTGCCTTCTATATAGGAGTGCTGCTGCATCCTCGCCGGAATGCGTGTTATACTGTAAATTTGCATTCCGAGACTTGCGGTGGCAAACCTGAAGGCAAACAATGTGGTATAGAGCATATACGCGTGTGTTGACATTGAAGAGCAGCCATCAGCATCAAGAGAGTCCTGGCAATCTTTCGATGGAAGAATTTTCTTCTGCTCCAGATAGGACAGCGAGCTCTTAACAAATCTGCGGCACTTGGCAGTTGGAGAGGGTACGTCGTGCCGGGTGCTGATCTATTCAAGTTGATTCATGATGACGTCGGATTTAGTGCCAGAAAATGCACTGAAATGTGTGTGCCTGTGTGACGACTCTGTGTGAGTTTGTGATTGAAGTTGAGTGAGGTAGTGTGATTCAATTTCTTTACTTCTTTTGAATGACTTTTCCAAAGTCGATGGCGCGGTTGCGGTAGAAGTTGAAAACTTTCTCAAAGTGAAAGGCACTACAGTGAGGGATTCTATGGGCGGATATGGAGTTTGGTGACTTTTTGTCTTTGGCCTGAGTTATATCTTTGTAAATGGGTGAAGCATGATTTTTAACTAAGAAGGGTTAACTGGGTTCTTGACAAATGCAGGTCATGGCGCTGCAACGCTGAAACTCTTTCATTTTTTTGACTTCTGTTTTCCATTAAAAAAGATTTCAGAACCATTACCTAGCATTAACCCATTTACGCCCGCCGTACTTTAAAAACGACACCACTTTAATAAGCTTTCTATTCCAAATAATCATTTGAATTCTAGAATTAATAGTAGGCGGTTACTTTTTCATTTAAATGTGAAAAAAAAGTACCAAACATAAAATTTGGCGCCAATTATTGACATTTCTGTAAGTTGAATTTTCATCGTGAGGTGGGTGAGTTTCTTAATAATTGTAATTAACTACTGTTTTTATTTATATTATTTACAACTAAATAGTAAGGATACTGGATAACCTTATTGTGGTTACTATTTTTCTGTGATTCAGAATTCATATAAAGTATTTGGGGCGCTGTTTATGTAAGTGTCGATTTTTTAGTACAATGGGCCCAACTGTATAGAAAATTCGAATTTTTTTTGTTAGGTATGGAGATTGAAAATGTCGAAATTCACGGCCAAAAATAACTATGCCGCTTTCTAACAAACGACGACGAACTGAACCAATGAATTCTTTACCAATTTGGAAAAGGTGCGATGGAGCATATTCTGAAAAAATCACAGTTTCGAACGCGGTAAAAACATCCATTTGGCTGATAACACTTTTGCTGAGAAGTCTAATGATAAAATGTTCAAAGTGAGGCCTTTATGCGACCTACTGATAAAAAAGTTTTGTCAATGGGGCATATGCCACGAAGATCTATCAGTCGATGAAGCAATGATAAAATATTATGGTCACCACCCATCGAAACAGTTGATTAGGGGGAAACCCATAAGGTTTGGGTACAAGGACTGGGCAGTGGCAACTGGCAAGTGCTAATGGCTACTGTTACGATTTGCTAAAAGATTTGAAAGAGTGTAGGTATAAAGCAAAAGCAACAGGAAGAATTCGAGAAAAAAGAACGAAAAAGTGTCCCCTGCGATCAATCTTTTATTGATATGAAAAAACTAAAAAGATGTGAGTATGATTATCGCTTTGACACAAAAAATAAATTACTCTTTGTGAGATGGAAGGACAATAGTGTATGTACCATTGGGACCAATTTTGATAAGGTTGAGCCAATAGGCAAAGTAAAACGGTGGTGTTCGGAAATGAGAGAAAAGGTGGAAATGGATGTACCACATCTATTTAAAAACTAGCTGGCCCATGTTCGGCTTGCATCACCCGCCGTTTTTTTATAAATATGTTCCCTCCCTTGGACCTTTCTAAAAGCAAAAACAAAATAAAAATATAATTTTAATTCCAACTTAAAAGTCTACACAAACAAGATTTACGCAAACAACATGACACACGAAACCCACCCCAGCCCATTTCCAAACTTTTTCCAATGAACAGCATCTGAAAACGTGTTCAACCTGAATGTATGCGCTGAAAAGAGACGACTGCCCATTGAAGAGCAAAACATATGATCACGTTAGAGCGCGCAAATAATAATCACACACACACACTACTGCAACGATACTCACTGCTGCATGACTACTGACATTGGTATCCACTGAAAGAAAATTGTGGGCAATGTTTTGAATAATTGTTTTGAACATTGCTCAGCTTCAGGACAACGCAGGACGATTTTTTATATCTTAAATGATTCAGTGGAAAATTTACTAAATTCACCTGTGTTTTTATTTTTCAATCCGATAAGCCATTACTGAGCTAGGTCTGTATAAACAGAATTTTCCTTACATATATCGTTTTTTTTTTTGATTATTTTATAAAAACCAAGTTGTATTCCGGGTTAAAAAGTATCCTAAAGCCCGACCCAGAACATAAGCAATCACTGTGCCAAGTTTCATCAAAATCCGTCCAGTAGTTTCTGCGTGATGCGCGGTCAGGCATTTTTTATTCTAAAGTCTTATTATATGTAGGGATAGGGATAGGGATGTAGGGAAGGGATAGGGATTATAACAAATGCATGGGCAGAGTCGATGAGATGGATACATCGCACAAGTATTCGGGGTAAGAAATGGTGGTGGGTCATCTTCATTTATTTGGTGGATATGGCCGTTTCAAATGCATAGCGCTTGCATGTATTTTCGAATTCTGAGCCACTTGATCAACTATCTTTTAGCCGGAATATTGCCAGAATTTACCTGCGTCCAAGAAACAGAAATAAAAGCCGATCTAGCTCAGCGATAGCTGGTCTTACAGCAAACAATAACGGACACAACCCTTAAAAGCTGGAAAAACAACTGCGATGCGTGATGTGTCACGCGTGCATTGATAAAAATTGCTTTGCATTATATCACTCCTAAGTGCCCAATGTACTACAAAAAGTACACCTCCCAAATGCACTTATGAATTATTTTTTAAGTATTTTTTCTCTAAAATCTATTAGAACTATGCCTTTAAAGATGATCAATAAAGATATTTCAAAATTAAAACCATTTGTTTAACTATGGGCGTAAATGGGTTAGGACGAAATGTCATTCCCAAATTCACACTCCTTTTGCAAAACCCTGCATTCCCATATTTGACTTTGAAATGATGAAAATAAACCTGCAAATAGTTTCTTCTAAATCCTTACTTTAATAGAACTATAACATTTTTTCCGATTGTAAGTCGTTTGTCTGGAAAAGATTTAAAAACGTCTGCACGAAACTGATACCGGTTTTTACAGTTGCGTCGCAAAATTTCGGACTAAGATATATTATCAGTTTCCTCAACTCCACAGTAGCACTATGATGTGTGACTAAGATCACTAAGGTTCATTCTGAACCGCCACACCTACCTGCCTACCCTAGTGTTTATTTTTTAGAGTTTTAGATAGGTGGCGCTGTTTCGATATAGCATTGAGATCGTCCATCGTTTGACAGCGCTAATCTCGACAACTACTTAGCCGATAGGGATCCAACTCCAAACCTACTTCTTTGGGCTTTTCCTTCCTTTTAAAAACCATATTCCAACAAAACCAGTTGTCGAAAGATGTATAATTTTAACGTATTTTAATTTCCAATTACAGGGTACCTTGTGTTGGGTGTGTAATCTCACATTGAATTTTATTATTACCCAGAATCACATAAATGACAACTTGAATGGCAAATTATTTCCCACGACTTCATGTAAGCAACGCAGTTAAGAAAATTGCTAAAATCTACTAACAAATTGTATTTGTATAATGCGCTCATTCCTCAGGTAGCTTTACTCCTGTTAAGTCGATATAAAAAGTGCTCACCGTAATTCATACTAATCAAGAACAGAGTCCATTGCAAGATGCCATTAAAGTTGACCATCAACGGGAGTCAATTTGAAGGTTACGATCACATTAAGAACGAATATCTAGTGGGCATTTATTTTTTCTCTTCTCTCGATTACAGCGGACCTCAGTAGACTGTCGCCCAATATAACACTCAACACCTACATCCGAGAGCATGCCCTTCTGACGGGGACCAAGTTCATGTGCCTTGAGGGTGGCTGTGGGGTGTGCATTTGCGTGATCAAGTCAAGACATCCAGCGAGTGGAAACCAACGAATTTCCGCTGTGAATTCGGTAAGTAAGTCCAGTTCCACCTAAGGGATATTTTAAACAATCTTTATCGCGCAGTGCTTAACTCCTTTGAACATTTGCGACGGCTGGGAGGTGACAACGATTGAGGGCATTGGCAACAACCTCAACGGCTACCACCCGATCCAACAGCAGTTGGCCACTCTCAATGGGAGCCAGTGTGGATACTGTTCGCCGGGGATAGTGATGAATATGTACGGCCTGTTGAAGTCCGCAGGAGGCAGGGTCACCATGAACGAGGTGGAGAACTCATTCGGTGGTAATATTTGCCGCTGCACGGGCTATCGCCCTATTATGGACGCAATGAAGTCGTTTGCCTTGGACAGTGTTGGCAAAGTCGCATGCCGTGATATTGAGGATCTGGGCAGTCCATGTCCCAAGACTGGTGGACAGTGTGGCGGGCTGTGTAAACTGTCACCGGTAGCCTACGCAAATGGAGTCAAATGGTTTTGGCCGAGCACCTTAAGCGATCTGTATGACATCGTTAAAAGTGTTGCCAGCGAGGAGTACATGTTGGTGGCTGGCAATACCGCACATGGAGTCTATCGGCGATCGGCGGACATTACAAACTTCATCGACGTGAATAGAATCCCCGATCTGCACACCCACTCGATGGATGGAAGTCAGTTGACACTGGGCGCAAACCTGAGCCTCACGGAGGCAATGGAGATCTTTCAAAATGCCGCCAAGACAGAAGGGTTCGAGTATTGCCAGGAGTTGCATAGCCACTTTGATTTAATTGCCAATCTTCCGGTGAGAAATGTAAGTTAAAGCTGAATTTTTTAACAATCACCAATTAGAATTTCAATTAGTAATTGTAGTAGTGGTTTAAATCGTCAACGGATAATCGTTTTATTGACCTCTCCGAAGCAGACTCTTTTTTACGATTAACATCAGTCGTTAAACTTGACCTTGTATAAATTAAAGTGATCAGCGATAGCTTTATCTGTGTATTTAACCGACTTTATTACATGCACTTAATGGCATTTGTACATCTTAGCATGTGGTTAAACGTTTCTAAGGTTTACGATGCGATGTGGGAAGAAATGACTGAAAACAATCAAGATAAAGAAACGCATTCTCATAACTATACAACATCAACTATTAAGAATAGTACAAACGATGGCAAAGCATTCGTTATCGTCATAGCTGATTATTAGAGAGTCGTTCTTGTTTGCACGCGTATCACTCAAAATCAAATAAATTGTATTTAGGGTTTGCGAGTAATGTCAAGTAGGTAGGTTAAAATAGTTGTTTGACAGCAAATACAGCAATCACATTTAATGTTTAACGCTTCATTATTTGGCTAGATATGTGATGATTCTTTTAAGCATAACTAAGCAAATAAAAGAAAAACGCGCATAGAGTGACTACAGATCATTGGGAATCGTTTGTGTACTACCCTATCTACTATTTTGACAGTTTGTAAAGTTTTAACAATTTATCAACACAATTAAAATTCCAAGTTCTTAGTTACTTTAGAAATTAAATAAATAAATATTTTGGCGCGACAGGTCTATGGGACCCTAGCTTCTCACAATCATTCGTTTTGTGTGGGTTTACAATTTTTGAGACGAATGGAAGGGATCTACAATTTCACGCCGAGGCCAAGCGGCTAATTGAGAAGCTCTTTCATGACAGTTTTACTCTCGGATGTTTGTCAGACGTTCGCGAGAGATGGCGCAGTGGAGAAAAACCTTAAGATGTAATTTGGCCCTCGCGGGATTCGAACCGGGGACCCCTCGCTTAGTAGTCCAACAAACTTACTCTAAGCCACTGCGCCACATAGAAATTAACTACTAGTTTTACCCGCAGCTCCGGCAACAAATACCATAGCATACTTTTAGGCGAGAAATACATTTGCAGCTAATAATGAAAGCACTACGCTTTTCGGTAAGAAATCACTTGCTTGAATGTAAAAAGTCATCCGCAAGGAATTGACTTCGCATTTACTACGAACATTTTCTGCTGTGGACTGTATACACGACTCTGTAATTTTTAACTTTCATGCTTTAAAAAAAATATATTCTGCCCTAGCGAGGTATCCGTCAAAACGGAAAATTCTCCGATTTTATGCGAATCGGAGGATTTTCGCTTCGAGGTATTTTTCCGAACAACTATTCGGAATATTTTTCCGACATTTTGTAACGCATATCGGCGAACAGCTAGGTTCCGATATCCTTCGACAGAAATTTACGATTTGTAGTGAAGCGTTTTCTTTTCCGAAAGCGGATATCTACCTTGAATGTAATTTGATCTTTCGACGGAGTATGAGTTGGGGAGAATTTTACGTTCCGACGGATATCTCGTTAGGGCCGATTTTTCGTACAAAATTTCGATCTGGAGATTTGAATCAATTTGGACATTAAGATGATAGAGGACCTCAAAAAAGTGGGTCTTGCAATTCTAGTCGTCTGGCGGTCTTTTCCCCTGAGGTCTACAGCCCAAACGGCTGGCCGGACATGTTTCACATTACGGAGTTGGAGTTTTTGGGCTTACAATTCGGAGCCAATTTTTTTTTGCACGTTAACCCTATTATAAACGGTACTTTCCATATAACGGTTTTACACAAGTTTAATTTTTTTGAAAACGGCTTTAGCGACTTCAACTAAAATTGATATTTGAGCTTAAGTAAAGGTAAGGTTCTCAATATTTGTTACTGTTTTCTACGCATTTTTTCTCAAAACAAACTCTTAAGATTTTTAATAAAGTGCTTATTTAGGATAGCATTAGTAATCTTAATAACACCCCATAGGTACTTAGTTTTTCTTAGAGAAATGCAAATAAAGCCGTGTTATAAGAATGGCCGCACTATCAGCAAAATGCAATTACAGCTATTAAAAGCTACTTTTTAGAAAATAAACACTTCTTCTATTTTCAACCATATTAATCGTGAACCTTAAAATAATTGCAAACACTATCAGAAACCTCTACTTCGCTTGTCCTTTAACTCAAAAATCTTGTTAGGTTTAATAGCATATAAAGATTATCTCGCTTTAAACGTTTTAACCAGAACTGTTGAAATTTGAACGCGCTTTTTACTGATTGCTTAAACCTCACTTTATTATTTGAAACTAGCTGACTCGTGCTCGCCTTGCTTCACCCGCCGTTTTTTTTTTAAATATGTTCCCTCCCTTGGACCTTTCTTAAAGCAAAAACAAAACAAAAATATAATGTTAATTCCTACTAAAAAGTCTACACAAAAAAGATTTACGCAAACAACATGACACACGAAACCCACCCCAACCCATTTCCAAACTTTTTCCAATGAACAGAGACGACTGCCCATTGAAGTGCAAAACATATGATCACGTTAGAGCGCTCACATAATAATCACACACATACTACTGCAACGATACTCACTGCTGCATGACTACTGACAGTGGTATCCACTGAAAAAAATTGTGGGCGATGTTTTGAATACCTAATTGTTTTGCACATTGCTCAGGTTCAGAACAACGCAGTTATAATCCGGGTTAAAAAGTATCCTAAAGCCCGACCCAGGACATAAGCAATCACTATGCCAAGTTTCATCAAAATCCGTCCACTAGTTTCTGCGTGATGCGCGGTCAGGCATTTTTCATTCTACAGTTTTATTATATGTAGAGATAAAGAAGAGAAGAGAAGATAGAGAAGAGAAGAAGAGATAGAGATAGAGAAGAGATAGAGAAGATAGAGATTTGATTCTAAATAAAATCTAGTACTTTGTTTTTCTTTAAAAAAGGCAAATAACGAGAAAGTTTGGTGTGACCCCGTCGTTATTGATTTATTATATTGCATAGACATATAAATTAAAATTTATTGTTATATTTATCGTTTTTGACAAAACAATATTTATGACAGAATTCACATGCGGAAATGCACCTTTCATTTGATCTATATTTCATAACATTCGATTTTGAAACAACGCAGAAATCGGTACGACAAAAAAAATTAGAGTTGAATTTACTCTACTTTTATACAAAATGAAGCATCAAAACATTGGGGACGTTCGGATACCTAGTTTGTGATAAACGTCAACTAAATTATTGTCTGGACTAGGTATACGAAAGCGTTAACTAAGTAAGTTGAGTTGTTGTTGTAGACTTGCGGTTTACTTTTGAATTTTGACACTTCAAAATGTCAAATGAATATTCAGGCAGGATTTTCTTGACTAGATTTGTTAGCTTCCCCTCCACAAACGTCAATTTCAAAAACTAGTTACGTGACCAATCTGGGCCAATAAAAGCTCAAACACATCTACTCAATCAGCTGTCAGACTTACTTAACAAGAAATCCGAACGTCTTCATTCCTGCGAACATAAATAATTATTCATGTCTTTAGTTAAATTTACATGTGAATAAAAATAAATTAAATGTAAATCGCTGGTTAAGACGTTGAGAGTGAAAAAAAAAAGTTTTGATTTAAAAAACGCCCTGCTTATATTTTTTCTGAAGATGAAATTTCTAAATTTTGAGTCCAAGTGTATTTGATTTCGAATGCCGAAAAAAGAATCATCGGCGAAGGTTGAAGTAAGTTCCGCTGGTGAATATAGCAAATAAAAAATTTCTGGCTATTTAATTTATGTTCCCCACTATTTGTAAAAATTGCTTTTAATTTTAAAATATGTTTTTTATTTACAAAAGGACTGATGTAAAATATAATTCGCACCTAACTCCCCTAAAAATAATCAGTCCTATTGATGGAACTTTTCCTAATTTCGTTATTTTTAACTAAATTCCCATCTATGTGCATTTGTTCACGCAACACATCAAGGCTACAAGGCTACCAAACCCATATATCTTTGTCAGAAAAACATAGGGACTAGAATGGAGCAACATTCAGTTTCTACATTATCCCAATCAACCTTTTTGATGATGTAAGAAATTGAAGTTTCCTGAGAGAGAACAGAGTCACTGTCGGTCGTTTGCGGCATATACAATGGACACATTCAAAAACTTAGTTGTCCTAAGTCGACAAGCTTGATCTGGACTAGATGGAAACTGAACGCAAAAACAAGATTGGTCGGTAACGTCACTTTTCCTACGTCAACCACATATGCGAACTGTCAACTAAATACTCAGTCACGAATTTCTTGACTAGATTCGTCGGCAGCCCCTCCATAAATGTAAACTGCAACAGCTGCCCATCTGACCGATCTAGGCCAATCAAAACTGAGATACATCAAGTTAGTCTTGTACTAAAGTAGATACTTGAATGTTCCCAATTTCTGATGCTGTTTTCTTTCATTTTTATGCAAACTTACGCAGTGGCTTAGATTTAGTTTGTTGGATTACTAAGCGAGGGGTTCCTGGTTCGAATCCCGAAAGAACCAAATTACATCTTAAGGTTTTTCCACTGCGCCACCTCTCGCGAACGTCTGACAAACATCCGAGAGTAAAACTGTCATGAAAGAGCTTCTCAATTAGCCGTTTGGCCTCGGCGTAAAATTGTAGATCCCTTCCATTCGTCCCAAAAATTGAAAACCCACACAAAACGAATGGTTGTGGGAAGCTAGGCCTTCGGTCCCACAGAATTGTCGCGCCAAAATATTTACTTATTTATTTTTATTTATTTATTTATTCGTACGTAATATTTCTTCACATGGACTGGTGGCAATCGTGTGTCGCGCTATTTTTTTTACCTGTTTTAAAGATGTTTAAATTGAGCGGAAGGAAGAATAATAAATTAGACTTTAAGTAAGTAAGTGCGGACCGTAGTCAAGGCAACTGCCAGATGTACAATCCGACAGGCATCTCAATCTTTGTTCTTACAAGAGATGCTAAATTTAGTAATAATTTAATTCAAACATTCTCATTTCCACAGATGGGAACCCTTGCCGGCAATTTGATGCTAAAGCACAAACACCCTGAATTTCCATCAGACGTATTCGTTACCTTTGAAGCTCTCAACGTTATGGTTGCAATTGGATATGACAAAGGAACAAGAAACATACCTCTTTCTGAGTTTCTACAAACCGATATGAGGGGAAGAGTTGTTACCTCCCTTACACTGAAACCATACCCCACAGACAGTTACACTTTCAGAACTTTTAAGGTAAGCTATACCTCAAACACATTTCTTCCTTAAGGTATGTGTATTCGTCATTTTTCTTCCAGATAATGCCGCGGGCACAAAACGCCCATGCCTACGTAAACGCCGCATTCCTCTTACAGCTGAACAGAACCAGCGGAAAAGTTTATTCCGCCCGAATTTGCTTCGGAGGCATCAGCGCCACCTTTACGCATGCATACGCAGCAGAGAATATTATAAAACGGAAGAATCTGTATTCCAATGATGTCCTCAGATCCGTGTTTGAATGGCTCTACCTAGAGCTGAAACCCGACATGGTTCCAACTGATCCATCGGTGGAGTACCGCAGGAAGCTCGCATGCGGCCTATTCTATAAATTTATTCTCTCAGTAGCACCGCGTGATAGGGTCAAAGACGCCTTGAAGAGCGGAGGCGACAAGCTGAAACGCCCACTGTCCTCTGGTCGGCAGTCCTTTGAAACCAATTCGGAGATCTTTCCCATAACGCAGCCGGTTAAGAAGCTCGAAGCCATGGTTCAGTGCTCGGGGGAGGCTGAATACATGAACGACCTTCCATTCCACCC
Organism: Cheilosia pagana; assembly: GCA_936431705.1. NCBI lineage: Eukaryota > Metazoa > Arthropoda > Insecta > Diptera > Syrphidae > Cheilosia > Cheilosia pagana. The sequence continues at coordinate 12,109,805 of OW386166.1, read as the reverse complement.
GCGGCAGGTTTGGTGTGCATTCTTAACTGCCACTAGAGTCGGTGTCAAGATCGCTTCCATCGACGCCGAGGACGCTTTGAAAATTCCAGGAGTTGTGGCGTTCTACTCAGCCAAAGATATTCCAGGGACCAACTCCTTTGTGAGCACCAAGTTCTTCTCGATCGACGCGGACGAGGAGATATTCTGCGCGGGTAAGGTGAAGTACTACAACCAACCAGTGGGCGTGATTGCCGCCGACAGCAGCGAGCTGGCCAACTTTGCTGCCTCACAGGTGACTGTCACTTACTCCAATGAGAATCCGAAAGTATATTCCACCATAAAAGACGTCCTGGAGGCGAACCAACTGGACCGCCTGATAGACGTTATTATTTCTCCAATAAAAGAGTTCAAACTCGGATCGCAAGTGAGCGTCTCGGCGTCGGGTGCCCTTGACCTCGGCCTGCAGTACCACTTCACTATGGAGCCGCATAGCACAGTGGCCGTGCCCATAGAAGGCCGCTTAGAAGTCTACTCTTCAACCCAGGGGATGGACCTGTCACAGTATGCAATCGCCAAGTGCCTGCAGATGAACACGAGTGACGTTCAGCTCAAGGTGCGTCGACTTGGAGGCGGTTTTGGTGCCAAAATCACTCGAAGCAACCACGTAGCATGTGCTGCTTCCATAGCGGCGGTTAAGCTCAATCGGCCCGCCCGTTTTGTCCAGACACTCGAGTCCATGATGACCACCGTTGGCAAACGCTGGGCCTGCTACAGTGAGTATGAGTTCCACACCACCGCCGCAGGCCGGATAATTGGCCTTCAGAATATGATCTACGAAGATGGCGGCCATACAACAAATGAGAATGCCATCGTAGAATTTACAGAGCCTTCCATTAGGAGTTGCTACGACTTCCGCGACAACCTCAAGATCGACGCAAAGATCGTATTGACAGATGCGCCGAGTCACACTTGGTGCCGAGCTCCAGGCACGCTGGAGTGCTTCGCCATCATTGAGAACGTCATGGAGCATATAGCCTTCGAGACGAGGCGTGATCCTGCAGATGTTCGCCTGGAGAATATCGCTGCCGACCATAAGATGCGTGAGTTGTTTGCGAAATTCCTCAATACCACCGAGTACAGGGAGCGAAGGAGGCAAATCGATTCGTTCAATGACGCGAATCGGTGGCGCAAGCGAGGTATTGGTATTTCCCTCATGCAGTTCCATGTCATACATTTTGGGCCGTTTCCGGCAACAGTGACCATCTATCATGGGGATGGAACGGTGGCTGTGAGTCATGGTGGCATTGAAATGGGTCAGGGCTTGAACACAAAAGTCGCCCAGGTTGCCGCCTACATATTGGGAGTTCCCCTGGAGATGGTTCGCATTCTGGCCAGCGACACCTTGAACGGCGCCAATGCTATTTTCTCCGGAGCGTCGATTGCATCGGAGAGTGTTTGCTTTGTAGGTCACTCGGGTTAAGGATTTCGAAATATTCACGAGATAAATTCCATTTCAGGCTGTACGGAAGGCCTGTGAGGTTCTGCTGGAGCGTCTTCGTCCCATTCGCGAGTCCATGGAGAATGCCGCCTGGCCATTGCTTGTGGAAGAAGCCCACGTGCGTGGGGTAAACCTCATAGCTAGTGACTACTACAAGCTGGGTGACCTGGAGCCCTATTTCATCTATGGCATGTCGCTGACAGAAGTGGAAATTGACATCCTCACCGGGAATCATCTCATCAACCGGGTTGACATTTTGGAGGACACCGGTGAGAGTTTGAATCCCGCGGTGGACGTTGGGCAAGTTGAGGGCGCCTTTGTCATGGGGCTGGGGTACTATTTGACCGAGCACCTGATCATCGATCGGGCAACCGGTGAGGTTTTGACACATCGCTCGTGGAACTATAAGCCGCCGGGGTGCAAGGACATTCCCATCGATTTCAGGATCGAACTGATACAGGTGAAGCCGAATGGGGCAGGTTTCATGAGGTCCAAGGGTAAGTTGGTTATGTTGCATCTGCGCGAAGGTACTTAAGGTCTGTTTTGCAGCGACCGGGGAGCCAGGAATCTGTTTGGCAGTCTCTGTGCTATTTGCGATCCAGCATGCGCTGCAGTCGGCCAGGAGAGATGCGGGCCAAACGAGAAAGTGGATCAGCCTGGGGGCGCCAACCACTCCGGAGCACATTGTCCTGCACTCGGGATCGGATGTTAGCCAGTTTAAGCTGTAGAAAGTTTAACTTATGAAATAAAATGGATCCTTCCTTGAGCGATAAAGAGCCCACTTTAAAAGTTGCTGCAAAACCGACTAAAGTAACAATCGACCCCGACTCTTACACGCAGGTAAACACCCCCATCCGACCGATGATGATCTCCATTTCGACTCGGTTTCCGGTGCTGTCATTCTCTGCCGGAAATCTATTTCTCACTAGTGCATGATTTCCTGTTATCGGTTCGCATCACACCCACGACCACGACTCCCCTTGGTTCACATATATATTTAACCGCAAGGCTCTCCTCTGAGCCCCAACCCCTATTTAACCGATTCTGTCTGCGTCTATATCATCTTGATTTTAGAAAAATTGCAAAAGCCCAAAGAAGAAGACGGCCAGGGTAGGGCATTTGTTGTCTTCAAAAATTCACCGGCATCCTTCCATGTGACTGTTACCCATTGCAATCGTTCCTGGTGCATGCAACATTCAGGAAATGAGTAACTACGTCGACAGGGACGACGTACATACCACCGCACGTATATATACAATGGGAATACCATCACGGGATATGGTAAAATATGGAATTTTTCCTGGAAATCTCTCAGTTCTCTATATCCTGCGAGAAGATGAGAAATATGTGTGTTTTCCTCTATTTTTTTCAACCCCTAACACCATCGACCACACTGGAGCTATGACAGTGGTAAGCACACGACGAACAGGATACACTTGCACTATTTTTCCAACTGCTGTGCTCCTTGTGCACTATGCAATTTTTCCTTTTTGTGCCATTTCAGCATTTTTGGTCGATAGTTATGGGGTTGGGGGTTGGTTCATATTTTTAATACACTTTGTCGATGCTTTATCTCTTGCGGGGAATTTTGTAAACAAAACGGATGAAAGGATATTTTTCCATTGCAGAAACTAAAGTGATAATTGCTGTTGCCGTATAAACTTGTAGTCGAGAGGTGGTTTTGATATGAAAAACGCTTTTAAAATGTATTTTTAACGGTCTTTTGTTGGGTGTATTTTTATGTAGGTTAGGTGAGGGGAAAATTTAATTTGGTGAATGAGTCAATCGCGTTTGTGGGTAACTATACCATGTAAATTGGGCAGTGTTGTTGTGGTCCGAGGTGGAAATGGACTTCAATAAAAAAATGGTAGTGGTGGACACAAAAGTTTTTTGTAGGGTCCTTAGGCCTAGCTTCTTACAAATAATTGTCATTCTTTTCATACCTCGGCTTTGCAAAAGTCTCTCATAAAATCCAAAACCAGGCAAATAACTACACTTGCCAATCGATGTTCATTCGCCCTAAGAGGTTAAGGCTGGTACGCTGTTCAAGTGAAGTGAAATTTTCACTTCTCTCCAGGAAATTGCTGTGAAATTGAAAGTGAAATTTTCACGCCGAAATGTCAAAAATTTAATGCGACGGACAATAAAAACCAAGTGAAATAGCAAGTAACGCCCTCTACATATCACTTTTTGAACAATTATTTTTCACTTCAACAGCGTACTGCCTGGTAAAATTTTCACTTGAAAAGTTCATTTTGACATTTCGCAGTGAAAAATTTTTTATGAAAATTTGGATTTCACTCGAACAGCGTACCAGGCGAGTCACCTCCAGTAAACCTGTCAGTCAGCTTTGGCAATAACTTATCCATATTTCAAGCTGAAGTCCTTGCAATCAAACACTGCGGTAGAAATAACACGCGTGGAAAACCCATATTCATCTTTTCAGACAGCCAAGCAGCTCTCAAAGCTCTGCACTCATCTGTAATGAAATCGAAGCTTGTCTTAGAAACATTCACAGAAATCTATGAACTTTCCAAGAATAACCTAGTCATTCTCCACTGGACTCCAGCTAATACGGACTTTGCTTTCTGTGCAGTCAGCAATAACCATTTCAGGGGCTACATCAAAAAACTATCACGTATTGAATCCAATGAAGTCTGGCTTAAAACTCCTGGTGCAAAACTGCACCAGACAATTTTTCCTCAACTTCTCTCCTACTTACTGATCAATTTAGACAAAAATAACCTGAGAATACTAACAGGAATAATCAGTGGCCACGGCCTCATGTTAAAAACCTTAACCGCATTGGAGTCTCTCCGGATCCAACATGTCTGCTTGTCTTGAGAGTGATGAATCCTCTCTCATACATACTCATTAATATTCTTTTCTTCCTGACTGTTCTTCCTGAGTGAAAACATGGCTTTAAGACCTTACCAGCGAAGATACAATAGGCTTCCCCTTTGAGGGTTCTCCCGTTTTCATAATCTAATCAAACCTAGACCGGAGACCAGGATTTACCCATAAAAACACGAACTCCAAAACTAATACCTTATGATTAACTTAACAATGATTAGATTCTTATGCTACGTTTGCAGAAAGCTGCCCAGCGCCCAATATGAAACGAGGTTCCGTGAGAGCCCCAATAACGTAGGCTAAAATAATGGCCGCGTGGTGGATTTAAACAGATGATTCATACTGTGTGGTGAATTTTTTATCTGACGTCGAAAATTTAAAATATTTGATTGGACTGCTTTTGGCCCCAGTTATAGCGATATGTAAAACGAAACCGTACAAATTTTCTTTTGCTTTTTTTGACCACTTTAAGTTAATGCTTGAACTTAATCTGGTCTTAAAATGTTGCTTATGAATTATGTATAAATTAGTTTATAAAAAGAATAAGTGAATTGTGTTTAAATTTTCTAGAAAAAGAATAGGTACCTACAGTACGAACAACTTTTTCTGATTAACTTCTCAGTTAATTCCAAACGGGAGCGTATCGGAATCCCGCTTAACAAAAATCCCGAAAAAAAGTTTCAAAATCCCGTCTTTTTTAAAATCCCGTCTTCTAAAATCCCGCTTGTTCAAAATCCAGGTCTATTATAATCCCGCTTTTTAAAATTCCGCCAATTGAACTATTAAAATAAAAAAATGTTGTTTATGGTTTGAAGTTTTTTTTGTTCCCTTTTGCATTTTCTTTTTTAATTATTGAAGATTGTCATATTTATTACTTACAAATTTATTTTGATATTATTTATTTCTTATTTTGTTACTTCCTCTAAAAATGATAAATGTTAAAATAAACTGCATTTCCAAAAAACGCTCATTGATTAATTTATTTTCATTTTCTTATTATCCCGCTTTTACAATCAAAAGCAGTTGCTTTATTTAAAAAAATCGCGGCGATTATAAAAAATGGGATTTTAGGAGGCGGGATTTTTAAAAAGCGGGATTATAAAAAATGAGATTATAAAGAGGGATTTTAGAAATCGGGATTATACAAAGCGGGATATCGAACCCAACCCAAAAAAAACAAATCATTCCACTGAAATGTGTCAATCTCTTTTCTGTTCCGTATTTCAGGATTTTTTTTCTGATGGAATCTAATCAGTGGTGGTTGATTTGTTTGTACACAGTGAAAATCAGCTGATGTGGTAGAAAAAAGGGGTTATTCAAAACCTTTAGTAGCAAAGCTAGTTTAAAATTCGAGTGGATAGAAAAGACACACAATTTCTTATTTATGTACTGTTTGTCTTATAGCAGTTTCGGTTTTTCTTTTTGGATATTGGAGGTTTCTCAGGATATTAGAGTGTAGATTTAAAAAAAATAGTTTCTTGAAAAAAATCCGGATATTAGAGGTTGCCAGTTATTGGAGTTCTTGTTAAAAGAATTTTTATTGTATTACAAAACTGATTTTTTTAAAAATTAATTACGGCCGTATTTACTCGGTTAAAAAAGTGGTTTAAGTAAGACCGTGGTTTAAATTTTGTTTAAACCATATAAATTCTAAATTATGTATTATTCACTCGATTTAAACCTTATAAACGTATTTTTTTTAAACCTTTTGTCAGATAAACCACTTCGATTTTAAACCGCACTCCGACGACCGGTTTACGTAGTTTTTCTGAAGGTTTAAATCAGTTTCGATTATATTCACTCAATTTTTTGTCTAAAGTTAAAGAAACGATGATGTCCTCATCAGAAGAGAAAGACGTGCGTCAAGTGGAACCTGCGGTTCGACGCCCTTACCTATATAGACAGACGTGCTAAAGTCAACGATCTCGACGACGTCGATTTCCGTGAATAGTCCCGGCTCCAGAAAAAAGCGTTTTATTTTATTGGCTTTCGTTTAGCCATTTTATAAATTTTACAAATTGTTTCTGTAAAATAAATAAAAACAATAACTAAAAATGAATGGAAACACTTTAGAATATTCTCATACCTTTATAATAACAGGCATACTTTAAATAGCCGAGGTTAAAAATAGTTTTTAGTACTTAAAATAAACCAATATAAAACAAAAGCTGAGACCAGGTTAACCGAGTGAATATTACGTAGGCAGGTTTACATTTTTTGGGTTTAAAAGCGTATGGTTAAGTCATTTTTAAACCGAGTGAATAATACGGCCTTTAAGTACATTTATTTTGTTTTTGTGTTAAAATCTATTGGGCAATAAAAGCAAGAAGTCTAAAATCAAATAAAATTAGTAACGTAATCAATCCCTTTTGCAAAACATTTAAAGATTCGGCAAACTATTCACTGGCGAAAAATATAAAGGAATAATTAAATGGAAAGAAGATGGCGAAATTCAAATTCAAAAATCAGTAAATATTGAAAATATATCGGTGCCGAATTTTGAAAAAATACATTTTCAAATCAGTATCGTAAACAGGCAGGCTATTTATTCATTTTAAATTCATTACGAACAAAATATAGGTAAGTAACTAAAAAAAAAATTATTTTCTTAAATAATAATTGCAATATGTTTTTTTTTTATTAAATGAGCAAAGAAAAGTTATATTCTGTATTTGCCCAACACAGCCACCACACTCAATATCGAAATGAGAGCCCACCTCAGGCTACCTGGCATCTAGCAGACAAGTCTCGTCGATTCACTACAGTCATGACTTATTTTCCCATCTTTCCTTATTTCTCAACTCTTACAAAAGCTGTCTTTTTCAATTCTGTAAGCTAGTCATTCATTAGGATATCCTTGGCCAGAATGGAAACGCCGTACTATCTGCTGAATATAGTAACAAACTACCTTGCCGAATTTGAGGTACCATACTGACGATGGCGCTAGGTACTACAACATCACCGCGGGCGTACCACAAGGGTCGGTTCTTGGACCCCTCCTGTGGAGCATAATGTACGACGGAGTTCTCCGATTAATGCTGCCACAAGGAGTTAAAGTTATAGGCTTTCCGGATAATATCGCTGTGGTTACTATGGCCAAACATATCCACGAGATAGAGTCCGCCACGGATAAAGCAGTTGCCAGAATCAAGAACTGGCTGTAGTCTGCAGGGCTAGAACTATCTGACCACAAGACCGATGCTGTCTTTGTAACCAGCCGAAAGACTGTGGAATATGCAAATTTCCGTGTTGGAAACTAAATTACTAGATCAAAGGAGTCATTAATGCTCGACAGCAGGTTAAACTTTATAACGCACGTCCAGTACGCCAGCAAAAGGGCGTCACAGATGCAAGCAGCTCTTTCCCAACCAAACATCGGTGGCCCTGAATACGCCAGAAGGATTCGTTTATCTAGAGTGGTCAGCTCAATACTGGTTTGGGTGGTTGCTCTTACAACGAAGGAAGCTCTCGTCAGCATACAGGCTCTGCGCAATAAGAACAATAAGCGGATTCCGAACAATTTCGGACGAAGCAGCCTGTGATATTGCGGCAATGATTCCCATCGACATTCTCGCCAGCGAAATGCAAAAGATCTACCTTAGGATGTTGTGTGAATTCCAGAAGATCTACTTGTCGATTTATGGTTTCCAGTCCAACAAAAACAACGACGAATAAACAGTCACTCATTTTGCTCAACAATCCTTCGCCAGAAAAGTGCACACCAAAACTTAATGATCCCCAACGAAGAATGAGCATAATCTTTCATTCAATTGAATATACATTCCAATCGATTTAAGGCATTCGTCAAATTCCTCGGCACATCTGAAAAGCAATCAAATAAAACACTTTACACTCGATTTACCACCACACCAGGTACGCTACTACTCAATTTCCATCCACCTATACATCAAGACACAACATTAATCCAAACACGCAATATCATTAAGATCTCGCTTTCTCTGCGAACCACCGAAACCATATCATTATCCTTCAAACTTCACATAATTTACAATCCATTACCAACAGCGAGTCCTTACCCAAAGGAGTTCTTCATTCAAAATCCCATATACCTACAGTCGCCCAATGAATCATTCTCACGTGCACCCTCCTCGTCTAATGTCTCATCTTCCAAGCATCGGTATGTGACGGTACTCTCTACGTTTGATTTTCTTCCTTCACACTCGACTGGAGGAAAACGTGAAAAATCTGATTACGATATCAGGCCCACAACTCCCATCACGTGAACCCTCGCACAAATCAAATAAATTTGCATTTAAATTCGCTTCACTTGTTTCGCCGTTTCGCCGAAATCAAAAAGAGAGAAATCAAATCAAACAACCGTTTTTTTTGCGCGCGGGTTTCCCTTTTTATTCCCTATTCGTATGTGTGGTGCTTGGTGCATATCAATCTCAAGGGCAGGTTTCCAGTGCCAGTTCACCTCGAAACTCCCACCATCTGGTGTGGGTATATCCTGTTTGGAGTTCATTCAAGGCTCTCAGGAAGAGACGTTATGAGTGCGTTTTCCGTTCCGTTTTTTTTTTCTAATTTGATTATTCGCTATAGTTGGTATTTCTATGCTCCACAGGTAACTAGACCTAGACCTACTGTTCGGTCTGTGGGGAGAATATTTCAAACCCCCTGGGGAATGGATTTTTTTCGGTCGTTTTTCATATTCAGTGGCTGTCCGGGGCGGTGAAACACGATCCAACGCAATTGCCAGCAATCAGAGAAGTCTTTGTTGTTTCCCCGATCCCGACCAGGACCAGGATGCAACGTAATTTGAGGGATTTCGTTACATGCTTACTCTTGTGCGGATTTTTGTTTTCCACCCGCTTGGTAAGGCCATAACCAAATTGGCAGGTAATAAATAGAACAAACGAAATTTATGAATGCAAACCTGGCGGCGGGTTTGATGTTTGCTGCTTGCTGAAGGGTTGTTCCGGAGGAATCAAATTGTGCTGCTGTTTTTTTTTTTGGCGGATATTGCACAACCCTGTTACTGAGTTGGAGAAAAAAAAGAATTTCTTTTGATTTAGGGTTGAAGATATGCCCAATTGAACAGAAAAGGTGGGGAAACGTGGTAAGGGTCTCCTTAAAGTCGTCTTAAATATTTCCAAAGACTGTCGGTATACTTTTGTATGCGTAGTATAAATATTTATACACTAATTGCGCTCGGTTAAAGTCTTATCTACTACTTTCCTGTAGCCCAATTCGAATTTGCACAAAATGAAGCAACAAACTATCGAAAACAACGCGACACAGCATTGCCACCAGTCTATGCGCAAACAGCTTTCAATGAGCGCCATCTGTGAGACGATATCTTAAACTGTAACGCTTGCGTGAAAAAACGAAGTAAGCTTAAATCATTTATGCAATATCGGAAAATTATATGTGGCGTAGAAGACCAAGAATGACATCTGCTTTTTATTAAACCAAATTTCAAACTTGTAAATCTTATGATTGAATTGCCTGATTCTGATGGAACAAAGACTATGTTGCTCCACTTAGTCGTATATTATGTCTGAAAATTCTATTCAGATTGGGTATATAGTTTTAACGTGATGAGGGAACAAACACGGAAAGAATTCTAGGATCAAATCATGAAAAATTAGCGCAAAATCACGAAAAGTTTGTGCAGTTTTACTGCTTAGCTCAGGATTTACTAATTCACGACTTTTTATTCGCAATTCTAGAAATTGTGAGAAGTGAAGATATTGACCCTCAAAAGTCGCGAATCAACACTTTTCATTATCAATAATGCGATCCAACGACAAAAACATATTGCCATAACCGGTCGCAATTTACCACAAATAGTTATCAATTTGATCTTCAATAGATTGCAAATTGCAAAAAACAATTCGTAAATAACCTATTTTTAGTTGCAATTTATGATTTCATCCCTTAGCGAAATAATCGGCTTGAGACGCAAATTAAAACCATGAAGTCTTGAATTGCAACAAATTTTTTGTAATTTACGATTTTTGGGTAGTGATTTAAGGCAAATCAAGACAACTTATTCTTAATTTATTAATTTTACTTGTAATTCAAAATACATAGATTTACTGTTTTAATATATGTAGGTATATACAGATTTATAGTTGTATTTTATTAATCACTAGCTGTTGCCCGCGGCTTCGCTCACCGATTAATGCCGATTTTGTCAATCACTTCAAGTACACTTAAGGAACCCTTTGTCCTTTTCTGCATTACTTATTAAAACGGATACAAAATTAGTTCAACTCAATTTCAATAAATTCTTATTCTAACTAAAGCAATAGTGCCAATAGTGGTCTAGAAATACCTTTTGCAAAAACAAAAAAATTTGAAGATCTGCATGCACATTGCTGTCGTTTATTACACATATACAAAAAAAAAAAACAAAGTGTGCTTGTAACCACACGCCAGATGTGAAACTTCTCTCGCTAAATGTGGATGTTAAATTGAACTGTGTTGTATGTTGAATTTCATTAAGAAATTTAATTAAAAAACCAAATCGTTATACCTAATATTATAATCTTAATACTTAATTTTGTGTATAGTGTCTGTATAAAACCAAGCTTCTTCAGTTCACTCCAACGTGCCCATATAGGTATTCACTTTAATGAGAGTTTAGTTGAAAAAATTAAAAAAATATATCCTTCCTTATAACCATACAAACCAAAAAAAATCATTGAAATTGGTTAAGTGGTTAAGAAGATCGACAACAGCGCCACCTATCGGGTCCAAAACTATCCTATCCATCAAGATACAACCAACCATACCCACCTACAAAATTTCATTCAAATCGGTTGAGTGGTTAAGAAGATCGACAACAGCGCCACCTATCGGGTCCAAAACTATCCTATCCATCAAGTTACAACCAACCATACCCACCTACAAAATTTCATTCAAATCGGTTGAGTGGTTAAGAAGATCGACAACAGCGCCACCTATCGGGTCCAAAACTATCCTATCCATCAAGATACAACCAACCATACCCACCTACAAAATTTCATTCAAATCGGTTGAGTGGTTAAGAAGATCGACAACAGCGCCACCTATCGGGTCCAAAACTATCCTATCCATCAAGTTACAACCAACCATACCCACCTACAAAATTTCATTCAAATCGGTTGAGTGGTTAAGAAGATCGACAACAGCGCCACCTATCGGGTCCAAAACTATCCTATCCATCAAGTTACAACCAACCATACCCACCTACAAAATTTCATTCAAATCGGTTGAGTGGTTAAGAAGATCGACAACAGCGCCACCTATCGGGTCCAAAACTATCCTATCCATCAAGTTACAACCAACCATACCCACCTACAAAAAATCATTGAAATTGGTTGAGTGGTTAAGAAGATCGACAGCAGCGCCACCTATCGGGTCCAAAACTATCCTATCCATCAAGTTACAACCAACCATACCCACCTACAAAATTTCATTCAAATCGGTTGAGTGGTTAAGAAGATCGACAACAGCGCCACCTATCGGGTCCAAAACTATCCTATCCATCAAGTTACAACCAACCATACCCACCTACAAAATTTCATTCAAATCGGTTGAGTGGTTAAGAAGATCGACAACAGCGCCACCTATCGGGTCCAAAACTTTCCTATCCATCAAGTTACAACCAACCATACCCACCTACAAAAAATCATTGAAATTGGTTGAGTGGTTAAGAAGATCGACAACAGTGCCACCTATCGGGTCGGGTCAGGAAGATCGACCTCGCTTACTTCTCTTTCGTTTCACTTCGGTGAAAACTTGATGACGCTGTTGTTGTTGCAATGTATGTGCTTGTGCGATGTGCGCCACCCACCACCCCCAAGCAGAACAACGTTCAGGAACAGCGGTTGTGGAAAATTTTCGATTTGAGGAAATAAATTAAGTCTTTTTATGTTAGATTTTGGGTTGTAGCTCAGCTTCTAGATGACGCAGAAAGCTGATTGATGGCTTAAAATAATTATGGAAGTGTTGGCTTTCTTTATTTTTTTGTTTGGTTTACATTGATTAAGAATTGATTGAGTAATGGCGAGCTAAAGGCAGTAAAGTCAGGAAAAAAACACATTTTGGCTAAAAACGCTGCCAAAAAATAAGCATGGTAATAAAAGAAATAGCCTATTACCGTCTCAGAAGCTTAACTAACATTTTAAAAAAAGTTTCATCGAAATCAGTGCAGTAGTTTTCACGCCAACTGCGAACATAGAAAACGGCTACAGTTTTATTATATGTATAGATTTTCCTCCTGATATCCATAAGAGCCATAATACTGTCCGAAAACAGCGGGATTTGTCTGGGGTGGTTTTTCTGTCTGCGCTGAAATTTAACACAAATTGTTTAAAAGAGCTTGACATTAATTCGAACCTTTTTGAAAGCAAATTTATTTATTTTCCAATCCATTCCAATTTCTTCTTTTCGTAAAGGTAGCCAGATGTGCATATCCAGTGTCATGAAAAAGTACATAAATATTTATATGCTTCAGGTTTTTGTATTATTCAATATTTACCATATGTATTCCAGGATCCTTGGTTAGTACACTCATACCTAGACTCAATATCGCTTTTAACAAATTAAAGTTAAGCAACTTAAACCCGACAAGAACTGATTCAAGCAAATTCTGAATACCGACTGCCTGACGCTGAATTTGAACAGACACGCAATGTTTACTTTTAAAAGTCAAACGCGCATGATTGCATGACTGCCCAGCAACATCACACAACACACATCTTACGTCAATCCATAAAAAAGTTTTAGTCTGCGCCAAAAAATCTCGCAATTCACGATAAACAAGAGAAGCTTGAATTAATACTTCTAATCGTAAATCCTAACAAACATGATTTTGTGATTTTCGCCGTTTTCAATCTCAAATCACAAATTTTTGTATCAATTTAAGAAAAAATCGTTGTGATTTGCAAAAAATATGAAATTCGTAAATTGCAACTGAAAATGTAGCAATTAGTGATTTTTAAATCTTTCCGTGAAGCCACACACAAGAAGACAAATTCTATGATTCACTGAACGTCGGTTTAGGTCCTTAGGAAGTTTTTCGGGAATGAAGCATTTCACAGTCCGTTTACGGCATATTCTTCACCCCTAACATATGCGATCCATACAAAAATGCACGAGTGTCAACGATGTCACTTGGAATCAACAGGTTTAGTCCACACACTTAACTTGTAGGACCTCGACTTAACCACTTTTTTTTTTTAAAAATCACTACTTTGGCCTTTCCTGTGTTGATAGACAAGTTTCATGTTCCACGATCTTTCTATAATAAGCTGCAAATTGCTCCATAAAGCCTGGTACGCTGTTCGAGTGAAATGAAATTTTTCATACAAATTTTTCACTGCGAAATGTCAAAATGAACTTTTCAAGTGAAAATTTCACCAGGCAGTACGCTGTTGAAGTGAAAAATAATTGTTCAAAAAGTGATATGTAGAGGGCGTTGCTTGCTATTTCACTTGGTTTTTATTGTCCATCGCATTAAATTTTTGACATTTCGGCGTGAAAATTTCACTTTCAATTTCACAGCAATTTCTTGGAGAGGAGTGAAAATTTCACTTCACTTGAACAGCGTACCAGCCTTAAGGTCTTAGGCACTGAAAGCTATATCATACCTTTGGAACTACATTAAGGTATACTTCGATTTCGTTGACAAAAAATGATCGAAAGCTGTGAACTTAAAATGCATTCCAAAGTATAGAATGTCGGTCATATTACTTGATACACCAATCTTGTGTAGTTTGAAGAAGAGCACTTTGCGAGTTACGGACACGAAGTCAAATGCAGGAAAAAAGTCTACAAGAAGAGCTTTAACTTTGTATGTCCTCGATTAAACTATTAGTGATATTGACGATCGCAAGGACTTGGTCTACTGTCGAGCATCAGTCTTCTTTTAAAACCGCTTAAAATTCGCACAGGACAAAATTATTTATATAGCCCACTCGGTAAGTCTTTTAAGCAGCAACCTGCAAAATGCTTAGCTGAACCTTAGGGCAGAGTGAAAAAAACAAAATGCAAAATATGTAACACATCATTTCAAGTCCGTATAAGGATGCAATCTAATGAGGCTTCTATGACCTTAGACGTCTCCCACTATTTTCGGATCCTCGGAGGTTTCTTTTTCTCTGCATAACTTATCTTGTTGGATAGGGTTCCACCGGTCTTAAAAGGAATAAATTGTTGACCCAACATGTCCGTAGGCCTAGCTTCTCACAACATTTGTGGAAAGAATGTAAGGGAACTACAATTTATACCAAATCCAAATGGCTAATTGAGAAGCTCTTTCATGACTAACAACTAGGTCACTGCGCGTACTGCACTGGTCTTATAAAGCTTAATTTGTGTTTTCATTTAACTTTTTGGCTCAGGTGGCCTTGATGAAAGAAAAAATTCTTCCGTGCCGCTTGTCTAGGCCATTTTGTTTACGGTCCTTTCTGTGGAGAATTTGCCTATACTTCACTCTTGCTTGCAACTCTCAGCTGTCCAAGTCCATCTGCTAAAGGAGAAAAGTTAGTGATGACCATTTCTGCAGAGATAATCTATTTTCCCCATCTTGTGAAGGTACCATCTCTCGTAGAAGTTTACTTTACCATATTCCGGCGCAGTCCATTAACCTCATTTTTACCAGCTCGACTTTCTTTTCCACTGTTCTCTTCTAAGCTTTTTCGCCTTTTGTGTCGACGTTTCCACTTCTCTTACGCGCAAATACTTGAGAAAGTGCGTTCTTTAGCCGATCTGACCCAATTCGGTAGAAGCTTGCAACTCTGAGTGCCCCTAGTCTCTATACTGCAGCCGTTTTCTTTCTCTACATGTACATTTGCATACAGAAGTGATGGGCTCGAAAGGTAAGGAACGTTCGCCATAAAAATGCTGATTGATAAAAGGGACCTTAAGACAGCTCACTCAGATGCGGAGTAAATTTGCTGCCAGAAAGAGCTAGTTTGGAGTCCATGGTAAGGTAATCCACTGCGGTCTTCCTCCTTACGACTTCAGAGACAACCTGGAAATCGACAACCGTCGCGATACGTCTCCTAGTCAAGAGGACTAACTCTGTCTTTGTTTGACATTTGGAAATGTACCAGTGGATCAGATGAGTAGATAGAGAAATATTTCTTTAGTAATTTTCGTCCTTAAATGCCCGTAACTACTACCACATTCCCATTTACAATATCAGCTGAAGTTTGACGCCTAAAAATCGAAAGAATGGTCCACTACCCTTTGCTCTAGAAAGAAAAAGTCGTCGACCAAGGGATGCAAATCAACTGAAAAGAATGGTCCATGGTCAAATCCCTTCCTAGTGCAAGTAAAATTGAAACCCACTGCGCCACTGCCACCCCGTGCAATTAGCCATCAATTTCGAAGCCCCTTTCACCAATAAACTCCACGTGAAGACCATAATCCGTCCGAAAGTAGAAGTAGAAAAAGAAGAAAAAAAGGTACCTCATCGAATCAAAACGATCAATAGCATCTAATGGAACTAGAATTTCAAGTGCCGCTCTTTATGAGTTCCTCGTTCCCCCAAGCATAACACACTCACCCACACACACATCCTGAAGTGGAGACCTGCCTGTAATAAAATTTATGACCAGTTCATTAATTTCAAAATGAAGGTGAAATTTGTGAATTTTTCTTTTCCATTCTGAGCTTGACGGTTGCGCTAGCTGTACGGAACTTGAAAGTTAAATGGAAAAGGGGTAGGATACCGTATACTGATGGCGGTTAGTTCTAAAG
This sequence comes from Cheilosia pagana, assembly GCA_936431705.1. NCBI lineage: Eukaryota > Metazoa > Arthropoda > Insecta > Diptera > Syrphidae > Cheilosia > Cheilosia pagana. The sequence continues at coordinate 12,093,757 of OW386166.1, read as the reverse complement.
GAGAACGAGTAAGTGAAGTGTTCACTCATTTACAAGTGAAATGGAAATTGGACTCGTAAAAGGGAAATCATTTCCCATTTAATCGAAAGAGTGAATTAGAATGAAGAATATAGTAGGTAAGGGTGCAAGAACATAGAACAGAGACTGAGAGAACAGTGAACAGTGAACAGACTAAGGAAATGCTGATGGTGGGTGACTGGGGTGAAATTACGAGAAATCATCACCACTTTCTAGCCGATGGAGTGGAAAAGAGGAATTCTTTCAAGTGAATTAATTCACAAGTTAAAACGTTGATGTTTATTTGAATGGTTAACAGTGGTAGATGGGCTGCTCCCTTAGGCATCAGGGACCTCTTTGGAGAAGTAAATCTCAAGAGTTAGAACAACAATGCAAATATAATAATAAATAAAAAAACATTCGTCGAATGTAAGCATTTTTGATGGGATTTATTGGGATCACCAGATTGGTTGCAATATTTGACAGCAATTATTAGGTCAGTCACAAATAAGCAACTTATGCTCAACGGTTTGATACTATAGTACAAGCACCCGTCACGTGAACCGTGTAATAAAATTGTAACTTTTTTCCCGACTTTCAAGCTTTGAAATGTTTTAGAAAATTGAAATGGAATTTGTATCATTATAAAGTTTAATTGCGTACAACGATTTTTGTATGTATCTATCAGGAAATCAGTTTAACATTTCAAAAATCGCTCGGTAATCCAAAGTTTTTTTTGGTGACAACTGAATGCGCTTAGATTGGTTTCAGAGAAGATATTAGGGCTTATTAATATCATTTTCCATTGGTTTCATTCGGGAATTCACACATTCTGAATTCCAATGGAACAAGAAAACTGCTTCTGATTGAATTTAGAAATGTATTGGTGAAATGCCAAAAAAATAATCTACGGCTGCTGTGAGCTGGCTATGGCTTGTATAAAATACACGTCTTGAGTGAATTCTCATTTCAAATCGAAAAGCGATTTTCTCTTCTCAGAATCACCAGAAGAGTATTTTTTGTGCCAAAGGAACTGATTTTTTCGATTCCGGACTCTCCCGGACGCTTCTTCTTGCCCAATGGAAAACGCCATAATACAACCGAATAGAGGAAGCTTACTCAAATGATTTGGCAGACGATTTGTCGCAGCCTTTTTTAACGTTTTCAATTTATTTGCCATATCGAAATCGCATTCTCATCATTCGACCCACTCCGAGGGACTTGATAAACTTCATACTAGGAGAGGTCCTGTCAATCATTATTTTTTTTGATAACGTCAACAGGTTTTGGCGGTAGATGTTGCGTAAAATATTGCGCAATTCCTCATCAGTTGCATTGTGTTTCTAAACCAACCAAACACGGCTTCTACTGAACTAAAGTGCATGACTGGATCGCACGAATCTATCTAGTTCATCAAATATTCGAAGTGGTTCGATTTAGAAATAAATAAATTATCTAATATAAGCAATAAAGGGATGATGGTTTAAATTATGTAGCAATTATTGAAGTTTGAAAAAAAATTTTAGAAATTTGCACAAGAATCGCCGAACTAAAATAAGTTTTTTTTTAGAGCTGAAAGCCTCTGTAGCTAGTGCTCACTTTTTTTTACAATTTTCTGTATATTAGCTTGAGAATTCATTGTTATGTTAATAAATAATAATAATAAATAAAAAAAGTTTTTAAGAATGAAAAAGAAAAGTATGTTTGCAAGTCCCTCCATAATAATAGCTACCTATTTTCTTTTAAATGAACAATAATTTGGCGCGTAGGTCTACTAGGAAGCTGAAATTTAAAACAAAGGTAAGATGAAAAATATCTGTAAAATTATAATTTTTAGCTCAGAGTTTTAAAAGCAAAAGCTCCTAATGAAGGTTTTCTATTTCCACCCTGCAATCAGTTTCCTAACAAGAACTGCTTTAATTATGAAATATTGGTTCTGATTGTAGGATAGTGCAGTTTGGTTGATTTTGTTCAGCTGCTCATACTAGCAGCTAAATACCCAGTATACAGTTTTCAGATTTCATGTATTTCTTGGAATTTGTATGGTATGTACTGTAACAATAAAGGAACGAAATCGTGTGTCAGCGCACATAATGTTGGAGTTTTGTATTCGCTAAGACACTTATGCCCATTTCACAATGTCAAGTCGATACACACTTACTTTGGCAGATTGCAAAAATAATGCAAACCAAAAATAAGAATTAAGAACACATTTTACTAACAAAAATTGTTAAGTTCAGCGCGAGTCCTGATTAGACCTACTTTCTAATATCACGAGTGTTTGACATTTCTAAAGAAAAATATTTTGTGGTAAAGAATTTTAAAGAAGATGTAGGTATCGCTTCATTTCTTGTATAATAAAAAATACAGGAAGTAACAAGAAAACTCTTGTGAGCTTCGTTGTGATTCGATAGCTTTTTATTTTATTTTTGAGTCTTCACAACAAAACTCACAAAAAGTTCACCTCAGCATGGTAAGTTTTAAATTGGCACAACGTTTCCCGTAGAAGTCCGAATTTGTACACGAAGTTGGTAGAAAGATTAAAAATTATATCTATTTTTCTCGGTAAACTACGTAAGTAATTTACACTGAAATGTTTTAAAATGTTTTAAAGTTGAATTTCCCCACCTTTTTTTAATACAAGTATCATTTTTACCCGAAACGAAAATAAATATAGCATAAAATATTATGTCATGTCACATGCGTGTTTCTAGTATACATGAGGTTTTTTTTAATACAAATTATTTCTGTAAAAACAAAAATGTGAAAATGACTTGGTTTAAGGTTACACCCGGATTTAAATGAGTTTAACCCAAAAATTAAACCTAAGTTCATTTATTAAACTCAAACACAAACCCAGTTTTTTTTAAACGTGACAGCGTTTAATCCGATTTAATTTAAACTCCACTCCGGAGACCAGTTGAGGCATCTACTTTAACTCGGATTAAAACTCACTTTCATAATATTCACTGTTTTTGTATAGGTTATATTTTTGACATTTCTTTGCTCGCAGGAGGCAGTAAATAAAAAACTGAAATAAAATAAAAAAGTTAGTATCATGACGCTGAAAAAAAAAGATTTCATTCGTGATATTGACGAACAAATGAGGAAAAGGTTTTTGGCACAAAGCAAATCAAAACAATTTCCAAAAAAAAAAAAAATTGATAAACAACCAAAAACAAATGTCATTATTTGTGTAATTTGACATGACGAAGGTTTAAAACACATTAAAAACGGTTTAAAGTGTTTTAAATCTGCATGTTTTTCAGTGAATAATATGAACATAGGCTTAAAGTGTAGGATTTAAAAACGTAACAACGCTACATTGTGAATTAGGAATTAATGACTGTAGCTTATATTAAGGCGAAGGTAAGTCCAATATAAATGAAAAAACCGCAAAAGTGGTCGATATTAATTGAGAACAAGTTTTAAACGGTTCTTAATAGAACTGTATAGATGTATAAAATTTCAGAAATGTGTAAAAAACCTTCATTTGAATTTTAAGGAAAAAAAAACTAAGTATGTACCTACATTTTATACAAAATCGTAAAAACGGTTTTCGAAAAGCTATACAAACAATATAATAATAATTATTGCAGTTAGAAACTATATAACTAAAAGCTAAGTGGAGAGTATACTTAATTGTTAAAAATACAAATGTTACCTACTAATTTTAAAAGATTTTTACTGAAACCAAAAGGTGGAGTAGAAACGTTTTTTGCAAAAACCTCTATTGACACCTCCAGATGTGTCATATAGGAAAACATCAATTATACTCTAGATATCTTTTTTAGTCAAAATCACTTGGCTCGTTTTTTGGGTAAGCAGTAAAACGTATTTTTTTTAAAGTACATAAATGTAGGTACTACAGTAGAAGTCGCTTATAACGACGGTGGAGGGACCGATGAAATGAGGCCGTTTTAACCGGCGGCCGCTATATCCGCCTGCCATATCTGGCTTCCACAAATATTCAGGAATAAACAAAATCGCATAAAATGCTAACTTTTTTGTTAAAAACGCGTAAACCACAACTAATTTAAAAGCAGCTTTTACGGCGACACATCAAATAAACTGCCATAATATTTAACAGACAATTATTTTTTATTTTCGACGACAAGGATACATTTTTTCCGAAAAATTGGTCGTTATATCCAACATTTCGTTATATACGACGAGTCGCCGACGTTATATCCTACGGTAAAATAGCTAAAAATATAATAAACCAACCAAATGAATTGAAAGTGGACGTTATAAGCAACTGGTCGTTATAAGCGAGGTCGTTATAAGTGACTTCCACTTAAAATTCGTGCCACGATGTTGAGGAGTCCGATTTTAAGATTAGAACGACTATAATCCCTGAAAAGCCCTTTTTGTTCAAAACCCTTCGTTTTTGAAATTCAATAATTTTCGAAAAAGCTATACTACATATTTTCAGACAAAAAAATAAGTAAACAGTCATGTCCACTCAAAGCTGATCTTAAATATTATTTTTGTTTCAAATCTTTGCAAATCGCAAAATAGCCTCGAACTTTAGGTCCACAAAATCCAAATTAAAAATTCGAAACAGGAGCACACGAAGATACGAATGGAATTGCGGTACCTGGTTTTATAAATTCCCCCATCATCGAAAAATTGTACGAAAAAACATCTTTTCCTTACTACCTACGTAAGTGAGAAAGTTAAAAATAAGCTCTGTCTTATCTCACGAATCCGCCTCTTTGATCCTAAGCACGCCTTCCAAGTTCCAACCGCGTCCCTTCACCTGTTGTACTTCCAGTTTGTGCAAGAGCATTTTGAAGCTAAACCCTCATCACATTGCTAATGTACAAACGGTAATAAAGCTTATACTTTATTTCACGACGCATTTATAATCTCACAAAATGTAAATAAGACGGCAAGAGGTAGAGCTTTGTACCGATATAACTTCCACTGAACATAGGTACGACAATGGAGTGAGAGCGATGCTAGTTATGTGTTAATCCAACCCTTCAAAGGAACCTTTTCGGCAGAGATAACGTGTCGGGATTGTGTGAACTTATATATCTTTTGGAAAGTGTGATTAAAAGTTGCACGCCAACGATGAATGCGATACAATTAATTTAGGCGTCTAGCTAAACCCGAATTCTTTTCGATTCCACATTCAGAAAGTTAGAAGGATGACCCTTCATCCTTTCAACTCGTAACTTTCTGAATTGAAGAGTCAAGTTTGCCCCAAAAAACGAACACCGATTAAATTATCCATGCCCATACAAAGTCAGTCTGGGATATTGTAGTACCTTTTCAAAGGTAGCCCACGAACCGTCATGCAGCGAATTTTCACGCATCCCTATTCCACAGACAACCTACCCGAAGGCCGAGGACTAATTGAAAATTACCATGATATTTATGCTCATGCTGGTAATGCGAAAGTTTCTATATAACGTAACGTACTTGTATCGTTCCTTGCGAGTGATGGGGTATGATAGCGTATGGCGGTCGATGGAAAGATTTCGTGTACTTTTGCTAATTAAAACCGCATTTTCGGGATAAGTTTCTCCGGCTGCCATAAGCTATGTTAAGGGAATGTCTGTGTGTGTGTGCTCACGCATATGCAAATATTCAGAGAATTCCGCTTGGCACCTTTGATATGCATGATGTGGTTTCGTGTGAGCTGGAAGTTGGATATAACGTTCTGGTTTCCGAAAATGAATACCAAGAGAGACAGCACTCGGAAAAGTGGGAAATTGGAAATTCATCCTATGGCATGTGTGCGTGTACGTGTGTGTGCATGGAGTAGATATTAATTTTGCTAAAAACTTTCTCGCGAAGAAATTAATTTCATCTACGATGGGGTAAACCGAAAACGACGAGCAATGAAATTAACAAGTTGATGGCGTTAAGTGAAATTTTTTAAACTTTCAAATGGGAATTGCTTTTAATGCTTACACAGTACACAGACACACTCTACACGAACTTTGTGAGGCACCTGCCGAGTAGTTAGAATTTCCCGTCAGGGATGACAGCATAAGCTGAATAAAAACATGAACTGCGACTGGTGTCCCCCGAAATGTTTTGCAAACTTCCCGCCCGGCTTCTATGTGCACCCAGGCCGGTCGGAGCACCCGAATCCGGGCAACATCGAACAGCTGCACAGCCTCACGCACCAGATTATGCCGAAATTCTACGATGGCATCGAACTGGGCGTCCGCAACTCATTGGCCCCGGATAAAGTCGTCACAATGAATTGGATTCTAAGCCACACAAGACCTTCCGGCTTTCGAATCGGCGGAATCTATTGCACCCGTCGTCATGACAATATTTTGGTGAGTTGTCTGCATATATCCTTTGAGCTGTATATTTGATCGTGGTCGTCCGTAGGAAACGCCAATGCTCTGCGCGGATATAAATCCCAGCTCGTTGTCGTCAAATATCCGATGCGTGTACCATCCCTGGCAGAGTCTTCGCCTTGGGGCGGTCCTTCAAAAATCAAATGCGCTCTTCCATAAAACATTTTCAGCGGAACTGCACTGTCCGAGCACAACGTACACGGCGAACCTCTATAATCCCTCTAAGGAGCAAGGTAGGTGCACCTTTTCGATGCTGCGTAGCGTTACGAAACATTTCGCCCTGGGCGCTGAGCTGCTAGTCGAATGGAACGAACCGAAACATACGAAGGCCGATGCGGCATTTGCAATGAGGTGGGTTTTGTCTTACCCGTCTATGGAGCATAAACATTGAGCCTTTGCATAAACGATAGGTATACGCGACATCGCTACTCGATGGCGCTGACCGTCTCACGGCAGGGTTTCGATGTCAGCTACTGGCAACGCATCCACAAGTCGATTCAGATGGGCAGCTCATTGGCATTCAACAGGAACACCCAGAAGGCTCTGGCGTCCGTGTGCTATCAGTGGAATTTCCATGACACCACTGTCCGTGGCATGGTCGATTCGGATATGTCTGTCGGATTTATGTACTACAGGTGGGTGCGGTGTGCGGTCGGCGTGCATTTACGTTGACCTTGTGTGGTTTTAATCGATTTTGAGAGGGTGACTCTTTGTTTTTGGGTATTCCATTGCAGGACATTATCACACATCCCATGTGCTTTCGGACTGAGCCTGTTGTACAGTGTGCCCATCAATCGGTTCGCCTTTGGGATTAAAATGGATCTGGACCCGGGCATAAACTGTGGATAGCGGGTTGTGGCGAGAGTGAAATTTATTTGGTCCTTTTAATCGGTGAATTATATTTTGAGAGTGATATTGGTTTAATAGAAAAATGAAAAAATGATGTGGGGATTTTTTTGTCCTTTCAGTTGGACAGAAGTTCAAAGACTTTCGGTGTAGGTATGTGCATGATGTTGAAGGCTTTTATCAGGGAATTTAAGTGCCTTGTTAAAAGCCGTTCTAAGTGTTCTTAATGGAGGTTACAGACGTCGCATTTTTTTTATTTAAAGGAAGAGACAAGTAGTATCATTTTGGGCTAGCAACTTATGCGTAAGTTCAAAAACACAGAGCACAACCAAAAAAATGTGTACGTCACAAGAATAAAGTGAGTCTGCGATATTGCCAAGCTTGATTTACAGTCAGGCCTGAAGGCAAGAACTTTTCGAGCCTCTAGATGTTGGCCTTTAAGCACTTAACATTTCTTGCAGATGGCATAGACTTGAACTACGACTTGAACCGTTCATAGGAGCAGCCCCTGCTTCATGTCAAGTCCAAAAGTGATGGACTTTTTGGTTTTCCAACGCAGATGCAGGTGTCTTACTTTTCCAACTTATAAGTCTCCATCGGACATTTATTGCTAAGGCATTGGATCACAGTCGCAAGGCTGTGGTTTTGTATAGGCAGCAGGTTGAACAGTGTAGTAAACATACAACTAAACAGCTTTTCAGTCGTTACTATCAAAAAGATAATTAAGAAGTCTCGCACAACTCACTGTAAGATTTGTAGGTATTATGGAAACGTAGCGAAGCAATATTGGTCCTCTACTGAGAGACGGTTAGGTCAGGTTTGTGGGCTGGCGCGTAGTACTTCGTGTCACACTCCGGTCAAAAACGTGTTGAAAACGTAGATATATAAAATGGGCCCAAAAACGCCACCAAAGACTCGTTCAAAGACGAGTCGAAAATCTTGTCTCGAAACGGATCCAAACACTCGTCAAATGAGTACAAATACGCGATAAGAAAGCCACCAAAAATGTGCGACAAAACACGTGTTCAAGAACTTTTCAATAAGTGCATCCAAAGCGGGTCAAAAAACGCTTCCAAAATATGCAAAAAAATCTGTCGAAAATACTTCGAAAAACAGGTCCAAAATGCTTCAAAAAATTTATCCAAAAACACTTTCGAAATTGTGTCTAAAAAAATCGATCAAACGTGTACCAAATTGTGTCTAAAAGACTTCAGAAAACGATTCAAAAACTCGTGAAAAATGCGTCCAAAATGTATTAAAAAACTCTTTGAATAAATATTAGAAAAACGCTTTGAGAAACGGGTTGAAAAATCTTGTCTAAAAATCCGGCGAAAGATCAGTAAAAATGTATTGATAAACTAGCCCAAAAAATTTGGCAAAAAACACGGCCGAGAATGAGATAAAAATTCTGTCAAAAAGTGCGTCGAAAAATGCGATGAAAAACATATTTAAAAACATGTCCAATCTCTATCAAAAACGCGAGGAAAATGCTTTGAAAAACGTGTCCAGATTTATATCAGAAAGTCGTTTAAAAAAAGGGTCGATAAATGAACCGAAAACGATCTTAAAATGCGTCGAAAAAAGTGCCGAAAAATGTTTCCAAAAAAGCTCCGAAAATTCGTCCGAATTGTTTAAAAAACGTGACAAAAGACGCGTCAAAAAACACCCATTTGAAAACGTTTCTGAAAACCCTGTCAAGCTTTAAAAAAAGAGCACAAAAACCATAAAAGGTGTCATAATGAACTCGTAGTTTTTTCATATTTATAGAGCTTGAGTCGCCCCACAGCCATTTTTATCTAACACACCTGATGTGCATTTCAGAAGAGTCTGGTGATGTGTATTGACTTCAGTTCGGTGCTCAAGAAGAATGTTGATTTATTCAAACCCTTTCAACGCCTTTTTAAAAAGCAACACCCCAACCGGGCGAAACAGCACCGGAATCGGATTTCCACTATCAGTGTCACCTCCCACTAGCCCCTTCCACTCACAGTGGAACAGTACGCAAAGTCTTCGCAACACTTTTTTATTTCATTTCAAAAACACTTAAACCATCGTCCCAAAAGAAATTAAATTCGTGAGAAACTTTCAACGCATTCAGCACTTGCCCACATCTAACACTAGTGCAATAAAATATCCTTTCCGTTGGCCAACGCTACAGCAATTTCGCTCTCCCTTTGCCATGGTAAGTTCAATTCGGTGTCGACGAATTTGTGCACAAAAAACGGCAGCGTGTGAAACTAAACGCCCGCAGGTCAACAAAAACGAATCTATCAGTTGTATAAAAGGATACTAAAATTAACAGCAAGAAAAAAAGGACATTCGATTTGATGGACTATTCGGATAGGGCTCCATCAAACAATAAATATTGAATGTTTGTCGCAGGACTTTTTAATGCTCGTTTTTGAGCGCTTTCTAAGTTCGTCCTTCAAAAAGGTCACACAGTACTCATAGTCTATGATGGGTGATGATGTTCGTCTTTATTTTTAATGAAATTCCGGATTCCATTTCCATTATTATTCTATTAGCACTTTTATAGTGTAGTGCACTAAAAATTCACAAGTGGTCCTTCGAGCCGGATGACGATGGAATTTCTTTTGCAAACTTTCCAGTTACGCTCTTGAAATTATCATCGTCATCGCATGAAACTCCTTTACAGGGCAATTTGAAAAGTTTTACGAAATGAGATCCCGAACAAATGCCAGCTTGGTTGACATTCAAATTCAAACCCATATACATGTACAGTGGCTCAAGGACGCACTTAACATTGTATAGTGCTACGTTCCATTCACTCAAAGATGGTATTAAATTACAATTACTATTCGGAAAAGTTTTGTTGCGTAAGTGTTAATTGTTATGTTCGGCGTACGTTCCCTCTGGGAACATTTAAACACATTCATATGTGTGTGTACAGTGTACACCACGAATCCACTTTGCAACTCTAGTGTGCTCTAGTGTGTGATGGAATTTGATAACCTCAAACATCACTAGTGTGGTGCGTCTATAATCCGCCACTTTGACGGGCGTGTCGCTGCTGTTGGCTCCTATATGATTGTAAAATGAAACGAAGGGGGTGCGAGCCTCATTTAGGAGTCGTCCTCGTCAGTACTCAGTAGTCACGGAGAGCATCATAAAAGTTGTCCCCCCTTTGGAGTACGTATGGGGCTGCGGATCTGGTTGATTTTTTTTTTGCGCCCGCCTTGTGGAAATTTTGTAATTATGCTTAATGGCAATTGTGTGGGTGTGGGTGTGTATGCAAATATTTAACGATGAACTTTCTGATAGTTGTCACCTATTTTGAGTTCATTATTTAATTAGTGAGGGTGTTTTAGCTTGTTAGATGATGTTTGAGAGGGTTGTTCGGTATATGGAGATGGTTATTATAATGGTGTGCCGATGGCATGGCACCCTCTGTATGTGTAGGGGGTGAATTGAAAATTAGTGGAGATGTACACAGAGTTTGAATAAATATGTAGGGAGACGTAGTTATGTGCCACTCGTGTGGTAGTTCGTCAACGAAAACGATTTTAAATCGAAATGCGTTGATTAATGATTTAGAGGGGGTGTGGAGGAGGCTTTAAGTAGTTGAATACTGTATAGGGAGCTTAAGTGTAGGTACTTGTTCTCTAAGAGGGAAAATTCTCTTATTGACAGAAGGGCTAGAAGTTTCTTAGTTTCGTTCTTTTTTGACCTGTCTTTCAGACTACCACACATGACTGTAGTACTTTTCATGCAGAAGTTTTGGGTGAAGCTGAAAGTGGGATCGCTATCAAAATCCAGACATCGTGTTGCAATTCAAAGTCCTATAGGTGGGTCGTAAATTTCTTAGTGAGATCTTTAATAGATGCAAGGTAACGCTGTGCTACGTTCATCACCATAGAGACATATCAGATCTCTGAAAACGAAAAGAGTAGAATCCTCGACACTTGAATTTGAGCCCCATTTACCAATAGAAACGAAAAGTGACAAAATCTCTTCATTGGCGCTACGACAGGAGAGAGAAAGACGGCTTGATATTGGGCACGGAAAAGTCGGCGCAGGAAAAAGAGTTTGTCACTGTCAGCAGAGCATGCATCGGAGGAACTGATACCGCGAGGCTTATGGTGGCAAAGCAAATGACCCTTCCAACAGGTGCATAAATGAGGAGGAGGAAGAAATACCCCTCTACTTGCTCATTAACTGCCGGTACACGTATCTACAGTCGCCAATAAGAAAGCAGACTCTTTAAGAGTATACTTCTTCGACGAACTTGCATATAGCGCCGAGATGAAATTAGAGAAATTCGTCCAGAATTTTATCGAACGAGGTTGCTTTAATTTCATTCACGTACTCCTTGTTTTGGATAACACCATTCTAGATCAAGCGCTCTAAAGTCTGACATACATAATTTCTATGAGCAGGAAGCGGAACTTTGGTCCTCTGTTTGTCTCGATCCAAAAGTCAGGGAGTAATAGATCGTCTATGTGACACTAGGCTTTTTATAATTGTTTATAGAGCCCGCTGTGGCAACTTGGTTGCAAAAATCTATCCATAAGTCCAGAACCCGCAGAGTTAGTCTTGAGATTGCAGTCGAGAATGCATTTCATCCCTCATGTAAGGATTTTTTGGTCTGAATCGGAATAGGTGGCATTCGATAAGTTGATATTTACTCAGTGTAGCACCTATCACTCGGACGAGAGGTTAAGAGGCTTAAACTCACATAACTGGTAGAACAAAGTTGTCAAACAGTCCTATATAATAAGACTGATTCAGCCGCTGAACTGAATTCGGAGGAGCATTTTACATAACCAAACCACCGAAGTCAAAATGTCGACCGCTCTATTCAGAGTGGAAGCTTCTCAGAATTGAGATATTTTTTACTTTGTTCATTCTTCCAGAGGTAACCAGCTGTTTATATGCCCTTGACTTACATTGTGAACTTTCATTGAAAGCTGGGCCCCTTCTTCCATATTTTGACTTCTCCAGGTTTTAGTTAGTTAAGCTACATTCTAAAACATATTGCGCTATTGCAATTCCTTCGAAATAAAACCGAAACTCGATGAGTACCGCCGTGTCCAGAAGACTTTAAACTACTCCAGTCTCCATTTAATAGCTTGGGCGAAAAAACAACTTCACAGAGAACTTTCCTATGTTGGGTTCTTGGACATGTAGGCATACAAAGAAACGAGCATGTGCCTAGATGCGGTTCTGAGTTGGACATAAGCGAGACAGACAAGTTCTCAAGACCTTAGCGAACGTCCTCATAAATAAGCTCGGGTAAAGATGGAACAACACCTTATAGGACAGTGGTCAGGCTATTATTATGGGACCTAAATCACATTCTTCGTCGAAGGAATACTGACTTTCAGAAGTTGCAGCCACGAAGAAATATAGGATTCTTCGAAGGCTTAGTGAAGATTGATAAACAGGTCCGAGTCCGAGTGCGACTTTAGGACAATTCTTTCGCAGTAGATTCTCTAAAAAAATGCAGTAGATTGAATTTTTTTGTAGTCGAAATTTGTTTAAACAAAACTAAGGTAAATAATATAAACAATAATAAATAAACAAAAGCGAATACATATTTAAACAAAAATTAGATAATTTCATTAATTTCAATAAAAAATAAAAAATAAATAAATATTTTGGCGGGTCTGTGGGACCCAAGGCCTAGCTTCTCACAACCATTCGTTTTGTGTGGGTTTTCAATTTTTGGGACGAATGGAAGGGATCTACAATTTTACGCCGAGTCCAAACGGCTAATTGAGAAGCTCTTTCATGACAGTTTTACTCTCGGATGTTTATCAGACGTTCGCGAGAGCTGGCGCAGTGGAAAAAAAACCTTAAGATGACATTAAAAACATCAAAATTAAATACAGCTTTTAGTTTAAAAGTAAAATAGTTAAGTACATTCCTGTGACAGTTGACAAGTGGCGAATGTACGATACATATTTGACAAAAAACTGGATAATTTATTCGATGGGAATGCGATAAAATAAATAAACGAAATCAGTTACAAAAAAAAATAAAAAAAAAACAAAAAATGCAATGTAATGAAATTTTAAATTCAAAACAGAAAAACAGTAACAACAAAAAAAGAAAACAGAAATCAAACTAAAGTATTTGGTAAGTTACCAATTAACGCGTAATAAAGCCAATGCTTAAAGTTTTTAAGAAAAACGGATCTAACTCGTCTCTAACTTGAAGGCAGTAAAAGCCTGTTTACATGCAAAACAATAGCAAATTCAGTCACGTAGATGCGGTAATTCATCCCCTGAGTTTTATCAGTACATTTAAATTTCGGGAAATACTACTGCAATTGCAGCAAAGTGGCATGTTATAAGTTTAACCATACAAAAACTGAAAGGGTTATCACAATGGGCCTTCAACTCAATAGCTTTTGGGTGAAATTGCATATTGATTTATGAACTTTCCCTCTGTCCTAACATAACCTTCTTCAAATCTGCAACATTTTAAAAGACTTCTGTGATACCCTCAAGTCTTTCTTGGTAGGTTCTGAGAGTAAAAATCCAGCATAGTCGGTAGGCTTCACTTGAAAACAGCTTTCCGGTTCCACTTTAGTAGATTTGTCAAATTTTGTAGATTATATCACAAAACTGACTTTCTATAGCTTGTCACTGTTTTGCACTTAAAACGATGGATCTTTTAAACTCAGAACCCCAATTATTTCCGCTTTAGCAACTTCATATCTATAATCTGATTTCGAGGTTCTAATCTTTCAAAAGAAGGTTGTTTTTGTTGATTTCACTCCATAAAAGGTACTCCTACCACCCTTTAAGACAATGGGGTCACCCTTTTCGCAATAGCAAACCCCTATGTCACCTAGCACTGAAGTCATCCATCAAGAATGAAGAGAATCAATGTCTGCCAACCTTTCATATCAGCTTCATCTCGGAAATATAATTTCTACTTTAGTCTCGGTGTGTAGATATACCTCCACAAGATCTAGAGCAGACCTTTCAAGCTCAACCCTATAGATCGAAACTTGTCCTCATAACACTCCCATACTATACCTGCCAGCCTAAGACTTGACCACCGTACTGAAGCAGACATTATAGGTATGCTAGGAAACCCCTTTAACAGAATTTAGGCTTTTTTTGTGACCCAAGAAATGTTCCTTGTGCTTGATCTAAGTCGATACCGATGTAGAGAACCCCCTTAGTCCAAGGGTTTTTGCATTAAGTTCAGTTGTCGAATCGAGACTAGAAGTATGGCCCACCGGTGTCCTTTCGGGCTATCTACGCCCACCCAGAGTGTTTTCAGGTCTATACAAAAATCACCACAGCGACTGCTTTCCATTTTTTTATTAGATAATTTTTCTACTTAAAAACATTAATGTGCTTCCGTATCGTCTTCATCATGACCTCCGCCTGAGGGTTCGTCGAGTCCCTTAAGAGGGAAATGACTTCCCCAATGCCATTTGGTGGCTTGCCCTGATCAGTGTCGGCCGCTATTGCGTACAGAGTCCCCGCACAGGCTCCGCGTTTCCCCTCCCAATGTTCCGGACTTGGATCTAACCTAGAATTAGAGAAAAAACATTTTCAAAACTGACCATTAGCACTCGCTTAAACCTACTTTTCGAGCATATCGAACGCCTTGGCCGACACCCAAAACTCTGCGCACTTGTAGCTCTCGTTCGCAATCAGCTGGAGCAGGAGAAATGCCTCGGAATTGGTGTCACGGGTGATGAATAGATTCCACGCCTAAAACGGTTAGTTGGTGGAACTGGTCACTCGAACCCCACCCACCCTATAGAAAACTCACCTGTTCGGGATGTCCGGCGTGTATATGACACTTGGCCAGCACCATGCAGTACGTGTGCTGGTTCCGTATGTCCACGTCGGTAATGTGCACCAGCAGCTCCTCCGCCTCTTTGTAGTAGCCAGTCGCACACTTGGCCTGAGCGTAATTATAGTTGAAGGTGTCATTGTTTACGAAATAGCTTCGAATTGAATTCATGTAGACGAGGACCTCCTCGAATTGTCCGTACAAAAAGAAAGCCGACGCCATACTCTGTCGGCCCGGTATTGTGTCACATTCAGTCGACGAGCTGCCAACCAAATGCAGATTCTGTTGCGCTGTCTTGATGTGCTCCTTCTACAACACACACACACAAACAGACACATGAAATAGGTATCTAATATAAGAGCCAGATTGCATACCGAACCCAGTTGCTGGCCGAGCGCCGCATGCACCACCCCCTTGAGGATATACTCGTGCGGCACAGTCGGCTGAATTTCCTTCATCAGGCTGTGCGCCTCCTGGACATCGCCATTGCGCAAATAGTAGATGGCCAAATTTAATCGTGCCTCCGGCACTATATTTAACAATGCCGGAAACGTTTGCATGGCGCCCTCGCCATTCCGGAACACCACCACGTTGTGTTTGATGAGGTCCGCACCGAACGTCCCATTGTCGGCGATGTTCTTAATCTCCTGCTCCGCGACACGTCCGTTGAACAAACGAAACCGATTGCATGCCTTCAAATTGATGGCAATTGTACTGTCCGGATGCTTGGCCAAATAGACGTCCAACACTTCCTGCGACATGTCGTAGTAGTCCAGCTTGTAGAAGCACAGTGCGAGGTAAACATTCAGTGCCAAGTAGTCCCTGCAAACAAACGGAAAAGCAAACGCAAATTGCATATATACAAGACCCGGAATGATAGACGTTGATATAGGCGTCATCGTTGTCGTCGGTGCTTACTTGTTATCGAGCAGAATCCTTTTGTAGATATCGATTGCCTCCTGATAGTGTGCACGGAGGTAGTGCAGAGAGGCGAGGCTCAGTTGGTCCTCGACGACATCCTGCAGAGATTCATGCAGCGCCATTAAGTGTTCTTCGTTGTTGAACTTGTGCGCCAGGTGAAAGAGCAGACGCACCTTCAGTTGGGTATTCGGGATGTGTTCCATCATTTGGTGGGCCTCCTCGTACATGCCCAAATAGAACATGCAAACGGCGACATTCAGGTCGACATCGGTGGCGTTGAGCAGTTCCAGGGATTTGATGGTCTTGTACTGGTCCAGGGCCTGTTGGTAGTCGCCCAGGTGGAAGCTGCAGAAGGCGATCCATTGGTCTGCCAGGCGTTTACGTTCGTCGTCATCTTCTTCGTTGCCAAACTAGAAAGGAGAGGACTGACAAAAATGTTTAGAAATTAGCTGTGCTTACCTCGAGGAAAGCCCGGGCGCCGGTGTAGTCCCGCTGCAAAATGAAATCCTCGAGTGTGGGTAGGGACTTTTTCGCCTGCTGGACGGTGGTCGCGCTTTGAATGTGCCGCGAGTTGGCCGAATCGGTCTTGCCGCGGGAGAGAATCTGCAGGAGATTTGTTGTATCAAATAGGGAACAGTAATAATTATTGAAAGTCTTGCCATAATTTATTTTTTGTGTCCTTGCTAATCGGTGATGATAAACTCAAATGGGAAAATTGTTTGTTTGGACTCTTCGAAATGTGTTGTCGATTGTGGTTACTAGAGTGATGGCGCATGCGGTTTAAGGGTGGTTGTGTTTGGTTGCTATGAAGTTGCATACTAATTGCTAAAGGGCAAACAAGAGTGGAGTTACATTTTGACAGCACGACGACAAAATGTGACAGACGAAACTATACGAGAAGGGAGATTTTGGGCATCGGTGTGATTTGTGGTAAGAAATAAGACACTCCGTCGATCTTAACTGCGCCATCTAGTTTAGGGAACGGTGCTTGTTTCGGCATTTGATTTGTTGTTAGACTAATGCTAGTTAGATAAATCTAGAGTTAGAAAAGTTAGAAAACAAGAAATTAAGATATACCTACTGAAAGTTGGAATGATTTTCTTACATTAAGAAGAACATAAGAAAATCATAAATTATGAAGTACCTAGGAATGATTTTCTTGCATTAAGAAGAAAATAAGAAAATCAGAAATTATGAAAGTAAGAAAGTAAGAAAATAGCAAAGTAAGAAACCTGGAAAGAAAATTTGTAAGAAAGGAAAGTAATTAAATACGAAATTGGGAAAGTAAGAAAGTTAGAAAGGAAGAAATTAAGAAAAAAAATTGACTTGAGTAGGAAATCAATAGAGTCTGAAAGTAAGAAAATGATTTTAAGACGATTCTAGATATTTATGCCAGCGAGTTAATCATTTGAGCTTTTTTTTCAATCTTTCTTGACAAGTAATTTGCACGGAATAATCATTGTAAAAATGCATTTATGGATTTTAGACAAATTTATTGGTTTCTGGGCCAACTTATTGCGGGATAGAATTTACACTTCAATATGAGCATAAGTAGATATGTATGATGACGATCCAGCGATAGGTTTGTTTCTAAAAGTCTTTAAAAAGAGAGGTCTCAAATCGAATTACAGCAACATTTATGTGGGATGGGGACTAACACACAACACATTACCCTACGACGATTGACACGACAACGGGAAAGAATAAGCGTCCCTCATCTTTTTTTGCGTTCTTTCTTTTACACCACAAGCGACGCACAATTTTAAAAGGGCAGTTGAAGCAAATCACTCGACCTGACCAGTCGCCACTTGAAATCGTAAAACCAATTTAATCATGTAGTAGTATATTGCATTCTGTAATAAAAATAACCACTGAATTGTTTAAAACCAGTCTACTGTTTTATTCGGTTAATAAGGAACTCGAAATAAACTAAATGTGATCGAATATGTCAATAATTAGAGGAAGCTTTGTAAACACTTAATTGTAGGTTAAGTCACAAGTTAAAGAAAACAAAAAATAAAGAAGAATTTGTGAAGAGAATGGGGTGACAAGATTTGTTTCCTTAGATGAATTTTTTGCTTTGTTTTTTTTTTTCAAAATGTTAAAAAAGTGTTAATTTATATTTTGAAAACCTAAAATTATTCTGTAGATGTATACGGCTGTTGTGCGACCTATACTGACATATGGCAGCTTAGTATGGTGGCAAGCCACGAACAAGTCATCCAATCTTAAGCTTATGACAAAAATACACAGAATGGCATGTATAGGAGCAACCAGCGCAATAAGGACAAAACCTACTGCTTGACTACAGGCAATCCTCATGGAAAAATTTGCAGTTAAAAGTGCCCTAAGAATTAGCCAAACCAGAGTTGGAAACCTTATAGACTGGGGCACGAGCAGATTCTGGATATTTACGTGGCGAACACTGCCACCTCTGACTACACGTCTCCCACATGGACTATGACACTATGAGATACCATTCTCCTGCTATTTCGCCAGCAGAGACGAATGGGACACAGATAAACCCACAAAAAGGAAATCAATTTCCATCTACACGGATGGATCGAAGATGGACTGTGGTACCGGTGCCGGATCATAGCAGTGTCTTCCAAGCAGAAGTTCTGGCAATCGCCGAAGCTGCCCATACGGTGTCAATGTTGGCAATACCAAAGGACGATATTACCATATTCATTGACAGTCAGGCGGCTATAAAAGCAGTTCCTGCTATTGAAATAAAGTCAAAGCTAGTTCGCCGCTGCCGAGCTTAAGGACCTCTGCTCGCAGCATACCATGCATCTCTGCTGGGACCATGGAGACAGGAACAAAACCGGCACTGAGATGGCTGATGAAATAGCCAGAAATGGATCTGAAATGGATCAAGAGCGGGCGCTTCAGTCGATTAAACCACCCCTCTGCAATCTCCGAGAGAGAGTGGAATATAAGACCCGTATGAAAACCAACAATAGGTGGAAAGAATTAACTACTTGCGAAATCTCAAGAAAGCTATGGCCAGAATATAGTATGAGTCGGACCAAAAAGCTAATGCAGTTTGTTAGAACGGCGATATACAAACTGGTAGGGGCCCTAACAGGTCACAATTTTCTAAGGAACCATACAATGAAACTAAATCGCATAGATGACGACGGACAATCCCCCCGAAAGGGCATCACAATGGGTCCACATGGGCCTAAGTGGGGTACTACAGGGTTCGCTTTGTTGTACCCAGCCATTAACCTTACCTAACCTAACCTAACAATTGAGGAGGTATTATGCAGGTATTTACTGGATTTCAAGAAACTATGGCATCTGTCAACTTCCAATATCTCTGAAATTATTGTACAAGCTTAATATAAGGGTATTTTAAAGCTGTTAGAAGGCTGGTTATCCACGAAGGTAGATTCTTTGCGCTAGACTATGCCACATTCAGTTTTCAGTCCACAAACTTTCTGAAGAGGCTCTAACAGCTCTTCTGCTAAAACGGGTTCCGATCTGTGCTAAAATTCTCTCTGAATCTTATTTAGGTGCCTTCTAATAATTTTTGTTTTGTTCTCGTAGCTCTGTATGCGCTGTAACCATGTAACTGATGACATTAGAGATTGCTTTTGGCTATAGCAGCAGTTAATGGACCTACATCTAAACGAGGAAGTCCATTTGTATCTGGGTTTGTTTACGCATCAAAACTACTCATGCAATCCGGATAAAACTGCATCCGCAGCTAAGAGCGGTACCAGTCTTTAAAAACTCTACGTATACTATCTCGTTTATCTCCTACCTATGCTGACTATTAAGACTGCGAACTATCTTCACATATTTAATGCGAAATTGGCGAAATTTTCCCTATACCTACACTATACACACTTCGACTGAACCGCAATTCATTTACCACCGCACAAAAGCAAACAAAGCCATTTGAAGACTAAGATCAAAACGATGAGTACGATACACATACAAACATATATACGTAGTTTTAAGATGCTTAACTCATTCAGACATCCCGTCGCTACGGAGAAGCAAAACCAAATGCCATTTTGTGGGAGGAAACTTTTGGTTCTCCAGCTTCTGTTCTGCCTTATCGCAGACTTTACAAATCATTACATTTTCAAATCCGATGATTTCCATGCCAACCCAAACAATAGTCAACCGAACACAGCCAAAGACGAGTATAAGGATCCCTATCAAATGGCGTTGCCTTAAATTTATTATTTATTGATTTTGAAAAAGGGTTTGTCTTCTTTTTATTGCGGCTATAGTTTCAGCAACAATCTAGCTACTCCTATTCCTAATTAGGACGAAGTTTAGCAAGACACAAGTTTGGCAAGAGGAGTGCAATTGGGTATGGTGAAAATGGAGTGGGGTAAAAAGCGTTTTCAACTGAAAATCCTTTTGTTTATGAAATTTCTTTCTGGACTTCATACAAGAGCCCACATTCCATGGCAAACGGATTCGATGGAGCATCCTTAAAATTACAAATAAAGCATTTTCTTGTAGGTGCTGTACTAATTGATATTGAACAGGATTTGAAGTGAGATACAAGGGCTTTGGAAGTATCGTTTTAGATATTCATTGGAAGTTTTGAGTTTTTTTTTGTTTCTAGTTTTGCCTTTTGAAAGTTACCTGCTCATCAATTTGGATTGTATCTGGTGTTTTGCTGTTATTGCTGTTGAAAGTTGTAAGGTACTTAAATTGGGTAAAGTTTATCGTGTAGAAAGGTACTGGACTTGTGAGTCGATAAGGAACTTTAAATGCATTTTGATGGAGTGAAGTGTTCGGGAAGTGTCCTTACTGTCTTTACTGAGTTGATGCTTGGAACAATAACTTTTTTGTAGCACTGGTTCGACTCAAGTTCTGCTCTTGTGCATTTTCCTTGCCCGTCACTTAAATATACACCGATGAGGTGTTTCTATATTTTTTAAAGTTTTATATATGTTGCTTTCCTCTTACTAACTTCAAAAGTTGCCGAATTGGAAGCAATAAACGAAAGAAAACAATACGACACACGGTTACCACTTACCACTAATTCATGCGCAAACATTTCCGAATTAAAGACAGATGATATCTAAAAGTATAAAGTTTGCTTATGTCTTTTGAATGAGTTGGCCGATTGCGGCGAAAGAGGCACTATATGTTGCTCCCTGAAAAGCCCTATGATTTAATGAGAAGCTTATAAGGATTTGGTAAGGATTAAGTTTGAGCGTGATGCGTTAACAAATCCGCATAAAAAGAGAAACACTTTGCAAAAAGGCGATTTAACGCAAGAACTATAGCATATCCCCGCTTAATGTTGAATTGGATATCATTCACAGAGTTCCATTTCGCAATCCAAAAAGCCAAAATACTTCGACAACATGGGCTCGGTCACATCAATACTAAGTGGACTAAGTGCTAAGAGGTTTTTTGAATCTCAGCCACCAGGATCGAAATGCGACACTATGAAGACAAATCCATCGGGTATGCCAAATCGCTAGGCCAGGACAAGCAGTGTGCTCGGGATCGCAAAGGATTAAAGATTACTCCTACCTTATGGTAGTGGTAGGGTGAAGCGGTTCCAAGACCTCATTTATCATCAATTCTACAGCTGTTTGCCATTCTTGGCTGGTCATGATATTTGGCGCTCGAACAGTTGAAATATATCTTACCACCGTCTACAATTTACTTATGGACAGTTGACTTGCACGTGAAAAATAGGGCACCTCGTTCCAAGTGCTTTAAATAGTGCCAACTTCATGCTTGATCGTCACTAACTGTGGACTTGCTTCTCAAAAAATATTACTTTCAGTCTCTCAAGACATTTTAAGACGCAGATCTAAATTTTAAACGAAGCTTAATAGAAAAATGAAGCCTTGTTCAGCAGTGCATAGTCCTGCTCCCTTTTGGAAGACTACAGAAAGTGTAGAAACTATCGCACCTATTTAAATTTTTCTGTTTTTATATGAACAACGCTCTTCTGAGACTTCATTATTTAGGACTTGGAGATGAAGTAACAGGACTATTCCGACTCAAACAAAAGATTGTCAATTTAAGTGGGTGAAATGAAGTGCAAGATTTGGTGTTACACTACTTTCGTCATTGATAGCTGTAATGCGTATATTGATACACTCTTGTTATGGAACTTGCCCAACCCTGCAAATCGTCGGCTTTTTCGAGGACCTAGAAGAGCTTACTGAAAGACCTATAAATAACCTGCTTAAATTTGTAAATACCTCGGGATGGCTCGCCAAACCGTAGGTTTTTCATTGGATCTAAGTGTGTGGCACAACATGTTTAACATGTCTCATTAACCCACTAACCTAACCTTCCAATCTATTAGACGAGCACCATCATCACATACCACTTAAATTTAGATTTAGATTACTTGGGTCAGGTGTGTCAAATATTAGATATTGAATTATATTTTTAAAGTATAACTTGCTAGTGTCATGAAGTACCATGAAGTATCATGAAGTACATATAATTACTTTAACATGCACAAAAACATAACTTAATATATGATCTCTTTCTTAACACATTGTATTAGTATTATAAGTAACTAGCGGACCCCTTGCACACTTCGTAGTGCAAAATAGAATAACAAAAAAATCAAATTCAAATTCATTTAAATCAGTGATAAATACTTTTTATTGTAGTGCTTTGTACACAATACTTTTGGTTTTTCCGTTTTCGGTGTTAATATACGGACGCAATCCTGGTTAATCCAGCGAATTCAAAAATTCTGTTGGATAATTCACAACATATTTTTCATTAGTAACTGTATCCAGACTTGTACAAAACCAAGTCTCCAGGAATCGTGGATTGTTTAATTCTCTGCTAGCAGCAGAATTGCTCTATCACTTAACCGCGCATGGCATTTAAACTGTTTTGCTATGTTAGGGAAAGCACTTTCAATCAATTCCCCTTTTGACAGTATAAAACGGCAAAAATCATTTGGCAATGTTATTAATCCAATTTCATCAACTGGAATCGCACCGTTTCTTATTTTCAGCAATTGCTTAGAGAATTTTTTATCAGATGGATCATTATGCAACTGAACACAACCGTTGATAGTAAGTTTCCATGACAACAAATCTTAATAAATATAAAGACTGTAAGCAAACTTCATCAGCAGTTTTAAATCTAGAGATGACGGGCAATGTTTGTCTGAAATCGCCTGACAATAAAAACAATGCACCACCAAATAACTCTGAGTTTTCTCGTACATCTTTCATTGTTCTTTCCAAAGCTCAACAGGTGCCATTGTCCAATTTTGACCAATCTTCGCAGGAATACTCCTGTGCCATTACCTAAGAATGTGTGTAAATTTGATCTCAATCGAATCTGTGGTTTTCGAGATATAAGATTTTCAATGCATTTTTTTGTATGGGAGGTGCCACGCCCCTATAACTAATGAACCAATACACCTACAAAGACCGTATATGCCTACAAACCATGGTATTAACGTCACCATTCTTGGGAAGTTTTCAGAATCAAAATCGGTTCACGGATTACAGAGAACATTGGCGACAAACACAATTTAACTTATTTTTATATAGAAGAGAAGATAAAAGTTAGTTGCACTTCAACTGTTTTTCTGGTGTGTAATACTCCTTTTTCTTCCAGTAACTTAACAAGGTGCAATCAAGCGACCATATAACTGCCCTATTGGCCATATGACCCTATTGTGATTCCATCCAATTAGATCTTCATCATGATACCGTACCGAAACCGTTCGTCATCTGCCTCAAAGAAGAGCTTATACCTAGATGGTGTTGAGGTTATCTGATTAGGAAGTTACAGTGACACAAAATATGTTTTGGTGATTCTTTGTCCTCGTTGCATATTGTGCAAGTTTTATCTTAGGTGAAGTGAGGAACCCTGTGACTATCTACGAATCTGACTCATATAGTTAGTTTTTTTTTACGTGTTAAATGTTTTGTATGAACATTTTGGCTCGTCTGTTACCTTCAGTTTGGGTTAAGTAATGAATGGCGTCATTTTCAGCCAGGTTTCAGCACAGCATTTTGCACAGAATGGTCTTGACATCATGAAGATCCGATGCCGATCATTTTCTGGGTAGTATGTCTCCAGTTCATTGCCTAGTTGTCCGCTGTGTCCTGTATAAGTGATTGAAGGCTGTCCCATACCTACTATTTCTGACGTTACGAGTATTACAGCTTTTTATAGCTAGGAGAGCGGCTTTGCTGTCAGAGAGAATATATAAATTCCCAGTTTTAGCGATTTGGCAAAGTAGCCTTGAAGTTTTTTGCCAATATGCTGGAGCTGTGTATACGACAAATTGGTCTGACTGTGTAGCGCCACATACCCCAAATCTTACTATTCAGATTTCTGCTGATTCACAGAGAGATCTTGGCTTAGTCTGTGTGAAGAGTTCCAAGTGCGTTCTTCATCCAGTGTTAAACCCAAGCATTTGACTTCTTTTGAAAATTTTATTGTTTTACTAAGCAGAGTAGGTTTTTGACGGCGCAAGGTCGTGAGAATTTTTCAAAATAGGTAAATTTTT
Source organism: Cheilosia pagana (assembly GCA_936431705.1). Taxonomy (NCBI): domain Eukaryota; kingdom Metazoa; phylum Arthropoda; class Insecta; order Diptera; family Syrphidae; genus Cheilosia; species Cheilosia pagana. The sequence continues at coordinate 12,069,391 of OW386166.1, read as the reverse complement.
CTTAGAAACAAAAATTAATACAAAAACATATATTTAAATTTAGTTTCTAAAAAAAAAATCTAAAGTTACTTTCACAATTCGCGCGAACTTTTCAAAATAACTCTAGAATTTTTCTTAGTCCATTATGGGCTTTTGGCTGTGGACTTATGACCTGGAGCCGTTTTTGACAGATTTTTCCTATTTCCCCTTTTTATAAAAGCAACTATTGCGCTCTTTGAGTCCGACGTCGAGTCCTCTCTGTAGAAGTTCCGAGATTATTACTTCGAATTTTCCTTCGATTGGTATCGGAATGTCACAAGCGTATCTTTGGGCATATAAACCGTCACTGCTACTACAATGGATCATAAAGGGTTTTCCAATATGAGGTGTTATTTTGAATAGCCCGCTATTTTGGTAGCTGTCACTTTTGAAGCTGTTATTTTTTGACATTTGACAAGTAGAAACTACGCCATTACTAACACCATCCTGGAGAATTCTTTTGCATCCGCTGATTCTGTCACTACGTATAAGTTTTAGATGGATCTAAATACTTCAGCATTTTCAGTTTTGTCAAAAGCTCCTTCGACTCTAAAGGCTCCAACTCCGCCGAATCTCGCATTTTCTGTCGTGGGCAGTGACGCAAAAAAAAAAAGGTCCCCCCACGTTTATCCAAAGCGTATAAATCGTCCATCTTAGTTAGCAGACTTTTACGAACTTTCAAGACTCTAAATCCACCTCTTATCATCTTTGACAGCTGATTAACAAATTTCAAAAAAGTTTAGCTGCGACAAAAAGGAAGCCAACAAAAAAAAACACTGTGAACCTGTTAGCGAATTGCAACTTTTCCATTTTCGTCTAGAAAGTTTGATTTTTTTCCTTGTTCCCACCCAAAGGGACACAAAATTCCATTTAACAAACGCCGCCGCACTCACCTAATGGCTGTTCCACCTTTTATCTCCATCTCCAACCGTTCGCAGGACCAACAAAAAACAAAGTAAACTCTTAATTTCTATTTTTAATTTGCGTGATTATCTTCCACTTAAACGATACCCGCTCTCATAGACAATCTTGAAAAATATATGTATATTCAGATTCACCCTCGCGCAGCTCCTTGAACAACTTAAGGCGGTGTAAACGGAAAATAACTCGTAAGAAAACTCTCAAATTCCATTAAGGATAATAAATTTTGTAAGTGATATAGCAACGGAGAGGAGAAAGTTTGCGCAAACATTCCTCCGGAGGGAGGGGGGCTCCTCCTGCTGAGCCTGCCATAAGTTTTGCACACATTCCTCGCACATGGATATTGGTATTGGTGTGTGTATAGATACATACACTTTCGGCGTTTCTACTTAATTGCCTTGCACATTGCATACACCTTTTCGGGTAAATCCTTTTTCCTTAATAATTTCCCAATTTGCGAGAGCGAAACTCCTTTCGAACGGCTGCCGAACAAGACGACAACGATGAACGACTGCTTATTAAAAAGTTTTTCCCTCATGCAAAGTGTCTCTGCATCGTGGAAAAGGAGACAAAAAAAAACAGTCTCCTATGACGGTGGTATGGGTTGCTACTTGCAAGTTTTCCAACTTCCGACTGTGAGATTGCATTCACCAAATATAATGAAGTTGTTTTCATGTATATCCTCAAAGGAGCTGGCCTGGAATTTTACGTTTTACTTAAAAATTTCACGAAAATTGTATTCTCCTCGCAAACAGGAGTTAGTAGAGTCAAAGAGGAGAAAAAATCACCAAGGAGATGTCCAATTTGACAGATATGGAGGCGAAGCTGTGCGACTCCGTAAGGAAGAAGTTTGAGAGCGAAGGAGTTCTGGACAAGATCAGATGTCAATTGCAGTCACGTTTGGTTGCCATGATGCGTGGTGGCGGGGCTGTTCATACGGAGCGGGAGAATGCCAAACTGGATGCAAGGACCGAGTTATTGAATCAGTTGATTATGGAGTACCTCCATTGGCATGGGTTTAATTATTCAGCGGAGATGTTCGCCATGGAGACTGGCGCTGCGAATGCAAGTCCAAATCGTGATTTGCTCGAAGCAGCCTTGGGTGGATTTCAAAGGAAGGAGCTGCCCATTTTGCTGGAAATCGTATTGGGCCTGTGGCGGAAGGAACAAGGCGACGGTAACCAAGGGTGATATTGTTTAGAGCGAAATAAAATTCGATTGATGTAGAGTTTTGAGTTTTGTCAGAAAAAAAACGGCAATTGGAGGTTGCCCCAATTAAAATTCAGTGGACTCACTTTCTCCCACTGTTTCTTAGAAAATACTCACGTTCCTTTCCATAGAAATAGAACCCGACGTTCAAAAAGCGATCTAGCTACTTCTATGACGATCACCTGAAGAGGAAGCTTCTAAGGCCTGTAGCTGCCCATCAATCAAAAGATTATGAGACTTGCCAACGATTCAACAATTGAACAATTTGTCGACGCTGAAATTTCGCTCTTCTTCTTATCGGGCTCCCGACCCGTGAAGAGTTTCTACCTGAGACACTGCAGTCCATCCTGCACGATCCCGGGCATGTTTTGAAACGGAGGTTCGGTCTTCCTTGTCTTCTCGAAACTAGTTGCTGGGATTCCAAGGTCCTCTTAGCCGGAGCATTATTGTCCATTCGCTCGATGTGGCCGAGCCAATGTAGTCGACGTCTTTTGGCTTTTTGGACTACATCCACATCTTGGTACAGCTCATAGAGTTCGCGGTTGTATCTTCTCCTCCATTCGCCCTCCTCGCACACAGGACCAAAAATCCGCCGAAGAATTTTTCTTTCGAAAGAGCCCAGTATAATCTCTCCCTTCTTGCCTATGGTCCAGCAAGATAAGGGTCTTGTAGAGCACACATTTCGTCCTTCGAGTTAGGAGTTTTGAACCCAGTTGTTTTGCCAAACCGAAGTAGCAACGGTTTCCTAGGGTAATTCTTCGCCGGATCTCTACTATAGTGTCATTCTCCTTGCCGAAATCCGGTGCATGTTTGAAATAGTTCGGAGGAGCTACCTCCAAACTGCACGCTACAACGCGTGTTTTTTTAGCGTCACGCGACACAGCTGAATAAGTTTTGCCTTCACTCATGTGTGGATTTAAAGATCTTCCGGGCCGGCGCGTTTGTGTCTATTCGCTCTGCATAACCTAACCATCTCTGGCTAGGTCGATGTCGCTGTCCTCCTTCATATCCTCCTCCAATCTCCGTCTATGCAGACGGTACCAAAAATTAATCGAAAAATGTTCCGCTCAAAACAACCAAGAGTTACCTCATCCCCTTTGTATAGAGTAGGTACATGGCTCTGCGTCGTAGAGCACGACTGGGACGATTGGGGTCTTATAAAAGGTCACTTTAGTTGTTCGAGACTGCTGTCCTCTATTGCCTTCTTAGCCCAAAGAAACAGCGATCGGCAAGAGTAATTCTACGTTTAACCTCAGCGCTGGTGTCGTTGTCTGAGTTCATAGCGGAGCCTAGGTAGACAAAGTCCTTTACCACCTCAAAGTTATATCTGTCGTGACATTCTGTCTGAGCCGTCGGTGTTGGGTGCCCTTTTTAGTTGATAGCATATACTTCGTCTTGCCCTCATTAACCGCCAAACCCATCTTCGCCGCCTCAGTCTCAATACTCACAAACGCGCCATTTACATCTCACTGCGTTCAGCCAATTTTGTCAATGTCGTCGGTGGACTTTTGAAAGATCGATTTTGCTCTTGATAACCTAGAGTTGGTGGCAGAATGGAGAGTCTACCTAAGAATCTTACAACTAATAATGGCTAAGAGGGGCTTTAAAAATGAACGGTCCATTCAAGAGCAACCATGCCAGAGCACTGGATGTTCAAATGATGTTGTCTCTTGTCTTCGGTTCTTTAAGCCCCCAGGTTACTAAAAAGTAAAAATAGTTTTCTGAACATTAAGTTTGTGTTGAAAAGGCATACAAGGTTTAGTTGGAAGAGAGACTAGAGTTGCTCAAGAGCCCAACGAGGAGAAGGGGAAAACATCGTCTTGGTACGAAGACATGGAGCGGATGGCGCGATAGAAGATTTTGGGAGATTCTTCTTCCGGAAAAAAACCAAAATGTTAAAAGTTCATATTTTCAATTCATCCAGGTTTATAACTCTATTAGCGATATCTCAGTAGCGCGCAAGCCAATCTCATAAACGACCCTAAGTCTTTTTTTCCGATTATTGTGAATAGCCCGCTATTTCGATAGCTGTTACTTTTGAAGCTGTTATTTTTTGATATTTGACAAGTAGAAACTACCCATTACTAAAAATGAAACGATACACGCTTCAACAACTCATTGAAATTATAAAAATTCACTACGAAAATGGTAAAAATTTTGCAGTCACAGTTCGCAAAACTAAAGCATTTTTGCGTCGTCGTGAAGCACCTTGTCGGACCGCAATACAGAAATTGCTGGCAAATTCGAGCCGTTGGGACAAGTAAGTGATGTGAAGAATAAAACCCGTGCACGTAGCTCAAGAACAACTGAAAATATTGCTGCTGTAGCCCAAAATGTTGAAGAAAACCCAGGTTTGTCCATTCCTCGTCGTTATTTGGAATTTAGAGATGATTAATGATTTTTTATGGCCGGAGTTGGATGGCATTGATCTGGACAACGTTTACTTTCAACAAGACGGCGCGCGCTACGTTCCACAGAAGCAACGAAATCATTGATCTTTTACGGGAAAAGTTTCCGGACCGTGTTATCTCTCGCAGATGTGATCACAATTGGCCACTGAGATCTTGTGATTTAACACCTTGCGACTTCTTCCTTTGGGGCCACGTGAAAGATAAGGTCTACGCCAACAGCCCAGCTTAGATTCAAGACCTCAAAGATGGAATTCGTGAGTCTATCGAGGACATAGGGCAGCAACTTTACGATTTTGTTATGGAAAAGGATATGGTCCTGTAAGCGTGGTCGTGGTGGCCATTTTGCTGATGTTGTTTTTCATTATTAACGGCATACCTTCCTCTTGATTCTGAAATAAATATCCGATCATTTATCTCAAAAAATGACATTTTTCTTGGAATATCAAAATAACACCTCCTTGGAAAACCCTTGAGGAACAAAGGGACATAGCAGACATTATCTTTATTCTCTCCTCTCAGGCTCCATCGACTGCATGTCTCTTAACAACTCTATCTCCTTTTCGACTACCTCCTTTAAATTGGATCTCCTTCACCATCCCTGTTTAAGTTTTTAGTTTTAAGCCATTATCAAAGCTTGTATCAAGTCAAATAAATGGAGGTCCTGCCCCCACCAAAATTAAAATTCTGCTCTTTAAGATTTCTTTAGATAATTGAGATCTCCGTAAACAACAAAATCCTCAACTGAACCTCCTCGATATTGTTGCTATCAAGAGTCACGTCTGTTTATTAAGAAACATGATAGTACAGGGATATTGGGCAGCGCTAAGTAATTTCGCAAGCTGCCAGTCTAAAATTGATTATTGGTATGGCCGAATAAAATCAGCATACCACAGAAGTTGAGCAGCTTTGTTGAAGATAGTGACTTCCATGTTGATACCTGCCCTGTGCTATATCTCAGAGAAAATGAGGATATTAAGAAACATGATCGCGCATCTCCTTGTTGAAATCCGTCACATGTTTCAAATAGTTCGGAGAAGTTTTACTATAAACAGTTGGATCAGTTTTGCCGTGATCAGAGCCCTTACTATGAATGCATACAGTTCCGTTGAAGTCGATGAAAAGGTGGTGAGTCGTCGGTCTTTTCGCCTCAGTGTGTACATTTTCTCTAGAGAAGATCTGGGGAGCCGAAAGCAAAACTGTTATTTGCAAGCAAATCGGCTTGAAAAGTTGGTTAGGATCTTATAGTAAGGCGGCCTGTGTTAAGTGCCCATTCTTATAGTAAGTTACATGATATCAAATTGTCCTTAAATTTTCTTCAAACAGTCATAAATGGAGAAACACGCTATCAAAGTTTGAAAGAGAAACCCTTCATATGAAGAACCTTCCTCAGACTTACCCGAATGTCTCCTTCTCAACAGAGAACTTGAGCGTCACATGAACGCAGCCTCCACCAAAACGTGACGATGCGATTTCGTAGCCAAACACGATTGCCAAAAAATACACCCAAAGCCGCCCGTTTCAACGACATCCAGAGTGCGAGTATCCCCAAATCGAACACAGTGTACGGGATCGCTCATCCGACGCCAACAAAACCCAAGTCACTAAAGTGAATCCAAAAACAAGCAAACACGTTGTAATCTGTGGGAATTGTTTAATATTTCCCAACCATATGAGTATCGTCCGCCCACCAGGTTACCATAAGGGTGGGTGGTTGCTGCCGCAACCCTCTTCGGGATAGATATGACCAGATGACATGTAAAGGAGCATGTTCTTGCCCTAAAATCCAAAAATGACCACTTAAATTGTTATAAACAAGGCGGCTGGTGATGCTTTTGTTTCTGTTAGTGCTCCCGGACGGGTGCTTCTGATCTGATTCATGACACAAACTCACTTTAAGTGGAATCACCATATTAAAATGAATGTCATCCTTGCTGTGTTTTTGTCTTGGACAGTGGTCGGTCACTCCCCCCCTCCCTACGCCTCCTCATGCCATTCTTTGGTTTCGTCCTTGTTTGCATGATAGCAACGACTACGACGACGACGACGACGACGATGATGATGATGATGTTGCCCGTATTTATGCATGTCAAAGCAGATATCTTGTGTCCTACATAAAAAGCAGAAACAGAAGGACTTGTCTCTGTAGGTGTTTGTGGGGGACTAGGAACAGGATTCTTCGAATGACCACTCAACGATAAGATGTGTGTGATGTTATGTCATGTTCCATGTTCAAATCGGCCATCAGAAAGGAAGACATGCGTTCGCCGCCTCGAGGGTGGGGAGCATTTTTGAATGCCACGTGACAATACGAGGTAGGACTCGGAAGAGATTGATATTTTGTTTATTGAGGGACGTTCATCCTATTTGGTGTTTCTTCTTTTGTCTGTGCAAGGACATCTTTGGACCCCCCCCCCCCTCGAGATGACAGAAGACAGAACCTTGTTCGTTCGATTTACAATTACAAATTCAAAAGGACATGTGGGTGGGGAAAAACTGAGTTCCTCTTCTCGGGTGTGCATCTTTGTATAGTATTTTGGACAAGGTGTGATCTGATGTGATGTCCTTTTCCTTTTCAAATGCTGGGATCCCGGCAATCTAATTGGATTTGTGGCCATTTTCGGTTGAGGAGCATCTCTCGAGGAATTGTTATGGTTCTTGTTCGACGAGCAGCATTTAAGAGAAAAGGACATTTCTTAGAACACACGTAGTTATAAACCGGCCGAAATGAAATGAATCACTTGAAGCTTGTTACAGTTAGTGCGCCTGAATGGCCAAATTTGGAAGTTTAGATAATTTTTCGTACAGCAGCTGGCACCTAAACCGGGCGGGGGACATGTTGTCGATTTGAAGATCCATTACGGAGGGCAGTTGTTGCCCTGTGGCAGGGGGCCGGCCTTCTGCTTTTTGATTGTTGATGAAGTACGAGTAGTTTTGGTTTGGCTGGGATGGGGGCAAATTTAATTACACCATTCTGAAGGATATCGGATTGTTGGGATTAAATGGAAGTTTTGTAAATTTGTGTATCTGAGGCCATAATTTTGGGCAGGGAAATCCTTTGATGTACAGCAAGGTACGAGTTCAATGTTCATAGGGGCTTAGTAGCTTTGAGATTAGTACTGGGGTTTGTATGTGAAGGTTCAATAATGGAAACCCGACTTGGTACACCAGGTGGTGTGAGTTTTAAAGGCATTGCTTAAGTAATTGGACTCAAGAATAAAGACTCAATTCTAGGTGCAAACTGTGGATGGGAGAGTTGCCGAGGGAGTTTAAGAAGGGGTATACAATACATGGTAAAGAGGGTCATTTGCGATTGCATTTGTATAGGAGGTGAAGGATTTTTTTGACGGTGTTACAGTCCGGACGGACCTACGACTCATTATCAGACATTCCAAATTGTACATGGATATGTTGGTTAAGATCTAGTTCACAACATGCAATCTCTCATTTACAATGCCGATGTTTAAATCAATAATTTTGCTATTGCTTATCGCTTGCGACAAAATAATATGTGCGGGAATATACTTGTAGAAATTCACCTTTCATTTAGTTCTTTTTTCATAAAATGAGGATTAGATATAATCCCGTAATCAGTACGACAAAAGTGGTCGAAATTCGATCAAGATCAAGGCAACAAAACGCTTTCGATTAACTGCTAATCTTTTTGTATGGGAAATCCTTAACTTCATTGTACCAGTCTTAATGGCGACATATTCCTACGATTTTTTGTTTCTGCACATCTATGGCACAGTACCTTTCGAATGATATAAGTTTCATTCTCCTCATTTCATCATAAATACTTAAAAAGTGCACGGAAACTTTTGATGTTTACGTATTAATATAATTATTATTATTATTATAAGATTCTTTACTTTCTTCTTAATTACACACAGAAAAATATAGCAATGTAAAATTAAAATGAAACATTGTTAATTACAAATAGTTCATTTTCATCTTAGTTCAATAATTTAACTTTGATTTGAAATGATTTTAGTTTTGAATTCATATTTTAAATAATTGGTTTTAAACGAAAGATGATTATTTTAACATTGTATTACGTACAGAAGACATGATCATTAAGTTCATTTTAAAATAAAAGTAAACATATTTAAATTAACATTTAACTATCTACTTATGTCAACCTTTTTCCATATAATTAACATTGAATCGACTTAAAACAACATCGACCTGTGTCAACATTAATTTTCCATACACCAATCATACATTCTTCAATATTGACGCCAGAGATCCTACTTTTTGTCACGTGTTGATATTCAGCTGTGCATATAACAATCCCAGACAGCAGCTGTATCTGTGCATGACGACCACAATCCATACCATACGTGCGAACGGTTTGTTTTTAGCCTATAGGGAATAGGGTTGAAAACAAAATTGCTTCCTTTACATTCAATATGAAAACGTGTTAATATAAAATTGATCATTGTAAATGTCGGTATGTTTATTTTTATTTAGGGTTAAAACAACGTTGATTCGTGTTAATTCGTGTTATCCTGTCGTGTCGTGTTATTGTTCACTCAACATTTTCATTTATGAAATTGTCACAGTCAAGATCGGTGGAACGTAGAAATTGGTGAACGGAACGTTGCGTTGTAAAAGTAAAAGTAAAAGTGAACGTTTGTATAGATATATAATTCTGAAAAAATGGCTGAGCCAAACATCAATAATTTAAATTTTTGTAGTGCAGTGCAACAAGAAACATCAGTGGGTGATACTTTTAATTTTGTAAGTGACGAGCAGGGTAATATCATTTTAAATGTACCAGTTATTGAAACAAATGATAACGAATTGGATGAACTGCTGCGACAGTTTAATTTGCCGGACGTGAAATACTATTTAACAAGTAAGTAAATAATTATTATGGTACCTATTCACTTAAGCGGATAAATTCATGCAGCTCGTATTTGTATAAATTTCTGCGGTTTTTTAAATAAACACCCCATCGAAAATATCACTCCGTAAACCGCGTAAATCGACTGTAAAGTCAAAAAATGTTGAACAAAGTGAAAAGAAAAAAACTTTCTATATTTATGAAGAAATTGCCAGTAAATCAATCGGTTATATGGGAAGTTTTTGGCGAAAATTAAGGTTTATTTAGATATTTTGTCTTGGTTTCGTACCGAAATCAAAAAGTTTCTCCAAATTTGATATTGTGATTTTTTCGAAAAGGGCTCTAACGATTTTAACCAAAATTGATATTTGAGTTAAGGTGATCATGGTTTAGTTTCGTGCGATCCAGTCGTGTACTTTATTTTATTTCAGGATTATTAACAAAATTATATTTTTCTTGTATAGAGGCTGCTATTACTTATGAGAGCTTAAAATACTTGTCTAAGGAAGATATTCAGGAAGCTATACCACCTATTGGTCTCCGGGCGCATTTTCGGGAAAAATTATTTAGTTGGAGAAAAAGTGAGGTAAGTGTTTTTTTTCTTCGAGTTTTTTTTTTTTTTTTTTAATTAAAATAATTTAATTCTCTCATTATGAAACAGTTCGGTATTGATGACGAAACGTTGTCTTGTTCAATTGCCAGCAAAGTTGTTTCTTGGCTCCAAAGCCAATCAAGTTTTGCCTCAACTTCAACGTTTACATCTTCATTTTCAACAGCAGTTGGAGGTTCGCATCTGTCTAAGGTACGGAAAAACGCTGCGTTTTAGATGAGCATTGTTATTTATCCTACTTTTATACTATTTATATTCTAAAAGTATCTTTTTACATATGTATTTTTAGACCCTTAAACTTCTTTTACAAGAAAGCCTAAAAGGAAAAGCCATATTAGATTTTTATGAGCACAACGGTCATTTAATTGACTCATTCCGATCGGACTTAATCAATGCTATTTTGGAAGACATTTTTTTTCACCGCGGAAAGTTATCACCAAAAGACTTTCCCCCAATAATAGAAGAAATTCTTGAGCAATTCCCCAACGAAATAAAAGTAAGTGCCTTCTTTTCTGCTTAACTTAACAATATTAATATATTTGTTATTTAGGAGTATTATTTTACTTCGCGTGGTAAGAAGAAGAACCCGGGTGGTAAGCTTTGGGACAAATATGTCAACCAAAGAGCAAAGCGCACACGGTCATCAGTTCAATTACGTGATACGTTGGAAGTGGCAGATCCGATTGCTCAAACTGAAATTGATGAACCAATATTACTCGCTTTAAAAGTTTCGCTTTCTCGGGATTTTTCAAATTGGGACGACGTTAAAGATAAATGGCAACGCACATTTTTATTAAGGCAGAAGGAATTGAAAACGTCGTCTTCAAATTTTGATTTTCTGAGTAACTGGCCACTGTATTCTAATGCCAGAGCTCACGAACTAGTAAGTTTATCTACTGACAGTTATTAAATATAAAATAATTTTGTTTTCTATAGATTAATATTGATTTTGAGTTGCTGCATCCCAACAAAAGCCACCTACTTCTCAGTAAGTGGGATGAGTTTAGGGTAAAAATCGGAAATTATTACTCTACACATATAAACGACAAAAAGTCTAAGGAAATTCTTGTAAATTCAAAGGACATAACTGATCGAAGTAAATTATTTCCACATTTTAATATACTTGACCTAAACTTTTCTTTTGTTTACCAGGCTCCTTAGATTATATACATACTGTTCTTTTAAATGCAGTAATCTTACCAACGGCACGCTTTCAGGACAAATCGGCAAAACATTCGAAGAAAATATCAATTCCGGATGCTAACGAAAGTTTTATTGTTCATCTAACTACAATCAGTAATTACGAAAAAGTAATATCGGAGCTTCGAGAAAAATACTACAACAAAGGTTTGACTGTGCAACCATTTATAATAGTTGTAGGATTGAGTATCTATCAACTAAAAGAATTTTACGTTTACTTTGATAAAAAACTTTTAAAATTTGACTCATTCCTGACAAGCCTGGATATTTGCTTTAAATTAATACAAGCATTATCCTTGGAATATCCAAAAGGTTGTCGCGGACCTTGGCTTTTCATACAGGAATATTTTTATGAAATCACTCTTGCTACCGATACCAGATCATCAAGTATTTGTTCTTTGCTTAACTTTTTTAAAACTTAATAGTAGGCACATATACAATTTAAAATGTTGTCTTGCTTTGTATGTAACCAACAAATACAAGATTTAAAAGAACTAATAAAACATTATCAAATTATTCATTTTCTAAATTCAACCAGTACAATAGAATGCAAACAGGAAAATTGTACACAAAAATTTTCAGGATTTAAAACTTTTAAGGTCCATGTGAATCGTAAGCATCCTAACCATTCCAATCAAATACCAAATGAAATAATTCAGCCCTCAGCAACCCCCCGTCATGATAATGTAAATAATATTTCTCAAGCGAATGCAACTATTCCAAAAATGTCTGCTACTGCCAATGAATCTGAACTTAATTTAAAGATTAGTAATTTGAGAGAGCAAGCATTTAATTTTTCGTTATTTTTGTATTCAGAGCCAATGATGCCACGAAAACAAATTCAGACTATACAAAAATTGATGTTAAATATATTTTCTAATCTTGAAGAGTGTATTCGTGCGATTTTGAACAGCGAAAATTTAAGTACACAAATTAGTAGTATACTAGAATTTTGCAAGAACCCGTTCACTGAAATTTCAACAGAACACAAGTTTTTTAAAACATTAAAAAAAAAAAAAATTTTTGAACAGCCTATATGTTCCACTTTCACAAAACAAATTGCGGAACGTGTAAGGAATGGCAATCCTGTTCTTGATGTCAAAACATTCAGCTGCTATTATATGCCACTTAAATTCCAATTAAAAAAACTTTTCGAAATACCTGGCATTTTGGATATAACATTAAAAAATATGGATACATTGCAATCTCAAAATACAATTAAAAATTTCGTTAACGGAGATATTTTCAAATCTCAGAAAGCACTCTTTCCTAATAAGCTAATAATACCGCTGTTTATTTATTTTGATGATTTTGGAATAAATAACCCTTTAGGTTCGCACTCCAAGTCAGTTTCAGCAGGATACTATAGTTTACCTGCCTTGCCTCAATATTTATTATCAAAGTTAGATTTTATTTTTCATTTAGGATATATCAACAGTAGTGACATTAAGAATTTTGGAAACTCATTAGTATTCCATCAGTTACTACAGGATTTAAAATATTTAGAAAATGAAGGAATCGAAATAACCACATCTGAAAAGACGCAACGAATATATTTTACTGTGGCATCAATACTAGGTGACAACTTAGGCTTAAATTCGATATTGGGGTTCATTAAATCATTTAATTCAAAAAGATTTTGTAGAGTTTGTCGACGCGAGCGCTGTGAAATGCAAGTAGATAACGCTGAGATAAATATTTCATTAAGAAATAAAGAAAATTATGCTGTTGATATTTCGTTGGAAGATTTTAAAGAAACCGGTGTGAGAGAAAATTGCATTTTCAATGAACTCGTAGCTTTTCATGTCACTCAAAATATATCGTTAGACCTAATGCATGATCTTTTTGAAGGAGTCTGCATTTATGACATTTGCAATACGTTAATGTCTTTAATCAACCACGATATATTTTCTTTAGATATATTTAACAGTCGTAGAAGATTATTTCCGTATGGTCCAGATGAAGTAAGTAACATCGGCCCCGATATAACAAAAAATAGACTTCAGACATTTAATCTGAAAATGACTGCTCGGGAGCTTTGGACTTTAACAGATTTTATCCTTCTTATTATTGGTGACTTAGTTCCAAGATCGAATCGACACTGGAAATTATTCATTGTCCTTGTAAAAATATTAGACATACTCTTAAAAAGTATGTACAATGATAGAGATTTGGAAATATTAAAATTATTAGTCAGTGAACATAACGAAATATATGTTCAGCTTTATGGATCACTTAAACCCAAAGCCCATTTTTTATTGCATTATGCAAATTTCATAAAAAAGTGCGGGCCACCTAAATATCTATGGAGTTTACGATTTGAAGCAAAACATAAGGACACCAAAAAATATTGTAGTAATATTAACTCCCGAGTAAATGTGCCGTTAACGCTATGTACAAAAGCAGGACTAAGTTTTGCTAAATTTCTTATAGATTATAAAAATGGAATACCGGATGCTCTTGAAATAAGTAATAAAAATATTGTTAAACCAAACAATAATTTTAATAACATTTTTGCTCACCTGGAAATTAATTTTGATAATATTGTATTTTATGATGAAATCAATTTTTGTGGTAGACTATATAAAAAAAATTCTTATATTTCTATAGATAAAGAAAACTTAAAATTATTTAAAATTTCTTTTTTTTGTCAAGTTTGCTCTAAAATGTATATTTTATGTTCTGAAGTTGAACTTATTTATTTTGACGAACATTTTCAATCATTTGAAGTGGGTAAATTGAAAGAGCAAATCGAATTAAGGGAAATACAAGAACTTACAAGCCCACCTTTGCATCTTTTCCCGAATAACAACGGAAAAATATACTTAAGAAATAAATGTTTATAATTGATTTAGTCTTTTATTATTCATTGTGATCTTACATACATATCTGTATAATAAATAAAATAAAACTTTTTAAAAACAAACCAAAAGTTCGTACTAATATAAAATGAAGATTTTCCAAAATATCAACAGGAGAATCAATATGATTCAACAGGAATCGTCGTTTTGATTTAACTTGAGGACCAATATGATTCAAACGGAGTCGCCGTATTGTTTTAACATGAGGATCAATATGATTCAACATGATTCATCATGTTGTTTTGATATGAGGATCAATATGATTCAACAGGAATCGTCGTGTTGTTTTAATATGAGGATCAGTATGATTTAACAGGAATCATCATGTTGTTTTAACATGAGGATCAATATGTTTCAACAGGAATCGTCGTTTCATTTTAACATGAGGATATTTTCAATTCAAATAAATTTCTTGTTGTTTTGACATGATAATTGTTTGCGTTTGAGATGTAGCAAAAACATTTTAAAATAACAAGAAACATCTATGAAGCAAAACCGTATTTAAAAAATTTTGAATTATATTTATTTTTTTTGATTTTACATTGTTTTTTTTCTGTGTGTAGGGTTACAATTATTGTGTAAAATAAAGTTTAATACACAGCTAGGCTAAACTGCCGTCTGCCATTTTTATTTATGAACATTAAAGTTATGAAAGGAGAGAATACAGAAAATTAAAAAAAAAATTAGAAAAGAGAAAAATCTTATTTATAAGGGCTTTTTGAAAATATAAAAAAACCAAAAAAGTTGTAATGATTGAAAGCAAAGAATTGCAATAAAGTAAAATATATTGAGATTAGTCAAATAGTTTTGTATCAGATAAGGCATGGGCTTTAAGTTAAGCTAAAACAAAAAATAAAAAATATAATATAGCGAGACAAAAACTTAAATAATGTTTATGTTTTATTCATTAGATTCCCTTAAGCAATAAATTATCAGTGTCTCCACTAACTCACGTCAAATGATTTTATTTGATTTTAATCATGTCGTCGAAAATGTTTATTCATACAAATTATTTTGCGATGTGGTAGCTAATCAGTTAATTAAGCAAAACTTCTCCGAAGTGGCAGAACTCGCCTAATTCAGTGTCACTTTCGAGTTTTGGCAGTTAAAATAAATTCAAAAAATAGAGAAACGTAACATTAGACAGCAAATGCCTTTGAAACTTTAGAGCATATTCAGCTTAGAGTAGGTTGACTGAGCCCATGAATATCCGCACTGTCGTTTTGAATCTACGAAGTTATTGAAGAGCATTTTGAGCGAAGAATTTGACACTTGGCTACTTCATTTCGACTCAAATAGCGAGTAGCTGTCATTACTTGAAGATCAAAAGGGTTAAACCGTGGCTTATTATTTTATAATCGCCTTTGGTTACCGATTTGATGACTTAAAATATTAAAATTATTTAAAAAAATTTGAACATGTATTCGCCATCTTATATGAATGTGGACACAAAAGTAAAAACGAAAGTTAATTCACCGCTAAATGCTAATGTTATCATTTAAATTTTTGTCTCGAGAATTCAGTAAATCGTCTGGAATCACGTCGTAAATCCTTCATTCTTCGGTCAACTGCCTCCAAAGCTCGTTTATGCGCCAACGTGCATTCATCCCAAATTATAATTTTGCATCCTGGCATCAATTTCGCTGTTGCTGAAATCTTGATCATTGTGCACGTTGGATTGTCAATCGTGAGAAGATTCATCGGTAGCTGCAACAGTGTGGCAGCAATGCCAGAGGATGCAACAGTTTCAGGTTCTTACTGACGAAAGTTGTCCAATGACAGTTTGTCTGTAAAAAAAGATATCAAAAGAAGTTCTTAAATCGGCCATTGTCAATTGTGAAGGGCTGAAAGACTCCCTCTGAGTGATTTCATGGTCATCATCGCCGTTTAACAATTTGCTTGAGAGGTCCCTACAAATAATAGCACTGACCCTTTTCGATATATATCCTTTTAACCTTTTGGTAGAGCTTTCTAAAGGCATAAAGATATGCCTTTATTTAGCATCATATTTGTATCAAATCAAAACTTGTGTTGGTTTAGCCAATATAAGAGAAATTTCCGAAATGTAACCGCTTATTTAATTTATGTATCTATATACATTTTATAAGCGTGCAATTAAATGAATTCTACTTAAATTCATGGTTTTATTTCAAAAAATGTTAAGGGTGGTCCATATTTGCTAAAAACGCTCTAAAACCTAAAACAAACCCTTTGAAACCGGTATATATAAAAAAACGTGTGCAATAGAATTCGTAAATATTATATCATAAAACTCCTTACAAAAATGCATTCTCTCATGGGTTCTCGGATTTTTTTTCCGAATTCCGATTTCAGTTTTCGAGTGTTTTATCGAATGTAAGGCTCCAAATTATTGTTTTCATTTTTGTTGGTATTCGCAAGCTTGAGAATATGGCTAGCCGTGGATATTGGATTGGATTTCATATTTAATTTATTTTACTAATTTTACTACCATGAATTATGAAATGCGATCTGTTTTATAAAAAAAACTTTCTAAATAATTAATTAGGAAAAAATTAGGTATACCTTTGGATTGCAAAAAGTGATAAAAACAATATTTTTTACTGTTCTGAGTATTTTACGCAAAAAAATAAGCAAAAACCGAAGCACATATCTGAGTTTGAGAAAAATATTATCAACGAAAAAAATTTCAGATAATAGTTACGCTAAAACTTAAATATCTTTTTCCCCACGATATTGACTTATTATTATTTTATCAAGGTACTATTTCGCATTTTGACTAGATTATATCAGGAGTTCCATCTGATACATATGATTTAATAAACTTTAAGAACTCTTTAACTGAACTGTGAACTGAATTGATCCCCGTGTAACTAATGGACACTTGAAATTGCCGAACACAGCCTCCCCACTTGAAATCCCACCATACAAATGCCCGCCCGATGCACTTCTTAAACTCCGGCAGAAGATTTTCTAAGTAGGTACCTATGCGTGCGGGAGCAATGGCGCTCCTTTGATTTATATACAGACACTAGCGGACCCGACAGACGTTGTCCTGCATGCTTTTTCAAGCCACGTATGATTAATATAATTAGCTTGTAAATCGGGAAATATGCTTTCAATCAAAGCATCTTTCGTTTTTCCCATGTTGCAGAAGTTGTCCGGCAATTTGATGCATTGTGTGTCTCCATGCAATGGTATTGCTCCATTTCCAATGTTGAGCAATTGCTCGGAGAATGATAGTGCCAGTTGATCGTTTTGTAGTTGAACTCTTATATTTGTGTTAAGACGTAATGTACAGACATTTCGCCATAGATATGATTGTTTTATACATGCGTTGATTTCGTAAGTGAATGCTTGTGTGCCATAGTGCATTCATCCCAGATAATAATTTTGCATTTTTGCAAAAAAAAAAAACCGTTCTAAAATACCCACAATTTGTCGCTCCTCCATCTGCTCGATATGGTTGTACTGGCAGCGTGCGTTTATTTGCTGTTCCTCATCACCCATGAAGTAAATTTGGATAAATTTTGAATCGGTATTAGGCATCGGCATTAAAGAACCAATTTGATAATACACTTGGCCCTGAATCTTAAACGTTGATTGAAAATTGCGACCATCCGCATTCTGAACGATTTTGGTCATTTGAAATTGAATTTGCGAATTTTACGCAAAAACAATTTGGATTGTGATGTAGCTCCAGCCAATAGTGCTTTCAATGGTTCTGGCGGCGAATTCAATGGTGGCAATACAAATTTTCCAGACGCGCAGAAGAAACCGGCCGATTCACCTTTGTATTTGAGTGCATGACAGTATTGGCATTGTTTGTTCATAGAACCGATTACAATTTGTGAATATGACGAATAGTCGAAGTCCGACTCATATTCAAACGCAAGGCGAAGAAGTGATGCACGTGTCAATGCGCGATACACTTGCAAACGCTGTTGTTCACGTGTTATAAATGTATCGGTGACTCTTTGACGGGCCAGTCTTTGTCTTAATGCATTGGCTCGAAGACGTTCGTTGCGTTGCTCTTGATTTTCATTTACACGTTTGATTACAGTCTGGTTTCTTAAATTTGCATTGTCCGTCAATTTATCTTCTGCCGATCTATTTAGCCGACCTTTCTGGACTATTTGTGAATTCGGAGTACGTCGACCAATATTTCCTCCTCGTTCACGAAGACGTGGCATTATTGTATGTATAATATACTTAATATTCACTGAAATGCGACACCGGAAATATCAAAAGGCTCCGTACAAAAAGGCGTTTTTTCAGAATTTTGTTTTTAATAATACATCGATTTTTGGGGCACTGTGTTTGTATGTTCCGTATGAACAGTGGAGTGTGATATTGTTACAACTTTTTTTGTCTTACTTAATAACTCGCAGTCACGATTCGGTTGCTTTCGAAATACATATAAGATTTTGAATGTTATTTTTGTATGAGCGATACCACGCCCCTTTGTCCAATTTTGACCAATCGGCTTCTAAACCATCCAGGGCGCTACCCAAACGCATACAAAAAAAATTATTCAAATCGGTCCAGCCGTTTAGGAGGAGTTCAGTGACATACACACGTACAGTAGAATTTTATATATAAAGATGAATACTTAGAAAATAATGTTCCAAAAATGCAGCTTGTAGATAAATGTACTTTTCTACTCTCAGTTGACCTTCTTGTTTATAAAATCTTTGGAGTCGATATTTGCACCCTGGAATATGTGGGCGTCTAAAAGTACATGCCTTTAACCGATCGCAAATAATAGTAGAACTTTCAAATTTCTCCCGCTTGAGATCTGATGGGACTCTTCATTTAACACTGATTCCGGGTGAAAGCCAATAAAGAACCACTTCCCTCCATCTCCCTGCCTATCGGCAATTTAATATTTTACCACAAATCTATATACATCGGTCACTTTCAATTTGGTCGACAGCCGCCATTCCGCCCATTTGCGCTCTGATCAAAATATCCCGCGCACATCCTGCCAAATACATATTTGATATCCGCCATTGCCATCAGCCAAAACTAAATACACACAGGCACCTCTCCATCATAAATCACGAGCACTTTAAAAATTAATTTCGCTATTTGTTCGGATTATGCTAAACAGCGCGAGTGTACATATAATGCGGGCCAGGTGCGTATCCTTAGAACGGTCCGCATAATATCGACGCCATTATTCGCTGCATATGCGACCGTTCCCACTCACATCTAGGCACAGCCGTGTGCGCTTCGAAATGATTTTCTAATTTATTTGATTTTATGCGCGGACATTTTGCTGGCCAGCAAATTGACAGGACATTTGTGGAAATTATAGACTGCCTCAGCGGTGCGCCGATGAATAAGAGTACATACGCTATGACTGCAATTAAAAGGATACATTCATAAATAACTATGCAAGAGACACTGCCAAGGATATGGCGAAATCCAAATGAATTCATATTGCTTTCCGGGTTTTTGTGAGTTATCCTCGCAACGAATAGCACACAACGCAGCGCACTCAAATCGATTTGGATATTCTCCGGGAGACGAGATTTATTTGCGGGCACCACAAAATGATTATTAAATTGAAATTTAACCCCCTCGCAGTTGCAGCTATTGCGCCCGACCGACGCAAATGGTATCAATATTTGGCAAGCGGCACCGTTGTTGATGGGATTCCGAAATACGTTGCATTCTAGAGGTGTTTGCGTTTTGAAAAGGCCAAAAGCTGACGGATGCTAGAGGTAGATACACATGCCTCTCAAGCTGATTATGTTGACGAGTGTATACGGATGGTTGGATGGGAAATTTTATGCGCACCAGATTTGTACAAATGAAATTTATGTGTATGCAGTTGGTTTTTGGGGTTTTTGGAAAATTCCTAAATATTCAGAATGCGATGCGATGCGAGGTTGTATTTGCATTTTTGTATAGCTAGCACTTTTAACACTGATGGGTAATTGGGTGGATGCCACTTTAGCTGATGGACATCGGAGAGAGGCGTGTGCGTTAGGTTGGTCGCTTTTTGTAATGAGGTCAGAAATTGAATTGGGGTGTGGGTTGAAGTTTTCACGAGGCTGTTTTTGAAATTGGGGACTTTTCAGAGAGAGTTTGAAATGGAGACGGTGGCGGATGAAGTTGTGAGCCATTGGTAGCTATCGCATTCTTGTAGTGAGTTACTGGCGGAATAGGCAGCCCGTTTCGTCAAAGGAGTTCGGCAAATGACCGTTTTGTGGGTTGGGCGTCTTTGATACTTCCCCGCTATTGAAAAAAATGGGCCGAATGACTTTTAAAGACTCTTGAAGGGTGGAAAGCCAATATTACAACCAACAGAAAGTAGAATGGGAAAGATGAAGGACTGTAAGAACACATAATCCTTCAAGCAGCACAGTGGGCCGTTTTTCATGGTAATCTTCTAAAAATGCGGTGTTCTTTATACTCAGACCTCGATGGTTGTGATCAGTTTGTGGGTATTTCCGCCGTGTTTTTCCCACCTGACTTGCCACAGTGTAATAGATGTTTCCCTTTTTTCTTCGTTTACGCTTCTAATAACGCTGATTTCATCCCGGCTGGCTCTTTGCCTAAGGTAGATTCTTTGCATTTCACGGGCGAGAGATCATTCCCGATCGATTCAGCCCCTGGTCAGCCTGAATATTCTTGTGGTTTCAACATAAATGATCAGGATGTGGGTTATTAAAGCCAAACTTTGGATTCCGATACGTAAATTGCCACAATAGGCTTTATGAAGGCAACCTTTGCAATAGATAGTCAGAACTTTCATCGATTGCATCATTGTGTGCAGAGGATCAGTAGCAAAAGCCATACGTGCTCACAGAAGTGGTACCCCCGATGAGCTGGATTTCACTAGGCGACCTTAAAAAAAGCCCTGGAGTGCCGGCTGTCGTATGGAGCCAACCCCTGCCATAGGAATCAATGCTACAGATCAAAACTAGGGCTGCTTCAAAAGCTGCGTCTGTCTGATTTTATGTCTTTTATTAAGTTACCGATGAAGAATCACGATGGTAAGTTATACGACTGAGCAGCACAGGGAACGGGCCGAAATGCTGCTTTAAAAATTTGCTTTTCAAAACGAATTTAAACAAAAAAAAAAATCAAAAAATAATTTAGAATACAAATTAATTACTGAAAAGAAAAATAAAAATAAAGAAAAACTTGATTGACAAAAAGTAAATGAAAAATAGGTAATTTAATTTGAAAAATAATGGGAAAAATCAAATTAAAAATTAATAACAGAAAGGGAAATTGAAAAAAAATTAAACAAAATGCAAATTAACAAAATTTAAACAATCTTTCTTCTCTAAACCCCTGATTTGAAAAAATAATAAAAAATTATTTGGAAAATTTTAAAAGTGCAAAAGTTATGATTTTCTTCTTTATTGAAAATTAAGCAATCAAATACAAAGTAAGTCTTTACTGTACTACCAATAGCTCCGATTGATTCTGGTGCCGAAATCATTTTTCAGTTATAACAAAACAAATACATAACAATTTGCAAACGGTTTATATCATAGAGAGCGAGAGAGTGTAGAATATAAGATAAATAATTTACAGGTTTGAAAACTACTGTTTTAGCAATCTAGATAAGAGTTTCCATGTGCGTTTAGTAGTAGTGCGGAGGCTCTCTTTTATGTAGTGGCGTAGTGCTACGGTGGGGTTGGGTTCGATATATTATAATCCGGTTTTTTATAATCGCCACGATTTTTTTTAATTAAGCAACTACTTTTGATTGTAAAAGCGGCATTATAATAAAATATTGAAATGCAGTTTATTTTAACATTTATCATTTTTAGAGGAAGTAACAATATAAGAAATAAATAATATCAAAATAAATTTTTAATTAATAATAAGATAATATTTAATAAATAATTATGACAATCTTCATAAATTAAAAAAAAAAAATAAAGTAATGTTATATAATATTCTGCAAAAGGGAACAAAATAAACTTCAAACCATTAACAACATTTTGTATTTTATTAGTTCAAGTGTATATTATAAGCATTGCGACGCAAAAAACATGTTTTACTCATATCTATTTTTTGATAACAATGTTTTGTAAAAAATGGGATTTGGCGGGATGATAATAGATCGGGATTTTAAAAAAGCTGTATTTTAGCAGACGGGATTTAAAAACAGTTTTTCGGGATTTTTGAAAAGCGGGATTTCAAAAAGCGGGATTCCGATACGATCCCGCTATGGTGTTTTGTGTAAATCGTAACTGGCGCTTACAGAATTTTGACCACAACCCAACAAAACATTGCAGCGGTCAGTAAAAGTGTACAGAAGAATCGGGGGCAGTCAATTCCTCGTCGTGCACAAAAGGTCGGCCTTACAAAATTCCAACTGACCAATGAGCTCAAAGTAAATGACCGTAGATTGGGTTTCATAGCGCTTAAAAGAAGTCGCGATCTATGCCAATAAGCTCCAGTATTGACTGACGCCAACATAACAAATGACATCGCTCAAATTCAGCCGGATCTAAGCGGCAGAGTCTTTAAAAACTAGACCAAGTGGATATAAGCCACCGCGAGAAACCGCGCATGATATTTCAACGATGTTATATTCCATACATAATTAATGACATATATGAACCTTTTATATAAAAAAAAGAGCTTCGTTAATACCTCACAGTCGGTTTGTTTTATTTTAATTCAAACTCGACCCGCCCTTAATAATAAGCTATCTTTAGCTGAATGATAATTATTCCTAGTTGTAACCGAGGAGCAAGAACTGGTCTATACGACCTTACTTAACGGGCTGCCGACCCGTGAAGAGTCACTGCAAACTGAATTTTTCCATGGTTCCGTGTTCCACATCAAGTAACAATTTGACTTCGGTAAGGCGCAACCGAAGCAATTTCCCCTCCCGCAAAAGTGACTGTTTAAGGCCTTACACAAACAAATTTGGCGCACTTTCACAGAGACTCTATTCGGGTATTCTTGGTTTTGCGGTCACTGATCGAGTGTTACTCCTAAGAGACGAATGCATATGCGCCCATAAAAGTGTGACGAACGTGGGCGTTTCGTTACATGCCTTCGGTCGGAAGCTCCAATGAAGCATCTCCTCACACATCTTCAGAAGTTCCATAATCCTCTGTAAGGCCTGTGAGTAGACTTCGCAGCGGTCTTACAGAAGTAGTTTTTCTAAGCAATTACTTCGAAATTGCTCTACGGAAGAAATCTGTCCTATAGCACTTTCTTTAGTCCAGTTTCCTTTAAGAATCCAAGGATGAGATCTGGCTCCAGTGACTGTATTTCCTCATCAGATAATTGTTACTTGCCAAAGTATTTCAGTTTTTTGTGGGTCAGTGCCCCACTTGAGCCCAACACGTGTTCTGGGATTTCACTGGACTCATCGCAGGGTCTACAGAGACCTTCTTCAGATATACCCAGCTTTCTGAGGTGTTCCTTGAGTCTACAATGCCCCGTTAGGATACGGAGGTTATTTTTACTCATGCCGATGCAAGCTTGGAATCTTTTCCGGTTGTATTGTCCCAGAAGTTTCTTTGCCTGTCTCATGCCTTGAGTGTCATGCCAGGTTGTTGCCCTATTTGCTTTCTCTATTTTCCTGAATTCTTCTTTGAGGGCGTGATCCCCAATTCCGCAGAATGGTTCAGGACCTATGAAAGTTTCTGATGTTCCCTTTTGAGGGGTTGGATTTCAAGATCCTCCCAGCTGTGGCCAACTCAATGTTTTCGACGTTTTTTGGTTCCTTATGGAGTAGGTTCATTCACACCTTGATATATTTCATAGAGTTGACTATCTAATGAGCTGTAGTTCTTCCTTCCTGTTTATCATCCATAACTCGATACCTTAAGGCACAACTCACAATCAAAAATAAGGAACCTCCTAACTAGTTGACAGAAAAGTACAAACTGTCACCAAGGTAACATAATGAAAGTTTTCGCAGCAATCACTTATCAATAACAAAAGACTGACAGAATTTAATTACTTGCCAGCTATACCTTAAAAAAAAATTAAACCAAATTGGGGACGAATACATTCACTGCGATTCCTTAACGAGTCACACTGTTCGTATATTAAGACTACTGAGTCCGCATCACTCTGCATTCGTTTTCCCACTCAACTCACAACAATAGACGCTCTGCGCGCCTGCATAACCTTACAATATATACAAAACCAATCAACCACATGTATATGCGGGCTGTATACCTCTCTACCTACATGTAACATTGACGCGACAGTATTTTCCGCGACGACATATAATATTCCGCACGGATTCACGAACACTACAGGACACTAATGAAGCGCATTACCATAACCTCGTTAAGCATTCAGCGATCCAACGAGGGACGAGACTATGTGCGTCCCAAAAATGGAGCAGGAAAATAAATGACAACAAAAAAAAAAACACCTCCCCCCAACACATTGCATTGGTCATCTAGTCGAAAACCTTCAACGAAACCGAACTTTACCCGTGTCGGCGGCACCATAATGACTCTTAATGCAAACGCATTCTACGCATTAATTGCATTCCATCGGCACCCCGAGCCCATCCCCCCCTCATCATGTTATGTATCAGTTGAATGCGGAATTACGCTCATTGAATTTGCATACGAAATTGTACGCACGTCCGCGCGCTATGATAGCCGGTCCTTTGCCATACGATGACCGAGCGCTGTCATCAGTGCGTATTCCCATCTCATGCCGGATTGAAGTTCAATTTCAGGCCGGCGAAAACCCATGCCAGTGGTGGTGGTGGTGTGTCTGTGTATGGTCGCCTGCTTGAGCATTCAAATCGTGTTTGATAAGCAATTAAGTTTGCAATTATTGAAATCAATACCTGACATCCTGGTGCCTGTCATCAATCATTCAATTAAATTCTCCACCCCAACGAGTTGGGGTTTTGGCCAGCGCTAATGACTAGGGTGTCATAAAATTTCACATCGTGACGAGGTAATTAGAGAGCTATTGAGAACGGGATGCGCCAAGGGTGTTGCACCGGAATGGGACGATGATTTTGATTTTATATGTGCGGGCCATGGCCATGGCCATAGCCGGGCCATCGCATCGCATTGAAGTGCCCGATGATTGACTATTGTGTACAAATTCGAAAAGGGATTTGCGAAGGATAGTGTTGTCTGTTGTGCCTGGTGTGGCGGCGGCACCGATTTATTCGACCAGTGCCGTTATTGGTCTAAGCGCTGATTGTTTAGCAGCAACAGAGTTTGTGGCTGCAATTTGTAAAATGCGATTTAAATATTGACAAGTGAGTGGGGTGAGTGATTTGTTTTGGATGCTGGTAGATCTCAACTGCGGTTCACTTTACAAAAATATTTTTGTGATGATCTAAAAGTTTTTGGGCTTAGATTTCTCTTTAGGAACATACGTCACTTTGCTCTAAGGTTTGACAGGCAGAAAGTTTCAGTTGAAACGTGTCCGATTCCGACTTGTCCCAAGTTGAGATAAATTGATAAATTGAGAAAATTTATATAGGTATCCTTCAGGTCGGCGCAGCGCTACTAAGCGAGGGGTCCCGGTTCGAATCCCGAAAGAACCAAATTACATCTTAAGTTTTTTGTCCACTGCGCAACCTCTCGCCAAAACATAAACCTAATATGTGCAGATGCCCCTACCGACGAGGCTGAAGACCCCATCAAGGAGGAGTTTTATGTCCTCCTGGATAGAGCCTACGGAGCCTGTCCGGAGTACGATGTAAAAGTTGTACTCGGGGACTTCAATGCTAAAATCGGAAAGGAGAACATCTTTGGCGGGTTAGTTAGTAAGCACAGAATCCACGAAACGACAACAGACAACGGCTACCGACTAATCGATTTTGCAGCAGCTCGTAATACGGTGATAAGTAGCACTAGGTTTCCAAGGCTAAGGATCCACACAGCAACCTGGCGCTCTCCAGACGGTCGAACCGCCAACCAAATCGACCATGTGCTAATCGATGCGAGGCACGCATCCAACATCCTCAACGTGCACACATTTCGAGGGGCAAATGTCGACTCTGATCATTTTCTTGTCGCGTCTAAATTCAGAGCTCGACTGTCCAAAGAGAAGAAGCTGGGAACCGCCCAGAAGAAGAAATTCGACGTTGGACGCCTTCGCACACCCGGAGTAGCCAGAGCCTACAGCGAGCGCCTGAGTATGAAACTCTCCTCTGTGCACCCACCTACCACAGACGCCAACAATCAGTGGTGCCAGTATCGCGACATCATCAAGGAGGTAGCCGAAACCACTGTAGGGTACCAGCCACTCCAGAGAAAGAGCCCGTGGTATGATGATGAATGCGTATACAGGAAAAAGGTGACAGAAGATGCACACAAGAAAGCGCTGCAGCGCAAAACAAGGGCAGCGAGAGAAGAGTATCGAGTCAGGAGAAGGGACGAAAAGAAGATCCTGCGTAGAAAGAAGAGGGCTTACGCAGCTTCCCAGCTCAATCCCAGCGCGATCGTAATAACATCCGGAGGTTTTATAAAAAAAAAAGCAACTGGCTGCTGGTTACAAAACCCGGAACGCAGGCTCTTCGAGACAGCGAAGGAAACCTAGTCACCGAAGCACAGGAAATAGTAGATGTATTTAAGCAGCATTTCCAGCAGCTGCTAAATGGGCACCATGTAGAGAGAGTGATAGGGCAAGAAGAGAACCCACGTCCAGTCAATTCCCACCACCGAGAATAGAAGAAGTGCGCTTAGCTATAAAAAAGCTATAGAACAACAAGGCTGCCGTCTCTGATGGCTTACCAGCGGAGCTCTTCAAATACGGAGGTGATGTTTTGGTAGGGTGCATGCACCGAATCATCAACCAAGTATGGGTGGAAGAAAACATGCCCGATGACTGGACTATCAGCTCTATATGCCCCATCTACAAAAAAGGCGATCCTATGTCTTGCAAGAACTATCCGGCGAAGAATTACCCAAGGAAACCGTTGCTACTTCGGTTTGGCAAAAGTCCAAAACTCCTTACTCGAAAGACAAAACGTGTGCTCTACAAGACCCTTATCCTGCCAGTCCTGCTTTATGGCGCCGAGTGCTGGACCATAGGCAAGAAGGAAGAGCTGATACTGGGCTCCTTCGAAAGAAAAATTCTTCGGCGGATTTTTGGTACTGTGTGCGAGGAGGGCGATTTAGCAAAAAGCCAAAACACGTCGACTACATTGGCTCGGCCATCGTCCGAGCGAATGGACAATAATGCTCCGTCTAAGAGGATCTTCGAATCCCAGCCCCCAGGTTCGAGAAGAAAAGGAAGACCGAACCTCCGTTTCAAAGACCAAGCTATCGCGGATGCCAGAGCGCTTGGTCTGGACAACTGGAAGCAACATGCCCGGGATCGTAGAGGATGGAAGGCTGCAGTGTCTCAGGCAGAGACTCTTCACGGGTCGGGAGCCCGATAAGTTTGGAAAAATTGTAGATCCCTTCCATTCGTCCAAAAATTTAAAACCCACACAAAACGAATGGTTGTGAGAAGCTAGGTTTAGGGTCCCACAGACCTGTTGCGCCAAAATATTTATTTATCCTTCAGGTCACCCCAAAAAACCGTACTTAGTCTGGTCGTCTTATTGCCACCCTCTGTTTTTGAACCATCGGAGTTTTGTATTACTGCCCAATGAGTTATAGGAATTCGTGCTTTTACCTGTTGCTTTTTCGTTTCATCTTAGATTTTGTTTTATTTGTTTTCATCATAGCTTAGAATCACTGTTCACGAGTGGTAAAAGCTTCCTCTTTAGCCTGTCGTTTTATCATACAACCGATGTACGATCTACCCAACGACCTGTCGCTTTTTTGTTTCATCGTTTCTCTTGCATGCGTTGGTTGTCCGCATTTGAGGTAAGATCTGCCAGGTCTGTCATATGATGAACTCGGGTCATGTCTTCGTTGGATCTTCTCCTCCAAGGCTTGTCAACAAAAACGGAATATTTTACAAATATTTTAAGAAAGAGTCTTTTTTAGGAAAAGTCCAAGCTCTACGACCATGAAGCATTACTTCGATTATCAGGGTCTTATACGAAACTTCTTTACTTATTCGAGATAGGGATTGGGTTGGAAAGAGTTATTCTCCCGATTAATTTCTGCCGAGATGTTTCTGTCAGAATTTATAGCAGAACCGAGGTAGACAAAGTCCCTTACTGCCTCAAAGTTTCATCTGTCGATTGGGATGTTCTACCCAACCTGTCGATGTTGGGTGACCCCTATTTTCTTGACAGTATGCTGCTTTGCCTTGATCCTTTCTTGGCAACGCGACAACCGGTTTCCGGTTACAGCGTTTCTTTTATGAAAAGCCAGTAGCTGAACGAGCCTTTGTTGGCACATAAAAACACCCATATTGAACTCCTGGCATGATCTGAACTCCACGACATTTCGAGCAACAAATCGTCCCTAATTTTGGCATTTCATTAGCTTAAACAGCATATATACAAACCAACACCAGTAACGCGACCACAAACTATCTGAGGGAATTCCTCTCATCTTGGTTCATATAAGCTAATTAGTACCAGCAACGCATTCCGCAATTATTTTGACATGCTGACTCAAAACCCGTGTTCCAATTTAGCCATTCACCGCCGTGCACATTGTCAATTTATTAATTCTCACAAATTAATTAGTTCGACGTGACTTAGCCATTACATCGCTTTGGTTGTGGCTGATGTGGCGGCGGTGGATGCCTTTGCCTGCTATACCCGTTCAGTAATAAGTCGGCCAGATCGAGTGGGCCTGTGCGTGAATATTGTAATTTGACTTCGCCCCTTGAAGTTACCGAAATAACATCGCAGATAGATGGGTACCGATGGCACCACCCACTATCATATGGTTCCGACGCGAAGACGCTCGCACAAATTAATCAATTTTAATCAAGTTCATAATTAATGAGATTGGATTAGGATTCGCACCCAGGGATGTGAACTCTTCCTGGGAAATTAAAATCGAAATCTCGTGAAAATTAGACGAAAACTTTCCCGAGTGGAAGGCAAACATCGTTTGGAGTCTCGTTTCTTTATGTCCTCGCATTCTTGGTGGATATTTCATTCACAAAAGTGTTTCTCATTTTTCGCTTTCGTAGAAACGGGTGAACGTTGAAAACGCTCTTCAAAAGGAGACCCATCAGCCGGCGAAAAGGACTTTGCAGAGTTAGGAGGTGCAAGGGTTTGTTAGACGCGCAGAAACGAAGCATTCTTGTTGAAACGAGAACACAATGGTAGGTTCGTTTCGTTCGTCCTTGTTTGTACAGGAATAACAAAAGAACTCAACAGCCTGTGAGTGATGGGAGAATAAACGTCTACTACAAACAAATTGACTGCGAAATTGACAAACAAATAAATGAAGTGCAAAGGCAATGGCAACGGCAACGGCACGGCAATGGCAAGCGCAAACGGTGCGGCGCGGCACGGCACGGCACGCCAGAAAGCACATGATTTGCCTGCACAAGAAAATTGAATGCAAATTGCAGGAAATATTTGTTTTGCTAGCTATTTCCATTTTCTTTTGCGGAATTGAAAATTTCACTGGAAGACGTCATCCGGAATGAGGAGGGAGGACGAGGAGGTGTAGAAAAAGGTGCGCAAATTGCCATTATTCGTGTGTTGGGCTCCGGTTCCAACTTTCCAACTGTGTTGTCAATGTTTGTGCGGAGCAAATTGGATGTTGTTTGAGACAAATAATATGCCTTTTGCCCGATTTATATGGGCATACGAGTGACGGATTTATGATTGTGTTCCACATTTGGAATTGGAGTGGTGGGTCTGATTTCGTTTGTTTATTAAAAGTCTCTGCAGAGTTCCTCCAGAGTTGCATGGAATATTAGATTTGCAGTGCATCTGCAGGATATATTGTTAAAAGTTGAGAGCTCACTGAAGTTCGCTTTTCAGCTCCAGCCTTTAATTGAGAAAGTCGCCTTTAATTGAGAATATAGATTTGTTTTGAAGGAGATGTGTCATTTCATTACATATATAAAGTTCTCAAGGAATTTGTGTAAAAAATCCGTTTCGGAACAGCATTAACTACATTTTTGATCCGAGTAATGATCCGATTGTTTCTGGAATCAGTTCAGAATCAGAATTCAGTAGACAGAAAGAGCAGTTGTCACTGTATGAAGTCTGTCAAGTGTTGCAAGTACTCGATTCTCAAATATATTCGTACAAATTGCGTCAAAAAAGCATCCAAAAACAAGTCCAAAATAGCTGTCGAAAATGCATCAAAATCGTGTTTTTAAATGTGTAGAAAAACACGGCGAATAACGCGACAAAACACATGCCAACGTTTTTCAAAAAACCCGCTGTGAGGCTTGGCTAAAAACATAGTAAATAAAACGCTCAATGCGCAAGAGAAAAAAGAATCGGAAAAGCTTTTAAAAATACTATGAAAAACACGCTTTTTAAATCTCATTAAATGCAGTTAAAAGAATCACCAAACAAATGTACAAAAACCAGTTAATAAATGAGTCAAAATAAGGTTTGAAAAACGCGTTAAAATCCAGAATGCGTCAAGAATGCGTCAAAACGGTTATTTGAAACTACTCAAAAACGCATTAAAAACAAGCAAAAAAAATAGTCAAAATCACATCTAAAAACATTAAAATGCATTAAAAAAAACGCTTAAAATATTCGCCAAAAAGACTAATCAAAAACTAGTGAACATTTTTCAAAAAGCGCGCTTAAAAACGTGTTAAAAAACTCACCAAAATACTGTCAAAAAGGCTTTAAAGAACTGTGTTAATAGTAGTCAAAAGAGCGTTCAAAAACTAGTGGAAAAACAAGTCAAAAACACTTGAAAAAAAATGTTGGAAAACTCGTCAAGAAACTAGTCAGAAAAGCACTCAAAAATTCGTCAAATTCGCGTTAAAATGGCCAAAATCCACCAAAATCTCGTCACACTAGTCAAAACACGTACAGAAATTTGTCAAACTACGAGCAAAAAAAAAAACCCTAAAAACTCGTCAAAAGTATATTACATTAAATAACTCGTTGAAAAATCTATTGGAAATATGCTAAAAATAATCGTTAAAGAACTCGTCGAAACCAAGTCAAAAGATGTGTAAGTAAAACTATTCAATAAATAAGTCAAAAAAGCATTAAAAAACTCTTAGGGCCGTTTGCTCATTCGACTCTTTTAAGTTCTACTTAAATACTTATGGGCTACTTTTTGTAGGGCATAAACTGTCACATAAGAGTTTATGTGGCACTTAATTCGCTATTGTTGGTTGAGGCCCAGGTCCACCCCGGACTGTAGCGCCACCTTAAGTAATTCGCTATGAGTCGTATCAGCAAATGGCCCTTAAAAATTAGTAAAAAACTAATTGAAACTCATTGGAAAAGCTGAACAGATGATTTTCAAAATGTGTTTAAAAGCAAGTAGAAAACGCGTTAGGAAACTCGTCAAAAAACAAGTTAAAAGCGCCTTAAAAACTAGTAAAAAATACTTCGCCAAAAGGTGCCTGCTAAAAAACTTATTAAAATACTAGTCAAACACCTCAAAGAACTGTTAAAAATCTGGTCGAAAGTGTGTAAAAATCTCATCAAAAGCGTATTAAAGATCCATCAAAAATCTTGTCAAAAAACTAGATAAAAACCACGTTAGAGAAACTTGTAAAAAAAACTAGTCATAAAACCATATAACGTGTCGAAATACGTTTAAAAATTCGTCACAAAACTTGTCAAAAATGCATAAAAAAGCGCCTAAAAAATGCGTGAAATGCATAAACGAGTTGAAACTCAATAAAAGGGCGTCGCAAGGGCTTAAACATGTGTTAAAATGCTGGTCAAAACGCGTTTAGAAACTCATAAGCGCTTCTAAAACTAAACTAGCTATAAATGTGTCTATATGACAAAAACTGATCACAAAGAACACGTTCGAAAACGCGTAGGAAGAGCGGGTCTTTTTGTCGTTTTCCGAATGCCTTAAAGACCTACCAATTCAAAAACTACCTGGCATATTTCAGGCACGTTTTAGAACTGCGAACTGGTTTTCTATACAGCAGTTTGTGTCCTAGGCACGTCGTTGGCTCAATTGTTCAGCTAATATTAAGTCTTGTTTACATATCCGACCTCAGCCTTCACCTTTTGTCTTGTTCTAATACCTTATTGGAAGGTCTTTGTTTGCAGACCTTCAAATCTCGTCTCTAAATCAATTTCAGTAGGACATTTCAGTCTTCCCCATCACTGACAACTAATAGTTTCCAAAACTTAGTAGACTTAGTAAAAGACTTCTATTGCTATATAAGAAGGTTAACCCTGCAACTCCCTAGAGATGTGTCGTATTTCCAAAAGACTGCAAATAAGTATATAATTTAGGTTAGCGAATATCTAATAAGAACCTACCCATCAGCGACTCGAGACGATGTTGAAGTCTCTCGTTATTCTCTTTATAGATTCGCCCTTTCCAACAGAAGAGTTGAAAAAAAAAACGCACATCCCCATAAATATTTGAAGCTTGCTCTCAATCAGCTTACCAGAGAAGCCCATTTGTTTTTTCATCAGCAGTTCCTTCTTAACTTATCAGTATTTGTGGATACTATTTTCAAATACAGCCTTTGGGCCATTAAAAAAAATAGGTATCTAAGTTTATTACCTACCCCTAGACATGAGTGCAAATTCTTTAACGCTAGGGCATATAGACTAGTACTACATACCGGCCCCTTGTTTGAATTTGAATTCCCATAGCGACCTGAATTCCCTGCATCAAAATTCATAGTCAAACCATCTCGAAGAGATTCCTTCCCACTGCAAACTCAGAACTACCCTATAAATCCGCTCTTGCATATTTTATACAGCCACGCTTATATGCATCAAACTTTCGGTCCATCAGTTTTGGAAATTCCCGGCATATCTCCGCGCCGTTGATAAAATATTCCAACGGAAAGTTATGAGAGCCATTGCCCAGCAAAGGGATCCCAACTTCAGTCAACAATGCCATTTCCTTGACACAAAAATTAATTTCATTAAAATTAACCGAAAAGTTTCCCTTTCCCAAGAAGAACTCACATAAAATACACAGATACGTGTGTACCAAAGTGAACTGAGCAAAAGTAACAAACTGCCAACTATTCACGCCATTAATCCCGAGAATATGCTCAGCCGAAGAATTTTGCTGCCCCGAAAGTGGAGTCCTTTGTTAAGACACTTGCACGCAAAGTCCAAAAAATACCCTTCCGGTTAATTTATGGCTATCGAAGCCCTTACCGCCCAACGGTATAGTTGTGCAAAATATCCAAATATACGCTTAATTTGCGAGTAACAAATAAATAATTTTACTAATTTCGAGCCAGCTCCAGCAATGTAGCGAAAACTTTCAAGGAAACGAAAACTTTTCGGTTTTCGTTTCGCCCCAAACCCCACTCTGATCCTGAAGAAGGTATGTGCCAAATGTTGCCAATAAAGGAGCCCTCGCCACGGCCAGTTGTTTGCGTCGTTGTACTACTTCAAAATGTCGCCAACTATGACAGGCGCTGGTGTCGAAGGGGGGGCCGAAATAACTTAATTTGTTATTTGGCAGTGATCCCCGACTGCCTATGTGGATGGTATGGGGCGGAAAAATGGTACAACGCACCCGCGAACTTTCATTATGGTTATTAGATGATGGCGGTGTTGGGCGCCATATGCCAGTCTAACGACGAGGACAAAGTTGGTTTCCGCTTTGCGAAGTTCGTCCCAGCAAGTGTTTTGCGAAACATTTTTCGACAGGTGAGACGCACTTTTGTTGGTGTTGAATTTTTTTTCCTTTTTTTGCAGATGACAAACTGTGGCAAGGAGGACATTTTGTTTTCCTTTAGGACCGACATCTGTTTATGTTTCTCATGATTGTGCTGTGGCAGTTTTTCGAAAAGTTAGTGGTTTGGGGTGGTGTGGAAAAGGGTTACATTACGGGAACACGGGATGGGGTGGCGATGTAGCAAATTGTATATGGCCAGGTTTTAGGGAAATTTGCATTTACATACGACTTTGGCTTGTGCAAGTTGTCACAAATTATGAGTAAGAAAAGTTTTTGGGTAAATTGAGGTGTTCTTTTTTTTTTGGCTGTTACTGGTGCTGGGGTACTGAAGGGGCCCTGGCGCCAAATGTTGCCAAATAAAACGATTAAGGTAAGGAAGGTGTGTAGGTGAAGGGAGAACGAAACTTTGAGGGATTTAAGACGTTTAATAAATACGTTAAGCAGTGGAGTTTATTTTTTGAATGGAGAGGATTCTTTTTTTTATTTTCTTGATACCTTGTTGGACGAAGATCGAGTCAAATCGAGAGAGTACTTAATAAAGAATTTGACAGACAAATTATTGTTATATAAATCTACTAGCGGACCCGGCGAACTTCGTCTCGCCCCAATTTTCCGCCTTCAGATAACAAAACACAGATAGTTAAAATTTCAATGTTATTTATTTGAATTAAATCGAAGTCAGTGGAGAGCGATATGATAGACAATGTTTTTCGATTTGTTTTCCGGGGCTTAAACAAACAACGAAGACGGTTTGCCAACACGCGAACAGGCAACGTACAGCTGACCATGCGAAAAACTGGGAAATTTGAGATTAATCCCACAGACTTCCAACAATTGGCCTTACCTGGACTTCCTCTCCTTTGAATTTGTCTTTGATGATCGTCGCTTGAATCAAATTGTTCACCACAGACAGACAGACAACCGCACAATTTCAGGGAACGATATCAATCCAGTCAAAATATCAACAGAAATTTGGCCATTGCCAAGTGCCAACAGTTGTCTCGAGAATTCAGCAGCCGATTGATCGTTCTCCAATTAAAACCTCATGTTCGTGGTCAATTTCAACTTCTTGATATGCCTCCACAAAAAATATGATGGGAAGCGTTTGACGAAAATTCCGGAGCAATATCATAGCCCCAACAAATCGTCTCGAATCACCTCGTAAATCCCTCACTGATCGGTCAACTGCCTCCAAGTCTCGTTTATGCGCCATCGTGCATTCATCCCAAATGATAATTTTGCATTCTCGCATCAATTTCGCTATCGTTGAATCCTTGGTCATTTTGCATTTTGGCTTCTCAACCGTGAGAAGATTCATCGGCAGCTTCAAAGCAGAATGTGCAGTTCGACCGCCTTCCAATAGTTGGGCAGCAATACCAGAGCATGTAACAGCCAACGCAATTTGAGATCTTGATCGAATTGTTGCCAAATTCAACGAAATGACGAATGTCTTGCCTGTCCCACCGGGAGAATCGAGAAAGTAAATGCCTTACGTTTTATCGTCAACAACCCTCATTAGCTACTATTCGCTAATGATCTGCTCGGCATTCAACAGCGGCACATTTATTTGGAATCTTTCGGCCAGCTCATCTCGATCATAGTCTTCCCCGTTTCAATTCGCGATTCAATGCATTGTGCATTGAACGATTTGGCGTTGGCATTCCCAATTTCGACAGCAGACTGCCGCACATGTCTTTAATCAGAACTAACGCTTCGTTGCGCATATCGTCGATCGAAGTTCGAAGTTGTCGTGCGAACTCTGTGCAAAATGTCGTCAGTCAAATCATGATAAAATCAAATTTTTCGTGTTTTTCCGGAATTTTCCAAATTTTCCACTAAGAATATTTTATTTTTACATTCGAAAGGCCATTTCGGAACAATTCCACAAAAATTTCCTTACAAAAACTCAAATTTAGATTTCTCTAGTTTCCCGAGTTTTCCGGAGGGTTTTCCCAAAATTTTCTTTCATAACAATATTCTCCTGCCATATACGAACAATAGAAAAAAGATTTGAGCCAAATCGGCCCAGCCGTTCTCAATTGATGATTCACTATACATTTTTCACACCATTTTTATATATATAGATTTAACACTATTCTTATTTGAATGTTAATTTTTTTTGCCTTGTATCGGTTTTGATATTTTTATATAGACTTACAAAATAAAAAAAAACGAAATAAACGAGAAAGTTTCGTGCGACCCAGTAATGTATTTCATTTTCATAATGTTGCTAATAGTCCGTTTTTTTTTACAATAGTACAAAAAGTGTCTGTGAAATATTATTAAAATTGTTTATTCGTTTGAAAGGACTATCTTAATCTATGTCATCATTATGTATGAAATATAACATCGTTCAAATGTCCGCCGCGGCTTAACTGGGTGGTGCGTATTTAAATGTCCAATTTAGTCTTAAGATAACCATGCCCTCGAATCGCTCGTTCAAAATCTATACATATAATAAAACTGTAGCCGTTTTCTATGTTCGCGGTTGGCGTGAAAACTACTGCACAGATTTCGATGAAACTTTTTTTAAAATGTTAGTTAAGGTTCTGAGACGGTAATCTATTTCTTTTATTACCATGCATATTTTTTGGCAGCGTTTTTAGCCAAAATGTGTTTTTTTTTCTGAATTTACTGCCTTTAGCTCGCCATAACTCAATCAATTCTTAATCAATGCAAACAAAACAAAAAAAATACTTCCATAATTATTTTAAGCCATCAATCAGCTTTCTGTATCATCTAGAAGCCGAGCTTCCACCCAAAATCGAACATTAAAAATCTTAATTTATTTCCTCAAATCGAAAATTATTAGCAGTTGTTCTTGATCGTTGTTTTGCTTAAGGGTGGTGGGTGGCGCACTTCGCACAAGCACATACATTGCAACAAAAACTGCGTCGTCAAATTTTCTCCGAAACGAAAGAGAAGTAGGCGAGGTCGATCTTCGTAATCACTCTTCCACTCAACCGATTTCAATGAAATTTTGTGGGTGGGTATGGTTGTTGAAAAGATATATTTTTGGAATTTTTGTAACTGAATTCTCAAAGTGAATACTTATATGGGAACGCTGGAGGAACTGAAGCAGCTAGGTTTTATACAGACACTGGACTACTGAATCAGTTGATGATATGAAAGCCAAATGTAAACAAAAACAAAAAAAGAGTGCATAAAAATCCGTATTAAAATATTTTTCATAAATTACTATTGACTACCCAAATCCCAATCTGTTTTCATATATTGAATACAAGCTGATCCGTGCTCGCCTGGCTTCAACCGCCGTTTTTTTATATATATGTTCCCTCCCTTGGACCTTTCTAAAAGCAATATAAAGCAAAAACAAAGACAATAAAAACATTATTTTAATTCCGAATGAAACAACTTGACATTGAAACACGAACCCCACCCCAGCCCATTCACAAACTTTTCCCAATGAACAGAATACAGAACCTGAAAACGTGTTCAACCTGAATGTATGAGCTGAAAAGAGACGACTGCCCATTGAAGTGCAAAACACACACTACTGCAACGATACTCACTGCTGCATGACTACTAACAGTAGTATCCACTGAAAGAAAATTGTGGCCAGTGTTTTGAATAATTGTTTTGAACATTGCTCAGCTTCAGGACAACGCAGGAGGATGTTTTATATCTTAAAAGATCCAGGAGAAAATTTACTAAATTCACCTGTTTTTTATTTTTCAATCCGATTATCCATTACTGAGCTAGGTCTGTATAAACAGAATTTTCCTTACATATATCCGGATTTTTTGACTATTCTGTAAAAACCAAGTTATATTCCGGGTTAAAAAGTATCCTAAAGCCCGACCCAGAACATAAGCAATCACTATGCCAAGTTTCATCAAAATCCGTCCAGTAGTTTCTGCGTGATGCGCGGTCAGGCATTTTTTATGCTGCAGTTTTATTATATGTAGAGAAGAGAAGAAGAGAGAGAAGAGAAGAGATTTTTGTAAATCTCAATGCGCAACTTCAATACCAATGAAAGTATAGCTAAAAACTGACAAAGCTCGGATGATGAAAAACTTGTAACTGGCGCCTAAACTTAAACAAAAACTCGCATTGTTACTTGATATGTACTGTCATTTCATATGGATAAGCAAAATTATAATATTAAACAATATATCCTCAAATTTTATGTACGGTTGCTTCGGAACTTTACAGGTAGGTACCTTGACATAGACATGGTGCCAAATTAAAGCCAAAGAAGTCAATTTAAAAAAAATAAACGCTGACAAAATATAAGCAAATAACGACATATTCTGTAGTTTTCTGAATCTCAGAGTCTTAAGAGACATTTCAAAAAGTCCATATCTGTTAAGTAGTTTTCAAACCATTATGTTTCGTATTTTCGTACAGTAAGACCGCCAACGGTTTTATTATTTAAGTACTTCTACCCAGCGCCACCTATTGGGTAAATTTTTTTTTAATTTTTATATTTTTATTTATATTTTATATAAAAAAATTTGTGTGAATCTGACTATGAAAAATAGTTTTCAGAAAAAGCGACCCCAGCGCCTAGCGCCACCTGCGAGGATCACAAACAAAAATAATCCACAGCGTTATACAAACATATTTCAGGAAATTCCGATTTCACTCATGGTGTATTTTGGAGAAATGAACTGTGGCTCCCACATGGTGACAGATTACGAAAACTCCATACTCCACTTCGGAGAGGGATCTTAAAGTGATGTCAGATTTCTTCCTTTTTTCCATCAGTCTTTAAATTCACATCGAGTTTGCTATTTGGTATGTAGTCCTACCACTTATATTATGCACAGCATTTCCCCCGCCAATGCAATTGCTCGACCACACTGCCGGCGATATTAATCCGCTGTCCATCCTCGTTGTTCAACTGCAACTCGCCTAATTGCATATATCCCAATCCCATCTTTGTGCACAACAATTTCTAACTTTTATCAAGCTCCAGTTTCCATAGGAGAATTTTAATAAATCCCCAATTGCTTTCGGCTCTTTGGCAACATGTTCCACTGGTCGGGTACCTACCTCTCACTCGCACACTCATTTGGTCCATCATCAACTTAATTTGACACAATTTTATATAACCAAACCGAAAAAAAACATTTCTCAATTTGGACAAAATTGCAATTTATTCAAAGGACTACTTCACCGCCACTTAACCCCAATTTGGAGCAAATCTCTAAATCAAATCCTCGTCCTGCTGCAAACGTTGTGTCGTCATCCTCCACACTGCGCAAACTTCTGTGTTCTGCAGTGCAAGCAATTCGTCCGAGCTGCAGTGCAATTTCACTCGAAATACTCTGGCTTCGTCGAAACACCATCAGCCAGATTGAAGAAAGATTTTCCACGATTAAAACCGCACCACAAGTGGAACGAATAAAGCAGCACCAAAATAAAATGAAACCGAAACATTTCACCACACTAACAGATAGCTATAGAGAGAAAGAATAAGAATTCCAACGAACATAAGAGGACAACGACAACGACAACGATGATGACTACGAATGCAACTTGCACTCAAGAGGACATTCTTCGTTTTCACAGCCTTCTGGTCTTCTTGCATTATGTCCCAATGACCATTGGGACCACTCCTGTTTTGAAAGAGGAAAAAAGGAGAAAAACCTCCGACCAAAACCAAAATGCGGACAAAATTCTATATAGAAACCCAAATGAATGCGAACAGAAGAAATTTTCCCATCGAGTGGCTGGTCCTTAACCTACTTCTGAGCCAAACACTCGGACGTTCTGCATTCTCTCAGGCGATGGTACCAATTTCAAGGATTACCCCCCTCCCATTTAATTTATTTAATATTAACAAAAAAAAAAAGAAAACGAAAAGTGTCCCTCTACCGTAATAAAATTTCATTGCTAATCACGAAGATAGAGAGCAAACGCGCTCAGATACGGATAGCGTAAAATCCTTTTACCTGTAATTGGATTTTTCCACAGCATGTATCCCCGCACCAACAAACACCCATAGAACTTTGGAAATTATGATTACTTTCGTTGAACTTTTGACGCGTGAAACCGCACAAATCGCACCGCACATCCTGTGGAGTAGGGAATGCTTCGCACACTTTCAAGGAATCTTTTATGCCACCTTCCGGCCTACTCACAAGAAGTATGTATAGAGACCCAATGAAATCACATCGGCAAACGAAAGGATCCGTTTCCGACGAAATGGTAATCGAAAAATCATCTCCCCCAGGTGGGTGTGTCTGAAGCGAGAGAAGTGATTCTGACACTCGGAATAATAAGTTCGTTTGTTAATTTGTTATCCTTTGATATGGTTTTGTTAGGCGGTGTGTGGTGGCAAGGACGGGCATCTAATACATGTTTGCCTTACGGCATAGAAAGGCGGTTCCACCTTCGTTGGGCGAAAAGGAAACGGTCCTTTTCCGAGATAGTCTGTCGAGTGCATGCAACTTTTTTTCCGGTCACAGAAAAGTGCGGCATAAAAAAATAAGGACGACTGTGTCAAAGGATTGAACATCTGCGATTGAATTTCGGATGTGATTCAAAAGGATCCAAGGGGAAATCCTTATTCATATTTTGTGTCTATATGTGTGACTGCTGGGAGACCGGAAAAAGGCGAGTCCTTCGACAAGGAAAAAAAGAAACTTGCTAATCAGGAAAATTGCCAACTTTGTAGGGTTTCGCTGTGAAACACGTTAGACTTTTTAAAGGGATGGCAAGGGCAACGAAAAGAAGCCTATTCTAAGGATAAGGATGTACACGATGG
Source organism: Cheilosia pagana (assembly GCA_936431705.1). NCBI lineage: Eukaryota > Metazoa > Arthropoda > Insecta > Diptera > Syrphidae > Cheilosia > Cheilosia pagana. The sequence continues at coordinate 12,028,927 of OW386166.1, read as the reverse complement.
TGGAATTGAAAATTGCCTTCCATTCTGTTGGGCGCGTCATATTTTTTTCTTCTTCTTTGGACCTCTCTCGCTCGTTACCACTTTGAGTTATGTCTGCGATAGGTGGTATCTGTCTCCTGAAAAAAGGGTTTCTTTCCTGTGATCATAGGTAGACTATGGGTGAGTTGGAAATTTGACAGGTGTCAGCTGTACTTTATGAGGTAAGTGTGGATAAGTGGATTTTGTATTCGAATCATCAATTGAAATGGGAAGTGGGACGGGGCTCAGGCCTTGTTTTGACTAAGATTGTCAGATCACGGGTAAGTAAATCAACCGAAATGAGTCTTCGAACAAAGTTTCCTTTGCTAACGGTCAGTTGTTTTGACAGCAAAAAAATATAAGACTCATTAAAGCACGCGTCTATGGCTGGTTTTGGTTTAGGAAAAAGGGTGAGCGAGACAGGAAGATTTATGTAGATCCAATGTGATGCCCTTTGGTCTTTACGACCCCCAAAGAATGGAAACCAATGAAATTGGGTTGTCAAGCAACTCCGGGGTTATTACAAATTTATGCAAGTCTTTATAGACTTGTCAGAGAGATCTTCAAAGTCTTCTAAAAAGTGTTTCTGTATCTGATGTGGAGTGTCAGAGAGTGGTAAACAAAATGTAGAGTGTCTTCATGCAATCCTCATCATCCTTAATCGCCTGCGGGGTCGAATCGCGTCATCCGTGATCGATATGTGAAACAAAAACAAATTCCGTCACGTAATGCTCGTTCACGGATGACGCGATTCGACCCCCAGGTCAAACGTTTGATTCTCATTTCCTTTGAAAACTATTTCCGCATGTCCTGTGATAATTCTTACAAGAGAGGATAATAATGACTGTCTGCTCATTTGTTGGATTCTACTTGGCTTCTGTTTGTCATAGGCTACAGGAATCGAGTTTGCTCCACCTTTCATCAATCGCTGCCAGTATGTTGTTCGTAGTTGCCTGTTTGACAGGGACGAGTCAATACTGTGGACTGCGGTATTGGCCTGCGGTTAAGTTCAAGTGAAGAACTCTTTCTTGCCAGCTCACCAGCTTTTTCCACTTGTGTCTGGGGACCCAGCAGATTTTTAGATTGAGCTGAGCACCAATAACCTTCAGCATTTTGCGACACCGACTGGTTTAGTTGGAAAGCAGATTTTTGTTCTTGCCAGTCCGCCCAGTTGCGAAAATAAGTAAGAAATGTCTTTCGGGGAGTTGTGTAGTCTTTGCACACATTATTTCCCGCGTATTTATTTAGAATCTGAGCATTACCCATTCCAGCTCCTATAGTCTGACTTAAGCGAAGGGCGCTTGTTGCAGCAGATTTCTGTACGAAAAGGTCTGGGAGTTGAAGTGGCGCCTTCAAGCCCCGCTGAGGGGTTGATTCTCATTATCCCCGTGCTTCCAATTGTAACGATCCGTTACAAAAGGCGGTTACCACTGACCACCAGCACTGATCGCTACTGATTGCAACCACTGGATCCAACGTTACCAACCAACGATGTGTCACCACTCAACCGGACCCAGAACCACTGACCGCCACAAAGGGAAACCTGGTGTTGGTATACCAGTATCCGAAACAATAACAACTCATGCGGCCGATTTTTCATAACGCATACAAGTCACACTCATTACCTGTTGTAGAAGTCATGAGTTGAGTACCCGTTGGGAAGTGCCTTTAGAGATGCTTATACCTTAGCTTTGACACCTCCTACTTCTGAACTGATTAAGTAGTCCTTTTTCCAGCAAGTCGTCGTCCCATAATAATAATTGTTTTATTGTATACACCATATTGCTTGTGTTGAAATAAAAAGAAAAGAAACCGCTGAATTAATAAAACATTTTATTGGGAATCTTCTCCAATTAAGACGGGCTAGACTTTTCCATCGCTCTTAGTTTTCAAATAATTAAAGTTTTTTCTTAAAATCAGTTCACCGAGAAAATAAAGAGTTGTTTACACTACGTACATGTGCACCAATGACAAAGACAGCATATGTACGATATTCCAATACTGAGTCTAATACTAAGTGGTAAGATAAATAAAGTGAACGACTGGATCGCACGAAATTTTCTCCTTCATATCATCAGTTTGGTTGGTTTATTTGGGTATTTGGGTTTGGGGGTAAATGAAGTGCGGGTTTCTGATAGTGTAGACCTAATTGGTTGGAATTATTTGAAGGTTCATGCTTAATATGGTTGAAAAAGAAGAAGTGGGAAATATTTGCTAAAAAGGAGTTTCGAGTAGTTGTGATTATATTTTAACTGGTAGTGCGGTAATGTTTAAAAGACGGCATTATTTGTATTTCTCTAAGAAAAACTGAGTACCTACAGCAGTGGTTCTTAACCTTTTCGAGCTCACGGAGCACTTCTAATTACATGAAACCTTCACGGAGCACCTTACCAAATAACATTGATTCTAGTAATTTGTATTTTATTTTTTTATTCATTCAACTCAAATAACTACAATATACAAAAAATAAAATATATTCAATATATTTAACAAAACTAAATTGTTACAAATTCAAAATGACTTAAAATATAATACAAATTCAATGGGATATTTGAGCCTGGTGAGTTTTACATATTTCGCCAATGTTGGGTCTAATAAAAGATATTGCTACCCTCATTTCCTCTTCTAAATCGAGAAGTCTTTCTCGTTTTTTAGTTTTTATATTTGTTAATGTTGAGAATCCAAGTTCGCAGAGATATGATGTAGCAAATTGTAATAATATTGCGATTGCCTTCTTAGATAAAGATGGGTATTCATCTTGGACGGAAATCCAAAATTGTTCATTAGACAATTTTGTGAACTCCATCTTCAGAGATCGATCTGTAGACAAGGAAATAATTTCTTCTTCTTCTTGTAAAGACAGTTCCAAATTAGAAAATTCAAATGTCCCAAACGGATTTCGTATCCAGTCATAGGATTCTAATTTAAGGGATGGGAAGTAACATTCGATTTTTTCTTCCAATATTGTTAGATGTTCTATTACGGCAGGAATAATATCTGCGACATTTTTAGTTTGAATTGAAGGAAACATATCAAGCGTATTGTTTTTTATTATTCGATTTTTCCAATGCAATATTTTTTTATTGAATCCCAGTATTTTATCCGTGGCTGTTAAAATATTCTCATTTTTACCTTGAATACTTGTATTTACTGAATTTAAGTATTTAAAAATATCAGCTAAATATGCCAATTTAGCACACCAAATATCATTTTCAAAATTTTTTGCAAATTTATCCACAGCGGCATTTCGGAAATAACACAACAATTCATCTTTGAGCTCTAATAAACGACATAGGACTTTACCGCGAGACAACCATCTTATTTCAGTGTGCAATAGCAAACTTTCATACTTAGCATCCATAGATATACAAAGCTGTTTAAAAATGCGTTCCTGCAGAGGCCTTGATTTAATATAATTTACTATTTGTACCACTTCATCCAAAACATATTTTAAAGTGTTTGGCAATGTTTTTGAAACTAAAACTTCCCGATGTAAAAAACAGTGTGTAGATATGATATTTGGATTATTTTCCTTCACAAGTGTAACACATCCTTTAATAGATCCTGCCATTGATGGACATCCATCTGTACAAATTCCAACGCAGAAATCCCAGGATATTTGGTATTTTTCTAAATATGTAGTAATACAATTAAAGATATCTTTTCCTTTTGTATGTCCTGTAAGCTCTCTGCAGCAAAGAAATTGATTAACTATTTCATTTTCATCAATGAACCGAACGAATGCAAGTAATTGAGCTTTACTGCTAATATCAACAGATTCGTCTATTTGCAAAGCAAAAAATTTCTTTGAAAGCTTATTATTAACCGTTTCCTCGATATCAAGTGACATGTCTTTTATTCTTTTTTTTATTGTATCATTAGATAGGGGAATTTTCATAATCTCATTTATTGCATCCTCTCCAAACATGATTTTGACTATTTCACAACATGACGGTAAAATTAGACTTTCTGCTATAGTATGTGGTTTTAGTTTCAATGCAATTAACTCGGCTACCTTGTATGATGCAATTTGCGCCTTATCAGATATTGTCATAGCACATTTAAATTGTTTTGCTTGCTTATCTTGCATGCCCAATAACCTTTTAAAGTAATCCTTATTTTTTGAAACAAGATTAGCATGGGTAGTAGTAAGGTGTCGGTTTAATTTAGCCGGAAACATAGCACTATTGGACAGTTCTACACCGCATACAACACATTTAGGAATTGGACACTCCTTTTCACCGGTCCATGTAAATCCCAAACTGATGTATTCGTCAGAATACTGTCTATAAGTCTTCCTTATTTTATTACATGTTGACACATCTTCTGTATTACCACTATTAATACTACTCCGACTTGTACTTGGTCCATCATTAATATTTTTCTCAGAATTACATTTTCGTTTCAAGAACTTGTCCATGGCTAAATAAATTGGGAATAAGAATAAGTACATACATATATATATACGCGTAAATAGAGGTATTTTTCGAAAGTGTTTAATGCAGAATAAGAAAATTAAGTTTATGAAAACATAGGAGATTGATATTAAGTTTATTTAAATAAATAAATACAATAAATATGTATGTACACATATTTATTTAATTTTTTATTTTAAATTTATGTTAATTTACAATTATAACGTAATATACTTACTGAAATAAATTTTTTCACTTTTTTGGCACAAATTTAATCAAATAATTATTGAAAACACATTGGTTTACGTCCAACACAACACTAAAATATTTCATATTATTTGATCAGAATTTTTTTGTGCAGCCTACTTGATTTAAATTTTTGTTTATAACTAAGTACTACTGCATGTACTTTGTATATTTGAAATGCGGCCTGCTCGATTTAAATTTTTGTTTGAACTAAGTACATACCGCATATATGTACATATATTTGAAATGCAGCCTGCTTGATTTAAATTTTTGTTCATAACTAAGTACATACCGCATATACATATATTTGAAAGTTTGTTCTAATAAATTTATATGTATATTTTTTTATACTATATGAGTTTAGCTTTCGTTTCGCGGAGCACCTGCGACAATCTTGCGGAGCACTAGTGCTCCGCGGAGCACCGGTTAAGAATCACTGACCTACAGAGTTTTAAATAAGCATTTAAGTCAAAATCTTTAAAGCTGATTTTGGAAAATAATGCGTACAAAATAGTAACAAATATTGCAATGTCGAGTTCGAAAAATAATCTTGCTCAACTATTTAGCTAAAAACTGAGAATAGGGTATTGTTCAGGATGTTGGTATTACTTGGTTTTTAAAGTTTTATCGAAATCGAAAATGGCTTCCGGTGGTTGGAATCGAATTACGCAATAATGTTAAAAACGTCTATTTTACTCCAAGTATGCCTTTTTTTCAAAATCGCTTTAGCCGTTTTCATGTAGGTAAACCAAAGAAACCCAAATTCTCAAAATATGCTTTTTTTCAAAAATCCATTATAGACAATTAAGAGAAAAACTGAGTTTGCTGTCATGTTAGGAATGACCATATTACAAAAAAAAATAATTTTTGTTGCAATCGTATTGACCGTTTTCGAGACAAGTAAACTTTTCAAAAGTACCGTTATCGACTTTTTAACCAAAAACTGGGTATGCAGCCATGTTTACCCCATATATGGTAGTGCAAGTATACATTTTGGTTAAAATCGTTAAAGCCGTTTTCAAGTAAACCATAAATAAATAAAGTCTTAAAAAACTAAATTTTTCCAAAATAGTCCGTTGAACGATAATTTAGGGAAAACTGAGTTTTCCATCATATTGCGAATGACCGTATTACCTTAAATATCGAAATAGTTTTGACGGTTTTTGAGATATTACCAATTTACAAAATTATCGTTATTCGATTTTTCTGCAAAAAAACGGGTAAGTTAAACTTAACTATATAAGCCCAAATATCAATTTTGGTTGAAATCGTTAGAGTTGTTTTCAAAAAAATCAAACTTGTTTAAAACCGTTATATGGGAAGTACCGTTAATAATAGGGTTAACGTGCAAAAAAAAAGTGGCCCCAAACTGTAAGCCCACAAACTCCAAATCCGACGTTTGAAAGAAATCCGTCCAGCCGTTTGCGCTGTGGAGCTCAGGAAAGGACGGACAGACGGACTGAATACATTCGCTGATGTGGCCTATCTTGTTTTGATCTCTTGAGTATTGAGACCTTGGGGCCTACTCTGTGTCTTGTTCCGAAAGTAAAATTTTTTGAAAACGAACATTTTGTACTCTCTATTTCGAAAGCGGAATGAAATCTACTGCTATTCCGAAAGTGGAATTTTGGTACCTACTACCTAGCAACACGTTTTCGACTGTCAAAGTCATTCGAATGTGGACAATTTATTCCTACAACATATCACATAACGGAAGGACTCAAATATATCGTAAAATGTAAGTTTATGATAAATGAATTTTTGTAATATATTTTATTGGTTAGGGAACCTTCCATAAAAAATATGCATACCAAACAAAAACAATTTGAAATTTTGGTTGAGTTTATGTGTGCACATCCATATTTGACCAAAGGACAAATAAAAGCGGTTGATGCGAAGCAAACATAAACAAACTGTGGAAAGGGTTTCGTCTCATTTGAATGGAGAAGGACCACCAATGCAGATTCCAGTTGCTTGAAAAAAGGTATAATTATTTAAAGTTCAAATGCGATTTTTCAAACCAATAATCTCAAAATGTTTTTAGGTGTAGGCAGACCATAAACTTGCCAAACTCGAACTTAAAAAATGCTAAAACTGCAAGACATTGAACATTCACAGGACATTTAAAATAGTAATATTTAAACAGTTTATTCACAAAAATTATGTAATTTAGTTGAAATAATTTTTTTTCCTTTATACTTATTTTATTTTAAATTTTCCACTAAGAATTATAATTTTTACTTTTTAAGTTTTGCTAAATTTAATTTGGTTCAAAAAGTATTAAGCATTATTTTTTATATTTCGAAAGCAATTTCGAATAGGATTGACTTTGGGAATGATTAATTTTATTAACCTGCTCTGTCTATAGCTGATTCCGATGAAGTGCCTTTTAAAGCAAACGTCACTTAATGTTAAAAAAAGTTTAACCATCCATCACCCACCATACACAGCCGCTTTCCCAAACCAAAAATTCCCACATACCTTGTCAAAGTAAAACCGTCAAGTGTACCTATACCTCCCGTACCTTACACCTCCCTTCAACTATAATTTTCAACCTCATCGCTATCAAGTGCGGATATCATCTAAGTGGCCATAAGTAAAGCTTTCATGTCTATTAGAGCCTATTGCGGGCACTTTGTTGTGAAATGACTTCCGGGATCATCAACGTCTATGGTCAGTGGTTAGTGAATTTGAGCGTAAGCAAGGATACATGAATTGTTGGTGTTGCTGGTCCTCGTTGGGCTTCTATATCTATGAAGAGTGTGTATGGTACACGAAAAGGAAATGCCCACGACGAAGGAGTTATTCTTTTATTTTCCATTCAATTTCACAATTTCTAATGGCACTCAAGGAAAAACTATAGAACCGGGGCCAGCAGCAGCAAGTAGGTACTTCCTGAACAAGGTGAGAGAGGGAGGTTTTGCTTCTTTTTTTTTGCTCATTGTTGTCTGTCTGTATGTGTTATGTGGAGACTATTTTTTTTGTCATGAGTAAGGGAGTTCATTTGGAGTATGAATGGACGGCTTGTACACTTAATGGGCGATGAAGGATATAGTCGGTGGGGGTATGTCGTTGAGTTGATCTAATTGACCAATTGTCTGGATAAGAAAGTGGTGGGACAGTTTTTCAACAATTGCTTGGTGATAAAATAACAACAATTGGATTAGTGGAAGAGAGTTTCCTTAAAGGTTAGTTTGATGACCGAAGTGGAGGTGACAAAAGCGCACTTTATTCGCATTTCTTTGAGGCCCAGTTGAAGGAAGTGGTACCTTACTCTGTAGACATCGGTCAACACTTTAAAATTGGATAAGAACCAAGCGACCATGGAAGTAGTTCCACTTTGACTAAAGATTCCATCGCGGTCAGCAGAATGGATGCCAGAGATATGTGGTTTCAATAGGGCAGCGCTAGGTGTCACACGGCTCACGCCAAAATTGAATGAACGGGCGATCCCAGGGCATGGGCAATGTCATCTCACATGGAGGTGATATGGACTGACCATCGATATCGTGCGATTCGACCCCGTTAGACTTTGTATTGTGTGGTTTTCTGAAGCCGGAGGTCTTTGCAAATAAGCCACAAATCACAGCGGCCGTCAAAGCCAACATAGCCCATTCCATCATTCAGACTGATTTATGCGGCAGAGTCAAGGAAAATTTGACATTTCGAATAGGTCACCCAAGGAAGCCGCGGCGGACTTTTCAACTCTGTTTTATCTATATATATACAAAAATGGTGTGAAAAATGTAAATTGATTCATAAATTGAGAGCGACTACGCCGATTTGCCTCAAATTTGTCTTCAGTTGTTTGTAATTACCAGGAGAATATTGTTACGAAAGAAAATTTTGTGAAAAACCTCCGGGAAATTGAAAAAATCGAAATTTGATTTTTTGTATGGAATTTTTTATACAATTGTTCCGGAATGGCTTTTCGAATAGGTAGATAAATAGAAAATTCTTAGGGGAAAATTTGGAAAAATCCGGAAAAACACGAAAAATTTTATTTTTTTTTATGAATTTTTGCATTTTATCGCATGATTTGATGATTATGGTGAGCATTAGAAGCCCTACACCCTTCAGATTCCCTGCTTACTGTAGATGGTTTACTGTACGCCAGTTTTCAGGAGGTTTACCAATGTTTTAATTTGCTCGAAAACGATACACAAGGACGAGATGGCTGACGACATTTTGCACAGAGTTTGCACAACAACTTCGATATTCGATCTTGAAATTAACGACAAGATGCGCAAAGAAGCGTTAATTCTGATCAAAGACATGTGCGTACTCATGTGCGGCAGTCTGCTGTCAAAATTGGGAATGCCAACGCTAAATAGTTCGATGCACGATGCATTCAATTGCGAATTGCAACGGGGGGAAGACTATGATCGGTATGAGCTGGCCGAAAGAGTCCAAACAAATGTGCCGCTTTTAAAATGCCGAGCAGTTCTTCTGCTGTACGTGTACGATTCGTTGATAAGGGTTGTTGACGGGAGGCATTTACATTCTCGATGCTACCGGTGGCACAGGCAAGACATTCGTCATTTCGTTGATTCTGCCAACAATTCGGTCAAGATCTCAAATTGCGTTGACTGTTGCATCCTCTTGCACACTGTTGGAAGGCGGTCGAACTGCGCATTCCGCTTTAAGGCCGCCGATGAATCTTCTCACAGTAGACAAGCCAACTTGCACAATGACCAAGAATTTAGCGACAGCGAAATTGATGCGAGAATGGAAAATTATCATTTGCACAAAATTATAAAAATTTAGATTGTATTAGTGAAAGGGCAATACTAGCAGCAAAGAATAAGGACGTCGATACCTTGAATTTGATTATTCAAAGTCAAATCGCTGGATAATTTACAGCTGAAGGTGGGATCGATTCTAAATCAGCCGAAATTGTGCCACGGTACGCGGTTGTCCGTCAAGAAACCGATGAACAATTTGATTCAAGCGACGATCGTCAAGGGCAATTCGTATTATTCCAACTGATCTTCCATTCCAGTTCAAGCGGATTCAGTTTCCTGTTCGATTGGCTTTTTGCAAATTGGAAGTCTGTGGGATTAATCTCGAATTCCTCTGTTTTTCGCATGGTCAGCTGTACTTTGCCTGTTCGCGTGTTGGCAAACCGTCTTCGTTGTTTGTTTTTGCCCCGGAAAACACATGAAAAAACATTGTTTATCTTTTATCATATCGTTAAATTGAAATTTTAGCTGTGTTTTATTATCACTCTGGAGTTTATCTGAAGGCGCTAAATTGGGGCGAGACGAAGTTCGCCGGTCCGCTAGTTTCATATAATAATACCATCGATAGGCCTTTCAAACCTTTGATAACATCTAACAGAAAGCGCTGAATAAAAGACCCTTCAGTTCTTTGAAAATTAATAGGAGTTAATAAAAATTAAAAGTTTTACCATACTTCAACCGCAAAGACCTCTTGTGGCCTAAAGAAGGAAATCGTAATTTAGTGGAGATTGAGAAAAAAGCAAAGGCCAAACTTTTCATTGTATAATTTCGGATATTGGATACATGAGATCTAAAAGATGGCGGTGATTTATGCAACACGTCCTGTAGCCAAATTTTAATAAATTAAATAAACGAAATCGATGCAACTAGCAATATAAATGTAAAAGATTCGTGCGACACAGTCTTGCACTTTTGTATGTTAAGTGGTTTTTTGTTGTTCAGCAACTGTCTAGAAGCAAGATTGACATTAATAAAGGTTAGTACTTTATTGCTCTATTGGTCCTTTATGCTTCCTGAATCCTGATCTAATAATTTTGTTTGTTTGATGAAATCTTTGCAAAATTAGTTCCCACTTCAGTGTTCAAGTCGTTGTGGGCGCAGTGGCTCAGTGGCTCAGTGGTAGTGTGTTGGGCTACTAAGCGAGGGGTTCCCGGTTCGAATCCCGAAAGACCCAAATTACATCTTAAGGTTTTTTCCACTGCGCCACCTCTCGCAAACGTCTGACAAACCTCGGAGAATAAAACTGTCATGAAAGAGCTTCTCAATAAGCCGTTTGGACTCGGCGTAAAATTGTAGATCCCTTCCATTCGTCCCAAAAATTTAAAACCCACACAAAACGAATGGTTGTGAGAAGCTAGGCCTTGGGTCTCATAGACCTGTCGCGCCAAAATATTTGTTTTATTTATTTATTCAGTGTTCAAGTATGAATTCTCGTGGTACCCTTTGCAAAGGGATTTGATTTGCCTCTCTTTTAAAGCCTGCGGCTGCAGACTTGTTGATAAGCATGCGCACAAAAGAAGTTGGTGAAGATAAGTCTGGCTGATACTGAGAATAAAATTAACAATAGGTATGCTTTCATCAACATCAACGACTCTTACAATGAGCCTCTCGAATAATGGACAGATATAAAATTTCGTTCATTTGGGTACCAATTTTGTTTTAAGGAACCGACAAATTAATGCTGAATTCAAACGCCTGGAAAGCCTTGACTAGGGCAACTACAGCCTCGCATGTTTGCCAGACCTTCCCGAAAGGTAGCAAATTTGACCCTCAGACCCATCGTCCTGCAGCCCAGCAGATTAAGAATTGTGGCACTGGATGAAAAAGAACGCACAGATGTAATCTTTTGAGCTAGTTTAAGACATCAGGAACGATTTTTTTTTATCGATATTTGGGCCTATAATATAATAGCCATGATCTTAACGGGCTGTGGACCGACCTTGATGCTTAAAATAGAACGGCCTTGAAGTTAGAAACTGCCTCTATGAAATAAGTAAGACTTATTTCGATGTGACCTGCTATTCGTTGAGGTTTTCACTCTCAGATGTAAGCTGCTGCGCTTGTCATACAGCTGTCTAAGCCTTAAACTTGTCCACACATTTATTGAATGTCGACAGAAGGGACTTAAAGATAGTTTTTCTTGAAGTCGAGGCTTTTAAGACATTTTTTCCTACTCGTCGACCTAACAAAATGAGCGCAACGAAAATTGTAACGCTTTTAAGTGCTTTGTGATCAATCAATTCGCCTAGTCCTTCAACATGTAACTCCTCGACTTTCAATTATGGGGCTGTCTATATAACCTATATCCTCATACCCACTTCAGGCTACAGTAGAATATACGTTTGATACGCCGCCAATTAGATAGAACCGCACAGACCGCATTTTATAATCATGAGCCAAAATCAGCTCCCAATTGCGAGTTCAGGACATCGATCCTCCGCAGCAGCAGTCGTGCAAATTGTTTCATTAAATTGGAATTAAACTCATAATCACCAACCGATTCCGCAAAACCGCCAGAATAACAATTGGCATCCGTTACATATCCAGAAGCGTGGTTTCAATCGATTATTCCAAAAAAAAAAACAACCCTCCCATGATTAACCAGCAAATGTGTGGTTACCACCAACACATGTAAATGCGATTCTATGAATAGAAGCAACCGAACACAACAGACAATTGCACTTGAGTCTAATAAAATGCCAACATGCACCTGCAAAATCCATAGCCACCACTTAACAATTCACTTATAGGCCGCATGCAGTCCATATCCATATCCGCCAACAGCCACCGGCCCACCCCTTCGATTTAATTGAGCGTATTTAGTCGAAAATTATTTTCAATTAAAATGCAAGCAAGGGCGGATTCCCTTAAAACAAATCGACTGCTATTAGCTACCCCCGCCAAACGCCGCACAGTCAGACGGGTTTGGTTGCACAGCCAAAAATTATTAACGCATCGGGTAGTTTGAAAAAAAAAGAAGAGAAACTCCCGCCGAAAGTGCGTAGCCAAGTCGAAATTATGCACGGTAGGCGTTACTCGGAGGGGTGGGTGATTTTTATTTCAATTTTTTTTTGTTGTGTGTCCATCTGAAGTCCGGCGACAGCACTGGCTTTGTCCCGCTGTCATCATTGTTGGCCACTCATTATTTCCTATTAAATGTTCAGACAGGAATACACAAAAAAAGGACAGAAAAAAAAATGGCCGACTGGCTTGTTTTGCGTATAAATTCGTGTTAATAGAATTGGACCGCCACCAGCGAATTTAAATTCATTCGACGGCAAAACGGGTTGATGAATGTGGGCGTGGCAGTACAATTATTGGCTTTTGTTCGACGAAAAATTGCACTCGTTTACTTCTGTCTCATTAATCATTTGGCGTGTGGAACGGATGGCACACCAGGATTATGGGGTTTTTGGTTGGAAATTGTGTCGATTGCGCGGCAACTGTAAATAAATTGTTTTTCGAATACACGGACTTGCATGTTTGTACCCGAAATTTGGTTGGTGAAGATGGGGGGACGACGCGACGTTGGCGAATTTTACAAAATGTTAATGATTCAAATTAGAGTCAGACGAATGGATACGCAGTCAGCGGGAGAGTAAAGTTAAATTGTTTTCCAATTAAATGTATTTAGCGTATGTGTGAATGGTTTTCTGTTGAATAATGAAATTAACAAATGAGCGTGTATAGAGAGACTGGGGGCTGGAACAAGTTGCGCTTGATTTTTTTTCGTAGGACAGCAAATGCTTGAAGATGAGCACGTGCGGGGAGTCTTTAAAACAAGCTTTGATGGAGCTTCTAGACGAAATGGAAAGTGGCATCAGTAGATATTTATGCTGTAAAAAACGGACTTAGTGGTTTAGGGTATTTATATAGGCAAGCATGATAAGATGATAAGTTTATTTGAGTTAATATTCAATAATGTATTTTAAGAAACATGTTGAGTCTGAGTCCCACAAGCTGTGGCAGTGAAAGGTAGTCGTTGATAAACCAGCACTTTAGATATCGTTTCGAAATATTTAACTGAGCGAACGTCAGACAAACATCCGAGAGTAAAAACTGTCATGAAAGAGCTTCTCATTTGGACGTCAGCACGTCAAAGTGATTGTAAGATCCCTTCCATGTCAGTTTCATTTAACTAGTGACTAAGCGTAGCCTGAGAAACAGAGGAATATCAGGGATGACAAAGCGAGGAGTCTCAGGGTGAACTCTAGGAAAACAAAAATTCGATTTTAGGGCTTCTTCAGCATCTAACGATCGTTTGCAAACATTTTACAGAATTACCGTCAATGCCCCCAAAATAAAACTCACCCATCAAGCAATTCTTTCAGAGAACATTCCCTGTCGAGTAGTAAAATCAGTTTTCTCAAATAGACTTTTAAGTCTGACAGTGTGACAATTTGTTACTTAGCTAATTCACGGACATAAAGTTTTAGCTGTATTTTCATTATTGAAATTAAAAAGGAAGCGAAAACATTCTTCAGAAATAGTCATCTTTGTCAATGACAATGCTTGAAACCCATTTTCGCCGAATGCCAGATAGGAATGGTTTCCAAAACAGAAGTTAGGACTTCTTTTCGATTAGGTAGCACTTTTTGCAGCATTAGATCTTACACCCAACCAATTAGCAGCAGGCGAAACAAAGAAGCAATAGCAGTCAGCAGTGACTTTAACAATCAAACAAGGGCTAAAAAAATTTTATGTGAAACCGAGTAGAAGGGCGAAAACTTATAACTTCTAAAATATTCAAGAGAACTAAGTACACTAAATTTTGTTTTAAGTGTGGAAGTTTTTTATATACGATTGATAAACAAATTGTAAGGACCTTTTATTTTCGTCGTTTGGTACAATGTTTTTTTTTAGGCAGTTAAGCTTACTAAACTTATATTAATGCATTTTGGAAATAATTTTTTTTACTTTTTTGATTTTTAAATAGGTACATACAATATGTAGAATTAAGAAAGGAAGAGAAAAATTAAGTAACGAACATTTATTTTTATTTAAATTCATTAAAAATTAAAAAATTAAATAAAATAGTAACCATTTCATCATAAACGTATTCATTAATAAGTTCACAGCAATTTACTTTTGTTTTCATCATAGGAACTTTGGATCCAAAGAAAGCATGAAAAAAGTCAAAATAAAGTAAAATAAAGTGCACATCTGGATCGCACGAAACTTCCTCGTTCATATCATCAGTTTGGTTGGTTTATTTTTATTTTATTATTGTGTATAGGCTTAAAAATCAGATTTTTCAAATTGGTGATGCTGGTAGGTGGCTATGACTCGATGTAGGGTTTGTGATGTAAGAATTCAAAGATTTGTTTTTGAATTTGCCCGTGTTTGGGGGTAAATAAAGTGCGGGTTTCTGATAGTGTAGACTCCAATTGGTTGGAATTATTTTAAGGTTCATGATTAATATGGTTGAAAAAGAAGAAATATTTCCTAAAAAGGAGTTTCTAGTACTAGTTTTGATTACATTTGAACTGGTCGTGTGGTAATGTTTATAAGACGCCAATATTTGCATTTCTCTAAGAAAAACTAAGAACGGGGTTTTATTAAGAATACTTATTTTATCGTAAATAAGCATTTTAGTTAAAATCTTTAGAGCTGATTTCGGAAAATAATGCGTACAAAATAGTAACAAATATGGAAATTTTGAGTTCGAAAAAAAATCTTGCTCAACTATTTAGCTAAAAACTGAGTATAGGGTATTGTTCAGGATGTTAGTATAACTTGGTTTTTAAAGTTTTATCCAAATCGAAAATGGCGTTTTCGAGATTTGAACAGTTTTCAAAATCAGGGTTTCCGGTGGTTAGAATTGAAAATTAAGGACGCAATAATGTTGGAAACGTCAATTTTACTCCAAGTATGGATTTTGGTCAAAATCGCTTTAGCCGTTTTCATGTAGGTAAACCAAAGAAAACCAAATTCTCAAAATATGCATTTTTTCAAAAATCCGTTATAGACAATTAAGAGAAAAACTGAGTTTGCTGACATGTTAGGAATGACCAAAAAAAAAAATGTTTGTTGCAATCGTATTGACCGTTTTCGAGACAAGGAAACTTTTCAAAAGTACCGTTATTCGACTTTTTAACCAAAAACTGGGTATGCAGCCATGTTTACCCCATATATGGTTAAAATCGTTAAAGCCGTTTTCAAGTTAACCATAATTAAATAAAGTCTTAAAAAACGACATTTTTCCAAAAAAGTCCGTTGAACGATAATTAAGGGAAAAACTGAGTTTGCCATCATGTTGGGAATGACCGTATTACCTTAAATATCGAAATAGTTTTGACGGTTTTTGAGATATTACCAATTTACAAAATTATCGTTATTCGATTTTTCTGCGAAAAACTGAGTATGCAGCCATCTTAGTTATACCTACATAAGCCCAAATATAAATTTTGGTTGAAATCGTTAGAGCCGTTTTTGAAAAAATCAAACTTGTTTAAAACCGTTATATGGGAAGTACCGTTAATAATAGGGTTAGCATGCAAAAAAAAAAATTGCCCCGAACTGTAAGCCCACAAACTCCAAATCCGAAGTTTGAAAGAAATCCGTCCAGCCGTTTGCGCTGTGGAGCTCAGGAAAGGACGGACAGACGGACAGACGGACAGACGGACAGACGGACAGACGGACAGAATTGCGAGACCCACTTTTTCGAGTTCCTCTATCATCGTAATATCAGATTTGATTAAAATCTCGAGTTCGATTTTTAGTACGATTACAATACCTTTCTCTTACTACGTATACGTGAAAAGAAAAAGGTCCCAAGATGAGACCTCTCACGCCTCTAAAAAGTTTAAAATCGCCCCTAGACTTTCCAACCTTCAGCGTCCATCAACTTCCCAGGCAGCCAGAACCTTCACCGAGGTGGTGAGGGATCACCTGCACGTTGCCATCATAGACGAGATGTCTAAGAACGGCAAAACAGTGATGGACCACTGGTGTAGCATTGAAGCCAAACTGTCCGAGATGGTTGTGGAGCATGTGCTATCTGGAGCTGACAGCAGACTACCCAGTTTCGACTGCGCGGATGTGGTGCGAGGATATCGGGTGATCAAATGCGTGGACCAGTACTCTAAGGATTTCCTTGGCTCATGCATCGACAAGATCGCCGAAGCTTGGGATGGCTTAAAGCTTAAGCTTATCCCTGCCAAGGATATCCCCACGAGACCTAGGGCCCGTATTTGGTTACCGGTTATGAAGATAGACTCTGTGAGTCTTCTCAAGTGCCTCAAACTACAAAATCCAACCATCTCCATGGACGACTGGGCTGTCATAAAGGCAGAAGAACCCCAGAAAAACAGTTTATCCTACCTGCTTCTGATAAACGAGGAGTGCTTAGGGGCACTAGAAGCAGCTGATTTTAAATTGAGGTTCGGCATAAGGCACGCCAAACTCAAGATCTTCCGATCGACGGTTCCTGAAGACGACACAGACGATGTCGCCGCTGCCAACAAGCTGTTGGAGGAACTGGCGATCGCTTCCAACACCCAACAATAAGATGCTGAAAGTCATACAGTCGAATCTCCAGCACTCGAAATGTGCATCGGAGAATCTTCTGGTCTTCCTCAGGGAGGAAGACATTGACATCGGCATCATCCAAGAGCCCTGGGTCAGGAAGACGACCATTCTGGGCCTCTCAGACAGCAACTACAACCTTTTCTACAAAAAAGACGTCGGTAAGCCAAGAACATGCATTTTAACAAAAAAATACATTAACGCTTTCCTATGTCCCAACCTTAGCTCGGGTGATTTAACCGTCGTTAAATTAGAACGTGCCCAGGGTCAATCCATATCTATCTCATCCGCTTACATGGCGCACGACAAACCATCCCCGCCAGAGGAAGTGCAGAAACTCACAGCAGAGATACAAGCGAGGCACGGGTGCCTGCTTATAGGCTGTGATGCTAACGCGAGACATCATCTTTGGGGCAGCAGGGAAATAAATGAACGAGGTGAGTCTTTATTTGATTTCCTTTTAACATCCGATCTATGTGTATGTAATGTGGGTAACACCCCTACCTTTATATTTCCAAGTACGGAAAATTACAACGGTTGGGAAGAGGTGTTAGACATTACACTCAAAACAAACAATGACATCGTCAGGGTTGAGAATTGGAGAGTCTCCAAATTAAAGTCCTTTTCGGACCACGAGTGGATACTCTTCAACCTCAGTATCAAGGTAGATACTCCTGTCCCATATAGGAATCCTAAAAGAATTGACTGGAAGAAATTTGGTAAAGTATTGAACTCTAAACTCCCTAGTATACCACACCAAAAAATTGAATCGGGTGCAGAACTGGATACAATTACGTTGGCACTTGAAAAGGCGATGAATACAGCTTTTAAGGCATCGTGTCCAGTAAAATATAGCAAAAAAACCTTACCGCCGTGGTGGAATGAAGACCTAACCATCCTGAGAAGGTTGACTAGGGACATCTTCAATATCTGCTATAGGCATAAGTACTGGCAACCATACAAGGACTGCCTAAAGTTCTACAAAAAATCTATCAGATCAGCTAAGTCACAAGCATGGTCTGAATACTGTCAATCTATCGATACTCTTAAGGAATCTGCAAGACTCAGTAAGATTCTTTCCAAAGGACACTCCAGTCCATCTTTTATCAAGAGAACGGACGGAACGTGGACAGAATCCACTGACGAATCCTTGGAGCTTCTACTTAATACTCACTTTCCTGGTTGTACAGACTACTATGCTATCCCGCCCAACTTTCGGGACAACCTTCCCTTACACCGGGAAGAAATAGAGCGCATTATAACCAAGGAAAAGATCTTCTGGGCCATTCACAGTTTTGCTCCGTATAAATCACCAGGGCAGGACGGCATTCTTCCCATCATGCTTCAAAAACATGACAGGATAATTGTAGCCCTACTAGTTGAAATTTACAGAAGCAGTATCCTACTGAATCACATACCTCAGTCTTGGAAGTATGTCCGAGTAGTTTTCATACCGAAAGTCGGTAAAAGAGGTCACGAGTCCGCGAAGGACTTCCGACCTATTAGCTTAACCTCCTTCATACTCAAAACTTTAGAACGCGTACTTGACCTTCACATAAGAACAGGCCTTGAAAGGTCCCCCTTATGTAATTCACAACACGCATACCTCAAGGGCAGGTCGACGGAGACCGCTCTTCATGAAGTAGTGCGCACAGTTGAAAGGTCACTCTCCCATCACCAATATACCCTAGCTACCTTCCTAGATATAGAGGGCGCCTTCAACAACGTCCGCACTGAATCGATCCAGGAATCTCTCTTAGAACTTGGTGTAGAGGATTTCATCACTTCATGGATCATATCCATGCTCAAAACAAGGATCATTCAAGCAAAACTTGGTAACACCCATCTAACCAAATCAGTAAGCAGAGGAACACCTCAAGGTGGGGTGATCTCGCCTCTCTTATGGATTATGGTACTTAACAAAATCCTTTCAAACCTCGACAGGGAAGGTATAAAAGTCGATGCGTATGCGGATGACGTGGTCGTTCTAGTGTCAGGAATGTTTCCGACCGTGATAAGTGAAATCATGGAAAGGGCCCTGGGTAAGATTAGCGGCTGGGCTACAAGGTGTGGTCTTAGCGTTAACCCAAGTAAGACTGAACTGATGCTTTTCACCACCAAAACCAAAATACCAACCTTCTCACTTCACCGCTTAAACAACCAAAATCTCACTTTATCCACCAGCGCTAAATACCTTGGAGTCATGCTTGACCCCAAACTCAACTGGAAGTACAATATCGAACACCGAGTGCGGAAGGCAAGCATAGCTTTCTACACTTGTAGTAAAACTTTCGGCAAGAAGTGGGGGCTTCAACCAAAGATGGTTCGCTGGATGTACACAGCGGTAGTACGTCCCATCCTCACCTACGGATCACTGGTATGGTGGCCCGCCTTAAGCAAAGCCTATAACGTCCTTAAATTAAGCAGAGTCCAAAGAACAGCTGGAATTGGAATCACAGGAGCCCTGCGATCAAGCCCGACCGCTGCCCTCAACGTCATTCTAAATTTCCTGCCAGTGGATCTGTATATAAAAAACATTGCAGCGTGTAGCGCTGTTCGATTGAAGGAATCTAAGTGTTGGTCCGAAAGGCCTTATGGCCACACCAGCATCCTTCTTTCCCTTCCTGACGGCATAGGTCGTATGTCTACAGACTACATAGTACCCAAATACGACTTCCATAAAAACTTCTCTGTTAGATTCCCCTCTAGATCAGAATGGGAGGAGAATGCGGTCGTTAATGAATTCGACATACCTATCTTCACAGATGGTTCCAAGATGGAATGTGGAGTAGGAGCAGGCATTTTCTCAACAGAATTAAACATCTCGAAAAGTCTTCGCCTACCCAACGTAGCTAGTGTATTTCAAGCAGAAGTACTTGCAATTAAGGAGGCTTGTAGACTGCTCCACAATAGTGCGACTCCCAAAAGAAAAATAGGCATCTTCGTCGACAGTCAGGCCGCGATCAAGGCTGTCGGTTCAGCTAAGTCAACGTCCAAACTTGTTGTGGAATGCAGGGAGACACTGACCAGGGCTTGTCACCGGTTTGATATCACTCTCGTCTGGGTTCCCGGCCATAGGAACATCGAAGGGAATGAGAAGGCCGATGAACTTGCCAGATTTGGCTCAGCTCTGTGCATGTCTCATGCGGAGGAAGTCTTCCCACCGCTGGGATATGTAAAGAGAGAGATCCTCCTGCACTTCACCTCACGGGCTGAGACTAGATGGTTGAACCTGACGAACTGCGTCATTTCAAGGAAGATTTGGCCAACCTACGATGATGCCAGAACAAACAGCCTTTTAGCCAGAACACGTATAGATGTCGCCAGACTAACGGCAATTAGTACGGGTCATTGGCCCTTAGGAACTCACGCAGCCAAGCTTGGCATCCCCCACAATACCCACTGCCGTAGCTGTGCTGACACTAACAAGAGTGAAACGGTGTTCCATCTTTTTTGTGAGTGTCCGGCCCTAGCCAAAACCAGACGCAGTGCGCTAGGTCGTCCCTTTTTTGATGACCTTACGGCCATCCAAAGCATCCACTTCCACAAGATCATCAAATTTCTCAACTCCACAGGCTGGTTTTGAGCTCTCTTGACTTCCTTTACCCCCTTCAATTTCAGGTTTCCATTAGTTGTGGTTTCAAAACGGCGCTCAATGCGCTACTTGTGCTTTTCCCTCGTCGGGAAATGCAGCCACCTAAACCAACCAACCAACCAACTACGTATACGAGAATGTTAAAAAATGAATTATAGCAGTGTGTCCGAATTTTTCAAACAATTTGTGATGGACTTTCTATCCCAAAACCATAACGAGCAAAACAAAAAATAAATAACTTAAATCCCAGGTTGGAGTTGTAAGTAATGTCACAGGTTCTTACAAAAATTTTATAGAAGAAAACACTTCCAGTTTTTCCCCAAATTACCAATTTTCCAATAAAATTTCCAATTTTTCTTTCCACAAAAACCTGACTCGAATTTGTACAAACATTTAAAAGAAACAATTTATCAACTCGGGCTCACTGTTCTCAAGTGATACCACTACAAACGTACAGAATTTGATTTTTACATTATTTTGTGTTTTTTATTATACAATTTTGCACAAGATTATAGATATACAATTTTCAACAACACTGTGCAACAAAAACTAACTTTGGTCGATTAAGAAAAATAATTTTTGGAAAAATCTGCTGAATAATAGGACTCGAGCCAAATAGTAAACCAACAAACCTATGGGATCAGTTTTTTGAGATTATGGTATAAAAGGGGAAAAAAGACTCTAACTGCTCGACGAAAAAATTATCAACGAACAAAGCAAGAATGCGCAATTGTGGATGACAGAATTGTTGCATCTTATATTGGGAGTTTCATTTCCACTTTCCTAAGTTTCATTTAAATCCGTCACACCTCTCACGAAGGATTTATTTGCACCAATCCGTACCACTAGGTATACATCATATTGGAATTCTCCTGCGCCATTGACATCATCAGCATTTTGCAGAAAGTAGGAGTGGAAATCACGCCACCAAATCTTTTCTAAGTGCACTCCACTCCAACTTGGTTCTAAACACTTTTTCTAAAAATCAGCACTCCAGCCGAGTGTTCTTTAAACACACTGATTACACGACCAGCTCATAAATTTAATTTGCCAATCCGGAAATCTCATTGAAAACTACTAAAAGGTTCAACATGAACCTTCAATTACATCAGAAACCTAAAACAAATTTGTACTCCCAACAACTATGACTACCGTCGAAGGACCCTCAATGTCACTCGACAAGCCCTCCACTTAATCACAGACACACACACGCAGTACTTTCACTAAATAAAATGGCTATACGTTGATGATGGTGTATATGGTCGCGCATTCAAAAACTTCAATTTTCCAAAATCGACATACACACCACTCTATTTGACTCGTCTGTTCGTTGTGCACTGGATCAAAGTTCCTAATGCAATTATGCACTGGGATATGATTTCTCTATCACAAAGTTCACCGAACAAGGACTTTGTCTGCTGATGGTGCGGTTGAGGTATGGCAGTGGTGAATTACATTGCTCCTATTATTTGCATTTTAAATAATCCACCGACAGATTTTCATAGGCGGATTGGGAGGAGCAGGACTCCTCCGGGTTGTGGGACAGCAGAAACATTTTTGAATTAGAATTCAGAATCTGAAGCCCTTCTCTGTTCGTTGGCCTGGCGGCGGGTCCTTATTCACTATAGATAGAATGTAAATTTTCCACATCCTGCGCCAATCGATCCGCAGAAGCTTGTCATATAGTCAGGAAGTTTTTGCGGCACAGACGTTCCTTTGTGTATATATGAATGGTTGAAGTCGTCACAGCGAGCAGCACACACAAAAGCGGCACAGACGAATATTTATTAAATCAGTTTTATGGGTGGGCGCAGTGCCTGTGTGTGCGATTGGTAATTGTCTCCTATTGTGAATATTTGAAGGCGATCCTGCTGAAAATCCACCTCGAAACAATGAATCGTTTGTGTGTAACATGTTTATGCAAATTATTGTGTTTCCCAAGTGCAGGACTAGCCGACATTTTCTGCACAACAACCCAATGAAACTGATTGTACCTCGGGGGCAACCATGGCGTATGTGGAACATTTTTCTCTCTTTTCTGTTGCTCTGTGTGTAGGTCGGTATACAATGCATTTGGGGGCAATTTACCTCCCCCCGAAAGTGTGTAGAAAGTTATTTTCATTGAGTTTTCGGCAGAGCGTTCAGCCGGCAGCGCTTCTATTGGAGACAGATTTTGAAAGGGTCACAGTGGTTCCCAAAAGTGCCCTTTTATTGAATTTTGAGTTTTTCGCACAGGGACGAACGGCGACCGACAAACAGAAGGCGAAAGGAAACGAGATATTGTTCAATATTCTCGAATGAATTGTAAATTGAGATTTTACGGTTGTAAGGATGAGAATGGCTTAGGGAAATGGATCATCGACTTTGGTCAATTGGTTGGTTGACTGCGACAAGTTTTACGATGACGTTCGAAGGGTTTCCCTTTTTTTATTAACTGAATGGGAAGCCAATAGTTTATGGAAAGTTGAGTAGGGTTGTTCGATATTGTGCTGTGGTCAATAAGAAAAGGGTTTATATGGACGCTGGGGGGATGGAGTTTGGTGTAATTTGTTCGGGGAAAATTGACAGTAATCCGGACTAGAAGCTAATGGCCTATTGTGATATGATTGAGCAATGGTTTTCATATTTAAGAAGGGGGATAACATAGAAAAGTTGATAAGCCGCAAGACAGGTGCATAATTGGACGAATGTGGGATATTTGTTGCAGGGAGGTGGGCATCATTGGTGGGTTATAGTTTGCGCTTTAAAGGAGGTCTTAAAAATCTCCTTGTAGTATGCAACAGATTTAGTTAAATTGTTTCTTGAACTTTTGAACTGATAGTTAAGGAGACGAATTGCAACAATCCGCATAATGACCAAATTTGTTCCAACATCAGGCTAACATGATCCTCAAGCAAAGAATAAAGACAATGGTACCAGAGGGTGTTCCTATGATTTTTCGAGAACTTCGTGTGGATGATTTTAAAACCGTCCTCTATAGTTTAGCGCCGAAAATGAACATGGACGACATCGTCAGTTGTCCAAACGGAAAGCATAGAGAACAAATCTCTTCTCTTCTCTTCTCATCTCTACATATAATGAAATTGTAGAATAAAAAATGTCTGACCGCGCATCACGCAGAAACTACTGGACGGATTTTGATGAAACTTGGCATAGTGATTGCTTATGTCCTTGGTCGGGCCTTAGGATACTTTTTAACCCGGAATACAACTTGGGTTTTACAAAATAGCAAAATAGCATGTAGCAGTGAGTATCGTTGTAGTAGTGTGTGTGTGATTATTATGTGAGCGCTCTAACGTGATCATATGTTTTGCACTTCAATGGGCAGTCGTCTCTTTTCAAAGCATACATTCAGGTTGAACACAATCTCAGGTGTTGTTCATTGGGAAAAGTTTGGAAATGGGATGGGGTGGGCTTCGTGTGTCAATGTCAAATTGTTTCATTCGTGTTGCTTCTTTTCGCCGACATTTGAGGTGGGTAAAAGGGAACATATAACAGAACTTTGCGTAAATCTTTTTTGTGTAGACTTAATTAGGAATTAAAATTATGATTTTGTTGTTTTTGTTTTTGCTTTATATTGCTTTTCGAAAGGTCCAGGGGAGGGAACATATTTATAAAAAAACGGCGGGTGAGGCAAGGCGAGCACGGGTCAGCTAGTTTAAAATAAAACTAAGCTACAATGTGTACCCCACCTCAAAACATAAAAAAAAATAATTCTATTTACCAAGTAAGAAACCGATCAAGGTGTTGCCATTGGCGGAAGTCCTTTTCCGCGATGTGCGAACGTTCCGAGAGGCCAACATATGCTTGTACACTAGCTTTTTGTAGCCCTGGTACGCTTTCGAATATTTGAGAGGCACTACACAAACACGGAGAAACAATATGGGGCGATTCGACGTTGAAGCGCTGCATCACCACAAAATTTGCCGATCGCATATCCTTCAGTCTATTGAGTACTGAACATCACACGTTGAGGACCAGAGACATAAAAATGGAATCCATCAAAGCTGATGTGTGCCGTTTTGCCCGATGACTCTCGCGAATCGCCTAGTTTGATAATGAGTTCTGGTAGGAACATCTAGAATCGAACAGAGAGACCTGTGAAGTTAAGCATAAGGTAAACTTGTAGTTAAAGTACAGCCGATATTGAGGATATGGAGAAACCGTTTTAGAAGACTGTTAAAAAACGCGGCGATATCAAAATTCCACTATCAGCCAGAATGACAAGCTCTAACACCAACTCCAAAAAGGCTGATGAATCAAACGGCCTGCAAGCCGAACTATTTAAGGCAGTGAAATGAGACTTATTAAAGAGCATTCAACTACTTTACTCATACGCAAAGATTTGGTGGGAAGAAACGATGTCTGATAGGTGAACCCGTAGCATCGTTTTTCTTGGCAACTCCCACAATGGCGTCAACTATAGATGCAACAATCTCTTCAATATTAAGTATAGGTTAAAGATCCTGTCTGCCGCACTGTGAGGTGTCCTCTCAGTAAACTAAATAACCTCTGAAGTTTTGGGCGGTAATACCTCAATTGAAACAAGTAAATCAGATCGATTCTCACCAGATGCTTACCGATTTTAGGGCCGCCTATGAAGAGAACTTATGAACGGTCTACTTTTGGCATCGCTGGCAAACTTGTAACGCTCTGCAGAATATATAGAGGAGAACGCTAGCTGCTCCTATAATGTCAAAAAGGCACATTAGCTCACAAACAACATCATATCAACAGATAGCTAAAATGTCTAGAAAGTTAGGAACCTTATTGAGTTTGCATCAGCTATAAGGTTTAAAATTGCATACTGTTCGCTGTTTCATATGCGGAGGAGGAGATTCCAGAACTAAGCCCTTGTCAAGAAACACTAACCTCTAGGACCATTATACAGTTTTTCTATAAGGCGGAGAGGCATGGCAGTTAACGAAGGCGAATGATGATGTTACTCCTTTGATTCTGCAAACTTTTTTAAAAACTTTAGTTAAAAACGTATGGTTTCGTTTTTGACTGAAAGAGATTTTTTTGTGGATATTCAGTTTGGTTTTTGATCAGTATGTCAACAGAAGATTATATTCTAAAAATATGTTATTACCTGTATAAAAGTATAAACGGCAATAAGTCCCTTATGGCTCCCTAAACCGATATGACTAAGGCTTTCGATGTGGACAATCATGAGTTACTTTATGCGTGCAGGGCTTAGCGGATTCATGTACGATTGTTCATACTTACAAGACACAAGACCCAAAAATCAAAATAAATAGGCTTGCGAATGGCGTCCCCCAAGGCTCAGTTCTAGGATCGGCTTTGCTGATGACATAGCAGTTACTTGTCATTGAGTTATGAACTTCGAGTGTATATTGTTGCAATTGAAGAAAATCTACAAAAAAGGGTACTGGTTTATTTCGCATCATCAATGAGAAAACTGAGATGATGTCATTTAAAGTGACTGGGGTTGCCAGTTCTCCCGATATTCCCGAAGTCTCCCGGTTTTTAACTAATCTCCCGGTCTCCCGAAAATTCTATGAAAATTCTATTTCATTTTAGTTTTCATAAAAAAAAAAAACAAATACAAGCAGTTAATAAAAAGGGCTGAAAAAATAATAATATAATAATATAATAACTATTTTATGTTTTATTTGGTTTTTTTTGTATACAATGTTTTTTTTATTGTCGTTTTAAAGAAATCCTTGAAATAAAACTATAAATTTGTTTTGTACTATTAAGTAATAAGGTTACGGATCGGGGTATCGTCAACTATTATAAAAGCTCTTATTAATTTTTATGGAAAAAATGAATCAGTGATATGGAATGGAAAGGAGCTTTCGGACTCGTTTGAAATAAAAAGTGGAGTAAGACAAGGATGTCTCATAAGCCCTTTACTATTCTCCCTCTTTTTGGACGACATCACAGATTTCATACCCGCTGGAATTGAAAAAGAAGGTGTGAGGATTACTCCTTTATTGTTTGCGGATGATATTGTCATTCTAGCAGAATTGCCAAATTCATTACAGCTTATGATAAATAAGCTTGAAAACTACTGCAAGCTAAACGACCTGCAAAGTAACACCGCAAAGTCAAAAGTTCTCATCTTCAGGAAAGGCACAGGACGATTCGCTAGGAATGAAAAATGGAAATATGGCGGGGATGAATTGGAGGTTGTCAAGACGTACAAATATCTGGGCATAACCCTAACCCACGACCTTTCACTGAAAAAACATCTCGCACTCAAGCTCTCCGACGCAAAGAAAGCTATCAATTATACGTGGAAAAATCTTATGTCTAATCCGAGGATTGGAATACCAGCGAAAATTAAAGTCTTTGAAGCTGTTATGTGATCGGTAATGTGCTACGGTGCGCAAGTATGGAGTGGGAAATATTGCGATGAAGTGGAAAAGTTACTGCGTTTCTATTTGCTACAGATTGAGAGCGGTATAGCCCCGCTCCTTGTATTCACCCTAAAGTTGAATATGAGCTTTGTTTTAAAGGCAGTTTGTGTAACACTGGGAAAAACGAAGATTCGATACATTTCATTGGATCCTGACCCATTATGAAGGAAATACGGCGTAATCACTTTGGTGCCAACACACTGGTATTGGAAGAACTAAACAATATTCTTAACGATAGTCGCAATTGGAGTACACTTGCCTCGTACTGTGAGACTGCTCTTAATTATAGAAAATATAAGAATTATTGATGAAAACTTTTAAATGTAAACTACTCCAGCTATTTTTTGCTTTATTGACATTTATGTGTAAAATTATTGTTAAATTTGTTGTCTCGGCAGACGGCTTAGCCATGCTTAAATGTACAATTTGTATGCATAGTTTCATGTGTAATAATTTTGATATAAAATTGTTTTGTTCTTAATTAATAAATTAAAAATAAAAATAAATAAGTAATAAGGTTTTTTTAATTCTCCCGATTTATTCTCAATCAATATTTTTTCAGGAAACTTTCGAAATGTTGAGAAATATTTCTGGTAACCCTGCTCAATTAACTCGGACTGGACTTCTTTTTATATTTTCATGTTTACGACTGTAATCGGTTTTGTTTATTCCTATGGTATATGAAACTTTTTTATGAACTGTCATTGCTCTTCTAATTGTTTAAAAATAGAATTAGTTGATTCCTTTTAATACCTCGGGGCAGTAATTGACAGCAAATAAAACTGGAAGCCTCATATTCTGACTTAAAAATCAAATGTTTGAGGTTGTTATTTGAAAACTGCACCTATTAAGACCCTAATGTTCGCAATGCGTTTCTAAAATGATTTATTTTGCCATATGAGGCATCGCTAGTAGAAGTGGGTCTTTTGCTAGTCGCTTCAAAAAACATCTAATAAGAATAATTTGTAGGAAAAATCGCTTCTCACAGTTTTGGCCGACACGAAAAATATAAAAAACATAAAAATAAGTCTTTCTACAAGATTTGACAAGACAACCGTACGTTGGATAACGCATTTAAATGAAGACGACATTAGAACCAGCAGTAACAAAGGATCTTGCTTAATTTGTTTTTTTTAATAATCTATATATATAAAAATGAAACCCGTTTTCCGTTATCACGACATCACGCGTGAATGGCTGGACCGATTTCGTTAATTCTTTTTTTGTTGCGTTTGTTATTGTCAGCAGAAGGTTCTTATGAAAGAAAAAATAGAGAAAATTGCGCGAAAAATTAGAAAATTTAAGAATACTTAACCACCATATTAAATTTCTACTGTATTATTCTAAAGATAAAATAAAAAAGTATTTGCAGGGCTGTCATTCATTTCTATTTTATAAAAAAATATATTCCTAAGCCTACCAATTGAATTTAATATTCACAAAATGGTGCAAATACGTAAGCCATCAACTAAATATTGTGTGTGTATTCATTTTCATCCATCATCGTCATTGTCACGGCAAAGCAAAGCTAACCCCGATAGGTGGCGCTGTTGTCGATCTTCTTAACCACTCAACCGATTTGAATGAAAATTTGTAGGTGGGAATGGTTGGTTGTAACTTGATGGGTACGATAGTTTTGGACCCGATAGGTGGCGCTGTTGTCGATCTTCTTAACCACTTAACCAATTTCAATGATTTTTTTTTGGTTTGTATGGTTATATGGAAGGATATATTTTTTTAATTTTTTCAACTAAACTCTCATTAAAGTGAATATACCTATATGGGCACGTTGGAGTGAACTGAAGAAGCTTGGTTTTATACAGACACTATACACAAAAACTCCAGAAATAGAAAACTTTGGATTGGATAAATTAATGAATACAATTATCAACTGCGCTGTATTAAGATTATAATATTAGGTATAACGATTTGGTTTTTCAATTAAATTTCTTAATGAAATTCAACATACAACACAGTTCAATTTAACATCAACATTTAGCGAGAGAAGTTTCACATCTGGCGTGTGGTCACAAGCACACTGTTTTTTTTTGTATATGTGTAATAAACGACAGCAATGTGCATGCAGATCTTCAATTTTTTTTGTTTTTGGAAAAGGTATTTCTAGACCACTATTGGCACTATTGCTTTAGTTAGAATAAGAATTTATTGAAATTGAGTTGAACTAATTTTGTATCCCTTTTAATAAGTAATGCAGAAAAGGACAAAGGGTTCCTTAAGTGTACTTGAAGTGATTGACAAAATCGGCATTAATCGGCGAGCGAAGTCGCGGGCAACAGCTAGTTATGTATAGTTTCAAATGAAAAATCAAATTTAAAGCTTGTTGTTCTGTCAAAATCAGCTGCGGTAGCTCACAATAGCGAATGGGCACATTTGAGCCACAGTGATTACGTTAAATACGAGTCTTGTTAAAACTGATTTATTACTACGAAAACTTAAAAGTACTCTAGCTACACCTTACAAAATTCGACTTAAGGAGCGACTTTACGAATTTTTATTACTAAGGGCCTATGTCTCTAGTTAATGTACCAATTGCACGAAGAACTCATTTTTCGCGTTTTTATCTCGTGTTTGTCTTATTTTCATAAATTACACAGGAATTGAAGATGGATCCTTAACTCTTCAACTTTTTTAAGAAAAGTAAACCTGGTAAACATAGATCAATTTTTAAATGTGCTCACATCATGTCAAAACTACTCACGTAATCTGTTTAAATGTCTCACAAAAATATAGGGCAAAGTATGGATCAACATATACCAAGCTTTTATTTCATCACAATCGGCCAACTCATTCTGATTCACGCCAACATCTAAATAAGTCTGCTCACAGGTGTTTTTTTTTTAGAAAATCATGTGTGGCGTAATTTTTGGTCCTTTGTTGTTTCCTTTTCGTCGACGTTGGGTGGATATTTCAAAGTTTAACAGTAAGTGTACAAACAGAGTGGAGCGAAGAGCAACACTGCAAAAATCGTCAGAGAAAAGAGCAAAGAGCACAAGAGGAGAGCAAGGATGTAAGCTAGCCAGAGTGAGGAGCAAAGAGTAAAGAGTAAAGTGAGAAGCAAACAACTCTTGCTTCATTCTTTATTATTTTCCATTTGAATAGTTTCCCTTTGTGAGGATGGATCCTAATATTTTTAATTTTTATTTTAATGAAAACCCTTCATGTAATTTGTGGTATTACTTGACACGCGGAAACAGAAGTGAAGGAATTCATATAATTAACCGACGTGATCACCACATTATTAAGTACAAGTGGGGGAGAGACAATAGACCAACTGATACAGCCACTTTCGTTCGGGATGTTTTCAAACCATTTGTATGTGGCAACAGAATCTAATACATAATAATACCCAACTCAAAACTATAGCAAACAAGATGAATATTTCAATTATTTGTTAATATTTTATTATTTGTAACTATAATATATGTAGATTAAATTTAAAAATGTCATTACTTACTCGATGTTTTCATTTCAACTGCCACTTCATCCCACTTTTTATCCAAGATATATCTATTGTGATGATCAGGATCTTTCTGATCCCACAAAGGTTTCCTTTTGATAATTGCACAAATTAAATTATCCACATTCATTTCAGACAAAAATTACAACGGATGCAATCACTCCCACGACCACGAAAAATCAAAGCGATGATAGCAGAAAAATCAAACATGTTTGAAATAGCCGCTTTGCTCGACCTTCGAACGATGCTGCACTCTGTGTGGTACCCTTTCACTGCTCGTGTTTGATTTTATCGCTTTGCTCTTGCTCACTCTTCGCTCCACTCTGTTTGTACACTAAGAAATCAAATTTTGTGATTTCTCATAAAATGAGAAAGCGTGTGCAAAAAACCAGCAAGAGCCGACTGAAACCAAATCCTACTCCGCTGTCAACTGAGATTGAGGGCGACTTGGATCTTCTTCCAGCTCAACCAAATATATTGTTCTACATCCATGACCCCAAATAATGTGCACCCTCTTTTAGCAAAATGCACAAACGAGGTCCTTTGCAATTGTGTTGTTATTTTTCTCTACAAACGGCTTCCATTATTAAATTTCGCTTCAAAGCACCTACGGATCCTTTCTTAAAGCACCCTAGCCCTACTACCGACTCGCTACAATCATTTAACTTCAAAGCGTTCGTAATCGAGAACGTGCCCTCGAACTTGAAAAAAAAAAACCAACAACCACCCTCAGGCTTACAGGGCGTACAATTTGCGTATCAATTGTTCGCCGCTTCTTTGTCAGATTTTCCGCCAGCCAAAGAAGGATAATTAAACAACCCCCCAAAGGACCTTTTTCCTCTTGAAAAACAAAAAAACCAACAAGGATATAACCATTTTTCATTTTTATTCCCGCATCCTGGACGCATCATCTGCTGGGTTTGAGTGTATATCGATACCTCGGCGGCATCGGCACAAGAACAACAATCTGCCACAAATTTAATTAGATCTGGCATCGCTTTGGCGGTTTTTGACAGACCGCTGCTATTGAGGTTGCGATGTGGAGTGCGGCTTGGTCCTCCACTCCAACACCTCGTGCTTTCTTCCTATAGATGAGCACAATCGGTGCGGGATTGAATTCATTTTTTCCTCTGTTATCGTGCGCCCCAAAAATCGGCACAACACGGGGTGGCATTGTCTACGACAGCAGGTCTCTCACGCCTATTACCCCAGCGGCGGCAGCAGTTGACGCGATGGTCCTTCGCTGTGATGGAAATCCAGATAATTGGAAAGTTTTTGAGCGAGGATTGATTCTAATTGAATCCGTAATGAGATGAAATGGAAATTGATGAATTATTTTTGAATCTCACTCCCCCCGAAGGATGTACGGTTGGTGCCAGCATTTATGAATCCTGGTCTATCTGTAGCTTTTGATGGCACGCGATATTGTGGCTGCCATTTGAATGGAGTGGGTTGGCCATAATGGCAGAACTTTAATTGGATCTGGCACTCATCTGTTAACCGCACACAGTTGAGTGCGCTTACCAAAGGTGCGCGTGTGTGTGTGTGTGCGTTTGTGTGGTGCTAGGAAATTATTACGGCGGTATCGTGTTAATAATAATTTTTGTGGATACAAATTATAGAATTCGGAAATTAGATTCATGAATCCTGAATCTGAATGTGATGCGAATGTGCTTGTGATTCTTGTGGTAATCTTTGTTCGCTGTTTGTGTGGGTGGATATAAATAGTGGGAAAGAATTTCTGTATTTCGATTTGGTTCTTTGGGAATTTGTGTGGCGGAGGCGTGTCTGTTGATGGGCATTCATAATAAATTAGATGGATCTATCTCAGGAGGATAACATGTTGTTAAAGAGAGTGTTGTTCTTTGTGAATGGGGAATTGTGTTGATTTTCAAACTTTGCTTGCGTCATCTAGTTGAGTATCGTAATTTGGGGGAATGCTTTGTTGTATTAGGGTTGATCAAAACGAGGAGTTTAGGGAACGAATTGTAGGTCGTCATTGCTATTGAACTGGTTTAGCGGTTATGATAGGCTGGTTGAACGTTCTTATATCCATTCTAGAGGAATTACACGGAAATAATTTTAGAAAAATTACGGCGCTAAATTAGTTTTTTGCAGTTTTAAAATAGGTTTTGAGTTAGTTACTCATTTCATTTATTTTAATTGAATACTTCCGTCTTAACAATAGATACTAATATTCAAAATTCTTAAATAATTTTCTGCTATAAAAGATAAATAAGATTTAAATTTAAAAAAATTACATCTGCAGATAAACCGACAATGGAGCAACGACAGAATGTAGAACTAAAAAAAGGCCAGGGTTGGAATGTAAGATTTTGTGTCACAACTCAAGAATCTTCGTTTTTCAATAGAGTCGAAAAACCATTTTACGAGAATAGAAACAGTAAATTTATGAAATATTCAATGTTCACAAAAGGAAATACACTTTTAACTAACCGTAGACAACAACCAGCATCAATTTTACATATTAAACCATGAAAATTCACGTTTTTAGAGTTATGAAATTTTTCGTTTTTTTTTTGTCATGAAATAAAATAATTTATTATTTTGAGTTTAGTTACTTTAGTTAAAGAATTTTTCAATATTTTCTAACGAAGATAGATTTCTTTTACTTTATTAATTTATTTTTATTTATTTTTTTTTACACGAAAACATCAAAATTTATTTATTTACTAGATGACCCGTGCTCGCCTTGCTTCACCCGCCGGCCATTTTTAAGACAAAAAGTGTTCTCATCGAACTACATCGATCTGTTTTTTTTTTTTAAAACTTGTTCCTACTTCCTTCCCTTGGACCTTTCTAAAAGCAATATAAAGCAAAATCAAAGACAGCCAGCATGAGTACTGGCAGTCGTATCCACTGAAGGAAAATTGTGGGCGATGTTTTGAGTAATTGTTTTGAACATTGCTCAGCTTCAGGACATCGCAGAGGGATGTTTTATATCTTAAAAGATTCAGGGGAAAATTTACTAAATTCAGCTTTTTTTATTTTTCAATCCGATAAGCTGTTACTGAGCTAGGTCTGTATAAATATAATTTTCCTTGCATATATCCGGTTTTTTGACTATTTTGTAAGGCCCACGTTATATTCCGGGATAAAAAGTATCCTAAGTCTCGACCCAGAAGACAAGCAATTGCTATGCCAAGTTTCATCAAAATTCGTCCAGTAGTTTCTGCGTGATGCGCGGTCAGGCATTTTTATTCTACAGTTTTATTATATGTAGAGAAGAGATTATTCAAGACTAAACAAAATTGAAGTTTTCTTAGACAGTTTTTTTCTAGATATTTATGCCAAATACGTTAGATTAAAGTTTCGAAAGAACGGAGAAAAAATGAATATTAAAAAGATTTATACTTAATTCAAAAATAAACTTTATCAGTTATAAACCGCATAAAACCGAGCACATAGAAGAAAAAGTTTATTTTGGGATTATCGTACGAACAAAATCGTTAATCGGTAAAAAATGTCTCACTTCGGATTCGAGGTCAGCTTACCAAAATTGTTTAATAAAATCAAATTAACTAGTGTAATTTATTAATCTAAATTATTATAATTAAAAACAACATGAACAGAAATGTATGAGAAAAGCCTTCTTTTCGAGTTAAAGTAACCCACAACAAGCTTAAGGTTTTATATAAAATTGGAAGCATTTGGTATTTATTTGAGCTTAAAAAACTTAAATTTTTATTTAAACAATAAAAAGGCATTAACTTTGAATTCCAACTTTTCATTTTTCTGTAGTGTAGTAACTAAAAGTAATAGAAAGGGTTTATGATTACCTCAATCAACTTAAACGACACAACTTGTAACGATGCATTCGTTACAACAACACTTTTCCATTTTTTTGTTATTTTTTGCACTTTCTCCAGCTCGTCTATTTTCATAGAGCAATTGCAAGTGCACTCCACAGTGCACTCCACTGCTCCGCCCTCCACACTGATGCACACGAGACACCCAAGCAATTGTCCATGACGTGTTCTCTATGGCCTGGCCATACACTTTTCTTTTGTGGTAAAATTCACACCTTCTTGCTGGTAGCAAAACTATGAGACCAGCAAGAAAAACTGAAACAGACGAGCAAGATCACACTGTGGAAAAGTACCAATCTTGGTGCTGGCAGGCCTGCGGGTAGCCAGCGAATTGCCGAATCTTCCACTAGGAAGATTTGTAGAGTACCGGGACTGTCGCAAGACGGACCTGTAGATTGCCGGGACTGTCGCAAGACGGACCTGTAGATTGCCGGGACTGCCGCAAGGCGGACCTGTAGAGTACCGGGACTGCCGCAAGGCGGACCTGTAGATTGCCGGGACTGTCGCAAGACGGACCTGTAGAGTACCGGGACTGCCGCAAGGCGGACCTGTAGATTGCCGGGACTGTCGCAAGACGGACCTGTAGATTGCCGGGACTGTCGCAAGACGGACCTGTAGAGTACCGGGACTGCCGCAAGGCGGACCTGTAGATTGCCGGGACTGTCGCAAGACGGACCTGTAGAGTACCGGGACTGCCGTAAGGCGGACCTGTAGATTGCCGGGACTGTCATCAGACGGACCCTTGCAACGCCGGAGCTATCTCACGCCCATCCGAAGACCGTACCTGTAAACCACGAGGATCGAGACCCCCTGGAGCCGTACCCATTCTCATTAGCTACTTATATTTAAGCATAACTTAATAAATAAATTGTTGGTTTAAGTCA
Source organism: Cheilosia pagana (assembly GCA_936431705.1). Taxonomy (NCBI): domain Eukaryota; kingdom Metazoa; phylum Arthropoda; class Insecta; order Diptera; family Syrphidae; genus Cheilosia; species Cheilosia pagana. Next base: position 11,993,806 of record OW386166.1, on the reverse strand, counting down.
TTAATCAAACTTTATTATAACTAGCACGAGAAATTGTAAACTAAATATTGGATTAATTGCCTGTATATTTGAAATAACGTGATTGAATTTGTAAACCTAGGCTTAAGTAATAAAGTAACCTCCTTCAGACCCCAAAGTTACGTGTTTCTTTGGAGAAGAACCTTGGCAAGCCGGCGAGCGAACCTCAGCCAAGACAAAAAGCACATCACAAACTCAAAATTAAACAAATATTTTTCTACAGAAAAGACAGCAAAAATGTTTTAAATCAAAATACAAATTTAACCACACAACTAAAAAACAAGACACTTTTAATATTTATTGCATCACTATTTCCAACAAGAATCACTTCACAACTAAACATTTTTCATTTTTGTCAAAGCCCCTTTGATTTTAACTTAACATCTAAGCGACATTTTACGTTTTAGAAAAAAAAACTATTCTACTTAAATCATGGGAAATTAGATAGAAAGGTCCCGGAAAATTTCAAATATTTATTTGCGTCTGAAAATCATCTCAAAAAATGTGTTTTTTGAATTGTGATAATTTTATACCACATCTGCGTTTTTGGAATCTGTGGCAGATGAGCTAGATTGAAAAAAAATTAACTGCGATTTAAGTGACAACTCTGATTTCAAACTGATAGTTTGAGGAATCCCTCTGTTGCGCCTCGGACCGTTTCCACAATCCCTTCCACCAAAACAAATATCTTCAGCTATTTTGTGCTGTTCAACGATTTTATTTTCTGTAAGATATTCTTGTTACAATTTTAATTCAAGATAGAAAAACTCACAAAGGTGACGACAAAGGGTAAGCCAATGGCTGCAACAATTTCCACAGCAATGCTCAAAACACGCCAATGAAAACTAAAGAAAGAAACCGTGGTGGAATCTGCGATGCTGAATTAAATTAGATTCACTTAGGATACAAGATTAAAGGAATCATGTTTAAACTCTCCCAATTTTTAAAAGAACTTATTAAAAATGGACTGAATAAATTCATGCGCAGCAAACTTAGACGCGGTTTGCTACAATATTTGTCAAAGGAACCTTCATCCGTAAAATTTTTAGACCAACTGTTCAAATGAATTCACACAAATAATATTACTGACCCACAAATGCAACCATGCAATCCTGTGACTTTTCGTCCCAATCCAAAAACATCCCACTCCCCCAGCTTGCAGGAAAATTACAAAACTTTCACCTGTCAAATGGGACAAAAGTTCCTCTTATTCCTTTACACACTCTTGCACTCTCTAAAAAAAGAAATGATGTCACTTTTTGTTTCATATTGCGGGGATGTATGTTATCTATATTTTTTTTGCGGTCCATTTGATGGTGAAAAACGGAAAACTTTGTCCTCTGCAGAAAAAAAAAACCCACCGACAATTGTTTTGAGTACATTTTATAGCCATCAGTGGGTGAAACTGTTAGAATTCCATGAAAAAATACGAAGGTGTTTGAAAATGGTGTTTTCGTTTTAAAAGAAATTTCCACCCAAGCCAACCCAAGTCCTTCGTGCAATACCACAACAATTGGAAAAGTTTCTATTGCGAGATAAGAGTCTGGCGCACATATTCGATGATAGAAATTTTTTGGTTTAACACGAAAGCATGCACTGAAAGGATGATGGGATAGATTGTGTACATGGAGGTGTATTTTCGAAAGATTGATCTTGAATTTAAAAGTCCCCAGCTTTATAGAAGTTACGAGAACGTGCATCGGAAGGGGTTTTTGTGGGTCAGAGAACAGTAGGAATGTGAGTGTTCAGAGTGGAGGTGTATTGGCCGACGATTTTGACATCTAAAGTGGCGCTTGGAAAAGAGGTGTTGAAAATTTGGTGGTCTCTGGTGGCCTTCAAGAAGAGTGACAGTGTGTGGATGTGGATTGATATGCAAATCGACAGTCAATAGGCTTTTTTCATGTCATACCTTGAGGGGTTTGCAGCAAATTTCGGGGGATTTTTCAGTTCAAAAATGACACCATACCTGTACAGACATCAATTCTAACTCCTCATCCTCGAGTTAAATAGCAAATGATAGGTTTTTCAAGGATTTTCTCGATCTTTTAGGCACTCTTTCGAGAACAATCTTCTAAACATATTAAAACTGCTTACAAGTCTTGACTCTACACGTGTTTGAAAACCTTAGCCACGTTTTTTCAAAGGCTATCCCCTCCCTCACAGGCGCACTTTCAGTTTTCGAAAACGTCTCCATTTAACCATCGCGCCGGCACGCGAAATGCTTAACCTTCTGCAAGTCATAAAGTCAATTGCGTGTTTGTAATATCGAATCATCGTCTCCTCTCAGCACTGCCAACTTCATCCTCACTATAGTCACTGCCGTATCTCGCATCTTGACAGCTGTGTCACGCAATGTTACCACGAACTTTCTCGCCTGTCAATAAATCATCATCTGCAAGGAAAAGAATCTCAAAAACAAACAACTTACCGTGGAGGGAAAATAAAAACGAAATCCAAAAAGGAAGACACCACCCCAACGACGCGACGGGGGTTGGAATGAAATGATTATTTTAATTCGTAAATTTAACGCTTTAACGCCACCGTGAACGAGCATAAACTCGGTGCGAAACGTTGAAGCAGTTTCTCCGCATTGTTATTTCTTGTGTTATCCTTGGATCTTCTGCGTTTGAACGCCCTTCACACACACCGCCGCCGCCTGTCATACTTCATTACTGGGGGTGCAGTGGCAGTGGTTGTTTTTTTTTCCAACGCGAGCGTACAGCGGATGTTGTTGCGAGATGGAGCCATTTAAATGTTCCCACCGTGCTGTGTTTGGCTATAGTATTTTCGTCCTCGACGGCGTGTCTCCGCGAGTTACACTCTTTTATGTGTTTTTTTTTTCGCTATCGCCGTCATTATATTCGCCAAATCAAGGATATTAATTTAATATTAATTCCAGCGTCTGGCGGATGGATCGGCGACGGGGAGACACATGTGAATGGGCGCGTGAGGGCGGAAAAGTTGTTTTTATTTTCATTTTTATACATTTTTTCTTCTGCTTTTACGCGTTTTTATGAACCCACAAGAGCATTTTTCTGGGCGAAAACATATTTCCCTGCACATCCAACCGTAATTGGAATTTTAATGACCGCCACACACAGACACTGGGTGTAACAGTTGTTGCCCATAAAGTGCATGTAAGAGTCGTGAACCTAAATTTGATGGTTTTCATTAGCTGGGGTAATAAATGCTGTTGAACATGACGGTCGTGGATTTTGGCCTAAACAGGGCTCGGCTGCGGATGGGAATGAATTTTATTTCACACAGATATCACACACGCGACGACGGCAACATGTGTCAGAAGTGAAACGTTATTTTGATTGCGCAACAGAGGGATTAAATCAAGTGGTGTTTTGCTAACATAATTTTTAAGTGTCCTTTTTGAGTGAATTTTTTTTTTTGCACCAGACACAATTTATTCGCCGACTTCTGCTCCGTTGCGTTCCGCCAGCTATACACTCCAGCTTCTCATGAATTGATCAATTAGATCTATCCAATTAATTTGCATCCCAAACGGAAGTAGCTTCTTCAATAACTTAGAGCACTGCTGCAGTTGCTTTTTGACTTCCATCGTCCTCCGGCTGCCCCAGCAATGCAATTACGCAAAGTTGATTTTTGCTCATTAATTTCATCAGTATACCACCCCTACACACACCCACTTCCAATGATGGTGTATGGCGAAAAAATGCGCTCCATCAATTTAATTTAATTCCATACTCCTCCTTCCTCGCCGCCTGAGCAGTGGCAGGACCTCCAGGTTCGGTGATCATCTCAATCCACGGTCCCTTGGCCACCCAATTAAATATGAATAAAACCAAACTTCCGGTTTGGGTGGGCTGGGGGTAAAAATAAGAAAAAAAAACGAGCAAATCAAATCGAGTCCCCTTCGAGGCGAAATTAGCTCAGTCGACCAGGACGAAAGCGTTTTGACCTGATTTGTTATCCAGAGAGTTTCAACCGGATCACGATTCTTGCCATCGAATTAATTTATTTAACCTCCTCCTCCCCCCCCCCACCAATGGTCATAATTTCATTCACTGGTTAGAAGAGCAAAAAGCTTAAGGACTCCTTACAAGTACACAGTCCCTCTTATGTATGAGAATGACGAAGGAATTGCAGAGAATTTAATTGGAAATTTATTACCAATGAACATTCAATTTTTACAGTTCGCAGGGATTTAGAGGAATTCTGCGAAAAGTCAGAGCAAAAAAAAAAGAAATATGAAACCTTGCTTCGTTGGCGTTGCAATTTTTCTTTGCTGCGCCTTTCTATGGTCGTCGTTGTCGGTGTCCTTTTTGCTAAAGTGAGCAATTAATGCGAAGTAAATTTATTGCACGTCGCCTTGCATTAGACTGGAAAAGTGAATGAAATAGTTGCAAGCGAGTGGAGAAAACGGTAAATCTACATCTACCGATAGGTAGTCATGGTTTCCTTTTTTATATAAGAGTTTCCCTCCGAGGGTCTTACGTGAATTGTATTGAGGGAAATTTTTATTAAAAACTGCGAGTTATGGAAAAATGGAAAGAAAGATCCTTTCGAAGAATTGGTGACATAAAAGGGAAATGGATTTTTTTATTCCTAGAAAATGATGCTGCAAAGGGAAGTAATTCAAGCGGCCCGATTATGGAGTGGGAATTTAGGACATAGGTAGGTATAGAAATTAACTACGTAAGTACGTACCATAAGTGAAAATGGTATATGGAGATTTAACACTATAACATCCGATTGGAAGGACATTTAGAAAACGTTTTTATAAGTGTCCAGGTAAAGTATTACAATAGTTTTATTATATCTTGTATGGTAAGTGCCATTACCCGTTTTTCTACCATCTTAATTTTTTTGCAAGGTCCCATTAGTAAAGAGGAATTGGGTTTGGATTTTGTGCCGAATGTGGCACGCCCCTTTATCTTACTGCAGCCTGAAAAACAAATCTATATATATAAAAATAAGTTGAATTGTGTTTGTCGCCAATGTTCTCTGTAATGCGTTAACCGATTTTGATTCTGAAAATATCCCACGAAAGGTGACGTTAATACCATGGTTTGTAGGCATACGCGGTCTTTGTAGGTATATTGGCTCATGCTTCCCATGCGAAAAATGCATTCACAACATTATATTTCGAAAACCACAGATTCGATTGAGTTCAAATTTACACACAATCTTAGGCAATGGCACAGGAGTATTCCTGCGAAGATTGGTCAGAAATGGACAAAGGGGCGTGGCACCGTTCATACAAAAAATACATTCAAAATCTTATATCTCGCAAACCACACAATCGATTGATTTCAAATTTACACAAAGTCTTAGGTATTGGCGCAGGAGTATTCCTGTGGAGATTGGTCAAAATTAGACAAAGGGGCGTGGCACCGCCCATACAAAAAAAAATACGTTGAAAAACTTATATCTCGAAAACCACCGATTCGATTGAGCTCAAATTTACACACAATCTTAGGTATTGGGCCAGGAGTATACATGTGAAGATTGTTAAAATTGGACAAAGGGGCGTGGTCGGGCAGCACATTCTGCTTTGAAATTGCCATTTAATTACCAAGTTATTGAAACTTCAACATGTAACATTTCAAGAACATCTGGTAGGGCAAAAACGTTGCGGTATCATTATTTGGAATAAGTGCACTATGGCAAATAAGAAATCTGTTGAAGCTTTGGGAAAAAATGAAAGATGTTCGAGATAACTCAGAGTTATTAAGTGGTGCATTGATTTCATTACCAGGCGATTTTAGACAAACAATAATGACGATTAATAGATCGACAGCTGCTGATGAAATTAACGGTTACTTCGTCTTCATATTTATGAAGATTTGTTAAGTCATTGAAATTTACTATCAACGTTCGTGTTCAGTTGCAGAATGATCCATCTACTGAAAAATTCTTTAAGCAATTGATAAAAATTGGAAATGGTGCGATGCCAGTTGATGAAACTGGATTGATACCTAACGTTGCCAAATGCCTCCGCATTATCGCCAATTGAAAGTTGGAGTCACTATTATTATGCTTCGGAGTATTTATCAACTCCGTTTGTGAAATGATACACGACTTTCTGTTAAAAGGCGAATATGTATTCATACCACGCATCCCGGTTTTGTAAATTTACACCGAAAATGGAAAAACCAAATATATTGTATTTCTACCACAAAGCATTACAATAAAAACTATATATCAATGATTTAAATGAATTTGAATTTTATTTTTTTTTGCACTACAAAGTGTGCAGGGGTCCGCTAGTACAGTATAAAAAAATACAGCGCGATAGAAAGGAGTGCATTTATTATTTTAAAAAAGTTTCTATAATCCAATCCAAGGTTTTCTATTTTTATATTTTTTGTTCGAGGTTACAATTTTATCGGCAACAGCGCCATCTATCGGGTGCAAACTACCCCATTCATCTACAAAGTTTTATTGATATTGGTTGAGCGGTTTTGGAGACCATCGCCACTTGTTGAAGTGTAGTTGAATTGAACTGAAAAACGAAATGTGTGCATACAACACCACCTGTTGATCATATATGCCGATTTTTTTCCCTTAACCTTTGAGTAGCAATTACGAACAAAGCCGCAAAAGCCAATTTGGTCCAATCGTTTTAAATTTTTAAGCATCCGAACTACTATCAATTTTTATTATAATGTAGATGTATACAAATGAAATCTCTTCTTCTTCTTCTTCTCTATATATATTAAAATCTCGTGTCACAGTTTTAGTGTTTGAACTCCTCTGAAACGGCTTGACCGATGTTGATAAAATTGTATATGTATATTCATTGAGTATGAGAATCGGTTTATAACTAATTTTTATACCACTAAGTGTTAAGGGTGACTCACCACAAACAAAAAATTTGCATTGTTTGGAAAATTTTTTTTTGGTAATTTTTGTATGGTGTGGCATTAAAATATACATTCGGTACTTAATTTTCACACTTCTACCACTAACCCCTACTTTTTAATAGCATTTCATATTTTTTATTTCTACTGTATTATTCCAAAGAAAAGAAATAAAAAGGTATCTGCAGGGCTGTCATTCATTTCTATTTTATAAATAGATTCCTATCGACTACTAGATTTTTTAAATTTATACCAGTAAACACTATCTACCAAAAAACAAATAAGTCGAATCCCTCTAAGTCGAATTTTCACGGGAGATAAATTAGTTCGAGACTGATTACTGGAAAAATTCGAGTATTTAAGTTAAAAAAAAAAAAGGAAAGTAGGTACATTTTGAACAAATCCCATCGCTCTAACTTTTTTTTCTTCCCTGAGTGAGAACCACGTTCCACGTACCAACTACCACCTCTTTGTTGAAGTTCAACCCGCTTGGTCATGCGTAATCACAGTTCAGCGGGTGCACGGTTTTCTTTCAAACTTCGGATTTGGAGTTTCTGGGCTTACAGTTCGGGGCCGTTATTTTGTTTTACTCTTTAACCTCAATATAAATCGTTCTTCTAATATAACGGTTTTAAACAAGTTTGATTTTTTTGAAAACAGCTTTAACGATTTCAACCATAATTGACATTGGCGGGCGTTAACATGGCTGCATTCCCAGTTTTTCGCTAAAAAATCTAATAACGGTAATTTTGAAAATTGGACATATCTCAAAAATGGTCCATACAATAATAACAAAAATTCATATTTAAGGTCATAAAACATGATACCAAACTCAGTTTTTCCCTAAATTATCGTTGAGAGGACAATTTTTGAAAAATTTATTTTTTTAAGAATTTATTTAGTTACAGTTTACTTGAAAACAGCTGTAACAATTTTGACCAAAATGCATACTTGGAATAAAATTAACGTTTCCAACATTATTGCGTCCGTCACTTTCTATTCAAATCACCGGAAACGCTGATTTTAAAAAAAACTGTTCATATCTCGAAAACGCCCTTTTCAATTTTGGGTACAACTTTAAAACCGAAGTAATAGGTCTGTTCCCTAACGATAATGAAGTTGGGTAGAAGATAGCCACAAAGAGAGAACAAAACATTTTCCCTTCATAAAACACCTGCAAATAAAAGTCCAAGAAATTTCTTTGGGCTAGTTTGTTATAACTGACTTTAGCTGTCAAATCTTTGGCAGTCAATTTGAATTGGCAGTTAATTTCGGTTTGCTTTGTTAAGTGCTGAAATTTGTTATTAAAAATGGATAAATCCGCTAAAAAAAATAAATATTAAACTGTATTCGAATCCGAATCCGAGAGAATATATCCCCACTCCTTGATATTTGACATTTTGCCGAAATTTACCCAAAAAATAAGCGAACAGACCTAATGCTTACATCCTGAACAATACCTTTCCCTCAGGATTTTTCGAAAAAACCATTGCAATATTTGTATTTTTTTGTGCAAATAGTTTTACAAAAAACGCTCAGACGATTTTGGCCGAAAAACTTATTTTGGATAACATAAGTACCTATTATTAATAAGATCCTGTTCGTCGATCGGCGTATTGAGTTTATAACTGCTGATAATCTAAAAACAAATCCCTGAATTCTTATCATTATATTAATACGTAGACATCGAAAGTTTCCGTGCACTTTTTAAGTATTTATCATGAAATGAGGAGAATAAAACTTATATCATTCGAAAGGTACTGTGCCATAGATGTGCAGAAATAAAAAATCGTATGTATATGTCGCCATTAAGACTGGTGAGATGAAGTTAAGAATTTCCCATACAAAATGCTTAGCAATTAATCGAAAGCATTTTGTTGCCATTCAATTTGTCGCCGTCATGTTTTTATAGTAACGAATTTAATCATATTAGATTAGAGCCTGTTGGAGAGTCTCATTAACCCATAAAGGTATGAAATTTAATTACCCCTAAAAGTAAGCAATCATAAAATCTTATTTCAGGAGCATTCCAGAGTTATCTGCGAGGTGTTACTATTTAAACGAACATTTATGTTTTGCCCTTTTCCATTCTTTTTTCATAACGGAAAGGTATATGAATTAAGATTTAGCATATAAATAAATTAAAATAAATAATAAATAAATTAGGTATGTAAAAAACAGATAGAATTTCGTTACTTTATCTACAGACGTGGTCGAATTTCGACCACGGGCGGTACTAGTAAATAATGTTATGTCAAGAAATACCAAATATCACAAACCTTACTTCCAGTCATTAACACTTAAAATCAGCATCACCAATCTTTCGAGGTTAAAATTAAGAACGATTAGATTTTTTTTTTAGATTAGATTATTTTATTTCATAAATTCCTATGTATATATATATTCAGTAAAAAATAATTACAATTCAATTAAAATATGAAATTCATTTGACAATCTGTATTTTTTTTACTTTTGTAATAAAAATAGTGATAAATGCCATTGCAATTACATTTTAGGCACTTAAAAAAGTTATGTGTGGATGGGGTGTCCCCTAAGAAATCAAAAAATTACGTTACTTTAAGTTTAAACAGTCTCAAAACAAAACAATTTTCCTTTGAATGCATCAAGATCAATTAACAATTAAGACCCAAATTATAATTCTCAAGTTACATTAGATGGTCAGAAAGAACAGACTCTATGCCAGCGAAATTAAAATTTAAAAACCACATTTTTACGAGTTTGAGAAACTTTTTAGATATAGATACCGACCTGAACGATCGAGGAAGTTTATTGAATACACGAATAGACGATATATAATAAAAATTACGATAAGCCGTGGTATGGAATTGAGGAACGGATAATGAGTACGAAGAGTTTCCACGTAAACTATAGTTAGAGATCAGTCGGAAGTTGAAGAAGGAAGAAGGTCTTCAAAACTTTAAAACAATACAAATGACGCACAGGGAGAATTTTTAAGTCACTGAACAAAGGATAAGTAGGGTGCCTTTCAGGCTTTCGGCATAGCTTCCGTAGAATATATTTATGTATTATCAAGAGCGGCCTCCCCAGCAAGTTATTCCATATTGTAGTTTTGAATGAACAATACCATAGTAAATAGTTTTTAGCAAAGTATTCGAACAAATATTGCGTAAATAGAAAAAATGCCTTAGCGTGCAACGAAAATATTACCTCAAAGCTTCTACATGATTCGAGAAGCTCATTCTTGAATCAATAGTTATACCCAGGTATTTGAATTCCTTAACTTTCTCAACGGGGAAACATTTATCACTGCAGCATAGGCTAATATCAAAATTAAGAGAAGACGAACCAGGTCGACAGTTGCAGCAATCAAGTTTAAATCTATTGCAATCAGATGCGTGAAAGTAAACATTCACATTAAAATCAAGTAGAGACGACAAACTAAAAATCATAATCTTAGTCTTGGAGCTGATAACCAAGTTATGTTTTGAAAACCAAATTCTTAAAAGGCTAAGGTCCCAATTTATGTCGGAAACCAGATCGAGGCGACTAGCCGAACCATATGCGAAACCTACATCATCTGCAAAAGCAGTTGGAACACCTTTAAAATCAAGCATAAAAAGAGAGTTAATGTAAATAAGAAAGAGGATCGGACCTAGGACAGAACCTTGGGGTACCCCTAAGTAGGGATGAAACGATACCTTCAAGGTATCGAGTACTTGTACTCGATAATAGTATCGAAAGGAAGTATCGGAACCTACTCGGTTTCGGATGAAAAGTATCGATACCTACTTGCATCGAATACCTACTTGCATCGAATTAGAATTTACGAGTTACGTACGACTTTACGTGGGAAAAGAAAGACTAAACGCATTCCTAGAGAATTAATTTCATTTTGTAAAAGAATTCATAAAGACTGTAAGAGTGTGCGTAAACAGATATAAAATGCGTGGTGTAATGCAAGAATTTTTGTGTGTGTGCGGAAAGTGTATGATTTCTGTTTTGTGCGAAGAGGAAAGAGAAATACTAAATTGCATGAACATTGAGTATGAATGTGAACTGTGAAGCTAGGTTGGGTGTTAAGTCAAAGTGCTATACTTTCATTCGATGCAAGTACTTTTAAACGATACCTACTTGGTATCGCAACCAAAGGTATCGATTCCCAAAATACTTGGTATCGAATCAAAAGTATCGAGTATGTACTTGTATTTACTTGTATCGATTCATCCCTACCCCTAAGTTGATAATCAATGGATCACTAATTACATCATCAACCTTCACACTTTGTGACCTATTTTTAAGGTAAGGATCTAAACCAGTCCAACATGAAGCCACGAATGCTTTTTCAAGTTTTTTCAAGTTTTTCCAGTACGTGTCCTAAAAGATCAGAATTTTCTGAATAGTTCGAAAGTCCAAATGTTCAAAAACTAAAAAGTTCAAAAGCTCAAAAGTTCAACAGTTCAAAATTAATAAAATTTTAAGGTTTAAAATTTCAAAGGTTTATGGTTTAAAAGTTCAAAAGCTCAAAAGCTGAAAAATTCAAAAGTTTAAAAGTTCAAAAATTCAAAAGTTCAAAATGTCAAAGGCTCTCAACTCGACCCTTTGACCACAAGGGCTTGTTTTTCAAATTATTAACAAAAAAAACCGAAAGCAAATCTGCTCCCTAAGCTACCTCATCCCCCATTCGTTATCTCATCGCATTGAAATAATTTACAGCACTCATTCTCTCTCTCGCTTAAACAATAATAAATGTGCATCCTTGTGCAATAAAAAAGTGCACTTCCAGCGCTTATCGCAGTTTGGGATATAACTCACTATACACACACGCGATTATCAGTGTTGTTCAAACACCCTTAAGGATAAAAATGATTCCAAAGCATCTTTAACGCCCGCACCCACTCTCTCTCTCTCAGTCAAACAAATATGCAACCAAATGGATAATAAATTATCCATTTGTGCAAGTGTGCATCCATGAAATCGGCTGAGCCGATAATAATTGTGCACCGCTCCAACAAAAATAAGAGATCAACTCTGTAGTCATAGTAAGTGCGGCCGTGCCCTGCCCACCCCATCCGATGGCCATTGCATCGCTCGTAATTCATTTTTAGAAAATGCAATAAAAAGCCACCTGCAAGCGGAATGCAAATAATAAATTGCGCCCATAAAATCATAATACAGCGATGATAATAATAATGCACCAGCCAAGGACGACAATGACGGCATATCTACACTGCAAATGCAAATATGCATCTTTCAAGCTCTGCAGCTTGATGGTGTATGGCAGTGTAGCGCCCTCCAATGCAGGCGAGCTGTATCCCTAATTGCATTTGCAATTTGAGAAAGACACTGAAAGGGGGGCAGGGGGTAGCATGTGTTTTGCAAAAGCAAAAACACCCCCCCACTTGCACAGATATCCATGTGTATGTCGGTACCTGTAATGAAGGATGCAATGTCCCAATCCCAGTCGCAGTCCCTTGCGCCATCGAACTGCTTTCGGTATTCTTGATAAATACTTTTTGGATGTCGCAACTCTGTTTTTGCAGTCGTTTGTTTGTTTGCTCACAGTTTTGTGTGACAATGTTGAGGAATATGGTATATACTACCTATGCGATATATACAGTTGCACGTTATTGCTGTACAGTGTACAAATTCAAACAGCACTATGCATGTAATTGCATTTTCGGAGGACTCTCTGCCGCAAATCTAGTACCAGTTGTGTGTGCGCACAAATGGTTTGGCAAAATGTTTAAGGACACGCCTGGCTGGCGGATTATTACTATTTCGCTAGATGGAATTTTTCATATTATTCTTTAGTTGCCTTGGATAACCGGTTTTGTGTGCTCGAGGATTATGCAGAGATATTATGTTTATTTTGTGGGAATTTGTCGCAAGGAGCTGTTACATTGCCAACATTTTTCAAATTATGATAAATGTGTTTTTGCGAAGGCAGAGGATGCACTGGAGAAATATTTACATTTTCCAAGCGGAATTCATTTCCCTTTTTTCGTATTTATATTATTTTTATTTTTTTTTATATTAATTTTGATCTTTCATGCAACGAATCGGATATTGGGATGAGTTTCACAAGTTTTGACAGTATGTGAGATAGTCCAGTGGGGTCTTTCTGGCCCTCGATATCTTCAAGACGATCATTGTTCAATACTCAGTGATTTTCCTCGAATGTCTGACGAACTTTCAAAGCATTCAAGCTGGGCGTTTCTTTGGAGGCCTTGGTAAACCTTTGGTGCACCAGCGCTGAGTGATCAGTAGATACTGCCAATGACCACCGAAACAAAATCTTTGAAAGCCTATGGGTGAAGGTTACCCTAGTCAAACAAATTTTTGACATGTTTTTGTGCCCGATTTTTATTCGTTTCTTAACAGTTTCGAAATTTTTTTGACAGATCTTTGTTGTGTTTATTTATCCAATTTTTGAAACATTTTGGATGAACCTTTTGACCCGTTTTTTGCGGACCTGCATGGCGATGGATCGGGCGAGTAACGCAACAATCAAGTTCGTAATGTAGTGCTTGCTTTACCTCCTCGTGGTGGTCCCTGGGCAACTGAATGTATAAATCCTTATACATGTAGGCTAAAATTACAAGTGCGAGATCGTCTAGAGTCTTATGTCTAGACTGAGTAAAATGGGCCAGCAATTCGCGTTACCGAAACAATGCCTCGAATAAGGACTGATTCGTCCGAAACAGACGAGAAGCGGACAAGGGCTTGGAACGAGATCACCATCTTATGATAGCGACTGTCCAATTACGCACTGCCACCGTTCGAAGATCTAACGACACGAGAATGCCCAGGTTCAACATTGACCGACTAAGTGCGCCAAGAACTAGGGGACCATTTCTCACGTGGAGTGGAAACAATCAGAAGCTCATTGCCCACCACCATTCAAGATTATTGGTACATCAGGTGCAGAAAGGATTGTCGGTCGATCGCAGGGAAGACATAGGGCGTGGCTTTCTGAGGATACCTGCAGAAGGATCGACGAGCGTAACCAGCTTCGAACTCTAATTGCAGCAACTCCAGCAGCAGGGGGGATCGAGCTAGATACCCTATATCGCATGAAGATGAGAGAAGAACAGTGGCTACAGAAACAGAAGAAGCTGCAGCTTTACAGAATCACCAAAGAGCTAATAGGTGGCCGAAACTCTACCCAACACCCAGTGAAAGGCCTAGACGGTTCGTTGCTTATATCGGATGAGGAACAGCTCAAGAGATGGAAGGAGCATTTTGCTTCGCTCGTGAACCGAGAATTCGCCAGCAATATGCACCCAAGTCAGACTGAGGAGTCCTTGGAAAGAAATGCCCGAATTCGCATCACTACTCCCAGTAAGGAAGAGATCATTACCGCGATCAAAGCACTGAAAACCAATAAGGACTTGATGGCAGTGCTTTTTCGAGCTGCTGCTCCCACTTGTTGGGAGAACCTGTGAGGCCGAGATTTATCCGGATGAGTGGAAGAAGTGAATGATCGTCAAGCTCAATAAAAAAGGCAACCTAATGCAGTGCGAAAACTGCAGAGGCATCTGCATGCTGCCTTCTGTGGCTAAGATAAAAGCTAGAATAAGGAACACCTTGAAGACACACTCGACGCCGAACAAGCAGGTTTCCGCTGTGCGTTGAATATCGATCGCCACTCCACCTGCTGTTCATCGATTTCGAAAAGGCGTTTGATAGTGTCAATCGGGAATTTATTTGACGTGCCTTGCGCAGGAGAAGTATCCCAGATAAATTAGAAGTAATTATCAAGACTACGTACGAAGGATCCATATGTCGCGTTTTGCACAGAGGAAAGCTGTCTGAGAAATTCGAAGTCCAAAGCGGGGTTCGGCAAGGCTGCATTTGTAGTGGAAAAATCAAGTTCGAAAGTTGTTCGATTCAAACAATAAATCATAGATAAATAAAATCACCGTGTGCGTTCATTAATTTTGGTGCGCTGAACACAACCATCATAAGTCACCGACTCGATTCATCCACTTTTGACAATTGAGTTTTATTTAGTCATGTCGTCGCGCGAGTTATGTTAGGAACACACAACCCTGACGACGATCATATCAACATAAGTGATATGACACCAGCAGAGGGACGACTATTCCTGTAACCCGAGAAAGGACAAGTGTCCACTATCATCCCCAGCTGCAAACGATAAACTCTGTGAGTTATGACCGACGCCTTTGGTTATCATCTGTTAGCAATTAGATATAAGATTTATTATGGACGCCGCCTAAAATCCAAGTATAAATAAGAGTAGATTTGTACATTAGTCTCAGTTTAGATTTGTCAACGAAAATGAGCAGATCGGCTCAAATTAAATAAATATAATTTTTTAAGTAAAAGATATTTTGTTTAATTTAATTCGCGCGGTTAATTTTTCTTAGAAGAGAACCTTCTTGTTTATTTCATTCTTTTCGTTGACGGTCGGCAAGGACAGATGTGCTGAGAGAGCAAGCTCCCTCCAACCTAATTAATTTTTATTTCGTGGTGGTCGCGCCATTAGAGGCCACAACACATTCTTTCACCAATATTGTAGGCCCTAGGACCCACAAAGGGATATAGGACATAAGTAAGTAAAGTAAAGTTTTGACCCGTTTTCGCATTTGCACATGTTATGAATGCTTTAATTGATGTCGTTTTTGACGTATTTTTGATGAACTTTTTGACCCATTTTTGTTAGAAAAGATTTTTAGTTAGTTAAACGCGTTTTTAAAGCCTTTTTCATAAGCTTTTCGACACACTTTTGATGCAATCCTCGAAACAACTTGTTGTACCTACGTTTCTTAAGCCATGTTGTTTTACCTACAGAAGAATCGAACAAATAGGTCTGTCGTTCTAAACTTAAGATGAGAGTCCTAATCCTCGCGACTCCCATAACCTTAACCAACATCCTATCCATTATCTAACCATAATGAATGATGAGTAACGTCCAGAATTTAATTTAAGTGGGCAGCGGTCGAACCAAGTTGCGATATTAAAATTCTTTACACAAGTCCATTCCGGCCGACAGTAAATTTAGCCAACCGAAAAGCCATTTCATTCCTTAAAACTCTTGATGACAATCAAATTGCAGCTAATCAACTAAGTAGATACGTACGTATAGTGATTTAAAAACCCTCAGCCTATGCTCACAAAAAGATTGATATCTTTTGATTAAAAGTTCGTCCAACAAAGGCACATAACCCGCATACTGGGGCTGACCATGCTGAGCCATCTAAAAAGGACTACATTTCACAATAAATAGCCACATAAAAAGGACACTTTATTCACTTTCTGTGGCATAGATTTATCGTTGTTTTCATAGATTAAATACTAATTAACAGGACGAAACCGAATGTGCGTCGTACTCGTGTGTCCAGTTGGACCGAACAACATACCGCACACAGTGTTGACATGGTGTCCTTGTATCCCTGAAACAGTTTAATACTCGATGAACGGTTTGTCGGGGCACGCATCAGCAAAATCGGCTAACATATTACCATTGTAGACACATCGAACATCGTTTGACCCTTTTGACTTTTTTTTTTTTTAAAAGAAGGGTCTCCATTTCGTTGTGTCAACTCCCCCGAACCATAACCAAATGCACTTATATTTCACTCTCGCCCCCTTGAAGTGTTTTCTGGTAATTTATCCTATGGCAGGGATAATTTATGTGTCTACTGTGACCCAACCGAATTATTTATTCTGTATTCTGGAATTGCTTGTTATGATGTAAGAGAGGAGTTAACTACAACAGAAAGGATTGGTATTTGATATGTTTTACATTTTTTTGTGTTTGCATACTTTCAATGTCCTGCCTCCTGTGTTGCGTGTTTCGTGTTTCGTGTTTTATTGGGTTTTTATTTTACTTTTTGCAGGATGGATAGCAACCCTTTTTAAATGTGTCTTCTTTTATTTTATTTTTTTGCTACAACAAAATGAATTAAGGACAAAGGGATTGAACAGTGATTGGGTGTGTTTATTTACTGTAGGTATGGGTAGAGAGAGAGCGAACTTAATCCTATTTTTTGGTTTTATTGTGAGGGAAATGTTGTTCAGTTTGAAATTGCCTATGACGGGCATTTTTCGGATAATTAGTGTTTGGAAAATGCCTTATTAAGCATTTACAGATGAAAATAAATTTGAAAGACATTTTAGACAAGGAGGGACATGTAGGGGCATCTCCTCAAAACAATTTGACTCACTAAGTAGGTATGCCACTACTTGCGATAAATGAAAACACTGTATGTCGGTTTCTCTGTTGGAGCGGAACGCCAAAAAGTATGCGATATAAATTGGAAATTAAGAGGGACAATACCTTTGAAAGGAAAATGGAGGATAGTTGATGAAAAACCAGGACTTGGAGCTGTGGGAATCCAAATTGAGTGCTAGTAGTGTTTCCTCAAGCAATTTGGATTTATGAAGGCATTTGTTCGTATAACCTACAGAACCAATGCGTTTGATACGAGAACCATTCCCTTGTGTGAGTTTCTATTTTTAGGATGAATCGAAGGGACCTACAATTCTAAGCCAAGTCTCATTGTCTGAATTGGAAAGCTTTCCAGGATAATTATTATAGTCTCGGATGTTTGTCAGACGCTCGCGAGGGGTGGCGCAGTGAAAACCACCTTAATATGTTACTTGTGATTTTCCGGGGATTAAACCCGAGACCATTCGCTCAGTAGTCCAGCACACTGACTACTAAGCCACTGCGCGGAAATATTGAAACCACATAGTAAAAGTTGCGAACTACTAACACAAAAATGTGGAATATAGGTAAGGTACCACAAGGCTCTGGTCTAAGTCCCGTCCTGTTTCTTGTTTATACCAACTATCTATGTAACCTAGCTTAGGCTAAACAAATTGACGATCTTTCCTGTTGTGCTCGGTATTGCTTTTTACTCTGGTAGGCCTGAGCTGACTAAATGGTTGGATAAGTCTTACTGCGGCTTCCCTCGAGTGTGGATTCGAAGATCTTCCGCGCCGGATCATTAATTGGACCTTCACTCTTCTGACTAGGTCGATGTCGCTGTACAGCCCGTACAGTTTGTCGTTAAATCTCCTTCTCCATTCACCGTCAATGCAGACTGGACCACAAATCAATCGAAGAATTTTTCTCTCGAAACAACCGAATGTTACCTAATCCGCTTTTGATAGAGTCCATGCCTCTGCGACATATAGCAGGATGATATAGCTGGGATGATTAGGGTCCTATAAAGGGTCACTTTAGTTGTTCGAGAGAGGGCTTTGCTACTCAATTGCCTTCTTAGCCCAAAGAAACAGCGATTGGCAAGAGTAATTCTACGTTTAACCTCAGCGCTGGTGTCGTTGTCTGAGTTCATAGCGGAGCCTAGGTAGACAAAGTCCTTAACCACCTCAAAGTTATATCTGTCTATTGCGACGTTCTGTCCGAGCCGTCGGTGTTGGGTGTCCTTTTTAGTTGACAGCATACCTTGTCTTGCCCAAACCCATCTTCGCCGCCTCAGTCTCAATACTCACAAACGCGCCATTAACATCTCGCTGTGTTGTGCCAATTATGTCAATATCTTCGGCGTACGCGAGTAATTTGACGGACTTTTGAAAGATCGTGCCTGTGCTGTTGTCGTTTGAGTTTTGCACTATTCTTTCAAGAACGATGTTGAAGAAGTCACATGAAAGTGCATTGCCTTGTCTAAATCCTTTTTTGACATCGAAGGTCTCGGTGAGTTCTTTACCTTTACGACCTTGATGGAGCAGCGTGCATTCTCCATCGTCATCCTGCACAAATGGACTTTCCTGGCCTGAAGACACACTGATATGGACCAATCAGGTTGTTTACGAAAGGCTTCAGGCGTTCACATAAAACTGCAGACAAGATCTTGTAGGCAATGTTTAGAAGACTGATACCTCTGTAATTGGCGCAGTTCAGAGGGTCTCCTTTCTTAGAGACTCTTTTATGTTCAATTGTTAAAAATCTGTTTTGGTAGGAATGTAGCCAACAAAACCTAGCTTATGGACTGCAAGAGAAAAATCTAGTTCCATCCATATAAACGAATGCTTGTGAGATGCTTGGCCTAGGGTTCTTTACAAGCCTTTAGGTTAGGTTGTGTTAGGTGCCTGTCTTAAAGGACAAACTTCGACTACATATATAGGGAAGTTTTGCGCTTACAATTTATTTTATGATGTTGAAAGTTACATAGTAGAGCATCACCTCGTTCAAATACTTTTTTAACATCAAAGGTCTGGGAGAGACTGAACGGGCCTATACTATAACCGAATTGATTATCAATTTGATGTTAAATGTGAGTGAAATTTGTAAGCTAATTTTGTCATTAAAAAATCATTCATGGTCAAGTGATGGTATATCTAATTACTGAAACAGATTGCGCTCAATTTAAGTGTCGAAAACGGTTATTTCCCTCAACAACTTAAATGTGCTGAGATTGTACCTGTATTTAAGAAAAGCAATAGTAAAAATGTCTCTGATTATAGGCCTATATCTTTGCTTCCCACTTTTTCAAAGATCTTTGAGAAATTAATGGAACCTAGAATCGTTTCTTTTTTGGATAAAAATACATTTTTCAGTAACAATCAGTTTGGTTTTAGATATGGAATGTCAACAGAAGATGCTATTCTTAGAGTAGGTATGGAGTCACTTATACGATAGTACTAATTGCAATAAATCCACCATGGCTTTGTTTATTGACATGACAAAAGCATTTGATTTAGTTGACCAAACCTTACTACTAAACAAATTGTATAATGCGGGTTTAAGAGGAGCAATATTTAATTGGTTTGAATGTTATTTAAAGTTTAGAAAACTAGGAGTGAATATAAATGGTAGCTTAAGCAATCCACGTTTCTTAAGAAATGGAGTACCACAGGGCTCTGTACTCGGCCCGCTTTTATTTCTAATTTACATAAACTCTCTATTCACACTTAATTTGAATGGTATCGCAACTGCTTATGCAGACGACATAGCCCTCGTTTATCAGTTTCCAACTGAATTCGAGTGCGTTGGTTTACTGCTCATAAGTCATGCCCACGACTGTAAACAGTTTTGCTTACCTGTACATATGTGCGGTACAGGTACTTGGGTATCTAAACGCCATGTTCAACAAATTGCTTCAAACCTGAAACAGTAGAGCATTTAAAGGACTTAGGTGTCATATTTGATTATAACTTGAACTGGAAATATCATATCAGTTCTGTGAAATTATATATAATGTTAGTTTTTCGCAAAATGTATCTTATTAAACGGTATTGCTCCAAAAAAGTTTAAACCTTAATTTATTACGGTCTTGCACAGTCAAAACTGCAATATGGTATTACAAGCTGGGGTGGATCGTACGCCAACACTGAGTTCGTGTAATTTGAAGTAAAAATCGTTTCACAGAAAGCTGGCCCTTATACAAAGAATTGCGAATTTTGCCAATGTGACAGTTGTATTTTTTTAAAGTTTTGAGAGATTTTTTTAAGAAAAGTGCTAATATTCCAAGTAGGAACTCCTAAATATACAGCCTACGTATAAATAACATGAATCTTGTTAACGTACCATTAGCACAAAGGACACATTTTTCACATTTTTACACTGCTACTGCTCCTATATTTTTGAATTAATTGCCTTTTCTTATAAGAAACACGTTTAATATTCACTCTTTTATTAACAAAATAAAAAATTGGTTATTCACGATAGACTTTTAGATGAACTTTTACGGCATCAAATCTTTCTTAAGAATTATATCCTAATTTGTTATTCTTTTAAAAATTATATTATTTTTTGAATTTGTTAAAATAACTTCGACATCTTAATAGTAACAATAATTTTCTTTAATTTTGTCTTTTAATTGCTATTACAAGATTTGATTGTCATACCACATCAGAAATAACTTTGCAATAAATCGATGTGTCATTCATCACTAACTTCCTAAGTTATAGAATGAACATTATTATATCATTCCAATTTACAAACAAAATTGTTAATTAGTTTTGTTAAGCTGGAAATGTATACAAATTATTATTAAAAGAATAAAAAATA
This sequence comes from Cheilosia pagana, assembly GCA_936431705.1. NCBI lineage: Eukaryota > Metazoa > Arthropoda > Insecta > Diptera > Syrphidae > Cheilosia > Cheilosia pagana. The sequence goes on along the minus strand of OW386166.1, from coordinate 11,972,968 downwards.
AATAAATGGTTACAGCGTTTACTCAACGTCTGGCAGTATCTAATCCTGTATGCAAATCTAAAAGACGTATACCTCCAGTTAAGAGGTTCTCCTTTCTTTTGCATTAGACTTTCGCTGCCTGGTAGGAAGGTATTTCCCCTCCTGCAATTATTTAGTTGTATAAGACTCTCAACAGCTTCCCGACACCGCTTCGAACTAGAAGCTTTGTCAAAACAAATAACTTTCCACACATTTTTATAAATTCTAATTGAAATAAAATGGGAAAAACCTCACAAGCGCAATGTACTTATTTAAATCCCTGTACTGTTAAGCTTCACATCTACCGAAGGCTATCTTTTCCTAAATATGAGCAGATTCATAGTCACACACAAAATCGCTATGGCACTGCTCAAAGAGCGGGGGCAACTAACTTGGCTGCCGTGTCCGCTGATGGAAATTTGTTGGCGCTGAAATAAAATCTGCCTTCTTTCGAAAAAGTTAAGATTCGTATATTTTCTAAATGAGGCTGTCCAATAGAACAAAATGTAAATTTCTACATATCTCAACTAGTCTATTTTTCTTCGCTTTCCAACACCCACCTCTATAGAGTGCGATTCAGATCTTTTCCTTGAAATTCCCTGCAAGCTATCAGCAATTCCTAGTTCCGAGCTAGAGCACTGTAATAACTAATAACCCATAAGCGCCTTAGCAGCCAAACGCACTGATTTACGTTGTCTTCCAAATAGTATGCCCTCTTCAAACTGCTTCGCATAAACTTCCAGTATTAGACATCCTGATTTAGTATAAAATAGAAAAAAAAACATTTAAAACACACTCCAACTATTTGAAGGAAACCGCATTTCCATAGGCTAAAATCATGCTTCCCACATAGAGCAGAGCAGTTTAATCGCACAAAAGCCCTTGGCCTGCATTCAACCATTTGCGACCATCCGATGTAGAAGGCATCACATTTAACCCCATCAACCCTTGAAACATTAATCAAGCATTCAATTTAAGCCGTGAATAGGCCGATTACAATGCAATGGGGAGAGATAAATACCAAACTGAATAGCTGGCATTTCCATTACCATGCAATATCCTGATTCCTGACCATAAAGGCAATAATATTCAATCCACCCGCCCGCCCATGTTCCCTATTCAAGTGCGTTGCCAAGGCTAATTGTGTCCACACTCAAAAATGATTTATGCTCCCTAAATCAATCATCAATTATTTTATGGACAGGTGGTATCTCTAAAGCCCCTCGTCCGATACAAAAAGCATCCTTTTCACCACAAAGCAGAATGACAGGACACATTCCCGTGTACGCGGATAAATTAAGCACTCAAAGAAGTCCACGCGTACAGCCCACTCAAATGATAATTTAATTATTCAACGGATATCCGTTGTTAATTATATGGAGGCGAAGGAACGCGCCAAAAAAAACATCCTTATCACAAGAGTTATACCCTTTTTTTACGCATTCACAAAACGAATATGAATTTAGAGACACTTTTTGATTTCGGTAAATAATTTAGAACGAAGCCATCGCCGCACAGAGGCGGCTGCCAACTCCCGAGAAGAGTGCTTTATTAATATTAAAGGTAGGAGATGAGCGTGTCACCGCTTTGCATGGCAAGCAGATAAGCGAAGCGTTACGCTTTTTAAAATGTTCAACACGAAAGGGTGTGTCGGTCGAAATAACCTTTTTCATGCTGTTTGCTTATCGCTGTGGAATTAAAATTTCAACACGAAATCGAAAAAGCGTGGGCGGGAAATGGTTATCCCGTGGAAAAGAACATGGCAGCAAAAAAATAAAGAGAAAGGAGAAACTGCTTGTCATCAGGTGGCGACTTGAGGAAGGATTTCATGTGGATTACATAGGATGATGACGATGTAATCTAAGGTGGCATATTTTTTCTCCTTTGCAAAAGGGCAAAAAAAGGGGTTAAATGAATATCGAAGAGAGTGCGTTTTGATCCTTTTTGTTTTCCGATTGAATCAGGTGAAATAAATTTTACCTCTAGAGATGGGGGATATTGGTGCTGTTTGTTTTATCTATATAAGTCACGTCGGTCGTAAACTGATTTTTCTACGGAAAATAAAGCGCGAAACGGGTTAAGAAACAGATATCTGAAACGAACCGGTTGGTTGGTTTATGTGGATATTCCGGGAATACAAACGCTTCAGCGCTGTTATGGCTTATGGGGGTCACAACACACGGGACCTGCAGATTATGATGGAGAAGAAGGTATGTTACAGAATCTGTGCAGTTGTTTCAATTTTCCAAGCATCGAAACTGTTCTTGCAAAAGTGTAATTTTGATCTCTTAAAATTTTTACAGCCCGCAAGATCGCCCGATTTAAACGTTCCAGAATTTTTTTGTGGGTTTTTTTTGAAGTCCCGTGTTTACGTGAACAAGCGCGACACCCTAGAAGCTCTCAAGGACAACATTCGACACGAGTGCGAGAATCTGTCGCCCGAAGTTCTCGCCGAAGTGATGGAAAATACCATAAAACGAGCCCGTATGGCAATCAATTGTGACGGCGCCCATTTGGCCGATGTAAAAGGAGAACCTACTACTACAATATCTCCTGCAATCCAAACGTAGACTTCGACGTCGTCGAATCGAGAACCTTACTCACAGAATGACTGTCGACGAAGATACGTAATTTTTCTGTTTTCCTATTCATTGGCAGTCCTCAGTACTTCTACCTGAAAGTGGCTGCATTTGGAAGGCGAAAACACTTGGAAATGGATAATTCTGTTAAGTAACCCCTCCTTCCTAATCTTAACGGCACTAAACTCGTGTTCTCAAAAAGCGCCAAATACTTGTGGCTGATTTCAGACAGTAAGCTTTTATGGAGAGATAACATTGCCGAACGAGCAAGGAAATCCCTGGTGGGTCTGTACTCTTGAAGAAGGGCTGTAGTCTCGAGATGGAGCCTCCAACCAAGCTTAATGCACTGGCTTCACACCTCGGGGCACTGGAGAGAACAATCAACTGGTAATGCCAGCATCATCTGGTCGATTTACCCATGGTAAATCACTCACTGAATGTCCTACACGAAGGAGCACTGTCAGAGCTAGAGGGAGTCGAAGCCGGGGTCTTTTCAGAAAAACTGAACCAGGGCCTATCCTTCTCCCTCCCAAAGCACTGTAGTTTCTTTCAAGCCAAAATCACAGCCATTGGTCAAGCCACAGCGTGGCTGTCGATTAATACAGTATCACGTAGGGATATAGTTATATACATAGACAGCCAGGCTGCCATTAAATCCCTAGTACCCATCGTATTAAAATCTAAGGCGGTGAAAAAACCTCAACCTTTGCTGGGTTCTGGCTTCTGGGACACAGTGATATCCCGGGTAACTGTGCAGCTGACGAATTGGCGAGAAAAGGCTCTTTTGGCATTGATAGTGTTAGTGTGCACAACGTGCATGCTCCGCTGTCCTACGCTAAACAACTCATTCACGCGGACGCAAAAGGTAAAGCAAAAGGTAATATAGGGTACTGCCTATGCCTACTGCGACGTTGCTAGGCTTTCTTGGAAAACCCTGGACACTAAATGAACCAAGGCGCTTCTGCGACTCAATGAACAGATCAAGTATATCGCTAGTCGCTAATGTCATTACCGGGCATTGTATTCTGGGCAGACACGAGTGTGGACCCGGTAAGCCATACAATGACTTTTGCAAAAGCTGCATGGAGACGAGGAGGAAGATGAGTCTGTCACCCACCTCCGATTGGATAGGGCTGCCCCGCCCTATTGAATTTAAGGAGGGCATATATATTCTTACTTACTTACTTACTTAAGGTGGCGCTACAGTCCGGGGTGGACCTGGGCCTCAACCAATGCGCCTCTCCAGATAGCGCGATCTTTGGCTAACTGCCTCCAGTTGCGCACTCCAAGTTGGTTGAGGTCCCCTTCCACTTGTGCGCGCCACCTAAGGTGAGGTCTTCCTCTACTGCGTTGTCCCTCCGGGTTGGAATTGGAATCGAAGACTCTTCGGGCCGGAGCGTTGGTGTCCATTCGCTCTACATGTCCTCCTAGCCATCTTAGACGACAGATGCGTATTTTTCTGAACAGGTCGGTCGTCGGTGTCGTTGTACAGCTTGTAGAGTTCGCTGTTAAATCTTCTCCTCCAAAGCCCGTCAACGCAAACGGGACCAAAAATCACTCGAAAAAGCAATATATTCTGGTTTACTATCTATTCGCAGTATTTACTTAAGCTACGTCCAAACTATGTGGGCCTACAACGGCGTGGTTCCTAGGATAGGGAGGAAAGCAAGCCAGCTGGGATTGCTGACACTGACACTGCTAAATAGAAGACCGATTTCCCAGAGGGAATTCAGCCGCCAAAAATTCAGGAAACAAAACCGAGTTCCCTTTTCCAAGCGGGAGCCTTATCAGGTACATCGCAGATTTGTACGAATTACACTTCGACAAGTCTCCCCAAATAGTACTTTTATTGGGGTACTCATGATTTTCTCCCCAATAAGACAGTGTGAATTCCACTGACCGATGTAAACTCTGAATGTTGCAATAACCGCCAGTGGAATGTTTGTGGCTGGCTGTGCACTGGGGGAACGGGGACGTTTCGTTACAGATGTACTTTTACAAACCGGTGCAATATTCTCTGCTGATCTGAGGTTGGATGATTGCTTTCCGAACCGGTTGTCTTAATAATATGGTCATCAAAAGTTGAAGAGTCCACCGCTTATTACTACCCCAATATAATGTACCACGAGAGTACGCTACGGTCTGGCTTTGTCCCGCCTGAGGCATTTCTTCATGCACACATGAAAGTGTTAGTTCAAAATAAAGATGGTGTGCCGGTAATTTACCACAGCCACCGCGGCGAGAGGAATAAGCGGCTCAGGAGCTCCTCCGATTTAGCACCGCAATATCGGATCGGGATATTATAGATACGGTCAAGCAATTCACCGAATTTTGGTGGCTTGAGGAAGGGGTGAGGTTAGATACGCTCTCCCGGGCCGGTGCGCTACTTATGTAGCATCCTCCTTAGTTTTAAGCTAGTTTTAAGTTAGTTAGGTTAGATTAGGGGATCTTTGGGAGGGACCGGGCTCGTCAATATGATGAGTGCTTCCGGGACTTGACCGACGCTTATGGCCTCGCTCGAGTCCCGGCGGCACAGATGAACCCAGTTGGCGACTGCCAGGCACCCATGGACGCGATCAGGATGGTGACCAATCCTTAAGATTGCTCACCATCCTGATTAAAGTTAATGTAGGTTAAGTAGATTAGGTAGTTTTAAGTAGTTTTAACTAGTTTTAAGTAGTTTTAAGAAAACCAAAAATAATAAAGAATTCCAGTTTTTCAAAGTTTCCGGAAGAATAAAAAACAAACAAAATTAAATATCGATAGATTGAAGGCCGAAAGGCAATAGTTTTAAGCATAATGATAAGTTTAGAGCGCTCGCTTGGAGCTAGTAAGCTAGAATTAAGATCCATTCTAGATTTAAGTTAGTTTTAATAGTTTTTGTCTAAAATTAAGCTTAAAGTATGAATTAATAAAAATGAATTAAAAATGCAAGTCCACCGCTTCTGCAGTCTGCCGCAAAATGGGCGCAATGCACTCAGCGTTTCTAATAACAAAATTTGGACATGTTGCTCAACCATGGTGATTTAGATTTGCCATCAGTGACTGAAAGAACCCACCAGCTTAGACGAACGCCATCAAAACAACATGGCCGCCACAGGAATGTGTAGGGTACTTTCAGCGTCAGCATTCATATTCACCATCACCATTGCAAGTAGGGTAAGAAAAGGTCCTTCGTTTTGGGCGTTTGAATATGTTTTAAGTTTCAGTGTTGCCAAAGTGCGATTGTAGTTCCTAAAAATGTAACTCGAAGGACACTCTGCTCACGTCAACTCCCCTGTTTTAAGTTTATATCAACAAAATGAATTATTTGATACTCGTTTGATGAACTGGAGTGACCAAAAGGCGCTTAGCTGCATAGGCTTTCCGTACTGGGGTTCAAGTTTAAATCACTGACTGCATCCGTTGTTATCTATAAAGTTGTCAGTTGCATTCAGGGATGATATAATGTTATGATTTTAAAAACGCCCAATGTCCTGGGCCTTATTACGACCGAAAACTACTCCTTTCAATGGAATACCCACAAGTTTAATGCAACAACCATTGCGTCACTTAATGGACTCTTATCTCCAGAGGCAATATCAACGTCCTTCATTAAAACTAAAAATCGCATCAACCTAACCACCAGTTAAACTACACACCCACTGCATAAGATTGCCCTCTCCTATACACAAACGATGAGAAGAAATCAATTAACAGAACAGTACAAGGATACAGCAAAACTATGTCAAAGTATCTCCTCCTTGGATATGTGCCTGCAGGGCTACGACAAGAAATTTGTAACAACATGAAAATTCACTTTAGCCGCAGGACGCACCCACCGACCAAGTGAATAAAAAAACTCAGCACAGCTCCAATCTGCATCTGCATTTAACTTCATTTAAAACCCAACCAACCTATGTAATGACACACAGGACACTACACACCAACAACAACAGATTTAAATGCAAATATTATGAACATTACCAGCGCACACATAACATCCTTAAGTGGATAACTTTGCGGTCGGAATGAAAAAACCGCTTCCCAGACCACAAAAAGAACAAGAGGCACATTCGAACCGGTCCTAGTTGTGCGCTGAAACTTTTCCGCATCTGGCAAACTTCGATCGCCTCAGCTCTGCTGCGAACAGGATACATGCAAACATCTTTCGAGGGTCCTCACATTCGCACATAGCGCACCAGAACCAGATGAAGAAATTGAAACCATGGCCTGATGGTTATCTCCCACACTGCGAGTGGGAATTACTTTCCAAGGCGACTTTTTCATATACATAGCCAAAAGGCTTGGGCTGTGCTTTGGGGTTAGGGCAAAAAGACGACGAAGAAGAAGATCCTTGCACATAACCCTGCTAAAAAATAAGTGTTTACAGTATGATTACAACTTACAAGTTCTGCAGGTCTTCCATTTTTCGTTTTTTCGCCTAAACTCATGGTCCCGAATGGAACCGGACGAATTTGAAGAAAACTGAGAGTAGGAGGGTGGGGGATAAACTCAGTTATTTAACCGGTTTTTAAGTTTGCTACAAAGTGAATTGCGGAAGGAATATGTGTGTGCGTTTGGGGTTTTACTTTCTGCCCGCATGATTATTTTTTTTCCCTTCCGAGTTTGGGTGAAATGGGGGCTGGAAAACTTTTCCAGTTATTTCATTTAATCATATGTTCATGCAACTCTGGTTGAGCATACAACCAACAAATTGAAATTCACTCTCTTCGAGAAAGTTGTTTGTTTGGAAATTATTTTTCAATGGGTTTGTGTGCGTCTGTAGATATTTTTTTTTTCTTCTCTGCTTAATCACTAAGCACTCTCAAGTGAATTAATGGATTTCCATCAACATGTACAGAGGGTTCTAGATTTGTTTAAGTAGGTTTGGTACTTGTGTGTCATGCAAGAGTCAATTTAAAAAGGAAAACTGAGGAGGCATTTTTAAATATTTGATTATCTATCTATCTATATCGGGTTTTAAATGCTACTAGCTAGTTGTGCCGGCTTTGCTGGCTGCTGGGTTGTCATTTTTACACATAAGTTTGTTGTGCCAAGAAAAACTTTAAAATAGTACGTTGAAGCAAATCAGAGCCATGCATGATCTCTTGAAGGTGTCCTAGGTATATTTCCTATTATATTCAAAATCGTCCTTCACTGAACTAAAATGTTCCAATCGACGGTATAAGTATTTTGACAAGACCTAGGATCATTTTTTTTAAATTCTAGTAAGAACTGAAACAAAAATAAATTCATAGTTTGTGTACCTAATAAAAAGGCATACTCTGTTCATGTGAAAAGCATATAGCTCTACCTACTCGTTGCTATTTCGATAACTTGCATTCGTTTTTAAATTTAATGTTAGAGGTCGCTTATTGTTGGCTGTCATCTTAAACGTCAATCTATAAACTTCCTCTTTTCACCCAACCACAACTCTGTCTCTTTTTGAATATCACCCTCCACGAGGTAAGACTTGAGCTCCGAATAAAGACTTCCGAAATCTAAAATCTATCTTTTATTTTTCATACAATTTCCTTCACGAGGAAATCTTCAAGTACCAGCGCCTATTCCAGGGTCTACCACAAAGCACCCGCACATACTCCATTTATTATTATTTTTATTTTAAATATATAGGTATATTCATTTAAATTCATTAAAATAAAAAAAAGGATATTTTAAATTATAAATAATAAATTTTACTTAAAAATGAATGTAGTTTTAAATTTAAAAAAGGAACAAAATCACTCTAATAAATAACAAAATATATTCGCTTTAGTCTCAAAAAATTTCTGTAATAGTCATGGAGTCGATTCGAAGAATTTTTCAAGCAGGATCGTCATCCCAGAGCTCTATTCTTACAAAAATTTACTGCTCTCTCCTCCGAGTCAGAGAATCAGTTCTTTTTTATTTAATGTAAAATCGTACATCTTTAATAAAATTAAATCTTCGCTTTGTGTCGGGTTTTTATTTTTATTACAAGCTTGAGATTTTCGGGAGTAGGTAAAACCTGCATATCTTTTTCATATTTTACTAGCTGTACTCCCACGGCGCTGCCCGTGCCTTTCGTATTAAGTCCCGCCACAATTCGCAGAGTCGTTTTTTAAGGGAGGTGCAACTGCGCCCTTTTTGATTACTGCCCCATTGTGTTGAACACCATTTACAAAAATTCAAGGCTTCATAAATGTCCAGATACCTATAGTAATTTAATTATTGTGTTACCTTATCCCGATTTCTATCCCGATTATTTTTTGCAAATGGCTTTGTTAACGAAAGAGCCAAATTACATCTTAAGGTTTTTTCCACTGCGCCACCTCTCGCGAACGTCTGACAAACATCCGAGAGTAAAACTGTCATGAAAGAGCCGTTTGGACTCGGCGTAAAGCTCTAGATCCCTTCCCTTCGTCCCAAAAATTGAAAACCCACACAAAACGAATGGTTGTGAGAAGCTAGGCCTTGGGTCCCATAGACCTGTCGCGCCAAAATATTTATTTATTTATTTTTAATCCAAGGTTTTCTATTTGTATTGTTTTTGATTGCACTTTGTTTCCATTAGGCATTAGGGCCCAAAACTATACTATCTTTCAAGTTGGAATCAACCATGCGCATTCACAAAGTTTCATTGAAATCGGTTGAGCGGCTCTGAAGATCGACCACAGCGCCACCTGTTGATTCTCTCGCACTTAGCAGTAAAGTGTTTCTATCACAAAAGATCAACAAACTGTGATTTTGATAATATTTGTTTTCTATATTTGAAGTGTCACTACCTACTATAGGTATCTATCCAGTTTATTTTATTTTTTTTTCAAAGTGCGTTTCCCCATGAAAAATGTAATGTGTGCCTACAACGCCACCTGTTGAGAATTTTCCAACTTTTCTTTTCTTCTAAACCATCGCTGATGTAAGACAAACAAAACAAAACAAAGATCATTCAAATCGGTTGAGCCGTTCTCGAGTTTTAAGCATCCGAACCAACCAAGATCCATTTTTATATATATAGATAAGTGCGATAAATTAAATTATTTACTTATTTTTTTAAGAGTATTTTGGATTGGATCTTCCATATTAAACTCTGCCATTTTCCACATATTTTAATCAAAATGGACCTGCACACAATAGATTTTAATTAAAAGAAATAAATCTATCATAATCACCCTTATTCTACGTTGCGTTTATATTAAACGACACCTGGCGTTTTTTGTGCCGAGTCGCTTTAGTGTCGTTTTAGTATCGGTATTCTATTCCTTAAACGTCTCCACTCTCATTTACTTTACATTCTACATGAGTTCCACACCAACAACTGATAATTGACAGGTCGGTAGATATTTATGTTTTGTGATTTAATTGAACTTTCAAAGTGTTCGAATTGTGGTGATATACCTATATACTAAAAAAGAAATCATGAACAGCATTGCAATGTTTATAGCATTGGAAAGCGATAGCGACAAAGAAGATGAGTCTGCATAAAGAGAGCTGAAAATTATAAAAAGAAGAATCAGGTCAAAATATGATCCTTTAAATTTACCACAACAAAATAGTTTGAGGTAGATAATAATAATCCAGATTCAAAATGTACTTTAGACTTACCAAAGAAGCCTTTATCTATTTGTTAGATGAAGTATGAAGTAAAGGATAAACTTCCAGGGCAGGGAGTGCTTACTGCATTACACGGAAGATGAAAGGAATTGTGAAAAAATGATGTTTTACGAAAAGGCTGGAATTCCAGGAGAATTATGAAATCACTGCATATAAACAATAATTACCAAAACTCACATCATGTTTTTATCTAAATTTGCCTCCTAGTCGTTTTGTAACCGACAATAATCGGCGTTTTATAAGTCATTTTGTACAACTTAAACGACTTTCAGAATTCGAATAATTGTTTTGACGTTTGTAGAACTTGTGTTCCACACTACTTAAACGCTACCTGTCGTTAAATGACATAAAACGCCTAGAAACACGCCAAATGTAATACCGATTTCAAAAATCGGCAATTGTCGTTTAATATAAACGCCGCGTAGAATAAGGGTGAATAACTTTAAATTCAACCGAATATTTTGCCCAAAAAAACCGTGAAATATGACGGCGCCAAAATATTTAAGCCTGTGAAAAAATTGCACTTTAACCACAAAAAGGTCTGACCTGTCGTCCAGCGATGGGGCCTTATGGATTTAACTTACACACGCTATCATCATAGGCCACATCATATGCATTCACTAAATGCAAATCCGTAGCTTTAAGGAGTCTAATTTCATCAATACTGTATTCATTATATTGACAAATTAGGTTAAGTTAGGCTAATGGGTGGGTACAACAGAGCGAGCCCTGCAGTACCCCTCTTAGGTCCATATGGATGTTGTTGGCGATAAAAACTCTTTCCTTTTTGAAGCTACTCGACCTTGTCCATCCATCCCGATGTATTTATCAACCTGTAAAGATTGGTTAGTAAGACATCAGAGAGCTCCTCTATATCATGGAAGTAGTAACTTTAAAGCGTTCTATTCCTTAAGTGAAAGGTTTCCAATTAAGCTTCCTGTCAAGTATAATCCCCAGATATTTAGCACTCTCTGTGATTTTTAGGGGGGTACCCTCAATATTTGGAGGCTCGAAACTTGGAATTTTCCTTTTGTTACTGGACAGAACTGATAAATTAACTCATCAATATGATGCACAGTTTCTTCATATCGATGAATGATATTCAATAAATAAGTGAATTTATTCGTTAATAATGATTCACACTTTTGTCATATTGATGATAGCATTCATCTGTAAATGTAGAATCGTTTTCACCACTTTCCTGTATAAATGTTCATAATATAATTGAAACCTTCATCGTATTGATGATCGCATTTACTTATACGAAGTATTACATGTTTTCATTGAACTAGTGAATGTTTGTATTCACTAGATCACTAGATGTTTTGAGTTATTGTATTCATCAATTCAATATTATGCATAAATATGAAGCATTTCAGCTATTTATATCAGAAAATTTTTAAATAAATAGCTATCTTGTTTATGTAGAGGCTTTATAACTTTTCGGTTGTCAAATAGACCATAGGGGCTATGTTTTAAAAAAACGGTAGGTATAAAAATTCACTTCTAGCTATTATCATTAAATAATTAGTATTTGGACTATTTTTGATGACATTTCCTTAAAGTGCCCTCGTGTATCAGAAATTTTAAACATAATCCGTTATATGCACCATGCTTCGTATGAAATCAATCAATAAGAAAAACTTTTATTAATAATTATTCATGAATTCGATCATCAGCACGTTGAATAGAAATGCATCATTATGCTAAAAAGTTTATTGGATTTATGATTTGATCATTTCGATGATAATATTTATCTAGAAATAGAAAATGAGTTATTAAAAAGTCACAAATAAAACACGAAATCACACTTTAATAATTTTAGAATATTATGTACCCTTATCCAAAGCCTTTCATCGAAAATAAATGAAAGAAAATAAATCGATTTAAGGGGTCCTTAAAGTAAATTTTAAGTATACACCTTTGTTGAAGGATTCATTCATCAATTCAATGAATATAACGGTAAATAATTTTAAAAGAACGCTTACACCAACTCACATTCTCCTTAATAAAATGAGCGTTTTTTGGTGAACGCTCTCATTAAATTGATGAAAATTCAAATCTTGTAAATCGTTATTCAATATGATCATCAATAACAAGAGCAAATCGTCAACTGGATGAACAAATAACTTAATGCTTCAAAATATATTGTTTTCATCGTTTTGATGAACGTGGTTGATGAGAAAATACGAATAAATCTTATTAGATCATCATATTGAAGAACGGTTAAAAATTCATCAAAAGACTGTCAGAAGAACTAAATTCAGTAAAAAAATTTCAAAATTTGCGGCTTCCCGGTTGGTATAGACCTAAACCTTCTCGCTCCATATGAGTACATAAGCTACTTTAAAAAAGACCGCCAAGCTAGTGTCGAAAATGGTCGAACTTCAGTGAAATGCTTAAAATGGACACACATGACTTCTTATCGTCACGATTTACAGTTTGAATGTTTACACTGGCTTAAGCTGGCTAACTGCTTCCAAATTTATTGTGACCATTCGAACAACATGGATATATTCCTACCATGAAGGTCATCTTTCTTTGCGCGACACTACAGATCCTGAATATAGCTTTCATAAGAACTTCTCTGTTTAATCGTCCCGCCCATGGAGGACTGATGAAATAACAAACCCATCACAACTTGCCCTGGTCTGACACACAGCTGGTGACCGGTGACTGCATCTTTTATCTATGGAGAGTCGTGTGAACTGAAGTGACCGCACTTTGCAAAAAATAAGCGTTATAAAAAATACAGGGGTCTGGGCATTTTTGAAGCCTTAAATTTTCTTAAATTTCTTAAATACTTTAAATCTATATTTTTCTTCATCGTGCCGATTTTCATTTCATAGAGTTAGAGTAAGTCCCGCGGACTCCTTCCAATTTCAACTCATTTGCATATCAGCGTGTAGCAATCTCAGTCCCCTCAACTGCAAACCTTGCACAAGTTCCCATTTGAAGACTTTTCGTCAACAAAAATTCAAACAAGAGAACAGAAAAAAAAACACCCTGAAAAACCCGAATCCTAAATCCCAGGATTAACGCTGGTCACCCCTCGAACAGACGCCGAAAATGAAACTCGCTCTGAAATATTCATTTCCTCTTCGACACACAAAAAAAAAGGACTCGTGATATTTGTCACCTCTTCAGCTAAATGCACAAATTAATTGCACAGTGACGCTATATCACTGCCAGACACCACAAATGGACGCAAAAAGGATATATGCGGCGCGGCGGCCGTATACACCCAGAGAGAAATGAATGTTCCTGTCTAAACCACCACGGCACCGCATCGGTCCGGCCGTTGGTAATATGTGCACAGCCAGACGACTGTATTAAAAGCTTTTCTGTCCTGTTTTTCCGCCGAATGGAGTCCGAAAACCAAATAACGCAGGACATCAAACATTTCTAAATGTCCTTGATGAATATTTGTGTGCGCGATACTTTTGGCCCATCCTCATATGTTCACAGTCCACGCGCAGTTAATCTGATTTGTTTAGGCTCAATTTAAACAAATTACCCTAGACGGGGAGACGGATTTTTTTTTTCTTTGTTGAAACTCCCTTTGAAGGACCAACGTGAAAGGTATCCAAAACAATTATGCAGTTTTTTTTTTGGGTAGGTAGGTAGGTACTCCCCAAATTGACACGAGGAAGAAATGCGAATATCTGTGTCTGTTGGGGACAACACCAGACGACTTGACAATTATTTATAACGGCAGCTCAACGCAGCAGAGCGGAATACTGAAGGTAGGTGTAGGTATACCGCACCAGGTGGAATCGTGAAAGGACTTTTCCCATGGTGGGATTAAAATTGAAACGGAAATAGATTCGCTGCGTGAAATCGAAGAGGAGCTTCAAATTCGATACGAGAGGTTCTTCCGTGGGTGGTATTGGCAGACTTGCCGTCCGGATTTCCTAGGTTCACCGGCTTTAAAGCGGAAAATATTGTTGTGGCGGAGAAATGCACTAAATTTTGCGTCAGCATAAAGGAGGGCGCTCAAAGAAAGTTTTCGCGTGTCGCACGTGAGTGAGCAACTATCAAATTCATTCAAAGGGATCTTAGTTCAATGGGTTTGGTTATTTTGGTTAAATGGAGAGCCTTTGAGGAAATTTGCTCCGCTAGGTTCATGCTTTCCGGTTGAATTCGCGGGCAAAGAAGATTTAATTTCTTTGAAATGGAAAATTTAATATAAGTCCAACTGGACCTGAAATGGTGCAGTAAAGACAAAGAGTGCATACGCATTACGCACCTCCGGTGGAACAACGACGTAAGTGCAAGTTATGGCAGTTTTCTATTGTAATTTTTAAGTATTTTAGTAATATTTTAGTGCGACATCGACAGAAGTGTGGGTTGCGTCATTGTTTATGGAAAAAAAAATTCTGTAAGCGACGTAAGTATAGTTTGTGTCATTATTCAACCAAATATTAGCATCACTTTCCGTATTTAGGACGTTATTACAAAATGTCGGAACGTGGAAAAATAATTGCAAAACTTGCAATCTCAATGACAAAAGTTGAAGCTGTCCAACCAAAAGTTTCTCCAGTCATGTCAGATATTTGCGAATCCCAACCAAGTACTTCAGCAGCCGCAAATAATGAAGTCAACGAAAATGAGCAATGCTATTTCGCTGCGACAAGAACTAGTGAAACAAAAATGAATTTGAGAAAGGTTTGCCAAAAAACATTCAGTGAAATAAACGATTCGGAAGACGAGGACTTTTCTGCGGATGAAAGTGGTTCATCGAATATTTCCATTAATGACACGACTGATCAACAACCAGAAGCCTCGGTAGTCAATTTACCTATAAAGAATGGGAAAAAAAGATCTCGAAACCCAGACAGTTGTAAGCAGAATGTTACAAAAAACTTACGTAACTCAGGACAAAGTTATGCTTCGAAAAGGGGTAAGTTTGTTAAAGAAAAAACTTATGGGACCCCCTTGCTCTAATCGTTGTAAGTTAGCATGCTCAACAAAATTTGATGAAAATTTAAGAGCAGAACTGTTCAACGATTATTGGAGTCTCGCTTCTTTTCAACGTCAACGCGATTTCTTAAACTCGTGCGTCGAACCACTGCAGTTGAAATGCCGTCGTATATCTTTATCTAAAGAAACACCAAGGAGGAGAAACTTTGCCTTTTTCTTAATGATTAACCGAAACAGAGTTCGAGTCTGCAAGCAATTATTGACAAGCACTTTGGCCATCTCCGAAAGAGTACTTCGTTCAATTATTAAGAATAAGGCTTTAGGTGAAGTCATCAACAAAGAAGATAAAAGCGGCAAGCATTCCAATCATCCGAAAACCGACAGCGAAATACTGGATTCTATAAGGGCACACATAAACTCTATTTCACGAATCGAAAGTCATTATTTGAGAGCTCAGACTTCAAGAGAATATATAGACGGCGGGCTGTCTATTGCTGAAATGTATAGGTATTATAAATCGGAAAGAAATTCTCTCCAAAAAAACGTGTCGAGTTATGATGCATACGCAAGAATCTTCAATAATGAATTTAACATTGGCTTCTTTGTACCAAAAAAGGATCAGTGCGATACTTGTGAAGCTTATAAAAATGCAATAGGAGAGGAAAAGGAGCAGTTGGAAAGCTCTTACAAGCTACATCAGGAAGAAAAAAGATTGAGTCGTGATGAAAAGACCAAAGATAAAGAAAACACATCCGACATTGTATTAGAAACGTACGACTTAAAAGCTGTTCTTCCAGTTCCTGTTGGACAAACATCTGCATTCTTTTATAAATCGAGGCTTAACTACTACAATTAACCTGTAAGTAAATTAACTGATACATAAATAATTTTACTCTAAGGTCTTAAGTTCAATGATGCTAATATTTCTTTGATTTAAAATTAGCAGATATCCGAGATGAAAAATGACCACACAGTGTGTTATTTCTGGCACGAAGCTTTAGGGAACAGAGGTTCCAACGAGATAGGATCTTGTGTACTAATGTTTCTTCAATACCTATCAGTCACTCGTCCAGGTGCAGACGTTGTGTATGTGTTTTACACTGACAATTGTGGTGGTCAGCATAAGAATAGGTGAAACAATTACTTGGTAATAAGAGTAAAGATTTAACGAGACTTTGATTTCAGATTCATAATTGGAATGTATTTGTATGCTGTGGAGAATCTCAAAATAAACTCCATAACACACAAATTCCTTATTCGTGGTCACACACAGAATGAAGGTGATGCCATACACAGTGTAATTGAAAAGACACTTAAGAAAGCAAAAAAGTCTGGACCTATATACATTCCCGACCAATATGTTTCTCTCATAAGAACCGCTAAAAAGAAAGGAAATGCGTTTATAGTAAAAGAATTTAGCTTTAAGGATTTCTTTGATTTAAAGTTGCTTTCTGAGGAAATCTGTTTAAATAATTCAAAAAACATAAACGGATACCCAATAAAAACATCAGAGATGAAACTGTTACGCTTTGAAAAAAGCAGCAACGTGTACTTTTACAAAACAAGTTATAAGGAGATAACATGGCAACAAGTACAGTTTAAAACGGTTAAAAGGCGCTCTTCTGCGGCAAAGAAGTTACAAAGTATCAATTTAAAGCCAGCATACTCATCCAAAATACCATTGGCACCAAGGAAAAAAACAGATATATTAAGCCTGCTCAAAAATAATATCATTCCAAGCTACTATGAACCTTTTTTTACTCACATTTTTTAAGTTTCTTTAATATAAAATGACTGTTACTTTTATTCATACTAATGTTAGTATTTAATTATTAATATAGGTACTGCTTGAAGCACAAAAAAATAACTGAACTGACAAAAACTATGCTTTATTCCCTTTTTAAAAATTGTTTGTTTCATTAAAAAAATATATATATTCTATGTTTTTTTTAATAAAAAAGGTTTTCTGAAGAACCGACTTTTTTGCACTTACGTCGTTGTTCCACCGGAGGTGCGATTATAACAAGACTGCGATATATACATAAATCTAAATCAAACAATCCCTGATCAGATTATCAAAGTCCAAATTCCCCATGTAACTATCCAGAGTCTGTGCTTGCCCACGTTTATATGATTTCCAGCATTCAGTTTGGCTAATTTTCACAAAGCCCTAAAACACCTCACAGCTAAAACTGACTTTAACCTGCATTGTTATTCAGAAAATCAACAGTTGCTCTGGGCGTATCCAGATGCCGTGTTTATTAAAAAAGCGTTAGAAATTGAATACCATTAATTTAATAGCATAGTCCTTAGAGGTTAAGTATAGGTTCGGATAGTATACGTGCCCGCTAATGACAATAAAATAGCGCTGCAGGTGTACGTATCGCGTATAAAAAAATCATGATAATATTCAAAACAAGGATGTGACAATAAAGGGTGGTCGAGAAATAATAACAGGGCTTTTATTGGTTTAGTAAATTTTAACAAACAGAATATGCAACCCAAGCTATTTTCTGAGAAAAATTCTCCACCATTTTGGTTACAGCAACACTCCAGTTTTTTAAGGAATTTTACCATTATTTAATTTTTAAAGTTTAATCGTCTGACTAAATGTTTCCTTTAGGGTTAAAAAAGAGTGTTAAGAAACGCTTCCTTTGAGACAACCCGATGGGAAAATTTGTCTGAATTTGTAGATCTTAAAAACAACTCGGTCAATCAACTAGCGCTTATTGAGATGAGAAGGCGCTTCATTTAAAATGAGGAGGAGGAGATAGTTCCTTTTAGCAGCGAGGAGGAATTTCATCGCGACTTTCATATATTGAGAAGTACATATCTACCTACAAAAACCTAATTCGAACAGTGTGAAGCCTCTAAAAGGAAACGTTCTGACAAACAATTGACCATCGAAAATGTTTAATTTAATATTTGTTTTGCCGCCTGTTTTCTGTTGGTCCCACTTTAATACGCAGTCAATGTCAATTACCAGAACAAATCTCAAATCATCTGTCAATTGTCAGGTGACTTACAGTTTTATTGAGTAAAAAACTAGTAAGATTTTCAGGGGATGGGATTTACCGGTCACCCTGTATACACAACATACACGTGCCAATAGAAATGGCGAGAAGTGTTAACCCAATATAATATGCGTAATAAACTATGCATATTGGACAATTTTATTGGGACATACAAATAACATAAAAGGCCTGCTGTCATTTCAAATTCGCGTAGTCACTAAAGTCAACTCAAGCAGTACAGGCACCATGCCCAAAGTGGATAGTAACGACGCGTTAGTGAACTCGTGGAAAGTCTGGAGATTTGTCGGCGCATACCCACCGGAAAATTTCAAATGGCTTTACACTATCTACGCAATTACAATCACATTTGTCGCCAATATTGTATGGCCACTTTTTGCTTTTTTAAACATTTTTGTTCTGGGGGATCTTGAATCTGTTATGCGAAATCTGGAAGTAAGCCCCTCGCTTATTGTCGCATCGCTGAAACATGGTGTCGTTATCTTCGGAATATCCAATCTGTACAAAGTGAAGTCATATCTCAATGAGCTGGATGTAAGGGCGAATCGTAACGACGAAGAAATGAAATATCTACGAAAAATCATCTACCAATGCCAGTTAATGTCAAAGGTCGTGTACCTTACACTGACCAGTGCTCTGATAACATACGCAATACTTGGCCTCATCAAAAAAAGACTTCCTTTCGAGGGATGGTTTCCAATCGATTGGACTGCGTCGACTTCGAATTATATCATAGCGTTTTCATTTCAGTACTTTGCAACCGCTGTTGAGGTCGCTCAGAATGCGGCAAATGACACCTATCCGCCGATCTTTATTAACGTCCTTATCGGCCATATTCATGTGCTCGGCATGCGAGTCGCAAGGATTGGAAAAGATCCCACAACGACACCCGAGGAGAACTACAACGAACTCAAGTCCTGCGTAAGGGATCATCGGAACATCATACGGTTGGTATCTATAGTATATTGGTATTATTTCTGCCTTACAAATTGCGCATTTTTTCAGTTTGTTTGAAACGGTTAAGCCTATTATTTCGTGGGGAGTCATGCTGCAGTATATTATAACAGCCTTCGTTATGTGTGTATCAGTCATAAATTACGTACAATCTGAACGTAGACCATCGCAGTTAGCTTTAACGCTTATTTACGTTTTTACCCTACTCGCCGAAGTATATCCAGTGTGCTATTTGGGTAACACTTTAATGGACGAAACAGAGAACCTGACAACTGCCATCTACAACTGCAATTGGGTGGACCAGTCACTTAAATTTCGCAAGGCAATGATTATTTTCATGCAACGCTCACAACAGCCCAATATTATTCTGGCTGGAAGAATAGCTGTCATTTCTCTGCAAACATTTATCTCCGTAAGTTGTCAGTTTTTAATTGAGGACCTGTCAAATCAAAAGCTACTTTATTTCAGATCATAAAATTTTCGTTCTCAATGTTCACCGTCCTGAGTCAAATCTATTGAATTTTAGGAATGGCTACCCATTTAAGAATACAGCAGTTATAAACTCAATGTAATCAATTTAATGATTTCTTTGCACGCACATTTAAAATATTAAAATAAACACGTTTCGGTAGTGATTGCACTCAGCAGCAAAGGGGGCGAGTATATTATGTGAATCAAGTGACTGAAAGAAGCAGAGGGCTTTGTTCTTTGTAAGCATTTGTTTGACAAAGATGGGATACACTTCAGGTTAGTAATAGACCATCGCAGATTGGGGGAGAAAGCTGTAGAATATGTCAAAGCACTCGACCGCGTAAGCTGAAAACAAAAATACTTCTGTACCTACAAGGGGCGTGTTGTTCTGTAAGACCGAGCCAAGCTTGTTGTGTTAAGTTTTACTGCAACAATGTCTATACTCTCTGCCCATTTCTGTCACTATCCATGGTCGCTCCTTTTCTTAGGTTAATGTAGGAAATATCTTATTTTTATTAATGACAAAATGAAAATGACAAAATGTAATCTAACTTAGAATACAAAAATTTAGGGTGAAAACATCGATGCCGAGCTGCGCTGCTGCCAAAAGAAGACTAACTCATGCCTTTCGTCGTTAGCTCGCTTGTCACTTCCCCATCTTCAGTCCAGCCAATTCCATAGTCCCATCGACCTCAATAGATTGTACCACGTCCAAAACTTAATCGCCGCAGTCAGCACCAGCCAGCCGCCGCCCACCCCAACAACGATTAGTGCCGCCTTCAGTGGAGTCATTGTATCCCAAAAAACAACATTGGGCAGATCGCATTGGGTTTTATACTTCCAAATGTAGGTCAGCTCGCATTCCATCGGCGACGAGTATAAACACATTCTCGGTGACTCAAACGATGATGCATGCTGAGGGTAAGCGAACTGCGATCGCCCAAGTTGACAAACGAGCAAATGACGTTTCAGGTTACTGTGAATAAAATATTTAGATTGCGCGCAGCTGGCGGTCGACGATTCATTACAAATGAGTAATAGAAAAAATAAATACTTAGCTTTACTACATTAATTACACAAGGAGGGGCATCCGAGCTCCCTATCAGTTTTCGAACTACTTTCTCGGAGCCTCCAATAGACACAATATAGTGACAAGTCGGTCGCAAGCCATCAGACGGGCCACAGTTTGAGAATTCCCTCATTGGGCTTAAGGCGACCATCTGGGAAACTTTCCACTTGGAGCACTACCTTAACTGATCCTGCTGCGTCAGCGAACAACGGAGCATTTGGTTTTGCTTTTTTGCTTGGTCCGAAAGGTGAGTTGGTACTAGATCAGGGAGGATTGTTCGCGGTAAACTTCTTATTATTAGATGTGGTCAGTCGCTTTCTTTGTATCGTATAATGGATTCAGTTTGAGCATCTCAAAATAAGGCGTGTTTTTATTCATTTGTTATGAGTTCCTTTGATCAGAATACATTTTCTGCAGCAATCAAGTCAGGAAGGCTTATGTGTCTGAAGTTTTGTCCAAAGACTGCGTTTAGGCATTGGGTGGACGAAAATACATTGCCCCGGCGGAAATTTCTGAAATTAAGACTCTGCTTTTAAGCACTGAGCATTCTCAAAAGCAAAGTTGTCGGTGTACAAGATAAAAAAAAACTGAAGGAAAATACGCCCTTTCGCTTAAGAGATTCGGAAGGTCTGGACGAAAAAAAATTGCAAACCCAGAAGATGAGCGCAAAATTAAGGAAACCTGCGTTCATAGCGGAAAGAAGGAATTAAAGATTTCCTAAATTACAGTCCGTCGCACAGTGCGGCAGATCTCTGTCACAGCCGGAATAAAATGAAAAATCAAACTAAAGAGATGAATATTCCATGTTATTTTTCCGTTAGTATACATTACAATGCATCATTTGCAAAACCTGTTATATAATTAACATGCGTTTAAACTCTGTTCTGTCTAATTGAAATAACACTTTAGTTCTTATCGCAACGTGGCTATAAGCAATTGGTATAATTCACGCGTGTTTGTATTGCTAATATTTCTGTTCAAACCAATTGAAAGCTGAATATATTATTATGGAATCGAAAGCTTTAGGTTTGTACTTTCATCATATTTTGAGAGAAAATGAATAAACTATAAAAGTATTTTTTTATGATTTTCTGACAAAACACGTAAAAAGTACGAAGAAATTTTTAGTAATATTAATAAAAGCTGGAGAAAAAGTCAACTTCCACACGCTTCCACACTAAGATTTTTTTTGTTAATATAATTTAGCTTCTTGATCACAAGATTTCGAAGAAAGCCGGGGCGCATACGTGCGCCTTTTTTCTTTATTCAATTTTCCGAATTAGCTGTTTCACAAAAAATGCATGCATTTTTCTAAGTTACTTTTTTTCTGTTTAGCCTCGCATTCAAAGGATTTTTTTTTTTACTAGGATAGAGTTGCTTAACATCATGAAATACTCCGAGCTTCAAATATTACAACAAAAATTAAAATTTTTGGAGGCACATCTTAAAGCTTACCTCAACCTAAATGCTGGATTCGAACTTTCGAATGCCTTTTGCATGTGGGCTATAAATTTCCAATACAAAAATGGCAAGCTCGTAAAGAAGATAAGGATGTTTTAGAAGCGAATAAATCCCGAACTCGAAAACCTAATGGGACTGCTTGTAGATCGACCTAAGCCTGGTTTTGGGAACTCTAATGTTGGCAATACTGCAAGGCGATTTTTTGACAACGCAGATGCGGCATCAGCAATTTTGGGTGTGGAAAAACTACTACATAAATTGCATGTGATTTCAAGTGATTATGATATAAATATTGAAAAACGTAGAATATACACACTCGATACTGCCAAATATTTTGCCAAAATAATATCCATGGTATTAGATGCCCCTACTGTACATAAACTATTAGTACACGGTGCAGATGTGATCCAGATGCCCTGTTTCCAATAGGCCAACTATCTGGCGAAGCGCAGGAAACCAGAAACAAAACTTTAAAAATATCGAGAGAATTATTCAATAAAAATTTCTCGCAAATAATGCAATGAATTTAAATTAAAATTTAAAAAAACAGCTAAAAACATTTGCAAGTGTTTCAATTAACAATTTACCCTGAAATCTCAAGCAATAGTGAGGATATTTATCAGATGAATCTTGGCTTTACAAAACTTGTTATATAATTTATAAAGGGTGATTTTTTAGCTGGTTTGGTTTTGGCAACACTGGTTTTGACAGCTGACGTGTTTAGTACCTTGTGTCACTGTCAAACAGCTTCAGTTTGGTTTGCAATTTAACCATGGATCGTCTTACAAATGAACAACGCTTGCAAATTATTGAATTTTACTATCAAAATTCGTGCTCGGTTCGAAATGTTCATCGCGCGCTGCTTCCATTTTATGGACGAAGCTCATTTTTGGCTCAATGGGCACGTAAATAAGCAGAATTGTCGATTTTGGATTGAATATCAGCCAGAAGCATTGCAACAGCTACCAATGCATCCAGAAAAAGTCACTGTTTGGTGCGGTTTATGGGGCGGCGGCATTATTGGGCCATATTTCTTCAAAGATGATGCGAATCGCAGCGTTACTGTCAATGGTGAACGCTACCGAGCGATGATAACAAACTTTTTTTTGCCCGAAATGGAAGTTCTTGACTTGCATGATATGTGGTTTCAACAAGACGGTGCTACATGCCACACAGCACGCGAAACAATGGCGCAATTGCGAGGCGAGTTTGGTGAACAGTTAATTTCACGTTTCGGGCCGGTCAATTGGCCGCCTAGATCGTGCGATTTGACACCATTAGATTATTTTTTGTGGGGGTATGTCAAGGCTAATGTGTATAGGGACAAGCCCGCTTCGATTGACGCACTGGAAGCCAACATCCATGCATTCATTCGTGAGATTCCGGCCGATATGTGTGAAAGAGTATGCCAAAATTGGACTCAGCGGATGGACTACCTGAGACGCAGCCGCGGTCAACATTTGCATGAAATTATCTTTAAACATTAAATTGCAAGGTTCAAACTATCGATTCAAATAAATATTTCATTCATTTTTTCGAATTTTTTGTGTTTTTTTTAAAAAAAAAGTTCTAAACCTCTTAAAAAATCACCCGTTAGATTCTAGTTATAATATTTACCTTCTATTTATTAAACATTTTTTGAATTATATTTATACTTCAAGACAATAAAGAAAAATGGAATTAGAATTTCTCATATAATTTTACTTTTTGTTTCATAAATTTTTTATTTTTTTTTTATTTTTGGAATAAAATAAAAGTTAAAAAAGTCTAAAATGTTATTTTATTTTTGTAGATGTGACTCGTTCTTGTACAAAAAATACATTTTCAACATTTCTAGTCCATATGTTTAATTGATTCCAGTTAATAGTGCATTCTGCCCCACTGTGCGTCGCCTTAAAAAAAATTGGTTTTGCTTGCAGCCATCCACCAAGAAGCCACTTCTTACGAAGGCGATGATGGGAAAACGTCTCAAATGGGCTAAAACGCAACAAGAGCAATTTCCCTCGCCAAACAGCCAGCCGTGCACAAAGCACAACAACAGACCATTGCGAGTTCCCGAGTCCCGACACTCACTCCAGCGGCGCAACGAAGGATGAAGCAAAGAAGACGAGCCGATAACCTTCGACTCGGCAACGGTACCTGCGACCGGCATCCGTGCAATGTGCATGTGCACACCACAGGCACATAATATATACGGTGGCCTATGCGATCGAAGTTGCTGTTTTTCGTTTCCTTTGATTCACTTCACTTCACGACAATCATTTGAACAGTGCGGATCATTTTAATGTACAGTGCACTATCTTAAGTTCATTTTAATTAATTAAATAAAGAATAAGCAAACGAATCTTCACGATTTTTTTTTTTTTTTTTTTAAATTTTTAAAAAGTGGATTTCAAATCGTGGAACACTCAGACCAGTGCCTTGCTTTTGTGCGGTTTTTCCCGCAATGGCGGTTGCGGAAAGGGTTCATTTATAGACGGATTCTATAAATGTTTGCGTGATGTCGAGAACTGACAGCTTCCAATATTTCCTGTTCTAATATCGCTTTGTTCCTGGAAATTAAAGGCCGGTTTTTCCTCGGTTGATGACAATTGACAATTGTTAAATAATAACAAAGGATTGAAGAGTATCAATGAGTTCCAACGCTAAAATTTTTGGCATCACATTGTTCTGTTGAAACCTAAGTAGATTTTTTTTTTTTGGTTGCGCCTGGAGGTGAGTAATCTTCAAAAGATACCAATGGCCCGTACCATTGGTTATGCCCGATTCAGGTATATCTCGTCTGCCTACGGGCTAAACCTCACCCCTCAGAGAGGCACTATGAGATCCGGCCGCGCGCGCTCATAGTAGTATGAAATTTGTTCCTCTCATTTTTTCATTTAAGTGATGACTACGACTAAGTTACCTTAACAATCCACTAACACCCGGACTTGAACACCCTGAGGTAAACACTGACAACGATGCATACAACTAGTATGAATCTGAGAATACACTAACAATTTATTAATTAATAGGTTTAAAAAAACTAAAAACAATGTAAACCGTTGGGCCCCTGTTGTTGAGCCAACACTTTTAAATATTAATTATTCACCATCATTTGTTATCTAGCATTAAGTCAAATTGTATATTCAAAAGTTCAATAAAAACAAATGTAATGCAAATGTAATGTTACCTTAACAAGTAGTTTACGCTTCTGTAGTGTTATTCGCGTTTGGTAGGTAGCTTTCCAGCGAACGCACCTACTAATACCGTCATTACATGCGGTTTTTCCTTATGGCGCTAGGTCGAACGGTCTTGTTCTTTGTAGTCGGCGCTCAAGGTTTGTCACGTCCAGAGTACGGATTATTTCATTATTGCAGTGACCATGAATACGAGAACGAAGTTTGCGAGCAAAGTTTGTTACTTCGTTACTCACGGTAGCAATTCCTAGATCTCTGTGAATATCACTATTCTTTATATACCATGGAGCATTCACGATTGCTCTTAGCGTTTTGTTTTGGAATGTGTATCGTAGCTCAGTGAAAAGAAGAAGAAACACAAAACAAATAAAACACAATGAACTATAGTGGAAAAATAGATATTAAAAACCACTTTTATTAGACCTGCGCCTGTGACCTGCTCATGCTCGATCCTGCTGAAAGACTAACTCTCGTTATACAATTACTAGAACCTTCTCGCTCTTTCGTTAAGTTTATATGTATACTCTTTCAATACATCGACTGCAGAGTTGCAATACTCATGCAGTTCGATACAGTCCCGGCGAAAACCTACGGTTTTCTACCCTTTCGCTTTTTATTTAAACATATTCCTGCTAAGTATAATTATAAGTTATAATAATAAAATAAATTATTCCAGTTCTTTGATTGGCAGGATACAGATCTTTTGTACCGGCCTCGTAAGTTGATTGGTTGCTGTTTGAAGAACCACGCTCCGAACTAGTCCGTCCCTGCTTGGTATCGATCTCAATAACCGAACCATCGCCCATGTCGATGGTGGGTAATTCTCACTCTTTATTATGCACAATTGTCTTTCTCTCAAGCCATATTTTTCTTTTCGCCATTTCTTTCTCTCATACAGAGTAGATAAGTAGAAGTACTCTTCCTTCCACCTGCACCAAAAATGCGCGAGCATAGTCTTACGCTCCCTCCACAATTTTATGCCCTTTGTATTTGGCATCTCATTCATTACGAACGGTAACGGTGTCACAAGTGGCTCACCAATCAGAAAATGTCCCGGCGTTAACGCCTGCAGATCATTTGGATCATCGCTTAATGGATGTAGCGGTCTTGAATTCAAGACGGCTTCTATCCCAGTAGTAATGTCAAAAACTGCTCATATGGTAAAACCGTCACTCCAACAATTCTCGTCAAATGATATTTC
The DNA here is from genome assembly GCA_936431705.1 of Cheilosia pagana. Lineage (NCBI taxonomy): Eukaryota > Metazoa > Arthropoda > Insecta > Diptera > Syrphidae > Cheilosia > Cheilosia pagana. Next base: position 11,946,506 of record OW386166.1, on the reverse strand, counting down.
ATTGACTTTACCGCTGCTTCATCTTGATGCGGTGCTGCAGGAGCCATAAACCTCCATTCCATCCCTTTCAAACTTAAATGTTCAAAGGTATCCTTCACCCGCCAACGCTCTTTTGCCTTTTGCAATTCCTTCGCTGCACTGACAAATGCTGTACCATTGTCGCTATAAATAATCTTTCACACCTGCCCCTTCTCGCTATGAATCTTTCGAAACAAGCAATAAACGCCACTGACGTCAGATTCGATACCAAATCAATATGCACTGCTCTTGTTTTGAGACAAACAAAGACGGAAACCCAATATTTCTGCTTTATTATTTGCTCACCTGCTCTGTCGATCATTTTGATCTCAAACGGACTTGCGTTACCTACCCCTGTGTGTAGAAAAGCTTTTCCTGCTGTTAATCTCTCTGCCGGCAAGTCAGCCATCAATTGTATCTCAAAGTGATGATTATATCGCACACAAACCAAGCACTTGTATAGATAATTTTTCAGCTCACTTCGGAGCTTTGGAATCCAGAATCTCTGACGAATGTACTGCATCATGACCTGCACCGCTCCAGGTTTAGTTGCTGTATGTGCACTATCCATGATCAACCAGGCTAATCGAGAACCATTTGGCACGATTGCTGGATGCCTTCTCTCGTATTCCATCTCCGCTCTCTCTAACCTGCCTCCGACTCTCAGAATCAATCCTTTCACCATCCAGAATTGATTTCAAGGATTCTATCCTGCTCTTATCAGGTTAGTACCTGTCCTTCTCTATAGGTACAAGTAATTTCCTTCGGAAAATACTTTTCCTGCTCTTTTCTTAGTAAGTGACCAATTGATTCCATCTTCTCTTCAGAAGACGGTTGATCAAGTACTCCTGCTATATTTGCTCTGTTACCTGCTCTATTTCCTGCTCTTTCTCTCCTTCTCACCTGACGTACAGAACGTCTCCGTCTCTTACCATATCTCTTCTCATCATCCTTCCGTTGCTTTATCTTTGCTCTAGTTGCATTGATAAAGTGAATTACGTAGCTGATTATATTTATAGCCTTCTCTAACGTAGACGTGTATTCGATCAATGGAATACTCCTTCTCCAGCACCTCACATAAATAGATAAGGGGTCTGTGAATTTCATAATCACAAAACCTTCATCTCATCCCTCCCCCCATCTGAAACATTTGGCAAACACTTTTCAGATGACCTGCTCGACCGGGGTTTTGTCAGCCATTCCGGCTCGTGCAACCACCACTTGTTATCAGCCAATGCTGACGTTACGAGTGAATCTGACCAGAGATCATACTCGATACCTTCCCATTCCATTGTTTTGATGACGCTAACAATTAGTCGTCTCAAAAGCTTCGCTGCTGCAAGCTCCAAGCGCGGTATTGTCACTGTTTTAAGCGGTGCAACCCGTGTTTTTGCTGTTAGGAGATTTGCTGAAATCCTGCCGTTTGCCCATACCGTTCTCACGTAAATCGCTGCGCCATATGCTCTTTTCGGAAGCATCCGAAAACCCATGTAATTCCTTCCGTACCTCATCCGAGGTTCCTATCCTTCTCTGAATTTGTACATTCTCTAATGACGTTATCTCCTGCCGAAAATCTCTCCATCTCTCATCTATCTCTCTTGGTAATTTCTCATCCCAGTCGACATTTAAGCGCCATATGTCTTCGATAAGAATTTTCCCCACGATCGTAATGGGAGCTATGACCCATTGGGATCGTAAAGTTTCGCAACACAGGTCACTACTTTTCGCTTCGTCATTGCTTGCTCAGTCACTGGTTTTTTTTTTCACTACAAATGTGAATTGGTCCTTCTCCTTCTCCTGCAGCCACTTAAGGCCTAAAAATCGATGCCTTCTCGTCATCTTGAAGCAGGATTGACTCCTGCTCTTCATAATTCATGCCCTTCACTAGAGCCTTTGAATTGTATTTCTATTTTCTAAGCTCAAACCCTGCGCCTTTTAAAACATAATCGATATCTTTTGATAATTACATCGCCTTCTCTTCAGAATCAGTACCTGTGGTACAGTCATCCATATAAAAGTCTTCCATAATTGCCTTAGCAGCTTTTGGAAACTCCTGCTTCGCTTCTCTTGCACATTGTATTAACGCTCTTACAGCATTATAAGCTGATGAGGTCATACCATAGGTGACTACTGTCAGCCAATATTCTCTCAAATCATCCTGTGGATTTTCTCTCCAGAATATACGCTGCAAATCCCAATGCTCCTTCACAACTTTCACCATTCTGAACATCATTTTAATGTCAGCACAAAAGCAACTGGATGCCTGCTGAAGCGCATTAAAATATCATGCAGATCCTTTTGTAGCTTTTCTCCGAGCATTTGCATCTCATTTAATGAAACGCCTTTATTTGTCCTGCAGCTTGCATCAAATACGAATTTAAACTTTTTAGTGATGCAATGATGTAGTATGTGGTATATAGTTTTGCTATGCACTGTACCAGTTACTGGTGTCATGTGCCCTGCTCTTTCATACTCTCTCAAGAACTCTACATACTTTTGTTTTAGCTCACAATCTCCTACTAACCTTCTCTCTAAAGCAAAGAACCTACGTCTCGCTGTAAGTTCTGAGCTACCAAGCTCCTTCTCTGATTCCTTCAAAGGAATTGTCACAATAAACCTGCCAGAATCATCACGTGAAAACGTATTATGAAATTCTGTTCCACCTGCTCCTGCTCTTTTGACCTGCTTGATGACGTTTCAACATCATCCAACTGTCATAAACGCTTAAGCGATTCATGAAGTTGATTATTGTCCATGTAAATGACATGTGACACCTGCTCAAGCTCATTGCCCATGCTATCCTTCTCACTTCCATACTCTCCGAGTATGATCCTGCCAAATATAGTTTCCATCTCTAGAACACCACCTGTCTGATGTCCTAAAACAGAAATAAATGTTTCTGCTATAAACCTGCACCCAAGCAATAAATACAGGACCTGCTTTCCAATAATCTGGATCTGCAAGAGGCAACCCTGTAGAAATGTCCATCCGTGGCGATCCCAAATTGTGTGTAGGCACAATCGGCTGCCATTTTCCTTCTTTGGGTAGTACCCAGAAATCCTGCTTTACTGAAACCTGCGAATTAAACCATGGACTTACAAGAAGCGTGGTTTTGTATTTGATGTTGAAAGGTTCGCCTTCCAGACTAATCATTCTCCTTGCAATTTGCACCTTTGGCGATGCTAATCTCTGAGCAAACTGACAAGATTAGGCTGTGCCCCTGTATCTAAAAGTGCTCTTACTGGGCCATACATCCTGCTATCCATCTCAATTCGTACCTGTGCCGTAGGAATCAAGATAAAATTTTCATGCTCATGTTCATTGTAATAGAAAGTTTTTAAGTAAGTTCTATTATTATTTTTAATTTTCTTTCTTGAACACCTTGCTCTCTTAAATCTCCCCAGGACATTTTATCCTCTGATTCGCTCTCTTCTTCCTTCACCCCTGCTCCACCTGCTCTTTCGGTTGTCCCGCTCTTGTCCAACAGAGTGCGTTTCTCGGAAGGGACAGTTAGTCAATCCCTCTTATTTTTATTTACGCCTTCCTGCTGGTTCCTTCCCTTATTTTCCTTCTCCTGCGCATAAAACACGGTTGCTTCACTCTTCCTGATCTCCCTCATAGGACAGAGTACACTGTTGTCCTTCGGGGTAAGTCCAGTTTCAAAGCAATTTGGGCAGAGTGCCTTTTCCTTCACAAAGTCCTGCTTGGACTGCAAGCTCAAGATTGCAAACTGTGGGCAACGCCACATTAGATGGCTCAAAGATTTGCACATGTGGCAAGGTAACAGTCTGTTATCACCTGCTGCTTCCACTCTCCAGGCATTGCTGCCACCTGCTCTTAAATTATCACTCCTGCTAAATGTTGACCGCGCTTGTTGTATAGGCGGCGGCTGCTCAAATTTCCTGCTCACTGCTCCACGCAACATCTCGGCACGCTTGTCTAAGAAGACACAAAATTCCTTTGAAGAGGGTTCTTCAGAGGTGCGCCCTTCTTCCCATTTGCACGCCGTCTCTGGGTCCAACTTTTCAAGTAGAACATGAATGATAATCATATCCCAATGTATCGTTGGGATCCCCTGCGCTGCCAACTGCCGAAGCGTTTCGTACGTGGTATTGGCTATCCTTTGTAAAACTCCTGCTCTTGGTGAAATTTCTCAATAGCTCCCTGCACGTTGCGTATTTTTTAGTGAATATTTCATTGATACGCTTCCATGCCTCGCAATAATTTTTCTCGGTGAGTTGCCATTCACCGAGAGTCTTCGCTGCTCTTCCTGATAGCGATGCTTTTAAATAGGAGAATTTATAGGCGGGCGCTATTTTGTCTTCGTCGTGGATCGCTGCCGCAAGCGATCTCGAAAACCCTGCCATTTGGTGATATCGTCGTCGAACGATCGCAGGTGTTCTTCACATCGTGTTGTGTGAATGGAAGATTAACCTTGACTTCGATAGGCTATCCTGCTCTACCTGCTGTGCCTGCTGCTTGAGTGGTTTCAAGTATTTTCTCCTTCAATGCTGCATAGGCGTTGAAATAGTTCGCCTCGGCTTCAGCTATCCTGCGCTGCATCTCGAGATTTATTAACAAATCGTCGGCAAAGGCGATCCTACTCTCAGATTCCTTCACCTGCGCCCAAGCATCCTGCAAGGCTTCAAGCTTGACCTGCGCTGATGCTATCGTGCAAGTTCCAAAAGTTGAAGATTCCATGAAGGCCAGCATCCTGCTCACCGAAAATATTCCGGCGTCCAACTATAACTATCGTTACGTTCCTGCTCTTTTTCCATCTCTTGTTTTTTTTTTTTATTAATATAATATTAACAAAATATACCTGCTCGCTTTTATTTCCTGGAAAGGCATAAAGAGACCCGTATTGCATTAGAAGTTATATTGCAATAATGCTTTAACCTGCAAAAAAAAGTAAATAAATAATAATTCGCAGTAGGTACTTCGATGTGAAATTTCCCAGTATGCGATAATGTATGTGTTAAATATAGTAGTCAAACAATAAAAAATATTTCAAAAATATGGTATATAGGTAATAAAATAAATATAAATAAATGGGTTTGGCAAATTGTTGCTGCTTTTGAAGCTGTCGTTGTGTTGTTGTTGTTGTTATATATACATATATGTATATATTCCTGCTCTTTGTTTGTCGTATATCAGAACTCAATTCAATTTGAGCATATTCCGAAATACGATTCCTGCTGCTTGCAAGCGTTCCTTCTCGTAAAAAACTAGCACCGTCGTGCTTTAAGTTTTTTCCTGCTCCTGCATAATTAATAATTATTATGATATGTATATGGTAACTGGTGCGTTTGCACTCAAGTTCCTCCTTCACTCCTGCCATTTTTATTTTTGGTAACTCGCACACATGTGCTCTGAGTTCCACCTGCTCTACTTCCCATTCACATTCTTTATCTTGACATATAATTTCCACTCTGCACAATTGATGGCGACCGGCACATCTGTGCTCAAGTCCCTCCTTCACTCCTGCTCTCTATGTCTAGACAAAGATAATAACTTGGCAAGAAAAAAGGTGACAACACAAAAAAAAGGCTTAACTCCAGTAACCTAGAAGAAAAATAAAATGTTTAACCCCTATCTTACAATACAGCTGCAACAACAACCGCCAATATTTGTTATTTTATAAAAAATATAATTATTATATTAACTTCCATCACACGAGCACAAAAGAATATGGAATTATTATAATTCCTCCATCTCACAAGCACAAAACAGAAAAAATGGAATTTATTGTTATTCCCCATCCCCATCACACCAGCACAAAAGAATACGCACACTCGCTGCACTCATTCGCACATTTTTTTCCTTCTCATTTGCACATAATTTGCCGACGCCGGCGCACATTCCCTATAAAAGGTAATAGGTAACAAAGGGAAAACAACAACCTGCTCCTTCTCTAAGTACATATTATGCAACCACCCGATTCACTAGAGAAATTCTATTGATAATAGAATTTCACTTTTCCTGCTACCTGCTGTAAATGTGGACTGTAGAAATGTGGACTAAGAAAATTAATGGCAATAATTTCTCTCCTTCTCTAACTATTAATTAGTTTTGTACCTATTTGAATAAATTCTGCCGCTTTCCAAAACACTGTCCTTTGCTTTTCTGAATGATGAAACCTTCTCTTTCTCTCAGCCTCTGCGAGTGCGTCGCAGGCTATTTCATGTATGTGTCCTTCGACTCTCGTTCGCTGCTGTATGTATATTATGTATGTATATGTAAATTTCCTGCCTGGTATCATGTCGTAACATGATTCCTGCGCACATTTTGATTTGTTTTGTGACAACGTGATTTTCATCGTTGCACATCTCACTCTCACAATTGTTGTTCGTAATAAAACGAAGCCCTGCTCACTCACAATGCACTCACAATATATTTTTTTTTTTTTAAGGAAAACCTGCACTATCTCGTCACTGGCACAATATCCGGCTCGACACGGACCAAAATGTATCGTAGCTCAGTGAAAAGAAGAAGAAACACAAAACAAATAAAACACAATGAACTATAGTGGAAAAATAGATATTAAAAACCACTTTTATTAGACCTGCGCCTGTGACCTGCTCATGCTCGATCCTGCTGAAAGACTAACTCTCGTTATACAATTACTAGAACCTTCTCGCTCTTTCGTTAAGTTTATATGTATACTCTTTCAATACATCGACTGCAGAGTTGCAATACTCATGCAGTTCGATACAGAATGTTTGTATTATAGCCATATTGCTTGGTTTGGTACAACCCCAAAGTTGAATACCGTATGTCCAAGAAGGTTTTAGCACTTGTTTATACAGGAGCAGTTTGTTGTATACGCTTAGCTTTGAATATCTTCCGAGTAGCCAATACATTTCTCTAACTCTGATTGCGAGCTCGTCGCGCTTTTTCTTTACGTGTGGCTTCCACTTAAGTTTAGCGTCTAGGGTCATTCCTAGATATTTCGCCTCGTTTGCGTACGGTATTTGTACCGAGTTAATGAAAACAGGTAAGTTGTTTATCCTTTTGTACGTGAAATTGACATGCGTCGACTTGGTCTCGTTAGGGGCAATTCGCCAGGTCTTTGTCCACTTGCATACTTTATTAAGAGCCCGTTGGAGTTTTTCAGTTGATGATTCGACTGACTCATCGATTGCGAGGATAGCCGCATCGTCTGCGAACGTTGCTACGATGGTCCCTTCATCCTGTGGTATATCTCTTGTGTAGAGCAGGAATAAGATTGGGCCGAGAACGCTTCCTTGAGGAACACCGGCGTGGATTTCTTTGAATTCCGAGAATTCAGTCTCATGTCTAACACGAAAGAGTCTGTTCTCAAGGTAGGATTTCAATATTTTGAATAATTTTTCCGGTAGGATTGTCCTTAGCTTATACATGAGGCCTTCGTGCCATACCTTGTCGAAGGCTTGCGATACGTCGAGGAAAGCGCTAGAGCAAATCTTTTTGCATTCTAGAGCATTCTCAATTTCATTTGTTATTCGATAAACCTGATCGATTGTGGAATGCTGAACCCGGAAGCCGAATTGATGATCTGGTATCAAGCGTCTTTCTTCAATTACTGGTTGTAATCGTTTTAGCAGAAGTTTCTCATAAACCTTAGATATTATCGGCAGTAGATAATAATATTTTATTTTATAAATAAACAAAAAACAACCCCTATGTCATTTGATGTAATTAAAATCATTCAGCGGATGAGCTATGCACCAAAACAGTCCCTGTTGCTCTCCTCTATAGCTCTGAGTGAGATCATCTGGTCGAGCTCGTCATATAATAGCTTTTGTGTCGCGGGTGAGATTGGGTAGTGACGCTGCTTTATGGGAATTTTCTCGTCTTCCACCTCGATATGCACCGCAAACGACGGGAATAACTGCTTAATCCTCTCCAGCTGCTGCGCCTGTGCGGGTGACAACGCCTGGACTGGCGATACCCCTTCCGTCAGAGATGGAGCGTCTAGTTCGTCGACTACGTTCGGAGCGACCTTAAATAACTTCCAAAAATCTACCCTTAAATATAGTGCCTGTTGCAAATTGGGAACAACAAATAATTCTACCTCGTGAGACTTGCCACCCCAAGAGACTGTTGTTGTGAATCGTCCGAGTATACGTTGGTGGCTTCCGTCTGCAGTTTTAACGCCTGCTGTCATTTTGGTCATTGTTATGTTATGTCTCTCTAAAAATTCTAGTCTCCCTTTTCCCAGACAACTAATGGATGCTCCACTATCTAATAGACCCAGGAGCTCTTCCCCTTCTATCTTGATATGAATTTTGGTTGAAATCGTTAGAGCCGTTTTCGAAAAACTCAAAATTGCTTAATATCGTTACAACGGTAACTCTTAACGTGCAAAACAAAAAGGGGCCCCGATCTGTAAGCGCACAAACTCCAAATCCGAAGTTTGAAAGAAATCCGTCCAGCCGATTGCGCTGTGGAGCTCAAGAAAGACGGACAGACAGACAGACGGACAGAATTGCGAGACCCACTTTTTGGAGTTCCTCTATCATCGTAATGTCAGATTTGATTAAAATCTCGAGTTAGATTTTTTGTACCCAGAAGGGGGAAGAAAGGCAGAACAAGGAATCCAACAGGTTGTAGGAAACGCCTGCTAGCATTCTTTCCACTTCCTCATCTGTTTTCTCGACCAAGCAATTTCGTTCGTACTGTACGCCATTCAAAAAGTATGAAATATTCTTGCATACTGTTGGGCGACAGGCTTAAAAAAAGTCTACGGCGTGGCTGGCATACCTTCAACCACACTGCGCCATGGTTTCAATTTTCAAATCGGCGATATGAATTCTCCATACACATACAGCAGGGAAAAGGGTAGGCATATTGGTTTTGTCGCATTGGCCTGTATGTGGCATATAGGAAACAGAAATCGTAGCAGAATACCGCTTCGTGGGGAAAATTGTGTTCTGAAAGTTTCGAAACGGAATTGCGCGTCGCAATTATCAGCGTCGCCAACGAGACTTGTGGTACAGTGTCGGTTGGGAATGTCAGTCGTTAGTTGGAAGACATTGAGGGTGGACGTTTAGTGCACTTGGCACTCGGATAAACATTTTTTTTTGTGGCATCCGCGTGAATGGTAAAATAATTGTTGGTTGTGCGCGAGCAATTTGCTTCATCGAGGCGTTCCTACAGGATGTGCGGCCTGCAAAGACAAACCGGATTAGGTGAGTTAGGACAACTCAAGGAGTAATTCCCTTTGTCAACATAAGGGGTGGCTAAAAATGTTTATGAGGAGCTTAGTCACCATGGTGGTGGATTGCGGGTTTGATGTCCCCAATCTCCATAGGGGTGGGTTATCCTCAGAGAGAGTGTCCCCATCTCGCTCTGAACTAGGAGGTAGATTATAGGAGGACAGGAAGTTTATTGTGTCAGTCCCGCATTTAGAAGTTTGTTTGTCCGTGGATAGTATTCTCTCGAGCGCTTCGGACCCCCTTTTTTTTAAAACAGAAACTCTCAAATTCCACCCGGAGACAGGCATGGAAACAGGTAACACGGTTCGATAGGTAAGCGGCAAGAACCCCCCCATTCCGACGAGCTGAGGACGGAGCACGACTAGCATGCCTGAGCTGCATTGCCCTTCGAACACCCTGCTGCCTGGTAGCCCGGACTGGCTCACAGTAGGTCCTGTGGTGCTGAGGGTCATAGGGATTGCCGTTGGTAGGAGGTTTTATTGTGGATCGCCGCGTGAGTCATCTTTAGTTTTGTGTTACTCGCGGCCCATGTATTTAGCGCGAATTACGTCAAGATATCGATACATGGAAATTATTCAATTTAATAACGTTACAGGATGACGCCCAACGTGGGGCACGAGTTGATAGAACTTAACCCCGTTGGTCGTTACAGGTTGGCGAAATTAGTTAACGTTACAAGGTGTTGGCCAAGAATATTTGAAATAAATAGTTTGTGTACGAAATCGCTGGTTTAAAATGTCGCGTTGAATAATAGTCATTTCAATGCTCCATGACACTAAATAAAAATAAATAGAAAATAAGTACTTTGATCGCGATAACAATATTAACTTGAATAGTTTTGCAAAAAAACTGTCGTAGCCCCGAACGTAGTTTTTCAGGGCACGTCTCCAAGCAGTCATCTATTGACAAACTTGATATTCCATAACTTACTGGCAGCCTTTCCTGTAAATCCCATAAATACATATGTGGGAGCTGTCCAGAAACTTGTTCATAAAATTTCCAAAATGTAATATATCAGTGTGAGGTGTGAGCACAAATAGTTGCTCATACTCATCCCTGTTAACACTTAAAGGTGATTGCAACTTTAACCATGCGAACAACGTGTTTCCATCGGTACACACATATACATCGGTGTCACCTGCATTGAGTCATAAGCACGTACGTTCTCATCCCGGGCGCGGACCAACTTTAGTCCTTTGTCCACCAAAAGCCAGTCAGGCAAAAGGAAAACCCGTTCACACCATTTAAGGTTGCGCTGAAAATGGCAAAAGTTACCAAAAATACTGCAACACATCCGCACCCACTCCGCATAGTCGCATTCTCCTCATCCATGCAGGATTTTTATCAGCAGAGTAATTCCAGATTAAAAAGTTTTCCTCAGCTTTTCGGCTGAAGGAACCCAGTTGAATGGGGCCTGGGGTGACGGTGGCAGAGATACTGGAGCGGTGTATAGCGTAGCATTGCGCTTAACCTCTGGAACGTGACCATTTGTTCGCACGCTTCTTTTGTGGCACGAAGCCGGGAAACGATTTAACTTTTCTTCCAATTTTAGTGTCTTCTTCTACGCCAGATGGTATAATATGGCTGTGGCGTGGTGGCCATAAGGGTGCGAATGTGTATATGTGAATGCCCTTAGTCGGCAGACTTTGACCTGAGGGAAAATCAAGAGATTAAACCGCTGGAATGAGGACCGCGCAACAGAAGGACGAAAAGTAAGAGAAGGTGGCAAAGGTCTGTGATAAAGTTTATTATTTTTTTTGGATAGCAACGCACAACCGAGGGGATTTCTTCATCTTTAGATCACGTGATGGAGAGGCAACGCCGAGTCTGGAGGGAGTCTGTGATCCCACCAAGAGGAGGTGCATACCTGCCGAAACGTGTCACGTAAACAAAAAAACATTCTCATCGGACTGCTGGGCGAGAGCAAAAGTTAATTTTGTTGTTTTGTTGCACGTTGTTGGTGGCAAATGTCCAAATAATTGATCGCAAAGCAGCCGAACGCTGGGTTGTGGTAATTCGGGTATTTTGGGGCTGAGCTAAGGGATTAATAGACAAAAAGTTGTTAATTGGTAGTACGCGAGGAGGCTATGGAGATGATTGGAAGTTGGCAGCTGGACGTGGCTGGAAGGGTTGCGGCAACTTGTGGGTATTTGAAGTTTATTGGGCTTAAGAAGCTGTTTCAGTCCTTTGTTGATTTTTTTCCATGGTTTTAAAGCGTTTGCTGTGTCCCCAGGGATATAGATTGTGAGCAAAGTACAAAGCCTCAGCAAATATGGAACTGTCGTTAATACTGATTACGATTTACAATACGTCGTGTGGTCTACTCTCCTCAATAATTTTTTATAGGCTTCCCTTCTCTATCGTTCATTGAATATGTAAACTTGATGTATGCTAGGACTGACTTGCGACCGTGCCAATGCAGTAGTAATGTCTGGGCAAACTCCAAACTCCAACGAAACAACTTCCGCCAACAAGCGTCCCCGGTCTAGCACCAACTCACCTGCCGGTCGGAGCAAAATAGGAAAACCGAATGCTCCTTTGTCCGTTGACGCTGCAGGATCAGTAAAGGTAGAGCTCCTAGTGGATAGTTTCCCAGATGGTCACCTTCAGCTCAATGAGGGAATTCTCAAACTGTGGCCCGTCTGATGGCTTGTGACCGACTTGTCACTATCGTGTATCTATTGGTGGCTCCGAGAAAGTAGTTCGAAAGCTAATAGGGAGCTCGGATGCTCGGTACAGAGGTATTTCTTTCAGCTTACGCGGTTGAGTGCGTTATCAAATCATACTACATTACATTACTACCCCGACGTGGATCCCATCTTTATCAAACAAATGCTTACAAAGAACAAAGCTTTCTGCTTCTTTTAGTCACTTGAGTCACATAATATACTCGTCAATTTTGCTGCTGAGTGCAATCACTACCGAAACGTGTTTATTTTAATATTTTGAACGTGCGTGCAATAAAATCCTTAAATTGGTTACATTAAGTTTATAACTGTTGTATTCTTAAATGGCTATAGTCATTCCTCGAATTCAATCCATTTGACTCAGGACGGTAAAAATTGAGAACGAAAATTTTATGATCTGAAATACAGAAGCTTTTGATTTGACAGGATCTAAGGTATAAACTGACAACTTACGGAGACAAATGTTTGCAGAGAAATGACAGCAATATTTCCAGCCAGAATAATATTGGGCTGTTGTGAGCGTTGCATAAAAATAATTACTGCCTTGCGAAATTGAAGTGACTGGTCCACCCAGTTGCAGTTGTAGATGGCAGTTGTCAGATTCTCTGTCTCGTCCATTAAAGCGTTTCCAAAATAGCACACTGGATATACTTGGGCGAGTAAGCTACTAACATAGACAAGCGTTAAAACTAACTGCAATGGTCTACGGTCATATTGCAGGTAATTTATAGCTGATACACACATGACGAATGCTGTTATTATATATTGCAGCATGACCATTAACGAAACACTCGGCTTAGCCGTTTCAAACAAACTGAAAAAATGCGCAATTTGTAAGGCAGAAATAATACTAATATACTATAGATACCAACCGTATGATGTTCCGATGATCCGTAATGCAGGACTTGAGTTCGTTGTAATTCTCCTCGGGTGTCGTTGTGGGATCTTTTCCAATCCTTGCGACTCGCATGCCGAGCACACGAATATGACCGATAAGGATGTTAATAAGTATCGGCGGATAGGTGTCATTTGCCGCAGTCTGTGCGGCCTCAATACCGGTTCCCAAAAACTGAAATGAAAACGCTAAAATATAAATTGAAGTCGACGCAGTCCAGTCAATTGGAAACCATCCCTCGAAAGGAAGTGTTTTTTTGATGAGGCCAAGTATTGAATATGTTGCCAGAGATAAGTTCAGTATGATTTGCAAGACCTTTAGCATTAATTGGCATTGGTAGACGATTTTTCGTAGACATTTAATTTCTTCTTCGTTACGATTGGCCCTTACATCCAGCTCATTGAGATATGACTTCAGTTTGTACATATTGGATATTCCGAAGAGAACGACAACATGTTTCAGCGATGCGGCAATAAACGAGGGACTTGTTTGAAGGTTGCGCATAACAGATTCAAGATCCTCCAGGACGAAAATGTTTATAAATGCAAAAAGTGGATATACAATATTGGCGACAAATGTGACTGTAATTGCGTAGATAGTGTAAAGCCATTTGAAATTTTCCGTTGGATGTGCGCCGACAAATCTCCAGACTTTCCACGAGTTCACTAACGCGTCGTTACTATCCACTTGGGGCATGGTGCCTGTACTGCTTGAGTTGACTTTAGTGACTACGCGAATTTGTAATGACAGCAGGCCCTTTTATGCATGTCCCAATAAAAATTGTCTTATGTGCATAATTTATTACGCATATTGTATTGGGTTACCGTTACCAGCCATTTCTGTTGGCCCTTGTATGTTGTGTATCGCTTAGCGCTGTGATTGTTCCCTGCAAGTCAAAAGGAAAACACTGAATTTACAACAAACTCTTATGGTTAACCCAGTACAGATGTTTTTATTTTGGTAAAATAATTCTTTTAACTTTTCCTCATGATACAATTAACTTTTGCTTACATTACATTTGTTTTTATTAAACTTTTGAATATCCAATTTGACTTAATGCTAGGTAACAAATGATGGTGAATAATTAATATTTAAAAGTGTTAGCTCAACAACAGGGGCTCAACGGTTTAAAATGTTATCTGTTTTCTTAAATCTATTAATTAATAAATTGTTAGTCTGTTCTCAGATTCATACTTGTTGTATGCATCGTTGTCAGGGTTAACCTCGGGTGTTTAAGTCCGGGGTTTAATGTTAAATTAATTTTTGCTTGCCACCTAATGTGATCTTAAGTAAATTGAGAGTATTGAATTGAACTCTATTAATATGCAAATATTTCAAATATATTCGTTACTTTTTTAATTTAAAATTATTATAAACTAAAGTATAATCTAAGGCGACAAGAATATTATAATATATTTTGTGGTATATGTTGGGGCGCAATATGCCCATGGTGGTTGGTTGTTAGAAGTTAGCATATATTCCGCGGTACTAATAATCATTTTTAGTGTCCAGACTAAATTTTTCGAACTCACAATGGCGAAATTTTCCATACAAAATTGCATATTGTGACCTACAAAATACATAAGTTGAAGGTTAAAAATGATTATTAGTAAGGCGGATTGAGAAAAATCGCAGTAAAGTTCGAACGCTGTGTCAGACGTTCGCGAGAGGTGGCGCAGTTGAAAAAAACCTTAAGATGTAATTTGGTTCTTTCGGGATTCGAACCGAAATCGATCTTTAAATCAGACATTTAAACGTTTTTTAGTTTTAAAAGTGTTCCTGAAAAGGCTGGACTGTTGCTTTAACCAAAATGATGGCGATTCCAGTGGAGATTATTTTTGTCAAAAAATAGCAAAGGCTTGGGTTCCATATTTCATTTGTCAAAATTTTCTAAACCAATAAAAAGTGCAGTTACTATTTTTCGCCCACCCTTTATTTTCAAATCCTTGTTTTGAATATTATCATGATTTTTTTATACGCGATACGTACACCTGCAGCGCTATTTTATTGCCATTATTATCGTACACGTGCCATCCGAACCTATAGTTAACCTCTAGGGACTGTGTAATTAAATTAATGGTATAGGTTATTAAATTTTTCAATAAATAGGGCACCCAGATACGCCCAGAGCAACTGTTTATTTTCTGAATAACAATGGAGTCTAATACCATGTTCCCACCGACATTATTTAGTTGCAGTGATATATAAATTACGATAGGCGTTCTTACCGAACTTAAAGTGGTTAGTTGGTAAAAATTAATCGATTAATCGATTTTGCAAGGAAAATTACCGCATCAGCCGAAGGGAGGGGAAAAAGATAATGCGTAGATAGAAGATAAGAGATCGAGGAGTCTCGCGATCGAATCAACATTCGGAGGAGCTCTATACGGCGATGGCTAAATTCGGGATCCCGGAAAAACTGATCCAGTTGTGTCGTGTGAGGACTATCTTCATTTGATCCGTCTAGCTACTGGAGTATGCTGACGATATTGACATCATCGGTCGTTTCCAGCGTGCCGTGATTAAGGCTTTCACGGCGATTGAAGAACAGGCGAAATTTGTTGGCCTTGAAGTAAACGAGGACAAGACTATGTACATGCTATTAATAAACAAAAATGTATCTTTCCACCACCAAGGACAAGACGTCACAAATGATTGCAACAATTTCGAGGTACTTAAGGAGTGGCTTAGTGGTTAGTGTGTTGGACTACTATGCGAGGGGTCCCAGGATTCGATCCCCGAAAAATCCCAAATTCCATCTTAAGTTTTTTTTTTTTCCACTGCGCCACCTCTCGCGAACGTCTGACAAACATCCGAGAGTATAACTGTCATGGAAGAGCTTCTCAATTAGCCGTTTGGACTCGGCCATTCGTCCCAGAAATGTAAAACTCACACAAACGAATGGTTGTGAGAAACTAGGCTAGGGTTCCACAGACCTGTTGCGTCAACTATTTATTTATTTACTAGCCAACCCCCTGCACACTTCGTACTGCAAAATAAAAAACTCAAATTCAAATTCATTTAAATATTGATAAATAGTTTTTATTGTAATGCTTTGTGGTAGAAATACAA
This sequence comes from Cheilosia pagana, assembly GCA_936431705.1. NCBI lineage: Eukaryota > Metazoa > Arthropoda > Insecta > Diptera > Syrphidae > Cheilosia > Cheilosia pagana. The sequence continues at coordinate 11,930,634 of OW386166.1, read as the reverse complement.
TATATTTGGTTTTTCCATATTCGGTGTAAATTTTCAAAACCGGGATGCGTGGTATGAATACATCTTCGCCTTTTAATTTTCCAGTTAAAAAAGGTACATAAGCCATTAGTCCTTTAACAAAAAGTCTTGTACCATTGCACAAATGGCATTGGTTAATACTCCGAAGCATAAAAATAGTGACTCCAACTTTGAATTGGAGATTAGGTATGCGAAAGCAATTCTGGTAAATCCAACGAATTCAAAAATTCTGTTGGACAATTCACAACATCTTCTTTATTAGTAACTGTATCCACAGACTTGTACGAAACCAAGTCGCCAGGAATCTTGGATTATATAGCCATGTTTAATTCACTGACATCTTTGTTCTTAGCAGCTTAAATTGCTCTATCACTCAACCACGCATGGTAGCGGTGTTGGGCTTTGTTATGGAAAACTCTTTCAATCAATTTTTTAATTTTTTTTTTCCAAAGCTTCAACAGATTTCTTATTTGCCATAGTGCATTGTGCATACATCCAAAATAATGATACCGCAACGTTTTCGCCGTTCCAGATGTTCTTGAAATGTTGCATGTTGGAGTTTCAATAACTTGGTAATTCATAGGCAAAGCAGAATGTGCTGTCCGACCACCATCTAACAAAATAGCTGCAATGAATTTCTATACTGGAAACGTATCGTTGCCAACAACAATGAAATTAAAAACGTTTTTCCGGTGCCTCCAGGGGCATCCAGAAAATAAAATCCGCTGGTATCGCTATTGACAGCTTGCATAATTGTATCGTACGCCTTTTTTGCTCCGCATTCACTGTCGAAAGATTTGCTTGAACAAAAGCATTCAATTCGTTACGATCGTATTGTAGTTCACGTTGCAATTCTATATCAAAAATTGCATGCATTGCACGATTAGGTGATGGCATACCCAACTTTATTAGCAATCGACAAACAGAAATCTTCAATACAAATCATTGTAAATTTCCGACATGAAGTCCATTACAGGATTACGATTTACTTGACGCACCCGAATCAGAAATCGACTTGGTAGCTTTCGAAATAAATGATTTTGACTGTTTTTTTTTGTATGGGCGGTGCCACGCCACTTTGTTTAATTTTGACCAATCTTCGCAGGAATACTCCTGGGCAATTAACTAACAATGAGTGTAAATTTGAAATCAATCGAATATGTGGTTTTCGAGATATAAGATTTTCAACCGTGCCACCTACAAAGACCATATATGGCTACAAACCATCGTATTAACGTCCCCTTTCATGAAATGTTTTCAGAATCAAAATCGGTTAACGCATTACAGAGAACTTTGGCGACAAACTCAATTCAACTTATTTTTATATATATAGATTCACTAGCTGTACTCCCACGGCGCTGCCCGTGCCTTTCGTATTAAGTCCCGCCACAATTCGCAGAGTCGTTTTTTAAGGGAGGTGCAACGGCGCTCTTTTTGATTACTTCCCCATTGTGTTGAACACCATTTAAAAAAATTTAAGGCTTCATAAATGTCCAGATACCTATAGTAATTTAATTATTTTGTTACCTATATGGCAAGTGCCATATCCCGATTTCTATCCCGATTATTTTTTGCAAATGGCTTTGTTAACGAAAGAACCAAATTACATCTTAAGGTTTTTTCCACTGCGCCACCTCTCGCGAACGTCTGACAAACATCCGAGAGTAAAACTGTCATGAAAGAGCCGTTTGGACTCGGCGTAAGATTGTAGATCCCTTCCATTCGTCCCAAAAATTGAAAACCCACACAAAACGAATGGTTGTGAGAAGCTAGGCCTTGGGTCCCACAGACCTGTCGCGCCAAAATATTTATTTATTTATTTTTAATCCAAGGTTTTCTATTTGTATTGTTCTTGATTGCACTTTGTTTCCATTAGGGCCCAAAACTATACTATCTTTCAAGTTGGAATCAACCATGCGCATTCACAAAGTTTCATTGAAATCGGTTGAGCGGCTCTGAAGATCGACCACAGCGCCACCTGTTGAATCTCTCGCACTTAGCAGTAAAGTGTTTCTATCACAAAAGATCAACAAACTTTGAAGTGTCACTACTCGATTTCTATCCAGTTTTTTTTTTTTTTTCAAAGTGCGTTTCCCCATGAAAAATGTAATGTGTGCCTACAACGCCACCTGTTGAGAATTTTCCAACTTTTCTTTTCTTCTAAACCATCGCTGATGTAAGACAAACAAAACAAAACAAAGATCATTCAAATCGGTTGAGCCGTTCTCGAGTTTTAAGCATCCGAACAAACCAAGATCCATTTTTATATATATAGATTCAAGATTCACTAGGTCTGAGAATCGGTTTACAACTAATTTTTTAAACCCCTTACGGCCGTATTATTCACTAGGTTAAAAAGTGGTTTAATTTACACCGTGATTTAAATTTTGTTTAAGCCATTCCGTATTATTCACTCGATTTAAACCTTATAAACGTAATTTTTAAAACCTTTTGTCACATAAACCACTTCGATTTTAAACCGCACTCCGAAGACCGGTTTACGTAGTTTTTCTAAAGGTTTAAATTTATCAGCAGATGAATTCTTTGCAACATAAGCAGAATTATGCTATAAGAGGGACTGACTCTGTTTAAAACTTTTACAAGTGATAGACTTCCCCCACCAGTGGTAAGGGGTCTTGACCTTCATATTTAAATAAAATCAAATTAATGTAAATGTGTACGTTTTTTATTTTTTTTTCACTAAATCATTTGAAACTAAATCTGGCGCAGTCAGATTCCAATAAAATTTGCAAAAGCATATTGTAATGATATATGGAATCCAGTGATCGAACAAGTAACGCGAAATCGGTAAATATTCAAGAGAAGTCGAAAAGTAGATTCGCCTCCATATATATTAGATTCTCATAGAGAGAACCGAGTGTGTAACTAAATCAGTGAAAGGCCTTTTCGATTGAAGTTGCAGTGAAAATAAAAGAAATTGTTTTTATTAATCCAGACAATAAAAACTGGATCAATTACAAAAACAAAAAGATCTTCAACGACGATCTTATATCCACGAAAAGGATAAATACGAAAGCAGTGATAGTGAAAGTGAAGAGCCCATATTTATCAAAATGGCACAACCAGCAGTGGGAGAAATAATAATAACCAATCCATCGTTTTAAAGATGCTGGAGAAGGCTCCAAATTTCTCAGGAAATTCTAATGAAGATGTTATTTCCTTCGTCGAATATATCGATTATGTTCACAGTCACCTCACACCTACGAAAATGGTTCTGGGAACACTCATCATTAAAAACAAAATGCATGGAACAGCAATCAATACCTTACTAAGTATATTGAGTCCAACATGGCAAACAATCAAAACAGCTCTAATACTGGACTATGGAGTTCAAGAAACCTATGAACAAATACTTCAGGACCTGCACAGCATTTCATCAACTTTATCATCAATGTGAAAAAATCCTCGACAATATAAATCGTAAAAGTAAGTTAGAAATAAGCTTTATATATGTTCCACTAGCGGACCCGGCGAACTTCGTCTCGCCCCAATTTAACGCCTTCAGATAAACTCCAGAGTGATAATAAAACACAGATAGTTAAAATTTCAATTTAGCGATTTAATAAACAATGTTTTTTGATGTGTTTTCCGGGGCAAAAACAAACAACGAAGACGAAGAATCCTCGTCGGTCACGCGGTCAACGGATTTGTACGAATACAATTCTCCAGCGATTTGACTTTGAATAATCAAATTCAAGCTACCGACGACGTCCCTATTCTTCGCTGTTAGTATTGCCCGTTCACTAATTCAATCGTGATTTTTATAATTATGTCCAATACCGGGGATGAGTTTGGTGATGAGTTCCTTCTTCGATAATGTGAACTCGCAAAAATGCAGGAAACGATATCAATCCAGTCAAAACATCAACAGCAATTTGGCCATTGTCAAATGCCAGCAGTTGTCTCCAGAATTTAGCAGCCGATTGGTCGTTCTGCAATGCGAATCTCATGTTCGTGGTCTTTATATGTCTCCCCAAAAACGACGATTTCAGGCATGCATTGTGTTCATCGGCAGCGGGATGACGGGAAGCGTTTGACGATAATCTCCGGAGAGCAATATCACAGCCAACTGCCTCCAAAGCTTGTTTATGTGCCATCGTGCATTCATCCCAAATGATGATTTTGCATTTTTGCATCAGTTTCGCTGTCGCTGAATTCTTGGTCAGTGTGCACCTTGGCTTGTCTACCGTGAGAATATTAATCGGCAGCTTCGAAGCGGAATGTGCAGTTCGACTGCCTTCCAACAGTGGGGCAGCAATGCAACAGGATGCAACAGTCAACGCAATTTGAGATCTTGATCGAATTGTTGCCAGAATCAACGAAATGACGGATGTCTTGCCTGTCCCATCGGGAGCATCGAGAAAGTAAATGCCTCCCGTCAACAACCCTTATCAAGTACTCGTACACGTACAGCAGAAGAACTGCTCGGCATTCAAAAGCGGCACATTTGTTTGGACTCTTTCGGCCAGCTCATACCGATCATAGTCTTCCTCCCGTTGCAATTCGCGCTTGAATGCATCGTGCATCGAACTATTTGGCATTCCCAATTTCGACAGCAGACTGCCGCCAATGAGTAAGCATATGTCTTCGATCAGAACTAACGCTTCGTTGCGCATCCCGTCGTTAATTTCAAGATCGAAATTCGAAGCTGTCGTGCGAACTCTGTGCAAAATGTCGTCAGCCACGTCGCGGTCGGGTTCAAGGGATGAAATATCGCTATGGTGATCGCAAACAATGTACAAATTTGATTCACTGGCGTAGAAAAAGTTGAATCGGCGAGCTTTGAGTTCCAATGTGTATCGTTTTCGAGCAAATTTAAAAATTTGGAATTTTCCAAATTTTCTACTAAGAATTTTAGATTTTTCCATTCGAAAAGCCATTCCGGAACAATTGCACAAAAAATTCCATATAAAAAATCAAATTTCGATTTTTCCAATTTCCCGACTTTTCTGGAGGGTTTTCCCAAAATTTTCTTTCGTAACAATATGCTCCTGGTAATTACAAAGAACTGAAAAGATATTTGAGCCAAGTTGGCCCAGCCATTCTCAATTGATGATTCACTATACATTTTTCACACCATTTTTATATATATAAATTAAATAAGGAATCAATTGTTTTGAAAAAGTTCATAAATAATTTGAACTCTAACATAATAATTTGAACTAACAAAACATTAAATCCCTTAGGGAAGCTTGCCAGGTTTTATTACGTTTCAAAAACTCATTAAAAAATTATCCGATGTATTATCAGAAACCTTTTAATAGTAACCATCCTTATAAACCATATTCCAATCAACAATATAATAATTACAATATAAATCGAATGCCCAATTCATTTTAGAGAAATATTAGAAATGAACAGGTACTTGGAAACCCCCAAGGTAATTTTAGATTCGGGTTTCAGAATCAACAACCTTATAGAAATAACCACAATAATAAGTTTCCTAGACAAAATCCACAACAAATTAGAAATCGAAGGCCAGAGCCTATGGATGTTAATTCCACAGAATTAGTACAAGAAGAAGTAAATTTTATTTCAGTAGGGAAACCGAAACACTTCCCATAATAAAAGTCACAATAAATAAAAAAATATTTCATGTTCTAATAGATACAGGCTCAACAACAAGCATACTTGATGAGTCTCAACTATTAGAAATTCCCCGAATTCCATTAAGAAGTCAAAACTTCTAATAATGAAAATATAATAACTAAAGAAATTATAACTGAAGTGCCTGTAGAGTTTAACGAAATAAAGGCTACCATGACATGGAAATTAATGCAAATAAAAAATAAAAAATTTGTTGGCATAATAGGCCAAAGCCTTTGAAAACCCTAAGGAGCTAAAATAGACTTAGAAACGGGTTATATTGAAATAAATAATAAAAAAAAAACAGAGGGCGTGCTTGTGACCACACGCCAGATGTGAAACTTCTCTCGCTCAATGTGGATGTAAAATTGAACTGTGTTGTATGTAGTTGAATTTCATTAAGAAATTTAATTTAAAAACCAAATCTTTATAATATTCTAGTCTTAATACAGCGCAGTAGATAATTATGTTCATTAATTTAAAAAGTTTTCATAACACATAGCTAGATAGTTTTTGTTTACATTTTGTTTTCATAACGACAATTGATTCAGTAGCCTAGTGTCTGTGTAAAACCTAGCTTCTTCAGTTACTCCAGCGTTCCCATATAAGTATTCACTTTGAGAATTCAGTTGAAAAAATTCGAAAAATTGATCTTTCCAACAACCATACAAACCCACAAAATTTCATTGAAATCGGTTGAGTGTTTAAGGAGTTTTAGGCGGCGGCATAGTGATGGCGACAGACCGATTTCCGTCACGCACTTCCGCTTGGTCATTTCCGCTTTGAAGAATCGATTTTACTCCCAAGTCGCGCCATAAGATGTTTCACACCAAAAAAACATACTTTGAAAATTATAAAAACCAAATTGAAGCAAAATCATTATAATGGAATATTGTAACTCAACGAATATGAACCAATTATTTAGTGAAGAGTTCAGTGGAGAAGAAAAAGAAGAATTATGGAATTTTATTGAGGAAAATAAACTCATATTTTATAACGAGGGTGGCAGACTAACTTCAACCACCCAAAGAATACATAACATCAGGACAAAGCATGATAACCCAATATCCAGTAAAATATATAGATATCCTGAAATACATGAAAAAGAAATTGAACGACAAATAAAAGACCTGTTAAATCAAGGCATTATTCGAAAAAGTATTTCACCTTATAGTTAACCCATATGGGTAGTTCTGAAGAAATAAGACAATTCTGGCGAGCAAAAGTGGCGCATGGTCATTGATTATCGTAAATTAAATGAAGTCCCGATCGACTTTAAACACCCTATTACGAACATTGATCAAACTTTGGATAAATTAAGAAGAGCTCAATACTTTTCAACACTGGACCTTGCAAAAGGATTTCATCAGATCAAGATGAATCCAGCAGACATTGAGAAAACAGCTTTTTCAACTTCATTCGGACACTATGAATGGTTACGTATGCCATTCGGGTTAAAAAATGCACACTCCACGTTCCAGCGAATGATGAATGAAGTATTAGAAGGATTAATAAACAAAATTTGTGTAGTCTATTTAGGCGATATCCTTGTTTTAGTACATCATTGCAAGAGCATATGATTAATCTCAGACTAGTATTCCAAAGATTAAGAAAGTATAACTTAAAAGTTCAAATCGATAAATGAAACTTCTTAAAGAAGGAAACTCAATTCTTAGGACACACGATTACCGCAAACGGTGTAAAACCAAATAACGACAAAATTGAGGCATTAGATAGAATTCCACTCCCAACAACTCAAACACAAATCAAATCATGTTTAGGTATTGATATGATATGATATGATTCTTTATTAGTATTTATAAAACTCTGTACAAACTTTTATATTTTGAATAATTAATTTTCTAATTCAGTCTTATTGCATTTACATATTTTTAAGCATTTACTTTTACAAATTCAATACATTTTCTCTTAAATGATCTAAAATTACTATCATATTTAATGTCATTTGGTAACGTGTTAAATAATTGAAATCCCTTGTATATAATCGTATTTTTTGGTCCCGATGTGTTTTGATTTCTTAACCTAAAGTCATTTGCATTTCGGAGTTGGTATGGTTGAACTTCACTTACATGCCTAACCTCCCTAAGTAAATATTTTGGCGCAGCACCGTATTTTATTTTGAAAACAGTCAAAAGCGTATTTAGCTCCAACCTCTGTTTAACGTTGAGCCACATAAGGGCATCTAGCATATACCTTATTGGAGTAAATCTGTTGCACCTCAGGATGCTCCTCATGGCCTTGTTTTGCAGTTTTTGAAGCCTTTCGATCTGACCCTGGTTGCAGCAAGAATACAATATTGAGGAACAAAACTCAAAATGTGGTTTGACTATTGCATTGTAAACTGTTACAGCAGTCAAATAGCTAATTCTTTTTCGAATCCTTTTGAAAAATCTAATTTTTTTACCAATTTTTTTGCAGATGAAATCTATATGGTCGTGCATTTTTAGCTCTTTGTCAATGATATTTAAGATATTTATTTTATGTTCTAAACTGTTTCGATAGTTTTTCCATTAATTTCTATATTTGTTGAGCCATTCATATTTATTATCATTAACTTTGTTTTCTGTTCGTTCAATTTTAGCTTGTTCATATTTAGCCATTTGATCAAATTATTTATATCATTATTAAGTTTGTGTTTGCACTCCTCTTCATTTGTTCCCTCTGAGTATATTAGAGTGTCGTCAGCGTATAGAACTATTTTGCAAAAATTTATAATTTCCGGCATATCATTTACGTAAATTATAAATAGTAGCGCTCCTTATATCGAGCCTTGCGTCACTCCTTGTTCCACTTCGATAAAATCTGAAACGCTGTTATTAACTTTCGTTCGTTGTGTTCTATTTGTTAGGAAAGATCTAAACCATCTTAGCTCCATATCTTGGACACCATACATAAATAATTTTTTTCAATTGTCAATTGTCTCGAAAGCTCGCTTAAAATCTAAAAACGGTGCCATTGTTTTTTTCTTTTTTCCCCCACCTTTCCATTCATTCACTACGTGGTTTACTGCTGCTTCACACGAATAGTTCTTTCTAAACCCCGATTGATATATTGATAATATATTGTTGCTCTCAACGTAATCCATCAGTTGCTGCTTTACTACAGTTTCGATAACTTTCTCAATTGTTCTTAGCCTATTTATTGGTCTAAACTCGTCACTCTTACTGGTTTTTGGCACGTTTTCTACTGGTGTCACCATAGAATCTTTCCACGGGCGTGGAAACTCTCCTTTAAGAAGAGATTCATTAACTATGTACTCCAGTTATCCGTCAATATTCGCGGACTTATTTTTTCGAAATCCGGTTTGTTATTTAGCTTTTTGCAAATTGTTTTAAGTTCATCTAGTGATAGTACGGGGTACTATCGTAAGTTCATTAAGGGTTACGCAAAAATAGCACATAAGAAAATCAAAAAGATCAATATTAAAGATATTACTTACATGAAAGCACACCAGGAGTTAAAGAATGCCCTCCAAAGTGAACCTGTGCCTGTGTACCCGGATTTCAATGAGAAATGCACCCTTACTACAGATGCAAGTGATTATGCTATTTGGGCTGTTTTATTACAGAAGGGACAATCAATAACTTTTATTTCTAGAACCCTTTACGTGCATGAAAGAAACATGAAAAAAAGACATGAGAATAGAATATCTTAAAGGTACTTCTAATACTGTAGCAGATTTTCTGAGCAGAGAAATAAAAACCGAAGAAGTTAACGTTTTGGAAAATGAATCCGAACAAGTTAATTTATCTCACTTAGACACAATCATTCACAATTAGAGGAAGGAAATGATCACTTCCCAATTAACGATACAGCAGTAAACGTATTCAAACAACAGATTATATTAAAATCAGGGAGAGATATAAAAAAGGTAAAAAACAGAATATTTATGGGTATAGAGTTACTAGACAATGACATGTTCAATGATTCATTAATATCGTACATCGAACCCAAAATGACCGGTATATTTACAGCCCTTGGTGAATCAGAATGCAATAAACTTCAACAAAAATTAATATCCTTGTTCGGAACTCGTATAAAGTTCTACAAGTGTGAACATTTTCCAAGAGACTTGGAAACAGAAGAAGAAACAATAACACAAATTAAACTTTACCATGAGAATGAAACAGGACACTCAGGTATAGAAGAAAACTACAACGGTCTTAGAACCAAAATATATTTTATAAACTTACGAACTTTAGTCCAAATCCAAATACGATAGGAAACCTATCAAGCCAAAGTTAATTCTCACTGAAACCCCAAAAGACATTAATGAAATAATTCATGTTGATATATACGATATCGCCAAAAATTAATATTTAACCACGATAACAAGTTTAGCAAATTATCAACCTCGACATATATATTCCGAATGCATCTCATGAAACGTTAGAGGAAACCTTTGTCCAAATAATATCAGCTCAGGAAAACCAAAAAAGTACGTAATGGATAATGAATTCAATTTCCCTCGCATAACCGCACTTCTAGAAAAACTAAATATTGAGTTTCATTTCACTAGAGTAAATTCCCATACTGGAAATTCAGATATAGAGATATTCCATAGAACTTTAGCAGAAAAAATCAAATGTATCCTAAACGGAAAAACCAAACCCGACATTCATGAAATAAGATTAGCAGTTCATAAAGCAAACCTCTTTTATAACAATGCTATCCACTTAACTACAAAAAAATCCCCATACGAAGTTCATTGTGGAGAGGTAGATAAAGCAAAATTACTCCAACATATACAGAAGCATAAAAAGAATTTCATAAATAGAACTAATAAAAATCGTGAAGATTATCTTGAAATAAGTACCGATTTCTTCATCAAAAATTCAAGAACGGACAGGCAGAAAACTGAGCCTCGTTACAAATTCGATAAACTCGAAGACCAACACATAAGAAACATACAAAAAGAAAGAGTAACCAACTACAAAAATGACGACAATTTAATTAAAAATGAACCAGCGGAACAGAAGAACCCAGAATAAAAATCGGAACTCAGCTTTGAATCGGATTCAGATTATCCAGTTTCAATTAACCTACCCCAGTGTAAAGACGTGTTAAAAATGGAATTAATTATTCTCTTGGCAATAAGCAGTGCGGTGTTAAGTGAAATTAATTTTAAAGAAGTAAATAGTTTAAACGGTTTTTCAATAATCAAATACGATGAGGCGGATATAGTTCATGAATACAACCACATAATACATTTATTTAATTTAACAGATTTACACATAGTAGTAAATAAGATTACCCAAGAAATGGATTCATTTCAGAAAATACTACCATCACGTCAATATTTATATTCTTTAAACGATGAACTAATATTAATTTAAGAAGAATTAAAAACGATAAAAGTACACCAGAAGACAAATGGAAGATTTAAACGAAGTTTAATAAATATAGGAGGTAGATTCTTAAATGTTCTTTTCGGAACCATGGACGACAGAGACAAGAACAGAATAGAAAATCAGTTAGGAATTAACATGAAAAATAACTTTAAATTAATACAAAACAATAACAAGCAAATAAATATTAACGCTAATTTACAAAAGGCAATTAAAGCAATGCAAATAACTGAAAACCGAACATTTTGTGAAATAAATAATTTAAACAAAAATATGTCGAAATATCTGAGAGATAAATAATATTAGAATTGCAACGAAAAATAGACCAAGTAAAAGAATTTGTTGAAAAACTTCAAAACATTATATTAGCTAGCAGACTTCAAATAATGACAGAACGCTCATTAACAGCAGATGAAATTGAAATTTATGAAATTGACCTAAATAAATTGAAAAATATTAAACTAACAAAATAATTCAGATACCTGATGAAATAATGACATTCGATAAATATTTAATAATGCCTAAACCCAATGAAAAACATGAACAATTCGATTTTAAGCCACAAATCTTAATAAAAATGGATAGAAACTTATACGTATTCAAAGAAAACAAAAGGTTGAAACATTTAAAAATATATAAAACTTGTATTGATAACAATAATTAGACAGTTATTAATTAATAAAGAACAAAACATTGTTATAGAACTAATAAGAGGTACGTTATTGTTAATAAATAGTAACTTCAGATTAAATAATACGTGCGATGAAAGGAAAACCATATCAATAAAAAGAAATATGTTAATAAATTTTAGAAATTGTAAACTCATTACAAAAAATATTGAGTACTCGAACAACAATAAATACATAATTCAACCTATAAATATAGATACCTATGGAAAGTAATTTTAACAAAACAAATGCTCAATATAAAAATACCGATATGAATTTAAGTAAGATAGACAATATAGACTACATTGAGTTAAAATTTGTAACGCAAAGAAATATAAAATATAGTATATCATTGACTACAGTCATGATCATAATAGCTGTGTTTCTTTCGTCCCCGTCACGGCTATAGGATAAGCAAAATAAAAAAATCCCTTGTTAAATACAACAAATGCTTAACCTGGATAATTATCGGGGCTAACAGCTTCGCGGCGATAGAGAAAAGTACCTATAGCCAACACAAATTTGTGTATGTTATCGATAACTTGTATGGAAATTTCATAAATGACATCTGACATGTTGACAAAAATTAAAATTAAAAAATTCAAATTTGAAAAAAAACGTCTCAGCAAGCAGAGGAAAAAAGGCAAATTACCAAGAAATGGAATATCTGAAACAATACACAATAATTTACTGTGTTTACTTGATTAATTTTTCATTTGAATTAATATGTTTTGGTACCTCTTCTTCGTTATAATTTTCCATTAAAAACATTTTATCAAATTAAATTTTCCAAATGTAAATTTTACTGTCAATGTCAATTTCACCATCAGATTATTGCGTTGCCAACTTATGCTTTTATTCTTCGATGTTCGTTTTTTTCGGCAATCCTTGATAGAGACGCTGATAGGGACGAAAGAAACAGAGCTAAAATTAGCAATAACAATTCTGACCTATATTATCAAAAAGAAATTGTTTCAGGAGAAACAAACATTTAATGGGAGGGAAGTTATATTAGATCCCATAGCATATTTTCAGTCAGAAGTGCTGACTAAAACAAACATTCAGTTTGTTTATGCGACCACACCAGGCGCATACACAAAGAATTTATCAGCAGATGAATTCTTTGCAACAAAAGCAGAATTATGCTATAAGAGGGAGTACTGAAGCTGACTCCAGTCAAAAGGCCAGAGAAAGTAGTTCGAAAGCTGATAGGGAGCTCGGATGCCCCTCCTTGGGTAATTAACCTAAGAAAAGGAGCGACCATGGATAGTGACAGAAATGGGCAGAGAGTATAGACATTGTTGCAGTAAACCTTAACGCAACAAGTTTGGCTCGGTCTTAAAGAAGTACACGCCCCTTGTAGGTACAGAGGTATTTCTTTCAGCTTACGCGGTCGACTGCTTTGACATATCATACAGCTTTCTCCACCAATCTGCGATAATATATTACTACTCCGAAGTGCGTTCCATCTTTATCAAACAAATGCTTACAAAGAAAAAAGCCCTCTTCTTTTTTTAGTCACTTAATTCACATAATATTATCGTCAATTTTGCTGCTGAGTGCAATCAATACCGAAACGTGTTTATTTTGATATTTTGAACGTGCGTGCAATGAAATCCTTAAATTGGTTACATTAAGTTTATAACTGTTGTATTCTTAAATGGGTATAGTAATTCCTCGAATTCAATCCATTTGACTCAGGACGGTAAAAATTGAGAAAGAAAATTTTATGATCTGAAATACAAAAGCTTTTGATTTGACAGGATCTAAGGTATAAACTGACAACTTACGGAGAGAAATGTTTGCAGAGAAATGACAGCAATATTTCCAGCCAGAATAATATTGGGCTGTTGTGAGCGTTGCATAAAAATAATTATTGCCTTGCGAAATTTAAGTGACTGGTCCACCCAGTTGCAGTTGTAGATGGCAGTTGTCAGATTCTTTGTCTCGTCCATTAAAGCGTTTCCAAAATAGCACACTGGATATACTTGGGCGAGTAAGCTACTAACATAGACAAGCGTTAAAACTAACTGCGATGGTCTACGGTCATATTGCAGGTAATTTATAGCTGATACACACATGACGAATGCTGTTATTATATTGTATTGCAGCATGACCATTAACGAAACACTCGGCTTAGCCGTTTCAAACAAACTGAAAAAATGCGCAATTTGTAAGGCAGAAATAATACTAATAAACTATACCAACCGTATGATGTTCCGATGATCCGTTACGCAGGACTTGAGTTCGTTGTAGTTCTCCTCGGGTGTCGTTGTGGGATCTTTTCCAATCCTTGCGACTCGCATGCCGAGCACACGAATATGACCAATAAGGATGTATATAAATATCGGCGGATAGGTGTCATTTGCCGCAGTCTGTGCGGCCTCAACAGCAGTTCCCAAAAACTGAAATGAAAACGCTATAATATAAATTGAAGTCGACGCAGTCCAGTCAATTGGAAACCATCCCTCGTAAGGAAGTCTTCTTCTGATGAGACCAAGTATTGCATATGTTGCCAGAGATATGTTCAGTATGATTTGCACGACCTTTAACATTAACTGGCATTGGTAGACGATTTTTCGTAGACATTTTATTTCTTCTTTGTAACGATTGGCCCTTACATCCAGCTCATTAAGATATAACTTCAGTTTGTACAGATTGGATATTCCGAAGAGAACGACACCATGTTTCAGCGATGCGGCAATAAACGAGGGACTTGTTTGAAGGTTGCGCATAACAGATTCAAGATCCTCCAGAACGAAAATGTTTATAAAAGCAAAAAGAGGATATACAATATTGGCGACAAATGTGATTGTAATTGCGTAGATAGTGTAAAGCCATTTGAAATTTTCCGGTGGGTATGCGCCGACAAATCTCCACACTTTCCACGAGTTCAGTAACGCGTCGTTACTATCCACTTGGGGCATAGTGCCTGTACTGCTTGAGTTGACTTTAGTGACTACGCGAATTTGTAATGACAGCAGGCCATTATATGCATGTCCCAGTAAAAATTGTCTTATGTGCATAATTTATTACGCATATTGTATTGGGTTACCGTTACCAGCCACTTCTGTTGGCCCTTGTATGTTGTGTATACAGGGTGAGCGGTTAATATAAGGTGCATTTTGCTTTGCTGCTTGAAGAATTTTTTTCATTATTTGAAAAACAAGTATTTCTATCAAGTGTAACGGAAGTAAAAAAGCCCTGACTATGAACACGCATTAAAGGCAATGTCAAGCTGCCAAATTGAAAAAGATCTTGTGGGAAATGAGTTGAGGAACCATTGACTTACTAGATCTGTTCCTTTACTTTTAATTCTTTTGCCCAACTTTAGTTTGTCGTAGTTTGTTTAGTGGCATTGACCCGGTGGTCTACAATGTACTTGCGGATTAAACAAATATCCTACGTATTAAAGTGGCAGTTGCTGCAACGAAAAATGGGGATATTGACTGGCCACCCAGATCTCCAGATTTGACCCCTCCGGAAGTCCTTTTGTGGGGTTAATTGAAAAGCAAAGTATACGCCAGCAACCCTTTGACCATTGACCACCTGAAAAGTCGTACGAGGTAAAAGATGGCGCACCATGTTCATCATTCAAAGAACTAAGGAGAGACTATTCTGATTGTGGGCATCTGTTTCAATGTGTGCGGAGACTTCATCGTAGACGTGTGTTACCGCTACAAATGTTTACAACGTGTTTTGGGCTGCGTTCATTAATTCCTTGATTGTCTAGACTTGAGCATATTTTCGCTGATTGGGTTGAGTCAAAATGGCTTGCTTAAATCAGTACAAGAAAAGATAAATGCGTTTTTGTACTGATCGTATTTTTTTTATCAAGTGCTGAAATACGTCTGAGTAATATTTTTTGCGCCATGAAACAGCGATATATTAATTTTAAGCATTTTTAGGTTTTTGGCAGCCGATTTTTAAATTATAAAATATTTTGTAGTATATGTTGGGGCGCAATATGCCCATGGTAGTTGGTTGTTACAAGTTAGCATAAATACCTTTAAGCCTTTATTAATAGCCCAGAAACATCTTGTTTGAGTTATACTTAACAAAATTCGATTTGCTAAGAGTCGACCTTTAGATCAGACATTTATACGTTTTTTAGTTTTAAAAGTGTTCCTCAAAAGGCTGGAATGTTGCTGTAACCAAAGGCTTGGGTTCCATATTCCATTTGTCAAAACATCCTAAACCAATAAAAGTGGAGTTACTATTTTTCGCCCACCCTTTATTGTCACATCCTTGTTTTGAATATTATCATGATTTTTTTATACGCGATACGTACACCTGCAGCGCTATTTTATTGACATTATTACCGTACACGTGCCACCCGAACCTATAGTTAACCTCTAGGGACTGTGCAATTAAATTAATGGTGTAGGTTATTCAATTTTTCAATAAATAGGGCACCCAGATACGCCCAGAGCAACTGTTTATTTTCTGAATAACAATGGAGTCTAATGCCATGTTCCCACCGACATTATTTAGTTGCAGTGATATATAAATTACGATAGGCGTTCTTACCGAACTTAAAGTGGTTAGTTGGTAAAAACAAAACAACGGATAACGGCTAACGATTAATCGATTTTGCAAGGAAAATTACCGCATCAGCCGAAGGGAGGAGAAAAAGATAATGCGTAGATAGAAGATAGCTTACGCACGCAGCCTCCCAGCTCAAGGAGATCGAGGAGTCTCGCAATCGAAACAACATTCGGAGGAGCTCTATACGGCGATGGCTGAATTCTTGATCCCTGTTGCATCAACTATTTATTTGTTTTTAAGAAGTTCATCTACCTCGGACTTAACATTAACTGCATGAATGTCACCCTAGTGGAGATCCGACGAAGAATTAACCTTGGAAACCGTGTAACGATGCATTCGTTACAACAACACTTTTCCATATTTTTTATTTATTTTTTCTTGCACTTTCTCCAGTTCCGTCTATTTTCATAGAGCAATGCTAAAAACATTGCAAGTGCACTCCACAGTTGGTCGACTGCTCCGCCCCCGGAGCGAGCGAGTACCAGGACTGCCGCAAAACGGACTTGTAGATTGCCGGGACTGTAGCAAGACGGACCTGTAGAGTACCGGGACTGCCGCAACCCTCAAGGCGGACCTGTAGATTGCCGGGACTGTTGCAAGACGGACCTGTAGAGTACCGGGACTGCCGCAAGGCGGACCTGTAGATTGCCGGGACTGTCGTCAGATGGACCCTTGAAACGCCGGGGCTATCTCACGCCCATCCGAAGACCGTACCAGTAAACCACGAAGATCGAGACCCCCTGAAGCCGTACCCGTTATCATTATATTAAATTGTTATAATTATAACTTGATAATTGAATTGAAATTAATTGTAACTTGATAAATTGTAAGTTAAAAAAGTAAATTGAAATTAATTAAGTGATACTTAGATTGTTTGATTGAACTTACTTTGATTGAATTGTACACATAGAATAAAGGTAATAAAGTAAACTCCTTCTTACCCAAAGGAGAAGAATCTTGGCAAGCCGGCGAACTAACCTCAGCTTAGATAAAAAGCACATCACAACCGCTGGTACTTCGGTTTGGCAAAACAATAAATGATTTCGAACCTCGTAATATGAAGGACGGAGTGTATGCTTAACAAAACCCTTATCCTGCCACTTCTGCTTTATACGACGGATTTTTGGTCCTGTTTGCGAGGATACATCTACCAGAATAAATCCAAAAATGTTATAAAAAATTTACTATCTGCATTCAATCAGAAAAAAATGTTCTCCGAAAAAAGCATTCACAAAACATTTGTGTCTGTTTGATTTTATTTCGTGTGGATTTAGATAAATCGCGTTGATGGGAACATAGTATAAAGTCAGTTTCAGCTTTATTATGTTTTAGGGCTTTGAATACCTCAACTGTGAAGACTTCCACTTGCCACTTGCTGGTTTGCTTTTTTTTGCCCAAAAGAGTTCTTACCATAATAATTCGTGGTATTCTTCGGAACATCTATTCGGAATATTTCTCCGACATTTTGTTACGCATATCGGCGAATAACGTATAACGTAGCTTCTTCAGCCGGGGTAAGCTGAGCGGGAATGTCCGGGTCCTGTTCGGGAACCTAAGAGTGGAGGGGGAAAGGAGAAATAATAACGCACTATTTATTTTAGAATTCACAATGACTTTATTTTAAATTTAAATTCAGATGCACTCTGTGGTGCTGATACGCGACGCTCTGAAGCTCCGACGCCTGACTGCCTTGAGTCGCAGTTGGTTCTGCCTTTTATACCGTCCTTCCTGTTGTTGTTGTCTCTGCTGCTGTCTTCGTCGTCGCCGTCTGCTGCCGTTGTTGATTGTTGTTGTTGTTGTTGCCGTTGATTGTTGTTGTTGATTGTTGTTTTTGGTGTTTACTTAACTCCTATCGCTACCACTACTAACACTATCGCTATCACTACTGCTACCTTTGTTGCTACCACTACTACTAGCAACCTACTCCAAGGAGGGGCGAGTACCTGGGCCGCAATAGCTGCGAGCCCTGTGTCCCCACTGCCCACTCTTGCTACGTGGTGAGTCAGTGGTACCAATCAGAACGCTACTGCTCCACCCACGAGTCGCTGTACCCAGCTAACCGTGCGGCCACCACCCGACTGACTTGGCTCATGGGTCATGGGTCATGGCTAGTGCTGCTGATGCTGCCTCTGGCTCGACTGGTACCGGTACTGCTGGTTTGGTGGTAGTGGTGTGGTAGGTTGGGCCGCTGAGGTCGGTAGCGTGGTGAGTTGCATTGCTGGTGTTCGTGTGTGTGCTCATGTGTGGTGGGTTTCTCGTAGTAGGGGGAACCGTGATGGGTTGTTGCTGCTGCGCTAGTGTTGTGACGAAAACACTTCGTTACAAACGTACATATTTTTCTTCAATTTTTGACAGCTAGGCTCCGATATTCTCCGACAGAAATTGGTTGCGGAATTTGTTTACGATTTTGATTTGAGTTTTCGACAGAGTATGCGTTCCGATTATCTCGTTTTACACTCGCTAAGAAAGAAAAAGGGTCATACTAATTGTTCTGTTAATATTTATTTATTTATTTATTTATTTCAATCAAATGAGTACATCTACTGTTCTCGCTAGATTAGATACTTAATACAAAAAATTATACTTAAAAATTACCACCAAAGCCTAACAAAAGGATTAGTTTATTCCTAAATGATTCTCTACTAATATTAAAATCAATAATATCACAATATTTATTGGATTCCCTAAGGCATCTTGAAACTGGTTCATTGTAACCGTAGTTAACCCTATGATAGGGTATATGAAATAAAAGGCGGTTTCTAAGAACTCTCACAGGAGCATAAAATCCAACTAATGATAGTAGAAAAGGGCAATCGATATGACCATCTATCAAATCACGAATAAACATAACGGAAAAATATTGTCTCCGTCTGAAAAGTGGTAAGATACCAAATAATTTGCACCTCGTCTCGTAAGATGGCATTTCAATATTCCATCGCAGTCTACGAACAACTACTCTAGTAAGACGCTTTTGGATCTTCTCAATTCTAAAAGAATGTACTTCGTAAAATGGATTCCATATTATACTGCAGTATTCAAGATGTGATCTGACAAATGCAAAAAATAGACATATAAGAGTATGAGGATCTTGAAAGTCTTTCGAATTCCGCAATAGGAATCCAAGCATCTGATTACCTTTGGCAACCAAAAACTCAATGTGTTTGCAAAAGCTAAGTTTTATGTCAAAAATAACTCCAAGATCTTTTTTTGAGCAAATAATGGACAAAGGGGTATTATCGATCACGTACGTAAAGGGAATTGGAGAGAGGTGACGATAAAAAGAAAGGCTTTGACATTTAGAGACATTGAGATGAAGGTCATTGTCATTACACCAAATAGAAAGACGTTTAAGGTCTTCTTGTAGAAGAATACAATCTTGAACTGAACGTATTGGTCGGAAAATCTTCAAATCGTCGGCAAACATAAGACACTGGGAACTCAAAAACAAGTCAGGAATGTCATTAATAAACAAAAGGAAGAGCAGAGGGCCTAGATGACTACCTTGAGGTACTCCAGAGGTGACATAAATTGGTGACGAGAGCATTTGGTTTATGCGAACATACTGGATACGATCCGTTAAGTAGGAATGAATCCACTTTAGGATATTGGAGTGAAATCCTAACATAGTCAGTTTGGAAATTAGTGTTATATGGTTAACGCGATCAAATGCCTTAGCAAAGTCTGTATAAATTACATCACATTGCGAGCCATTCTCAATGTAATTCAAGGCAGTATTACAAAAAATTGAGAGATTTGTAGTGGTGGATCTTCCTGTAACGAATCCATGCTGCGACGGAGAGATAAATCTATTTAAGAGAGGTGTAAGTTTGTCACAAACTAGTTTTTCAAACAACTTAGGGATAGAAGAAATTTTACAGATTGGACGATAGTTGGTAATATCATGCCTCGATCCAGATTTATAAATGGGCGTTAAAAACGACCTCTTCCAATCTTTCAAAAAAATTCCAGACTGGAGAGATAAATTAAATACTAAACACAAAGGTACAGAAAACGCGGAGGAGCACTTTTGAAGTAAAATTGGCGGAATGCCATCTATACCCGGATTTTTTTCAAGTTTTAATGAAGAAAGAGCTTTTTGAAATTCAGTGATTGAGCACTCTAAGTTGCCGATATTCACGAAATCATAGGACATTGAGTTGTAACATGAGACTCTAGGTATGGTAGTACCACAAGAATAAACAGATTGAAAGTGGTTAGCAAACATGTTACAAATGGTTGACAGATCAGATGAGGACACACTATTAAGACGCATACATTTAGGAATACCATTAGATTGTTTCTTGCTATTTATAAAGCTCCAAAAGCGTTTACTATTGGTTTTTAAATTAGATTCGACAGAAAGAACATAGTGTCTGTATAGAAACTTATTTAAAACATCAAATTCTTTTTGAAGCGTCCGATAAACTTTCAGAAGTTCCGGGTCATTATTTCTATTACGAAAACGTTTATAGGCCTTATTTTTCCTGTTATTTAAGTTTATGATTCTGTCATTAAACCAAATGGGCTTATTACCCTTGACAGACTTAACTTTAGGTGTAAACAAATCAATTGCCATTTTCACAATTTTGATAAATACATTAAAAGAATTTTCCAAGTTACAATTATTCTTAAAAATAACTAACCAATTTATATTATCTAAATAGCTTGTAATGTTGCTGAAATTAGCTTTAGCATAATTATACTTGAAATAAGTGTCACCGGAACCCGGTTTAAAAAACTCATAAAATTCGAACTGCATGGATAGAGCTACATGAAAAACAGAATTACGAAAGAGCGGGATCGTGGAGTTGTTGATGCTAATATCGAGTTCGGAATCAACGAATACCAAATCGAGAACATTATTAAATTCATTAGCAAAATGATTTATCTGACAAAGGTCAAGCTGGGCAAGAGCATCAACGACTTCACGCTCATAGTCTAACTTAACGTTAAATGGAAGAAGTCTAAAATCGTCACAATCAAACGACCAAATTAAGTTTGGCAAGTTAAAGTCTCCAAGAAGGATAACGTGCTGATGATCTTTAAGATTATTTAAAATAAAGGAACAATTATCTATATGTGCTTTATATAACACGTAAGGACTCCTTGGTGGTATATAACTTACAATAACAATAAGTTCAGTTCCAGAACTGTATATGATTGAGACTGCTATTTGGTCCACATCTAAATCAGCTGCTGTTGGAGGTAGCTCGATTTCATCACTGTGCAAAGAGGCCCGAACCGAAACCAATACTCCGCCGCCCCTCTCGCAATCAGTTAGAATGGAGCAACGGTTCTTGCGGTAAACTTCGTACTGGTCCTTATTGAACATTTCCTCGTTGTGATGATTCTGTGTCAGCCAAGTCTCAGTGAATACAATAACATCGTATTGGGCGGATGAGGAGAAGAGCAAGACATCGCGAAGTTTAGTCCTTAGACCACCAGTATTTTGGTAATAAAGATTAAAAGCTGTAGGAGTTAAATCCTTAGTTCGGAGTTTTTTGAAAGGTTGTTTGGAGCGTTTTTTGATTGATTCTTCCTGAAGCTAGGTCTGTTCACGAATTCTTTTACCAGAATGTCTTTAGGCCAAAAGCTCGGGTTGACCAGCAATTTTCCAGTTGGTAGAGGGGATAGAAGTTTAAAAGAAGATGTTAAGCGACCAGTAAGGTTATCCGGTGTCAAGCTATGGCATTTTATGTTGCTAGTATTGATACCTTTCGCAGCAATGTAGTTCACAATATCACTGCTTTTGGTACCATATGCTAGCCGTGATAAAAACACTGCAAAGTGGGGTGGAACTATTTTAAGGGTAGTCCGTACTAGGAACATTATCCAATCGCTGGTGAATATTTGCAGCCATTTCACTAGTAAGTGGTTTGTCAATCTGAGTCAATAGGTGGAAGGTACCTTTAATACAATATTATAAATCGTTTCTTTCTTTTAAAAGTTTAAAAATTAAAACTAGTAATAAGGATAAATGTGCGAAGAATAAATATAGGGTAGAAAAGGTACTATTTCTTGGAGTATAAAGTGTGTATAATTCCTGCTTGTTAATAAAATATGTTTGATTTCCTGAACTAAAAAAATGCAGAGAAAGGGGATCTCCATGGAAAAATAAGAGCGCAACCAATGCAATGGTACTGTTTTTTTTTATCTAAGAAGCGAGTAGGAATAGCATTTGCTTTAAATTTTTTCTTGCCAAAGTATTTTGCATCAAAATGTTTGCTATAAATAAGTGGACGTTTATGTTTTTCTATATTTTCGCGAGATTTCAGTAGGTACTAGTTTCATCCAGTTATTGTATATTTTAGTTCCTTTATCAGAAAATTTATATAATTTTGTTTCTGGGTACTTTGATGCATTTGCGTTGCAGCAAGTAATGACGCTTTTAGCTCTCCAAGACATATTTTATTCTATAAAGTTTTCCAAGAAAAGAAAACGAGCTAAAAATTTGCAATACCATTTTTTCGTCAATGAATACCTAGCACCTAGGAGAGGTGCACCAGTACCCGGCCAGTCACTAGTATCCGTCCACTTTGCGATAAAAAGTTGATAATAAGTAAATTTTTCGTTTTATTCACAGCAACACTAAGCCGCCAAAAAAAATGCGCTTTCGCTATGTAAAAGTTTTTTTTGAAAAGCTTCTTAGTGTTTCGCATTTTGGTTTCATATATGACAACAGTTCCTATTGGACTGCGTCATCTAGGTAATTTATATTATTTGGAATATAGATGAAACGGGCGTATCTACTGTTTGCAAACCCGGAAAAATTGTTGCGGCTAGGGGAAGAAAGAATATCGGATCAGTGACTTCAGGCGAGCGTGGCACAAACGTAAAATTAATCGTAGCTGTATCAGCGTCTGGCAGGGCAATACCAGCCATGTTTATTTTTCCCCAGAAAAACTATAAGGAACACTTTATTAACGGCGGTCCTCCAGATTGTATCGGAACTGCAGATTCAAGTGGTTGGGTAACCAATAAAGAGTTTTTTGATTTTACGTGAAACCGACTACGGCTTCAGATCCAGGTAAGTTTATTTATTTCTACTCGTTAAGCAAATTTGCACTTGTATTTATTATTAAAGTCCACCTGCTCCCATCGTGAGTCAAGTGTTAACTACTCAGGAAACTGCTGTTGTGACTTGTGAGCGCTGCTGAAAATAACGAAGCTAATACTCCCATGCCGTCCACATCTAGAGAATTTCATTAATTTTCGCCAGAGGTCGTTTTGCCGTTTCCGAAAGCAGGGCCCAGAAAGAATCTAACCATCAATAGAAGGAAAAGACGAGCTGCGATCCTAACGGACACCCCGGAAAAAGATGCTTTAGCTGACGAACAGAAATGAATAAAGACGAAACCTAAAACTAGTCAAATGAAAAAAAAAAACGAACAAATCAAGAACAAATTGATGCAAGAATCCAGCTCTGAGGAAGAAAAAGATCTTGATTGGTTTTGTCTTATGTGTATGGAAGCATATTCAAAAAGTTTACCTGCGGAGGAGTGGGTGCAGTATCACACTTGCCGAAAGTGGGCCCATTCAAAATGTTCCAAAGTAGGACAAGGAAGTATCTTTATTTGCATAAATTGCAATAGCGATTACGATTCCTAGTCTATGAAAAATTATTTTTTTTATAGAACGCCATGAAGCGTTTTTAAAAAAAAATATTTAAAATATTTTGGCGCGACAGGTCTATCGGACCCAAGGCCTAGCTTCTCACAACCATTCGTTTGGTGTGGGTTTTAAATTTTTGGGACGAATGGAAGGGATCTACAATTTTACGCCGAGTCCAAACGGCTAATTGAGAAGCTTATTCATGACAGTTTTACTCTCGGATGTTTGTCAGACGTTCGCGAGAGGTGGCGCAGTGGAAAAAAACCTTAAGAAGTAATTTGGCCTTTTCGGGACTCGAACCTGGGACCCCTCGCTTAGTAGCCCAACACACTACCACTAAGCCACTGCGCCAAGGTTGAAGGTTGAAGTTTATGTTGTGTTTTTTTGTTAAGTTTTAAATTTTAGAAAGAAATTGTAGCGTTTTTGTATTTTGTAAAAATTACTTTTCAGATTTTTAGGTTTCGGGCCAACTAACCCCACTCACTGGTCCAACTTGCCCCGCTGGTGAGCTAAGTTGGACCACTTGGACTTGGTGTATTTGAGTCAAGATAATTATTTAACTATAAGATAAATTGTTCTTTTTAATAACATTAAAAAGGTTGAAGTTTCAATGTTTCTATTTACCTTAGTTTCATAGTTTAATTATGAACAGATTGGAAGTTATAAAGCGTCAAAAAAAATTGGTCCAACTAACCCCGACATAGCCTAGCCTTCTTCTCTATATATATAAAAATCTCGTGTCAAAGTTTTAGTGTTTGAACTCCTCCGAAACGGCTTGATCGATTTTGATGAAATTTTATATGTATATTCACTAGGTCTGAGAATCGGTTTATTTTTTTTTTGTAATTTTTGTATGGTGTGGCGTTAAAAAATATATTCAGTCCTTAATTTCCACCCTTCTACCACTAACCCCTACTTTTTTATATTTTTTATTTCTACTGTATTACCAATTCTAAATAAAAAAATTAAAATGTATCTGCAGGGCTGTCATTCATTCCTATTTTATAAATAGATTCCTACCGACTAATAGATTTTTTAAATTTCCACCTGTTTACTATCTACCAAAAACCAAATAAGTCGAATCCCCCTAAGTCGAACTTTCACGGGAGATAAAAATTAGTTCGAGTTATATTGATTACTGGAAAAATTCGAGTTAGCCCTCACTGTCACAGGATAGTTTATTTTAAGAGAACTATTATTTTTATCTCTTTTTTTTTCTTCCCTGAGTGAGTACCAAGTTCCACGTACCACCTACCACCTCTTTGTTGAAGTTCAACCCGCCTGAACAGATTTTAAGGTGTTGATTGGGAAAAGTTTGGAAATGGTCTGGTGGGATTCGTGTGTCAAGTTGTTTCATTCATGTTGCTTCCTTGTCGTCGACATTTAGGGTGGGTAAGAGGGAAGCAACAGAACTTTGCGTAAATCTTTTTTTCTGATACTTTTTAGTGGAAATTAAAATTATATTTTCATTGTCTTTGTTTTTGCTTTATACCGATTGTTTTCAGAAATGTCCAAGGGTAGGAACATATTTTTATAAAAAAAAACATGTAAGTACATAGTTCGATTAAAATACTTTTTGTCTTAAAAGTGGCAGGCGGGTGAAGCAAGGCGATCACGGGTCAGCTGGTAGGTATACAATATACATCGACGTGTACCCAAATTTATTGCATAGGCATAGCTGACGAGAGAAGAAGCCAACAGGGAGACCGTCAGTACAGTGATATTCGGATGTTTACTGAATAAATACAAAGAACAAGAAATCTTTTGTATTGTCACCCAAAATATATTATGTATTGAAATCATTGAAAATTGTAATTAATACTCACAAAAAACTAAAATAAAAAAAGTTCAATGGCTGTGAACATAACTCGTGCAAAGAAATCCTTAAATTGGTTACATTGAGTTTATAACTGCTGTATTCTTAAATGGGTAGCCATTCCTGAAATTCAATAGATTTGACTCAGGACGGTGAACATTGAGAACGAAAATTTTATGATCTGAAATAAAGTAGCTTTTGATTTGACAGGACCTCAATTAAAAACTGACAACTTACGGAGACAAATGTTCCCACAGAAATCGCAGCAATATTTCCAGCCATAATAATATTGGGCTGTTGTGAGCGTTGCATAAATATAATGATGGCCTTGCGAAATTTAAGTGACTGGTCCACCCAGTTGCAGCTGTAGATGGCAGTTGTCAGATTCTTTGTCTCGTCCATTAAAGCGTTTCCAAAATAGCACACCGGATATACTTCGGCGAGTAAGGTAAAAACGTAAATTAGCGTTAAAACTAACTGCGATGATCTACGTTCAGATTGTACGTAATTTATGACTGATACACACATACTGCAGCAAGAATCCCCATGAAACAACCGGCTTAACCGTTTCAAGCAAACTAAAAGGATGAGCAATTTGTAAGGCAGAAATAATACTAATAAACTATACCAACCGTATGATGTTCCGATGATCCGTAACGCAGGACTTGAGTTCGTTGTAGTTCTCCTCGGGTGTCGTTGTGGGATCTTTTCCAATCCTTGCGACTCGCATGCCGAGCACACGAATATGACCGATAAGGATGTTAATAAAGATCGGCGGATAGGTGTCATTTGCCGCATTCTGAGCGACCTCAACAGCGGTTGCAAAATACTGAAATGAAAACGCTATGATATAATTCGAAGTCGACGCAGTCCAATCGATTGGAAACCATCCCTCGAAAGGAAGACTTTTTTTGATAAGGCCAAGTATTGAATATGTTGCCAGAGATAAGTTCAGTATGATTTGCAAGACCTTTAGCATTAATTGGCATTGGTAGACGATTTTTCGTAGACATTTAATTTCTTCTTCGTCACGATTCGCCCTTACATCCAGCTCATTGAGATATGACTTCACTTTGTACAGATTGGATATTCCAAAGATAACGACACCATGTTTCAGCGATGCGACAACAAGCGACGGACTTGTTTCCAGGTTGCGCATAACAGATTCAAGATCCCCCAGAACGAAAATGTTTATAAAAGCAAAAAGTGGCCATACAATATTGGCGACAAATGTGATTGTAATTGCGTAGATAGTGTAAAGCCATTTGAAATTTTCCGGTGGGTGTGCGCCGACAAACCTCCAGATTTTCCACAAGTTCACTAACGCGTCGTTACTATCCACTTGGGGCATGGTGCCTGTAGTCTTGAACTGACTTTCCTGACTACGGGAATTGGTAATGACAGCACACCCTTATAATATGTTATGTCCCAATGAAAATTGTCCGATGTGCATAATTTATTACGCATATTATATTGGGTTACCATTACCAGCCATTTCTGTTGGCACGTCTATGCTGTATGTATACAGGGTGAGCGGTAATATAAGGTGGATTTTGCTTTGTTGCTGGTAGACACATTTTTCTTTTTATTATTGTTTAAATAAGTTTAATTTTAGAAAGTATAAGCCTCTCTTAAATTTCTCCATAAATTGTTGTCTTTCGTGCACGCCCTGAATATGAACACGCCATAAAGGCAATGACAAACTGCCAAGTTAAAAAAGATTTTTTGGGTAATATCCGTAAAAGAGGGCGATGAGAACCTTAGTTTTTATTCAATAAATCTCTTGTAGTATGTACTTAAAAAACTGTCAGTCACCTGACAATTGACAGCTACAAATTCAGAGATTTTCCCATCTGGTTGTCTCAAAGGAAGCGTTTCTGAACACTCTTCTTTTACTTTAAAGGAAGCATTTAGTCACACGATTAAGCATTCTTTGGGCAAACTTTAAAAAAAAATAATGATGACCAGTTTCCTGAAAAGACTGGAGTGTTACTGTAACCAAAATGGTGGCGATTCCAGTCCAGATTATTTTTCTCAATAAATAGCAAAGGTTTGGGTTCCATATTATTTTTGTCAAAATTTACTAAACCGATAAAATCCAAGTTATTATTTTTCGACCACCCTTTATTGTCACACCACTGTTTTGAATATTATCATGAATTTTTTACACACGATACGTACACCTGTGGTGTGACTTTATTCTCTTATTTTCATTGGCGTGCACGTACTACCCGAACCTATAGTTAACCTCTAATGGCTATGATATTAAATTATAAGTAATTTAATTTCTAACGCTTTTTCAATAAATAAGGTATCCGGATACGCCCAAAACAACTGGGCAATCTAATACCATGTTCACACCGGCTGAAGTGATTTAAGTGGTTTAGCGTGACATTAAAGTAAACTTTTAAACTAGGTGTCAAACTTTCAATTACGTACATATAAAAAAGCAAAAGAAAAATTACATGCAACAATTTGAAATGAGTTCAATTGCTTTGGATACAATTTACATTAACCAGAATTATAATAGTCTGTAATGTCAGCTACTGAGTAGACGTGTCCTTTATACTGACAATTTCGAAGTTACTTTTCTGGCCGAAATTGTGAACTGTTCAACGAAATTTTAAACTATTAACGTTCTAAGTGGTCAAGTGAAAAAAGAAATCATAAATGGTTTATATATATAAAAATGGTGTGAAAAATGTATAGTAATTCATCAATTGGGAACGGCTGTGCTGATTTGGCTCAATTTTTCTTCAGTTGTTCGAAATTGCCAGGAGAATATTTTAACGAAAGAACATTTTGGGAAAACCCTCCGTAAAAGTCGGGGAATTTGAAAAGTCAAAAAATGATTTTTTGTATGGAATTTTGTGTGCAATTGTTCCGGAATGGCTATTCGAATTTAAGAATAGAAAATTCTTAGTGGAAAACTCGGTAACGCCTAGCAAAGCTGGCTGTGGTCCACTAGTTTCATCATATTTTTTGTCATGCATCTGACTTACCCCCTTTCTCATGTCACTTCCTCCAAGACTAATTGCGACCCGCTCGAATTCTGTAAAAAAAAGATTCGCCGCGAAGCTCTCTGTGTTCCCCTCTCACGGCCAGAACTGCC
This sequence comes from Cheilosia pagana, assembly GCA_936431705.1. NCBI lineage: Eukaryota > Metazoa > Arthropoda > Insecta > Diptera > Syrphidae > Cheilosia > Cheilosia pagana. The sequence goes on along the minus strand of OW386166.1, from coordinate 11,901,885 downwards.
CGATGACAGCAAAAATATGCTGGAGATAATGAAAGAACTGCTTCGTGAGCAAAGTGCTTGCATCTTTAATAAAATATCTAAAATGGAAGGTCAAATCACAAGCAAAATTGATTGGGTAATCAGTTAAATTAAAAATAATATGTGTGACTAGCTGACCCGTGCTCGCCTTGCTTCACCCGCCGTTTTTTCATAAATTTGTTCCCTGCCTTGGACCTTTCTAAAAGCAATATAAATCAAAAAAAAGACAATAAAAACATTTCTATATATATAAAAATGGATCTTGGTTTGTTCGGATGCTTAAAACTCGAGAACGGCTCAACCGATTTGAATGATCTTTCTTTTGTTTTGTTTGTCTTACATCAGCGATGGTTTAGAAGAAAAGAAAAGTTGGAAAATTCTCAACAGGTGGCGTTGTAGGCACACATTACATTTTTCATGGGGAAACGCACTTTGAAAAAAAAAATAAATAAACTGGATAGAAATCGAGTAGTAACACTTCAAATATAGAAAAAAAATATTTTCAAAATCACAGTTTGTTGATCTTTTGTGATAGAAGCACTTTACTGCTAAGTGCGAGAGAATCAACAGGTGGCGCTGTGGTCGATCTTCAGAGCCGCTCAACCGATTTCAATGAAACTTTGTGAATGCGCATGGTTGATTCCAACTTGAAAGATAGTATAGTTTTGGGCCCTAATGGAAACAAAGTGCAATCAAAAACAATACAAATAGAAAACCTTGGATTAAAAATAAATAAATAAATATTTTGGCGCGACAGGTCTGTGGGACCCAAGGCCTAGCTTCTCACAACCATTCGTTTTGTGTGGGTTTTTAATTTTTGGGACGAATGGAAGGGATCTAGAGCTTTACGCCGAGTCCAAACGGCTCTTTCATGACAGTTTTACTCTCGGATGTTTGTCAGACGTTCGCGAGAGGTGGCGCAGTGGAAAAAAACCTTAAGATGTAATTTGGTTCTTTCGTTAACAAAGCCATTTGCAAAAAATAATCGGGATAGAAATCGGGATATGGCACTTGCCATATAGGTAACAAAATAATTAAATTACTATAGGTATCTGGACATTTATGAAGCCTTGAATTTTTGTAAATGGTGTTCAACACAATGGGGCAGTAATCAAAAAGGGCGCCGTTGCACCTCCCTTAAAAAACGACTCTGCGAATTGTGGCTTGAATTAATACGAAAGGTACGGGCAGCGCCGTGGGAGTACAGCTAGTAGGCTATAAAACAAGATTTTTCAAATTCGAAGTAGGGTTTGGGATGTAAGAATTCAGAGATTTGTTTTTGAATTTGCCCGTGTTTGGGGGTAAATGAAGTGCGGGTTTCTGAAAGTGTAGACTCCAATTGGTTAGAATTATTTTCAGGTTCATGATTAATATGGTTGAAAAAAGAAGAAGTGGGAAATATTTGCCAAAAAGGAGTTTCTAGTAGTTGTGATTACATTTTAACTGGTAGTGCGGTAATGTTTAAAAGTCGGCATTATTCTAGTTTTTCTACGCAAAACTAAGTACGGGGTTTTATTAAGAATACTTATGTTATCAGAAATAAGCATTTTAGTCAAAATATTTTAAGCGGATTTTGGAAAATAATGCGTACAAAATAGTAACAAATATTGAAATGTTCGAAAAATAATCTTGCTTAACTATTTAGCTAAAAACTAAGTAGAGGGTATTGTTCAGGATGTTAGTATTAGGTACTTGGTTTTTAAGGTTTTATCCAAATCGAAAATGGCGTTTTCGAGATATGAACAGTTTTCAAAATCAGCGTTTCCGGTGATTCGAATCGAAAATGAAGGCCGCAATATTGTTGAAAACATCAATTTTACTGCAAGTGTGCATTTTGGTCAAAATCTTATTACCCGTTTTAATGTAGGTAAAACAAAAGAAAACCAAATTCTCAAAATATGCATTTTTTCAAAAATCTATTATAGACAATTTAGAGAAAAACTGAGTTTGCTATCATGTAAGGAATGACCATTTTACCTACAAAATTAATTTGTTGCAATCGACCGTTTTCGAGATAAGGAAACTTTTCAAAAGTACCGTTATTCGATTTTTTAGCCAAAAACTGGGTATGCAGCCATGTTAACCCCATATATGGTAGTGGAAGCACACATTTCAGTTAAAATCGTTAACCATGGAACCAAGTTAACCATAATTAAATAAAGTCTTAAAAAACAAAATTTTTCCAAAATAGTCCGTTGAACGATAATTTAGGGAAAAACTGAGTTTGCCATCATGTTGGGAATGACCGTATTACCTTAAATATGAATTTTTGTCGAAATATTTTTAACCGTTTTTGAGATATGACCAATTTTCAAAATTACCGTTATTCGATTTTTCTGCGAAAAACTGGGTATGCAGCCATCTTAGTTACACCTACTTAAGCCCAAATATCAATTTTGGTTGAAATCGTTAGAGCCGTTTTCGAAAAACTCAAAATTGCTGAATACCGTTCGATTTTTTGTACGATTACAATACCTCTCTCTTACTACGTATACGAGAAAGTTAAAAAAGGTTACCTAAGTTAATATTATGTTCGATTTGAAAATTATTTAAAAATAGCATTTCAAAAATTAAAAAAATATGTACTAAAAATTGATAAGTGGGACTTGCGTTAGCGGGAAAGTCTTCAGAATTCGGAATCGGACGCATATCTACAGACTACACTATACCCAAACTTAACTTCCATAAAAACTTCTCTGTTGGGTTCCCCTCTACAACAGAATGGGAGAAAAACGCGATCGTTAACGATTTCGACATACCCATCTTCACAGATGGTTCTAAAATGAGCTGTGTAGTGGGAGCAGGCGTCTTTTCAGCAGAATAAGACATCTCTAAATTTTTCCGCCTCCCCAATGCATCCAGCGTCTTCCAAGCCAAAGTATTGGCAATTAAGGAGGCTTGTAGACTGCCTTTCAACATAGAGACACCCAGAAGAAAAATAGTTATCTTCGTCGACAGTCAGGCTGCGATTAAGGTCATCATTTCTACCAAGTCAACGTCCAAGATTGCTTCGGAATGCAGGGAGATACTGACCAGGGTGTGTCATCGGTTCGAAATCACTCTCGTCTGGGTTCCCGGCCATAGGGAATAGAGGGGAATGAAAGAGCCGATAAACTATGCGTATCTCATGCAGAGGAAGTCTTCCCTCCGCTTAGATACGTTAAGAGATAAATCCTCCTGCACTTCACCTCTAGGGCGGAGACAAGGTGGGTTAACCTGACTAATTCTGTCATTTCAAGGAAGATTTGGCCAATAACCTCTAAGCCATAATGCGTGTAGATGTCGGCAATTAGTACGGGCAATTGGCCTCTAGGTACTCACGCAGCCAGGCTTTGGCATCCCCTACAACACGAACAAGAGTTTTCGGCCCTACCCAAAACCAGACGAGGAAATCCCTTCTATGTTGACCTATCGGCCGTAACATCCTTCTCCCCCTTTCATCTTCTGGTTCCGCTAGTTGTGGTTACAAAATGGCGCTCATGCGTTATTTGTGTATCTTCCCTTGTTAGGAACAGGGAATTTGCAGCCACTTAAACCAATCAACCAACCAACAGAATTCAGTACTGTTGTAAGCCTTTTTTCATCCATGAGCTCTATACTCTCAAAAGTTCGTCAATGCATTTTGGCAGTTCACTTATCACTGACTCTCATATTGTGATGGTTATATTGCTCAGTTACAGTCGCTTACGGTCATAATTGAAGTTCCTCTCCTTAAAGTACTCGCAAATATGGCCTACCAATTCCATGTCCCTGCTTGGACACTTGTTACCATCATTTGACTGAACCTCCACTAAACAAACTGCCTGTATCTTATTATCTTTGAATCACCAGACAAGTCGTGTAACTTTAATTTAAAAACTTTTCCTTTCGCAAAATAGAAATGCGATCCCCACCTCAAGTTTTGACAGGCAAATCAACTTTTGCCGAGGCATCAGCCAAAGATGACCAAGCCAAGAAAATCTCAAAATCCATTGTGTGTCCAAGTTTGTGGTGCGGGTTTTTTTTTGCGAAAATGCAAATATAAATCACAAATTTGTCAGCGCGGTTTATTCCATTCACAGGTTGAAGAAAACGCCCACCCACCTTACTCATGGGTATAGAGTGTAGCCCTGTTTAACACCCATATCCATCGCATTCGCAAATGGACCTCAGAGAGACGCATAAGGATGACAGTTACTTTAAAAGTTGTTTCCCATTTTTATGGAGCATAAATTAAGTGTAATAAAATTTAAAGCAAAAAAAAAAGAAAAAATGATAACAGCTTTCCTTGCTCGAAGGACAAACAGCTCCGGTAGTGGTGGTGATGGGCATCACACCGCGCCGAAGAGAGATGAGGAAACTTTTTTATCAGCGACAAATGAATGGAAAATTGTGATTATGGTAATTTTAGGTTCTTCCATACACAAGGAGGAAGGAGGATGCGAAGAATGGAAAAGAATGCGAAGAAAGGAATTTGTAAAGTATTTTTATGTGGACACAATGAAGACAATTCCCCACGGAGAATGACTCTAGATGGTTCATCACTTCATCAGGCTTACATTCCATCAAATTTGTTAGCTGTATTGTGTGGAATTTATGGACAAGTTAACGTATTGTTGGTTGAAGTTTTTATTTTTATGTTCGAACTGACACTTTATGATATAGGGGGGGGTGCGGTCTTGGTTTGTGTTGTAGTATGTCATATTGGGTGTTTGGCGCTGAGGGAGATTTTCTTCTTTTTTTTTTAACGACGCGACGGGACAGTTTCATGTTGTTATTAAGTGTGTCCTTTTGGAGAAAAATAAACACACAAATTAGGTGTTTGAGGTGCGTGCATGTGTTTTGCTTTTATTTGTTAATAGGCAAGTATTCATGTACCTATACCTATAGTAGTTCTAAGGGAACTAGGAGTAGTCAAAAAATTGACCGCATTCTAACGAAAAGTTAAGTAGATTTTTTTCTGAGTCACATTAACTGGGTTGGGTTCGATATCCCGCTTTTTATAATCTCGCTTTTTATAATCCCGCTTTTTTAAAATCCCGCCTCTTCTAATCCCGTTTTTTATAACCCCGTTTCTCTTATCCCGCTTTTACACTCAAAAGTATTTGCTTTATTTTAAAAAATCGCGGCGATTTAAAATAAATAAAGCAAAAAGTGTTTTTTTGAAATGCAGTTTTTTTAAAGATTTATCATTTTTAGAGGAAGTAACAAAAAAAGAAATAAATAGTATCAAAATAATTTTTTTAGTAATAAATATGACAATCTTCAATATGACAGTAATTATCAAAGTAATGTTATAATTTCAGTAAAAACTAAAAACATTCATTTCTGCATTTTCTTTTTGGTCGATTATTTTTAATATTTTTAAATATATAATTAAATTTTAAATTAAAAATTGTAATAAAAAATCGCATATAACCAACATCTATTTTTTTTATAGGTAACAATGTTTTGTAAAAAAAACGGTATTAGACGGGATATTAAAACTTTTTTTTCGGGATTTTTGAAAAGCGGTCTTATTTTGAAAACGATCAATACGATTGCAACAAAAATTTATTTTTAAGGTATCTAATCATTTCTAACATGATAGCAAACTCAGTTTTTCTCTAAATTGTCTATAATGGATTTTTGAAAAATGTATATTTTAAGAATTTGGTTTTCTTTTGTTTTACCAACACGAAAACGGCTAAAGTGATTTTGATCAAAATGCATACTTGGAGTAAAATTGACGTTTCCAACTTTATTGCGTATTTAATTTTCCATCATCGTAAATGCTGTTTTAAAAAACTGTCCGTATCTCGAGAACGCCGTTTTCGATTTGGATAAAACTTTAAAAACCAAGTAATACTAACATCCTAAATAATACCCTATACTCAGTTTTTAGCTAATTAGTTGTGCAAGCATATTTTTTGAAATAAACATTGCAATATTTGCTACTATTTTGTACGCGTTATTTTCCAAAAACCGCCCTAACGGTTTTGACCAAAACCCCCTTTTTATGATAACATTACATAAGTATTCTTAATAAGGGGTCCTAGTAAGGGGTCCTAGTTTTTCGTAAAAAATGGAATTAAAGCCGTGTTTTAAGAATTACCGTACTACCAGTAAAAATGCAATAACAACTAGGTACTAGAAGCTCCTTTTCAGCAAATAGTACCCGCCCACTTTTTCGTTTTTTCAACCATATTAATCATGAATTTTCAAATAATTCCAACCAATTGGAGTTCACACTATCAGAAACCCGCAACTTATTTACAACCCCTAAACACGTCCATCGATAAATTTTAAAAACAAATCTTTGAATTCTTACATCACAAACCCTACTTCGAGTCATACCAGCATCTCCAATTTGAAAAACCTTGTTTTATAGCCTACTAGCGGACCCGGCGAACTTCGTGTCGCCCCAATTTTACGCCTTCAGATAAACTCCAGAGTGATTATAAAAAAAAGATAGTTAAAATTTCAATTTAGCGAGCGGGGCAAAAACCAAACAACGAAGAAGGTTTGCCAACACGCGAACAGGCAACGTACAGCTGACCATGCAAAAAACAGGGAAATTCGAGATTAATACCACAGACTTCCAACAATTGGCCTTGCGATTTATTGATTGTCATCGCAAATGCCAATCAATCGTTAAACTGAATCCACTCGAACTGGAATGGAAGATCAGTTGGAATAATCGGAATTCTTGGGATAAGGACTTCCTCTCCTTTGAATTTGCCCTTGATGAATCAAATTGTGCATCAGTTTTATGAAAGACAACCGCGTACCATTGCACAATTTCGGATGATTTAGATTCTGCAACATATAATTATAATCGATCCCACCTTCAGCTGTAAATTATGCGTTGAAGTTCCTGGCACATCAACCGAAAACAAATATTTTGTCGGATAGTTGGTCGCTCCATCCTCGTCGGTCACGCGGTCAACGGATTTGTACGAATGCAATTGTCCAGCGATTTGACTTTGAATAATCAAATTCAAGCTACCGACGACGTCCCTATTCTTCGCTTTTAGTATTGCCCGTTCACTAATCCAATCGAGATTTTTATTATTATGTCCAATACCGGGGATGAGTTTGGTGATGAGTTCCTCCTTCGATAATGTGAACTCGCAAAAATGCAGGAAACGATATCAATCCAGTCGAAACATCAACAGCAATTTGGCCATTGCCAAGTGCCAGCAGTTGTCTCTAGAATTAAGCAGCCGATTGGTCGTTCTGCAATACGACTCTCATGTTCGTGGTCAATTTCAACTTCTTGATATGCCTCCACAAAAAAGACGATTTCAGGCATGCATTAAGTTCATCGGTAGCAGTATCTTTCGAGATGCCGGGAATCGTTGGACGAAAATCTCCGGAGAGCAATATCATAGCCATACCAAATCGTCTCGAATCAACTGCCTCCAAAGCTCGTTTATGCGCCATCGTGCCTTTATCCCAAATTTTTTATTTGTATTCCGGCATCAATTTCGCTGTCGCTGAATTCTTGGTCAGTGTGCACCTTGGCTTGTCTACCGTGAGAATATTAATCGGCAGCTTCGAAGCGGAATGTGCAGTTCGACTGCCTTCCAACAGTGGGGCAGCAATGCAACAGTCAACGCAATTTGAGATCTTGATCGAATTGTTGCCAGAATCAACGAAATGACGGATGTCTTGCCTGTCCCATCGGGAGCATCGAGAAAGTAAATGCCTCCCGTCCCGGAGAACTGCTCGGCATTCAAAGCGGCACATTTGTTTGGACTCTTTCGGCCAGCTCATACCGATCATAGTCTTCCCCCCGTTGCAATTCGCGCTTGAATGCATCGTGCATCGAACTATTTGGCGTTGGCATTCCCAATTTCGACAGTAGACTGCCGCACATAAGTACGCATATGTCTTCGATCAGAACTAACGCTTCGTTGCGCATCCCGTCGTTAATTTCAAGATCGAAATTCGAAGTTGTCGTGCGAACTCTGTGCAAAATGTCGTCAGTCACGTCGCGGTCGGGTTCAAGGGATGAAATATCGCTATGGTGATCGCAAACAATGTACAAATTTGATTCACTGACGTAGAAAAAGTTACATCGGCGAGCGTTGTGTTCCAATGTGTATCGTTTTCGAGCAAATTTAAACATTGGTAAACCTCCTGAAAAGTGGCGCACAGCAGACCGACTCCAGTACGCAAGAAATCGAAGGTTGTAGGGTCTATAATGTTCACATAAAGCTATAAATCATCAAATCATGCAATAAAATAGAATAATTCGCGGTTGCGGTGGCCATTTGGCTGATGTTGTTTTTCATTATTAACGGCAAACCTTCCTCTTTATTATGAAATAAATATCCGCTCATTTATCTCAAAAAATGGCATTTTTCTTTGAATATCAAAATAACACCTCATATTGGAAAACCCCTTACAATAAAGACGACAAGATCGTATATGAGACTTTTTCCGGTCGGTAGGCATTCTCCCTCGCAGAGTCGCAGCATTCTTGGGCTTTAATTTGGATGTCGTTATCCTTACTTCGTGTAGGTCGGGTGGACGAAGTTTTGGCTATCGTCGTCCGGATTGAATGGATCATTCTTTCAGACAGCGGTTTGTTGATCTTTAATGCCATTTAACAGTCTGCAAAAGTGATCTTTCTTTGAATCTTCTGCTTCAGGCATACATAGTTCAAAAATTAAAAATACTTGGTTCCAATGTTGGGTGGGTATCACTTGGTTATTTTACACCTAATGTCCTTCCAAAACTGATTTTTTATGAAGAAATGAAAAATTCACTCCTCTAAAATTTGGTCCCCTCATAAATACATAAGCCACATTCATTTAAAATGTATTATCCCTTCCGGGAGCAAAAACTGCCTTTCATTATTTGTTTCTGCTATTTTTGTTCACCTTTTTTCGTTAAAATTAAAAAAAAACTATCCAACCAGAGTAGTACTGCATGAGTGCGTTTTTTTCCATGCATAGAGAAACCCCCAACGAAGTCCTTTTTGATGTTTTTGTCCCTCCCCATACGAGAACAACACTGTAGGTACCTATGTGTCGCCTGATTTGCAGCCAAAATGTCCACCATGCCCCAGCCTGTACCATGTGAATATATAAATAACTCCAGCACTCGGCCATTCAATTTTCACTTCGATTGTTCCGTGCAATTTAATTTATTGAAATTGTCCAAAGAGTGTCAATTGGCCGGGCGCGGAAGAAACGCCGCGAAAAGGACAATTCCACAAAATTTGCTCGAATATAAAAAAAATTGAAAAAAACCGAAATAAACCGCGCAACGGGCAATTAATTGCGCTGCTCGCCACTTTATCACGAACGAGGTATTTTTTATTGGACATCTCCTAAAAATTTAAGTTTTAAATAAAGCTGCATCCGAACTGGGATGGAACCTAAAGGCTTAAACCGTGAAAATGTCGCCAGTGTAATCTGGTCGCACCCCACAGCTGAGTCGGTCCTCTAAAATTCACAAAGCAATTTTTGGATGTGCGCGCAACAAAACACTCACAAGTGTAGGTATATGTGCGAACAACGAGAATGCCCTTTTCTCGGAAAGAACTCTTAGACATTATTTAAAATCATCCAAATCCTTCTTTTCGGATTTGTGGCCGGGAGAGGAGAAGGAGGCTGATTTGCTTGCACTTTTCGCAGAGCGACATCCTTCGGCGGCATCTCTGCACAGGGTTTGAATTGTATTCATATACAGTTGGGTGGGTAGGTCCTTGCGGATTCATCATGCCATGAAATATTCAATAGGATAAGGGTGGAAAAAAAGGTTCCACCACTCACATCGCATCGGATGATCCGCTTAGCGTTTTATGAAGGTTTTGCCTTTTGCTATACTAAAGCAGCCCAAGCCTTCAAGGCAAAAGAACTCCGCATTGTACACTTGAAGTGAGCTTTGTTGTCCCCCTCAACTGTTGTTGAAAAGATTACACTTCAGCCTGTTGTGCATATAAGCTGAAGGGCGGCCGATGACATCAAGAACTTGGGGTGGATACTCGGTATGGCTGCTTTAGGGGGGCGGATTTTTCGCAAAATTCAAGAGAATAAAATGAATTATTCAAAAAATAGAAGCTAATGGCAGGCGATGGCGAATGTCCCCTTCTTTGCGACTTTATATGCCATTCAAGGGATGGAATCGATGGTAGAGAGTGCGTTCTGGCGCAGTTCGAAGTGGAAGGTTAACCGGGTGTCAATGGGATGGTGTGATTTATTTAAAGGCACTTGAGCTTTAAGGTGTCATATGATGGAAAATCCTTATCAGTTAGTACACTAACTTAACTTGGTATTGCTGCTTTGAAAAAAAATTGAATTTAAGAATGGAAAAAAAGAGTAAAATAAACGAGTCCCGTCGAAAAAGAACCGATTTTCCCGCAGAGCTTAATAATTAAAGCGCTTAGAAAATGAAAGAAGTAAGTGACATTTTTTTGAAATTTGCATTTTTCCTTACAGATAAAGGTCATACATAAGGCAAAAATAGAAGTTACAGGGAGCAACGAAAAATTGGAAGATCGCAAAACGTGGTTTGTAATTTCTTAAGGAATAAGAAAAATTATGGAAAAAATATGAAAGGATGTACAAATACAGCAACAACAGCTGCAGATAGGCGAATAATTTGGCTGTTTCTGTAGACACCGTATGACTTGGGACAGACAATCGTCGCCCGAGAATTGGTTTGTTCCATACGCCATTGACACTTTTTCGAGAAAAACGCATTTAAAGGTTCGCGTACTTAGTACTCCGAAACTGTGCGATTGGATTTTATTTTTATTTTTTTAAATTGAAGTTAGTCTTATTAAGATTTCACCTACCAATTTTCAAAGTGTTTTGCCTTACCGTTAACAAGATACGTTAATCAGCACAAAAGTCTATTTTTTTGGCTTGTATTCCACCTCATACATTTTGAAAATGATTTTTTTTCCATACACGTGGAACACACAAAAATGAATATGGCACAAACCAATTCTCATCAATATATAATGTGAAAGGCAAGAAAGCATGTAGTTGGATGCTAAAATTTTAAAAGAAAATCGATTATATCTTTGTTTTCAATAAAGTCTTTATTAAAAAAACAAAATAAACATTTTTCTTTAAAAATAAACAAAAAAACAAAATAAAAAAGCAGTTCTACTGCTATCACTTTTTTAGTTTCTAAATATTAAGCAATGTCAATATCTTAAATTGCTTATCAATTTCCGGTAAAAACGGTAACAAGTCTTTAAGGTCTTTTTTCTTCTTTTGAGATCGGTGTTTTAAAGGTTTGTGTTAATTTTGCACAAAGCTAATTTTTCGGTGTTGGTAGTGCACCCTTGGTGGCTGTCTTAAATAAACTTACAGTTTTGTACTCTTTTTCTTTCGCCGAGTTTTTAAATTTTATTTCAAAATCGAAATTTTTTTCATAAAGTAATATTTTTACTTTGGAAAAAGGTACTTTTCTGAAGTCCATTTTGTTATCCAAAATGGAATACGCCTTAAAATCTTCAGGAAGCATTTGAATAATTTTAAGTTCAACTTTGGCTGTGTTCATGCTTGTTTAAAGCTTGACTAGGTGAAGTGGACTATGAATCTCAAGGTTTTTCAAATACTTATCGATTGCCGAATGAATACAATCCACCTCCTGAATTAAGGAATGTCCCGGCTCGGAATATATCTGGACAATCATCTCTACATCACTTCGGTTCAGGAACATTTTAATTGCGGTGGAATTGATTTTGTTCCTATTCTGCGGAACACACGAATCACTCCATAGTATGATGGATTTTAAGGTGGGGTATACTTCGATAGGCCTGTCCAAAATTTTTATTAATGCACTTGCAATGTCATTTCCTGAGCGACCACTATGAGCTTCTTTCCAAACTACGCAATAAGTAAATCTTTTTTATGCCAGGGATAGCAACTCCAACTGTTGCAGTTAGATTGAACATATTAAGCTTCCTCTTATAGTAAAATGCGGATGCATTTCCCCTTGGCAAGCTGAATACACTTTGTAAGTCATAGCTTATTACACATTTTGTTGCATCCAAATTGCTTCTATCTAAATCTCGGTCGGCTTTCAAAAGCTTTTTCTCTTTTATGTGTTCTTCAAATTTAGCTTTTTTGTCCGGTGTCAGATTGTTTTCATTATTTTTAAATAAAGCGCATTTGTCGCATTGGTCTTTCTTAGGTTTATGAAATGAAAGATTGAATTCGCTATTGAAAATTGATCGGTAAACATTCTCTTTTACTGGATTTTGATAATATTCAACATAAAGTCTGTACATCCGAGCTAAGCTGAGATTGCTTTCCAGATATATCACCCACCGCGCACGCCCTTCCACTTTGGCAGCCAAGCCACGACTAACTGATTTCATACAATTGTCTCGGGATATCTACACAATTGTAATGGATATGGCACAAACCAATACTAAAATTTTGTTTGCGATCATTGTCCCATAAACATAGCATTTCTTTCACACAAGTGCACGTAGGAAAAACCAATTCTCAACATTCTTAGTATTTTTTCTATCCCTTGTCACCGTAATATGCACGTGGAACAAAACAATTCTGACAAAAAACTTGACAAAAATTATATGGAAAAAATGTCCCAAACGCCAAAAAATGGTTTATGGCACAAAACAATTCTAGAAAATGTTGATTTTGGTGGATATGGAACAAAATTGATGTTGGATATCTCGGGATTGAAAAGACGTAGCGCAAATCTGATCACAGATTTAGAAAGAGCATACAAAATTATTATAGAATTCATTCCTAACTCAAAACCGACAAAAGTGGCGTATGGAACAATCCAATTCTCGGGCGACGCAATGTCAGTTTGTGATCTTCTCAAAAGAAAAAAAGTTCAACTTAGATGGGCCGGACGGATATAACTTTTATTTTCACGACATAAGAAAAAAAAATGCTTTTTGGATCGCCATCGCAGTAGGGAGGGAGGAGTTATGGTTGGGGGTACCATATCCTATTATGGAAGCATAGAGTTGGAGTTTCCATCGTCCAGAATGACAGCAAGTTCTTACAAAGATATACTCCAGAGGGCTTTTCCAAAGTTTTCTGATATTTTTGTATCGATACAATGGATTTACCAACAAGATAACGCTTCAATCTATACTGCTCGAGCCATAAACGCTGAATTAGCGAACAGGGAGTTGAGTTGCTAGAACGGCCACCGTACTCACCGGACCTTAACATAATTAAAAATGTGTGGGGGTCGCTCGTTCGTAAAGCTTACGAGCCCGGCAAACAATATGAGAACAGGGAGTCGCTTATTGCAGCTATTAAGGTAGCCTGATGGAATGAGATTTTCCTAAACTACTTGATGCAGCTGTATAAATCCATTCCAAGTCGAATTTTTAAAACTATTTCCAACAAAGGAGGAAGTATCCATTATTAAATAGGTAATAAAAAAAAGTATGAACAAAAAAAATGGTATAACTCTTTTTATTTCCCGATATTTGTTTTATTAAAGCCAGTAAACCTATTCAAATAACACATTGAAAAAGTTAATTTTTCGCAATGCAATTGGTAAACGTTTACAAGAAACCGTTAACAAGATTTAATGTTTATCTTCTTCTTGCAAATAGATAGACAATTAGACATACTTTGAAAATGCAACAACAAAAAGCTTTGCCTCGAACTTTCTTATGAAAAAAAGCTCTTACTTATTGCTTGTTCTTTGAACCCATTTACCTATTCTATTGACGGGCAGTGTATATCGTTTATTTTCCTTCGTTCTTCAGGTAAGGAATATCTCAAAAAGGTATCGTGGTGAAAGAAAAAGTTATTAACACTGGAAACTTATGTGACCCTAACAAAAATTGCCGTTACAAAGAGATTTTATTAAGTTTCTGTAAGTTAGATATTAATGCAAAAAATGCATTGCTGTTTAGTATGGTTTTAAAAAGAAATCCCAAGTGCGAAAGGCTGCCATAAGCAAAAGAAAGGTTACCTATTGGTAGAGTATACAACGTTAATCTCAATGGAAAACCGTTTACAAATGTGTTCTCTGTTCCAAATCGGTATAAGAAAAATTCGAGTAATACAGTAAAAGCTTGCAGAAGTCAGTTCCATCACTGGATTAAAAAGGAAAACCTTTTGCATCTCCAACCTGTTACATGATTGGAGAGTACCGTTTCGGGTGTACAAATATCAATCTGAGAGGCTAAACATTTTCAGTATTTTTAGAGTATTTCTTAATGCTAGCGATACAATTAAGAACGTCCCAAGGATGTACGTCAATTGAACAACAACTACACGAATCGCCAGCGACTCAAAGCGAATGAAATGCGATTTATTGACAAGCCCGACAAAAATGATGATAAATGTTGGTGAGCTTAATGTACTACCTACATAAAATCAGGTTGCAATAAAATCACAAAGACATAGATATTTGCCCCTTCCTAGCTTGTCATATTCCAAACAGCCATAACCATGAATAAACCACTCTTAAACAGCGCATCCATTTCGACCACAGACACATCTTTAAGCGCCATGCAGTAAGAAAACAACCCGTTCCTTCACAATCACAGCACTCACTTAAAACCAATAACAATTATTTATCAACAAATACACGAAGCGCTGATGAAAAATTCAATAAGAACGACTTATTTCCCCAAATAGGTGGGCGACCACCGCTCAGACCCACTGCGACCACAGACCGCACTGAAAAGCACTCACAATTCATTTCACTGCTGGAAAACCACAGCATTCGATATAAATGTTTATTTTATAATTATCCTGCCATGACCAGGCCGCACTCACACTCGCAACCCTTGCCAAAATGAGAAAACACTCGATGGACTGAAATGAAATTGAATATTGAAAACAACGCACACTGCCGCGCCCGTCAAACTGAAAGCATTGCCATAAATGCGAAAATTGCAAAATAGTAACAACTATCGGTTCGGTAGGTGTGGCTCCTGCTTGAACTGCTCACCTACCGCACATCCTTTCATAGAAAACATCATGAATGCATACACCACAAAATTTTCTCTGCTGCGTCCAGACATCCTGTACACGGCCGCTGTGTTTCTGTTTCGGATTTCCATTTGGCAGATCTCCTTTCATATCACACAGAGTTCTATTTGGTTTTCCAAAGTTTCACTATTTTTTTTTTTAAACAATTTTTCTTTCATTTCCATTTCACGTGCCAGTCCATCCACGTGTGTGTGATGAATGCAAAAAATAAAAATAAATAAAATGAATAAAATAAATTGCAAACTGACAGAGAGGGGAGAGGGATAATGCGGAATGAAAACAGTTAAAATGTGGAAAATCCATTCTGAAATTTTTCTTTGCCGCATTCGATTGGTAAACAGGTATTGGACGACTGAGGTATGTGCGTTATGTGTAGCAGAGAGCGCGGTTGGCGAAAAGGACTCAATGAAAGCCACAAAACAAATTGAAAAATTTCCATTCAATCAGTTTGTGCGGGAAATGTCAAGAACATCATCATTGGCATCAGGATCGGCAACTGCATTGCAAATTGTGCGAAATAATAGGCACAGCACGATTGCCTGTAAGCCAAACGAGCGGCAGTTGATTTACTTTACAACCAAAGGGGGTTGCTTATGACGTCCTTAATGGAAAGTGAGTCGCTGGTCAAAACTGCAGAGCAAAATGGAAGTTCAGTATTTAAAAATGAACACTAAACAATTGCAAAACATACATTTTTGTGACATTTAGCTGTTGGACAGATTGGTCCTTCGAGCCGGAGTAGCACACTGATGCGATGGACGTAGCCCAATGTCTGTCCCAATATGAGTGGGCTAATTTTACTTTAACCCAGGATAGATTGCATTTTGAAATGTGTTAAGAATTTAGCGATAAAGACAATACAGTCGAGTTCGATTTCAGGGATGGGATGATATGATCAACTTTCAATGTCACTGTACTTGTGATAGATCCCGCCCTCAATGACAGTCATATTAAAAGTGTGCGTGAGCTGTCACCTTTCGAGGTAGATCAAGTTCGTCAGGCATGAATCCGGCATGAACCACGCCGAAAACTCCGATGACTACTTTTAGCAATTAAATTTTTATTTTGCAAAATTATACGCAATTTAATCAACTATTAGTACAAAGCTATACGGAAAGTTAAATGAGTTGATCAATTATTAGTACTTTATAAAAGAATTTTGATCAAGTAGATCAATTAGAGTGAAATATAAAAATGTATTGTCTTGATGTACTAATCTACTTTTTTTTTTTTTTTAGTTATAGAAGTTTTACCTTCTATTTAAAAAATTGCATGGCCAACGCTGTCATAAGAATGTTTAAATTAACTAGCTGACCAGTGCTCGCCCTGCTTCACCCGCCTGCCACTTTAGACAAAAAGTATTTTCATCGAACTACATCGAACCGTTTTTTATATGTTCCTTCCCTTTGACCTTTCTGAAAGCAATAAAAATCAAAAGCAAAGACAAAAAAAACATAATTTTAATTCCTACTAAAAATCAGCAGAAAAAAGATTTGCGAAAAGTTCTGTTATTTCCCTCTTACCCATCTCAAATGTGGCCGGATTCCGCATAAGTAAGCGACTGAGTTACCCCTAAGTTGCGCAGCACACCATACACCTTTCCAACAAGTGAGTTTATATGGTTATCATATCACAAGTTAGATGCCGATTAAAAGTCACCCCGAGATTTTTTGCGGTTTCAACATATTGTATTGGTGCATTGCTTAAGACAATTGAAGGAAAACAAGAAAGATCCAATACATTTTTTGATATTACAAGGCATTTCGACTTTTTGGTGTTTAAAATAACACCATTCAATTTGGACCAATTCACTATTTTCTGTAAGTCTTCGTTGACACAAGAAGCACCATGCTCGATAAGACCGAGAGGACAGCTAAAATATAGTTGCACGTCATCCGCATACATATGAGATGTACAGTTTTCGATTAAAGATGGGATTTCATTAACGTACATGGAAAACAAAAGGGGACCAAGTATAGACCCTTGAGGGACGCCGGTGACATTCTGTAGAAAATCTGATAATTTATCACCAACTTGAACTGCTTGCTTTCTATTTGATAAGTAAGAATAGAGTGAACTGAAAAGTTGTATTGCTGTACAAGCTTTTTACATAGGTAAATATGATTGACTGTATCGAAAGCCTTCGAGAAATCAAGTAACACCAAAAAAGTTACTTTATCTCTATCCAATGCCCGCCTTATATCGTCAGTAACACTTAGTAAGGCCGTAATACAACTGTGCTTTTCACAAAATCCAGATTGTTTCGGAGTAAGCATACTGTTCGACGAAAGATAAGCGCTAATTTGTTTTTGTATAACCCTTTCAAATACTTTTGACAGAAAGGGCAATATAGAGATAGGCCTGAATTCATTACATTTTGCATTTTTTGGTAGAGGTATAACCTTAGCCAGCTTCCATAGATCTGGGTAGTCACCGGTTGTCAAAATTGTATTAAACATAAAGGTTATATGTGGCAAAACAACCGGCAAGATTATTTTAAAAATGAGGGATGAATTTAGAATTTGACCTTATAGAGAGCACACATTCTACAACATCAGCACTACTCACAGTACGAAAACTAAAACCAGGATCATCGGGCTGAATCGAAAATAGAAATGAAGCTTTAGTAGTAATCGCCGGTGATAGAGGTGGTGAAGATACGAATTGTTGGTTCAAAGTATTGACATCAATATCTTCAGCAGGGTCAACTCTGGACTTACCGATGCCTAACTTGCACATTATTCAGATCATAACAGTGAAACCGCATTGAAATCCGTCAATTGGTTCTTGAGATTAGCGGCAGCGACTCTTTTTTGGACTTTTCTTTATACTTTGTATGGATGGATGGATGGTTGGAAGTATATATGAATATTTAACAAATTTGTTCAGCTATGTTTATGAGTTGTATGAACCAGGTTTGCGAAGTTATTTTAGAATTGAAGTAAGTTGATCAACACAATGAACGCTGCTGTTATATTGATCAGCAAAGTGTACTGATCAACTAAACGAACGACGTTGTTCCGCAAACGAATATGTTGATCAACTAAGTCTACAAATGTACGAGGCTATTTAGCAA
The DNA here is from genome assembly GCA_936431705.1 of Cheilosia pagana. NCBI lineage: Eukaryota > Metazoa > Arthropoda > Insecta > Diptera > Syrphidae > Cheilosia > Cheilosia pagana. The sequence goes on along the minus strand of OW386166.1, from coordinate 11,883,861 downwards.
TTGAGTGTGCGGATAAAGGCAAAAATGGAATGTGTTGATCAACATTGCTTACGAAGCTATTCATCAAGTAATGATGTGAGGTTATTTTACAATGATCAATGAACGCATTGATCAACTATGTTCAAGTGTTGATCAACTAGGTTTACAAAGTTATTTAACAATTGAATTGATCAATACGAGGTTTTTCAGCAATTGAATGTAGGTATCGATCTTACCAAGTTTTGATCAATTTATGTTCTCAACACTGAAATGCTCAATTTTGAGGAGAATTGCGTTATTCAATGGGAACAGAACTCCCTGTAAGGCTATCAAAAGGGGATGTAAACGTCTCGGAGTTTTGGGAGAAAGATTCGTCGCATGTCGGCGTCGCGGGATATCTACTCAGTTTATTTTGTGTGGATGATGTTTAAAGGACAATAATATTCAAAGACGCACATTACCGGCCATTGTAGCGAAGTTTACTCACATTTGGTTGGTTCATTATATTTTAAGCTAATTTACCGTCGGATAAAACGTCGGCGACTCGTCGTATATAACGAAATGTTGGATATAACGACCAATTTTCAAGACAAAATTGATCCTTGTCGTCGGTTATAACAACGGAATGAGGGAGAATTTAAAAAAAAATGTCTGTTAAATAGTATGGCAGTTTATTTGATGTGTCGCCGTGAAAGCTGCTTTTAAATATGTTGTGGTTTTATGTGATTTTGTTCATTCCTGAATATTTGTGGAAGCCAGATATGGCAGGCGGATATAGCGACCGCGCGCCGGTTAAAACGACCTCATTTCATCGGTCCCTCCACCGTCCTTATAAGCGACTTCTACTGTAATATGACCTTCGTATAATGTAGGTACATGCGTCAGATTTAAACGAGGTAACCATATAACTCCTTCTTGGATGATCCACGACGTCTCCTTTTCAGACAGCTAGTCATACCCTTCACCACCTCTGATTTTGCAAACATGTTCAATTTAAATTTCAGTTCAATTTAAATATTTCCCAGCTATTTTTGACAGAAATCCCTTAAGGCGTGAATTTTGCGATAGCACACATCCAAACCAGGTCAAATCAATTATAATCCCTTCACCTATATAAATGAGCTCCTTCGGTATACCGTCTTTGTGGATCCCACTTTGTTTACCTACTCTCGTTCAACCAACCTCCTAAGATCCCAAAAAGTTAATTAAAACCTTCTCCGTCCCGCACACATCATAATCTTGCCACCACGCGCGTCGTCATCGTTATCCACTCACCCGTGTGTATGGTTATCCCCTGTTATCATTTCGAATCTATCGACCTTTTCTGTGTATCCTGACGTGCGCTATTATTGCGAATCCAAAACCGCAGCCCTGGTTGGTGAAAGTTAACCCAGTCGTAGAACATCACGCGTTCTATAACAAGGACACCTTGCGATGTGCGGCAAATAGTTAGTGGTTGCGAAAAAGGTGCTCCTGCTCAGACAGGACGTGTGTATCGTGTGTATATGTGCTCTGTTTATACGCTCTGGGGTGGTATATACATTTCACTAATTGATGTTCCGTGTGCGGTTCCGTGTGTCTATCCGCGAATAGACATTCTGCGAGTCGGTAAGTAACGCTACAATCCTTTTAGAAGTGTGGGAGATCTCTGTTACATGTGGTTGCTGTGTAGACGTGAATGAAAGGCGAACTCGAATGGCGGAGACTCCGCACAAAGCTCTCAAATCAAACATCAATGTAGCGTATACCAGCACAATATTTGCAGCAGCCAGGAATACCAGCGCCTTGTTGTAAGGATAATGGACTTTTTCGATGGCAATTCAATTTGCCCGACGAATGGGTGAGGAGCACTATCTTTCCCTGGGGATATCTCATATTTCCCTGACGTGGTAGACATATTTTGACAAATGCATATGAGACCGCACCGCATCGCAAAGTGAATTAGGCTGCTGCGCACACAACAGCGGCAATGTCTCAAAGAGGAGGGCTTGCGTATATGGAGTTGTTTATCGCATTGATACATGTCGCATGCGGTATGACTTTCCTTTTGAAAATGCGTTTTCTGTGTTCTGGAAACGACGGGAAAAAATTGGACAAGGAAATTAGATTTGAAAAGGATGTCCCCCCACGTATATAATCCATCCATCATCCCGCACTCTCACAGAAGGAGCACTGTGTTGCTATTTCTTGTATGCAGATGAGTTTGGCTTTTTTTTTTTTTTAAAGAAGTCCTCCTGACTGGAAAGGGACTTGAACCCGTCTTGGTTGCTGCTATAACGCAATCAACCGTGACGTGGATTTTTCGCTTGAAGTGGAGTAGAAAACTTAATTTCGAATGTTAGTCAAATTTAAACGAACTTCTTTGACTGATGGGGCTACAATCTAATTCAATGTTTTTTTTTTTTTTTTACTTTTGGAGAAATGCTTTACGCACTTACGTGCCGGACTCTCCTAGGGGATTTAAACCCTTGGCGTACCGGCTAAAACTCCAAAAGTGTCTCGCCGATCTCCCCCCTCGGGACTACTTGCGCATTAGTTCGAGGGGGGGTCCGTGTCTAAGTAGCGATTTCCTCAGCTACCTCCTCCTGTTTTTTAATTTTCAGGATTTGGGTCAGATACGTGCTTATTTGCATCCACTGGGCTTCGTTGTCCAGCATCTTCTGGATGATGTTGTTCTGGCCGATTTCGCCGACGTTTTCACTTAGTTCTTGGCGGAGGGATTCCCATCTGATGCACTCGAAGACGGTGTGGTAGACGTCGTCTGAAAGCGAATCTCCGTATTGACAGGAGGGGCCCTCTACTTTCCGACTCCCAGCGTTCTTGCCACTTGCGTTGTGTACGCGCTATTGCTTCCGCCATCGCTGCTTCCGCTCCAATTTCCGTTTTCTTTTCGTATGAGTACTTTCGTTGTGCTGCAAGGAGGTCTATTGGTGTCACCCCCGCGATTACAAGAGCCGCTGGCTCCGACAACGTGCGGTATGCGCTTGCTATCCGTAAGGCACCGCGCCTCTGTACCGATGCCATCTGTTTGCGATACTTTTCTTGCTTCAGTGCGTCAGCCCAAATCTCGCTTCCGTATAGGAGAATCGCGTGCGTTGTCGACAACAGTAGTTTTCGTTTACTAGCAGATGGTCCACCTACGTTTGCCATCAACCTGGACAGAGATGCTGTCACTTTTGATGCGCGTTCTGCGGCCGTCCGTATCTGTTCCCAGAAGCTCAGCTTCGTGTCGAGTCTAATTCCCAGGTATTTTACCGCACTTTTACTCTTTATAACCTCGGTGTCGATGTGGAAGTCGATTATCGTGGGGATTCGTTTTCTCGTTAGGAGCACTACTTCGGTTTTTTCAGTAGCCAGAGACAACCCGTGCCCCTCCATCGAGGAAATTGTCCTTCGCATGACCTGATTTAGCTTCCTCTGTGCGCTTTCGGTGTCTCTTGCTGTAATCACTGCAGCTACATCATCTGCGTATCCGACTAGGAACGAATCTTCCGGCATCTCCATGCGAAGGATATCATCGTAGGAGATGTTCCAGAGATCCTATCGTAGGAGATGTTCCAGAGATCCTGTCCTAGGATAGATCCTTGAGCGGCTCCGGATGTGATATCTTTTCTTCTTAATCCTTCCGTTGTCTGATAGATTAGTTCCCGGTCTCTCAGGTAGTTTTTTAACATCTGCGAGAGATACTCTGGGATTTCGAGCGCTCTTAGCATATCCACCTGGCAGAGTTAAATGCATTTCGGACGTCCAGCCTCGGTGGGTGATTTCGGCTGCTCTTACAACTTCTTCTATTGCTCCTATTGTAGAGCGACCTTTTCTGAAACCGTATTGTCGCTCAGACTAATCTCCTTTCCTTTTAATCGCGGCTATGAGGCGTGGCTGCAATAGCTTTTCTAGAAGTTTTCCTGTTGTATCCAGCATGCACAAAGGCCTGTAGGCGGACGGGGAGTCTGGCGGTCCTTTATTTTTGTTGATAAGGACAAGCCGTTGCTTTTTCCAGCGTTTTGGATAGGTCCCCTCGACTAGGCAGCTGTTGTACATACTGAGTAAAAGTTGTGGGCTGAATTGAACTATTTGTTTAAGCGCTTCCACCGGTATACTGGTCCGGGAGCTTTTTTGTTTTGCATTACATTTATAGCAATCTTCAACTCTTCTTCACTGAAATCTTGTATTTCCTGTTGCTGGCCAGAGGGGTTGTCGGGTGGTCTAACAGGGTGACTTGGGAACAGCGTATCTATAATATGACTCATCTTTTCTGGGCTTAGGGCTTCCGTGGTTTTTTGGGTTCCAAGCTTTTGCATAATAATCTTGTAACCAAGTCCCCAGGGGTCATTGTTGACATCTTGTCGAAGTTCTTCCCACTTTAGCTTCTTACTCGTCTTTATGGCTGTCTTGAGCTCATGGCGTTTGGTTCTGAATTCTTCGAGAACCTGCTCGATGTTGTCATCCTGCCTTCTTCTTCCTCTGGTGACTTTTCGTCTTAGCTGCAGACACCTCCTGCGGAGTTTGGCTATTTCCGTCGACCACCAGTAGACTGGTTCTTTTCTTCTGTTGGAGTAGTTCTTTCGAGGCATTGAAGCATCACATGCGAGTCGAATGAGTTGCATTGTTGATTCTACTTTTTCTTCGGCAGTTCCCTGCATCTGGATCACGGAACTTTTTCCATTGTCAGTCATCCTTCTAAGGAGATCGGTGTTCAGTTTGTTGACATTCCATCTTACTGTTTGATATTGGTATCGGTTCGGGTTTCGCCTGACTTCTTCAATATCGAAAACGTTTTATTGGTGATCACTGCCTGTGTATTCTTCAATGACCCCCCAGTTCCTGATTTTGGACAGTATTATATCAGGTATTGTGCCTCTTTGTCCTGCTCTTCTGAAGGTGGTGGTGTTTCCTACGTTAACAACACTAAGACTACGTCTCGCTGCCATCTCGAGTATTTGCCTTCCTCGAGAATCTGTCGTTGGCATGCCCCATTCTTGGCCTTTTGCATTAAAGTCTCCTGCAACTATGATCTCTCCTTCGGTCTTACATATGAAATCTTCTAAGTCCTCTAGTTTTTGCCGGAATTCGTCCTTGCGGTCATTTGGACTTAGGTATACACTAATTATTGTGATTTTTTTGTTTTTTATCCATGTAAAACCTCTTTTTGATCCCTTGGTCTGAACAGTGATGTTTCTTTTTGGAATCCATAATGCGGCGGTTTTCTATCTAATCTAATTCAATGTTAAATGAGTGAGGGATCTGTCATCTAGACCAGTTGCCCACATGGAATTAATATTATCCCTTCTAAAATATGACACCACCCCATCTCGGTCTCTTCCTCTCCTTTTTCTATTTTCGAAAACCCCCTGCATAAATGCGTCGTATAGTTTTGCAAAAACTTTTCAATTTGAATTTTCACCGACCAAACTCACAACATACTCCTTCTAGTCCCCGCACCCGCAAGCTGTATTTCTCTGTCTGGAAATCGACCCAATAACTATCTGCAAAGGATTTGGGTCTACAATTTGCATCCCCATTACGTAATTCCCTTCTTTAAAGCTAATTTCCCTCAGATCTTTAACACTCTGCCTCTACATCCACCATAGCGTTTTGCATTCGAAAAAGTGTGAAAAAGTAAATTCTCTCTTTGCATTCGTGTCTTTATTTTATTTTTTTTTTGTATTTTTGTAATCTGGAAAATGGACCGTTATCCATTTCACAATCCGATATCCCAGCTTGTAACACTTTGAAGAAAAGTTAAATCTCCCGTCCACCGCCCACCGAAAAATGCGAATTAATTTCGTTAGAATTTTTGGAAAAGCATTCGAGGATACTCCTGGGAAGCAGAACAATCAACCCCATCCGTAGCTTTAAGGATTGCCAGGATTTACTGGGCAAAAGTTCGAAACGACGACATTAGAAAATCCGGTAGAAGTGTGTACTCTGCAGAAATTAACATATTATCGTTTGTAGTTGGAAAGGGACTGCCCTCCGTGAGGTGTTGGCACTGCAATAGGCAGACACTGGCTGGTTTGAAAAATTCCATGTGCTCTGTCGGGTGGATAATGATTTCTTCCTTCGATATGGACGGGGTGCAGCGCAGGAACTAACAAAAAAAAACACTTCCATATGTTTTTGCATTTTTATCGTTGATCGTCGTGAGGAAAATGGAAATAGTTTCTGTGAGTGGAAAAATGTTTGCTGTTGTCCTTGAAATAAATTCCCATGGGATTGCATTTAAATTAACTGTCAACTTAGGAGTAACTGCGTGTGTTTGTATCGCAGGGTGTAGAGGAAGTAAGGCGATTTACGGGAGTGTGCAATTTGCATATCCAAGAGGTGAGGTTTCTCGCTCGGTGATTTGTGGGAAAGCTTGATTTTTCAAGCTTATGCTGAGTTGTTGGCGCGGATTTAAGTCCCCTGGTACATTCGCTTAAAGGCAACTCTCTTCTGAGATACCTATTTCCGACAGAGTAACGCTCCTTGAATTGGCTGCTTTGACACAAGTGCTTCCCTAGACGAAAAGTAACCACATACCAGTTAGGCTCTGTCAGAAATCAGTTGAGAACGGCCATAATGTTGAAGCTTCATTTGTCAAATTGGCTGTCATTTATTCAGTCTGTTTTGCAAAATCTACATGAACGGACATAGCGTTCAACAGCACGAGCAAGTGATAAAATTGCTTTATGTGTATAGCGTGCCGGGAGGAAGTGGCGCAGGAATGCTCGTCGGAACTGTTCCCAGTTCTGGAAGTCATACCAGTTTATTCGGTAATGGCTGTACCATTTAGTCGGGCAGTAAGTTCTTCAGTACCCATTTCCGGACCGTATCCATCACCTGGGCCTCGAAGCTCAGCATTGGCCTACCTACGGCTCCGGTTGATGTTGTCGGGGCCGCAGTCTCGGTAGTCGGTTGTGACGATGGTGCGGTTGGACAGCGACGCGACGGGGATCTCAATGTATGGTTGGGATTTGAAGGTCTTTTCGGTCGTGGTTGATTTGTCATCCTCATCGAATGAGGTGCCTCCATATTCTCGTGTCGACGTCTTTGCTTCAAGTTACTCACAGAGATTCTTTGTAGAGGATCGCAGTCGAGTAGCTTTCACGTAGACGCTCATTTGGGCTCGAAGTTTTCCAACCGTTCCGTCCGTTTTTAGTCCTTTCTTTTCCATTGCGTCGATTAGCTCGGTCTTCTTCAGCAGATAGATCCACCCCACGCCCACGGTCATGCCTCCGGTCCGGTTTGTTATTTTGAAACGGTTAGCTGCTTTTCTGCGTCCATCTCGGATGTCCTCCTTCTTGAGATTTATCGGTTTGAGTTCCTTTCGTTGGTCCTCCTTCCTTTATCTCTTCTCGTAATCATTTTTGGCCTCCTTCTGCTGAAGTCTCTGCTCGGACGTCAATGTGATTTGCTTCATTATTATTAAATTTTAACAATTCAAAGTGGTTTGCAATTATTATTTTCTACAATCTACGGTTGAACGGGTAGCGGCTACAGTCCTCGGTTGCGTCTCTGGGTAAGGGCGTAAGTGGTAGCCTTGCTAGTCTACTAGTCCGTCTTGCGACATTCCCAGCGGTCTTCCGGTCCGTCTTGCTACAGTCCCGGCGGTCTCAAGTCTTCCTTACGGCGGACTCGGCAAGGTACCCGAAGACCTACCAAAAGTTTCAAGCGGTCGGATAACTGCCTGAGGATCAAACTCAGCGGTACATGAGAGATGAGATTGGTACTGGTCATTGGTCAACTCTTATGTTTTCTCGATTTGTTTGGGATCTCACTGGTGGTCTTATAGAATCCCACACACCAAGCGGGTGTGAATTTTATCACCAATGAAAAATAAATATGATTTATTAAGTAAACAGATAACACGTCATGGACTAGTGCGGGTGTGTATCGTGTCTGTCAGTGGGGGGGCAGAGCAGTTAATCGACTGTGGAATTTACTTGCAATGTTTTTAGCATTCTCCATGAAAATCGACGAGTATGGAGAAAGTGCACATAGGCGAACAACATAAGAAATATATATGGAAAAGTTTTGGTGTAACGAATGCATCGTTATAGTTTGGAGTCAGCGTTTAAACGCTGTGTAATATGAGAGTAGAAAAAAATATACATCGTTTCAAAGGCAGGTGGTTTAAAGTGAGATACTTTGAAAAGGCAACTTTGAGTGAAGCTGAACTCATTAATGTACTTAATGAAGAAAGCATGAATGATTGCAACAGACCGGTCAATTACATTTATTCTACCTAGGAGTGGGATTTCGAATGGTGTCGTTTACCTAAGAACACATAATTGGCGTTCGTCCAGTAATTATGCCATCGTCCACCATGTTTGACGTCCACCTTTATCCGGTCTTTTTCCTTTTTTTTGACTCTCTTTACGAAAGCATCTCCATCTTATTAATGTAACTTTTTGTCGTATGCCTATCTTTGAGGTCTTTGAGACCTTTTCACGTGGCCCCAAACAAAGAAGTCGCAAGGTGTTAAATCACAAGATCTCGGTGGCCAATTGTAAAAGATCGGTTGTGGAATGCCCAATTCCAAAGAACGACGAGGAATGGACAAACCTGGGTTTCCTTCAACACTTTGGGCTAGAGCAGCAATATTCTCAGTTTTTCTTGAGCGACGTGAACGGGTTTTATTTTTCACATCACTAACTTGTCCCAACAGCTCGAATCTTTCCACCAATTTCTGTATTGCGCTCCGACAAGGTGCTTCACGACGACGCAAAAATGCTTTAGTTTTGCGAACTGTGACTGTAAAATGTTCAATCAATATTTTGTAGTGAATTTTTATAATTTCAATGCGTTCTTCGTTCCATTTTTAATAATGGCGTAGTTTCTACTAGTCAAATGTCAAAAATAACAGCTTTAAAAGCGACAGCTACCCAAATAGCGGGCTATTCAAAATTGGAAAACCCTTTACTTAGAATTAGTTGTTTAATAAATGAATCGATAAATCGAACCCAAACAAACCTATCAACATTAATGTCGCGATAACCTACACAAAATAAACTTGTAGCTGAATTCAATTAGTTCAAAGATTGTTTGGCCTTCCCGAAAATTCGTAAGCCCGACTTTTAGTTTGACTTAAAATATAGAAACTTGCTCTTTTACGGTTCTTAAATATTTTCACTTTAAGCTAAACACAGTAAATGTGACTTATTATTTATTATTCAATATCAAAAATAGCAAAAGTCGGATTCCAATCAATGTCCGTGACATCTACCTTTTAAAAAAACCAAAGTATATAAATAGCTCCCCCCATCCAACTGTTCCCAATCGTCCACTTATCGAAGTTTTGTCTGATTCCGCGGAAAACCATTTTTCCCTCAAACAAACATTGGCCGCGTTGGCGTTAAAGACTTCAAATCCTTGGAAAACCACCACAGCCGACTACGTACACACGAGAAGGTGAAATACTGAGAAAATCGATTCCCTTAGAGAAGTTGGCAAATCCACACTGGGTAACCGCATCCGTAACCAAGAGCATCCGCTTGTTCGCATTTTTTTTTTGTTTTGGTTTTTTGTGTATTTTTCTCCGACAAGGATTCAAAAAGAAAAACATGGACTTCCGCCTTCGTTTCGCGGAAGCAAAACAATAGGCCGATGAGGACATTGAATTTCCTTTTTTTTTTGCGACTTGGAATTCTTTGATTTTTTTTTCTGTGGTGTTGGCCTTTGTTTCCGCAGGATTTTGTTGTTGTTTCCATTTGCAGATCTTGGACCAAGATATTTTTATGTTGCGTTGATACACAACAGCCTGGGGGTGTGAACATATTTTGGAAGCACACACGAGCTGTCGTGGGAAATATGGGTTTTTTATGCGGACCTAAAAAGTGGGAATAGATGTCTCGCGAGAGGAATTGGGTTTGTGGTTCGGTTGGAGGTGCATGGTGGGACAGGACGAGCGCGTTAAATTTTGATGTTATGTTAGTTATTCGGAAAGAGTCGGTGCAACCTGTCATTCGTTAGGTGGGAGGCTGAGGTAACACTTCCCTAAACCAATTATCAAGTTTGAATAGTGAAAGGGTTATTTCGGATGCAGCTCATATACCTACATCTACAGATTTTGAGGCACCCTTTCGAGCATTTGAGGGTACGTAGCACTGCGACCAAAATAAGTCGTTTGGCCTGAAGTTTTCTAAGAAAAAACTCATCCCGGTAACTCTGGCCAATGGAGTCAAACGATGGTGCATCTTCTTGCCAAAAAAAAAAGACTTAACTTGTTTGGAAAAGTTCAGAAAAATTCCACCCAAATGGAATGTTATAGGTTAGGTTAGACGTACGAGGGACAGTTTGCATTATATGCAATTTCACCCAGAAGCTGTAGAGGCCCATTGTGATTATCCTTACCATTCGGATCTGTTGATGAATCTTATTAGATCTGCAAGAGCTATCGCTGCTACATCTTTCAAGCCCTCGAAGAACCATGCTCCCAAACAAGAGTATCGTCGTTCTTGGAGGGCCGGCCAGTGACACAGCAGATGTTCCACAGATTCTATTTTCTCCCCGTCACTGCAACTTCTGCAGTCATTTGTAAAGATGCCTATCCTTTTAGCCATGTTTCCAATGATGCTTACTTACTTATCGGGCTCCCGACCCGTGAAGAGTCTCTGCCTGAGACACTGCAGCCTTCCCTCCTCTACGATCGCGGGCACGTTGCTTCCAGTTGTCGAGACCAAGCGGTCTGGCATCCGCGATGGCTTGGTCTTTGAAACGGAGGTTCGGTCTTCCTTGTCTTCTCGAACCTGGGGGCTGGGATTCGAAGATCCTCTTAGCCGGAGCATTATTGTCCATTCGCTCGATGTGACCGAGCCAATGTAGTCGACGTGTCTTGGCTTTTTGGACTACATCCACATCTTGGTACAGCTCAAAGAGTTCGCGTATTTGAAGAGCTCCGCTGGTAAACCATCAGAGCCGGCAGCCTTGTTGTTCTTTTGCTTTTTTATAGCTAAGCGCACTTCTTCTATACTGGGTGGTGGAACTGGTTCTTCATTGACTGGACGTGGGTTCTCTTCTTGCCCTATCACTCTCTCTACATGGTGCCCATTTAGCAGCTGCTAGAAATGCTGCTTAAACACATCTACTATTCCCTGTCCTTCGGTGACTAGGTTTCCTTCGCTGTCTCGAAGAGCCTGCGTTCCGGGTTTGTAACCAGCAGCCAGTTGCTTGGTTTTTTTTATAAAACCTCCGGATGTTGTTACGATCGCGCGACTCTTCGATCTCCTTGAGCTGGGAAGCTGCGTAAGCCCTCTTCTTTCTACGCAGGATCTTCTTTTCCTCCCTTCTCGTGACTCGATACTCTTCTCTCGCTGCCCATGTTTTGCGCTGCAGCGCTTTCTTGTGTGCATCTTCTGTCACCTTTTTCCTGTATACGCATTCATCATCATACCACGGGCTCTTTCTCTGGGGTGGCTGGTACCCTACAGTGGTTTCGGCTACCTCCTTGATGATGTCGCGATACTGGCACCACTGATTGTTGGCGTCTGTGGTAGGTGAGTGCGCAGAGGAGAGTTTCATACGCAGGCGCTCGCTGTAGGTATGGCTACTCCAACGTCCAACGTCGAATTTCTTCTTCTGGGCGGTTCGCAGCTTCTTCTCGTTGGACAGTCGAGCTCTGAATTTAGCCGCGACAAGAAAATGGTCAGAGTCGACATTTGCCCCTCGAAATTTGTGCACGTTGAGGATGTTGGATGCGTGCCTCGCATCGATTTGGTTGGCAGTGATATGTCCGAATGTTTATGCTTCCCACTGTATAACAGTGTCCTATATAAACGCATGTTACTCTCTCTCTTAATACTAGCATGTAAGTTCCTAGTTATAGGCTTATTGAGTACTTGAAATAAAATCAGTTGTAAACGAGACGCTGCCGTGTTTTGAGTTCTCCTCCGCTCGACATAAGAAACATAAAAGGCAGTTCGACCGTCTGGAGAGCGCCAGGTTGCTGCGTGGATCCTTAGCCTTGGAAACCTAGTGCTACTTATCACCGTATAACGAGGTGCTGCAAAATCGATTAGTCGGTAGCCGTTGTCTGTTGTCGTTTCGTGGATTCTGTGCTTACCAACTCATATAGGGATAACACCTACCAGTTCGACCTAACTGGAGGCGCCACAGTTGATTCCATCTAGAGAATTCCTCCGCTGTCGCCCGAGAGTAAGTGCCTTAGTGAGAGGACACTTCTCCCCTCCCTCTCGGTCGCTGCCACCATCGGCCTTCCACAGGGGTTGGTTACCCCATCTCCTGTCGAGGTACTAGGCACCCACCAGTCACCAACGTGGAGGTGAGAGTAGGAGTTGATAGTGAGAGGCTAGAGTGAGAACGCTTGTGTCCTCATGTAATCGCATCACTACCATTAAACTGGCCGGCGCTGATGCAGTGCGTCCATAACGTGGTTTCCTGTATAAGAAAAGGGATTAATGTTGTTTGAATAAAACAGTAGGTGTGTACTGAGTCTTTCCTCCATTTGAATGTGAATGAATAGAATGACATTCAGTTCTGTGGTCGAGGTGGAGCGCAAACAGCCCGTCATACAGTTTCCGACTATACGTTTAACCCATTCTATAGCTCTTGAGGCATTTTGAACATGTTGCTTTAACATCCAACCCATAGAAGACCTATTTCTTCAATCAGCAGAGTCCTTGAATATATTTATCACGCCTGTCCACAAATTTGCTTGCTCAAACATCAAAAACCATGAAGTCAAGCGCCATTATCCTGCAAGTCGGTTGTAAAGTGCGCCAAGTACTTCTAGCCCAACCGCACCACAACTCCCTCACTTTGGTGTCGAAGATGCATTTCCACTGTCCCACACTTGTAACAACCTCTTAACCTTCTCCCGCACTCGTTTCATCCATCTGCCGCAAAAATTTAAAACCAACAAAAAAAAAACAGGAAACACCAACTCCTCAAGTTCGCCTCAAATTGATGGCATATTTTGCGAAAAACCCTGATTAGTTTGGCCAGGCGAGGCAAGTTTTAACGAACTTTTAGCCAACAAATTTACACACAAAGTATGCATATTGTTTTGGGAAAATCCTTCCACCAAACAATGCGGCAAGCAACCAAGAACCAGTCGGCTATATTGAAGGACCTCAACAAAGACGAGCATTATGCAATGTATAGTAGTTGTAATACAAAGTCATCTCGGTTTAACCAGTTTTCGTTTGTTTATCGGTGTCTAGGATACCACTCACTCACACACACGTAAAGGACCAACATGAGTGAGCGTTATATGGTATACTGAAATGGTGCTGAAATTTGTGTGTTGAAATTTCGGGTGAAGTTTTAAGTGAGGCTGTCATAACTTTTGGCGGTAGGTACATGTGATGTTCATGTTTTGGCCACAACACCACTAACCGTATATGTTGCATTGTATTTCATGGGAGGGTTTTCTTTTTTTTTAGATTCACTTTAAAGTGTAGGTGTGGTCATAGAATGAAGAACTTTGGTCGCAGATTTAAACAGTTGCAGTTTAGATATGGGGGCAGATTTAGAGGGCTTGAGCTTGTGGGAATATTCAACAGCGATTAAGGTTGAGGATATTTTTTAAAAGAGGGTTACATAAAAGAGGAGGGTTTGTTTGTGGTTCATAGTGTAGTCGGAGGAAAGGCATACTGGATGTTGGGAGAGGCTTTGTACTGACTGAGAACTCTGATCCGTTTAATATTTGTCACTTGTGACAAAGCAAGGTATGCGGGAGTTTATCTAGAGAAGTCCACCTTCCAATTGGTACATCTTTCATAAAAATCGGTTGAGAAATAACGCTGTAATCGGTACGACAAAAAAGCATGTAGCTTATTGATATACCTTTTAAGTTTAGTGACCAAGGGACTGATGAGCTCACAGTTCATCCAATCGATTCCCAGATTTCAAAACTTCTTTGTTTAGTCTAAGAGCCGAAATATCTCCCAAGTTTCTTATTTCCGCTGTTGAAAGTAGCTCTATGTTAAAGGAACGTTTTCTTAACCATAGTCAAGTGTTGGGCATCCTTCTCTAGACATAACCTGCATTCTGTCCGCGGACACAAGTTCTTTTTGTTAAGAGTTAATCTAAAGTCACAGTTGTGGACGGTACCGAAATGGATTTGGCTTTCACTCTGGCATTTTGGGCCGTCGTTTGAAAGTTTTAGGCTTTGTGAAAAGAAGCCTTGGACGTTGAAAATAAATCCTCTTTCAGCATTTCAGTTTCAGACCACATTTCAAAGCTGGAGCGCATGCAACCGTTCGACCAGAGCAGACAGACATTAACCAACGAGTTTTTTGGTGTGACCCTAAGGAAATTGGTCATACGCCACAGTTACTCAACTCAATCGAGGTGTCAATGACTGCCAAGAGGTAATTGCTCTGGAGAGAGGGGTTATTTAGTCAAGTCGGAACGAAACCCAACTTAACTTGGTTAAAGGTTGAAGGGGCCTCGGGTTTGGGATCTTTCTTGACCTTTTTGGCGGCCGAGATAGGATCTCACGCTTTTGGTGTTCGGCCTGTCTTTTTGAGCGGCTTCAGCTTTGATGAGAGTACTCTCTCTGTCTAGACCACTCCGCAAGACACTTTTAAAGCATCACCAAACCGCTGAGCCTTTAAAATCCGTCTCGTTGAAACTCCAGCAAAGCCAGATGCTTCTAATTGGAAGAAAGTCCCGATTTCTCTGACACGTCACTGCAGGTGTCAACAAGGGCGGATGTGTCGGAATCGGAATTGGTCAATTCCATTTCTCCTTTTCTGACACATTCCAATAGAATGGATGGGACCGGTCTGCTTACAGAGGCATCAGTCTGAGTAATTACATTTTGCATGTTTGAAATGTTAGATCCTACGAGTATCTGGGAAACAAACATCACCCAAGCCGCAGCCAAAGGTTGACTGTTATGGAGAGTCCGCATACCAGCGACTAAGTAGTCAGATAAGGAAGCATTACAATTTTGACGACCATTGACTAGTGATTGGTTTCTTAAAGTAACGCGCTTCTCGATTATTTGTTTAGAAATCTGAGTCTTTTCCTATTGAACGGACCGCTCCGTTAAGCGGACACAATGTTTCTGTGCCAAAGAAAGTTGTCCGACTACTAAAGTCGGCAATCAAAATCTGCTTGCGAATAGAAGTGAAGCTTCTAGACTCCGCAAAATGATGGCGAAAGACGCGTCAGCCCGCAACTTTGTTAGGAACCCTACTTTCCAGGAGGTAACATCTAACATGTAACGAAACGTCCCCGTTCGTCACACTTTTATGGCAGCCACTGACCATATTATATGGTCATTACTGTTTTCACCGTGAAGTGCACAGCCAGCCAAAGACATTCCACTGGCGGTTATTGCACCAATTCCGTGGGCAGCATTCAGAATTTGCATTGGTCAGTAGAAGTCACACTTTTTTATTGGTGGTTAAAGCATGAGCACCCGAATGAAAGTACCATTCGGAGAGACTTGTCTAAGTGTGATTCGTACCAATCTCGTGTACCAGCTACCAGATAATGTTACCGCTTGGAAAAGTGACTTCGGTCTTTGTTTCCTAAATTTTTAGAGGCGAATTCCCTCTAGGAGGATCGGCCTTGTATTAAGCAGTGTCAGCAATCCCAGCTGGCTTCCTTCCCTCCCCATCCTAGCCCCTAGGAACCATGCTGTCGTTGGGCCGCTAAGGAACCACGCTGTCATAGGCCCACGTAGTTAAGACGTATCCTAGACCGTATGACGAGCAAAAACTCCGCTTGAGAAAAAGCACATCCAAAAACACAGGAAGGTTATGTACCTACCTTGAGCACGTAGAGTAGTTTAAGTGGTGTTTATTCCTAAAGCAGGGAAACCTAACTTCCGACTTGAAAGCCTGATTGAAATTTATCTAAAAAGCAAGGTTGCAACGGAACTTCAGTTTCCCGGGGAATTGAGAGAGACTCAATGCTTGTTAAACAGTCATAAAGTGTTTTGGGTTTTAAGGGAACGAAAAGGCGGTCATTTTCCCCAAAAGAACAGGAGCGCAACTAAGGGTATAAGACCACTAGTGGCCTTAGCTTCAATAAGGCTACGCCTAGTAGGACAATAGGTTTCAATCAATTAGAAAAATAAACTGATTTAAAAATGGGTTAACCAACAATCCAACATAAACTTCAACTTATTGTCAAAAATCACTTATACCTATCCACATGCGGGACCTGTAAATGGCAAGCACTACTGACCAAAGAGCCGCAGACGTTTTTTATAAATCCTTACGAAAGTTCTTAATGATATCTGACAGCCCTGTATAAATTTCATAGTGGGCAAAGTGGTAGGTCAGTTATTTGAGCGTAGTGGACTTCCGAGCGTAGGATATCAGTTTCAGTATTCAGTCCCCGAGAAAATTGAATTCCACCATAAAGTCGGTCTTACCACTGCGTCATCTTTCTGGAAGGTCTGACAAACATCCGAGAGTACTGAAAAACCTTCTGAATTCAGCTTTGGAATCGGCATAAAACTTTAGGTCCCTTCCACTCGTTCCAAAAAGTAAAAACTCACACAAACGAGAGGTGGAGAACAGTTGGACCTACGGTGAATATACCTAGACATTAGACACCTTGCACAAAGTATTAAAATGGAGTCAATGTTCTACCAAGGTACAAGGAATACAAGTTGAGGGGACTTGCAGAGAAAACAGAGGACCCACAAGTGCAAGGAAGAAAGACAAGTAGTCTTACATCGGAAACAACCAAAGTTACACACCAATGAATTCGCGCCTCAAACCACCTCAAAAAGAACACGAGGCAGTCTTTCTCACTCTAAACCAAAAAGTAAAAAAAAAAAAAATGTAAATCGCAAGACCAAAATCCTTATCTTTACCAACACTCCGTTGAATCCGAACAAAGAACAAATTGAAACCAAATTCGAATCATCGCACATTTATCTGGTAACATAACGCATCGGCGGGAGGGGCGCCCATCACAAACGAGAACATATCCGGACCCAACCCTCACTGCGGTGACGATATATAGCTCGAACTTCTTAGCCACATCCGGTGGTGTCGTAAAGAAAATTTTGCGCCACACAAAAGGATAATTTTCATCAGACTTTATATCCTTTCTTTGTCGCGCGATGCAATAACTTGCACAAGTCGCAACTCGCAACTCGCAATCTGGCAGCATATGCTGTACGTGTATACAGCAACTTTGCTAACACGAACCCGATTTATAGCCACAGACTTTTCTTTATCCTCCCAGACCTATTCCCCAAGGAGCGACAGCGTACACGTATTCGTATCGTATGTGTTGACGCACATGAGCATAGTGTCTGCAAACTGCAGTAGCCAAGTTTTAAAACACGGCGCGCTCAGGAAGTGTGTAAACAAAGTGACAGAAATGAAGACATCCCTGGCGGTGGCGACAACGGTGACAGTGACATTTGACACCACTCCGACCTCAATGTGTCGCTTGTGTTTTCGGTTGCCGAAACTTTCTCAAACTTTCAATGAACAGCGATGTACACCTACCTATGTGCAATTAAAATGTGACTAGTCCTGGAAATCCTGCGATAAGCTGTTTTTATATGACTTGCAGACGTGCGACTTCCAAATCACCAGATCAATAGTAATTCCCTAACCGCCCTGAATTATTAACCAATCGCAAAGATTTGTCTCAATTAGTGTCCGCATTCCAATATCCTTATCGTCCATTAGTACTAATTCCATCTTCCTCACATATTTCTATATAGAATGCCACTTAGACAGGAGTTTTTCCGGATCATTTATTTCTACTCAGTATCCAATGAACCATTCGAGAGTGTCTCCCATATTCGAGATGAAACCGCACAGAGAAAAGGACACTCGCTATACGTCCGCAAATCTTTCATTTTCTCGAAGAAAGTGAAAATGAATTCTGACGCGCTATATACGAGCACCAGGACATCCGTTCTCGAGTTGTAGTCTGAAATTAATTGAATTTCTTCCAATATGCGACACCGCCGGACGAATCCTTTTCAATATGCACAGGCACACATCGCATTCAATTCATTAAAAAATAATCAAATTGCCAAACACTTTAGTTTGAAATCCTTCAAACGAAACTACACTCTGGGAGCCAAAAATCTCTCAGGAGTCTCTGGTCGGGGCTGAATAAAGTCGAAACAAAAACAACTCGAACGTTTATCCTGCAATCGTTGCATCTATTTTTTTTTCTGTGGTCCATATACTGTACATGCGGAGACCAAAGGACGACGTGAGGACATTTTCTATTCTCTGCTCCTTTGAGTTGGTGTTGCACACACTCGTTTCGATGAAAAGTGGAAAATTGTTATCGACATCATCATCGAGACACATGTACACAGTGCACATGCACATGCACATATACATGGACCATGGGCTGCGACGCAAGTGTGCTTGTAAAATGAAAACTTTGGAAAATCTTTTTGCCTGGGAGTAGTTTTTCCCATATCCTTGGCAGAGATTTCTGAGGCGAAACCAATTTATAGTCATATCGACGAGCTTGTGTAAGGACACTCTGTGCTTGTATCGATTTGGTAAAACCTCTTCATTTGAATGGAACTTGCAAGTGGTACTCTATGAGGTGTAATAACAAGGAGTATCCCGAAAGAACACCACTTTTCGACGGCAATTGGGCGTTTGACAGTTGTTGTTGGGACAATGTTTGCACGTGGGGAAGGCCTTCTTAAAGTAGCAAAAGGGGTGGGTTTTTCTTTCCTAATTTGCATTACTAGTTAGGGCGATGAAGAAAAGGTGGTGGTGTGTAAGGAGGGTTTATAGTCTCTGGAATATTTGGCTTATTTTGGCAAGAGGCCTAATGTTGGCGGTTGTGAGACTTAGAAAACTTGTCTGCGACGCAATGCGATGCCACAACGACAAGCCTTGATCTATAAATGCTTACAACTTTAATAAGAGGCGATGATCTTCGGGTAGCCACTCGAAATTCAGTAAACCGCGTGCAGCTGAAGACCTTGTGAAGATCCTCGATATGTGAAGCTAACATTTTAACCAAACATGTGATGGTGAAGACTCGTGAGTGATGACATATTTACATATTTGTAATTGTAACTACAGGAAGACTAAGATCAAAGGTTAAGCAGAAGATATACCTTAAAGGCTTTTATTCCCACTGCGTCACCTATCGTAAATGTCTGCCAAATATACGAGAATGTAAGTGTCCTGAAAGAGCTTCTATATTAAGCTCTGCGGTTTCGTCAACTAATTTTTTGAGCCCTCCATTCGTCGTAGAAATAAAACTTGCAAACCGATTGACTAGCGAAGCTATCTAGAGACCTAGGGTCCTATTTGTACTCATTACTTTAAGTAATGAGACTTCCGTAATGGAAGCCCCTCACATAGTCTAAGGCCGCATGAATGTGATGGAGGAGAAAGTGATAGCTATCAATTAAGGTCCTTCCCCAGAAGCCTGTCACAAGCTGTGGAAATCAAGAAAGTTCTGAAGGCCTTTGACGTCAAAAATTGGGAAGATCTTTGGTCCTCAGCCTATACAAACGGGCTCAGACTTATCGACTTTGTGACGTGGCGAAATTCCATCTTGGTTAGGACTTGTCTGTCTAAACATGAAGTTTCATCAGTCTCTTGCTAGTAGTCAAAGACTCAAAGTAGAATGCCGCAAGCTGTTGTAAGGAGACTTAACGTTGCAAGGCTGCTTTCGTTTAATTTAATTGGGAGGACCTGCTGCAATACAATATGAAAAAGGTCTGCCAGAAGGTAAAAGACCCATAAAATTGAGTGTCAAAGAACGTTTATGTTGACTTTTAACGACGAAGACAGCCAACTATCCGTTTAACCAGAATGATGGTATTGTAGAAGCATATACGTTAAGTCGAATAGGAGGCTTTGAAGATTGTGATATCCTAACTCAAGTCCAACAAGGCTGCTGAAACGGATTGCTTTACCTACTGACAGAGCTAAAAGAATTGGTTGGAAAGGTTGTAAGCAAAACTTTGTCGAAATGAAATATGCCAGATGAATGGGACGTCACGCTTATATTTTTTGACGCTTGTTTTACGTGTTTTGTTAGGCTTTTTTGTGGGTCTTTGATCCGTTTCCTTCACAAGTTTTTCGACCGAATTATTGAAGCATTTTTGACGCGTTTTTTGTCGTGTTTTTTCAAGCGTTTTTCGACCCGTTTTTTTGAAAGGTTTTCGAAGCATTTTTGACGCGTTTTTTAACGTGTTTTCCGACAAGTTTTTTTTCATGCATTTCTCAATGCCTTTTTCACGTGTTTTTGAAACGTTTTCGATGCGTTTTCCATAGATTTTTTTAGTGAAGACCTCTATATTATTACAACTACAGACGATAGAGTCTGCCAGTATTTCAAACTCTACATTAAGAAGCAAATTCCTCTATCGTTGTTGTCGAAATCAAGCACTTCAACCTATCGACAATTGACTTTGGTCAGGAAAGTCAGCTATCAACAATATCTTCAGGCTTTATCGGGTCTTAGAAGAGACCAGTAGTTCCGGATCTACAATACCTATATGCCACTCTCCTCTCCGACTTTGAGGTCATCTTCGACTGCATATGAATAAGGGACAAGTTACGCAAAACCTTCCTATGTTTTATAGGGGCCATGAGAACCTGCCCAACTGCAGCTATGGAAGTGCTATTGAAGCTGTTTCCTTTACACCTTGCAGTATTGACGAATGTTCAAATAAAACGATTCTAAGAATGGCCAAAGAAGGAATAGGAAGAGGAAAGTGTATCACACTGAAACAGTATGACAATACAGTAAAACCATTATTGGCCTTTCCTAGAAACGATACCATCAAAGGATTTGAGTTCAAAAATTACTTTTTTTTCTAGGCTCAGCAACAAGAAAAGCTGGAGCAATGAATTCCCAATTCACAGACTGAGCAAGTGAGCAAGCATGCAAGAAAGTGGTACACAGATGGGTCAAGAACTGATGAGGGAACTGGAGCAGGAGTATTCGGGTCTAGAACCAAATATTCTGAACAAATGGGCAAAAGTACAAGCATCTTTTAAGGCTGAAATCTATGCCATAGATATTTGTGTCAAAATCAACCTCGACAGAAAGAAAACCAACTGTATAATGCCAGGGTACTATTATGACGCTTGACTCCTGCATCATTAATCCAAACTTGTGTGGGAATACCTTCAAAAGCTTGATGAACTGGGTAGAAGAAACAAGATAACCCTCTATTGAAGTGGCCCACTCTCAAGTAAGAACAGGAGCATCAGAAACTGTCACAAGTTCTGATCCATTCAGCGAAGTAGGGGATCACACCCTTAAAGAAAAATTAAGGAAAATAGAGAAAAAAGGGTAATAACCTAGCATGGTACTCAGGGCATGAGGCAGGCAAAGAAATTTCTGGGACAATACAACTGGAAAACGGGATTCCTTTTTAGACTCAAGGGTATTTGGGTATTTCTGAAGAAGATCTCTGCAAGTTCTGCGATGAGTCCAGTGAATCCCAGAATACGTGGTTGGATCATGTGGGGCACTGACCCACAAAAGACTGAAATACTTGGGAAATTACCAATTATCTGAGAGGGAAATTCTGTCACTGGGAACTATAAAGAGTGCCAAAGGATAGATTTTTTCCGACAAGGATAAACAGGAGTAAAAGAACCTCTAAAATGATTCCGAAAGGAATTATATTGCAAAGGGAACTCTTATGAGGTAATATACATCTCTGTGGCGAAGGGGTACAATAGACCAAAAGGTCGCAGCACAATAACCCATTTCTAACAATAATACACAGAGACATGTTAAGTTTCGGCATCGTTTCCAAAATCTTCTGCGGAAAGATGTGTCTCGCAGCTCCATCTAGGTCTTCAAGAACATTTTCTAATGAAAAGGTGATACACTTCTTTTGAGCATTCTTCCTGAAACAGCTGTACGGAACTGAGAAATCAGAGGTAAAATGTTTCAAATATTCTTCAACTGATTGTACGTGTGACATTACCGGGAGAACTCGACAAGTTTCCAGTGAAGATGGCTAAGATCAGTCCAGCAATTTATGTGAAAATTACAAAGGCTAAGCTGTCCTTAGAAAACGACTCCAACGAGAGATATTAAAAAAGAGAGGGCGATTCAACTGTAAGTTAGTTGAAGAGTTCGTTTACTCCATTTAACTGGAGTCCAAATCAACCGACAAATAACTCCTGCCCATCACGTAATCTTAGGCTTAAGAAGATTTCTAAGTAGTTAACTCATTACATGCTGAACTTTTATGAAACTTGTAGGAAACCGGTGTCACCTCAAATATAAAAAAAATAATAACCATTTATTTTTGGTACCGATGATTTTTTGAAAATCTGAAAGGTTATGGCGACCGCATCTTCCGGAGAATGTCAGCACTGAGCGAAAATAAGATGGCAGGATGTGGTTGAAAGCGTGCTTGACTCGGCATATGTTTGACAGTCTGATTTGGGTTTTCGCTTAAATTATGGCGATATTTAGAAACACTTCTAGACGATGAAATTTTATTTAAATATTTACACCCCGACTCCACAGGAGATAATTTCTCGCATAATGCTAATCATGAGATGAAATGCCTTGTGGAGTCACTCCATTTCATCTCATGATTGGATGTCTGCGATCTCTCTCTGCAATTATTTCTTGGCATGGATGTCTGACATGAATTTGACAGATACTTGTTTTTTTTTCTGGAAATATAATTTTTTGTCTCATTTGAGAGCCGATTTTGGTCTGTGGCGTAAGTATTTGTTTTAAAATGGTAAACAAAACAAACAGTTGAATAGTTTATTTGTCGAAAATACCAAAAATTCACCTTCAGTCTCTCGTGCCGTTGCGATATGAAATGAAATTTCATGGCATGAATTGCCCAGCGCTGATAAAACAAATTGCATGAGATGGATGCCAGACATTTAGTTTGAGAGAAATTATCTCCTGTGGAGTCGGGGTGTTAGGGAATTTATACTAAAATACTTAGAAAAATCGGATTAGCATTTTAAGGGGTAATTTATATTTTTCCTAAAATAAATTGAGAGGTTAAAGCCCTAAGATTCATGCGTAAGTGGGAAAGAGACGATGGGATGGCGAGATTATGGCAGACTGCTTACGGAGTTTTCAACACTCCAGGGGCAGAAGGGGAGAAAGTTTTGAATCGGCGAGCTGTTCGGACGTGTTGCTGCAGGAGCTGGGATTTTTTTTCAAATATAGACGGACAGTGGTGGCGTGAGAATTGCTGCTCCTTATATACTGTGCAGCCAAACCGTAAATAATATATATATAGTAGTCTTCAAAAGTAAAAGTCGGTTCTTTTAATCATACCGACTCATCATTTGGAAGCTCATTCCACGCGTCGTCTTTCCCGCCACTCCAACTAAATTCCCTGTGCAACCCACCCATCCGAACCAGCTACAGAGCTCCCTATCAAAGGTCAAGAAATTCGCTCGGTTAATTAATCGCCGAGTTTGAGTAGTGCTTTGCAAATCCGCGAAGTTCGCTTGCAGTACACTAGTACCACCACACAGCACCATTGGTTCAGGGTCCAGTAATATTATACTTCCTTTTTTCAAAACTCAGTAAAACCTATTAATGAATTAGAATTTATTTTAACTTAAAGTTTTATTTTAGACAGTTTCAAAAATCGTTGCAGGTAGGTGAGACTCCTTATTGTCCATTCGCTGAATAAGTCGATTTTCATGACCCTTAAAACCATAGCAACGTGAATGTTGGCGATTTCTGCGCTGATGTTGGGCGGGATGTCAAAAATATCCCAAGGGGCCAAATTGGCAGACGGTCTGGCCAGTACCACTCCACATCGCTGCTCATACGGATCTCCGAGAAGTATTTTTATTAAAAACAGCCATTAATGCTTTAAAAGTGGGAACTGTTGCTCCGGTCTGTTGGAACCAAGTATTTGAAAAGTCTACTTCATCAAGGCCAGACACATTTTTGTCCGTAAATAGCTTCCATCTTGCAATGCTCACACTCGCAGATTGTTTTAACATATTGACCTATGTTAGAATTGAGGGCCAAACAGTGCTCCATAAAAACGATTTCGGAAGTCGCTGTGGGTTCAGATCAAAGAACATCCCTTCGAAAAGTAGGCCTCGATGGCAAACGCACGTTTCTCATTGTTCCGACGTATGGTATGATGGCGACTGACCTGGAAGAAAACAAAACTGAAGAAGCCACATGTCGAATGAGACCACTCGCTTACCAAGACCCTTGAAGTCTTAATTGCGCGCATTTCTTCAAAGAAAGTTATTTTCCCGCACCTTTAATAAGAAGCTCTTAGGACCCAATCCCGCTAAATAAGAGAACTTATTGAAAATGGATGAACATCTCTTGGTTCATTGTTAGAGAACGATTTCTTAACTCTAACTTGGTCTAGCTAGAGAGTATGATGGAGAAGATTGAGGGGAAAACCTTTATAAAGGCTTTAAAAACACGACTTGAGGTGGTTCGGATTCGTCGAATTTATGGACACAATAACCTGACGAGTCTTTGAGTCGATCAGCGCTAGGGTTCGAGCTAAGCTGGAGCCGTTCTTTTTTTGAAGCCGTAATAGTCCACGCTAAAAAGTAACCAAAGCAAGATTTCAGTATTTTCCTAGGTCCTAAGTATCAACTGATGGACATTTTCGTAACCCCGGTGAAAGTCGCCACTTTTTTCGGGCAATAATGGGCAATAGTGGAGCAAGTTTCAGTTTTAGAAAAACAAACCATGCATTTTTTGTCATTCGCTCAAGACTTAAACACCTGTCCTAATAAATATCGACCTCCTCCCCAGTGGTAAGAAGATTTACAGGCTTCCTTGAACGTATCAACTTGACTAAAGTCGAAACCGCTTTCAGCTTAACGTACAACAAGTATAGAAGTGACACTCTTTCTACATCTCCATCTCCCTCCAATGCCGCAGCAAACGTCAACTAGATTTTATCGTTTCAATAACTTTCAACAGTAAATTGTCCTTCCCAGCCCGCTGCGCCGCCCAAATTTATATTGTCTCTCTCTCTCAGCAAAAGTCTCTAAAATCTAATTTATTCATTTACCTTCTCTTGTCATTTGGTTTCGAATTTCCGCATCCTCCCGCCCCAGCCGCCGGCAGCCATAGTCAAATTAAGAACAATTTTGTTCCAATTCCTGTAGAAACGTCTTCGCCCTTTAAACGGGAACAGGCAAAATCTTTAATTGAGTTTAAAATACTTGGGCGCGCCTTTTGTCTCCCAGCACAGCCCTACAAGAGAGCGAGTACGTACTCACGCAACACAAAGCAAAACTTCAAAAACACCCGTAGGTATGGTTTTGAATCCTTTACAGTCACCGTACACCACCCACATTGCGCAGCAAGTTCGAAAACTCCGCCGAAATTAATTGTACAATATCATTGAAGGACATAGGCATAGGGTACCCACCTATATACAATTTATATAGCGACGGAACGAAATCAAACGACTGTATGTACCCACGATGAGTCTCTGGGTATACGGTATACCGGATGTGAATAGAATTCCAGGACACTTTGACAAATTTTCCAAAATAATTCAGCGAGTTAATTAAAGCATTTCGAATGAGCGGGAGTGGTTGGGGGGCTGTTATATGGAATGCCAATCGTGCCCAGGCGTTGTTCAGCGCTGGTGTAATAAACATGGTCTTAATTAATTCTTCGGGACGTTGCCTTGTGCGCGTTGCCAGTGCTAAACATCTTGAACCGGCTGCTATATGTCCGTGTATTTGATTTGAATGTCCGTTTGGTTCGGTTCGGTACGCCTTGGAGTTGAAATCAATTTGCGATGTTGCTTTGGCAACTTGGTGCGTGTTCTTTAATAGTGAGACAGTGGGTAACTCTACTTGAACGCCCGCATCCGCACTCCAATTCTGATGGAGAGGGGCTACAACAATAATAACCGTAATAATAATTAGTCAAAAAGGAAATTGTTTTGTAATTTGTTGTTAAAGGAATTACAAAGAGGATCTAATTTGCTAAAAGGATTCCAACCGTGTAGTCTCCCGTTTAAAGTGGAGAGTCGGAGTGCCGATTGTTTGTGCCTGGAAGTGGTCTGGGGTGTACCCATTACCTATATCCCATGCCATTCGGAACGAGGTACAAGTTGCTATGGCGACTCATGCTCATTGAATTGGGGATATGGCTGTTAATGGGCTTAGGGCATCTGTCTAACCTATAGGTACATATTGCAGAGTATGTCGCAATAGGAAGGGAGGAAGGTTCATAGTAGTCATGTGGCTGAGATCATTACCAATATGGCCGAACTTAGGTGGTCGAACTTAAAGGGCCCTTAGCTCCACTTAAGGGCTTTATATGCCACTGGACTTACAAATGTAAGAGCTTTTGTGCACAGTACACTTTAAGACCAGGAATCATTATCCAACATCAAGTTGAACAAATTTTCGGTCAGGCATACACTCAAGCCTACACGTGGCACATAGATCAATGCGTTCCGGGCATAGTTTTTGGCTGTAAAGGACTTGAGGTAGAATCAATGTCCAGAACTAAAGGCGCTAGAGTCCTATCTCAACATAGATCCTCACTAGTCAGTGGCTTACGCGGATGACATTGGAAAGTATCCTACGACCCTTTCTGATATCCTGCAACTAGCTCTGGGTAAACTGGTCTCCTGAACCACAAGCTGCGGTCTAAGCGTCAATCCGGCGAAAACTGAACTAATTCTTTTCACCAGGAGGATTAAGAAACCTCTCGTCACTCCTCCTGATCTCAGAGGCACTTTACCCGAGTTTGTTTCAAGCGCCAACTATTTGGGACCAATACTAGACAGCAAGCTTTTATGGAGAGAAAACATTGCCGAACGTGCTAGAAAGTCCCTAGTGGCTCTATACTCCTGTAGAAGAACTGGCCGATTATTCCATACAGCATAGCAGTATGGTGAACGGGCTTGAAAAAAATCTCCAATCTGGAGGCCCTTATAAGAAGACTCAAGGCTGTATAAGCATCACGAGCGTATAGATATGAGTCCCTTAACCCCGGGTGGGGCATAGGGCGGCGACAAACTTCCTCCATCCTTCTCGATCTGCGGCCAGATATTTCAGCAGGGCTCCAAATAAGTTCTCGCCCCCTAATTATTATTATAACACTTTGTAAATGAAAACAACAACAGCAACATCAGCGTTCGCATTATCGTGAACGTAATGCTCGTTCACGGACGACGCGATTCGAACCCAGGTTTTACGCTGTGTTGCTGCTTCAGCCAAAACCCTTGATTTCCACGTTATTCTTGGTCTACCAACTCGCCGTGTATACCTTGAGGATTCCATTCGAAGGAGTGCTTCGCGATGTTTTCGTTTGGTCTTCTCAACGTGTGGGCAATCCAGCGCCACTTCCGCTGCCTAATTTCGACATTCAAAAGCTTTTGAACCGTTGTTCGCGACAATTCCTGGTTCGATATAATTTGCGGCCATCGGATCTTAAGAATGTACAGCGGTTTACATATGCCTGCAATCTTCTCGAGATGCAGGTAGAGACTTTCCAGGTTTCACAGGCATATAGCAGTACGGATTTGAAGTTGGAATTAAAGAGCCTTAACTTAGTGCGTTGGGAAATTTTACTGCAGTTCCATACTGAAGACAACATTCCAAAAGCGCTGCGGGATTTACTTATTCTGCTATTAACATCCAGATCCGTTCCACCCTCCGACGATACAATGGGCGCCTGTCTCAGAATAATCAATTGATGTTAAGACCAGCCATCTCTAATTTCACTTGCAGTGATTGGCACATATCGTGCATCCCGCTGTTGGTACTTACCAAGAAACAGATATCGTCAGCATAATCTAGGTGGCTTAGCCTCTCAAACGGTCTAAATTGGATACCATATCTCTCAGTTGTACCTACGTTGGCAGTCAGTACATCGTCTATCGCCATTAAAAACAGGGTTGACGACAGAATATCCCCTTGTCTTACCCCCTGTCGCACTTCGAAAGACTCGTAAAGCTGTCCATTATGCAGAACGAAGCATCAGTCTTCGGGGAAATCCCTCTTCTATCTAAATATTTCCAGACCCATTCGCGGTTGACTCAGTCAATGGCCTTCTCAAAATCTACGAACATAAAGCAGAGCGGTGACGTAAACTCTGTTGACTGTTCGAGTATTATACGCCGTTGAAACGAAAATGCGCCAGAAAACTGGGGGAAGAAGAAAACGACAGAAAACCCCAAAATGAGCAAAAGGTACACCCAACAGGAATTATTCGTGCAGAATGCCAAAAAAGATGGCTTTAACTTTGTGAGAGACTTTGTTTGCCTCGGCTTCGCTGGTCCGTCTTTAAAAGACATCTTATTAGAAATAAAAAGTAAAATAAGGCAACCAAAAAGCCACGTTGTAGAACGACCCTCACCCAATGAAACAAAAAAGCGACAGGAGACGGAGGGATGGCTCATTGGGCATTATTTCCGACCTTCGATGAAACGAAATAGCGACAGGAAACGACATAGAGCAACACGTTTGGTGAGGCAACAAAAAGCGACAGAAAATAGGAAGGGGTAGCTCTGGTAGGGACAGAATGTAATTCCGAACTCCGTTAAAACAAAAAACAAAAGCAGGAAACGTGAGTGCGACAGGGAACCGGAAGAATGCTTTTCCGTGAATTAATTTCGAAATCCGGTGTAACGAAATTTTTTCAAGCAGAATACCCAACATCGACGAATCGTAAGGATCGTCACAAAATACATCTAAAACCTTGTAAGGATTTTGTCCCGCCTCAACTTTCAGCCTATTTGGAAAATATTTCATTACATTTATCAAAAAAGCTCCTTCCAATCGCTTCTTCTTCGGACTCAGAAGGCAACTTCATAGTACGCACCTTACTAGAACAACTACAAAAGTAGGCTCTGTATGGGATCCTAGTAATCCCAGCCCATGTAGCAAGGACCTATAGCGCGGACTCTATTGAAAGCCGCCAAATCTATCCTCCGTCGTTTCGCTGCGGTCTGTAAAAAAGATGAGGCCGCTACTTCATACTGGCACTATTTGCCAACCAATCATTTGCACCGATTACCTACTAATAAAATCCCCGATTAAAAGCTCTTCCCCCTTACCCACGGATGGAACTTGAAATATTTTCAACTACGGCAAATCCCTGAATATTGATGCATCGACAATAGCTTTAATCGGCTGTGCTGCACCAGCAGCGCACCGACTCCAACCATCAAGTGCAACCGGAAATTAACTGCTTAAGTTATTCATTGCTCCTATCGGGACCGGGACCAACCTACCCCAACCGTCAGCAAACTTGAGCCAACGTTCGTCATTAAAATTTCATCAGCATTTCAAAACATCAAGGCGGTAAACTATGCGAGATGCAATTAAATGCAAACCACCTCAGTGCGTTTATCTGTATATCTACACAGACATCCTGTCGTCCTGTATAGTAGCGCATAATATTATGAAACTCCGCACTCCGCCTGAATGTGCTTACTTTGTTCTTGTTGTTGTTGTTGTTGGTGTTGTTGTTGATAATGCGAACGCTGACGCTGTTGTTGTTGTTTTCATTTACAAAGTGTTATAATAATAATTAGGGTGCGAGAACTTATTTGGAGCCCTGTTATCTATGGCAGCATCATTTACATTTTGCTATCGGTGGTGGATGGAAAGACGGAGGGTAACTCCGTGCAACAAGGTGCAAAACAGAAAATAGTTAATGGGCGTTGTAAATTAATTTGTGAATAGCATTAGAATAGCAAATGCTCTCACATCGGTATGAAGACTATAATAGTGTTTGGTTGCACAAATATGCTCATCGGTGAAGCCTTAGAGCTATGGCAATGTGTTGGAGACGCATTGAAAGATGTGGACGCGTCAATATTGTACAATCACAGGGCTTGGAAGCATGTCTGTACATATTGTAGCGTAGTCCTGGGATCAAGGACTTCTAGTTCTTCGTCAGCATATTATATTACCTCCCGAAGGAAAAGATTATACCACCTGTCCAATCCTAAACCTCCTTTACTGCCACAAGACTCCTGAAGCTTGGCAGAAGGGCAGTATCCATAGCAAGATGTACAAGCTGAAGCAACTATAAAAGAGAGTTCCCTTAGTTGTTCGGGTGAGGGTCGTTCTAAAACGTCTTACTTTACTTTTTATTTCTAATATTTTTTATTTTTTATTTTATTTTTATTTTATTAAATTAATCTACAATCTACAATACAATTAAATAAAGTAAATATCCAAAAGCATTGCGTTAAATTTATCTCTAGATACACATAAGTCAATATTACTGCAAGCTTCATTGAAAGATATAATTGCTCTAGATAAAGGTTCGTTACTCCCATATTTAGTTCTGTGCGCGTTTTGAAAAAGAAAATCTCTAGATCTTAGTAATCTAGCAGGTACATAGATAGGTATCATTGAAAGAAGGGGTGGACATTTGATATTATAACTTAATATATCTCTTACAAACATTACATCATGAATAGTTCGCCTGGATTTTAATGATTTAATTCCAAGTAATTGGCATCTGGCTGAATATTCTGGGCGGAAATTCCAACGCATTTTGAAAAATATTAGTCTCGTAAAACGTCTTTGTATTCTTTCGATGCGATCGGAGTGAGTTTTAAACGCGGGATTCCAAATGACATCGGCATACTCAAGAAGCGATCTTACCAAGGAGAAATATAAAGATAAGAGGGCGTATGGATCTTTAAAATCTTTACAGTTTCTGTTAATAAAACCGATGGCAGAATTCGCTTTCAAGACAATATAGTCAATATGATTTTTGAAACAAAATTTTGAATCGAGAATCATCGGCGTATAATAGACATTGGCAGTGCTTGATAGCCAAAGTTATATAATTGATAAAAATTGTGAAGAGCAATGGACCTAAGTGGCTGCCTTGGGGAACCCCAGATGTGCATTGAATCGATCTGGAGCAAACATTGCCTATGCGTACTTTTTGTGTTCTCCCAACAAGATAAGACGATAACCATGATAAAATCTTCGAGTGAAAACCAAAAAGTTCAAGCTTTTTCAATAATGTTGCATGATTTACTGAATCAAAGGCTTTACTGAAGTCGGTATAAACTGTATCGACTTGATATTTATTCTCAATAGCGTTGATAACATACGATGAGAAAAATGCCAAGTTAGTGGTAGTAGACCTACCGGAAACGAAACCGTGTTGAGCAACTGATAAGAACTCTTTAGTGAGGAACTCAAGTTTGTTTTTGATAATGCTTTCAAAAACCTTAGGAATTGCGGATAACTTGCAAATTCCCCTATAGTTTTCGACATTATTTTTAGGTCCAGACTTAAGGATAGGAACAAGGAATGAAGTCTTCCATTCTTGAAGGAAGATACCCTCAGAAAGTGAATGGTTAACAATATTAAGCAAAGGGAAGCAGAGAGAGTCACAACAGTAACTAAGAATTATAGTTGGGATGCCATCAGCCCCAGCAATAGGATTGCGTTTAAGCAACTTAAGCGCCAAAAGGACTTCATCATTGCATAACTGGAATGAGCCAATATCAACCTTACATGCTATATTGTCTATCGAGTTATTATTTAAACCTGATTTGGAGTAAACCGATTCAAAGAAGTTAGAGAACAATTCAAGATTTGAACCCAAATTAGAGGACTTACTATCCTTGAGAAACATTGCACCTGGAATTCCAACCGACTTCTTTTTAGAATTTATAAATGACCAGAATGATTTACTGTTATATTTGACGTTACTTTCAATATTCATGATGAAAACCTTGTAAAGAAATTTACTTAGAGTGGAGAATTCTTTGCGTAGTTTACTAAAAACGGAATAATCATATGAGCTATTTGATTTCTTAAATTTATTAAAAGCTTTTCGCTTTACATTTTTTAAATTTGAAAGCTGTCTATTGTAGGGGCCGTTTATAGCGATACGTAAAATGCAACCGAAAAAAATTTCTTTTGCTTTTTTAGACCACTTAAAGTTAATTCTTGAACTAAATCTTGGTCTTTAAATGTTGCTTATGAATTATAAAGTTAGTTTATCAAAAAAAAAAAAATAAGCAAATTAACTTTATATTTTCGAAAAAATAACATTTATTAATTTTTCTGTACGTACAATTTTTTTCGTTCAGAAAAATAAATGAATTCTTTTTCTAGAAAAATTGAAGATAATTTACTTACTTTTTTTTTTGATAGACTAACCTTAAAATTCCTAAGCAACATTTTAAGACCAAGATTAAGTTCAACCATTAAGTTTAAGTGGTTAAAAAAAGCAAAAGAAAATTTTTACGATTTGGTTTTTCGTGTCGCTATAACTGCACGCTTAGATAATTTATTTTTGGAAAAACAAGGTACAAATTTAGCAAAACCATCTTCTAAAATTTCAATGAAGCGTTTATACATGCCATCTAGGTTAAGATTCAAAAATTCATAATTCCAGTCAATACTACTGAACACAATATTAAGTTCGAAAAAATTAGCTTTCGAGAAGTTATAATAAGATGTCTTTTCAAGACGGACCAGGGAAGACGAGGCAAACAAAGTCTATAACAAAGTTAAAGCCATCTTCTGTGGCATTCTGTACGATTAATCACTTTTGCGCATTTTGGGGTTTTCTGTCGTTTTCTCCTTTCCCACAGTTTTCTGTCGCATTTTCGTTTCAACAGAGATGGTAATAACTGTCTAACTACGTTCGAAACTATAGTCCAATATATTCATACTATAGTCATACATTCCGTCCGAACTGTCTCGGCTCGGTTTCCTGTCGCATATTCGTTTCAACGGAGATGGAAATCTTTGACAAACATCCGATAGTAAAACTGTCATGAATGAGCTTCTCAATTAGCCGTTTGGACTCGGCGTAAAATTGTAGATCCCTTCCATTCGCCCCAAAAATTGAAAAACCCACACAAGCGAATGGTTGCGAGAAGCTAGGCCTTGGGTCCCATAGACCTGTCGCCCCAAAATATTTATTTATTTATTTTACTACTGCCCCACCCCGCCAGCTACCCCTTTCTGTTTCCTGTCGCTATTTAGTTTAACTGAAGTGCGGAACTACTGTACAACGGGCCAACCCTCCGTCTCATGTCGCTTTTTCGTTTCATCCGAGTTCGAAGCTGTCCAGTTATGCATTCTCTCTCGTTGCCTATAGCTATTTCGTTCATTCAGCACGCGGAACTATTGCTCAAGGAGCCATAAGAGTCTTCACTTTAAAAGCCTGCATTCACAAGTTATGGCTTCTTCTTCTCTCTTCAGCAATTAACGACGGTTGACACCTTCAAACGCGCCGTTTAAGCATTTATTTCAAAGTATCCCCTTCTTGTATGGTCCTATCTGTACACAAGAGGTATACCTATATTGCAGAGGCTTGCCTTTCTTAAAATGGTCACAAGATTTACTATACAGCGACCAACAAATCATACCTTCGACCTTGTTTTCGTGTCTTGCCAACTTATCCCCACCTATAAGCAGTAAACAGATTAAGCGAGTATAAAATCCCGTGTGCCAATTTATATACTTCTCACCTGTTAACAGCAAAACAAAATAACAACCTGTCAATCCGGGTGAAAAACACCCCAGAATTTGAGACCCTTTTGAATTTTTAAGAAACCCAACAAGCTTGAGTTCCGTTTTCAGCGCCATTCGTCCTTGACGTACTCGTATATACCCGCTGACAGCACAACACCATCCGAATACCTACAGCTCCACCACCAACAGCTATATAGCGCGCCAGCTGTATTTGGAACTCTGAAGAGTCTCTTTGAAAATTTTAAGCACGATTCCCATAAATTCTTCATTAATTTGATGTGGAAAGTCGAGTAATCTATTTTAACACCCCTCATCGGAGCGTCGAACGGAATACATAAGGAAAAACTGGGATCACCTTGTTGTGTGCGCTACCGCTACGAGTACGAACGAGTGTATTTCCCAGCGGAGAGCGAGAGGTACTCTCAACTTGCACCGGTATGCGCGGCATGGGATGTGTTCAAAGATGTGCACCATCATCGATGGCTTTGTGTCTCATCATAAACTGGAAAAATATTATGACATTGCCAAGTGTCAATTTGGATTAAATATTTAAGTTTCCTTTTTTGTTTTTTGTTGCTGCTGTTTGTCGCCTGCGCCTTCTATCTGTATACGGACTACCGTCTCAAGGGTGGATTAAAACGGATAGGGATGCCCTTATACCTATAGAATGATAGTGAATTTTTGATTGGCTGTCAATTCGCATCATAAAAATAAATTCCGTACAAGTTGGCAGTATTTCGATCACGAAATTCGGCGCGACAGTTAACGAAGACGAAGGTATATTCGGCATCGGTCATATTGGTCACATGGGAATTTAGCCGGCTGGAAGCTCAATTTTAATATTCCCAACGTACCTAAATGTATCGTTTTGCTTTGGTCAGTGGGTTTGAATGGCGGCAAATGAAATTTATTCGATTTGTGCTGGTGATTGAATTTTATGGGTCCATCGATGACACAATTGGATTATTAGATGGGGTGTCTGTGTATGGATTGACGATTAGGGATTACGTGGATGGTCACAGGCAGTTGGTGGTAGTATAATTTTTTGGAGTGATTTTTTGAGAAATACTGTCAGGTTGCTTTTGCCTTCAGAAATTAACTTTTTCCCACAAATATTGTTGACTTATCGATCCTTTTTGGAGCATATTGAAACCCCTTGTGATTTTAGAACGTTATTCGTGGTTTTTAAGCTTTTTCGGGTCTCTTTTTAGGGCATTTTCTGATACCGTAAACCTTTTCTAGATGGCACGACGGGAATGATCGAACGGGCTGAAAAGAAGTAGATTCGATTGTAGAGTCGATTCCGGAGGAGGGATGAAAGTGGAATTTGTTTTTTTGGAGCGTTTTGTAACGCAGCAGTATTTTTCGGCAGCGTCTTTTTTGGATCATTTTTCAAGGCCTTTTGAGATATTTTTTTTCTTGTGTTATTTTGGGTTGTTTTTTGGTCATTTCTATTACTGCTATTTTTGGTGCTTTTTGAAGCGATTTTCGTGCCGTTTTTTAGGTTACTTTTCGCTGGAAATTTTTTGGTTGGAATGTTTTTCTAAAAGCTCTTCGGAGCCTTTTTCGTTGTGTTATCCGAAACGCTTTTCTTTGCGATTTTGGGTTTTTTTCCAGGTCGTTTTTATACGATTTTTGGGACCATTTTTTGTGACTTTCTTGGTGTTCTTTCAATCGTTTTAAGTGGACCACTGCGGAGCTTTTTGGACGTTTCTTGATATTATGTTATGCGGATCTTTTTTCTCGCGTTTTTCCGGTTATATATTGGCCATTTTAAGCAAA
The DNA here is from genome assembly GCA_936431705.1 of Cheilosia pagana. Classification (NCBI taxonomy): domain Eukaryota; kingdom Metazoa; phylum Arthropoda; class Insecta; order Diptera; family Syrphidae; genus Cheilosia; species Cheilosia pagana. The sequence continues at coordinate 11,848,741 of OW386166.1, read as the reverse complement.
CCTTACTTGTTGCGTTTTTAAATTGATTTTTTGGACTTTTCTGGAACTTTGTTTGTGGCTCTTTTAAAGATGTTACACTTGCCAATCGCTGTTTCTTTATACTAAGACGGCAATTGACTAGTAACGCCTTGTCAAGAAACACTAAGTCGATTCCATATAAGACGCTTATCATCCCAGTCCTGCTCTATGTACAACGACACCGACTTTGTCAGGAAAATATGCATCAGTCGTCTAAGATGGCTAGGACATGTAGAGCGAATGGACACCAACGCTCCGGCCCGAAGAGTCTTCGATTCCAACACGGAGGGACAACGCAGTAGAGAAAGACCTCGCACAAGTGGAAGGGGACCTTGTTAAACTTTATAGAGATTTTTAAATGCGTAGAAATATTTCTACAAAAAAAAAAAACCGGGAACAAATTGCAGCCGCCGGCCGCTGCGCCGATGGGTTATACCTAAGTCGAAGAATGTGGATGGGCAGAAATGTCAAACGTAGGTTCGCCGGTTTGATGGGCGAAAAGTGTAACCGGTAGCCGGTTGGATGCTACAACCTTTCAAACTTTACCTCATTCTAGGTGTACATAGATCGAAAAACTCCCGTGGCAAAGTTTTTTTTTCGCGACAATGTTCCCCCTATCGGTTCTACAATATTTTCCCCTTCTACCAACGAACGAGAGATAATGAAAAGCAGGCAATTCACTTGAAGTCGACATTGCTTGGGGGTCGTGGGACTTGGAAAGCGGAGCTGTGAGCACAGAGGATGCTGGTTAATTTCTGTTACGATTTTTCCTGTTTTTAATTTCCTACACTAATCGGGTGGGCTTTCGCGCAGATTTGGGGGTTAGGGATGCGCAAATAGTGTGCCATTTCTTACAACTCGTTATATAATTGTACGATGGGGCTCTAGCCCTTGGTAACTGATGTTGCTAACGTCGGGATTGACTTTCTCCTTCCTGTATCTTTTGTCTCGCTATTGGATCGGTCTCGAGCTTAATGTTCTAATTGGTGTCGATATTTGTAACTATATGTCTTTTATTCTTCAGGCATTTTATATATTTGTGCCTGGTACTGTTTGTGTTGGCTCTTGTTTTACTCGTCATCACTTAAGGTGTCTTTTCTCCTTCTTTGGGACCGTCCGTCCCTGCCCGTCCGAATGGGTTGTTGGGGTACCTGCTTTTGCTACCCTCCTGAGGAGCATGGTAAGCACGATCGTTGGATTTTAAATCATACCCAGCAAGATCGGCTAAGCCACTTCCTCAAGATGGGAGCGGGAGGAATCGAGGGCGAAAAATCGGAAATAGGTAGGAAGGTGGAAAGGTGGGAGACAAACACTTCCTTTTCTTTTTGTGCGTTACCTGAACGCAACAACCTCAACCTCGCGCTAACTGGAGAGGCGTATTGGTTGAGGCGCAGGTCCACCCCGGACTGTAGCCCCCCACCTAAAGAAAAGTAATTTGTTGTTGCGATCTTGAGCATTTTTCAGGGGTTTTTTTGGGGCATAGTCCGAATTTTTTTGGTGGTGTATTTTCTGGTGCTCTTTGGAGAATTTTTTGCTGTGCGTGTTTTCGTTTTCTGGAGCTCTTAAAGACTATTTTTTGTAGCTCTTTATAAGAAGTAGTTATTATGGCCTCCATTGTTGCACTACAGAGACGTTATTCGGAACATTTTTCGGAGCGTCTGTGGACTTCTTCCGGGCTAATGTTTGCAAAGTGAGTTTTTTTTTTAAGAGTCATTTGCAAGGCTTTTGGGAAGTTATTCAAGGCGTTCTTCGCCTTGGCTTTGGCGTTTTGTGTGTACAGTTCTTCGGAGCGTATATTTGGGCAGTTTTATTTAGTCGCTTTTTACTCATTTTTCTCTTGTTTCTTCTCCTGTTTTTTGGGGGAGTACAACGAAGTTTTTTGCCTATTGGCCGAATATCAGATTTAAGCACAGTTCCTTTGAAAATTGCTCGTTGTACGTCATACAATTGTTAAGCAGACATTCAGCGACCTATTCAACTACCAATATTAGTTCATACTTAGGAACTCTCATAAGCCTAATAAGGAGTGACTCCCGGATTATATATTAAGTCGTTCAAGCTCTCATATATATGACTTCAGGATCCGACAAGTAACAGACTGCTAAAGTTATCTGCTTCTACACCCTATCGTCCCGCAATTTACATAGGTCCATGTTACAAATCAATCTAACCCACATTTCGTGTCATTTCGCCAGATGACAACCTCGATATACCATCACCCGCTTTCGTCACTCCCAACTTACGTCACACTATCCATTCAAATTAAATCTTCAACTGCAAACATCGAAAGTCGGCTACCCAAACAAGTCGGTTTACATATTTGTCCCCGTTGCAGTAGTTCGTCCAGAAGCTACCAAATAAAATTTTAATTATCTTTATGGCTACCAAAAAAAAAATCCCCCCCCATTCAAGTGGAAAACAAATCCAACTCATTCACCAAGGATCAACAATCCGTTGATAGCATAACCCAGTAAGCAAGCATGTAACTATCAGCTATAGGTCACCGAAAAACAATCTCAATATCAATCATTTACAACGTACAAGTGGGCTGCGACACCATTCGCATCAACACGACATGTGTGTGTGTGTGTGCCAATAAAGTTACGAGATACCATTGCTGCCCCCCACAAACAGGCTGTTGACAAACAACGCTCTTCCCTGCCCCCAGGATCCGGTTGAAATCCGCTGACAATATTCAATATAAAATGCATTTCACTCGAGTTGAGTTCGGTTTTATGATTGAAAATCATAACGATTGCGTTTATTTTCGGAACTCATCGTACGATCTGGGTCACAAGGACATCACCAACGGTTGACATTATGTTACAAGTGTCTGTGTGTGTGCTTGTCAAGCGAGGTTGTTAAGTTGAACATAATTGCCAATTTCGACCTGAGTTTGATAAATCCAGTCAAATGGTTTGTGTCGCCACATTAAGGTTGAAGGATGTACGAGGAACATCCAGTGTGCACAGCTTTTGCGTGACCGACATGACACTCATGATTACTTGGATGTATATTTTAAAGTGGAACTCTGCAGGAAAAAAAATACAATAAGGTTGATATCCTCTAAGTATAGAATGAGCTGTTTGGTAAGGCCCCAGTTATAGCGATATGTAAAACGAAACCTTAAAAAATTTCTTTTGCTTTTTTTGACCACTTAAAATTACTGCTTGAACCCAATCTTGCTCTTAACATTTTTTTATTTCATCTCATCTCATCTCAACATATAATAAAACTCTAGAATAAGAAATGCTGGACCACTCATCACGCGGAAACTACTGGACGGATTTTGATGAAACTTGACATAGTGATTGCTTATGTTCCGGATCGGGACTTAGGATACCTTATATCCCGGAATATTACGTGGTTCTTACAAAATAGGAAACAGTAGGAACAGTTCTAATTATACATACCTAGCTCAGTAATAGCATATCGGATTGGAAAATAAAAAATAGGTGAAACTAGTAAATTTTCCCCTGATTCATTAAATATATAAAACATCCTCCTGCGTTGTCCTGAACCTGAGCAATGTTCAAAGCCATTATTCAGAACATCGACCACAACATTTGTAGTGGGTAAGAGAAAAATAACAGAACTTTGCGTAAATCTTTTTTGTGTAGAATTTTTAGTAGGACTTAAAAGTTAAAATTATTTTCCTATTGTCTTTGTTTTTGCTTTTAATTGCTTTCAAGTAAAGAATTATAGTTAGTTTGTCAAAAAAAAAGTAAATTATGATGAAATTTTCTAGAAAAATAATAAACAAATTTGCCCGTACGAAAAACTTTTTCTAATCAACCTCTCAGTTAATTGCACACAAAAAAAAAAAACAAATCATTTCACTGAAAAGTTTAATTTCTTTACGTTTCCAACTTTATCGGTTGCATTTTACGTATCGCTATAACTGGGGCCTTAGCTAAGATGTTCGACAAAAATTGTCCACCTAAAATATTGTGAAAAACTATTTGCGAACTAAGTATTGGTCATCAGAAAGCACAGTTTCCAGTTCAGTAGTCACCTCTAAATGTCTTTGTATCGGATGCATTAATAGCGAAATTAATGCAATTGGTAATTTCAGTAAGAACGTCTCCAAAACCTTATTACAGTATAAAAATAATGCACAGGGAGAACTTTCAAGTAACATAACAAAGGGTAAGTAGTATGCCAACCATGTTATCGGCATAATTTTTGTAGGATATATTTCTGTGCATAGTATTTTTTATAAGCACCTCCCTTAGCAGGTTATTCCATATTTTAATTTTGAATGAACAAAACCACAGTAAATAATTTTTGACAATGTAGTTAAACAAATACCGAGCAAATAGGAAATAAAGTGCACGACTGGATCGCACGAAACTTTCTCGTTCATATCATCAGTTTTGTTGGTTTATTTTTCTTTTATTATTGTTTATAGAGTATAATACAAGATTTTTCAAATTGGTGATGCTCGTAGGTGGCCATGACTCGAAGTAGGGTTTGTGATGTAAGAATTCAGAGGTTTGTTTTTGAATTTATCGATGGACGTGTTTGGGGGTTGTAATGCTTGCGGTTTTCTGATAGTGTAAACTCTAATTGGTTGGAATTATTTTAAGGTTCATGAATAATATGGTTGAAAAAAGAAGAAGTGGGAAATATTTGCTAAAAAGAGTTTCTAGTAGTTGTGATTACATTTTAACTGGTAGTCCGGTAATGTTTAAAAGACGGCATTATTTGCATTTTTCTAAGAAAAACTAAGTACGGGGTTTTATTACCAATACTTATGTCATCGTAAATAAGCATTTTAGTCAAAATTTTTAAAGCTGATTTTGGAAAATAATGCGTACAAAATAGTAACAAATATTGCAATGTTGAGTTCGAAAAATAATCTTGCTCAACTATTTAGCTAAAAACTGAGTATAGGGTATTGGTCAGGATGTTAGTATTACTTGGTTTTTAAAGTCTTATCCAAATCGAAAATTGCGTTTTCGAGATTTCAACCGTTTTCAAAATCAGCGTTTCTGGTGATTGGCAATATTGTTGAAAACGTCAATTTTACTGCAAGTATGCATTTTGGTCAAAATCGTTTTACCCATTTTCATGTAGGTAAAACAAAAGAAAACCAAATTCTCAAAATATGCCTTTTTTCAAAAATCTATTAAATACAATTTAGAGTAAAACTGAGTTTGTTATCATGTTAGGAATAACCATATTACATACAAAATTAATTTTTGTTGCAATCTTATTGACCGTTTTCGAGATAAGGCCACTTTTCAAAAGTACCGTTATTCGACTTTTTAGCCAAAAACTGGGTATGCAGCCATGTTAACCCCATATATGGTAGTGCAAGTATACGTTTTGGTTAAAATCGTTAAAGCCGTTTTCAAGTAAACCATAATTAAATAAAGTCTTAAAAAACAAAATTTTTCCAAAATAATCCGTTGAACGATAATTTAGGGAAAAACTGAGTTCGCCATCATGTTTGGCATGACCGTATTACCTTAAATATGAATTTTTGTCGAAATAGTTCTTACCGTTTTTGAGATATGACCAATTTTCAAAATTACCGTTATTCGATTTTTCTGCGAAAAACTGGGTATGCAGCCGTCTAAGTTACACCTTCTTAAGCCCAAATATGAATTTTGGTTGAAATCGTTAGAGCCGTTTTCGAAAAAATAAAACTTGTTTAAAACCGTTATATGGGAAGTACCGTTAATACTAGGGTTAACGTGCAAAAAAAAAAGTGGCCCCGAACTGTAAGCCCACAAACTCCAAATCCGATGTTTGAAAGAAATCCGTCCAGCCGTTTGTGCTGTGGAGCTCAGGAAAGGACTGAAAGACGGACAGACGGACAGAATTGCGATACCCACTTTTTCGAGTTCCTCTATCATCGTAATGTCGGATTTGATTCAAATCTCGAGTTCGATTTTTTGTACGAATACAATACCTTTCTCTTACTACGTAGGTATACGAGAAAGTTAAGAGGGAGAAGAAGAACCAGGCCGACAGTTGCAGCATGCAAGTTAGAATCTTTAAAAAAATATATTCACATCAAAATTTTACTCAAAAACAACATCATTCGCTTTTTAATAAGTTTCTCAAAAAGCTTTGAAAATAAAGGAAGTAAAGAAATTGGTCGATATGCAGAAGGGGAAAAACCTCAGTACACTTTAACGCTTTTGGAAATATAAATACGCCATAACTAAAACTAAAATTTAATAAATTACTCAAGACTTTTACAACATACCAATCTATTACTATTTTTACTTTTTCAATATATTAAAGGCTTTAAAGTAAAATGTAAAAGATATAACAATATATATTCAATAAATGAAATGAAATTTCGGCTGTATACCTCGCGTCTTCTAAGCCATGAAAAGAAGCCACCGAAATGAGTTTTAAATTTTCACTTGAGTGGCTGTTTTCAAAAGCACATCAGAACATTGCAAAACATATGCGATACCCGTCCCATCAGTCACTAGCTCACTCTCCAATCAGCCTTTATACTGACAAACGCACCAAACCGCAATCTCTTTAAGGTCGTATGCGTATCCGATTGCTTAAGGTTTATATATCCATCAACCGCATATAGCACAACAATAAAATGTTGGGCTCATCCTTAACCACCTATTTCCTGGATAAATTTCCGCCACAGCCGAGGAGGAAATTCAATAACAAAACCAAAGGCAAACATCCGCCTTTACTGGCTATTATCGTCTAACCAAATGTTGCCAAAGACATTTCGCTCTCAGTCCCCAGTCCTCCAGCTGACGACAGATGTTCGTCGATACGAAATCATCCCTCCAATGGTGAACTCGAACCATATCGTTAAACATCCTGCTCGTCATATCATCATCCCAGCTGAGCCATTAAACAAAGTCAAGTGTACCGGTCCGCAAAAAGTTTTTCGGCGCTCCAAGAACTTGAGCATCCACCCAAATGGGCACTTAAACAACTCTCTGTACACACATGGCTACGCGGCATCCTTTGTGAACTTTATTTGCATCGCCCATCAGGGTATCTTTGGGTGAAATATTTTTATCCTCAACGCCTTTAACACCGAACACCTAATTCGGAAAGTTTTGCCGTTGATTAGAATCGGCTATAGTTTATTTTTGGAATTTTTCCCTCGAACAAAACTCTCGTGTTGACCCAAATGCGTCCGAGGAGTCGCATGTAGTACATGGTACTGCAATGTTTTGTGGCATCGGTCCCATTCTCGGAGGAGCTCAACGTGTCTCAGCCAGAGAGTATTGTGTTAATGCAGCATGTACCTCTGTACCACTACCAGGTCGCACAGTGGCTCATTGGGAACTCTGTTCCGGTTCGTGACTTTTGAATTTTCCAAGCGATTTTCGTGAAAAGGAAAAAAATCCTGGCTACCCCAAAATCACGTAGGAAATAACGTCTGAACTGGATTAAGCCAAGTAAATTATGCAAGGATGGATGGAATAAGCAGCCAGAAAGAGAGAGGGATTCATTTTTCTCGGGCTCCATAGAAACCAATTTAGAAACGCGAAACGCCACGCCGTGCTTATGATTTCGTGAAATGTTTTTGCATCCAACTGAGCGATAATAAATCAGAGCGCCACTATAGGTAGGTATAGTGTGGATGTATGGTGGGAGCTGGCTTGTGGCACGTGGTCTGTGCATGAATGTGGCGTAAATTAGGTAAGTGGATGCAGAATAAGTGCAGTGATTTACTGTGTAGGTGGATCTGGTAAATTAGGTCATAAGAGGAATTTTTAACAAACAGCTTGAAACGGTGGTGTTGAAAATTGAAACGACGTTGGTGAAATACTAGCTTAAGGTATGGGCGGTCATTAACTCGTGCTTGTAAAAGGTGAACGTGGTTATGGTGTGGGTCTTTATGGGTGGTTAACTGCTTGTGCATAAATGGAGAGCCGATTTTTTAATGCAGATGTACGATAGCTAGGGAACTAGGGGTTTAAAGAGCATTTTGGTCGGACTGACATTAATATGGGACCCTATGCCAATCGTCTTTCACAAATATTTACTTAAGGTAGTTTTACTTTCTGGGGCAAAAGATATCGATTATTAAACAACTCGTTGATTTATGTGGCTTTAACTTGTATATCTTTGGGATCTTCTGTATTTAACTGCTAAAAGTAGTTAATCTCTCATTTTCAAAATCACTGGTAGCAAATCTAAATATCATCCAAGAAATTCGTGAGCTACAGCCCGAAACCATCAACAAAGCCTTGAAAAATTTCGGGTCGCTCACAAGAACTCGGCCTTTCGCAGATCACAACTTGGCGAATTTTGCATTGTGACTTGATTTCTTAGGAAGTTTGTTGTGAGCTTGGGTAGGACACGGAGGCAACTTCGATGCAGGTGAGAAGGGCGCGGCACGCTTGCGGTTGCTCGGCTCAGCTCGTCGGACGGGGTAGATCTTGCCCCCTCACCATACACCACATGCTCAACACACATTTAGTTTCGTGCAAAAAAAATATAAAAAGCAACAGAAAAGGAAGAAAGCTACGTTAAATTGACTGCGGACGGACAGAATGAACTAGAAAGTGAAAGAAAGAAAAATAGGAGAGAAAATCAAGTACTTCTGCCAATGCTAATGAGAGAGAGGGAAAGTTACCGCGAAGCTTACTCTAACTAGCCTAAACTAAATCTAATCTAACCTAAAATCCAAAATAAACCCTACTCTGGGCCTATTAAAACTTAAAACTAACCTACAACATTCCCTATCCGCACTTCCTCAAGAACCCGAGACATGCCTGGTGATGTTGGCAAAGGTTGGCCTGCCCTCCCTTTGTGTCATAAACACAACCGAATGCTATCACTCTGGCCGATATTCTGAGTAAAGTTCACGTCCTGTCTCAGTATACCCATTGAAGGACGGCCTGTCCATGGTCCACACACCGAACGCGAAGGTTGTTTAAGCGAACATATCAATTAACGATTAACCACAAGAAATTATATAGAATCCAACATTTTTTTATTTAACGAAATGAAAAGGAAACTAAGCTATTGATTCTGCCCTTAATATCATAAAAAAAACTACTTATCCTACTTTAAAATTCAAATATCTTATTACAATTACTTACGGTTACTAAATGATCCCCCCTTGTCCTGGCGCCAGCACGAGGAAGGACGAAGAGGTGGTTGGCAATATACCTTAACGTGATCAAAACTAAATACTAAAAGCAGATTTAAAAAAAAACTAAAACTACTTAAACTAATATTCCTAATCTTACGTTTCTTCACAATTATAATTATTCATATTCAAAGCTAAACTTAAAACTACGATAAATTCACTTTTTTAACGATTAAAACGGATTGCCGATATCCTTCAAGTGATGCAAAGTTTGCTTCACCAGCAAAGTGGCTGAAGCGGGTGGAGTCGGAGCACCAGTTGGAGAATATCTTCCCTTTGTCCAGGGATCGTTGGATCGATTTTTTGTCCACTTTTGTTTGGGATGACGTGGCTTGGACTTATATGCTGTATGGCTGTTGGAGTCGGGTGCCCGTTTGCACTGTATTGCGGTTGCGGTATGCTTCGGTGCACCGCTATTGACTCCAACTGTTTGGACCACCAGTAACAATATTAAACCCACACGAATCCCTAGACAATGTCCTCTTTGTATTTGCCACTCTTTGGGACGGGAATCCCGAACCGCACCGAACTGTATAGTTGTTTTCGTCAAGTCGGGTGCATTCAGTCATCTTAGACTACTACATCAAATAAAAACGTATTCTTAACTTATTCTTACCCTAAAACACCTAACATAATTACTAGACCTACAGAAATTAATAAATTAACTAAATAAATGAGACACGCAATTAACACATCACAAGAAACAACAAAATGCATCAACACATATGTTGCACTGAGTGACGTCATTAAATGATCAACAGGAATATGGAACATGACTAGAAACAACTCAACGACCATTCGACAAAACTGCACCACGAGGAAAACGAAGAAAAGGAAGAGGCGAGACACAAGAAGTTGTCAAAACAAATGAATTTTGCGACGGTCGGCCATCATTCTTTCTTTTTTTTCTTGTGTCTTAATAATAATTGTCTTTTAGTTATATGTTTCGGTGTTTTTTTTTTCTAATTGTAATTGTCGATGCCGCGTTCCCATTCTTTATTTGTAATTTTCTGCCATTTTGACTTGTGTTGTGTGTTTTCCCTATGCGATCACTAAAAAAAAATTGTGGCAAAGTTTTTTTGTTATTTGTGGTGTGTTTCGTGTTTCAACCCCGTTGACGTAGTTCGCCAAACGCCGGGGCTGAGTCTTGCCATGGGGGGGCAGTGCCGATGGTCTGCCGTAACAAGTTATGACTTATGACTCGCTAGAGCTCCTATCAGCTTCGACAGCGATGACCTGTTAACCTTTAGAAGTTTGATGGACCGGCCTCTGACATAATTTGGCCAAAGCGTGAACGACCACGACATACTTTTTAGTGGCTCGGGATGTTCAGTTAAATGTGTTGGCTTAAAATTTCCATTGGCATAGCAAGTACTCTCTTTAGGTCCTTTTTTATCTTGACAGTATTTAACCTATATTATCAGAAGATCGAATCTTAGATGGTCGTATTTCGTATAATCCCTTCTCTATTTGTAAAAACGTTCTTTTTGAATTAGTAGAAATTCGTGGCAGCTTTTTTGGTTTCTTCAAGAATTAAAATTCATAAATGAATAAATAAAATAAAAAAAGGCACGGCACATGTCACTAGTTGCTTATAACAAAACAACACAAGATAAAATAGATAGTAAATTTATGGAAAGGTTACTCTTTGGTAGATTATGCAAAAAGTTACTGAAATTGATATTTAAGTACACTAAATAAAGAGACTGACCACAAGACGGATTTTCGATGATTAATATAATGTAACTCAACGAAAAAATAATCACGCTTTTGGATAATTTTTGTTTTTCACATCACTTTAGACATAAGTGCTAAATGAACGATAAATATTGCCCTGAAAGTTTACAAACAGTAATAAAAAATGTTGTAAAAAGTATTGCACGAATTACCTACACAATTTAACTCTCACTCTTTCTCTCACCCATTACATCCCAAAAGCAGAGCAACAACGGAAAATTACCGGCTTAACATTAATTTCGCATTTGATCCACTAAGAACTGATTTTTATATTTTTATGCTCTGAAATGGAGCAGAAAAATTAATTGAAGCGCAAAATACTCGAGGAAGTTTTAATTTTTTAGTTAGAATTTTTCTTTATTTTTTATCCCCCGTATTAATAAAAAAAACCCTATCCGCTGTTTAATACGTTTTTTAGCTGACACGGAATTGTACTAAACATTCTAGTGGATACATCTGTCATATTTCGTCTTTAATGCAGCTGTCGTATCTTGCTTAGAGGTCAGAGAGCTATATTGTTTAAATCCCACCATTTAGCGAAGTTGAAATATTATCTTTGTATGCGCACAGTGTTGTTGTTGTAATCAATTTCAAGTTTTTTGAAATTATTATTCTTTTGGACATATCCAAGAGTGTATGGCTTCAATTTGGTAAAAAATAAATTGAATTGATATTCATTAAGTAGGGTAAATATGTACCGAAAGAAATTATTGTGTCGGCATGTGCGTTCTTAACAATTAAAAAATGATGAGCTCCGTTAATAGGTACAATTTTTATCCTGTTGATTCAGGAAAGTAAGCTCAATCCATGTTCGCACCGTTTTCTAGGTTAGGTTAGGTTTGTGGGTTGGCTGGAGATACTACGTGCCACATTCGGGTCAATACTGACCCATTGTGATGCCCGTTGGGGAAAGAGTTTGTCCCTTACCCATTATGACTCTGTCTAAGTGTTCTAAGTGTTGTAATTAAATACTTACTGTGCTGTTACATACAAAACATCCTGTGGATTTGATGAATTTGATGATGGAAATTTAGTCACGGTCACTGTGCCTAGTGTGCTGTAGACTTGGGCAGTGGCATAAGAAGTGGGTAGTGTCCTCCAGAGCTTCCTCATCACCGCAGCCTCTACAAAGTTCTTTTTCCGTCAGTCGCATTTTCTTCATATGGTACCGTAAAGTATTCTGCCCCGTTATGAGAGTGGAAAGGGATTTCCTGTCCTTCCGTATAAGCTTCTAGGTTCTGGCTTCATTTAAGGTCGGAAAGAGCTTGAGTGTACAATTCGGGATATTCACAGAGGGATCAGCTGGTTCTGAAACAGCTGTCGAACCTTGTCTTGCTAATTCGTCCGCTTTCTCGTTGCCTGAAATGCCTTCATGTCCCGGGACCCAGCAGAGCGATACCTTGTGCTGAGTGCCAAGAAGCTTGACTTCTTCGCGACAGCATTTCACAAGCTTAGATTTTATTTCTGGTGCAGTTAAGGCTTTTATTGCTGCCTGGCTGTCGATAAAGAAGGTAATACCTTCAGGTGGTATTGCCCTTACCACAGACTCACGGGCTGCTGTTGTCACTTGTCACTGCCAGGACCTCTGCTTGGAAGACACTACTGTGGTCGGGAAGGCGTACCGATTTTGATATACCCAGCGTTTGGGAGAAGACACCTGACCCCACCCCGGTGTCCATTTTAGATCCGCCTGTAAACACGGCTACGGATTGCGTGTTAGGTACGAGTCCGTCTCTCCATTTTTCCCCACTAGGAAAGGTGCTCGAGAAAGGTCTTGTAAGTTCTAAGTGTGGTGTGATGTAATCCGTGATAGGTACACAACCAAAGTATTTCTGTAGGATCGACGAGTGACCCGTTGCATTCGGTTTCCATTTAACTGATTGCCTGATTTTCATGGCACTAATGGCTGCTGATGATTGAATAAAGATGTCTAGCGGAAGCAGATTGAGAATAGCCTCAAGTCCTGGGGTTGAAGTTGTTCTCAACGCACTGGTGGTGCCGATGCACGCTAGTCTTTGAACTTTTGTAAAAGCCTTAAGGTAGGTGGATTTATTAGTTGCCATAAGTCAGTATAGGTACTTTTTAATTCATTTTTATTAAATTCATAATATAAGCTTAAATCTAGACAAAAACGATTAAATCTAATTTAAAACTAACATGGATCTTAATTCTAGCTTACTGGCTCCAAGCGAGCACTCTAAAATTAACATTATGCTTAAAACTATTGCCTTTCGGCCTTAAATCTATCTATATATTTAATATTGTTTGTTTTTTGTTTTTCAAGAAACTTTTAATTTAAAAACTTGAAATCTTTATTATTTTTGGTTTTCTTAAAACTACTTAAAACTAGTTAAAACTACTTAAAACTACCTAATCTACTTAACCTACATTAACTATAATCAGGATTGTGAGCAATCTTAAGGATTGGTCACCATCCTGATCGCGTCCATGGGTGCCTGGCAGTCGCCAACTGGGTTCATCTGCGCCGCCGGGACTCGAGCGAGGCCATAGGCGTCGGTCAAGTCCCGGAGGCACTCATCACATTGACGAGCCCGGCCCCTCCCAAAGACCCCCTAATCTAAGCCTAACTAACTTAAGAAACTAGCTTAAAACTAAGGAGGATGCTACATAAGTAGCGCACCGGCCCGGGAGAGCGTATCCACCCTCACCCCTTCCTCAAGCCACCAAAATTCGGTGAATTGCTTGACAGTGTCTATAATATCCCGATCCGCTATTGCGGTGCTAAATCGGAGGAGCTCCTGAGCATTGGCGGCGTACCCGTCGTGGATGAGCCGCTTATCCCTCGCGCCGCGGTGGCTGTGGTAAATTACCGGCACACCATCCCTTGTCTGTACTAAACCTTTCATGTCTGCATGAAGAAATGCCTCAGGCGGGTAGTCAGTATAGGTCTTACTATAGCCGTGCACATCCAGAGTTTTATTTTGGGAGATGGTCCCCAGGTTTTTCCAAAAAGGAGTAAAAGGCTATTGTGGCTTTTTTGATTCTTTCGTCCGTATTCATTTTGCAATTTAGTTTTTTGTCTAGGATAAGTCCCAGGTATTTTGTACTGTCAGAGATTCTGAGGGGTGTACCACCAACAAAAGGTGCGACAAACTGCGGTATTTTCCTTTTATTTGTGAAAACTACCAGTTCATTTTTCTGGGGGTTAACTGTTGGGCCGCAGTTCCTGGTCCAGGTGTCAAGGGTTTTTAGAGCACCGTTAATTTGTTCAGTTAGTGTTGGAAGGAATTTACCAGTTGCCAACAGCACAACGTCGTCGGCATAAGCCGTTGTTCTGACGCCATTGTTTCTGAGCTGCATAGTACCTCATTTAGAACGATGACCCACAGCAGTGGGAAGATAACCCCGCCCGGGTTCCTCTAGATGCATAAGCTTCTAGCATTGTACCTCCGAGCTCGGCTATGATGTGCCTTTCTTCAAGGATGCTTACGATCCAGTTAATAATAAATCTTTCGATGTTAAGCTTACTTAGCGTTCTGCGTACGCCCTCAGTATCTGGCGCGATTTCTTTCGATTGAAGTTTGCTTCGTTCCTGATACTCCGCTGTTGTCACTGCTACTCGGTCTTTCGGATCATGCGAAGCTTTACACACCTCACAATTTTCTTCACTTGTTGCGTTAAATTTTAGCGCAACAAGGTCTGCTCTCTTTGCCTTTCTCTCCTACCAATGGTTCCTCTTTTTCTTCGGTTTGTGCTCGAGGTCCTGGGATATGGACGGGCATCCGAGGTCCCCATCAGCCTTCGGACCACCTCCTTGGAGCCATAAGGTACAACCATATCGTTTGGGGTTAATAGGGAAGATCCAACGTCGTATGTCCGGGTGGGAAACAATTGCGTCCACCATGATCCTTTTTTCTTTCTTTTAAATTTTAGTTGTTTTAATTTAATTTACTTTAATTCGTGGGGAAAAATGCCGAGTGCAAATTCTTCCACGAATTACTTTGTTTATTTTTACTTGTTAACAGGTCATAGAGTCATAGAGTAGTTATAAAGGTAGTAGAGATAGCACCTACTTAGGTGGCGCTACAGTCCGGGGTGGACCTGGGCCTCAACCAGTACGCCTCTCCAGTTAGCTTGGTCTTTGGCTAACTGCCTCCAGTTGCGCACTCCAAGTTGGTTGAGGTCCCCTTCCACTTGTGCGCGCCACCTTAGTAGAGATAGCTAACTCGGGAAAAAGATAAGAGAGTTCGAAGTCGGCTGGCCAATTCCAACTTCATTGGAAAGACCCTCCCAAGGCGAATTCCAGCGTATATATTATATAAGAGTAATAAAGTAGAGTAGACAGGAAAGTGAAAGGTAAAGACAGAAGAGAGGATTAAGGCGAAAAAGGACGAGAGGACACTGTCAGAAGAACAGCAAGAAACAAAATTAAAGGAAAAGCAGGACAAGGAATCCAGCAGGTGTTGGAAAATAAAGAAACAGATAAGTAGAGTGAAAGTGGTAGTAAATCGTTTGCGTAGGGTGTTTAAAATTTACATCTCGGTAGGATCTCGTTACGACATAATCCCGAATTAAACGGGACACGCGACCCTGTAATAGAAGTTTTTTTTAACGTTTGATTTTAACGCGATAGCGGGCCACGCCAACGCCGGTTCAAACATCTTCTTTATATACAACAATTAACTTTCTTGAGGTTTTATTCGGTAACTATAAAACGCACGCAATTAATTATCAATCGAAAATTGATACCCCCGACAACCCACCGCTTTCGCTGAGCAAACCGAACACAGCCATTTCATTGTTTTACCGATCTCTGGCAAGTGTCAGATTACATTCGACTTTTTCTCTCGGGCAGCGGCGACTGCATTTTGCTTTTCTTTATTTCGTTTTTTTTTTCGCCAATAAATCCATTTAATAAGTAGTTTGATCGCGGACTAATATTATTAAATAAAATTGCAACACACTGATGCAGATGACGTAGACGTCAAAACAAGCTATTACTATGCAAAGTCACTTTCACAATGCGGTCCCTATTTTCTGAAAGGCTTTGTAATTTTTAACCGACTCACCGAATATACAGGACATTTTGTTGGGCGATGTCAGTATATCACGCGCTGAGTGCAACTGTACAGACAATAATATTTCCCGACGTAATGATCCAAAATGGTTTCGCACCCGCCTCCTCTTCGACAGCATCTCAAGCCAATAATCTCCGAAGCCAGTTCATAATCGCCTCAATCACTTTATCGCTGTCTCGCATCACTTATTTAACTCTATAAACCACCCGCGCACCATCTTGCAAATAAATATTTAACAGCTTTATGAACCAAATCCCTGCGAGAGACTCATCTTTCAACCAATTAAAATCTCATTGGCAACTCTTTGGCTTGGATTACAAAAGATTGCTTGCTGTGCACCGAAAAACTTTTGCACTATGCAAATCATTTGCCCCCCACCCCCTGGATGAAAACAGCACAACATTTCACCGGGAAAGTAAACCTCTGCTCTTGTAAAGGATCCGCATACAGCATACTTCTGGATGTGCAAAGAAGTTACCAACCGATGTCCCTAGTAACAGCGTCTAAGGAGCACCAAGGTGCAGTATAGTTTCGGAGTATCGCTGCTGCTCCGATCATCTGCAACGCCTTCCTCAAGTTAGACACAAGTGTAAATACACGAAACAAGAAAAGAACACGAGCTGAGTGAATGAAGAAGAAGAAAACCAACCGACTATAGGACCGGGGCAAGGACTCCGTTGATTGTGATGCCTTCGCCTTCGACAGAAGCAGCCGAAAGATTCACGCGAGCAATCCCTTTGCGGTTGTTTTCGCATTTACAAGTTGAGTTGCTGCTTTTAACGACTTTGCATAAATTAACTCCTGAAATTACATTTTAAATGCGTGACGAGGACGTATCTGCTGTGGTGGTAAGTCGACTTCTTCTGCCCATAGATACCGCATCTATCTATAGATTCCCTGGCTGAGGATAATACGATTTGGCTCTTTGGTGCGCTTACTTTGCTAAGTGTAGCCAGAGCTTTTTCACTTTTTATTTTCCGGCGAACTAAAATCGATTGGTTAAGCGGATTATTGTTCCCTAAGTGATTTGGTGCGAGCAAACATTATCGCCTTGTTGATAACGATAGTGCAAATAGAATGTGACATCTCAATTTCAAGGTGGAATAAAACGCTTCACACCAAAATTTGGTAATTCAACGAAAATTGTTTGAGTTTGTTATTTGTGGAAAGATTTCGGGATAAAAACATCACTTGGTGTGAAAGCGGTAAACATGTATGAGATGTGGTCACAAGTAGTCCAATTAAGTATTTGGAAAAGTTTTGAAAATTAGAGATGCTAATTCATTGGGGCTTCTCCTACATCTTTGAACCTCAAATTGGAAATACTTTGCACCTAGTTAAGCTTTACAATGCCTCTTATAGAGGTCACTTACTTACTTATGTTGGCTCAACTAGAGCGTGGTGCTCCTAGGCCTTGCTCAATATACCCCTCCAGCTGGCTCGATTTCTAGCCTGCCGTCTCCAATTTCGCACTCCAAGTTGTCGGAGGTCTCCCTCTACCTGGTCGCTCCATCGAAGATGAGGTCTACCTTGGCTTCTGACTCCCTCTGGTTTGGCGTTGAAGACTTTTCGCGCTGGAGCGTTGATGTCCATTCGCTCAACATGACCCAGCCATCTTAGTCGTTGAATTTTCCTGGCTAAGCTTATGTCGTTGTACAGCACGTATAGTTCGTCGTTGTATCTTCTTCGTCAAACGTTTTCTTCATGGTTTACGCAGACAGGACCATAAATCGTACGCAGAACTTTCCTCTCGAAGACTCCAAGTGCCTTTTCATCCGATTGGGACAGGGTCCATGCTTCTGCACCATATAGCAGGACCGGGATGATGAGTGTTCTATACAACGTCTCTTTGGTTCTTCTCGATAGGGCTCTGTTCCTCAATTGCTTGTTTAGCCCAAAGAAACAGCGATTAGCAAGAGTTAGTCTGCGTTTGATTTCAGCGCTGATGTTGTTGCCTGAGCTTACAGCAGTGCCTAGATAGACAAATTCACTGACTACCTCGAAGTTATACCTATCAATGGTCACATTTTGACCAAGTCGGCGGTGGGATTGGACTTTTGTTGATGAAAGCATATACTTCGTCTTATCCTCGTTAATTTTCAGCCCCATTTTGCCTGCTGCTGACTCCATAGTAGTGAATGCACCGGTTACTGCTCGCTTCGTTCTTCCTATCACGTCAATGTCGTCTGCAAACCCAAGTAATTGTGTTGATTTATTGAAAATGGTGCCCGATGTACTGGCATGAGTGCTCCGTATTACATTTTCAAGCACAATGTTAAAACAGCTACATGACAGTGCGTCGCCTTGTCTAAGCCCTCTGGTGGTTTCGAAGGGTTCAGAAGAGTCTCTACCAATTTTGACGGAGCATCGAGCATTCTCCTCTTATAGAGGTCAGAACTTCAGTAACCAACATGATAAGATTGCATTCAGCCCTAGTGTTTATCTTTCAATTTGCACAAGTGGTATGGACGACTTCCTGACAAGTAAAAGATCAGAAAGAGAACATTCCAAGATGTGTGGTAAACAGAGAATTGACTGTCGAGATTCAACTGAGTACTGGTGACTTGAAGGTTGATATCCGATGCATTGCAGCAACCACTTCCCAGACGATGTCTTTTTTCCTTGGGACTAAAATGTTGGCTTGAATTCTGGTTATTTTAACATCCACATCTTGGTACAGCTCATAGAGCTCGCGGTTGTATCCTCCATTCGAACTCCTCGCACACAGGACGAAAAATCCGCCGAAGAATTTTTCTTTCGAAGGAGCCCAGTATGAGGCTATCGTCCAGCACTCAGCGCCATAAAGCAGGA
Source organism: Cheilosia pagana (assembly GCA_936431705.1). Taxonomy (NCBI): domain Eukaryota; kingdom Metazoa; phylum Arthropoda; class Insecta; order Diptera; family Syrphidae; genus Cheilosia; species Cheilosia pagana. The sequence continues at coordinate 11,830,033 of OW386166.1, read as the reverse complement.
CTGGCAGGATAAGGGTCTTGTAGAGCACACATTTCGTCCTTCGAGTTAGGAGTTTTGAACCCAGTTGTTTTGCCAAACCGAAGTAGCAACGGTTTCCTAGGGTAATTCTTCGCCGGATCTCCACTATGGTGTCATTCGTGGAGTTTATGTTTACTCCGAGGTAGGTGAACTCCCTAACTACATCGAAATTTTTGCTTTCAACAGTGACGTTTTGTCCTAGGCGGTGGACAGTTGCTTGTTTGTTTGTTGATAGCATGTACTTGGTCTTGTCCTCATTTACTTCAAGGCCAACGGATTTCGCCTGTTCTTCAATGAAAGCTTCTATCACGGCACGCTGGGAGCGACCGATGATGTCAATATCGCCCGCATATCCCAGCAGCTGGACGGACCTGTTGAAGATAGTGCGTTCCGTGTTGACAGCTGCCCTGCGCCCTATCTGCTCCAGTACGATATTGAAAAAGTCGCATGATAGCGCATCTCCTTGCCGAAATCCGGTGCATGTTTGAAATAGTTCAGAGGACCTACTTCCAAACTGCACGCTGCAGCGCGTGTTTTCCAGCGTCACGCGACACAGCTGAATCAGTTTTGCCGGGATTCCGAATTCGGCCATCGCGGTATAGAGCTACTGACGATGTATGCTATCATAGCCTTCATACCCGACTTAAACGACACAACCAAATTTCCTGTCTATCTGCCAGATCTTTGAGCCGGATCAGCCTCCGCAAACATTTGACAGACATCCGAGTTTGACATAGGAATCTGTAGGCTTAGCTAGCATCCTATGCCGACCTGTTTCATCGACTATTTACCTATGTTACTTTTATTTTATGCAAAATTTGTTTAAGTGATCAGACAGCTAGCAAATTTATGCATTACTAAAGCTTACCCGGCAGAAGATTTTTTTCCCTCTCTGTACCTGTTCCCATTTTAAGTGTTATATCCAACCTGAGTCAATTTCGTGCAATAAATTTTTAAATATATTTCGGCCAGATGCACCCACAGAAAAAACACTACGAATGTTTATATATAATTAAAAAAGCAAATCTCAGAGCTGTTGGTAACTTTTTCTCGCAAATTCATCATGATGTGCATTATTTGTGTAATTTTAAATAAATACTTCCTATAATGATTTTTCGAGATTTTTCACGATCCTTCGATTTTTCTTTACAATTTTTACAAACTTTTATTTACTAAAAACCTTCTACAGATGACAACGAACAAATTGAAAATAAATCAAACAAATCCGTCGTGTTGTTTTTAAGTTATGTGGACACTAACGAACAGATAGAGAGGTTGGTAAGTAAGTTTGTTGTGTAATTTAAATTAATTTAAACTATCAACATCAACAGCACTTAATTTTTTTTACATATTAAAAAAATATTCCAGGATGTACCACCAAATATCCTTGTGCTGAATTATATGCATTTGAGTATGTACAGCAAATAAAACATAAAAGGCAGGCACAGACTACCTAAATTTTGGGTCTATGTCCTACATCCCTTTAAAACTTTGTGTAAAGTTTTTTTTTAATTTTTTTTAATTTCTGACTGCATTAATGCTATTTTCTTGAAATTTTTGTGGTGATGAACCAGACTTTGTTTTGCCTTAAACATTTTGACATTGGCCCTTGAAAGTTAAGTGTTTAAGACCTGTCCTTTACACGTCGTCAATGCGTTTGGAACTTCTCAGAGAGTATTTAAAATGCAAATTTTTGGAAAAATTGTCTCAACGAATAGTTTAATGTTCAATTGCTAATCAAAGATTGTCTGCTGGATAGTTCTTGTTCGGTAAACTTAATTCCCGTGAAGTTTTGTGTCCTTAAGTTGTAAATGGCGCCCTACCATACATGGAAGTAGATCGATTACGATCCCAATCACACTCATTCTCATTTGTTTCCACCTTAAAACCTTCCTAAGTTGCAACTATCTATGAAACGATGAAATTTCAGACCATTTAAGACATTTCATCCTCGATTGATTTCGAACAGCGGATGCTTCTTTCCATTTGCAAATGTTTTGGACATCATAAGGGACCACCTCCACCTGCATTGCCGATCTACATGATAATTATATTATATAGCGGTACTAATGACTACGTAAAATATCTCCCTTAAATGCCAATAAATGTTTCATCAGCTATTTCAACTAACATACAATAAATCCAAAGTGAAAATTAGAAATGGTTATGACCGTTGCCAGTTAAAAGCACTTTTTTGAGATTAGAACCGTCATAAGTTCATAAGATAATCGTAAAACTTTGCTCTGCTAATTTTGTTTTTAATCTTTATTGGTTGCCATTTTATTATAGTATAATTGGCAGATGTGTTTTAGTCTTTCTTATCCGGATATATCTACATTTAAACTGAATTTTTTTTTCCAGTGTTTGGATCAAGCTTCACGGCGGATTAGAACGAGAATAGGAATAGTGAAGCTCAAGTAAGAAAATATAGGTAATAAAAGAGTTTTTGAAATAATTTTGTAGGAATAGCCTGTTATAGGTTTTTTGGGCTGACCTTCGAAGAAGCTTGCACATGAAAAGATGTGGCATTTCATAGGGAATAATGCATTATTGATCTTTGATGGTTTGAATTATACCAAGGGTAAAACCGAATTTTGTATAAAATTCCCCTATCATTATAAGAAGTCGAAGAACTAGTCAGCATTTTTAAAAATGATTTCGTCCTTCAAATATCATCGCTTAAAATTTTTTTTCAGATAAGTAATGTTGTGAAGGTTGACAGTATAAGTCATTATCATTTGACAACCAACGGGAATTTGTGAAGATAATCGTCGACAAGTCTCAATATTAGTATGTTACCAACAACTTTCTACCTTCTAGGATAAATAGAGTCACTCTTGGTAGCAACAGCTTCGATGGTCTTAACGAGTTTCACTACTTCGGCGAAGTATAATCCAACGCTGCTACTTCTGGCAAAACTGATCGCCTCGAAAGTTTTCACGAATTGAATGCTCTCCAAAAAAATCATCCTGCTCTTGTTTTAAATAATTAACATCTTATATTATTTCCCTTCGTCATAAAAAGTCATTTATTTTCATATTTACCAAGATGTGAAAGTAGTTTAAAACCCAAAGAATTGTCATCGGAAAAACTATCAATGAAGAGGGGCATACCCCAGAAATAAGTCTAGAAATAAAAAATTAGCTAAGCCTTAACATTTTGTACTACTTCTTATCCGTTTTGGTTGAAAATTCATATCAAATAGCAAAAGCAATTTCGCTTGACATATACAAATTCGCATACAAAAAATTGTATTTACTATTTGCGAGAGTAGATATTGTTCATTATCAAAATGTTTGTCATTCGTCTTTCGGTCGGCACGTTATCACAAATAAAATAGATTAGTAATATCTCAACCAATTAAGTGCAATGATGGTTCCAGGGGTAATGCCCTTATTTGCATTACCTCTAAAACCATAGACGAATATCTTCTTTGCTTTGTCACAGAGATAGTGATTGATAGAGACATAAAGTTGTACTATAAATTTCAAGGCAATGGCTGAACAAAAATGAGCAAATAGGCGGTTGATAAGATTATAAACTATCAGCTGGTTGCATTTAAGTACCATATAAAAAATCACTTTCTTCGCTGAGGCGGCATTCTGAAAATATAATTCTTTGAAATATGTCAATGATCACATACAAAAATCTAGTAATCTAGAGTGTAACACTGAAAATTAAATTCGTCGGTAACTTTATTTTTCCACAGTCAGCTTCATAAACAAACTGTCAACTAGCTTCGCAGGCTATCTGTCCCTCCAAAAACATATTCCAAAAAAAAAATATTCACCTGATTATAAAAGTAAAAACCCTTTAAGTTATACAGCCCTTAGGTTTACTATACTAGAATCGTGAGAGGGAAAGAGAGAATGCGAAAACACTGTTTTTCTGCAGTACATCACATTTTATATTCTTTGCATCTACTATGAAAAGGTAGCTTTTGTTTATACAGGGTTATAATCGTATGGGGAATTCTTTTTCAAAAATACATTCACTTAGTAATAAAAGACATTATCAGTGAGTAATTCTCTAGGCGGAGGGTGTTCAACAGTCCATCCTGCGGCCATGGCAAGTATCAAAGCGGCCGGTGTATATTTATTATTTTGAAAAGTGAATTACTCAAAAACATTGATATCATATTATGTTTTGCAAAAGTAATGTAAACAACCTCGAGGACATTTACCATGCGTACTCCTAAATAACTTTTTAAATAAGGATTGGAAAAAATTAAAATAAATATGGTGTAAAGATAGGTATGTTCATTTATTTTTAAAATTTATTAAAAATATTTTATAAATGTATTAATAACAATAAAAAAAAAGTAATTTTAGACATTTTAGTTTGAAAAATTGAAGAAAAGTAAATACTTATTATTAATAAAAAATATAACCTCACTTGTCACTTATAACTTTTTGCAGCCGTCCGGGAACGGAACCAACCAAAGTTTGGATATAGTCAAATGGAATATCCTTCAAGAGTGTTTCGACCTCGAGAATTGTTTCCCCACGCGTCCATTGTGGTGGCCAATTCAGCGTGTTGGCGTCAACTTCATTTGTTACTAATTTTGACTTATGGCACGGTGCGTTATCCTGCTGGTATATTAAGTTCTCACCGATCAAAAAGTGGTGATGCGCTGTCATGTGACTTCTTTAACATCATTCTTGAGAAAATTGTGCGCAACTTACAAGCCAACACCAGAGGCACAATTTTCCACAAGTCTGTGCAGCTGCTTGCATACGCGGACGATATTGACATTATTGGCAGAACACAGCGAGCTGTCACTGGCGCGTTTGCAAGTATTAGTACGGAAGCGCAAAAATGGGTTTAGTGGTAAACGAGGGCAAGACAAAATATATGCTGTCAACAAGAAGGGACACACAACATCGACGAGTCGGACAGAACGTCACAATAGACAGCTTTAATTTTGAAGTTGTTAGGGACTTTGTCTACCTCGGCTCCGCTATAAATTCTGAAAATGATATCACCTCAGAAATCAAACGAAGAATCACTCTTGCCAACCGCTGTTACTTCGGCCTAAGAAGGCAATTGATTAATAAGGCCTTGTCGAGAAACACTTAGTCGACTCTTTATAAGACCCTCATCATCCCAGTCCTGCTCTATGGCGCAGAAGCATGGACCCTAACATTGGCCCGACGAGTCTTCGATTCTAACGCGGAGGGACAACGCAGTAGAGGAAGACCTCGCCTTAGGTGGCGCGCACAAGTGGAAGGGGACCTCAACCAACTTGGAGTGCGCAACTGGAGGCAGTTAGCCAAAGATCGCGCTAACTGGAGAGGCGTATTGGTTGAGGCCCAGGTCCACCCCGGACTGTAGCGCCACCTTAAGTAAGTAAGTAGGTAATTAAAAGAACTTTCGTCAATCCACAAAACATTTTAACAAAATGATTAGGGCATTTCAATATATTGTTTGGCAAATTCAAGGCGTTTTATCTTATTTATCATTGTAATATGAGGAATAACTCTGGCTATGTAATCAGCTTCCTTTAAACGTCTTTTCACTAATATTAATGTTTGTATAGTTAAAAGGCTCTCTGGCAACAGTTTGAGGAGTTTCAAATAGATTTTTAACTTTCTCGTTCTTAAATTGCCGTAGAATAAAGCCACGTAGCCTAGTTTCAAGATCTATAGCAGTTCAAAACAGACTAAATAGAGCAAATGTCAAAATACTTTTGTCCATTTGCTATCAGCTTGCGAAAGGGAAGAATGCGTAAATCATGAAAACGCATAAAGAAGTAAAAAAATACTTGCATGCTACATTTTGCTTATTTTGCACTTTACTTTGGATCAAGAAACCGTTACAAGTTACAATTCTTTAATAAGGCAAAATAAAAAACATAGCGCATAGTTGTGTCAAAATATTTTGTGAAGTACGAAATGAAATATTTTATGATATTGAAAGTGAACTCTGTGCCAAAGCTTGACGATCCCCAGTGGCTTACAGATTTTACTTTTAATTTAAATCAAACCCAACTTATTTATTATTTATTAAACAGACTGATGAAATGACAGCCAATGTGAGAGATAAAAAAAAAAAAAAAAACACCAGAGTTGCCATGTTTTGAACTAGATCGTTTAAAAATCTTTCTTTCCAATGGACGATTTTTTTCCAATTAAAATTAATTCTTTTTTATTAAAAACTAGCGGACCCGTCGAACTTCGTCTCGCCCCAAATTTAGCGCCTTCAGATAAACTCCAGAGTGATAATAAAACACAGCTAAAATTTCAATTTAACGATATGATAAACAATGTTTTGTGATGTGTTTTCCGGGGCAAAAACAAACAACGAAAACGGTTTGCCAACACGCGAATAGGCAACGTACAGCTGACCATGCGAAAAACAGGGAAATTCGAGATTAATCCCACAGACTTCCAACGATTGGCCTCGCGATTAATTGATTGTCGTCGCAAAAGCCAATCAAAAGGGAAACTGAATCAGCTTGAACTGGAATGGAAGATCAGTTGGAATAATTGGAATTCGTGGGATAAGGACTTCCTCTCCTTTGAATTTCAGCGATTTCGCGATTTGACTTTGAATAATCAAATTCAAGCTATCGACGTCCTTATTCTTCGCTGCTAGTATTGTCCGTTCACTAATCCAGTCGAAATTTTTGTAATTTTGTGCAATGCCGGTGATGAGTTCCCCCTTCGATGATGTGAACTCGCAAAAATTTGGGAACGATATCAATCCAGTCGAAACATCAACAGGAATTTGGCTATTGCCAAGTGCCAGCACTTGTCTCGATAATTCAGCAGCCGATTGGTCGTTCTGCAATGCGACTCTCATGTTCGTGTTTAATTTCAAATTCTTGATATCCCTCCACAAAAAAGACGATTTTATACATGCATTGAGTTCATCGGCGGGAGTAGATTTCGGGATGAAGGGAAGCGTTTGACGAAAATCTCCGGAGAGCAATATCATAGCGCCACCAAATCGTCTCGAATAACCTCGTAAATCCGTCATTGTTCGGTCGCTGGCATTTTGCTTGTCAACCCCGAGAAGATTCATCGGCAGCTTCAAAGCGGAATGTGTGATTCGGCAATGCCAGAGGATGCAACAGCCAACGCAATTTGAGATCTTGACCGAATTGTTGCCAGAATCAACGAATTGACGAATTTCTGCGTGTCCCACTGGGAGCATCGAGAAAGTAAATGCCTCCCGTTTCATCGTCAACAACCCTCATCAGCGAATCGTACACACTATTCTGTTCGGCATTCAACAGCGGCACAATTGTTTGCACTCTTTCGACCAGCTCATCCCGATCATAGTCTTCCTCCCGTTGCAATTCGCGATTGAATGCATCGTGCATCGAACGATTTTGCGTTGGCATTCCCAATTGCGACAGCAGACTGCAGTACATGAGTATGCACGTGGCTTCGATCAGAACTAATTTTAAGATCTAAATTCGAAGTTGTCATGCGAACTCTGTGAAAATGTCGTCAGCCACATCGCGGTCGGGTTCGAGGGATGAAATGTCGTTGGCGTAGAAAAATTTTCATCGGCGAGAGATGAGTTACAATGTGTATCGTTTTCGAGCAAATTTAAACATTGGTAAAGCTCCCGAAAGTGGCGCAGAACACACCATGTACAGTACGCAGGGAATCGAAGGGTGTAGGGCGTCTAATATTTACCAAAAGCTATAAATCATGCAATAAAATTCAAATTTTTCCTGTTTTTCCGGAATTTTTAAAATGTTCCACTAAGAATTTTATATTTTTCCATTCGAAAAGCTATTCCGGAACAATTCCACAAAAAAATCAAATTTAGATTTTTCCAATTTCCCGACTTTCCCGGAAGGTTTTCCCAAAATTTCGTAACAATAATCTCCTGGCAATTACGAACAGCGGAAAAAAAAATTGAACCAAATCGACCCAGCCGTTCTCAATTGATGATTCACTATACATTTTTCACACCATTTTTATATATATACTAGCGGACCCGACAGACGTTGTCCTGCATGATTAATATAATTAGCTTGTAAATCGGGAAATATGCTTTCAATCAAAGCATCTTTCGTATTTTCCATGTTGCAGAAGTTGTCCGGCAATTTGATGCATTGTGTGTCTCCATGCAATGGTATTGCTCCATTTCCAATGTTGAGCAATTGCTCGGAGAATGATAGTGCCAATGGATCGTTTTGTAGTTGAACTCTTACATTTGTGTTAAGACGTAATGTACAGACATTTCGCCATAGATGATTGTTTTATACATGCGTTAATTTCGTCCGCATATGTAGCGCGTGGAATGACCGGCAATGTCTCTCTTAAATAACCGGACAGCAGCAGTAAAGCACCACCGAAAAACCTGGTGTTATTATTTAGATCTTTCATCATTCTATCGAGAGCTTCAAGTGAATGCTTGTGTGCTATAGTGCATTCATCCCAGATAATAATTTTGCATTTTTGCAAAAAAAAAAAAAAAAACGGTTCTAAAATACCCACAATTTGTCGTTCCTCCATCTGCTCGATATGGTTGTACTTGCAGCGTGCGTTTATTTGCTGTTCCTCATCACCCATGAAGTAAATTTGGAGAAATTTTGAATCGGTATTAGGCATCGGCATTAAAGAACCAATTTGATGATACACTTGGCCCTGAATCTTAAAAGTTGATTGAAAATTGCGACCATCCGCGTTCTGAACGATTTTTGTTGCTCCAAATGAAGTCATTTGAAATTGAATTTGCGAATTTGCGAACCGATTACAATTTGTGAATATGACGAATAGTCGATGTCCGACTCATATTCAAACGCAAGGTGAAGAAGTGATGCACGTGTCAATGCGCGATACACTTGCAAACGCTGTTGTTCACGTGTTCTAAATGTATCGGTGACTCTTTGACGGGCCAGTCTTTGTCTTAATGCATTGGCTCGAAGACGTTCGTTGCGTTGCTCTTGATTTTCATTTACACGTTTGATTACAGCCTGGTTTCTTAAATTTGCATTGTCCATCAATTTATCTTCTGCCGATCTATTTAGCCGACCTTTCTGGACAACTTGTGAAGACGTGGCATTGTTGTATGTATAATACACTTAAAATTCATTGAAATGCACTGTGTTTGTATGTTCCGTATGAACAGTGGAGTGTGATATTGTTACAACTTTTTTTGTCTTATATATTCCAAATAAATCAATTTTGTATTTTACTTAATAACTCGCAGTCACGATTCGGTTGCTTTTGAAATGCGTATAAGATTTTGAATGTAATTTTTGTATGGGCAGTGCCACGCCCCTTTGTCCAATTATGACCAATCTTCACAGGAATACTCCTTGTTTAATACCTAAGATTATGTGTAAATTTGAACTCGATCGATTCGGTGGTTTTCGAGATATAAGATTTTGAAAGTATTTTTTGTATGGGCGGTTCCACGCCCCTTTGTCCAATTTTGACCAATCTTCACAGAAATACTCTTGGGCCAATACCTAAGACTATGTGTAAATTTGAACTCGATCGATTCAGTGGTTTTCAATATATAAGATTTTGAATGTTATTTTTGTATGGGCGATACCACGCCCATTTGTCCAATTTTGACCAATCGGCTTCTAAACCATCCAGGGCGCTACCCAAACGCATGCAAAAAAAATTATTCAAATCGGTCCAGCCGTTAAGGAGGAGTTCAGTGACATACACACGTACAGTAGAATTATATATATAAAGATAGATAACAGCAAATAAAATATTTCTTTAAAAAAAAAAAACACTTAGGGAAGTTAAAATATGTTATACCTAGGTATTATATTTTTATTTAAAAGATAAAAGTTTTCGGTATTTAAAATATATACGAAAAAAGTTATCGCCCCAAGAATTTTAGCCGATTTATAATCCAATTACGATTGGGCTTTCATATTGAAATGAAAAAATAGCAAGCCCAATCTGTCAAGCCTGATGATCGCTATAAACTGTCAAAGTTTGGAAGCCCCTTTTGGAAGACCCTTTACATCCGTTTTATCTGCATTCTGTTGGTCAAAATCCCTTTCGACTTTCATAGACGAAGTTCTGTAGTAGTATTTTCTTAATCCACAATACTAAACAAAAAAAATGCTGTACTTTATATTGACAATTTTACCTTTGACGTAAGAGCCATTGTTGTGGATATATGTACGTCAGACATAAATCCACAGCAATGGCGCTCACGTCAAAAGAAAAATCCAGCTTTGCTAATTTTGGTGGATGTACGCCAAAAGTTACACCAAATGTCTCTAGATTTGCTAGAAATATCCAAATAGATGACAAATCTGGAAATATTCAAAGTTTAAAAATTTGATTTTAGCGTACACGTCAAACCAATTCTCTGGCGACGAAATATGCATTCTTTGCAAGTGACGTGACTTCTGCATACGCGATACACTCCTCCATATGCAGTTTTATCTAATTTCAAATCAGCATCTAACTGAAAGATTACGACTGCAGTCTTCTATCTCAGCTCAAACTCGATCTACATAATTTTTTCTTCTGTTTACCTAGAAAATCTCCTCGGCTATACTGCAAGTGTGATGAGCCAGCGGGTGGCTGGCGACAATTCTATCGTAATGTCCGTCACTTTTCCCATCCGCATACTCAGAGAACGCTCGCGCACTATCTATCACTTAGTATCATTAGTCGGCTCGTCTATACGATCTTTCGCGTCGCATACACCTACTAGCAGTAGCAACAGCAGTAGCTTGTCGTCTTCGTCATTGATTAAGATGTCCGCGCACATATTTTGATAGAGAGAGAGCGCGTTAATCGTCAATTAGCACAACAGGTTTACACAGCGAAGGCTGAGTAAGCAATAAAAAAAGCCAAACAAAAAAAACAGAGCGCTTAGTTAATAAAATTGGAAGCGATCGCTTGCGGTCACAGTCCAGTCCAGTGTCTTCTCAGGCAGGGACGCACATATCGCCCAGGCAGACACACAAAATGCCATCTGAGACGCGGCCCACACCAACGATAACCTTTACGAATGATAAGGGCGAGGAAGCCGAGGTCCAGGAGCCCCTGCGTCAAACCTTCACCCTTCGCAGCAACGTCAACAACGACCTCGGCACTCGACTGGGCAAATTTGTGCGCGGCCGCTTGCCAATCACCTCATGGATCTGCCACTACAACACCGAGTGCGCTGTGAATGACTTAATCGCCGGGGTCACATTGGGCCTGACAATCATCCCCGAGAGTATAGCGTGCGCCCTCCTGGCAGGCATTCCAGCTCACTACGGACTTTGTTCGGCGTTTCTCGGTGAGTAAACGGCACAATGAACTTGGCTAAAATCGTGTGTTGCAATGCAAGTGCTGTGTCATTTTTGTGTCAACAGGTTCGTTTGTTTACCTGTTTTTCGGATCGATTGACAAGGTCATCGTGGGACCCACCAGCTTGGTGGCGCTCGTCAGTGTGCAGTTCACGAAGGGCAAGCCGATCGAGTTTGCTGTGCTGCTGACGTTTCTCTCCGGCATAGTGCAGCTTATAATGGGCAGCCTTCAGATGGGTGAGTGTTTTGCATTGTTGTCTGGCATTGCCAGAGCAATTAGTGTCCGGTGAGCGAAAATAGAGTGCTAAGTGGATCTAAGTGAAAAGTTTTATATGTACGGCAGCGATCGGGTGTAGTTGTGGAACTTTTTGTATCTTATTTGGTGATCGACATTTGACGAGTCTCTTGTGTGAAGGGTGTGATTATGATATATGGCTCTTGAGGGGACGTAATAGATCGAAATCATGCGGGCGCTAAATGGCCGATTGTGTCGTGAAGATGTTGTTTGAATTGGTCAGCCGCAGTGACAATTGCTGGCGCAGTCGCTAATTCATTTAGGTGATAAGTGGTAGTAAGTGACACTTGGTTGTCATTTTTACGTCTTCTCGGGTGTGCATGTATACGGTTTACCTCATTTATCATATCAGAGTCGACTGCTGGGGAGTGGGGGGAGAGATGTGACCCTGACCGTGATGTATCGCTTCTCGTTTTCGATTGAAATTTATTCAAACCAAGTCCGGGGGGGTCGATTCTCGTTCTGTGGTACTGTAAAGGGAAAAATGTGTTTTCACAAGTTTTGCTTTCAGTTTCAATTTCAGTTCGATTCTGGATCTACAAAGAAATTTAAGACAAATGTCAGAATTTTCGTCATATGAAAGTTTTCGTATCATTTTGAAAAAAAAACTGTGAAAATCATAAAAAAGAAAATGAAACCCACAAGGCTAACGAAAAATAAGCGAGGACAAAGGTTCAGAGGCCCTAAATCAAATCCATGAAAGACATTAATTCATTTGTTAGGGGTTTTAAATCAATTACTCCTCAGCAGCGTTGCACTTTGCTGCAATTGCAGTGGGTCTACTGTCAAAAAATTAAATCCACTTTATGTAATTAGCTGGAATGCACATCTATTGATCGAAAAAATGTATACCTTCTAGCAGAAAAAACAACAGCAAAACTTTTCGAAAAAGCTGAATTTATTGTCATAAACTAGCTCATTCACAATGACATTGGCTGACGGTAGGTATTATAATAAATATTTTATATGAAGATTATTTATATTGGGATAATATTTTAAGAATAAGAATTTATTCTAAATAAAATAACAGTAGAAACTACCGATATATATCACCAAATTAACAAATTAAAATTAACGAGAAACTATCTCACTTAATATTACATTACTTCTAATTTAAATAAACAGTCTTCGTTTAAATTGCAGTTTATAGGTAAGATGTGTATACATAAAAGTTTTTTTTATAAAAAGGAAAGATTCTACGAAAGCCAAAAGTCTAAATTTATCGGATGAAGTTATTTTCGAAACTATTTCCTTTTTTTTAAAAGTCAATTTCGCAAAAGTCCTTAAATTTCCTGCAACACATTGAATAATTTTGCCTTGCAAGAAGCTCTGCTTCCCATACTCCCATAGAAAGCTGATTTCGCTCATCTCTCCATGAGTTCTTTTTGAAACAGAATATCTATTCACAGCTTGCATTAGAAAAAGGCAACGAAAATACAAAATTGCAAAGAATTTCGAAAATTGTTGCCTCAACCTCAACATTTATTTTTCGTCCAAATCTCTTAGCTCGCTTTCAAGAAAACTATTTAATGCAATACATTTTTTTAAAAAATATACCTATTAATATTTATATTTTGAATTTTTAAAAGATCAATAATTTTGATGTATAATTTTCAAAATTTGGATTATTTCGTAAATTCATAGTAAAAGCCAATAGACAAAAGCCTTATAGCAGGACAGTCCCGCAATGAGCGGGAAGTCTTGCATCCCTAGCTAACGGCTGCCGCTGCATTGTCAAAGATTCGCCAGAGCTTTTGCAATATTCTAATGAATTCAATTTTACAGATGCAAATTTTTTCCAAAAAAATCATGTGTGTATGTGTTTTCGTTTTGTTAATTAATATAAATGGGTTTTTCTGATTTGTTTATATATTCGATTTTAGTAATTTTATATTGCTTAAGTAGTTAAATAAAAAGATCAACGTCCTTTCATAATCTCCAGCTTCTCCTGATGTCTAACTTCTTAGCGTTTCTGTTCAAAGTTTAGACGAATCTCCTCTCTTTGGCCAATTTTAAATCTTCTGTGGTAAACATTGGACCGCCAGTGAGCAGCATTAATGGTGTCCGTTTTTTAGACCGCGAAATTGTAGAATACAGGATTCGTTGAGTACGTCTAACACGCTGATATGATTGTAGAGGGTCCTCCACATTATTTATTGTTATATCTATACACTCATCGGGAAATGCTCGAAAAAAATTGTTTTATTATAGAAAAAACTGAAATAAAGTGCACGACTTATCATCAGTTTGGTTGGTTTATTTTTCTTTTATTATTGTTTATAGGCTATAAAACCAGATTTTTCAAATTGGTGATGGCCATGACTCGAAGTAGGGTTTGTGATGTAAGAATTCAGAGATTTGTTTTTGAATTTGCACGTGTTTGGGGGTAATTGAAGTGCGGGTTTCTGATAGTGTATGAACTCCAATTGGTTGGAATTATTTTAAGGTTCATGGTCAATATGGCTGAAAAAAGAAGAAGTGGGAATTTTCCGTTCCGACGGATACCTCGCTAGGGCCGATTATATTCGTACAAAGTTTCTGACATAACGATGATAGAGGAACTCAAAAACTCGGTATTGTAATTCAGACCGTCTGTCTGTGTGTCTATCTCTCCATCTGCTCCTGAAGTATACAGACTAAACGTCTGGACGTATTCGTTTTAAACTTCTAATTTGCAGTACAGTTCGAATAGCCTACAGTAGTTTGGGGTCTCTTTGTATCTAGCGTTAACAAGGCTGCATAATCAGATTTTTAAAATAGAAAATAGTCCTCTAAGTCAAAATTTCTCAAAGTCGAACATTTTCTTTTGAATCTTGACATAAAACAATATTCCTCTAGGTCGAATTTTTCGTCTGAAGAAAACAAAATCAAAAAAAAAGAATAACCCTCCCTCAAGTGTTGCTACGTGACGATAAGTTGTGTTTCTACACACAATATTTATGCATTAGTACCGCCCGTGGTCGAAATTCGACCAATTTTGTCTGTAGATAAAGTAACGAAAGCCAACTTGTTTTTTAACACAATTTATTTATTATTTATTTTAATTTATTTATATGCTAAATCTTAATTCATATACCTTTCCGCTATGAAAAAGGGCAAAACATGAATGTTCGTTTGCATAGTAACACCTCGCAAATAACTCTGCAATGCCCCTGAAATAAGATTTTATGATTGCTTACTTTAAGCGGTAATTAAATTGCATACCTTTATGGGTTTATGAGACTCTCCAATGGTTCTAATCTAAGATGATTAAATTCGTTACTATGGAAACATGACGACCACAAATTGAATGGCAACAAAATGCTTTCGATTACCTGCTAAGCATTTTGTATGGGAAATTCTTAACTTCATCTTACCGGTCTTAATGGCGACATATAGCTACGATTTTTTGTTTCTGCGCATCTATGGCACAGTACCTTTCGAATGATATAAGTTTCATTCTCCCCATTTCATGATAAATACTAAAAAAGTGCACGGAAACTTCTGATGTTTAATTATTAATGTAAATACATATTCAGCTTAAGAAATTAAATGCCCAAAATTTGCAGGTGATATTTGTGTTGTTGGTTGAGTATAGAAAATTTGAAAACAGTTATGATTTCTATCAGTGATGAGAGCGGATCTGAAGAAAGAAGAAGAAATATTTTGGCGCGACAGGTCTGTGGGACCCAAGGCCTAGCTTCTCACAACCATTCGTTTTGTGTGGGTTTTCAATTTTTGGGACGAATGGAAGGGATCTTCAATTTAACGCCGAGTCCAAACGGCTAATTGAGAAGCTCTTTCATGACAGTTTTACTCTCGGATGTTTGTCAGACGTTCGCGAGAGGTGGCTCAGTGGAAAAAAACCTTAAGATGTAATTTGGCTCTTTCGGGATTCGAACCTGAGACCCCTCGCTTAGTAGCCCACACACACTGCCATTGCGCCTCTTTTAACCTTTAATAAATTCTTTTAAAATATATATAAAAAATTCCTCTAACTCGAATTTTTCCAGAAATCCCTCCAACTCGCACTAATTTTTATCTCCCGTTAAAATTTGACTTAAAAGGATTCGACGTATTTTGAGAGTTTGGTTTTCTGTATTTTACCTAAATTACTAAAACGGCTGCAAAGATTTTGACCAAAATGCATACTTGGAAAAAAATTGATGCTTTCAAAATTATGTCATTGAAGCTTCCACAATCATAAACTCCCACTTCATTTGCACCCCTACCCTGCACGTCCGTCGGTATGTCACAAACTCTACTTCTATACAAACAGACACCTTAAACCAGAATCAGCAACCTTTTGCAGTCAAAAGGAAGAGCTTACCCTATTAGACCAGAAACTCCTGCTACGCTTGTCCTTGCTATCAAAAGTCTTGCAAGGTTTCTTAACCAAAACTTGCGAAAAATGACAAGAAAGGCGTTAAAGCTCAGCCTCAGTAGATACCCTACACCTCCCTCTTTCTGCCAAAAAAAAAAACAAAAATGTACCCGCTCAATTTTATTACTTACAGGCTTTCTTTTCGAATTCATCTCGATGCCGGTGATCAAGGCGTTCTCCAGCGCCACAGCAATCCTCGTAATCGAATCTCAGCTAAAGGTGATACTGGGCATTAAGTACCTCTCCGCTGGCTTTGTCGAATCAATAAAAACGCTCACCTATCGGCTGGATGAAGCCAAGCTAGGTGACTTCCTAATGGGACTGGCAGCTATATCCTTCCTCATTCTGCTCGGGGTAAGCTTAGTTAACAAAACAGTATCAGGCAATCTAAAAGCACACCCCACCACTTAGAGTAGTTCATCGGAAAGGTAGCAGATCGGCCGAACCAACCCAAGGCGAAGAAACTAATCTACAAGTACCTGTCCTTCTCCAGTAATACCCTCATCGTAATCATCACAGCGTTGTTCACAGTATTTTGGATGAACCACATGCCAGAGGGTGATGAGGTACCCTACGTGTTAAGCAAGACGGCCATGGCTGGTTTGCCTAACTTCACATTTCCCTCCATGGAAATCGAGACGCCCGAGAAGACGTACACCTTCCTTGACATCCTGGCCGAGCTGAATCTGGGAATCATTGTCATACCCATTGTGGGGGTGCTGACAAACATTTCCATCGGAAAGTTGAGTAAGTTTACAGCTCACAGTCTCAGTCCTTTGTATAATTTGTTTGTTTCGACAGTCCCCAAGTGCAGTCCGAATGCCAACCAGGAGCTATTCACCCTCGGCCTGTGTAACGTGGTTGGATCAGCTGTGGGATCGATGCCGACGTCGGGAGCGTTTTCCCGCTACGCCATCAGTTCGGCGTGTGGACTCAAGACCTCCATGGCCAACTTGTACTCAGGTTCGGTGTGTGCAGCTATGCAAACCTTCCAGTTTTGACCCACGTCCATTTTCCAGGCATAATCGTCCTCTTGGCGCTCAGTTTTCTCAGTCCTTACCTCAACTACATCCCGGAGGCGACCCTGGCGGCCATTTTGATGTGCGCCATCTTCACCCTCATCGACTTTAAGCTGCCCCGCAGGCTCTGGCACGAAAGCCGAAGGGATTTCTACATCTGGTGTGTATGCTTCAGCGCCTGCATCGGTTTCGGAGTTGAAGTGGGACTCTTAGTGGGAATCATCATCACAGTGTCGCACCTGCTCTACCTCTGGGCGCGACCGGACATAACCGTCAGAATCGATTCGGTAAGTTTGACTTAGGGGTGTATGTAATAAATTTTAACACATGTACCCCAGATTGACGACATGCAGTACATCTCAGTGACCCCTGGCAATGGCATCTACTTCCCGGCAGTCAACCACCTGCGGGAGAAGATCGTCAAGGCGGCCAGGCAGGCCGAGTACAAAATCCCCGTCATCATCAACTGTCAGATGATGACCGGGCTGGATTACACAGCCGCCCAGGGAATCTCCAAGCTGTCGGCCGACCTCTGTCAGGACGGCAGTGGCTCACTTCTCATCCTCTACCAAATGAACCTCAACCTGCAAAAGCTCATCGATCTGACCGAGAACTTGGTCTTCTGCGAGAGCAAGGAGAAAATACGGGAATTCCTCACGCAGGAGTCACTGAGGAATGGCTTCATCAATCTAAAAGCACACATCCGGGCGTCCATCGACTTAGGCTATAAGGTTGACATGGAATAAAGAATGTGAGATAATGGGATTGAAATCGTGGTTTTAATGCACTTCCGGCTTTTTTTTTCGCACGAGTGCAATTGCAATTCAAATCCATTAACAGGATTTGCCTTTGTGGGCGGTTTCTTTTACTTTTTTAATGCACTAATGGTGGACAAAGGAATAGGGAAGCTGCAGTCCATTAAATGTAAAAGCACCTTCGTTTCCACAACCACAAGGGATGCGATTAGAGAGAGGCAAAACAGAAAAAAATCCAATTACCTGTTCATTAAGTCATCTTTGCGCTAAATGACCTGTACATGATGGGGCAGACGCAGAGGTGATCAAGTGCAAGGGCGAAAGGTGAATAGTTGTTGTGGGTCGTTTTTTTTCTTCCGCGCTTCTTATAGGGGGGAGTTGCGCCCAGTTCCGGTAACAGGAAGTGAACCGCAGTGGTTTTTACATGGATGCAAAGCTGGTTGGGAGTCCATTAGGGGTTATAGATATGGAAACGGACTTGAGCTCAAAGGGTGTGCGATGTGACTTGTATACTGAGGTAGAACGACAGCAAAAGGCATTTTTTATGAACTCTGTCATGCAGTCTGTTTGATGGCTTGGATTTTATTAGGACTGGTGAACTGTTGCGGTCAATCTGGCCTCAGCGAACACTTGCCAATAGCTGAAGGTATGTTTCCAATTTCTCAAGGTTGGTTCGTTGAGGGTCAGTTTTAAGACAAATCTTCCTCTAACATCAGGTAGAGTTGTAGCAATACCTCGTAGGCAAATGTGCATACGGAAATAAGATGGCTTTCCCGAGAAAAAGCTTTATTGAGATTATTTCAACTTCGTGATGAGTTGAAAGTTTTCCAACTGGAGAAAAATATGTCTAAATCAATGGATAACAAAATTAGCATATCTTGCAGACATTTTTGACAAGTTTAACGAAATTGCTGGTGCTTTGCAGGGAAAATCCATAACAGCATTTTTTGCGTGGCTTTAAAAAGAAAAATTAATTTCTGGCTTACCTGTTTACAGAAGAACAATGTTGAATGCTTTCCAGTTTTACATGAATTCTTGAAAAAAAACATGCTAGAGCTCAGAGCAGATATTGGCAATATGATCAAAGAACTAAGCATTCCGGAAAACGACTCTTTTATAGATCTGAAGAGTTCTTTTTCATCAAAACATGTATTTGATTCTGTATCACTGAATGAGTTTTGGGTTGGTATTAGGAGTGAATACCCTGAACTTGCCAAACAGGCTATATAAAATTTGCTCCCTTTTGTCACAACGTGTGCAAAAAGTTAATACAGTTCGAGATTGGACGCTGCCTCAGATATGCGAATACAGCTTTCGGAGATAGAAGTCAATTTTACGAAAAAATCAAACAATGAAATAGTTTCATTCTTCACACTAACTTTAAAAAAAAATATCTTAAATAAAAAAATTGTTTTGGAAATGTGTTGTTTTTAATTTTTTATATCGTTAAAAGTTGGGGTTCCGAAATATATTGGGGCCTAATTAAGGGTTCCACAGCTGCGTTAGAGAATCCTAACAAACCTTAGTCAAACAAAGCTTACCCTTGGAGAATAGACGGAGCTTGTCGCATTATTCTTATCTTCTGGTAAACCTTATCTATTCTTGAGTGTCAAGCTTAATACTTAGCACTGTTCTAAGTGGTGGTCACTTAACACAATACGATATACTGGTGTTTGTGATTTGGGCACGAGGAGGGCATTAACAAATAAAATGATTCAATCCACGATACTAGTAACCATTTTTAGTGTCCTGGCTAAACTTTTCGAACTCACAATGGCGAAATTTTCAAACAAAAGTGAAACTTTTGACTTAGAAAATATATAGGGTAAAGGTTGAAAATGATTTTTGGTACTTGGTACTTGCTTATTTACCTCTGCAGCTCGAGCGTCTATCTACTAACAATTTAAGCTCTTAGACTAGCCGCGGATGCTTTCCCTATGGGCACCTGTTGCATAAATCTATATCTGAATTTAAAAATTCCTAAATCAACATAGATATTCACACTTAAGCTGCGGAGGTAATTCTGGCTTTCCAAACGCGGTGCATGGCCAAGACTCTCAATGTAGAGACAATGCACCACAACTATATTCAGCAGTGTTGAAGCTTCTGCAATGGTCATTGTGAACTAGTCCAAGGGCATTTAAAACTCTAAATCTTATTGGATGCAAATTTGCTCAGACTTGTTGAAGTTACTGTTTATATAAGTCAAGTAAATTTGAAATTAATTATGAACCAACTGACTTGGGAAGGCATGTTTTTAAAAGTTAAATTAGTACAATTTTAACCACAAATCGTTTCATACAAAATAGTTACTCTGTATATTAACTCAAGGTACATTATCGTCGAAAATATCGCTGCCAACAAGTACCGTCTGACAACACTATTCGTCATTTGGCGTCGTGTTTTGTTGAGCACGGGACCATGATAAATCATCGACATGCCGTTCATCATAGTTGATATTACAAAAAGCGCCTTCGAAGGGGATATATGTAGGCAAAATGTGCCTATCAGCTTACACCTAAGTCCGTCACAGCAAACAACAAACGTTAAACAAGAATCAACCGTTCTTTCTAATGCAACTTGTGCATTACCATATTTGGTTATCGTCATCATCATTCGATTTGTTAAGACAAGAAGAAGAGAGACTAGCAACACAGTTGACCACCAGCCACGAGGATCGACGGAAGCTTCTTTGATCGACACGCGACGATACGTTTAAAACTGTCCCATGTTTACCATTACCTAACTCTATTAATCTAATTACCGAATTTACCTAAAACATTTTGCTTGATTTGAACTATCTAATAATTACTAAAGTGAATTAAATTTTTTTCATGAATTATTAATAAAGAAACGTGTTTTAATTTAATATCTCCCCTAAATCCCCCACCCACATATATAGCTTTACGGAACAAATCAAATGTTTACTGTGCTGGACGTTATAAATGCTTTAAACTCGGCGAACTGGTCGTTCCTCACCTGGATGGATACACCGTATAACTTGCTACGTATAGTGAGAGTGACGAGCTATTTCAACAACAGGAAGTTGAGTTTTAACAGAGATGAAAGTGAAAAATACTACCACGTCAGTTCCACAGTGATCTGTCTTAGGGCCCTTATTGTAGAACATCATGTACCTACTGCGACAGCCTACAATTGGCGTTGTCTTGGGAAGTGACGATGACATTACGACATTAAGTTAACAGACTCGTACAATACAGAAGTAGCCAGCAACTCCCAGTTTAGAACTAGCCGAACATAAAACAGAAGTTGTTCTCATAACCAGTCGAAAAGGTGTAGAGTTCGCCAACTTCGAGGTTGGTAACCAAATAATCAGGTCAAAGAAGCGGTTTAAACACACGTGAACTATTAAGCTAAAAATGGCATTGCAAATGCACTGAGCTATCTTCCGCATATTGCCTATCATTGGTGGAGCTGGATGCGCAAGGAAGATCCTAATGTCGGGAAGTGAATGCCGCATAGCTACTCTACAATCTGATATTCAATACCTGCTTCAGTCCATTAGTGCTTCAACGGTTTGGAATTTTTAGTTCATGCCGCATAATTCACAAAAGAGTTTGTAATTGCCTCGGGAAGTCCATT
This sequence comes from Cheilosia pagana, assembly GCA_936431705.1. Lineage (NCBI taxonomy): Eukaryota > Metazoa > Arthropoda > Insecta > Diptera > Syrphidae > Cheilosia > Cheilosia pagana. The sequence goes on along the minus strand of OW386166.1, from coordinate 11,808,741 downwards.
AGTGTGGCGAATTTATTTTTGGAGAGGCTTGGGAGAGAGCTCTACTCACGACAGAATTGGTTAGAGAAATTTTATTCGATACGGTATCGATCAGGAGTCTTAATACAGCCTAATAGCTCGGCAAACATTTTGTAAAGCAATTTTACCTCTCAAGCCACATTATTTAAAAAGGCAAGTTATTTCAATTGGCTTGTGCTTCACTGAGGACCGTATTCTGTAAGTGTTTGCATGTGAGAAAGCGTTGCCATTGAAAGTTATATTAATTTTCTTACTTAAAAATATTTACTCAAATGGTATGCCCAAATATCACAACAAGTTCCTCGCTCCTCATCAAAATTGCCCACAAAAACCCACCAAAGTCACTAAAATCCGCTTTGGATTTAAAATGCTAGTTCTGAACAAAAAGATGAACCAACTCCGCCTCGTGAAAGGCAAACCACAAAAGATGTACTTAAACGATGCATTTCTGCATATGTGCGAGAAACTCTTCAACTTTTTCCAACAGCTTAGTGTTAGTGGTGTTCCGTGGGTCCTTCAATGGTAATCTCATAAAAAAAATAAACTTTCTACAGAATTTTATTTAAATTCATATTCATTCGACTTTTGAAAGGATATTTCGGAGGATAATCTCACGCAGCGTTCAATCCACAAGCGTGTTTTTCACCCTTTCGCATTTAGAGAGCAAACAAGTTTCCCCCACCTTAAAGCTCCTGCGGTTTTATGTGGCACACGGGCACACGTCGGGTACATATCTGCAAGACAAATATTAAAATTGCATGGATCTCAGATTAGAATAGCGGAAATAAATAACATAACAAAATAAAACTCTTAAAAGCAATAGAATGTTAAAAAAAAATACACACACACACATCCCCCCGGGGAGCAACAATCAAATTCAAATAACAACACACTCTGGCGGGGTTTGTTATAATTTTTTTTTTGTTTTCATTTCCTTTTAGAAAGTCCTTGCTGTTATATTATTATTCTATGCGAAAAAACGCTCGCATTGACTTGTGTTGTATTTGTGCAGGTATAGGATTCGCTGAAACGTGTCTAAGCCATTGTCATAAGACCATTACTACCGCAAATCCTTCAGCGATGGCTTTCGTACGATTTAACAATATATACCGAGGTATACCTATCTGGGACGATTCTGCTGTTGCTGTCGTGTCGTGCATAAACGAGGTACACTAGTGCGTAACAGTCAGTCACATGCCAACTCGATGTTAGGAGGCTTTCGAACGTTTTTTTAATGATGATGATAGCCTAGTACTGAAACTCGAGCTCAGAATGACACTTTTCCTGAGGTCCACAGTGCAAACAAGTGGACGGATTTCCTTCAATATATAAATAGTTCGAGGTAAGATTTTTTCAAAAACGGCTCTTACGATTTCAACCAAAATTGATATTTGGGCTTATATAGGTAGGGTTAACATGGCTGCATACCCAGGTTTCGCTAAAAAAATCAAACAACGGTATTTTTGAAAATTGGCCATATCTCAAAAACGGTCCTACGATTTCAACAAAAATTTATTTTTAAGGTAGGGAATATGGTCATTCCTAACATGATAGCAAGCTCATTTTTTCCCTAAATTATAGTTCAACGGACTATTTTGGAAAAATGTCGTTTTTTAAGAATTTAGTTAATTATAGTTTACTTGAAAACGACTTTAACGATTTTAACCAAAATGTGTAATTGCGCCAGCGTACATGGGATTAACATGGCTGCGTACCCAGTTTTTCTCTAAAAAGTCGAATAACGGTACTTTTGAAAATTGGCCATATCTCGAAAACGGTCAATACGGATGTACCTGAAAACGGCTTAAACAATTTTGAGAAAAATGCACACTTGGAGCAAAATTGACGTTTTCAACATTATTAAGTCCTTCATTTTCGATTCGAATCAACGGAAACGCTGATTTTGAAAACTGTTCATATTTTGAAAACGTTTTCGATTTGAATACATTTTTAAAAACCAATTAATGCTTACATTCTGAGCAAAGCCTTACACTCAGCTTTCAGCTAAATAGTTGAGCAAATTATAAATTTATCCCAGTCAAAAACTTGCTTCAAGAGAACAGAAACTCCTGCTACCCTTGTCCTTGTCCTCAAAAATCTTGTAAGTTTTAATAGCCTATAAACAGCACATTTGGCGCTTTAAACGTTTTAACCAGAACTACCGACAAATGCTTTTTACTAAGAGTGTAAGCCATACTTTGTTTATTTGATATGTGCTGCCATCTGTCAGGTTTATTTTATCTAGTACCTATTGCTTCATCTACAAATAATAAAAAATGCTGGACCACGCATCACGCGAAAACTACTTGACGGATTTTGATGAAACTTGGCATAGTTATTGCTTATGTTCTGGATCGGGACTTAGGATACTTTTTATCTCGGAACAGACCTAGCTCAGTAAGTAATGTCTATCGGATTGAAAAATAAAAAAATAGGTGAATTTAGTAAATGTTCCCCTGATTCATTTAAAATATAAAACATTCTCCTGCGTTGTCCTGAGTAATGTTTAAAACAAATTTCCTTCAGTTGTTCGTAGTTGGCAGGAGAAAGTTTTGACGAAAGAAAATTTTGGAAATACCCGCCGGAAATGTCGGGAAATTGGGACATTCAGTATACAAAACGCCTACAAATTCAATTTCAAGGTTTAATTTGTGCATTCCACTCCCTTTCGGTACTGCAACTTTTCTACCCCACTGTACACATGTGCCATGTGTGAGTTCGCATAAAAATTAATGCCAACTTTATTGCTGAACTTTATTGAAAAGGATTTTAATGTACGCCGAATACCTGCCGAGCTAGTGAAGTGTTTTTTTCGCCCCTGCAAATACTGGCAACCGCATTCGATGGATCCCAAATTTAGTAGAACCCCATATGGATAGCCTGGGACCGGAGACCTCTTTCTGTCTATTCCTCCAGCCCCCACACAAATACCCTCAAATATCCATACCATATCCATTATTTGGCCAACTTACGTGCCGTGGTTATTTAACGATCATATACAAGATGCATGTCGCACAAAAAAAAAAGAAGAAAGGATTCCACTCCTTGACGCGGTGCGAATTCTCATTTTTATTGTTCGATTTAATGGCTTGCGGCAACGGTGTGTACCTACAGATAAATAGACGTAGGACATAACGAGAATTGCTCGTTTCTTTTATTATCCCGCGCCGCTCCGCATCCTCGTTCATGCCTCAAGATTGAGGATCATAAATGTAAAATTGGAAAATCTGCCAGGACGCCTACAAAGAGCGCTTCTATATATACGTTTGGCCTAAGCCTGGGTGCTAAATGTAAGCGACAGCAATTCGCATAGAACGATTATCAACAGTTGCGCGTGAGCTCGCGTATCCGGAGGCGGTGAAAAATTGCCACATTCCACTCGCAAGGAGATAGGCAAATTTTATTGAGTGTCGTCAGGTGATGCGACACACTGAGCTTTGATTACTTTTGGTGAAAAGTTTTTATTATGTAATTTTGCGGAGCTACACGGAATTGTGCTGTTAGGGCACCAAATTGAATTTCCACTTAATTTGGTATGACATTGATCGTATAAGTTGTAAATAGATTCACAGCGCAGGATGAGAGTTGTTTTGGAAGTTTTGTGTCACGCGTGAGGAATATTGGTGCAGTTTTAATGGCGCCTGGTGTAATTATAAGGGAATTCCATGAGCCTATCAGTTTTCAAAGAGATCCTTAAACCAAGAAAGCAATTGTCTGCTCAATTTCGTTTAGTGTATCTCATTTGTTAAGACTGGTGGAGTGTGAGGGCTGTAATAAGGATAAGGCTATATGGAAATGTACAATAAGTATCAAGCAGTCTTTAAAGGGCCATAGGCTAGGTTCGGCTAAATTGAGGTGATAAACTATAATAAGGTCACAAGAATCTAAGAAGTTTTTCCCTCACCAATTGAGCCAGATTGAGCTAAAATGAAGCAAGGGAGTCTTTCAATGCGTGAGCTTAAAAAACAATTTAGATTTTTATAAATGACGGCTCCTAGGTGGAATTTTTCAGAAAGAACGGGGCAAGTAAAGAGATTCTACAACAATAGATTTATCAATTGAGAAATACCACAAGCCTTATTTCTTACTTTCCTATAAGACAGTGTCCAGAATGACACCTTTTGCCTCATGGCACTCTGTCGAGAGAGATCAAATTCTAAGGACGTTGCAAATCAAGGTCTGGCCACGTCTGTTTTAATGCTGGATATGTTGTTGTTCTTCTTGACCACCTAAGCATCCAGCTTGAAAATATTGAACGGACTACTTACCTAAGTTCAAAAGATCATACACTGAGAAAATTAAATTTAAAGCACGGATACAAAAACCGAACCGAACCGAGGTTATTCTAGACCAGTGAGGCCTAGGATTGCTCTGGCTCATACAACATGTGACAGCTGAATGCTATCTTGATTACAACGGACGTGCGGGTATGATAGCTCAGTATAGATATGTGGGACCATAGCCTAGCTTCTCACAACCATTCGTTTCGTGTGAGTTTTCAAGGGAAAAGGGGAGGGATCTACAATTTTACGCCGAGTCCAAACGGCTAATTGAGAAGCTCTTTCATGACAGTTTTACTCTCGGATGTTTGTCAGACGTTGGCGAGAGGCGCAGTGGAAAAAAACCTTAAAACCTTTCAGGAATCGAACCGGCGACCCCTCGCTAAGTAGTCCAACACACTACCCACTAAACCACTGCGCCTACAGCTCAGTATTGTAGCTTCCATTTAACTACGGTTGTTCTAATCAACCTGTACAAGTATCAGAAAAATCGTTCCTTTCCAACTTTTCAACAATATTGTATGCATTATTTACATTTTTGACAGTGTTTATTTTAGATCAATGAGGGCTTCCGTAGATTAACCGGGCTTACCGGGTTGCAAGACCCTATATGATAGGTGTAAGCTTTCTTACTGTATGTCTGTAACATTTTTAGTCATAGCCTTTATGCCGAGCTTGGAGCAATCATAAATAGATACGATATTGCTGTCAACGAAAAGGTAGGAATGATTTTTTCAGTCATGTTGTTGTAGTGATTAGTGAAAATGATTAAGTATCTATACAACTTTTTGCGAAAGAACAGTTTTATTCAAAATAAACCAATCGAATGCGAAAACGGAACCTACCTTGACAATTCACTGTTCGAGATTGATTTTTCAGGAGTAGATATTGTATATCCTTTGGCCAGTATCACAAAACTACAAGTCTTGTACAACAGGCGAATTTTAACAATTAACAATTGGTTTTTGTACCACAAAACTACAAGTGAATTTATCAATTAACAATTTTACAAGCAAATCTTAACAAGTGGGGAATTCTAAATTTCCCCTCTTTCTGTACCACAAAGCTACAAGTGTAGAAAAAATTTAACAAACGATTATTATAAAGATAGAAAAACTTAACATGCGAATTGAAAATTGTTAAGTGTTTACAAGTCATATTTTTTGTGGTTTCACTTTGGAATTTGAATCATTAATCTTCAGAAAATATTATCTTAATTATTCTATTCTCATTGGAGTTCCAATTTTGAGAGTAACCCTTTATATGAATGTGTAAATCAAAGCGTAAGCGAAAGGGACATGTACAGTAGGGTGGAGCACGGATGTATGAAAATTCTTTAATTCGGAATTCTAATAGTGGGCAAATGGTGCCTTATGTTAAAAGAAAAATAAATGTAATTTTCGATTAATTTGGTTAAGATCTTCTGCCTGCGCACTGACTTCAAAAATCAAAATTTGATACAAAATTTTACTAAACTGATAGGTATAGCAGAAAATAACATTATGTATTTTATAATGAAAATGCTTAAAAATCCTATTTTGTCTCAAATTTAGGCATTTCCTTTCGTGATTCTATTTTCGACTTTATTGCGCCCAGTCATAACTTTTTTGTCTACTGAGAAGTGGTAGCTTCCGTCTTTATCTTTACAGCTCGTTCAACAGCCTGGGTATCGCACGGAAAGAACACTTTTTTAATTCCCTATTTTCGCTGGATCGATATTTTTTAAATTAAATTATTTAGATTGATTTTCGAAAGTTCTGCCAAAACACGTCTTAAATTATTAGACCAAAATTAATTGGTCTTGCGTCCCACAGATCTGTCGCGCCAATATGTTTATTGATTTATAACTTTAATTGCTTGGCATGATATTTAAGCTTAGAGCCAAATTTTTTCAAGAATCAATTTCGTTTTCCTTGAATTTTTTTCATTAAAAGCTGTAAAAAAAGCGGTTTAATTCTTCAAGATTTTGGTTAGCACACTTTGTTTGACAGCTTAACTTATTTGCCTGCGCATATCGTCTATTCGTCTCAGAAGCACTTGTACAAAGAAGGGAAATTTCCATATTTAACAAGTGAAGCGGTTTTCTTTTGTGGTACAGTAATTATTATAGTTACTTGTTAAATCGGCATATTTAACAAGTGCCTGTAGAATTTTTAAATTGTAGTTTTGTGGTACAGGCCCCTGTTAGTTAGCCATACTTCTATTGCACTTATCCTTTATGTCCGGGCAATACTTCTAAGAGGCTGTCCGATTCCTTTTTTGGTTTGTTATACGCGAAAATAGGAATGCGATCAAAAATTAGTCAAAAACCGTAGTCATGTAGGGAAGTGTCATGATTCGTCTTTTTATTGACAAAGTGGTAGACCTACGTGTGAATGTTACTCAGTCACTTTGGCTTCATTTTATTTTTTATTGGAGTCAAAGAGCCTGACTATAAATGACTGAAATGCTGTTAATTTGGGATGAGTGGTTAACAACCTTGCTTACCTCCACGTGGCATATTTTTAAGAGTGCCCAAATCTCATCCAGCTATGATGCCAAAGTTCCATATAACACACCGGGCGAAGCCATTGGACTACCTTTCTTAGCACTCGCTTGATGGGGCATCCGAAAATCTTTCCACCTAAAAACTCCTATAAAGTGTGGCAACAGCAAATACACCGCATTACGTATCATCCCCAACTCCTCCCACCAACTGCCAGCAAGGACAAGAAGCAATTTCAACGGCACAGCATACGACGGCAACGGCAACCCACCCAGTTGGTAAGTAAGTACTATACCTACCTACTGCAGCTGCAAAACAAAATCCTTTACAAATGGTCAAACGATTTACCTCGTTGCCACATTGAAAGTTGAAACGCCGGCCGTCCGCTACTGTACAACATCTGCCTCTCTCTCGAGCGCAATAAACAGGTCTACATGCGAAGGATGGAGAGCCAAAACGCTCCAAACGGATCATACAAATTACCTTTACTTCCACCGTTCCACGTAGCACAGTATAGCAGTAAGAACAACAACAATTGTAGCGCACAATTGCATCCTTCTTTTTACAGGCAAGGATTTTCCACATGCGGCAATATATATAGTGGCAGCCACCATCCTAAGCGCCATTTCGCCCCATCATCATCTATTGGATACTTTCAAGGATTTATTGACATTCTGTGATGTTATTAAAGTTGATTGCAGTTAAGTCAACTTCTCTGCAGTGCCAACAGCAGGACTTCACTTGGACAGAAGTAAAATGGGGAAGCTGCTCTGCTCTGGCCCCCATCAAAACAAAACAAAGGGGCAAAGCGGAAAAATCTTCTGATCCTAGATTGGACATGCAGCGAAGGTTGTGTACCTAGTTTTTTTTTTTTTCCTGATGGCGTCCACGATGTCTGTCTCTGTATATGCGATGAGGAATTATTATTAAATTTTGCTGCGCGCAGAAAGGATATTTTTGACACACAACAGCAGCAACAAGAAGGAGTAGAGCAGACAACAGAACAAAAAGAAAAAGCAAAGCCAGTGAAACAGAGAACTAAATTGCACACACCAGCGAACGGGAGCGCTGTTGCAGTCGTCTAAAGTGCCGTGGCAGGATGTGCATTAAGGACGACTCGTGACTGGTGTGCTTTTGTGCAATTTGAAGTTTATTGTGAGAGTTTTTAATGGGAAAAATATGTTATTTGTTCGTTTGGAGCTGCATATATCCTTTTTCTTCCATCTTCCATCCATCCATGTAGTTATTCCTGTTTGGAGAAGATTTGGAAAATGAGAATTATCAGCTAACGACGTGAGGGGTGGCTGTAACTCGTGATACATAAATTGGCAATTTTTCTATTTCAAGGATTAGGAGAGCGGTTTCTTTTTGCTGTTTGTGTCCTTGCGGATGTGAGTTATGGCCACCTGGCCGGCCGAATATGCAAATTAAGTGGTTTCGATACGAGTTTCAGCAACCGTCCAAGAGGAAACAACTGCACACATTGTGGATGGAAATATGTTTTGGCTGGGTGTTGGCAACGATTATCGGCTAATGACACATTCGTATGTTGTGTTGGCGAGGCAGGACGCAGGAGTGTGGGCCTGCCTCTGCAGTGTCGTCGGTCGTCAGTCGTCGGTCGTCGGGTGGGAAGTTAAACTCTTGTGTTCCGGATCTTGATATGACATCGGGGTGGATAAACACTCTGACAGCAACAAACAGTAATTGGATTAGAGGCCGATATTCGGGAGGGATTTACCCACAGAGACTACACACTGGAAACCTCTTGACAAAACGATATTGGCAGGTGTCGCAAGGGTTGATAATTAGTTTTCTTACCTGCGGACATTTGAAATATGTACCTGCTGTATGTTTGTGCCTTGTCTACACACAATGCGGAGCTGTTTAGCTGACAGATATGCCAAATCATTTCGAAAACATGAAAGTACAATCATTTGGCAAATGTGACTAGTTGTCAAGAGAAGCTTGTTTTGGGCCTTTCTTTGAGCTGCATAGTGCGAAGTGATGTGGACTTAATTGAAAGTAGGTATACTGAATGGCATTCAGTGAATGTAGCTGAAGGTTGGAGTTGGAAAATGGCGCTGTCAGAATTTATATGATTTTCGTCGAACACTGTAAGAAGCAATTTTGGTTACTTTTTGGTCAGCTACAATCGATGCCCGTCCAGTTATTTGTAGGTTGTTTTTTGATTGCAGTCGAAAGAAAGTCTGCCACTTCGTCAACAGATTTTTGGATACATTTTTGGACACATTTTTCGATGCGTTTTCGGACTTGTTTTTGTACTCGCTTTTAGATGAGTTTTTGGACTAGGTTTTCGACTGGTTTTAAAAAGGTTTTCTGCTCGATTTTGCGAGTAGTAATTTAGACGCTGTTGGGACGCCCTTTTTACGCGATCTTAAGATTGTTTTTGACGGGTTTTTGGACACGTACCTATTTCTATGTTTTTTTTCTAAATTTCGAATCTACTTTAGACGCGTTCCAATGGGTTTTTGTACATGATTTGGAACCTTTTTTCGGTGGCGTTTGAACACATTTTGAAAGAGCTTTTGAAGAAGTTTTTAACGCAATTGGGCCGGTTTTTACCCAAGATTTCGACACGTGTAAAAAGCTTGGTTCGACGATTTTTTGAACTGGTTCCAGATAATTTTTTCGACTCGTTTTTGAACTCCTTCTATTCTGTGTTTTTGTATACTCGTTTTTAGACGTATTTTTTTGACCAGTTCTTGGACTAGTTTTTCGACGTTCGACCTGTTTTTGAACTGGTCCCAAATGAGTTTTTTGAGTCGTTTTGGACTCCTTCTTTGATGTATTTTAGGACTTGTTCTTTTATGTGTTTTTGTACTTTCATGTACTGTTTTTGGACGCCTTTTTTGGACGAGTTCGTGAACTAGTTTTTCGAAGCCTTGTTCGACGAGTTTTAGAAAACGTTTCCAGACGAGTTTTTCCCCTCGTTATTGGACTTGTTCTTTGATGTGTTTGCGAGCGACACTTTTGGCCGAGTTTTATTTTTTGCCTTTTTTGACGCGTATTTGGATTTGATTTTATATGTTGTGTTTTAGACGGTTTTCGGAATCGTTTCTGGTCAAGTTTTTGAAGATTTTTTTTTATGTGGGCTTAGACGCCTTTTTGGACTCATTTCTAGACTCATTCTTCGATGCCTTCTCAGAATGTTATTTTGGATGCTTGGACGTATTTTAGAATCGTGTTTTGAACAATTTTATCAAACTTTTCTGGTCGAAATTTTAAACGATTTTTTCAACTCGTGTTTGGATTAAGTGTTTGAACGTGATAGCAGACACGTTTTTGAAATTTTTCACGCCTCTCTGGACATACGTTTTTAGGGTATTTATGAACCCGCTTTTCTATGCATTTTTGGATGTTTTTTTTGGACGTGTTTTTGGATAACGTTTTCGACGAGTTTTTGGTCAGGTTTTTTGAAGAGTTCTAGACGAGTGGTTGAACGCGGTTTTCAAAGACTTTTTTGATATTTTTTTGACAAGTTTTTAATAGAATTTTTCTGCGCTTGTTTTGTTTCTTTCGCGTTAGAGATTTGGAACCCATTTTTGAAGACAGTTGCGACTTTAGATACAGCGAAATTGAGTCCCATTAGAGACGTAACTACTTTTTAGTACTACCGTACCGTGTATTTGTTAAAAGGCTATTGCATCTTTAAAGCCATTGCAAGCAGTGGGAAACCATTTATCCCGTATCTAGACCCAAAAAGTCTGATTTGGTATACTGACGGATCGAAAATGGAGTCTGGAGTAGGTGCTGGTGTCTTTGGACCCAACCTATGGGAAAAAGTCCCACAATTTTTCAGGCTGAAATCCCCGCCATCGAGATCTGCGCTATTCTAAACTTAAAAAAGAGTACTAAGGGCGCTAAAATACAAATCTTCTCTGATAGTCAGGCAGCTTTACAGGCCCTATCGTCCAACACGTTGGACTCACATACAGTAAAGTGCTGTCATGATGCCCTGCAAACACTATCCAAGCACAACAGGGTCAAACTTGGGCTTTAGGGCTTATCAACGATTGGGAACAACAACTCCACCTAAACCAATGGGAAAATGTCACAGGTTTAAGACAATCAAAAAGACTAATTAGGCCCTTCTCCTACAAGGAAATCCTGAAACTAAAGAAGGAAAGTATTAGAAAGCTAGTGGGCTTCCTAACAGGCCACTGTGGCTTGAGATACCATCTTAGCAAGTTTAATTTTTGTTCAGAGACAGATTGCAGGTTTTGCCTAGAGGATGACGAATCCTCCGAGCTCCTGCTCTGTAACTGCCCGGCAATTCACTGGTTAAGACGACGTACCTTTCACAAAGAGATACTCTCGCCAGCAGAAATTAGGAATTCTGCTACTAGGGAGGTCAATCGTCTCTTAGACTAAACCATCCCTACTTGATAAATCTTTTAGGCCGCAGTGTCAGCCATTGGGCAGGGAATAATTAAAAAAAATATATATATTGCAAGCAGACTTTCATCTTATCTTTCAATGGATGTCTGTGTTTTTTCTAATGTTTTATAGTGTTGAAGCCTTCAAAGGCTTGAATTGTATTGTTTTTTGCTATTTGGCTGTTTTAATTACTGAGTTATGTTCTTGTATGTTCACTTCGAACCGTTTTTAACCGCTTCAAATTAGAGCTAAGTGCAAGAGCACTACTCAGCTCTATTACAGCTCAGAACAGACTAACGACCTTTCTCTAAGTGGCTTAGAAAGCTATTTTCGTCTATGGTTAGAGTTGAAACCTTTGCCCTTCAAACAGTTGTGAACCATTATTAATAACCTTAATCCAAGAAAAAACTGTCCCAATCCTCTCTCCACACTACTTCTAAAAACGCCGGACCTCTTGGCGATTCAAGCTCTTAACAGCTTCAACTATGCCATTCTGCGACACCCTCTCCTCTGCCGCAACGCTATATACCTAGTTAACATCTGCAGCAGCGAAAATGTTCTCATTATCGGCACTACCGTAAATAACCTTTAAATTACACTACTAGAACATAAAACCGTCCATTAAAATTTATTTCCATGGGCAAAAATAATTGTGCCACCAGTGGCAGTGCCAAGGAACAAAAAAAACCTACCCACCTCCCGCACACAACCGAAAGCAAAAGGATATGGCCAACGCCAATGCGAATGTGAGAAGTTGCAACTGGAATGCAATCATAAAACCCGCCACTATTACATTCTTCACCCAGAAGATGATAAAAACAAGAAAAACTGAATCGCTTTCACAACTCTCTGTATAAAGTCTAAAAACGAAAAAAAAAAAAACACAAACTACTGCGCTAAAGGGTAACTAACTGCGTTTTCCTTCCCCGCTGCACGCGCTGCATTCCTTGCTGTGCAGGAATTACATCTCGCAACGATGAACTTGTGCAGTAATTTAGGATTTTCGGACCAAAACAAGGAGAAAAAACGGAGAACTGAAAACAGCAACTCTCCCTCCTATCTCACTGTTTTCAGTGCAGTTGGAATTTTCACCTCAGGGAAAGTGCTCAGGGATACTATACACATATACATGTACTCGCACGATTTCAAATGCAAGGACGGTGTTTTTTCAGATTTGTTGTTTTTCTTGCAGTTCGCCCTCATTTTCCGGCGTCCTGGACAAAGTTGCATCCTGGAGCTGCTGCATGATGTAAGCTTCTGCCAGCTTGACTTATATTCCATGGATGATGGATGTCAGTGGTGGAAAAGATGAAAGGAGGCCATGCCAGAGAGAAAAATGAAGGATCTCCCAGCATTTTCGGTTCGACTTTTATGTTTACCCTCATTATGGGCCATAATTTTGTGCAGTAATGCCACCAGGCTAAAGCAACTTATAGGCAATTAGGCTCCTATTTGGACTAGTTCGCTTTTTCTAGATGCACATTTTCGAACCGGGTTGAGTAGGTTGATGCGAACAACCTACGCCCTGTGCTTGTGTGTGTCAAAGACAAAGTGGAAATGCTGTCCTTTGTGGGTGTTTGCTTGTGTTTAGCGCTATGAAACAAAAAATTGCTTTACGTTTTTCCTCTTGCCGAGGAAAGTGGTGGGGCGAAAAAAACTGCAAACAACAAGCGGTAATGTTGAAAGGATAGCTTAAGGATGTTTTACTTTACAGACGTGCAGAGTGGAAGTGGAAGCCTTTACAAAGTTGAAGGTTTGAGGTATTTCGTGTTTCGTGTTTGGATATATATTTCGGAAATAAAGCGGATTTTTGTGTTATCCTTTGGTCCATATAGCATGCGCCGTATCGTGAAAAGAGGAAGAAGTCTCTGTTTGTTATTTTTGTTCCTTTTTTATTATGCATTTTTCACTTGTTTTTTGTTTTTTGATGTGAAACATCTTATGGCGCGACTTGGGAGTAAAATCGATTCATGAAAGCGGAAATGAGCAAGCGGAAGTGCGAGACGGAAATTGGCCTGTCGCCATCGCTATGCCGCCGCCTAAAACTCCTTAACACTCAACCGATTCGAATGAAATTTTGTGGGTGGGTATGGTTGGTTGTAACTTGATGAGTAGTATCATTTTGGACCCGATAGGTGGCGCTGTTGTCGATCTTCTTAACCACTCAACCGATTTCAATGAAATTTTGTGGGTGGGTATGGTTGGTTGTAACTTGATGAGTAGTATAATTTTGGACCCGATAGGTGGCGCTGTAGTCGTTCTTCTTAACCACTCAACCGATTTCAATGAAATTTTGTGGGTGGGTATGGTTGGTTGTAACTTGATGAGTTGGATCATTTTGGACCCGATAGGTGGCGCTGTTGTCGATCTTCTTAACCACTCAACCGATTTCAATGGAATTTTGTGGGTGGGTATGGTTGGTTGTAACTTGATGAGTTGGATCATTTTGGACCCGATAGGTGGCGCTGTAGTCGATCTTCTTAACCACTCAACCGATTTCAATGAAATTTTGTGGGTGGGTATGGTTGGTTGTAACTTGATGAGTTGGATCATTTTGGACCCGATAGGTGGCGCTGTTGTCGATCTTCTTAACCACTCAACCGATTTCAATGGAATTTTGTGGGTGGGTATGGTTGGTTGTAACTTGATGAGTAGTATCATTTTGGACCCGATAGGTGGCGCTGTAGTCGATCTTCTTAACCACTCAACCGATTTCAATGAAATTTTGTGGGTGGGTATGGTTGGTTGTAACTTGATGAGTAGTATCATTTTGGACCGGATAGGTGGCGCTGTAGTCGATCTTCTTAACCACTCAACCGATTTCAATGAAATTTTGTGGGTGGGTATGGTTGGTTGTAACTTGATGAGTAGTATCATTTTGGACCCGATAGGTGGCGCTGTAGTCGATCTTCTTAACCACTCAACCGATTTCAATGAAATTTTGTGGGTGGGTATGGTTGGTTGTAACTTGATGAGTAGTATCATTTTGGACCCGATAGGTGGCTCTGTAGTCGATCTTCTTAACCACTCAACCGATTTCAATGAAATTTTGTGGGTGGGTATGGTTGGTTGTTACTTGATGGATAGGATAGTTTTGGACCCGATAGGTGGCGCTGTAGTCGTTCTTCTTAACCACTCAACCGATTTCAATGAAATTTTGTGGGTGGGTATGGTTGGTTGTAACTTGATGAGTTGGATCATTTTGGACCCGATAGGTGGCGCTGTAGTCGATCTTCTTAACCACTCAACCGATTTCAATGAAATTTTGTGGGTGGGTATGGTTGGTTGTAACTTGATGAGTAGTATAATTTTGGACCCGATAGGTGGCGCTGTAGTCGTTCTTCTTAACCACTCAACCGATTTCAATGACATTTTGTGGGTGGGTATGGTTGGTTGTAACTTGATGAGTTGGATCATTTTGGACCCGATAGGTGGCGCTGTTGTCGATCTTCTTAACCACTCAACCGATTTCAATGAAATTTTGTGGGTTTGTACGGGCACGCTGAAGTGAACTGAAGAAGCTAGGTTTTACACAGACACTAGTCTACTGTATCAGTTGACGATATGAAAACAAAATGTAAACAAAAACTCTCGAAAAAGAATACTTTGGATTGAATTGCGTTATAAAAACTTTTTAAATTAATGAACATAATTATCTCCTGCGCTGTATTAAGATTATAATACAGTAAAACCCGGATAAGTACCTCTCGCTTAAGTGCCTAAGCCGCATAAGTACCTTTTTTTGAGAACAAAAATTCTGAGCACTTAAGGCGGATTTTTGTTATAACTGATTAACCCGCATAAGTGCCGATCAAAACGGGAATTTAAGGTGAGGCACTTATCCGGGTTTTACTGTATTATAAAGATTTGGTTTTTAAATTAAATTTCGTAATGAATACAACAGTTCAATTTAACATCCACATTTAGCGAGAGAAGTTTCACATCTGGAGTGTGGTCACAAGCACGCTCTCTGTTTTTTTTTTTTTTTGTTTAAAGTTAACAAAGTTGAATTGTTTACATTGTGCTTGAGTGTATCCTTTACTCTTTGTGAGTGCTGAGATTTCACAGGATTTTCAATGTGCATAAATGAATTACTAAAAGCTTTTCCTCACTTGCTTTGGCTTCATAATTTTTTGGCGAAAATGATTTTTAGTTGTGCATAGTTACAAACGGCTTTCATGTTGTTTTGGAGACGGACTGAGCATGGGAAAATGAAAGTAGGTAGGTGCATCTACATTTATTTCGCACTAGCTGACCCGTGCTAGTGCGAAAGCAATATAAAGCAAAAACAAAATCAACAAAAACAGAATTTTAATTCAAAATTGTTATTTGTTCCCTCATACCCACCTCAAATGTAGGCGAAAAGAAGCAACACGAATGAAACAACTTGACATTGATACACGAACCCCACCCCAGCCCATTCCAAAACATATGATCACGTTAGAGCGCGAGTTAAGTATCCATAGCAAAACATATTGAGAAAAAAGATAACATTATTTGTATTCAATGATATCTTTAGTCTCTAGTACAGTCTTGCACACAACGCTACAATGATAACATATGTACAAGAGATAATATCGTTTGTATACAATGTTGGAATATTATCTCTTCTTCATTATCAAGCAAGACGATTGTACGCTTGGGTCTCCTTGTAGATAGATAAGAAAAGTATATAAATACGACTGTATGATGAATTTATCAACAGTCTTATTGTAACTACATAGTAGCCTTAAGCTCCTTTTAGAATTAGTAAAAAGTATTTCAATAATAAAGGACATAGTTCCAAATAAATATTGTTTAATTTTAAAAGTAAGAAACAAGTGTTTTAATTGGCGATCCTGCCAGGAGGTTAAATATACTTTTTAACTTCAATCGAGCGGACCTCGGGAACAAGTAGTGAAATCTAGTATAAACAGAACACTCGCGTTACCGGTTACAAGAATTACCTAGCATAGCAGGTACAAATATAGCTTCTTCGTACGAAGCAGCAAAGCAATTCAGTGAAAGTGTATATGTGGAGGAAAAAAACACACAAATTCGACGACAACAGACACGAGTTCAAAATGGAACAACTCGCAGTATTAATGGCAAGATTAGAAGCTTTAGAAACCAGGAGCAACACAGTAACACAAACCCTAGAGCACACACGCACAGAGAATGCAAGGTTAGCAGCAATAATAACTAACCAAAATCAAATAAACACTAATTTAGAAACAAAACTAAATGAAGTAAAATCTGGATTAGGCATAGTACCAAACATACCTGTGCTAGAGGAAATAAGAACCACATATACAGATGGTAGTGAAATACAGTTAGACGCATTTAAAAGCCTACCTATTTTCAACGGCGATCAATCAAATTATCGGTCGTGGCGCGAAGAAGCATCCAGATTAATGGACAGCATTAAAAACTTCAAAACACACAGTAAGTACGCAGCAGCATTGACTATAGTGAAAAGTAAAATACAGGGTGCAGCCGCGAATGTGTTAACTAATTATAACACAATTTTTAATTTTGAGGCGATACGTAACAGATTAGATTATACGTACTCTAATCAAGAACCTCTATACGTGCTACAAGACATGATGAAAGCCATCACGCAAAAAAGAAGCACACTGTCTGAATACCACGACGAGATAAATAAAAATCTCAATTTAATAATATCAAAAATCACTATGTCAGGTGATCCGCCGAATATAATCGACAGACTAATTAAAAATGCTAACGACGACGCAGTTCGTATATTCATTGATGGTATGAGTGACAACTTTACAAAAGGATCATTATATTCAGCTACAATAAATGATCTAGAACACGCATTCGCAATTGCTCGCAGAATAGAACATGATAATGTGCACAGGCATTTACATCTCACTCAAGATAAGCACCACAAAAATATGCCACATGAACGCAGAAACGAAAGAAGAAGACCAAATTATTCGAGCCAAACAACGAATTATCAACCCCAGAAGCAATACGATAATATGCAGCAACACAATCAAGGACCACAGCCGATGGAGATAAACTCGAGACAAATTGTACATGCACAGCGACAAAATTGGAATCAATACAAACCCGATGTATATAATCCACCAGCGAAACGTGAACACAGCGGGAGTTTCAACACACACAACAGACCGCAACGATCTTATCAGCAGAACTTCAAGCAGCAGAGAGTAAATAACTCCCGACAACAACGCAGAGACGATGTCAGCAGTACATATGCAGAAGCAGATGAAACGGAATGTATGGTAAATAATAACATAAGAATAGATCATTTAAACTAGTAGACGGGTTGCCCTGCTTAAATTTAACTAGTACTATTTCTAAGGAAATTTATAAAATTCTTATTGATACTGGTGCAACCCATAATTACATTAATAGAAAATGCGATTCTAGCGAAAAAATTAAAATTAAACCTATAAAAATAAAAACAATGCATGGTTATTCTATGGTAGATACAAAGAAAGTAGTTAGGATATTAAAGAAAAATATAACATTTTTTGAATTAGAGGATATTCAGTCTTTTGATATGATATTAGGATATGAAGGACTTAAAGTTCTAAACGCGGAAATAAATTTCAGTAATATGACTCTAACTACCATAAGCATTGTCGAATCTATTCAGAAAATTAATTACATAATTGGGGAAAATAATATTTATAAAGCAGATATAGATAGACTGATGAAGATTAATAACAGCATAGGACCGTTACCCTTTACAGATACTATAGAAGCAAGCATTAGGACGACCAATGATAATCCGGTTTATGTTAAACAATATCCATATCCCATAGCAGATAACGAATTCGTAAACAAAGAAATACAGAAACTCTTACATGACGATATAATAGAAAAAAGCCATAGTCCTTATAACAGTCCCATATGGACAGTACCTAAAAAAGGTTTGGACGAAAAAGGAAAACCAAAACGGCGCATGGTTGTTGATTTCCAAAAACTTAACGCTCACACTGTAACAGACAGATACCCCATTCCGGATGTCAACATGACAATTCAAAATTTAGGTAAAGCCAAGTACTTTACAACGTTAGATTTGGAGTCAGGTTTCCACCAAATTAAAATCAAAACAGATGATAAAGAAAAAACAGCTTTTGCTATAAATGGCGCAAAATATCAATTTAAACGAATGCCTTTCGGGCTCAAAAATGCACCAAGCATATTTCAGAGATGCGTGGACGACATTTTGAGAGACTTTGTAGGTAAATTCGTACACGTTTACATTGATGACGTATTGATATATTCTTCATCTGAGGAAGAACATATACAGCACATAAGTCAAGTATTCGACGTACTCAATAAAGCCACATTAAAAATATCTGATGAGAAAAGTAAGTTTTTTCAAGAAGAAGTAGAATACTTAGGTCACATAATCAGACTTCACAAGGATAACATAAAGAATTATCATTTTTCAGATGACGAAAATATTAATATTCCTAACATTACTAGGAATTGTACAGAGTCAAGAAGGGCAAGGAAACGTTCAAATAACTGAGTTACTAAACAAGAAGTTTATACTTACGCAAACAGATGACGTGTATTTATTCAAAGAACAAACTTATTTGTTACATGCCACCAACCTGACTTCGATATTTCAACCTTACGTAAATATCGTAACTAGTAAATATCAACCTACACAAGAAGAAAAAATTTGGTTAAGTAAAATTAAGAATTTAGCAGACCAATTACAAGAACATACTAGGCATACTAGATCAATTAACTTTTTAGGAACAGCTTTCAAATATGTGTTTGGTAATCCTGACCATTATGACTTAGTTAACATAGAAACGAGTATAAATAATCTCATAGAAAACAATAATAAACAAAAAACTATAAATTCTAGATTTGAACAAATTTTGCAACAATTCGAAGGTCAGAGCCTTAAAGAACATTTAGTAATAGAACAAGTGTACGAACAATTATTATTATTGACCAGAACAATTAATGCAGCAAAAAATAATGAATATTTATCAGAAAGCCTAGACTTAGATGACATTAAAAATATTATTCAACATGAAATAATTCAAGTACCCATAATAAATATACTTGAGTACTCTAAAATATTATTAGCTAGAACTGATGAATTCTTCATCACAATATATAAATATCCAGTTCTAATTAAATCATGTAAATTGTATAAAGTAACACCTTTAAATTCAAAACATGGAAAAATCATTACAGATAAAACAATTGCCTTATGTAACCAAACTTATTTAAGAACAAGAAATTGTCAAAATCATCTAAGTAAAAACATTTGTGAAATTAACTTTGAAGAAGAAAATTGTCTTATTCCACTTTTAAAGAATATAACTTCAAAATGCAACATTAAACAAGAATACGATTACGACTTAGAAATTGAATCCGGTGTTATGTTATTAAGCGGTAAGCATAAGTTAAATAATCAAACAATTAATGGTATAAACTTAGTTACTTATGAAAATACTATAAATCTAGACGATAAAATATACAAAAACATGCATAAGCAAATTAAAGAAGTTATATTAAGAAATCATAATTCAGAGTCTTACATCGACCAAATAATTAAAGAAGATACAATGTACAAATTCGATAACATAGATACTTTAAAAAAACTAATTATTCCTTTTGAAGAAAAACCGATATTATCAACTATATACACAATTGTAACACTGATTGTTATTCTAGCATTTACGTACGTAATGATAAAAACTATACAATGTATAACAGATCGTCAAAAACAAAAAAAGATTGACGCATATAACAAAACTTATGAAAGAGAAATGTTAAAAATAGCGTCGAAAAATCGGGACGATTTCGTTTAACAAGGGGGGGAGTTAAGTATCCATAGCAAAACATATTGAGAAAAAAGATAACATTATTTGTATTCAATGATATCTTTAGTCTCTAGTACAGTCTTGCACACAACGCTACAATGATAACATATGTACAAGAGATAATATCGTTTGTATACAATGTTGGAATATTATCTCTTCTTCATTATCAAGCAAGACGATTGTACGCTTGGGTCTCCTTGTAGATAGATAAGAAAAGTATATAAATACGACTGTATGATGAATTTATCAACAGTCTTATTGTAACTACATAGTAGCCTTAAGCTCCTTTTAGAATTAGTAAAAAGTATTTCAATAATAAAGGACATAGTTCCAAATAAATATTGTTTAATTTTAAAAGTAAGAAACAAGTGTTTTAATTCGCGCACATAATAGTCACACACACAACACTGCAACGATACTCACTGCTGCATGACTACTGACAGTGGTTGTGGTATCCACTAAAAGAAAATTGTGGGCGATGTTTTGAATAATTGTTTTGAACATTTCTCAGCTTCAGGAAAACGCAGGAGGATGTTTTATATCTTAAAAGATTCAGGAGAAATTTTACTAAGTTTACCTAGAATTTTCCTTACATATATCTTACATATTTTTGACTATTTTGTAAAAACCAAGTTATATTCCGGGTTAAAAAGTATCCTAAAGCCCGACCCAGAACATAAGCAATCACTATGCCAAATTTCATCAAAATCCGTCCAGTAGTTTCTGCGTGATGCGCGGTCAGGCATTTTTTATTCTACAGTTTAATTATATGTAGAGAAGAGAAGAGAAGAGATAGAGAAGAGATTATTTTTTTTGGTTTAACTATTTACCTTCATCAGAGTTCACTGTTCCAAATTATACCTACATACCCTTTGAACACAGACCTAGATAATATATAAACAACCAATTGTCTGCTCGCGTACAATGGCAACGCTGTGAAGTTTTCTCGGAACACAATGATATAAACATTTTAGATTCGTTTGACGTGGGTTAACCCTAATGTGTTCGATGTAGCACTGAAGTCGCCCTGGTACTGAAAACCTGTATTCGACATGACTTCTATGGCGCCCTAGTTGTGCCCTAAAATGACCTCAGTTAATATGTCGGGGCAAGAATTCAGTGCTGGGTTTCGCTGTCATTAATTTTTTAATGTAAAACTTTAGGGCAGCATATTTTGCGTTCGATATAGGAGCCGAATTTTCCGAGTTGTGCAGGGTTTGGAAATTAGCTGACACTCCTCAGTGCGGAGCGTATCCTTTCTTCTGTTTTGTATTTCTGTTGCAAAGATTGAATTCCATTGTTCTTTTTGTATTTAAATCAACAACTTTTTGATCTTTTAAATACATTCTTATCTTTTATAAAACTTCACCTTTCATTTGGTTTTTATTTCATAAAAATCCGTTTCCAAATAACGCCGCAATCGGTACGACAAGCAAAAATCGTAGAGTTCATTAAACATCTGTAATGTATTGAAAATTATGCTGAAAAACTGTTTTATTCTTCAAAATACCTAGAACAGAATACAAATCGTCATCTGTCTCAGATTTAGAGGCTCTTCTTTAAAAAGCCTAGATGCAATATCTGAAGGTGTACAATTTTAGAGGGTCTAGGGTGAAAAATGGAACTAGAATTCTAAATAGCTAATGTTGCAGCGAAAGTTCTAAGAATGTCTTCAAGAACGTTGTAAAAGATGGTTCAGAGGAAGAATTTAAGATTTTGCAAAAAGTGGAGAGCTGTATCAGAGGCTACCCTTACTCCAAATAATTCTTACAAGATGTTCCTGAGAAATATTAGTTACAAAAATTACCTTTTGCGTTTTAGAAGTTGTTCGAGAGGTAGAGCTGTTACTTATACTGCAGACGGGAGCATCAGAAGTTGTAAAGTCTATTGAAAGTATAATAGCAAAGTGCACTTTTCCGCATTTCTAAAAATTTCACAGCTTCCTTAGAACTGAAACGCATCCCCAGCGCAAACTCTTGCTTTTTTTCATTTAACAGCTGTTGGTTTTATGCCCTTTATTTACCATTATGTTGCATTCTAATAATTGATATTCAAAGAAAAATGCTATTTTTTGAGATAAATGATCGAATTTATTTCATAATAAAGGGGAAGGTATGCCGTTAATAATGAAAAACAACATCAGCCAAATGGCCACCACGACCACCCTTACAGGATCATATCCTTTTCATGAAATTTTCCAGAACAAAGTGGCTGCCCTATGTCCTCGATAGATAGGGACTGACGAATTCCATCTTTGAGGTCTTGAATCGACGCTGAGCTGTTGGCGTAGACCTTATCTTTCACGTGACCCCAAAGCAAGAAGTCGCAAGGTGTTAAATCACAAGATCTCGGTGGCCAATTGTGACACCTGTTCGAGGGATAACACGGTTCGGAAATGTTTCCCGTAACAGATCAATGGTTTCGTTACTTGTGTGGCACGTAGCGCCGTCTTGTTGAAAGTAAACGTTGTCCAGATCAATACCATCCATCTCCGGTCATAAAATATCTCTCAATTACAAAGAACGACGAGGAATGGACAAACCTGGGTTTTCTTCAACACTTTGGGCTACAGCAGCAATATTCTCAGTTGTTCTTGAGCGACGTGCACGATCACAAACTTGTCTCAACAGCTCGAATTTTTCCACCAATTTCTGTATTGCGTTCCGACAGGATGCTTCACGACCACCCAAAAATGCTTTAGTTTTGCGAACTGTGACTGAAAAATTTTCACCATTTTTAAAGTGAATTTTTATAATTTCAATGCGTTGTTGAAGCGTGTATTGTTCCATTTTTAGTAATGGCGTAGTTTCTACTTGTTAAATGGCCGAAAATAATAGCTTCAAAAGTGACAGCTACCGAAATAGCGGGCTATTCAAAATTACACCTCTTATTGGAAAACCATTTATTTTTGAAGCACTTTAAATATTTTATTGTAAAAAAAGTGGCACACCCTTTTTATCTGACATATGTCGTAGCCGACATTTTGAAAATTCTAACGAACCCGCAAATTCGAGTCTTCTTAAAAAAGTTCAAGCCTTAAGTTAGCAGCATGTTTCGCAGATAGTGCGCAGGGCAGCTGTCAACACGGAAGGCACTATCTTCAACAGGTCCGTCCAGCTGCTGGGCTATGCGGACGATATTGACATCATCGGTCGCTCCCAGCGTGCCGTGATAGAAGCGTTCACGGCGATTGAAGAACAGACGAAATCCGTTGGCCTTAAAGTAAATGAGGACAAGACCAAGTACATGCTATCAACAAACAAACAAGCAACTGTCCACCGCCTAGGACAAAACGTCACCATTGATAGCAAAAATTTCGAGGTAGTTAGGAAGTTAACCTACCTCGGAGTAAACATAAACTCCACGAATGACACCATAGTGGAGACCCGGCGAAGAATTACCCTAGGAAACCGTTGCTACTTCGGTGTGGCAAAACAACTGGGTTCAAAACTCCTTACTCGAAGGACGAAATGTGTGCTCTACAAGACCCTTATCTTGCCAGTTCTGCTTTATGGCGCTGAGTGCTGAACGATAGGCTCATACTGTCCTTCAAAAGAAAAATTCTTCGGCGGATTCGGGCGAATGGAGGAGAAGATACAACCGCGAACTCTATGAGCTGTACCAAGATGTGGATGTAGTCCAAAGAGCCAAAACACGTCGACTACATTGGCTCGGCCACATCGAGCGAATTTACAATAATGCTCCGGCTAAGAGGATCTTCGAATCCCAGCCCCCAGGTTCGAGAAGACAAGGAAGACCGAACCTCCGTTTCAAAGACCAAGCCATCGCGGATGCCAGAGCGCCAGGACGGGATCGTAGAGGATAGAAGGCTGCAGTGTCTCACGCAAAGACTCTTCACGGGTCGGGAGCCCGATAACTAAGTAAGTAAGTGTCGAGTGCTGGACAATAAGTTCATTCTGGTCTTTTTTCGAATGAACCATTTTTCTATAGATTTTTGGTCCTAGGAGGAAAAATGGAGGACAGTTTCAACCGAGAAGTTTGTGAGCTCTGAATGTCGTTCAAAGATCCCAAACACGTCAAATGAACTTATGCTCGGCCACATCAAGTGAATGGACTATTTTCCCAACAAAAAAGACGCAAGACCCGTAGCTTCGAATCACAGGTGCCAGAAAACGGAAAGTCTTAGAACAGCCCAGGCTACAATCTCACGGTTTGGGGGTCCCATAAAGTAGGTAGACATAAGTCTTGACAGATCTTCATCCTACTTATAGGCATGTCAACGATTTATGTTTGAATCCTTCCACCATCATACTGTGCCGACTTTCTCTCACATACATCTTGCTTCCCAGCGATTAGCTCGCGCCATTATAAATCGAAGTACCGCAGACTATGCGGGAAGGTATATAGTCGCGTGGGCCAGAGGCCAGACCTCCCCGCCAAGATATACAACGTCTAGACGTGAGTATCTATAAATCAGAAATTCCTTCATATATCCTGCGAAGGATGCGCACTCAAATTCTGTTTCGCATATATATCCTCTCCTCGTTTACGATGCCACTACATAAAATACAACATCCCTAGCTTCGTTTCGACTTTGCCTTGCGTCTTGACTTGACTCAACCAAACGTGTTCATCATTGTGGGTAATTTTCATTTGCTCTCTCGAATGAGTTTTTCCAATTTATTGATTATATGCTTACTGTGTTACAAGGATAATTTATTGCGATTCAATGGAACGAAAGCGATATGCGAAGTGGCGGAAGGATTGAAGCGCTTGATTTGTGATTTGACTTTCATTCACATGGTTGCTTGTTGCAGGGTAAATGTGACTCCCACCTTAATTCATTATTTTTGCTGGATGCTTTAAGGACGAAAACGATTTAAGTACAACACCACTGCAAGTGATTTGTAGTAGCAACAGTGCATGCATTGCCATGGGTGCTCTATTCAAATACCCTTAATTTCACGGCTCGACACCTTGCCGTGTCAAAGGCGTGTTGATAAACCAAATCAGCTCAGATCACAAAGGATGCATTTATTTGGTGGGTGTCAACAACAAAGGGAGGATATACAATTTAAGCTGCTTATGCCGGCGACTTGAACTGCAACAATCGTCTTACTCATCAGCATTGCCCGATAAGGATCTTTCAAGGAAATTCAAGAAATGCAGGATAGTGCCCGCTCAACTGGCATGCGTTGTGAATCTGTCAGGATTTCCAAACCAAACTGGACACAGTTTCGCTTGTTTTACTGGGCGCATTGCTAAGGGGAAGGACATGCATCATATGCACCTACCACGATAAGGCCTGTGGCATTTTTTCGCCTTAAATTTTATGCAGAAGATCCTTTCGTTGTGGTGCGAACCAATTTCCATCTATAATCCAACACAATTCCCTGTTTAATTAAAAAGGATATACTACTCATCGGCCTTTTGTAGCGTCTTCAAGAGAAGGGCTCCATATACCTGCGGCATGGGGAGGGGCATCAACACCTGAAACATTGTCTAGACACCGGCAGGATATTTTCAGGTATAAATATTCATGAAACGAATCTAATGGTGCGCCCCAGTTTCCTTTTTTTTCTTCTTGTTCTCTCTTAGGGAAGCTCCTTTATTAACCATGCAGGAAGGGTCTTTCCGGATGTGGCACAATTTACGAACGTGATTTGTTACGATTTTGTTTCGAGAGGAGTGCCAGGCTTCTGGCGGGGGCATCTCTTCGAATGAAGATTAAAGTTGGTCCGATTGAATCCCAGTGGGAATTATGAAATAGAATCAATTACAGGGGCCAAACGAAATTGTTGCTGCTTTTGTTTTGCTTTTAGATAACACCATACGCACAATGGCCAAATTGGTATAGGTATGTGGTATATGGAGTTGATTTGAAACTTTGGGTATACCTGGGTCATCAGGACTCAGGAGAAATTAATGCCAAGCGTGTGCGAGAGCTGTGTTTGTGCCAAGGGATGGATATCATCAGGCAGGGGCTATTTTGGGAAGCCACACCAAATCGACCGAAGCCGGTAATGTGCGGCATTAAGGATGTAAATCGGAATCTTTGGGTATAGGGTCCTCGTTTCAGGTGCGGGTAGGTATGGGAGGTTGAAATTAATGTCACGTTTATTAATTACGTTATACTTGAGCGAGGATGTGAATAGAGATAGGAGATCTCCATTTATACGTGAGAACGTGGCCATAAGATTATCTTTGAAAGGAGATCATCGGAGCGATTGGAAGGATATGGGAAATATTTATTTTAGGGTAGGTATGGTTGCCACAAGGGATGGTAAATTGGTAAGAGCGTGGGTTATTGGAAGTCGAGTTGGAACTTTGGAGGTCTATTCAAGTTGATGGCACCCATATGCGTATATGACTGTGTTCGGTGAGTTAAAATGCGCCCTCAAGTCGCTTAACAACACCAACTGTTGGAACTTAGAGGCCAAAATTTGACTGCATTCGAGGGGAAAAGTTTGACAGTTGTTTTTTAGCGTATTTGGATAAGACTCAGCGAATGGAGGCAGACCAACTTTTCTCATATATGAAAACAAAAGGCATTTGCATTTTCTGTGAGATCTCCATCTATAGGTAGTTCTTAAATTAAAATCACGCCTTTTCATAAACAAATACTCTATTCACCTTTCATTTCGTACACATTTCATAAAAATCGCTTTTCAAATAAGGTCGTAAATGGTACTACAAGAAATAACAGCATCCTTGTCATACCAGAATCATGCCAGGCATCGGTTCTTTCTGCAACTTTAACCTGTTCAATGGGGACTAACAAATTAAGAGTGCGCCACTGTCCTGTTTGCATTATGTTGGCAAACTTCTGCTTATAAAAATAAAATCGAAATACCGCACGCTGCCTTCTGACATCCCGTAAAATGTGTGATGCTTTAGCCTCTCTTTAAGAAGATAGGAAACTTGCTTTTCCAGACCGATAATTCGCACTCCCTTGTTGGAGATAATGAGGCTGATGAAAGAGGTTGCGTGATGGCCATTTCCTCAATTTTTAGTCAAAGGTTTTGGTTACCAGTAGAATGGCTTTCTTGAGTACTTTAGCACTTTACTCATGTCTTAGAACTTATGACAACTTAGACTTCTTAGGTCCTCCGAGTGTGTATGATGAGTAACCCTTAATGAAATGGAAAAGCCATTTTAAGCCTGTGAAAAGTTTGAAGCTAGAACAGAAAGACTAGTAGACAAACAAGACTGCTGTCAAAGTGAGCCTCAACTAGGTAGTGTACCTTTGGTTTACGAGACACGAGTCACGAAATCACTTAATGAGACCACAAATGTCGACTGAATTTACGAAACCCTCTTCTTCATCTTCACAAGTTCTCTATATGGGTCGGGGATTGTCCGAGTGACAAAAACATTATTAAGTTGTATGACAAACGACCTTATAGAATCAAGTTGGGCGAGACTCAAACGCCATTTGGGCATTGCAGGAATGATAAGGTTAGATAAAGTAAGGTGGCTGTTTTGAGAGACACACTTAGACCAAGACTTGTAGGTCCATAGTGATACCACATGAGTAAGTGGAAGGTAAGGTGGCCAGAAAAATCTTAAAAATTTCAGATGTATTACGAATGATCGTCTAAACGGTTATTTTTCGGGATGAAAGATGGTGACTGAAGCAGTATGATCCCTGACATTCCTGTCATTTTAAATGAAAAAGTTGGTCAAATTGTGGTGACCGAATGATAAACCCCCAGTTTATGGTCTTCAGGCGAAAAAGCGGCTCTCCTTTTTTTACTAGGTCTTTTCTTAGGGACCCGATTCGTTTCGCGTTCTAGCTCTTCTTCGTCAGTGTGGTATTCCCGACTAGCTAAGATTGGTGGAGTACATTCGCGTTCTTTATGCAAATGAGTGTTTCTTAGAACCTTATTTTCTTCTTTTAACAGATCTATCTATCCCTTTCTTAAGATCTTGATAGAGTAGATCCATTTGCTTATGTTTGATTCGGAGTGCTTTATTTTCTTCCTCAAAACTTCTATCTTTCTCTGAGTCCTGTTTTTCACGCGCTGGCGCTCCCGACAGACTTCTTTTCTCGGGGTTGTTCGATCTTGATGGAGGAGATCGAGATACCCTTGAACTTTTTATAAAAGGGTCAATGGATTGCAATATGCGGCTCTCCCCAGAATCCGTAGAGTCGTCCTCCGAAGAGGGTGGATTTTCCAGTAAAGCTGCACTGCCGCACCTGGGGTAATTAATCTTTTTGTTTTGTTCATTGCATTTTTTTTTTTGTATACGCCACATGCTCGGTATACGGAGGTTGGATTTTAGTCGCCTTTTACGACAGGCATGCCTTCCTCGGGTAAATTCTAACCCCTACCCGAAGGGTACTTCTTGGGTTGGTGGCCATCAATTAACATGGACTTTTGTAGGCGAAATCCCATATTGGGGTACTTATCCATTATAGGATAATATACCTGGATCTGTCTCTCATGTCCGACAGCTCTTACTCATTACAAAGTTCCGCTGTCGCTACTTGAATCGACCTACTCTGACGCTTTGTCGTTGTTCATTTGCCCACCTTTAAGATCCCTTGTTTTTCTAGCGCTACTTTTTACTTAGGCTAGGTAGAGCGATATAAAAATTGGTAACGTAATCCAAAGTCCTTTAGTTAGTTACACTGTACAGATTGTTGGACCGAGAATGTGTGCCTCTTTGCTCTGCTGAGTTAGGTATACATACCTCAGTCAGCCTTAGATAAAAAGGTTGTAGTAAAATACTCAGATTTTTGAGACTTTCGAACTCGAGGCTCGTCTCATACCAATATTCATCTTACATAGAGAGGCTTTCTAGAATTTTCATTCATCATCGTCATTGTCGCGGCGAAGCAAAGCGCAAAGGTAACTTCGAATATGTCGGGTTGTTAAAGCTCTCACTGTCACAGGATAGTTGATTTTGAGCGAACATTTATTTTGTTTTTCTTCCCTGAGTGAGTTCCACGTACCCAGTGTTACCTTTGATACTTTTTAAAAAGTATCCAAAAAGGTGCCCGAGAGATAAAAAAGTGTTCCATCAGAAAGTAACACATGAAAAGAGTAGACTTTGAGTTTGAAGACTCATAGTGTGTGCACAAAGATACAAATTATAATCGTCTCAACGGAAAGAATGAGTGATCTGATAGGGATATAGGTAGGTATGCTTATTTTGATTGGCTACGGGTACGGGTGCTTTGAGATATTTTTTTTAAAGTTTGTTAACTTCAAACACTGCCCAGTGTAAATAAATTCCTGAAAAGTGTCCAAATCGATGATTTTAAAAAAGAGGGTCCCTTTAGGTCAATTGCAGACCAGGGGTCGAATTACCGCACCCGTGAGCGAGCAATACGTCACTGGGGTTGAATTACCGCATCCGTGATCGAGCAATACGTGACTGAATTTGTTATTGTTTTGCACGTAAAATCAACAAAATTCAGTGACGTATCGCTCGCTCACGGGTGTGGTAATTCGACCCCTGAATTTTGTTGATTTTACATGCAAAACAATAACAAATTCAGTCACGTATTACTCGATCACGGATGCGGTAATTCAACCCCTGGTCTGCAATTGACACTAAAGTGTCCCAAGGGTATTCCTCCCCGTACCACCTCTTTGTTGAAGTTCAACCCGATTGGTCATGCGCAGTCACAGTACAGCGGGTGCAGGTATGTAATATGAGGTGTGTGGGCCGCTTCCATTTCATTTTATTCACCCATAATCGCATTATAAATTTCAATTGTGTGTGGGGTTGGGTCTTCAGGGCGTAAGAAAGACAGAGATAGGGTGTGAAATATATAGGTACAGGATTGAGAAAAGGAGAGAGTGATTTAACATTTGAAACGAATACCTGTTGTTAACTTAACGGTAATAAAAAGGAAGAAGAATTGGTTTCTACAGTGGTAATAAATATCTCTTATACGCCAACTCAAGCATTGGATGGGATATAGTTGGGGAATACTACCTTAGAACAACAATGAAAGCTGTTGGTTAGTATTTATTGTTGTTAAAAGGCGCCTTATTTGATTTGTTTGATTAATAAAACTATCTGCAGGAGATCTTTTATAACTTTGAAGGATTTTAGGTCAAACATGCTTACTTATTTACCACTTTTCGATACTGCTCTAGAAATAATTCATATGGCAAAACAACGTTTGCCGGGTCAGCTAGTCAAAAATAATTATGCCAGAATATAACTCGACGACGAAATTGTTTGTTAAGAATTTAGTTCAAAACGAAAATTCCATTTAAATTTACACAATCCGGTGCCAAAAACATTGCCTGTTCCATGCGGGTGATGACTGCCTGATTGTCAAGTGACAAGTGCCCTATGGAAGTTTCTACTCTTCACTTGACCTTCTTTAAGCAATCCAACGGATGCAGCAGAGCAATCATCTCAGCTTGGTATACAAAAGTCTATATCTCAAAGCCAACTTGACGGGCCAGTTCCGATCCGCAGTTCAATATAGGTACCTTTTAAAATTACTATTTCACTTATTTTTCTTTGCCGTAAAGCTTTCGAATATTGTTCCCATTGGAGTCGGTTCACCCGTTCCTGATGAAATCAAAGGAAATAAATTGCACCTTTAACAAAGCTTTTCGGAGCCAAATTGCGTGTAAACCATACAAAGGCATACAATCTTCAGTAACTATACCTACTTCACCTAGGCCTTTAGATAGCTGCTTAATTTTCCTACTCAATTTATGGCCCACTAAAATAGAAACCCTCTTATCGGCGCATAAATATTGTGCAACACACGCTTTTGATAATTATCAACAACCGTAACCAGTCTTCATAAATACATCAAAGCAATCTTGTGATGCCAAAGCTGTTTACACTCATGCGAAACCTTCAAAATATATACATACCAACTTCGTCAGTCAAGCTGTATAGCCTATCTCCGATCAGCTAAATAATTAATTTCTTATCAACGACGACGACAGTTCTATTCGACCACGTCAGGCGTTGTAGGAGCTATAAACGCCGATAAGCAAGAGCTTATTCACAGATGGTTTTACCAGAAGCTCTGTACTAAAGGTTCTCCGTCAATACATGCATTGAGGAAAACCCTTTATTTTGGGTGCTTCTATCATGTTGCCGTCTTCAAGGTTTATACGGACTGACTCATAGCATCAAAAGGTGACAAACACAAACGGATCGGACCCAATAAACCGAGATAAGAACTGATTAGCTCAATCACCAAGAGTATTGGCCTTCTAATCGGTCGGATTGAATTCAAAAGCTGCTATACCCTTTGTACACAGCACCTGCTATCGTACTTTATTTCACAAGCTTTCGATAACCCGTATATGGAAGATCTGCACGATAGGCCTATCGGTTTCTATAAATTTAACTACGCACGGCTTTTCCACTTCAGTCCAATATTCACAAACTTAAAATGAACAAGTCGTTGTTAGTCTTTTTCGCGGTTATCGCTGCCGCGTCAGCCCTTCGGTTACCAGTCGACATTAAGGCTGCCGTCGATAAAATCCAACAAATTCAAAACAAAAATGCAGGATACGAGAGCGAAGCCATGGCCGATGTTGTCCCAGAGGGCACCTACGAGAGCGAAGCCATGGCCGATGTTGTCCCAGAGGGCACCTACGAGAGCGAAGACATGGCCGATGTTGTCCCAGAAGGCACCTACGAAAGCGAAGCCATGGCTGATGAAATTCCAGAAGTTGCAGCAATTGCACCTCAACCACCAGTTTCCTTAAACAGTATCCGTGAAAAGATTGAAAACCTCCGTCAAGTTCCAGAAGTACCAGAGGAGGAAGTTCACTTTGAATCCGAACATATGGCAGATCCCGTCTTCGAATCAAAGGATATGGCTGATCAACCCTTCGAGACCGTCGCCATGAAGGACGAGTATGAACATGAATCTATGGCCGATGAAAGTCCAGCTCTTTTGCAATCTGTCATTGAAAAGATCGAAGGTATTGTTCAGAACGAGACCCCAGAATTTGTCCCGGAAGAAATTCAGGACGCTGAGCTAAGATATGCGGATTTGTCTGACGAATTTGTTGAAAGGAGGAAGATTGGAGAGGCAAAGTTGGCAAAGATTGTGGCCGCCATGGAGAAATTGTCGCAGTACTTCTAGAGTATTGACGCAATGTTCAAATTGAGGTGTTAAAAATAAATTTATTTTCGAAACTTTGTTTTTTAAATTAATAAATTTTTTCCGAATGTTCTTTAAGAACTTAAGATTTGTTTGTGTTCTAGAAGGAGGTCACAAGTTTTTATTTGCACTTTGGACCTACATACATCTATTGAACTGTTTCTTAAAAGCCTGAAAGAGGTGCCCAGCTTTAAAAAAAATTCGAGACTGATGAGGAGTAAGGTGTCTTCATGACTTATGAAATATTGCGCTTGGCAGAAGGGTAGGGCTTTCTCCGATACAGCATCAAAGGTTGTTTACCTTCTTTTTTATATTTACAAAACAATAAACAAGAGCTTGCCCATATGGGTCTTGAAGTGAAGGAAGATACGTCCACCAGCAGCCTTATGTGCGTTTGGGGATAAATATGGATCTACCCTAACATTTCTGACGAACGCTTTCACCAACATTCTCTAGTTACATTTTATGACTCTCTAAGTGTTTTTTGAAGCGGGTAACCTTAACACTAATCTTTGCTTTAAAAGAAATATAAATAGGGAGTTTTACAACCTCAACCTCAGCAGCATTTTTTTTAAATGTGGTGACAATATTTGCGCAGGACCTGCAAACTGCAATTTAAAAATGTTATGAAGAAAGGTTAAGAAATTAAACTGGCAACTCTTGCATGGACCGGTGAAATTTCAAAGCTGTGACAGTGACGCCCCTGCAAAGTCATCTGGCTTAACCATTTCATTAGAGAGTTTTCATTGAGAAGGAGCCATATAAACTTAGATCGTATCCAAACAATCCAAAGCATTTTTTAAGTATAGTGCTTTATTTTTATTAAGTAGGTATCTACCTAACCTCACAGTTCATATTGACAGGTGACAGCATTGCATTATATTTTTCTGTTGCATATTTCTAGGCCTTACTGATTTTTTTTTAAAAATATTGTTCTCATTTTGAAAATCGCTGGAAAACTTAAAAAAAAACTTATAAATACAAAGAGTTGCCAGAAATATTTTCCAACAAAAAAAATTGGGAAGGTTATATATTTTTTTTTTGAGTGGAAGATGAAGGGTAAAATTACCGAAACACAGTCCTCTAAAAGCATGTTCACCAGAGTCATAGAGACTGACTGGCGCCGACGCGTCGTCGTCAAAAATTGGTAAATGGCAACTCTGCGTTAAAAACCAGAAGAAGCATCACTTTTTATGCAGCAGAATGAAGGAATAAAATCATTTTATCAAGAAATGAACAGACTTGTTATCTGACATGTGTTTAGTAAAGAAAAACTAGAACATAAGAGAACAAGTTACTAAAAATTTAACAATCAAGTTAGCACAGAAATGTTCTCAATTTAAGCTGTCAACATATTAAATTAAAAGCAGGCTCACTAAGTATTTATACATACTGATAAATTTAAATATTTAAAAACCAATCAGAAAATAAATCTCATTATTTTTTTTTCCGACGAAAATAGTTATCAGTCTTGGTTTAAAAACTTATTAAACATTATCGGATTTAATCTATATAAATAATATAGTACATGACTGGGTCGCACGAAACTGCCTCATTCATCAGAACTTTGAGCTTTTCAGTCCATTGATAGGTAGATCCACGTTTGGCTTAATCATTAAAATTTAACATTACAACATTTAAACAACAATGTATGTTTTTGTTTTAGTTTAAGCACCAGTAACAGGCTTTTTTTCGCAAGACACTGTTAGAAATTTTTAGACGCTCTTACACTTTACAAGATTATTCAATACAAACAAGGAAAAACGTTGCAGTTAAAGTTCAAGATTAATATGGTTTCAAAAAGAAGTTTAGTAGTTGTAATTGCATTTTTACTGGCAGCGCTGTAGGTATAGACTTTCAAAACGCGAAAACAAAATTATATACCGTATGTTAACAAAGGTACGGATTTTGGTTCACTTTTTATGAAATTCTTATAAAACGCATTTAAAAAAAACAGTGTGTACGTGATCTTATTAAGAATATTGTTTTTACAATAAAAATAAGCATTCCTTGGTATTAAAATTTTTATTCAAATCGAAAATGCCGTTTTCGAGATAGGAACAGTTTTTGAAAGAAGCGTTTTCGGCGATTCGAACAGAAAATGAAGGACTCCCTAAATTCGCAAACATCCAATGTTAACCTTACATACTTAAGCTCAAAAATCAATTGTTGAAATCGTTAAAGCCGTTTTTGAGAAACGCAAACTTGTTTAAGACCGTTTCTGGTAAGTTCTGGCACTAAACTCTTTTCACAGGAACAAACTCTGGCGATTTTTGACCCCCTCTATCTTCTGTAGGTACCAATGAAGTCAGAATAATAACATTTTTAAAATACGCCAAGTTCTTACTTCATGAAGGTTAAATACCAAACATTTAAAGCAAAACAATTGTTGAAATTTTATTATTAACTAGCTGACCCCCTGCACACTTCGTAGTGCAAAATAGAAATATAAACAAATCAAATCCAAATTCATAAAATCAGTGATAAATAGTTTTTAATGTAATGCTTTGTGGTACAGAATATTTTTTGTTTTCCATTTTCGGTGTATATATACAAAACCGATGGTTTGCCAACACGCGGATTTTTTGTAAGGGTGGTGCCACGCCCCTTTGCCCAATTTTGATCAGTCTTTACAGAAATATTCCTGAGCTAATACCTAAGATTGTGTGTAAAGTCAATCGATTGGGTGGCTTTCGAAATATAATGTTTTGAATTATTTTTTTATATGGGAGGGGCCACGCCCCTATAACTTATGAACCAATACACCTACAAAGACCGTATATGCCTACAAACCATGGTATTAACGTCGCCTTTCATTGAAAATTTTCAGAATCAAAATCGGTTTACGCATTACAGAGAACATTGGCGGCAAACACAATTCAACTTATTTTTATATATATAGAGATTATTATTATGCGACAATTTATATAGTTATTGTTAAATTTCTACTTTCTGTTAAATTTATATTTACTAGTACCGTCCGTGGTCGAAATTCGACCAATTTTGTCTGTAGATAAAGTAACGAAAGCAAACTTGTTTTTTACATAATTTATTTATTATTTATTATTTATTTTAATGTTAATTCATATACCTTTCCGCTATGAAAAAATAATGGACAAAGGCAAAACATGATTAAATTCGTTACTATGGAACATGACGGCGACAAATTGAATGGCAACAAAATGCTTTCGATTATCTGCTAAGCATTTTGTATGGGAAATTCTTAACTTCATCTCACCAGTCTTAATGGCGACATATAGCTACGATTTTTTGTTTGTGCACATCTATGGCACAGTACCTTTCGAATGATATAAGTTTCATTCTCCTCATTTCATGATAAATACTTAAAAAGTGCACGGAAACTTTTGATGTTTACGTATTAATATAATGATGATTACTGACAAAAATTGGTGGGTAATAATAATTATTATTATTAGTTTTTAGTCTGGGTGTATCTTTTGCCCCTTTATGTAGCTTATTTTTAGATGCGAAATACCCACAAAATGGTTAGTTACCCACAATCTAACATCACTTATACCTATATCATACTCGTACACAACAACTTTGAGTCTATCAAACTATTCGAATCGAGTAGAATATTTAATTTTCACAATATGATATTATGAAACAGAAGCTACAAACTTATCAGCACCTTAAATTCCATTCGAGAAACTTCTCAAGCCCACCGTAGGTACATATCGCATAACCAAAAACTAAAACATTGAATATCCCTCAACCATAAAGCAGCAAACTTTTAATTGCATTCACCCTCTGTATAAATGTAGGTGAACTCCATTTTTGTATCCGAATTCTTGCTTACACATGTGTGCGTGTAGTCAAGGCAGAAATTTTGCACAATTTTCTATAGCTAATTGATGAAAAGTTCTTTCAAAAACTTGCTTCATTCAGCTTGGAAAGTTGCAACCATGGAGCTGTTGAATCGCCCGCACGTCTATTCAAAAATGGTAACCAAGACCCAGTCAGTCAGTCTCTCAATGTTGCTGTTCGAGGGTGAGGTTTACTGTTAATTAGTTTGTTGGCCATAAACCCTATTTGCCAAATCTTGTTCAACCTTTTTTCTTAGAAATGTGATACCCTTCACAACGGCTCGGCTGCAAGAATCAGAAAAGTTTACACCAAGGAATCCGACGAGATTCCTTGTGAAGTCGCACAGGCGAAACCCAACTCCTTTGTATCCCTTAACGAAATTAAATAATTTCCAAAAGGTTAAAAATCCGCGCACTACACAAACTCGAAACAATACATAAAGAGTCGCTGGCATTGTATCCACTTTATTCCACCTGGGCGAGAATAACCTTTTTCGAGAGTTGTTCGGTGTACCTATGGAGTGAGGGTGTGCGAAAATCCCTGTGAATCATCAACTTTGTTGTTTGTTTTTGCGTTGGTGTTGTTTTTACTTTTTTTGGGGGGTTGTCCTTCCATTATATTTTAATATTAAGATCCCGCTTATGTTTAACTCGCTGCGAGAAAATTTGAAAAGTTTTTCTATTTCGAAGAATTTTTTCCCTCTTTTTGGGTTGGGTGCGTATAGCGGACCTGGTGTTGTCTTGTGTTTTCCAGTTGAGGGATTTTAAATTAGTAAATTTTGAGACTGTACCTGGCGAAGGGCGGTACAGGTGGGTATGGGTGATTTTGGCGCGGAGAAAATCCTTCTTAGCAAAGCACAGAAGCATTACAAATTTTGTGTGGGAAACTTTTTGGGCAGGCTTTGCAAGTTTGAAGTGATGATCATTTTACAATTTTTCAAGGTGCTTGCGGAAAGCAGGCGAATCACTTTTCTTTGAAAACATTTACAGTCTCGTTTGAAAGTAGTGGGCCAACGAAATGTTAGTCTTTTGATAATATTGAGCTCTTTTTTGTCCCGATGGATTGAAAGGGATTGTTACAGTCGCTTAAAATTTGTCTTTTAGAGAAAGGCGCAATCGGTACGACAAAAAAGGAAATCCTTTTAGCATTTCATTAATTTCGAACGCAAACCAGTTGGGATTCTATTCTGAAAAGGACTAGATGGTTTCTACGGCTTACTTCTTTACAGAGTCATATCCTTGCGAAATGTCACAAAAGATTCTACCCAACCTACTGTGTGGACATCTCAAACAGTTCTGCAACACTCCAATCGGTAGAATGACTAAAGACAAAATTTCACTCCCGGGAGAGTCCAACGATCATAGATTTCAAAAAGCCAAATCCAAAACCACATCGAGCTACTGGACAATAATAATCCACTTAAAAGGATCTTCGAGGTCCAGTTCATTCGAGAAGACAAGAAAGACCGAACCTCCACTTCAAATTAACTCAAGAATAAAGCTTTAAAGGAGTGTTCTTTATCTCTCAAGTCTCATCAGTCAAGCCCTAATTGTGGCGCTGATGGAATACCAGCCTTTGTTCTGAAAAAATTACGTCAGAGGTCCCTGCACTACACTGTCTATGTTTAACTATTTTCATCTTGAAAAAAAGTATCTTAAGAATGGAATAGTTTGCTTCTTGTTCCCTGTCCAAAAGACTGGGAATAAAATTTGTTTGGATATACAGTTGCATTCCTAAGGCCTAGTGACTCATAAGTTTTTTAAGAGCTTTGCTTAAAAGAAAAATATTTCTCTGAAGCACATGATGGTTTTGACAGGTCGGCCCACTGTCACCGATTTGGCCTTTGTGTCATCTTATGCTCCAAACGAGTTGGAAAACGAAGATTTTGCTGCAAAAATGTAAGAGAAAATAATAAGCGCAGGGGTAATTGGATAAATCACATTTTTCTTTCGTTCAGTCAAAGAAAAGAGAATCATACACAGAGAACGTTGCTATTACCTACCTATATCTGTTGGAATCAAATCTATTACTGTCATTCGCCGAATTAAAAAAAAAAATTATCGTACAAAGAAAAGAGGGAGCTATTCCAGATATTTCAAATATTTGAAGATGATGGAAATCGAGTTTCCGGCATCACCAAAGGTCCAAACAACTGTAGCAGCATCAAATTCAGCTGCATCAACATCAGCTGCATTTA
The DNA here is from genome assembly GCA_936431705.1 of Cheilosia pagana. Taxonomy (NCBI): domain Eukaryota; kingdom Metazoa; phylum Arthropoda; class Insecta; order Diptera; family Syrphidae; genus Cheilosia; species Cheilosia pagana. Next base: position 11,770,637 of record OW386166.1, on the reverse strand, counting down.
AGCAAAGAATGAAAAATATGATTAAATCAAAAACAAAAAAATACAGAAGTATGAACCAAAATGCAATACAATTTCTTTCATTTAAGTAAAAATTTTTTTAGCAATAAAGATGATAGAAGTTCGTGAATTCGGTCTTTGTTCCTAAATTTTTGGCTGCTAGTGCTGAACTTCTGAGAAATAGCAGTGTCGGCATTCTTCGCTGGCTTGCTCTCCTTTCTCGTCCTAGGAACCACGCCGTCGTAAAGCCACGTAGTTAAGGCGTAGCTTAGACATTATTGAACTGCTGTTAAGATATGTTCTAGTTTGTATCGATTATTAAAAGTACTGCGAATAAATAGTAGAGTAAGTGCGGCAAATATGGTCCACGTTGGTAATATGGCCCACCACTATAATTATATCCTTAAGTAGAAAGCGCATGTATCTACAAACAAATTTATTCCAACCAAGTTCAGAATAGTTTTGTCTCATTCAATCGAGGTAGCCATGGCGCATGGCTCGAAGAATGTGGATAATATTGATAGTAGGTACTCGCTTTTTTTCGTTTTCCATATAATTTTTTGGTAACTTTTGTTAATTGTTTTCATATTGAATTTTCCTTAAATTTGATCATCTTTTTCTAAGTCTGAATAGCGTTAATACTTTTTTATTTTTGTTGCTATCAGAATTTAAAACAGTTTTAGACATGTATGAAAAATGAAATTCAGTGAAAAAACCACAGTGAGTGTAATATGGCCCACCCGATTTGTGGGCATTTGACTCAGTAGGCCATATTTTTGACACGTGATAGAATTAATTCGTTCTCTAGGAAAAACACAGAAAAAACTATTGAAATTGGCTAAGAAAGACATCATGCGAGCAATCATTGCATTTAATAGAAACAAACAAGGGTTGTTCATATTTAACACCAGGTGGCCCATATTAGCAGCACTTTTTTAAAAAGAGAAAAATTGAGTTTCCTTAAGTTATTGTTTCTATAATTTTACTAGCTGTACTCCCACGGCGCTGCCCGTGCCTTTCGTATTAAGTCCCGCCACAATTCGCAGAGTCGTTTTTTAAGGGAGGTGCAACGGCGCCCTTTTTGATTACTGCCCCATTGTGTTGAACACCATTTACAAAAATTCAAGGCTTCATAAATGTCCAGATACCTATAGTAATTTAATTATTTTGTTACCTAAATGGCAAGTGCCATATCCCGATTTCTATCCCGATTATTTTTTGCAAATGGCTTTGTTAACGAAAGAACCAAATTACATCTTAAGGTTTTTTCCACTGCGCCACCTCTCGCGAACGTCTGACAAACATCCGAGAGTAAAACTGTCATGAAAGAGCCGTTTGGACTCGGCGTAAAGCTCTAGATCCCTTCCATTCGTCCCAAAAATTGAAAACCCACACAAAACGAATGGATGTGAGAAGCTAGGCCTTGGGTCCCATAGACCTGTCGCCCCAAAATATTTATTTATTTATTTTTAATCCAAGGTTTTCTATTTGTATTGTTTTCGATTGCACTTTGTTTCTATTAGGGCCCAAAACTATATGTACTATCTTTCAATTTGGAATCAACCATGCGCATTCACAAAGTTTCATTGAAATCGGTTGAGCGGCTCTGAAGATCGACCACAGCGCCACCTGTTGATTCTCTCGCACTTAGCAGTAAAGTGTTTCTATCACAAAAGATCAACAAACTGTGATTTTGAAAATATTTTTTTTCTATATTTGAAGTGTCACTACTCGATTTCTATCCAGTTTATTTATTTTTTTTTCAAAGTGCGTTTCCCCATGAAAAATGTAATGTGTGCCTACAACGCCACCTGTTGAGAATTTTCCAACTTTTCTTTTCTTCTAAACCATCGCTGATGTAAGACAAACAAAACAAAACAAAGATCATTCAAATCGGTTGAGCCGTTCTCGAGTTTTAAGCATCCGAACAAACCAAGATCCATTTTTATATATATACCTAGATTAAGTTTGATTTTGTTATTAAAATCATAAAAGACAGAAGAAGAAATAGTTTCTACGACTATATTACAAAAATTTAAATGAATTAAAACATCTCTTTTGGAAAGTAAACCACAGGAAAGTCATTTAAGTCCACTGTTTTTCTGCTTGTATACGCGATCAATAAACAGTTGACACAGGGAATAACGCAATGGTCTTAAAACAAGATCGTTGTGTAAAATTACAGATTGCCAGAGATTTTTTCAGAATTGACCCTGACTTGTTCTAAAAAATCTGGTTGTTGCTGGTTGCTGCTTCCATAGCTTGGAAATTGGACTCCGCGTTCAATAGGCATCGTGGAGACGATCAGCACAAACGATCAACAGCACAGATGTTCATTTTAGACTACTGGGCTTTGCCATTTACAGCAATATTAATTTGGTTGTATAATTGTCGTAAGTTCCCAACTTCCCAGAACATGTTTTAAATGTAGTATTTAACTTTAAGCGTTTTAACTCATTGTTGGGGAGTAATGATTGTAAATCTAACCGGATCCAGAGTCAACCTCCAATTTCGAACTTCTGTTCGCGATGGAAATTCAAATTTCATATTTTTTGGTCGCTAGGTCTACGTTAAGACCGTTTTGATCATTAATTAACGTTTTTTGGAAATATTGACTTTGTCACATTTGATAAATTTCTGAACCTTGAAGATTCTTGTTTTTTACTTGAATTGAAATGCACACTTTTGACAAATGTCTTTAGTTATCACACGAGGAACACTTAAGTTTGTGAGAAGCAACTTTGAATTTTAAAGACGCATGCATAATATTTTTGCCACATCTGATGCACAGATCGCTGTTGCTGATTTCTTTAAAATCCACACGGAAACTGGACTTTCTGGCATGCGAATCACTTCTTTCTCATGCGATTTCGTTTCTTTCTTGTGACATTTTGCAAGAATGGATCTTCGAATGTCGGACAGCAGTCTAAATCGATGTGAAAAATTTTCAACGAAGAAGCAACGATGGCAAACATAGTCACACAGAATGACATTCAAGGTGTAAAACTGCTGGGCCACAAGGGGGCTATAAATAACTCTGAGAGACTATACGCAGCAGAGGAAGACTCAATTTCTGAGCGACCTCAGCCCACGGAACTGGAATGAGTGAGTTTCGGATAGAGGGTTGGTTTGTTGTCCCAAAAAATCGAGTGAACTAAGTTTCAAAAATGGAAATCCGACGACAACTGTTTGACCACAAATTCACATTATTTTTAAATTAATAATTCCTCACTGATCTCACTTCCTATAGTAACGACTCCTTCTCTCTAGGAGCAGCTACACCTATACCAGTACACAAACCAGAGAGACTTGTCTCCTTTCCTGCCTACGCACAAGTCAAAGAAACATCCGCCTTTGTGGGGCTTCCATATCCTACGCACCCATGTTCAAAGGAGCATTTGTATCTCTTCTTTAAACTCGAGAAAGCGTGAAATTAATCATCAGGCACATAAAGCTTCATGCGAACGCCAACAGATGGGTGTCATTTTGCTATATTCGGTGTCGACGTTGACATTTGTTGCTCGTGGAGACACAGGACTTTTGATGAGTGAGGTGGCATGGCAGTGGGATCTGACAGGATTTCGTGAGGGCGGGCTGTTTTTTTTCCCTTTCCTTAAACCTGTAATTGAACTTTGTAAAGTATGACATTACTGTTGTGGAATTAAATCGACAACGTCACCTGCAGAGATTTTTTTTTATTTTTACTTTCGCTCTGCTTATATTGTCTCCGCGCTTTTATCATCCCCATGCGTTTTTGGATTTGCGGAATGAGGGATTTATTATTTTTTTATTTTAGCGCCAATGATGACGCAGGCACTTTATATTTTACTTTTGTATTGTATTTTTTGCATATCATCCAAGGAGGAACAGATGGCGTTGGATAAATTTACATTTTAATGACAGTTATTATAGGAAGAAGAAGCAACTGTCAGTGTGAGTAGTCTCCCAGGGGTGTGGTTTTAAGGTTAATCACTCCCGAGTGAAGTTTCAATACTTTAATTACACTCGTACCTAGGAATGGAGCTTATTTTTAACACACAAAGGGTGGTGGTTAATGACAGTTACGTCAAGTGCAGCATAACACAAAACCTACATCCTGAAGGGATTAACGTTGATGAAAGGCGGCCGCATCTCGGGGGGCCTATGACTTTTCATTAAGAATTGGCGACGTGTTGAAATATTTACAACTCATTTAGCTGGGAAGTGTTTCGAATTGAATGTGCTTGACAAGTAGATATGCGTGTAGATAGAGTAGAGTGAAATGGCATGACGGTGGGCAGAAATTAAATTGAGTTTATTTCACAACCAATTATGAAAATGTGGCTGCTTCTTTTTTTTCGTGCGCTCTTAACCCAAATGTGGGTATTTTCATTTTCTGTATACATTTTTTGCAGCCTAGAGTTTTTGTGGAATTTTGTTCTGCCAATTAGTCGATCTTATCGAGATGACTCCGAGTCAAGTTTTCCTTTGGGATACCTTTTGTTTGGTACGACAGCAGTTCAACCCTGGGAATCAGTAAATCAGTCACATAAAAATTGTTTCATGTACCTAACCTCTTTCGTCGAAGAAAGGATCTTGACAAGGCGATACACAACCTGTAGCTTGTCTTAATATTGACGTTACTTTCAAAACACATCAATGTTGTATGGAAACGGAAGCAGCTAAAATGAAGCTGGATCCCTTACGGCCATATTATTCACTCCGGGTGTAACTCAGGTTTAAGTTAATTTTACACCCGACCATTAATCCGCATTTTTAAAATCCGAAAATTTAAACCTATGTCCATATTATTCACCGAAAAACATCCATTAAACCCGATGGATTAAAGATGGATTTAAATCCGGATTTAAAGCACTTTAACCCGTTTGTTTTCAATTTTGTTTTTTGTTGTTTATCAAATTTTTATGGAAATTCTCCGCATTTGAGCAAAGTTCAACATTAAATGCAAATGAAGCTCATGCGGAACAAAGTGATGTGGCCCATGCCAATACAGACGACATGTTCGAAAATTATGAAAGTCTCCGACGCAGTTCGGCAATACCAAAAAAAAAATCTTGATAGCAACTTTTTTATTTTATTTCACTTTTTTTATTTCCTGGCTCTTGCGAGCAAGAAATGTCAAAAATATGACCTAAACAAAAACAGTGAATATTATGAAATTGAGTCTTAACACGAGTAGGTACTTAAACTTGTCTCCGGCGTGAGGTTTAAATTAAATCGGATTATACGCTGTCAAGTTTAAAAAACTGGGTTTTTGTTTGGGTTTAAAGACTGAATATTATGGACTTGGGTTTAATTTTTGGGTTAAACTCATTTAAATCCGGATATAACCTTCAACCCAGAATAAAAGGAGTGAATAATATGGCCGTTACTAAAGTCAGCTCTAAACGGCTGTATTGAAAAGCTTTTTTCAGAACAATTTCTAACCTCTCGTCTGTTTGTCAGACTTTCGCCTATCTACTTACTTTACATTTTTTTTAATGACACAAGCTAATCGCTCTTGAACATGACTGGTTCTGATCGTTGAAATTTTTAAAACGACTTCGCTGATAGTTTTCATCTATTTTTTCGCTGTTTGACTCTAACTAAATTGATAGTTATCTAAATGCAATCCGTAAGATTTATAGATTTCCGTATAGAGTGGGAGTCATAAACATAATCATTAAATGCATCACATTGGATTGGAGGGTAAATGATTCTCCCATCTTACCAACCTACTTATCTGCAAAGCGTAACAACTTAAATAGGTTGCATTCTCCGGAGTCTGAATGCTTTAAGGCTGTTAAAAACCGTTTTTATTCTAAAGGGAGATGAAACGCCCCTTTTTGAATATTGACGCATTTTGCAAAATGTCATTTGCAAAATTTCAAAGCTTCAAAAATATCCAGATTAAGTATTTTATTAATTTTTTGATATAATAAGTGGCATGCCTTTCTTTCCTACTACGCTTATTTCTTGCAAAGTTCTTTGTTAAGGTAATCCAGTTCAAAGTTCTAAAATTTACGCAGAAAGTGGCACGGCCCTTTATCTGATTATGACCATAAAAAACAAATCTTTATTACACAACATTCAAAAATTTATTTTCTATTTTTATAGTTTTTGTTTACAATAGTGCCATCTATCGGGTCCAAAACTATCCTATCTTTCAAGCTGCAACCAATCATACCTACTCATCCCTACATTTTTTTTTGAAATCGTTTGAGCGGTTCCACTGAAAAACCAAATGTGTGCCTACAGCGCCACCTATTGAGAATTTTCTGAATTTCATTTTTTCCTTAACCATCCCTGGTTCAAGACGAACGAAACAATAAATAAATCATTTAAATCGGTTGAGCCTTTCTCGAGTTTTTTACCAGACTAACGCTCAGCAGCTCACTACTGTGTGACGAATAATAAAGTCGCAATTTCCTCTTTTGCATGCTTCACAATGCTTTGAAAACCATGCACAGCTACAAAAAGAGCAAAAGCAGCAACAAACGTTAATGTGTATCGCGCTCATGCCGTTGAGCCGTACAACGCAATGTGTGGAAAAAAACCCAAAATGTACTTAAATTCATGTGCTTTTTCACACGCGCACAAAATATACATACGTATTCCGATTTAAACCAAACTTTATAAAAACCATGTATAGATCAATACCAAATATGTGTGAAAGTTTCGTTAAAATCGGTAAATGCGTTAAGGCGTGAATCGGCAACAAACGAACATACTTTTAAAACTCAATTTAGATAGAAGATGGAAGAAAATGCAGGGCGATTAGGAAAAGTAAAAATGTTGCTTGCTTATAAGACTAGCTATACGATCGCGATAGGCCCTTATAGTGCCTAGTACCATATGAGACCTTCCTATCACATACCCCTTTTTACTTAAGCTTACCTAACCTAAGACTGGCTATGGCTACTGCAAAAGATTACATAGTAAGACATCAAACAGTTCTTGTAGGTAGCGTCCTTGTATTATGTTCCTCAAGTACAAGTTCATAAAAAATCCCATTCCCGGTTGCATAATTGAGACCACGAAACCACTAACTTGTATTATGCTGTTACAGGGACCTAAAGATCTTGGGGATAGGACATGATTTCTGTTGGAAAAATTCTCTTAATGGCCTGCTTACTGTCAATAAGAAGGGCGATATAATCTCGTGGTTTTGTCAATTCAACTGCAATGAATACCACTTGGAAGACATTACTGAAGTCGGTCGTTCCTTTATTCACATTTGACATGTCTTTCCCATTCTATCCTACAAATATGCAGGCGAATGAGTTTTCAAACTTGAGGTATAATGACGTCTGGTCAAAACTTTATGTGATTATTTAAACCCCTGTTGGATAAATTTCATCAGACTCCAAGGACTGCAGCTTCCTTAAAGCTATCCCATTTCCAGCCCTGCAAAACCACCCATTTCCAAACACTGATGATAAGTACTCCTCTGCTCGTCATAATTGATGCTTTTTGAATGCGTCCTCTCACTTTCCATTCATCCTGACCCACATCAAGGACACAACAGACGCAGTTCTCACTACAATGTCACTCATCGGATACTACAACAATGCCACATCCCCCAGCATCATCTACCATGAGCTTAGTAAGAGGGGCACACATACACCCCCTTCCATGTGCCTGATGCTTACAAAACACAATGGTATCCTTTCGACACAATCAACCGAACATCTTTCATTTACAACTAAACCTCGATTACTTAAATTGTGTGTCCTTGTAAACGCTGCCACAATGACATTAATAATACATCCATTAGGAACACACGACACAATTGATTCGAAAGTCTTGATCCAGTTCGGAAGGACGCATCTTGGAGATATATAGACGATTAGAATTTTCTATACGATTTGTGTTCGAATGAATGTCAAGGACTTCGGTTTGTTTGCATTTATGATTCTGTCAGATGATGTTCGCCACTCATGCTGCGGCGTGTGTTTTTGACATTTGATATGCTCTTTCAGGGGCAAAAGCTTCTATACCCTCGAGGGGAATACAGTTTGCCTTATCTTCATCATCACTGTCGGGAGCATCAACTTTTCAGTTGTCATTTGCGTTTTGCTTCATCAATCTCGGGCCAAGTGGCATATGTATCTTAAATTTAAGGTAAACGTTTCATGGCACACTTGTTCCTCTTTTTTACAACACTAACTTTTCAAGTCCTTTGTCATTATTGCCAAAGTAGTGACAGCACAAAGATCCACTATTACAAGTGGCGCCCAACGCGAGGCTTCAATAAAGAAAAAAAAAACACAATTTGACTGGCAGCGACTGCGTGTATTCAAAACTATTCCCAACAACAACAAAACTTGACACTAATTCACTTGTCATATTCTATTTTCAATTTACGCGTTAAAATTACAAAACAATTATTTTTTTTTAATTTAATTAAATATCACTAACTAAACAAAGTCAGGCCGAACTTAATGGACGAACTTCAAGAGTGAATAGACGACCGCCATGATCATCGCTAAGGCAGGCACTGCAGTGGATGCGCCATTGTAGTAGCACCTGCAATGAAAATCGAAATCTAGTAAAACGGTCCTCTTTTTGGACAGACCCTGTTAGTACTCACTTTGAAGACTGAGTAACAGTGGCAATGTTGCTAAAGTCTGTGAAGTTAGCCACAGCTCCAGTTGATAAGCTAGCCAACTGAGTAGCATTGATCTGTCTCTCTCTGGTTAGGATAAATGCGCCTGCGGGTTCGGCATTGGCGGGTTGAGGTGTTGTCGATGGAGCATCGGTTGAAATTGCGGAAGTTGTCGAACTTGGTGCGCTTGTCGAGCCAGCGGCAACTGTCGAACTTCCAGCAACAGTTGAGGCTGTCACAGTAGTAGTTGTTGAAGCTGATGTTACATTTAAGGGTATGTATCCGCAAACGAGTGCGTAGCTTATGTAGTCGGTCTGGAGGATCTTGTAGGTTGTATTTGTGCCTGTCAAAAAAAAAGTTAGTGGGAAGTTGTATTTTGAAAAGGAAAGTTTCACATACCACCGTTGCTGATATTGAACACGCCCTCGAATAGTTCCGAGTCTGATGTCTTCGAGTTGAAAAGAATTGTGTTCGTGGTTGTCTGATTGATCCATAAGTTATCGGGATCGACACTGTAGGTTAATTTGACTGTTACCGTACCAGCATCACGTGCGACGATGAGCTGGACACACTCCTCGCTGTTGGTTCCACCGCCGATTGGTGTGCGGGCAGCTTCGTACCATGTTCCCAGGAACTGCGGAAGGTAAGAAAGTAATTATATTAGTGTTGAATGAAGGCTTTGACATTTTTCAACACAAAATGTGTAATTTTACATAACCCACTATAGAGGGCAGCACTCAAAAGACAATTTGAAGTAGGCAGTACAAGCCTACCCCGTATTTGAACACTCTTTCGATTTAGTTTTTGAAAACTTATAAGAGGTATTAAAAAAAGTGAAACTTGCTGTCAATTAGATGAAGACGCAGCTTATGTTGGGTAAACGGATTGACGGGACAGGGGGAACTTGCACCCGTCACTCTAAGACCCCATAATGTGAAAACCTTTGAAACCGGGTTGTGAAGCCATCTCGAAGCTAATTTTATGTAGGTCTTTTAAAGACTTCTCAGAAAGGTCTTTTAAGTCGTCGAAAAAGTAACATAGCTTACTACTGTGTCAAAGAAAATATGCTCTCATTTATTTCAACTAAACCTCCTTCTTGAAACCAGATAATTTAGAACTACATACAAAGTGAGTTCTGTATTTTCAAGCTTTAGGCTTTTAACAATTTCATAAGCCTACAGGTATCAATTCCAAGTCGACAGGAACTTAGGAATTTGTAGTCTTGGCTGTCAAAGAACGTTAAATGAAGTCAAAGCTAAAGTAAGTGCGTATATCTTCGTGTTGTTCCTGGGATCGAACATGAGACCCCTCACTCAGTGATACTAACCACTTTATAAAACTTAGTCTGTAGTTACCTACATCTCAGTTGCTTCGTAGGCGTGCTAAGAATTGGGCTTCATTTATCAAGTACAAGATACCACATGAACGCAGAGAATGCTCTAAACCATGCTGTACTTTAATCGCGCTGAGGAAGACTAAACCCTTTGCAAAAGGTCGTAATGTTGCTTACTGTTTTCTTCTCAGTACCTAACCTCATACATCTTTCCAATCAGATTATTTGAAGCAGTTAGTCCTTAAACAGCAATTAACGATATACTGATAGACACTTGTTTGTGTTAACATTGCACAGTGGCTCAGTGGTTAGTAGGTTTTAAATCAACCGATTTTCGGTTAAAAACAACTAAGCAATACTGTTAACAAAGCTCTTACAGAGTTAATTGATTGTAAATAACTGAGTAAACTTGATTAAGGTAAATTGGTTGAAAATATCCGATTTATCAATTTTCCCTCCGAAAGAATTTAACCACCTTACTCTGTTGTAACGGGTGATTTTTTAAGAGGTTTAGAACTTTTTAAAAAAAAAAAAACACAAAAAATTCGAAAAAATGAATGAAATATTTATTTGAATCGATAGTTTGAACCTTGCTATTTAATGTTTAAAGATAATTTCATGCAAATGTTGACCGCGGCTGCGTCTCAGGTAGTCCATCCGCTGAGTCCAATTTTGGCATACTCTTTCACACATATCGGCCGGTATCTCACGAATGAATGCATGGATGTTGGCTTCCAGTGCGTCAATCGAAGCGGGCTTGTCCCTATACACATTAGCCTTGACATACCCCCACAAAAAATAATCTAATGGTGTTAAATCGCACGATCTAGGCGGCCAATTGACCGGCCCGAAACGTGAAATTAACTGTTCACCAAACTCGCCTCGCAATTGCGCCATTGTTTCGCGTGCTGTGTGGCATGTGGCACCGTCTTGTTGAAACCACATATCATGCAAGTCAAGAACTTCCATTTCGGGCAAAAAAAAGTTTGTTATCATCGCTCGGTAGCGTTCACCATTGACAGTAACGCTGCGATTCGCATCATCTTTGAAGAAGTACGGTCCAATGATGCCACCGCCCATAAACCGCACCAAACTGTGACTTTTTCTGGATGCATTGGTAGCTCTTGCAATGCTTCTGGCTGATATTCAATCCAAAATCGACAATTCTGCTTATTTACGTGCCCATTGAGCCAAAAATGAGCTTCGTCCATAAAATGGAAGCAGCGCGCGATGAACATTTCGAACCGAGCACGAATTTTGATAGTAAAATTCAATAATTTGCAAGCGTTGTTCATTTGTAAGACGATCCATGGTTAAATTGCAAACCAAACTGAAGCTGTTTGACAGTGACAGAAGGTACTAAACACACGTCAGCTGTCAAAACCAGTGTTGCCAAAACCAAATCAGCTAAAGAATCACCCGATATTTAACCAACTGACTTTGTTATTATTAGCCAACCAACTTGGTAGAGTTTAAGCTATTTAATCTATTGTTATTAGCCGCCTCCCTTGGTAGAATTTAACCAACTTATTATTAAAATTAGTCATCCAACTTGGTAGAATTTAACCTTTCTAGTCTGTTGTTATTAACCTATTTAGTCTGTTGTTATTTGCCAACCTTCTAGGTTGCATTTAACCAAATAAGTTGAATTTAACATATTCACTTGGTTGATATTAGATTCCCTTTTTGGTTGAATTTGACCATCTCAATTGGTTAACATAAGCCAATTTTTTTGGTAGTATTTAACCAACTAAAGGGTTAAATTTACCTAAATCACTTGTTTGGAATTAGCAGTTCTACTTGGTTGAATCACACTTAGACAAGTCTCCCCGAATGCTACTTTTATTCGTGTACTCATGCTTTTCTCTCCAATAAGACGGTGTGAATTCTACTAACCAATGAAATTCTGAATGTTGTAATAACCACCAGTGGAATGTGGCTGGCTGTGTACGGTGACAGTGGCGGACATCAAAAGTGTGACGTTTCGTTACAAAGTGAATTAAATTACTCTTTGTTGCAAGTCTAATATATATTATATATTAAAAAACAAAAAAATAGGTGTACGAATGTAAAAGGAACAGTACGGGAGTACGGAGGTGTTGAAGTAGTATTGGAGTACTTTCGGCAACACTGAGCGTTGTTCGTATTTGCCATTTTGGATGGGTGAAATTTTCACGAGTGAAAGGGATAAGAACAAGCTAGTCGTTGCTCGTTGGTTGTGTTCAGGCAACATTTATGGGTTGTTTTTAATAGAATGATTGTTAGAATTTCCGCTTGGTTAATTTTACATAAGAAGCACGGTCACTAATAACCAATCAGTGTGTTAAAACATCAAATTTAGTTTGTTTTTCTTAACCAAACAAGAAAATGAGACTGTTTGGTAAATATTAATAAAGCAACTTAATTGATAACAAGAATTTAGTGTGTTATTTTTAACAGCATGTATTTAACCTTTTTAACAAAAAAATACTCATTTGTTTTCGACCGAGTCTTGGTTTATTTTAACCCAATTTTTTTTTAACAGAGCAAAAGTTGCACTCTGTTTAGGTCAATTTTTGTGCGTGTAGGTCCTCTTAATTCGTTATAAAAATAAAAACGAACAAAAAGCTAGGCCTGTTGCGCAAATATGTTTTAAAAGCTTAAAAATGAACTTCTTAACCTTTTTAGGCTCAACCTCTTTCAAAGACATTGACTTACTATTAGAGTTGAAAGCTTCGGAAAATAAGAGACAAAACCTCTCTAAAAGTAGCTGCTATTTCTGTTGCTAATAAGCAGTTTTTTGATAAGGAACCAAGAATTTTTATGAGAAGGTCTTGATCGGCGGGACGGAAAGTACAAACTTGATGGGTACGTTCAAGCTCTCTCTCTATATGCATTGGTTGAATTGCGTTGTACCCATTTAGTTTAAAAAATATTTGTGAATTTAAATTTGACGGAGTGAAATGTCTGAAGTCCTTTTGTATCTTCTGCGAGACTGAAATAAATTCCAGGAGATTTTACTACGAAGTTGCTCTTAGTTAAGAAAAGACGTAGGCACCTAGATCAGTTATAAAAGTTTATCTTCAATTAAATAAAAAAATCATTTCAATGGTAAAAAAGTGACTTTAAATTGTCGTCGCCTTAAATTTAATATGATTTTTCAAATGAGCTTGCTGAGGGTTACAAACCTGCAAGAGCAGAGATTTAATAGAATAATGAAGTGCACGACTGGATCGCACAAAACTTTCTCGTCTAATTTAGTTTGAATTGGCTCTTTTTTTCAATGAATAAAAATGGAAAGATTGAGGTTTTTGAGGCGCTACTTTTTTTTCTGTGAAATACCTAGATGCGCAATTGAAAGAACATTTTTTTTAGAAATGGCTTTTCACTTCAATGCTGTTTTGTTCAAAATCCAAAGTAGGTAAAGCCGTGGAAAACCCTACTCAAACAAAGCTCAGGTTATTGGGGCAAAAATTCAAAAAAGGTTCTAAAAAAAAAGTTCAGAAGCCCGTCCAAATATATCCTTTTGTTTTATTGAGAAAAATGTAAAAAATACCACTGTGGACCTTTGTACAACTGCGCAGTTATAGAAGTAGGTATTCCGATGGCTTGCAACTGAATACGAACACTGAAGGAAAGGTACTCGAAACATAATCCTTTTTGAGTCAATGAAAAACTAGAACAAATTTTCAACTTTAGTCACAAAAATCCTTACTTAATCTGCTGGATCAAAAATGTAACAATTTTATTGAAATTGTCCTGCGAAAACTTCAAACAACGAAAAACCTATCACGAGTTCAAACAGTTCCACAACATATTCCTAAAACCACATGAGTCTGTCTTAAAAACCGATTACACCACAAGACATATAACTTCACTCATCACTTGTCCCATCAAATCGATCACTTCACTAGCCCTGAATCAAAACTATCACCAGCTCAATCACTCATCACCAACACTCACCAAAGTGCCGTTTATAGTAGCGGCTGTGGCATCTTCACAGGAAACTGGTCCGCGAGCAGCTGCCACAGTTGTTGTACTCGAAGCGGCTGCCACTGTAGTCGACGACCCAGGAGCCACAGTTGTAGTCGATGAGATTTGCGATTGAACTCCATTGCACAAAAGCAAGCCGATCGATGCGAACACCAAATATAATCCATTAAAATGAGCCATTGCTGAACGATGATTGTTTAGTCCTGTTTTGTGTTGTCCTCGCGATATCGGATATTTCGAATGGGTCGACAGTTAAAGTTAAACTGAGAGTAATGGCAGCATGCGTTATCGCATTTATACTGTGTACCGCAGTGGGCTTTAGATATCAGTGCCGAAAAAAAAAAACAAATAGATACCTAGGGGTGATCGGTGATTTTTCATAATAACTCATCATTACCATAGGGGTGAGGGTGAGGGGGGTTGGTGATTCTGGTGGCAATGGAATTTTCATTTTCATTTGTATTGTATTTTACCTTGTTATCTCTTGTACGAGTGTAAGATATCGAAATGGTTGTACTTGCTGTTTCGACGTCTGTTTTATTTCATTTTTTATCCAAGCGTTTGAAGACACGTAGGTGTACTATATTGCCTGACAACAATTGCGGTTTAAAGCGAGCTCTGTTGTTAAGATTTAATAACACTCGACGTGCCAATCATTTAGGAAAGATAATAGGAAATCTTTAGTTGCCAAAATTTTATCAATTTTGAGAAGACTCATATAAACCAAAGAATAATTCACTAGTAGGGGAAGGGGCGGTAGATTGTAGGCACTTTTGCCACTCATTGTTTGCAGTTTGATAAACAAAAGATGTAGTAAATTGTTAAATAAAAAATTAAAAGGAGAGTAGTTTGGTTTTCCCATAGGAGGTAGTCAACATTCAATGTATCTGGACTGGGTATTTTATGCCCATTCACTAGGTTAATGTAGCTGTGCTTTTCTGTCAATTCATGAACCTGAATTGCATCACTACAGGAAAGAAGCAAGATGTTTTCATTCTCAGTTTAGCGAGCGGGTGAAATTTTAACGAGGCTAAACCCTACCCTCGCATCTAACCTATTTCTACTTGATCCGAATTGGACAATTTTTAGTCAAGACTGTAAGAACAATATACCTAATCGGAAAATAAAATGTCAATAAAATCGCTTTGCTATTCTTTGAGTTAGAGGCAACTTGCATTGGGGGAACAAAAATTACCTATCCCTGGGGGAGCACAATTCCCATCAGACGGGTGAGTGATCAAGTTCAAAACTGAGGGCATCTTCAAAATACATATTTTTAGACGTCTAAAATGAACAAAAGCATATCCACATTGAAATTTTGCACTTCCATTTAGCCATTTCGACAGAATTTCAATTCTTAAATGTTCCTCCTTCGAAAACCCCTTTCAAAAAAATATACCCAAATCATTATGACAACTCCATGAACTCGTGTTGAGAAAAACAATTCTTCCGCAAGTAAGTAGCAAGTTGAATAATTTCGAAAAGTTGCTGAAATTTCTTATCTTCATTGACATGCAGTGATTCACGCCAGAGACACAGATACCATTGCGTATACGCCACAGTGCATGTGCGATGATAACGGCGAAAGAAGCCCATAATCCACCTAATTACGATGTTTGAATATAAATTTGTTATCAGTTGGTAATTGTTTCCGAATTGAATTTCTAATATTGTGCTTCAAACTGAATGTTTCCATTTTCCAAGATACCATGTTGTATAGTATCTGGAACAAGTGTGTTGGTAAGGAAACGCAACCGTATGTGGAGATGTACGAAGTGTTAATTGTTTGTTTAAATTTGGAGTGGAGTTATCGACAAGAAAAGTTGAGATTGTCACTCGAATATTTTCAGAAGTTGTATGTGGATCTAAACTTATCCCAGATGGGAAGTAAACTACTGGGTTTCTTCCTGTATTCCACTGACTGTGCACTGTAGTTCAGTGACCCATTTTAACGTGTTGCTCAAGCTATGTGAATGCGATCTTTTAAGTCTAACGAAAAATTCGAAATTACCCACCGAGAACTTTAACTGCTGTAGCAGCAAGGCGGTTCAAATAATTATCAATCTTGTTCAAGTGGCTCTCGGATGTTTGTCAGGCGTCTGCGAAAAGTGGTTTAGCGAAAAAAGTATCAAGATTCAGGGATCAAACCTGTGACTTCTCGCTTAGTGGTCCAACACAATAACCACTAGGCCAATATATGTAAGGTGACTTTTAAGTGTAGATCGCTTTTATATCCCAACAGTCAAGAAGCTACGAAATGAAGAGACGCAAGCTCGTCAATCAAAATTTCGTCATTCAACAACTCTGCCAATGTTTACAGGAATTTTAGATTTTACTCTGTGCCAAAGATTTTCTATAACATTTAGGTCAGGACTTTGCGGGGGCCATTTTAAAACTTCTTGACCTACTGACAAATATTTTTTGATGTTCCAGGCTTTGTTTATCGGCGCATTGTCCTGTTGAAGGATAAAATCACTCCCGATCAATCTTGAGCCTGCAACCAGTGCAACATCATTTAAAATGTTCAAATAATGCGACTGTTTCATGTTATCGGAGGACCTTACAAGTGGACCCACTCCACTTTTTGATATGCAACTCCATATCATGATCTTTCCTCCGTCCAAGGAACAAGCTGTCTCATCCGTCCAAAGAATGCTCCTCCAAAACTCTGGAGGCTTGTTGATGTGGTCTCTTGCAAATTGTAGCCTAACTTGTTTATTTTTTTGGGTGATATATGCGGTTTTTTTTTGGATAACGTAAGCTTTTATTTTTTTTTCTTTTAATCTTCGTCGCAATGTTCTCTCACTTACAATATTGTTTTCCCGAATTTTTTTTTATGTCCATGAGTACATTTTTAACACTTTCACATGGGTTACTTTTAAAGGAGCGAACAATTCTAGCGTCTTCCCTTTTTGATGTTACCCTTTTTCTGCCTCTACCAATTTTATTTTTCACACTACCAGATTCTTGAAACTTAGAATTTATATTGTATACAGTTTTCCGACTACAACCATATTTTTTAGAAAGTTTCACTGCCGAAACACCTCACTGGAATCCTGCGACAATGGCTGCTCTTTTTTCAGCTGACAGCTCAATCGTTTTTGCCATCTCGTAAAACTTTTCTCTAGTACAGACCTAGCAAAAACCAAACCTTCGACAAGGTATGGCACGAAGGCCTAATGTATAAGCTAAGGACAATCCTACCGGAAAAATTATACAAAATATTGATATCCTACCTTGAAAACAGACTCTTTCGTGTAAGACATGAGACTGAATTTTCGGAATTCAAAGAAATCCACGCCGGTGTTCCGCAAGGAAGCGTTCTCGGCCCAATCTTATTCCTGCTTTACACAAGAGATATACCACAAGATGAAGGAACCATCTTAGCAACGTTCGCAGACGATACGGCTATCCTCGCAATGAATGAATCAGTCGAATCATCAACTGAAAAACTCCAACGGGCTCTTAATAAAGTATGCGAGTGGACAAAGACCTGGCGAATTGCCCTTAACGAGACCAAGTCGACACATGTCAATTTCACGTACAAAAGGATAAACAATTTACCTGTTTTCATTAACTCGGTACAAATACCATACGCAAACGAGGCGAAATATCTAGGAATGACCCTAGACGCAAAACTTAAGTGGAAGCCACACGTAAAGAAAAAGCGCGACGAGCTCGCAATCAGACTTAGAGAATGGATTGGCTACTCGGAAGATATTCAAAGCTAAGCGTATACAACAAACTGCTCCTGTATAAACAAGTGCTAAAACCTTCTTGGACATACGGTATTCAACTTTGGGGTTGTACCAAACCAAGTAATATGGCTATAATACAAACATTCCAAAACAGAACGCTAAGAGCAATCGTGAATGCTCCATGGTATATAAGGAATAGTGATATTCACAGAGATCTAGGAATTGCTACCGTGAGTAACGAAGTAACAAACTTTGCTCGCAAACTTCGTTCTCGTATTCATGGTCACTGCAATAATGAAATAATCCGTACTCTGGACGTGACAAACCTTGAGCGCCGACTACAAAGAACAAGACCGTTCGACCTAGCGCCATAAGGAAAAACCGCATGTAATGACGGTATTAGTAGGTGCGTTCGCTGGAAAGCTACCTATTTTTCCAATCGATAACAACACTAGGAGTATAGGTCAAGTCGACTACGCAGCGTCATCAGAAAATCAATATAAAATGGAAAACCAATGCGGAAGCCAGCGACCAGTAAATACGTATTCCATTTTCCATTACCGACAACTGCAGCGACGCTAAGGACGGCGGGTTGTCTTTAATGTAAATTAAGTTAATTTGTTTAGTTGCAATACGATACGTAAGGTCCACAGTGACCAAGCCAATAAAGCGGACATAATAAAACAAAAAATAATAATAAATTGTTTTTTTTTAATCTCGCTCGGCGCGGTGTACATTTCTCGCGCAGCCGGATCTCATAGTGCCTCTCTGAGGGGTGACGTTTAGCCCGTAGGCAGATATATCTGAATCGGGCATTACCAATGGTACGGGCCATTGGTATCTTTTGAAGATTACTCACCTTCAGGCGCAACCAAAAAAAAAAATAAAAAATTATAGCGCCTACTGTTGTACAAAATAAAGCTTAAAAGGCTTCATGTGTGGTTTTGAAAAGAAAGAGCGGGAGGGAAGGACTTATTTATTTCCTCGCACATGTTAGATGTGTAAGAAAAATACCTATAAGCTATTTTCGGTCAAAATTTTGATCTCAAGACATTAAAAGTTTGTAACCGATTTTTTCCAGACTTTGTGGCAGAGCTCAGGATGGTTTTTTATAAATTTCAGTCCGGACTAAGCTAAAACCGGCCTTCCCATATGATTTTATAATTTGAATTTCGCGAGAGAGACGGTACATTGCACTGGCTAACTTTTACCATGTTATCTCTTTAAAGCCTCTCAACAATCCCCAAGCAATACAGTCACATCCTTTCTAGATGCCAAGACGGTGTTCGATTGCTTGAGGATTCAGGGACTTAATTTTATCTCCCCATCTCTCCGTTAACTTCACGCAATCGCAAAGGAAAATGATCAGAGATGGTATCGCCAAGGGGTATAAACTCGGTCAATAGAACTGATCTTAATAGGAAGAGCCATTTTGCCTTTTAAGGTTTTTTCACTGATCCACCACTTTTGTGAAACAAAATAAGAACTAATAAGAACACATATTTATGAGAAGTTTATCCATCAAGGATTATACGACCTGAACCTCTTGCACCATCTCCTTATTTTTTTTAGCATATTTTTGTCAATTATTTTGCAAGGACTTTGCATCCAGCCACAAGACATATTAACTTATCCCTATTATAAATAGAGAAGGTTTTTAAGATATCCACTTTGATGAAATTCGCAACTAGATGGCGCTGTAGTATATCAACTTGAAAATCACACTGAAAATTACCACATGTTGTATATTTTAATGCGGAAGAATTCCATGTTATCTACTTTGTTGTCATTCGTCGCTAGATGGCGCATCAATATATCGACTTGCATAGGTACATGTTCATTGACAGAACCACTGAACCGAGTAAGCTCAAATTTGCAGGCATTTTGTAAGTATTAGTCTGGAGTGTTCCTATGAAGTTTAGGTCAAAGTCGAATAAAAGGGGCGTGGCACCTTCCATTTCTTTACAAAGGCTATTTCGCAACACCTTATAAATCGAAAGTTGTAAAATTTGGTACATCAATGTTTATTGTCCAAACAAAGCACATCTCTAAATATAGGCGGAATAGGAAATCGGGGCGTGGCACCTCCCATAGTGCAAAGTTTACTTAAACATTATATCATGATATTTCGAACAATCTTATTTACTTCTTTTATTCTGGTTAATATACGTATAAAGCCTTTGGGAAGGATTTAACAAAATGTGGGCAGTATGTCCTTTAGGCATGTTCTGACTCACCTAAGCGTTAGAGCGGCACGGCAACCTGTGGTAGATCTATTGTATCTTGCGTTAGAAAGAGGTTTAACAGGTTAACCACTTTACGAGTAAAGTTATTGATTTAGCTATAGAGGATCTTTTCAGCTCTTCAGGTTTAAGTAGTTCCCTGAAGAAGATCTTCCTTCTGATTCCATATAGGGCTGGGCATTCGCAGACAATAAATGTTCGGCCGTTTCGTCCTCTTCAATAACAAGTCGGCACTCCGCTGAGTCAGTTAATTAATTTTACTAAGGTGATATCGTAAGCCTATCCTGTTAGGAATCCCACAAGCCTGCTCAGTTAAGTGAAAGTTATTCTCATATAATGGATCGAAAAATTATGGATTGTACTTTAGTCTATCAAATCGACGAAACTAGCGCTATCTGTTGGTTACTAGCGTGATGGGCATATCCAGCGCCCTCCAAACACTCAGTTGATTGATGATAATTGATTGACGTCAATAGTCAAGACAAAAGCAACCAGATCATTCTCGAACCAACCGATTAGATACCAGTTCCAATAACTAACCAATAATTTGGGATTCGTGGAAGCAGAAAGGAATGGTTGATCTATAAGCAGTTAGTTGCTGGAAAATATGGGACCAGTTTAGGTACGACCCCCGGATACACCTTAAGGTTGTTGCCAAGGCGCAATTTCTCGCGACCATCAGATAAAATATATTCGAGAATACGGCCATCTTGGAAGAGCCTCTGAATTCAGGCGTCGGGTTTTGCCGGGATTGTTCCAATATTAGGTTTCTATCTACCTACGAATGAAGAATAGGAATTTTGGGCCTGTCAAGGGTCGAGCGGGTACAGTCGGTCACAGTACAAATACATGACCCATGATGCATGTCCGTGTATTTTATAAATGTTCCACAAAATGTTGCATACACTTTTGAAACACCCACGGGAACTCGCATCATCATCACTGTCTCGAACTTCATCTCCTCTGGTGTCATCATCATTCTCCATTACCAATCTCTATATGGAGTTATGAAAATTACACACCCAAGTTGACGTCTCCTATACAACATCACTATACGATGCAATGGGAAGCGTATGTCCTTATAGTATGAAGGTACTTTCAATATGACTAACTGCTGTAAGTGGCGCCCAACGTGGGGCATTCAACAAATCCACAGAAAATCGCCATACACTTATTAGCAACAATTTAAGAACAAATTGCGTTAGTTTAATCGACAACTTTAATATAACAAAATTTACAAAATTATTTTTAATTAATTAATTAATTTAAATAACCCTAACTAAAAACAAACTTGAGCTGGATTTAATGGAAAACTTTCAATAGCGAGTAGACAGCCACCATGATCATTGCAAGTGCGGGTACCGTAGAAGCAGCGCCGTTATAGCGACATCTGAAATTAGGGAATACAAATTTAAAATGGTCCCTTGGGGAACTCTCAATATAGCAAAGCTTACTCATCAGATTGTTTAACAGTATCCGCCTTCAGGAAATCGGTGTATTTACTGAAGGCATCCATTAGCAATTCATATAAAAGTGGACCGCTCACTTCGACTTTCCTGGTTAAGATGAAGGCGCCAGCAGAAACCGCACTCGGAGGTTTTGTTGTTGTCGTTACTGGGCTATTTGTCGAACTGGCAACGGTTGTCGAGGATCCTGCCACTGTAGATGTAGGTGTTGATGTGGGCGATGAAACCGTTGTAGAGGATGGCTCTGCTACCGTAGTTGTAGTAGGTGTTGCCGCATTTACAGCCAAATAGGCACAAGCGTAGGCGTAGTTTTCGAAATCGGTCTCAAGTATCTTGTAGGTATATATGTTGCCTGTTAAATAAAAAAAGGTTGGCTCATCTAACACTATACAAAACGGTTGCAATTCGAACTTACCGTTTTCGGTGTAATTGAAGATAGGCTCCCTTATCTCTGAATGTTCAGTACCTACTTCCACCTCAATGCTCTTTGTCTGATTGTTGAATAAATTTTCCAAATCGGTACTGTACGTCACGTGTACAGTGACGTTTCCAGATTTCTCTTCGGCAATCATTTGGTAGCACTGTTTGTCATTGTTTGAAGAACCGATTGGTTTGCGAGCAGCTTGATACCATGTTCCCAGGAGCTGAAGAAAGAAAATGCTAGATTTAGTTCTGATGCATGAGGACATTAAACAGCAACAACGTTTTTCAGTTATGTGTAGGTATATGGTTTTACAATAATTGAGTTAGTTCATCAACTAGGCGTACGAGGCTCTCAAAAAATTATAAAATTAAAAGAGTTGATCAACTAGTTGTAAAAGGTTTTTAAACAATTAAAAGCGTTGATCAACTAGGCGTACGAGGCTCTCTAAAAATGATGAAATTAAAAGAGTTGAACAACTAGTTTTAAAAGGTTTTTAAACAATTAAAAGCGTTGATCAACTAGGCGCACGAGGCCCTCTAAAAACGATAAAATTAAAAGAGTTGATCAACTAGTTGCAGGAGGCTTTTTTTAATAATTATAAGCGTTGATCAACTAGGCGTTTGAAGCTATTTAACAATTAAATGCGTTGATCAACTTGATGAAAAAGGTTATTCAGCAACTTAATTAATTGAATAAGTTGATCAACAATGTGTACAAGGCTTACTGGCAATTAAATGGGTTGACTGAACAAGTGGACTAAGTTATTCAGCAATCAAGTGAGTTGATCAACAAAATCTTTAAAGCTTTTCATCCTATGTTTAGCCAAATACACCACATTAAGTGGCCGAAAAAGGGCAATCCCTAAAAAGGCGTATAAGGCCAAATTTGTTTAGACCTTTATAAACTTTGTTTCGCATTTAATAAACGAAAGAAATAAAATTGTATGGGTCTGTCGTCCGTCCTGGAAGTATATGTATGTACAGTAAAACTTAGATAATTGCCCCTCGCTTAAGCACCTTAACCGCATAAGAACCTTTTTTTCGAGAAGCAAAATTCTGAGGACTTTTTAAATATGAAACTCATACTATAAGTAACTTTCGCTCAACTACCTTTCCCGCTAAATTGCTTTTAAATTTTTTATTTTTTCTTAATTTACATGAACAAAAATTCTTTTAAGTTCACATTTTTGAAATCAGCTAAAAAAATACTAAAGATTTTTTTCCTTTAGAAGCTCCCTTGTGTTTCATAAATAGTATTTTCTTATTTTTTTAATTAATTATAAAATTCTATATTTTTTTTAAACTGCCTAACCCGCATAAATTACTATCAAAACGAGGTATTTAAGGTAAGGCAATTATCCGGGTTTTACTTTAGACGTTGAAGCTACTCGGATTGATTCAGAGTGAAGTTCTTAAAAGGGCAGAACCAACGCTTTGTTTAAGGACACACTGTTTTGCATAAAGGATATTTGAAAAAAAAAATTAAAGTCTTCCACATATCGCTTTCTCATCTAAGGATTAAATCACTTTTAACGCAAACACAATCGTCACAAAATCGATGACACTCACCAAAGTGACGTTTATTTTAGTTAGCACAGCACTTTCACAGTCAACTGGTAAAGGTAAAGCTGGAACTACGGTTGTTGACGAAGGAACTTTTTCCGTAGTCGATGATTCTTGAGCCACAGCCACATTGCACAGAAGTAAGCAGGCCGTTGCCAAAGCGAGGTATATTCCACTGATTGGTGCCATTGTTTAGTCCTTTTTTGGGGTCGAGTTCTCGCGGTAATTAATCGTTTTAGTTGACGGTTAAAGTTAAACTGCGATTAAGAGCAGCATATGTTATCACATTTATACTGCCAACAAGATAGTAGTGCCCATAACAACGGACACACCTATTGGAAGGGTGTTAATCTTGATTTTGGCCAAATTGTACATTCTGTGTAATCTGATTGGAAAAAGTCGAAGATAAATTCGATAAAGTTATAGCAGGGGCTTTTGGGTGACTCTTTTTTACAACACGTTATCGGTGGTTTTTGGAAATGAAATTTTTTTTTTTATTGTTATCTTCCTTGTTTGAGATATGTAGGACCTACAATTGGTTGTGAGTAAGCTGACAAGTATTTGTCCACAATATCTGATGTACCTTTGTACTAGTGTAACTACCGGATCTGAAAATGCTCCGTTATCGGTAGACTTAATTACATACTCGTATTATAGGCTACATAATTTTTTTGTCGTACCGATTACGGCGTTATTTGAAGACCGAACTTCGTGAAGCTTGGAGCAAATGAGAGCTGTAGTTATTGGATAGAAAGAATGTAATATTTTGACATAAATGTCGAAAACTAAACGAAGTGATTCAAGCGTATTATAAAATAAAATCGATTTCAAAGTTGTGAGCTTAAAAAGGTTAACTCTCTGCTTAGTTTGTCAGCTTATATTTCCATTTCGGTGTAGCGGATAAGGATGAAACATATCCTATGTCTTAATCGGAGCATTTTTCATTGCAAATGTGAAAACTGCAGTGAATTTCATGCAGTCGTTTTTAAACCAATTCGGGTCAAAGACCCTTTTGGGGGAAAAAAGTTACAGTTTTATTAAATTTAATAAGTATTATATCGAAAAAAGAAGAGTCACCCAAGTTTAGACGCTCGCTCTTGTTATATATATTCAACCCCGTAATAGGAACTAATATTTCATATTTGAACAGACCTTTTCAGGAAACTCTTACAGGGGTTTCCTATTTTCCGTAAGATCTACCTGTAATTCAAATTTCAGCTTTTCCAGCCTACACGCCTTCGAGTTTTTAAAGGATTGCTTACAGAGGACAACCTGGGCCCTATTTCACCAACCACTTTTCACTTTTCTTTTTGCAATTTTGCAAAAAAATAATTCCTGCAAAGTAAAAGTGCGATGTGTTTCACCAAAAATGAAAAGTTTTCACGACTTTTCATTTTGCATTTTTTCAGACTTTTTTGCAAAATGAAAATTATTAGTGTTTCACCAATTAGAAAGAGAACTTTGCATTTTTAATCGTGTTTTGCAAATTTGCAAAGGGGAAAACATATGCGCGTATGTTTATATATTTAATTGCACCCAAGACGTAATATAGAGGAAGTTTTATTGTCGGAAACTTGTTTGTTGGGCTTAAAAAAAATGTTTTCTCGGTTAAAACGCTGGAACCATCCTGCATTGAAATTCGCATTCAAACGGGAATTCCTTAATACCCTTGCATCGTGCACACTACCTGGCCAGTTACGTTAATCGCAAAGAAAGATCGGTCCGGCCCACATACCATCATTTTATTCAATGCATGCTTCCCATGTCTATTAACGAACTGCTCTTCATTTTCCCTGGGTGCATCAATGTTTGCGTTTGGTGAAACGAAAATTGCAAAGAAAAAGTGAAAAATTGCAAAATGTAAAGTGAAAAGTGGTTGGTGACCCTGGACCCTGGTAAGAAGGATGATGTGTATCTGCCTCTCGAGATAGTCGATCAAAAGGAAGTCAGTAATCAGTAATCAAAGACCTCATCAAATGGAACCATAGCACAGGGGACATAGTCTACAAATTAAGTTAGAGGTATTGATTTTTATCACGAAGTCACGAGACATACCTCGATAGCTTAATCTAATCTTCTCTGGCCGTGGATTACCCAAGAGTTGTTCTTTACATTTATATTTTCACGTGTCGTTTAAGGTCTGACCAATTACTATAGGTAGGTGAATATTGAATATAATGCTGCCTTTGCAGGCAGTGGTTTCACTTTTACTTGAGCCACGCAACCGAAAGGGCTAATGATATGAATCCCAAACAGAGATCCCTAAAGCTAGGAATATTTTTGAAAACAGTTTATTTTAAAGAAGGACTACTTACGTCTTCTTTTTTGGGGGTAAGTGTTTACTAGGACCTTGAAGAGTAGTCATCAATTCTTTTCTTCGAACAGAAATTTAACCGCGCGAATTAAGGCCGCCAATGATTTTTTAAGAGGTTCTAAATTTAATTTAAAAATTATTTATGGCCGCGAGATGGAAATGATAAATGAGGGGAATTTAGTCCGGAATAGCCGAATTACAGCGGATTTTTCTCAATCGTGCACCATAGCATCCAAAACTGGTATTCTGAGAATTTAAAAAGGTTTTGTGCAAACTAAGAGAGCCAATCACCTCGAATTATTTTTGATCGCGATATAACTTCAAGCAACCATAATTTTTGAGTTGGGATTCGCCATTCTCAATCCTAAAAAAATTCATACACTTTTTGTTGAAAGATGAAGTGAAAATTGCTCCCAAAAGTAGCTGCCTTCTTTTGAAATTCTATAAAAAAGTTTAAAAAATCACTTCCAAGAGGTCATTGAAAGTTTTTGCTCGAACAAGTGCGGTCTAGTCGATTTTATCAGAATAATTACCTCTCATTCAAGTCGCGATGACCCGATTATGATGTATGTACCTACTCTTCCACAGGCATTCTCAACTTCCACCATGCTTATGACTTAGTATAAAAGCCTTGTGCATTGTTATCAATATATAATACGTTTCAGGGCAATACCAGACTTATGTTTGTGACCGCTGGCCGAATTTAGGAAACCCTTTAAAACACGCCTGTGACTGTAGCAAGGACCAGACCGAAGAAGCAGTTCCCCATTTCTATAGCCATAGCGAAATTTCTTTATTCAGTAGAAACAGTTTATCATAGAGATCGTTCTCACTAGAAGAAGTCTTGAAGTATTTCGCGGTTTAACTTCTCAGATTTTAATCAAATCTGACATTACGATGATAGAGGAACTCAAAAAAGTGGGTCTCGCAATTCTGTCCGTCTGCCGTCTTTCCTAAGTGCACCGCAAACAGCTTCTAGGATTTCTTTTACTTCGGATTTGGAGTTTGTGGGCTGACGGTTCTGGGCCACTTTTTTTAACGTTAAGAGTTAATGTTGTACCGGTATTAAGCAATTTTGATTTTTTCGAAAACGGCTCTAACGATTTCAACCAAACTTGTGTTCTAAACGTAGGCAACGCTTAGAAAAAATGTAGTTGCTGGAAAGGGTGTTTCGCAGCAAAAGTAAATAAAAATAAAAATCGCGGAACGTTCGGTAAACGTTATAAAATTCTGTCTTTATTACTTATAATTCAAAGTATTACATTCGAATGACATCAATATGCAATGCAACTTAGTGCGAAACCTCGGTTGCTTTATGTACAATAATCAGCTGTGTGGTTCTGATAGGTCATTGCCCCTTGACAGTGAAAACTTGCTTTACATAAGCACGATTTACATTTTTAACATTCCAATACAAAATACAATACAATTGAACATTTACTAACACTTTCGTCCATTTACGGTTTACATCTTAACAATCTGTGAAAGCGAAATGGCCCTATGATGAGGTGCAGACTGCTTTGCTGTAGAGAGAGGCAATGTCGGCAATGGATAGAGCATTTGACGTTTCGGCCTCATTGTCTCGTGATGATTTCGTCCGTCGGTGGTTTTGCTTGCTTCTTCGGTTTTGTCCGGTGTTTTTCGTGTATTTTAAGCGTTTTTTGTTCAATTAATTGCCTTTCAAATGTTTTTGGCTTAAAAGTCGAATAACGGTACTTTTGAAAAGTGGCCTTATCTCAAAAACCGTCAATACGATTGCAACAAGAATTAATTTTTAAGGTAACATAATTCCTAACAAAATAGCAAACTCAGTTTTTCTCTAATTTGTCTATAATGGATTTTTGAAAAGAGCTTATTTTGAGAATTTGATTTCCTTTGGTTTACCTACATGAAAACGGCTAAAGCTATTTTGACCAAAATGCATTCTTGGAGTAAAATTGCCGTTTTCAACAATATTGCGTCCTTCATTTTGGATTCGAATAACCGGAAACGCTGATTTTGAAAACTGTTCAAATCTCGATTTGGATAAAACTTAAAAAACCACGTAATACTAACATCTTGAACAATACCCTATACTCAGATTTAAGCTAAATAGTTGAGCAAGATTATTTTTCGAACTCAACATTTCAATATTTGTTACTATTTTGAACGCATTTTTTTTTTCAAAATCAGCTTTAAAGATTTTGACTAAACGATAACATAAGTAGTCTTAATAAAACCCCATACTTAGAAAAATGCAAATAATGCCGCACCTCATTTACCCCCAAACACGTGTAAATTCAAAAACAAATATCTGAATTCTTGCATTACAAACCCTACTTCGAGTCATGGCCACCTACCAGCATCACCAAACTCAAAAATAATCCAACCAAACTGATTATAAGAACGAGAAAGTTTCGTGCGATCCAGTCGAGCATTTTATTTTTACTTGTTTCTGTTTTCCAAAAATGTATTCTCAACTAGACCTTTTGTTGCGGCTTCCCTAGTTATCCAATTTACATTTGGCGCACCTTGTATATGGTGCCGAAACCGATTAAACATATCGACCCCCCAGATCACATTGACGGGCTGATGTAATCGATTTTAAATCGCAGTCACTTGACATAATGAACTTCCGTAACTCATGTACGGGAGCATTCATAATTTTAGCCCACACATTACACAACTGCTACATTCGTCATTTTTAAATGTATGATTTCCTCACCCAAATCCCTAGATAAGGCAGCGAATCAGTTTTCATTTCGCACCAGCTATCTTAATTAACCTTTCCGGTGTATTTTGTCAGGCGAATTTGATCAAATGTCAATGGGAATTTGATTCGGGGAATTACAACAAAAGGCATTATCACCTGCATGAAGCTTAAGGCAATCGCCAAAAGACCTGAAATAACACGACAAGAGGCGAGTAAACTCGTGACTTGAAAATAATGGGTAGGACTCTCTGATCTTATTTCGTTTCTCACGAGCACAGCTTCCAATGTCGGTTAAAGACATTATTGCTCTTGCATATTAAATTGATGAAGTCTCCATTTAAATATCTTCCCATCGGCATTTAGAATTTCATCCCAAAAGTTGGCAAACAAATTTTTCAAATCTTCAACTATAACTTTTTTGACACGTTGAGGTTTTTTCTGCTAGAAAAAAGTACATTCAACTATATGACTTAGTATATCTACTCTGTGATAAGATAAACCATCAACGCAACTTGATGAATTAATTGTTTTCAAGTAATGTCAAAGCACATTATGACATTGCGTTAGTCCCGCTCCCGATAATAAGCGATAGAAGAAAAGTGCGATAATGGACAAGTTCTACGAAGCGAACATTTTTGTAAAGTACAATGTGACAAACGACTTAATTGTGGTAGTTAGAGGACATTTGATTAAATTTACGGTATATCAAGCAGTATCGTTTAGATTAAATTGAATTATACCGGAAACGAGGTTTTATGGCAAATTTTATTCTGCAATAAAATGTTTCTAAGATTAAATGGCTGGGCATGCCTTTCTTTCAAAAAATTATGTTTTCATAACCATTGGGAATATCTATAACCTTTATCTCTTTTACACAATACTTATGCGATTATCGGAGATCGTTCAAGTTCATTACAGAAGCTTTTCTGAAGGTTTGGATGCCGAATTTGCAATTTTGGCATGCCAAAAACTGTCATATTATATTGTGGGGAAATTCGTTATAGAAAATCGATGGTATCGACTGCAAGAGAGAACTTAGACGAAGGCATGTCACAGGTACAAAAAAAAAAACGTATACAATTATCGACAGCTAAGGCCGAAAATAACAACTGGGTCGCTCGAAACTTTCTCGTTCATGTCAACAGTTTGGTTGGTTACCTTTTAAATTTATTACGTACGTAGGTAAAAAGCTTAGAGAAACACAAGTTTACGCGCTTTCGGCTTAAACATATTCATTTCAGATGGCAATACATATTATCAAACATCAATGTGGGGCCTTAGCTCTCGGAAAAAGCAGTTTCTGCAAGTTTTGCTAGCAGTTTTCGTTTTTTACTGGAATAGATTGCGGATGCTAGTTTTCTTTGCCTAGAAGTTTGGACGTAGGCTTCATGATATACCGAAATCCTAGCACAGTTACACGGAATTTTAGCGAAGCTGTGGGTAATTGCATTTTTTTGAAAGTGATTTGGGTTGTATTTCAAAAATTCTTATAAAACGGCTCTATTTGCATTTTTGAAATTAAATCTAATTATGTCCGGTCAAACAAGAAGAATAGGTACCCAAAAATTACCGAAAAAGCACATACATTTTGTATGGCGTGATTTTATCGGAACCTAGCTGCCAAAAATTGAAGAAAAAAATGCACTTCATCGCACTTCAACGTAATTTGGCGATATGCGTTACAAAATGTCGGAAAAATATTCCGAATAGATGTACCGAAGAATACCTCGAAGCAAAAAACCTCCGAATCGTATAAAATCGGAGAATTTTCCGTTCCGACGGATACCTCGCTAGGGCCGAGTACCTTAGCTCCAAGAATATAAATCTGTTGTGCACAAACGATCTTTCACATCTCGATCTCCACCGCTCAACCGATTTCAATACAATTTTTTGCATGGGTAAGGTTGCTGCCAATTTAAAAGATACAATACTTTTAGGCCCTATGAGTGACATTTTTTGAGCGTGAATTTTGTTTATAATGCATCTGGCAAGGACTTGGCGACAAGTGAAACGTCCTATATATTTCTTATCAGGGCATTTTTCTCTAACTTCTTAATCAAAAATTAAGTGGTTGCATCAATTATTCCAAATTGGAACTTTTAACCCTATTCCGCCGTCGCGTCTGGCTGAGGTTTGGCGACATCTAAAAGGTCTTAAATACATAACGTTTGCACTGAGGGGGTCATACTCTATTATTTTCCAGTAGATTCATGTGGTTGCACCAATTATTCCTGTTTTGCATTATAACGAATTTTAAATATTCAGTTACATCCCTCCTCGGCTGCCATTACGTGCTGACACACGGCCATATTTGAAATCATTGACAACAGAGCAATATACATATTTACATAAAATGTATCCGGTTGCCTCTTGGTCTATTTCTGCGTACCTATAAGAGAAAGTTAAAAATAAAAAGGACTAAGTAACAAAGTAGGTCATTTTTCGTGAAATACAGTCCGCTTAGATATCAGCTTGTATCCTCTTTTCTGGACAGCGGATAAGTATAAAACGGATCCTATGATTAAACAGGGACTTTCTGCACGAGTAAATTTCTAGCAGTAGTTTTTAAATGTACTCTGTACAAACACCTTATACATTTGAACTTATTATTTGAACTCTTCGCGCCTCTTCTTCGTCAATGCAGTAAGGGTTTGGAACTCCCAGGCGATCACAATTAGACAAATAACTATAGCAAAAAGGTTCAAAAATGCTGCATTACAGTATTTATAGATACATCAGTATAACATAACAATCATTTTTAATTTTGCTCCCGTCTTACAACTTTTTCTTCCGCCACCTCTCCTTTTCTTTCTATTCATCATTCTCCTAACTCATATTTCATTATAAAAGGTTTTCCAATATGAGGTGTTATTTTGATATTCAAAGAAAAATGACATTTTTTGAGATAAATGATCGGATTTTTATTTCATCAACAACATCAGCCACGACCACGCTTACGGGACCATATCCTTTTCATTAAATTTTCCATAACAAAATCGCAAAGTGGCTGCCCTATGTCCTCGATAGACTCACGAATTCCATCTTTGAGGTCTTGAATCAAAGCTGGGCTGTTGGCGTAGACCTTATCTTTCACGTGGCCCCAAAGGAAGAAGTCGCAGGGTGTTAAATCACAAGATCTCGGTGGCCAATTGTGATCACCTCTTCGAGAGATAACACGGCACGGAAACTTTTTCCGTAAAAGATCAATGGTTTCGTTGCTTGTGTGGCACGTAGCGCCGTCTTGTTGAAAATAAACGTTGTCCAGATTAATACCATCCAACTCCGGCCATAAAAAATCATTAATCAACCAATCAAGCCCAATTCCCAATGGACACACCTGGGTTTTCTTCAACACAGCAGCAATATTCTCATAGTTGTTCTTGAGCGACGTGCACAAGCGTTATTCTTCACATCACTAACTTGTCCCAACAGCTCGAATTTTTCCACCAATTTCTGTATTGCGGTCCGACAAGGTGCTTCACGACGACCCAAAAATGCTTTAGTTTTGCGAACTGTGACTGCAAAATTTTCACCATTTTTGTAGTGAATTTTTATAATTTCAATGCGTTGTTGAAGCGTGTATCGTTCCATTTTTAGAAATGGCGTAGTTTCTACTTGTCAAATGTCAAAAAATAACAGCTTCAAAAGTGACAGCTACCGAAATAGCGGGCTATTCAAAATAACACCTCTTATTGGAAAACCCTTTATTTTTTAAGAATCTTTATATTTAAGTTTCTTTTTTTGTTCATGCTACCGAAAATGTGTAAAATAAAAGACTATGTCTTTTTTGAATTGAATTGAATTACATTGAAAAAAATAGTAACAGTCTCATTATTGCAAAAATTAATTCCAGTTCGTTGTCCTTATTTTTCTTCTGGTACCTAATCTTATGTGCACTCGAAACTAGATATTATATGAAACCATAGTCATCACACACTCACACTCTTGAGTACTTAAAGCTATTGCGGAAACAGGTCATAAAATAAAACCTCCATCATATGACAAAGCGGGCTATTTTTATCTTCTGATTCTTGCCATTCTTTCTAATGCCACAAAGGCTATTTTTTTTTCAATTGATCATATTTCATTCAACTTTCAGCAAGTGAAGTATTTTCATTGTTTGCCAGCAGAAAAAGAACCGAAGTTCCTCTTATCATCGCAGACGGCACAAGCAATGATTCAGACAAATACACACAAATACCATCAGTAACAGGCCACCATGCATGTGAGATAACAGCCAAAGATAATCCACCTAATTACGACGATGTTTTAATTTAACTTTTATCAGTAATTATTGTTTTCCAAATGAATTTCTAACCCATCGTATTTATCTGCACGACACGAGCTGGGTGTTGTAAACTTTCAGAACAAGACTGTGGGTAAGAAAAAAGAACGACAAGAGATACAAGATCTGTTTGAAGTTCGTGTGTGTGGATATTTTGCCAGGCGTATTCATGGTTCACAGAGCGAGAGTGCGTCATTCAATTCAAAAGCCTCTAAAGACCGACAATTTTATTTTGACACTCATCGATATCGTACCGGACGTCAGAACTCAGAACAGTCAGAAGTCAGATCCGCCTGGATTAATTCTAAATAATCCTTGAATAAAAAAAAACCCACTCAAAAATTGATTCGTCATAGGTTCCTGCTCGCATTTCGTGCGACTTAAAACTACTGTCGAACTTGTTGCGTATTTTCGTGAATTCCTACTCGAGACATTTTGTTTACTCGGCCTAGGTGAATAGTGGGTAGGGATAGAAAGGCCGCCTATATTTAGCTTTATCAACATAAGCCGGGGTAGAGCTGGTAAATATTTTTCGACAAGATAAAATCGTTAGTGTCTTTTGTTAGGCAACCAATACAGGTATAGACATAGACTACACAAGTGTGCCGTTTGCTTTGGACTTTTATTAACTAAATGACGAAAGCGTATAGGTACACATTGTTGGGCATGGCATTGAGCTGGTGATTTTTAATTAAATTGTTATTTGTTATTCGGGGCTGTAATGATACTGGTTGTATGTGTTTGCTGTAAGCGACATTCCTTTGCGATTGGTGTGAATTTGTAGCACGTGCGGCATTAGCTGACAAGGTTAGGGAAATTCGTAGATAGGAATATTCCCTTGCATGTGGTGTCGTCTTAATGACTATTTTAATATTGAACTCAGGGATAGCATAGTGATGATGAAGATGCTTCCAATGTTGTTGATTGTGAACGCTGAAATCAACAGTGGAGAGATTTTCTTGAAAGCTATTGAGAGAGCTATTATTTAATAGCATAATATAATTCAGTATATACTTATAGGCGGTATAATACCCACTACAAAGTTTTATCAACATTTATTTATTAATAAGACGGCGCACAATAAAATTAAAATATTTCGGTTCCAAATACAGTCGAAGTCCTATTGACACCGAAAATAACTGACAAACTCAGACCGAGTTTTTCACTCGAAAATTATTGTTTCATGTGAAAATTGTTAATATTCCTTTGCTATTTTTGAACAATAAAAATTTATTTTTAATGGCTGCCGATCAAGACAGTTATGTTTTGGGACCACAATTTTCAAGGAGGAATTTTAAAGTTTTTTCCTTCTCTTCATTTAAACACAAACTCAATTTAAAAATAAAGTGCACGACTGGATCACACGAAACTTTTCCGTCCATCAAAAGTTTGGTTGAGCTTTTTTGTTTATGTAAATTGATAGGTAAATAAATATTTCAGAAGCAACCATACATAAAATGTAAGGAT
Source organism: Cheilosia pagana (assembly GCA_936431705.1). Lineage (NCBI taxonomy): Eukaryota > Metazoa > Arthropoda > Insecta > Diptera > Syrphidae > Cheilosia > Cheilosia pagana. The sequence goes on along the minus strand of OW386166.1, from coordinate 11,736,597 downwards.
TTAGATAGTGTTAAATTAAATCCACTTTTTGCTTTTTCATCGAAAACGGCAATCAAAAAACAATGTCAGTTTTTGTTTAAGTTTCTGCACCAGTAGCAAAACTATGTACTTTTGATAATCCCTTACACTTTCTAAATTAAAAAGTGGGTTTTTCGATATATGAACATTTTTTTAAAAGCATGGTGGGACTTTGGTCAAAATCGTTGTACCTGTTTTTATGTAGGTAAACTGTAGCAAACCAAGTTCTTAAAATAGGTATGTCTATTTTTTAAATCCATTGTATGATAATTTAGAGAAAAAACTAAGCTAAGAATGACCATATTACCGTTAAAATGAATTTTTGTTACAATCGAGATGGATAAACTTGGTATGCAGGCAAATTAACCCCACCTACCTCAAATATCAATTTTGTTTGAATTCGTTGGAGCCGTTTTCGAAAAAAAAAATCTAAATTGTTTTAAATCATGATTTAGGAAGTACCGCTAACAATAGGGACAAAGTGAAAAAAAGTGCCGCGCGAACCCGAACTGTAAGCTGAATCTATACGAGAAAGTTCAAAACAAAAAAAAAATATTTCGTCCGTCTAATTTGAAAAAAAATTTTTCTCTCATGAAAATTCTACTTAGAGGGAGTTAATGTGACGGGGAGGGGGGGGGGGGGCAGACATGGAATAAGTGACATACGGAATGAAGCTAATAACAGTGGAAAATATCTTCATTGTTATTGAAGAATTGAATGCTCCATATTTTCACTGTCATTATAGTAGATACCTATTTATGAAGTTCATTTAATTCAATCTACTTTAGCATTTTTTCAATGTTAATGATCACTATAAAAAATACAGAAAACCAGAATAAATATGAAAAACGTTGTTGTAGAAGGCAGGGCTCTCATCGCGTAATTCATGAAACGATCATCGTCAAAACGATTGAACAGAACGACGTCGTTTTAAGTTTGCTTCACGTAACATCATCGTCGCATCGTTCAATCGAATCGTTCATCGTATGTATGGAATTTTCGACCCAATTCTTCAACCAATTCTTCAATCTTGATGGTGAACTGTCCATAAACGGGAGGAAATAATTGCAACAACATGCAAAAGTGTTGAAGGATGTGTTAACGGAAATGAAGCATCACATAAGAATTTTTATTGTTAATATTCCAGTTGTTAAAAAGGATTCAATGAAAGCAATTTTATAACTGAACCAGCTGTACTCCCACGGCGCTGCCCGTGCCTTTCGTATTAAGTCCCGCCACAATTTGCAGAGTCGTTTTTTAAGGGAGGTGCAACGGCGCCCTTTTTGATTACTGCCCCATTGTGTTGAACACCATTTAAAAAAATTCAAGGCTTCATAAATGTCCAGATACCTATAGTAATTTAATTATTTTGTTACCTATATGGCAAGTGTCATATCCCGATTTCTATCCCGATTATTTTTTGCAAATGGCTTTGTTAACGAAAGAACCAAATTACATCTTAAGGTTTTTTCCACTGCGCCACCTCTCGCGAACGTCTGACAAACATCCGAGAGTAAAACTGTCATGAAAGAGCCGTTTGGACTCGGCGTAAAGCTCTAGATCCCTTCCATTTGTCCCAAAAATTGAAAACCCACACAAAATGAATGGTTGTGAGAAGCTAGGCCTTGGGCCCCACAGACCTGTCGCGCCAAAATATTTATTTATTTATTTTTAATCCAAGGTTTTCTATTTGTATTGTTTTTGATTGCACTTTGTTTCCATTAGGGCTCAAAACTATACTATCTTTCAAGTTGGAATCAACCATGCGCATTCACAAAGTTTCATTGAAATCGGTTGAGCGGCTCTGAAGATCGACCACAGCGCCACCTGTTGATTCTCTCGCACTTAGCAGTAAAGTGTTTCTATCACAAAAGATCAACAAACTGTGATTTTGAAAATATTTTTTTTCTATATTTGAAGTGTCACTACTCGATTTCTATCCAGCTTATTTTTTTTTTTTTCAAAGTGCGTTTCATCATGCAAAATGTAATGTGTGCCTACAACGCCACCTGTTGAGAATTTTCCAACTTTTCTTTTCTTCTAAACCATCGCTGATGTAAGACAAACAAAACAAAACAAAGATCATTCAAATCGGTTGAGCCGTTCTCGAGTTTTAAGCATCCGAACAAACCAAGATCCGTTTTTATATAGGTATATAGATTTTTCAATGTTAATGATCATGATCACTATAACAAAAATACAGAATACCTACCAAAATATGAAAAGCGTTGTGGTATTAGGCTGTATTCTTATACAGCGAAAATGAGCTTCTTTCAAAATTATGAGATATAGATATACGTTTTAAAATTCAACAGCCCTTGTCATCTAAGGCACCAGTTCTTTTCATTCCTTGGAATGCTCTACTATCACCGTCGTCAAAATATAACCGCCGCTGATATTAAAAAATTGGTTGTACTTACAGATAAGCAATGATTTTATTAATAAAAAAGTAAAAGTAACCAATGAAAATAATGTTCTGTGTTTTATCAGAAATCTTTTAAATTGCAGTTTTTTTTAATTATCAAAGCGAATGCTAAAGTCCCATAACAGATAAAAGTGTAAATCTACACAATATCTGTAAAAGCGAGTGTCTAATAATCTGTACGAACGTAGGATGGTGGATGGATGACATTTTATTAACTGACCAATAGATAAAGTCGAATAATAGACCATTACTAAGAGAAGTATGAAAAAAAAATTTTCTTGCATTTCGACCTGTGAGCTTCCTTCCTTCTAAGGACGTGTCCATCTAACCTCATAAAATAACTATCTTATCTGAATAATTAAAATAAGCAGTGAGAATAAAATTATGGTTTTTAAAAGAGATTTTTGGAAAAGGGATAATTTTCACCTGCTCGAGGGAAATTACTGCGTGTGCCCAACAACACTGCCCTCATTCGTATGGCATATAACTAAATGGCGAGCAAACTCGTCGATTCTGATTCCATGCGTTGAGAGTCGTCGTTAAGTCCAAAGATCTATGTCCCAAAGCTTCTGATATTTCTTACAAATTTCCCATGGCACATAATATTTTCATAATTTTCAAAAGATGCTCATTCGCAAAAACTTCCTACAAAGTCCACGTGAAACTTTTAGAGCATTCTGTGTATATCGTGTCAGTGTCTCACACAATTTCGAAAAAAGTCTTATAGGAGAAAAAAAACTCCCTCAAAAATATCCCCCCTTCTTTTCCCAACCCCGTTTTGCTCAGATTGATCACATCACAATTGATTGGTTTGACTCGGATTACACAGCACACATCCATATATGCGACCGGTGGTGTATAAAAATCAAATAGAACGGATTTGATACCCCAGATCCGAGAACCGACAGACCATTTAAGACGTTATCACCAATTGCCATCGTCTCACATTAAAGCCACCTAATCCCGCACATAGCCGCCGCCATCATTGGCTGGTTCACACTTAAAGGCACTCGCACCCCGTCGTATATCGCCCGCTTAAAGTGCCTCACACTATCGTCATCGTTGTAGTTGTCGCCTTCATCATCATCACCTCTGTTAAGAACTGGCAGCCATATAGAGAGAGTCGAGTCAGTTAATCTTAAATGCTTCTTGCAGTTTTCATCGTGATGGGGGTTGGGTTATGTGAGCGCCGCGCATCATCGTCATTCATGCCATCTACAGGGTAAACGTGATCAGAATAATTAAGCGCCAGGACACCTACCGTGATATTTGTGTGCTCCCCTTTACCTTATTTTTTTTTGCAAACCAGTCCAAGCCTCGGTGCAAAGGTTTTTTTTTGTGTATTCTTGGTTCGGCGTTGAGTCGACGATGATGGTGTCGCCTCCGCTCCTGAGTTGCCGCCATTTACAGCTGCTTATGTCGTGTGGTTTTACGGTGTTCCAATGTCCTCCGGTGTGCGGTGTGTATATATAAAGCACAGGGTTGTTGCAAACTCTCTCCTGTTGGGCAGTCGACTTTTGTTCTCAGGGTGCACAAGCACATATGAAACGGTATGGCTGATGGCGAAGGGCTGACTTTAATATTTGACGAGGGACGTGAGCCGGGCGCCCGTCAGTGAAAAACAGCGAACCGGAATGCTGTTTTGTGCGTGACGGTGATGCTGATGATGAGCTGAGACGACGACCTAGTAGATGTGGTAGGAGACCACTATACGACAGATGTCACAACAAGCTGTGGCTCATTTTTAATCGGCTACTCAAGGGCGCTACTTGGGGAAATGCTTAGGTGGAGGGTGATGTGTACACCAGCCCTTTAAAATTAATGTTGCACGCAGCTGTGCTAGGTGTAGGTACTTGTGGGTTTGTTAAAAGCCATCATGCAGGGGGAGGCACGGACCGGGTCAGAAAAGTGAACTTCGGATGCATGAACAAGAACATGATGGGAATTCTTTTCGTATCCTTCCTCTCGATGATGCTTGAGATGAATTCTTTTTTTATCTGGACTCGGATTAAGCTCGCTCACCTGATTGTTGTTCGCTGACCCAGTTTTGGGGGGAGAGCATACGTGTTGGGAATACAATTAGGTGTACTTGAGTTCGGTTCAGTTACCTTAAATGGCTAAGAGCGGGGTGTTCGAGTTTGGAGTGTTGAACGGTGAAAATTCGAATGAAGTCATGTAGACAATGAGCGTGCAAAAATTAAAATTAAAGGTTATATAACTCTGGGATGATTCAAACAGAACTAATACTGAAGAATGAAAGCACCTAGATCATTTTTTTCCAAGGGATGCTGACAAATCCAGTCTACAGTGAAGTCTGTATCTAAAAACAAATCTTACAAAATGAGTGACTAACTTGCTGTACTAAAATAATTTCTTTCTTTGTATGCGCACAGTTTTGTTGTTGTAACCAACGTAATTCAAAAACATTATTTTACCTGTTTTGCAAATAGTTTTTTCAAATTATTATTCTTTTCGACACATCTAAGAGTAGATCGCTTCAATTTGGTAAAAAAAAAATAGAATTGGTCCTTATTAAGTAGGGTAAATATGTACTGAAAGAAATTGTGTCGGCGATTAATATATAGATGTCATTTGGCGCCCAACGCCTTAATGCCTTGAGGACAGCAAACGACTTCAAAGACCTTCTTGAGAGCTAAAAATGACATTGGCTCAACAAGTTCCCAAAAAAAAGAGGAGATTTTCTTTCAAGTGAGCAGGAACCATCCATTAAAAGCAGCTTTTTCGTTTTGGTGTTCAGCGTTGCCTTACTAGTCTCAAGGCCCGTGGCCCTCACTCTTTTAAAACTTATCGAATTGGTGCCTTTTTCAGTATAAGATTTAATTTTCTATTTAACGAAAAAGAATGCAAACGAAATTTTTAATTAAAATGTTATAACATGTTTTTGCTGCTGTTTGTTGTTTTTTGTTATTTTTTTTATGCGGAGGTCCTTTTTTTGGCTCGGGCTCCTTTTAAGGCTCCTTTTTGAATATTTTAAGCTACAAAATTGATGAACCTGTTGTGAGTGGTGCGATATTTTATTTAATTTTTGGGTTAAAACTGTCCACCGGACCACCAAGAAAAAAATTCAGTTTCATAAATTTTAATGGAATTTGTTTACTTTCTTAGAAAGCTTAGAATATACTTCCAATGATGAGAAGGTAACAGTATCATCACTCACCACATCAGTCCCGAAGATCTGGCGCCTGGTACAAGCAAAAGCAGGACAATAGCAAAGGAAGTGATTAGATGATATCGTCGCCCACTTCACAAGCGCCACAGACAGTGGTGTCACTTAAATCCAGCACAGCAAGATGCTTGGCAAACGGAAAGTGTCCTGTCGGAACGCCAATAAGTTGCATTCAGTCTTTTCTGCTGAGAGAATGCCGCTGATTTCCTACGAACGTTCGGGAGCAATATTGTTTAGCCTGCTCGCAACCTAAAGAGCCGTGTCACACACAAATGTATTCGTGAGAGACCCAATGGTCAATGGTGGCCCTGGCCGAGGACGCAGAACCTTACATTGCCAGGAAATTGAAAGCGTTTTGGATGCCAGGTATTTCGCTTCATAAGATATCTGGATAGTGACGCCCTTTAGCACTTGTTGAGTCGGCCCGGTTACTACAGTCCTGCGGCTATTAAAAAAAAACAACTTCAGCTATGGTGCGATATACTTATTCGAAAGAATGCATGTTCCCTTTGAGAGCATTATTTATGACACTATGTTCTTTCAGTGTAAATCAATTCTCTCCTTGAAACAACATCGGATTTTGAGGGTAGATCCACAACCAAAAACCTCACGGAAATTATATCCACATTATGCGCCTTGGAAAATGGTAAGGAAGTGGATGTCGTGGCTACTGATTTCAGCAAAGCGTTCGACAAAATCTTGCACAAAGTAATACTCCTCAAACTAAAAGCAACTGGTTTTCCAACGAAGTTTATTTCCTGGATTAAGTCGCTAAGTATCTAGAAGATCGAAGGTATAGCGTCCTTTTCAGGTTGTCATCTCTAACCCAGTCATAGCGTTCTCTGGTGTACCACAGGGAAGTCATATAGGAACCTTGATCTTTAATACGACAATTAGCGACGTAGTGCGCGTTATTTCACACTCTGACCTAGAGATTTACGCAGATGATATGAGATTCTCTAAGCAGATATCCTGCACTGCTGACTCCCTCGCACTTCAAGTGGACCTGAACCACTTCTATATTTGGTGTCAAAAAAATCGTTTTGAGCTTAACGTGAAAAAATGTCAAGCAAGTTTAACATTCTCTCGCAAACGTCATTCACAACCTAAAAGATCTTACTTCTTTCACAAGGAGCTTGTCCCGCCTGTTTCCTCAATTCGCGATCAAGGCATTATCTGCCTACACCCAACTTAACATCCTCCCCACATCGACTCTACTGGTATGGACCATATAATCTGCCTCCCTATAAGAATCGCTTAAAACTGCTTTGTTTGCCAACTCTTAGAACTCGGCGAGATATCGCTGATATAGTTTTTGTTCATCAGCTTTTATCTGGAATCATAGATTGCCTTTATCTACTTCATCAGATCTCTTTGAACACTAATTCTCATCGCTTAAGATCTGTTCCCCTATTCCGCCCTCCCTAACACCGTACTGACTATGGTCAGCATAAACCCTTAACTAGAATGCTTTGCAAATCAAACATGTTTCCCAACATATTTGAACTGCACAAAACCAGCTTTGAAACATGCTCTTCATAAACTACCTTAATCCTTGACTACCCCATTTCTTTTCCCAAACACAAAACTGTTGATTTATACTGACATTTATGCTTTTAACTTGTTATTGACCACTAGGTATATTTTATTTTGTAGTCTTAAGTTTATTAAATTGTTTAAGTATGTTCCTCTTTATTTATTTTCTTTGTACGCTTGTATTAAGCCATAATAATAATAATAATAATGTTGGAACATGAACTACACGCGACACCTTTGCGTACGTCAGCACCTATTTGTAATCTTTAAGGTATGTCGAAGCGTGCCTGCGTATGTAATCAAGATTAGATAACCAGCCAATGTTGTATAGAAATCACAGCAAGGAGGAACAACTTTTTTGAACACAAGAAGATAAAACGTCGGCTGAGTTCCAATTTTGAAACCACAACTAACATAAGGAAGCTGGAAATAAATAGGGAGAGATGTGTTCGAAATTAGAAATAATAAGAAAACATATTATTTTTAAAAATGAATTATCTTGGTATAGTGAAAATGAATTGATAAAATATTGTGCTATTGTAAATGCCTTCAAAATATTGCTATTATTATGACTGGGAATGTTTGTCCGACTGACAGATGTTCATTTTTTTTTGAGGAACGTACAGAGGAAATCATCAGAAATCTATTAAATCAATAAAATTGAAAACAAAATTATGTTGACAAAAAAAGGGCCACGTAAAAGAAAATAATTGTAGCAAATTCGAAGATCAAACTCGTCCTCGATGTTTGCTTATGATGAAGGAGACTTATTGACTGACTCAGGTTGCTTGAGTTACATACAATTTATCATATTAATAACTGTAAGTAAGTGCATTGTGAATAAACAGCGGATGGATCATCCAAACAAGCGGCCCAATCATAGATTTTACTTAGCGTATTGTATGTATGGTACAAGTAAATAATTCGCGAACACAGTGCGAGCCATAATTAAATGGACTGGTTTAAATTATTTGCACTACATTATTAAAAACAAAATACGAAATAACTTCAACTGAACTTTTATTCGATGAAGATCAAGAGTTGGGTGATCCTGTTCTTTTTGAGATCTTTGGAAATAAGGAAATTAAAAATCGTATCACTTATTTAACTCGAAGCTCACATTTTTTAGTTTTTTTTTGTAAGCAGCACGAACTCATTATCTGCAAATTTACGATTGAAAGAACGAATGACAGCTGCATGGACATACTAAATATGGACTGCTAGTGAAATGTCATTCTCATAGATTTCTGCGAGAAAATATGTTCCAAAACCGCACAGGCGCTACTGTTTCGCTGCGGATTAGCAAAGAAACACATGCAGCTGTCAAGTTTAAATTTCCATAGTAACGTAAAAAAACAAGACATTTTTCTCAAATAAAAAGATCATTTAAATAGTAACATGTAAACAAAAGAGCGACATCTTTACCGAAGATATTCATTTCCATAGCGAAATGTAAACAATAGAGCGTCATCTACCCAAAAGATGGAAAGCTTCAAAGAGTGATTTCAAATAAACTCCGCAATGTTTTTATTTTGAAATAGAAAAACAAATTTGTTGAAGAACTCAAACGTTTCCGCTTTGTTTTCTTCACAGAGTCCTTTTTTAAAATAATTTTTCAAACCACCGACTTGTTTTCAAACACTATACCGAATGTCGAATAATTTCCGAATGACAGTTACGTTGAAATAATGGAGCTATGGAGCTCATATGTAGCTTTCTTAGTTTTCGGCAGAGAAACAGTAGGAACATACGTAAAGTTCGCTACTAGCAGTCCATATAAATTAAGTCAATGGACAGCTGACAATAAAATCGATGAAAATTGTTGATCGCGATACCGATTTTTTTAGTTCACAATTTTAGTTTAATCCTTTAAAGTAAAGCAAACGTACCGAAAATCACTCGCCTGTGATTTATAGTCCTTGATTCTGCACCATAACGCAGGACTGGGGTGATGAGAGTCTTGTATAGAAGAGTATTCTTAGTGTTTTCCGACAAGGCCTTACTTATCAGCGCGATGAGCAAGAGTAGATAATTCTTCGCTTGATACTGACAGTGGTATCCACTGAAAGAAAATTGTGGGCAATGTTTTGAATAATTGTTTTGAACATTGCTCAGCTTCAGGACAACGCAGGAGGATGTTTTATATCTTAAAAGATTCAGGAGAAAATTTACTAATTTTTTTTCTTCTTATTTTTATTTTTCAATCCGATAAGCCATCACTGAGCTAGGTCTGTATATACAGAATTTTCCTTACATATATCCATTTTTTTGACTATTTTGTAAAAACCAAGTTTTATTCCTGGTTAAAAAGTATCCTAAAGCCCGACCCAGAACATAAGCAATCACTATGCCAAGTTTCATCAAAATCCGTCCAGTAGTTTCTGCGTGATGCGCGGTCAGGCATTATATGTAGAGAAGAGAAGAAGAGAAGAGAAGAGAAGAGATAGAGATTACTAATGTAATGGACATTGAACTCTCAGACGGCGAAAAGTTATCCACATCGATAGAAAGGGTGACATCGGGTATTTTTTGTAAGTAAAATCAACCTAAGCAATTCCAATGCGAGGTACCTATCTATACCCATGTACGAACTTGTGAATTACTTACAAGTCCAATCGCTTATCAGTATATCAATTACCAAATCGCAACCGAACCAATTATATTATCAGTATAATATGATCACTCATTCTCAAGTGGATGGCAATGGGAGTAGCCCTCTGGCGGGGCTTAATTATTTTCTGTGCACTGTGCCGCTAATTACATACTGTCGATAAGTCCAAATTCGCTAAAAGCAAAGCTACTTTCGGTTTGACACCGTCAGCGTCACTTGTCATTAAACATACTCAGCCAAACGCTTTATGACTCTCATTATTACCTACAGCCAGGAATCTCGTTAGTCGTCACGTTACAGCGCTTATCTAATCGTTTCACCGCAAAACTAACTGTTAAGCAAATAAATAAGCTTCGGCCACAATAATTTTGTCGCAGTGTGTCAATAAATTGAGGAATTACCACCGCATTTTTGACATTCGGTTCTATGACAGGTATAGCCTTTGCCTCTTATCAAGGCCGAAATAAATCAATTTATTTTGTTGATTAATTAAAAAAATAAATAAATCGTAGTTAAAAATACAGTGGCCACTTTATTACTTGCAAATCATTTGTGGATACATTTTAAAACATAAATTGCGAATAGTACAAACGCCATTAGAGATGTTGGCAGTCGTGCCCGTGACACTGAATTGCACCTGAAATTTGGAAACATTAAGTAAGCATTTGTTTTCCGTCTGTCTCAATTCAACGCACCTTGGTCCTTGATAGACTAAATTCATATTCTGAAAATCGCCATACTTAGCAGCGGCTTCGTCGACAGCATCATAAACTATATCATCGGGTGTATTACGATCGCGAAAGTACACAAATGCTGCTGCTGATCTCTCCCACACTTCGATGTAACTGCACACAACTAGATAGTTTTCGTAATCGGTGTCCAAAATTTTGTAAATCGGAACAGGCACTAAAAATAAAAAAGAAAATATAACTTAATTCTTACTTAAACGCAAACTTAATATGAATTTTAAGACAGAGTTACAATCGTCAACCAAAATGGAAGAGTAAACGCCGTTTTAATATTTCCACCAATAAATGAATAACTAAATAAATGGAACTTTCAAACAACGGACTTAAATGACTGTAAGGTAGAATATAAAGATTCACTTTAACCTTCGCATCGTGCACATGTGCTATTTTTATTTTATTCTATTGCGTAAAAACACAATTAGTTAGATATTTATTGTTTTGCGTAGATAGTATGAGAATCAACAACCCCTTGTGTTATCGGCTGCCTTGGCAATGTTGATTGACAGCCTCGGAGCAGCGATTTTACTCACTAAGACTGTTTTTGTGACGTACCCTAGTACATTACAAAAACGATTTAAGCCCTTAAAGGTAGAAGAAAACCTTTTTTAATATATAGTAGGAAATATGGGCTCCGCAGCCCTCGTTCTTTTGGAGACCTGCTGAGGTATGTAGCCCGCCTATGAAAGAAGGCAATCGATTAACATAGTCAAAGGCATTTATTCGGGTCGGGCTTTGAGTCTAACCCGTTCAGACTCCGCATAAAATTGTAGGTTCCCTTCCATTCCAAAATGAAAGCTTGTGAGATGCTAGGCCTAGGGAACCTATACTTATACGGCCTGTGGTGCCATTTACTTACTTTACTTTACTTAGGTGGCGCTACAGTCCGGGGTGGACCTGGGCCTCAACCAGTACGCCTCTTCAGTTAGCTCGGTCTTTGGCTAACTGCCTCCAGTTGCGCACTCCAAGTTGGTTGAGGTCCCCTTCCACTTGTGCGCGCCACCTTAGGCGAGGTCTTCCTCTGCTGCGTTGTCCCTCTGGGTTGGAGTCGAAGACTCTTCGGGCCGGAGCACTGTTGTCTATACGCTCTACATGTCCTAGCCATCTCAGACGGCTGATCCGCACTTTTCTGACAAGGTCGATGTCGCTGTACAGCTCGTAGAGTTCGCTGTTATATCTCCTTCTCCAAATCCCATCAACGCAAATGGGACCAAAGATCACACGAAGAATTTTTCGTTCAAAACGTCCAAGGATATCCTCATCCGCCATCGATAATGTCCATGCTTCTGCACCATACAGCAGGACTGGGATGATAAGGGTCTTATATAGAATCTCCTTGGTGTTTCTTGACAAGGCCTTACTTCTTAATTGCCTTCTTATTATTATTATTATTATTATAAGCTTTTTATTTACTATAAGGTTTACAAATTGTTATTGTTATAAGAGTATTTACATCATTTAGTTATTTAACTTTAATTTAAAATACATAAATAAAATAAATATATCATCATTTGACAAAGTCTAATCATTGTTTTCAAAATTAGTTGCAAATAGTATAAGCCTCCCCCATAGTTATCCATAGATCTCTATTTTTTGCGTCATGGTACCAATACCTATTAAATTGGTTAATATCGTCAACCCATCTTGTTCGTGGTCGTCCGGTTGATCTTGTCGCTGGTGGTGTCCATTTGATCAAAAGTTTTGTCCATCTATTGTCTGTAATTCTTGATATGTGTCCTGCCCAGTTCCATTTAAGTTGTTTCGTCCTTTTTATTACATCTATGATGTCCGTTTGCCTTCTTATTTCTTCGTTCCGCACTCTTTGTATTAGTCTTATACCGAGAAGTTTCCTCTCCATTTTTGTCTGACAGATTCTTAATTTCTCGGTTAGATTTGTTGTTAAGCCCAATGTTTGAAGTCCGTATGTCAGAACTGGTAAAATTGCTGAATCCATTAAATATTTTTTTGTGTCTTTATTTAGTTTTGCGTTGAGTATCTCCTTCATGTTCCAGAATTGTCGCCATGCGTTTGATATTCGTCTATCTATCTCCTTTTCTTCTTGATTTTTAAATGATTTTAATTGTCCCAAATAAATATAGTCCTCAACATAATCAATATTTACGCCATCGAGTGTAATGTCCTTATGTGTAGAGTTGGTCATCACTTTTGTTTTCGACTGATTTATGCATAGTCCGTAGTTTTTACAAATTGAAGCCAGCTGTGTTACCATTGTCTGAATGTTGTCCGCTTTCTGTGATATTAGGACAACATCGTCAGCAAACCTCAAATTGTTCAAATGTTGTCCCCATATATTTATTCCAAATCGATTCCAGTCAAGTTGTTTAAATATCTCTTCGAGTACTGCAGAGAATAATGGTGGTGATATTGGATCACCCTGTCGTACACCTCTTCTTATGCTGAACATTCGTCCTGTTCTTTCTGTTTTTATTTGTCCAGTGTTGTTTTTATATATGTTTCTTAGAGTTTTGATGTATAAATCATGAATCCCTTGGTTTTCTAAAGCCAAAGAAACAGCGATTTGCAAGTGTAATTCTTCGCTTGATCTGTGCTGTGATGTCATTTACAGAGTTTATAGCGGAACCGAGGTAGATAAGGTCCCTAACTACCTCAAAGTTATAGCTGTCTATCGTGACGTTCTGTCCGACTCGTCGATGTTGTGTGTCCCTTCTTGTTGACAGCATATACTTGGTTTTGCCCTCGTTAACCGCTAAACCCATTTTTTCCGGTTCTGTTTCTATACATGCAAACGCACCAGTGACAGCTCGCTGTGTTCTACCAATTATGTCAATGTCATCTGCGTATGCAAGTAATTGTACAGACTTGTGAAAAATTGTGCCTCTGGTGTTGGTTTGCGAGTTTCGCACAATTTTCTCAAGAATGATGTTGAAAAAGTCACATGACAGCGCGTCACCTTGTCAAAATCCTTTTTTTACATCAAAGGTCTCTGTACCACGCCCAATCGCCATAACTGTCCACATTTTGTATAATGCTTCCAACAGACAATAGGTATACTTCCATTCAAAATTTCAAAGCTAAAGCTATCGTAAAATGTCAAGAAAAAGCAGTGTTTTAAAGGAATTTGTTGTAAGCGAATTGAACCCCGCCTACATTTAAACAAATGATTTTTTTGGATAACGCGCATCAATGTTCCAAAATTTACAAAATTATCTGCCACGAGAGTCAACAAGTAGCGTTTCTAATGTTTTTTTCTTTTTGTTTGAGAGGTGCCACGCCCCTTTTTGCGATTAACCAAACTTCACGGAGAATGAAAAAGACCGTACCACATCACCTATCAGTAGGTACACTTGCCAACCGTGAGGCATCACTTTTCCTAGATGTCAAGCAAAACAAAATTTTGAAACGCAACTTTATGGGGTAATATTTTATAACTTAAAACCTTTGCCACTGATCCCTTAAGTTTTCACTTTTCGCAAGAGAAGTATTTATATGAAACTACCAATTGCTATTTCTTTTGTTTAAGACGTTAAAGCATTTTAAAGAAACACTAAGTAAAGTCTACCTAAGACCGACTTATCATATCTAGTCCTTATATGTAGCGATGAAGAGTGGATCCGTTTGAAGATGTTGCCATAGACTTATTCTGGTATTAAATACACGATCTCTCAGTGTTACCTCAGAATCACAATTTAGCTTCTATAACTTACTTTGTCGGCGGGTTGGCTTAGTGGTAGTTTGTTGGGCTACTAAGCGAGGGGTTCCCGGTTCAAATCCGAAAGAACCAAATTACATCTTAAGGTTTTTTCCACTGCGGCACCTTTCGCGAACGTCTGACAAACATCCGAGATTAAAACTGTTATATTAGGTAACAAGACGATCTCGACGATCTCGAAACTTTTAAAAGAGCTTTTACTTAGTTTCATTTCATCTTTCATGTCTGTCCTAAAACTGAATTCTGAACTATTTACTCCCAACTCTACCGGTTCTGGTGAAGCTTTAAATACATCTTTAGTCTTGGTCACAATACAATATTGAATTATTTTAAAAATGGCCACCACCACAAGATGAAAGATAAAAAATTAATAGCTAAGTAATTGGGGCAACAGGTCCCTAAGGGATCCAAGGCCTAGCTTCTTGTGTTTTTTTTTTCAATTTTCAACATTTTTAAACCTTTTAAAAATATTTTAAAACTAGTGGAACCTATTTTGTGTCTTCCTGGCACTAATGCCATCACAGAAATACTTTTTTCGTTAGTAAATTAAATCTGGACCGTTAAAAAAAACTCAATTGTCTGTCGAAACAGTTAAACGGGAATACTAATTTTAAAAATGCATTACAAAAACAGTGATAACTTTTATGAAAAAAAATTAAAAGTAATAATGAAATACTTAAAAAAATTCATTCTGCATCCAAATATAAGAATTAATTATAAATTTGTTATTAGATCATAATTTAGATATTTGAAACATTTATTTTAATTTCAATTTTCTAGAAAACTATTTATTATTACTATGATTTTGTTTAAATACGCTATGAATATTGAGGCTGTTTTTTAAAGTTTTTATTTAAAAAAATGTTTGGAGATTAATTGATACATTTTTACTAATCGCGTTTTTAAACAAAACAAAAAATTGTTATGAAGTCTGAATTTTTTTTATATAAATATGTCATTTTCTGTAATATTTTATTTTTTTAAACTTTTCAAAAGCTTCGAAGTTTTGAAAATGTGTCCCGCTTTTTTTTCAAATAAATCTGTTCGCTTTATCCATAGAGCTTCTACAGAAATCACGTAATGAGACTTACTACTATGCTTACCTATAGTGGATCTGTTAAGTGTTAGAAGATTGTTGGAGAGCTTGATGTGATCCAGCATGGCCCAGATCTGTTGCATGGTGAAGCACGAGGTGCAGTCCATTTGGTTATGTTTATGGTTTGAAGTTGGAAAATAAAGGGTTTTCCAATAAGAGGTGTTATTTTGAATAGCCCGCTATTTCGGTAGCTGTCACTTTTGAAGCTGTTATTTTTTGACATTTGACAAGTAGAAACTACGCCATTACTAAAAATGGAACGATACAAGCTTCAACAACGCATTGAAATTATAAAAATTCACTGCAAAAATGGTGAAAATTTTGCAGTCACAGTTCGCAAAACTAAAGCATTTTTGGGTCGTCGTGAAGCACCTTGTCGGACCG
Organism: Cheilosia pagana; assembly: GCA_936431705.1. Taxonomy (NCBI): domain Eukaryota; kingdom Metazoa; phylum Arthropoda; class Insecta; order Diptera; family Syrphidae; genus Cheilosia; species Cheilosia pagana. The sequence continues at coordinate 11,720,903 of OW386166.1, read as the reverse complement.
CAATACAGAAATTGGTGGAAAAATTCGAGCTGTTGGGACAAGTTAAGTTAGTGATGTGAAGAATAAAACCCGTGCACGTCGCTCAAGAACAACTGAGAATATTGCTGCCGTAGCCCTAAGTGTTGAAAAAAACCCAGGTTTGTCCATTCCTCGTCGTTCTTTGGAACGAGAGATGATTAATGATTTTTTATGGCCGGAGTTGGATGGTATTGATCTGGACAACGTTTACTTTCAAAAAGACCGCGCTTCGTGCCACACAAGCAACGAAACCATTGATCTTTTACGGGAAAAGTTTCCGTGCCGTGTTATCTCTCGAAGAGGTGATCACAATTGGCCACCGAGATCTTGTGATTTAACACCTTGCGACTTCTTCCTTTGGGGCCACGTGAAAGATAAGGTCTACGCCAACAGCCCAGCGTCGATTCAAGACCTCAAAGATGGAATTCGTGAGTCTATCGAGGACATAGGACAGTTACTTCGCGATTTTGTTATGGAAAATTTCATGAAAAGGATATGGGCTTGTAAGCGTGGTCGTGGTGGCCATTTGTCTGATGTTGTTTTTCATAATAAACGGCATACCTTCCTCTTTATTATGAAATAAATATTCGATCATTTATCTCAAAAAATTACATTTTTCTTTGAATATCAAAAAACACCTCTTACACCTTTTATTGGAAAACCCTTTACAATGAATTATGTTTTTTTTTTTTTTAAAGTGTACCATAAAAGGTTTTCGTAACCCGTGGATGGGTCTTTTGCGATAGACACCCGATCGGTCTATTACCTAAGTAAGGGGTTCAACCTACGTAAAAAAAAATTGTCTTTCTATATGAAGGTAGATTCCAGGTTCAAGTGTCCTAGTGGTAAATGTATTAGGTTCTAGGTTCAACACCCCGAAAGACAAAAATTTCGTCAAAAATAGCTTTTCTACTGCGGCTCTTCTCGAAAACGACAGACAAAGCTTATCAATTTAGCCCTTGGGATACAGCCATTAAATTATTGGTCACTTTCATTCGCAAAAAGACTTAAAAATTCGAGCAATTGTTATAGGCTCGGTCTGAAATCATTCTTGAACCGTGTTTTATTTTATAGGAAAAAAAAACTTATAGAAAGCTAAAAGCTTGTATACTCACGATACTTGTAATTGGTTTTGGTTATGTTGTAGTCCGAAGGATTCGTCTTGTTATACTCAACAATGTACTCGTACACGCTCTGATTGTGAATTGAGTTCAGATCCGCAGCATAAGTTTGGAAAACCATTGCAGTTCCATTCATGTATGAGATATCCATCTCGAGGCACTGCAAGTTTTGGACAAAGGTTCCATATCCCTTTCGTGCCAGCTCATACCACGTGCCAGAGAGCTGAAATGGAACTCATAATATTTATGCAAAGTCCATATGGGACAAAATTGACAAACTCACCGCAAAAAGATCAATATCTGGCATAACACTTAGATCAGCACATAGCGGCAGGGCTGTAGGAGTGGCGGCTTGTGTTGGCGCTTTTGTAGAGGTAGCACTGGATGTTGGCGTAGAAGTTGTTGTTGGTTCAGAAGTCACTAGTGTTGACTCTGCCGTGGCAATTGACCCAAACGCACTCAAAACAATTAGAACACAAATTTCTACGCGCAAAAAACACATTTTTCCACCACAACAACTTTCGGTTAAATAGAAAAATAAGTTCAGCTACAAGTTTCTATGGAAAACAGGTTGCTCATTAGCTATTACTGTACACGAAGATAGTGGAACATGTCTTTGGGTAATCCGTCATGATTGATTGCAAAGTGAGTCCAGAAGCGGTTGCCAGAAAAAGTGCGATAAAATGCAGACACCTACCTACATCATGCCTGTTTCCATTTTTGGACTTTGGCGATGGAATTCTATGTAAACAAAAATGTCAGTTGTAGGTAGTATATGTGCGCAAATATGTGTCAAATATTTTATCTTTGGGCTATGTTGCCATGGGATTATTTTAGCATTAGCTTGGTTGGAAGTAGGTAGCTGTGATAGACCAAGTGAGATGTGGTTGAGGTGAGATGGAATATGGCTCCTCGCTGACCCCAGGAAAGGTAGTTTCTTTAAAGCCATGCAAACCAAGAAATATAACTTCTATTACAATATGAGCACCCTGGAGATGACCTGGTTAGGAGTATAGACAAACTCATTGAAGAAAAATATCCCGAAGACTCAAAACCAACTATGAAGGCATAAGCCGTTTAAACATCGCGTATAAGATTCTGTCTGTTTGGAAAACTTCTTTTTTAGTACCCATTTTTAAGTCTTTTAGAAGAAATAAAATTAAAAAGTATTGAGGTATAATGAAGGCAATCTTCCATTCCAAAATTATTGACTCTCTAGTTACCTAAAGATTAAATTTCTGCTGTAAATGGCTTTATTAAAAAGAGTTAAACTTTTTTTCTTAGGTCATTGAAACGATTTCGGCAAGAACACCACCGAACCGAGTCATTTGATGTCGACAAAGGTTTAAGACAAGGCGACGCGCTATCATGTACTTTCTTTAGCATCGTTCTTGAACCAATTGTACGAAACTCACCAGAGGTACAATTTTTCAAAAGTCCGTTCAACTACTTGCCTATGCCGATGATATTGACATTATTGGGAGAACGCGGCGAGCTGTCAGTGGCGCATTTGCAAGCATCGAACCGGAGGCGGCAAAGATGGGTCTGGCTGTTAATGAGGACAAAACGAAGTATAATGCTGTCAACGAGAAAGGACTCTCAACATCGGCGACTCGGACAAAACATCACGATGGACAGATACAACTTCGAAGTGGTTATAGACTTTGTATAACTGGGCTCCACTATCACTTCGCAAAATGACATCGGCGCAGAGATCAAACGAAGCTGTTTCTTCGGGCAAAGAAGGCATCTAAGGAGTAAAGCCCTTTCTCAGAGAACAAAGGTGCAGAAGCATGGACCTTGTCAAAAGCGGATGCTGGGATGCTTTAAGAGAAAGATTCTTCGAGTGATATTCGGTCCAGTTTGTGACGACGGAGTGTGGAGAAGAAGATTCAACCACGAACTATACGGACTATAAAGCGACGCTGACCTAGTCAAAAAGCTGAAAATACAACGGCTGAAATGGCTGGGACACGTGGAGCGTATGGACAGCAACGCACCAGCCCAACGAGTCTTCGAATCCACCCCTGAGGGACACACAGCAGACGAAAACCCCACCTTAAGTGGCACGCACAATTGAAGAACGACCTCAACCAACTTGGTGTGCGTAACTGGAGCTTGCGAGGGACCGAGCTGGCTGCAGGGGCCTGTTAGTTGAGGCCGTGGTCCACCCCGGACTGTAAGCGCCACCAAAAGTAAAGTAAGCATTGAAACGCTGATGAATCGTCAGCTAATGAAATACCTGGAATCACGAAAACTACTGAATCCGCCTTGGACATCGGGTCCTTCAAGAATTGGCCGGTGCTATGAGAGCGTAAAGACTAAAAAACGTTATTTTCCTTTATGAATATGTGATTTCCAATTTTTTTTCTTAAATTTAAAAAAATTGTTACAAAAAAAATTGTTTTTTTTAATGCTTTAATGAAAAAAGTTTGTAAATATGAATATTAAAATAAAAGAGCTCAAATTGATTAATTATCCTTGCTTTATTGTCAACGAGCATCCATTAAAAAAAAATATAAACTATTGGTAACACGTTTCGAAAGATCTTCAGTTGGAAACCCCGGTGCGTGAAACCGGCGACACCATTGATCAAAGTCAAATTTTCGTCACCATTGGCGGGTATACGGTTTTCGTGGCATCAGATCCTCTGGTGATTTGATGGGTTATCTCACCGGAAAGTGGACAGAGATTGGCATCAAGCTCTTTTGTCGAAAATGCGTTCTTATGGGATCGATGTGTCTCTTATTCAATGGATCTCCAACTACCTTTCTGGCCATTCAATTCAAGTTGTCTTGGATGCTTTCAAGTCTGAAATTCACCATTTAAATGCTGGTGTTCCCCAGGGCTCCCTTTTTTTATCGACTCTCTTTCTCATTTTTATAAATGATCTCTTGACCCAATTCACTCTTTGGACAATGACAGAACCCTCAGCTTTTCATATTTATTTCAGGACTCACGTGCACCGTCCCTGCTCTTTGGCCGTAGAACTGGAACGACAACGTATGTTAAGCTCATTAAATTTCAACCTTGACAGCATTATAAATTGGGGTTCAACCAACAAAGTGGAATTTAATGCTTCCAAAACACAACCGCAATACTCGTTATGCTAGGAATGCCCATCAGTTTACCATTTTCGGTCGTACTATGAAACTTAGAGATTCTTTCATTCAACACGAATGTAAAATGCCTTACCTAGCTCCGTATTTCCTCCTCAGTAAAGGTGCCTGTCCGTCCATTTGAGAGTAGAAATGCTGCAAGCAGCTCTCGAGAGCTAACTCGCAAGTGGACATAGTCTTAACTCTTAAGAGTTGTTTGCGGAGAGTTAACTTTTTATTGTCGAGATTCGAGCCTTTTGAAAGTCACTCGCAAGTGGACACATGTTTTGATCAATATCGAAAATTAGCTCTCAAAATTCCAACATGCTTCGTATTTTGCGAACAGCTGTCGAGAGTCGACTTGGCAAAACAGTGGACATAGGAGGAAATTAATCGACGCTCACGCACTGGTATGGCTTCCATTTATTTGGTATCCATTTTAAAAATAGTAGGCCCAACGGATTGAAATCCATTTCACTTGCTGTCGAACGGCAAAAATCCCTGAACTGTTTAGCATCTTCAATTTGAATATCTCTTGTAAGCGTAGACCCTGCACCGAGTTGAGGACGACGACAACCATATAAAGAACAGTGATAATAATAACTCAGCGGCAACCTATTGCTTGTAAGAATACATTTTAACTGTGAACTGGGAATAAATCAAGCGGACACGGTTATGAGAGAACTCTCAGGGAATCTACTCTCAAAATGTTTAAAATCTCGAAATTATTACTCTCAAATGGACAGCCAAACAAGACTAACTCTCGAGAGTATACTAGCGAAAGTACTCTCAAATGGACAGACACCTTAACATTTACAGACATTAAAAATGGTGAAGTGTCATAAGCCCAAATATTTTTTGGGGTCTTATTTCCTATTAAAAATTGGGGGCTAAATATTTTTTTATTTAAAATTTATTTGGAAATAGACTCCAATTTTTAAAACAAATTTTTTTGGGTCTTATTTTTGCTCAAAGAACTCCATTAGTAGTTAATTTTCATAACTGTAGGTGTTCTTAGACTAAGTATTTGATGCCCGGAATTTTTTTTTTCAGATAGGTATACAAAAATACTGTTTTAAAATTAGTTCTGTGATAGGTTTTATTTTTGTAGACCAAAAACATGTTTTTTTATATTTCCATCTTTTAAAATAATAATCAAAATAAAGGAAAATATACGCCGCCGCGTGGGGCAGCTCTCTGTCACACCCGGAATAAAATGAAAAAATTAAACAAAAGAGATGAATATTCTATGTTATTTTTCCGTTATTATACATTACATTGCATCATTTGCAAAACCTGTTATATATTTAACATATGAAATAACACTTTAGTTCTTATCGCAACGTGGCTTTAAGCAAGTGGTTATAATTCACTCGTGTTTGTATTGCTGATATTTCTGTTTAAACCAATTGAAAACTGAATATGTATATTATTATCTATGGAATCGAAAGCTTTAAGTATGTACTTTTGTCATATTTCTACAGAAAGTGAATAAAATATAAAAAAAAATTTTTTATGATTTTCTGACAACACACGTAAAAAGTTCGAAAAAATTTTTAGTAATAATAATTAAAGCTGGAGAAAAAGTCAACTTCCACACGCTTCCACACTAAGATTTTTTGCGGCTCGTTCTTGTACAAAAAATAAATTTTCATCATATCTACCCATATGATTAATTGATTCCAGTTAATATTGCATTCTGCCCCACTGTGCGCCGGATATATGATATTTAATGGACGGAACTTTTAAAATAGTTGCCAAAGGTTGCTTCAACCAGTTCCTAGTCATTTGCATTCAATATTTTGACGAGGTAATGACATTATTGTAATTTTTTGTACCAAATTTTCATAATTTATTAATGTTTAGTTTCTTTTAATAAAAAACCAAATTTAAAAATATTTACACATTTTTTTTAGGGAATATAATTTTAGCGCCACAGTCGACAAATTTCGCGCGATTTTTTGTATCAAATTTTCATTATTTCCTATAGATAGTTTATTTTATTAGAAATCCAAATTTAAAAAAAATTACATTTTTGAAAATCCAAATTTAAAAATTTGTTTTAAGTATTTCCATTATTTTTCATTTTAATGAATGAAAATATTACGAAGAAATGTTGCAATTATTAAAGAAAGTGCAAGTCTTTAATTAATAAAAAATACATAATATAAAGATTTTAAATTTATTTCTAAGACAACATATTGAATAAGCAATGAAATATACAATAAAAAAAACAACAACAACAAATTTGGGTGTTATTTAATTTTTGAAATTGGGGTATTATTTCATTGTGAAATCTAATATGCAATCGAAAGTGTCACACAGGCAAATTTGGCCTTGTGACGCTTTTTCAAATGCAAAAATTTGGGCTTATGTCACTTTCACAAAGCGACATAAGGCCAAGTTTCGAGATTTGGCCTTATAACGCTAGGCCTTACGTCACGGTACCATTTAACAACAATGTGCATCGGCATCTCCTATCTTCCCTACCATCCCAATTTCCTTAAACCCCGTGCTGTGTAAATCACACTACACTACTCCTCTAAGAGTAGTCAAAACCTCTTTAGCGCGTGTTAATTACAAAAAAAGGACGAACCGCAACCAATCTGTTACTATTCATAAGTGCCTATAATGACTTTAGCAAAGTCAAAGATTTGGGCGTGGTTTTAGATACTAAGCTTCACTGCTTTCCATATAAAACAAGGAAAAGTTTCCAACTTTGCCCCATCACAATATTGACACTCAATAGAAAGTCTGGCTAGACAATCCACCCTCCGTTTGGGCCTTCCGACTAAAAGCATATGCGCCCCTAAAGCTTATCTTTTCGATGATATAAATTCGATGCGTCTCACTGCCAGGCGATCACTTATCGCCTTAAAGACCACCAAAAGTCCGCACACTTTACAGCTTTAGCACACACGTATAAACACCTACATTCTCTGTCCATCGTCCTGCCACGTTTATACCCAAAAGTACACAATTGAAAAGTGCACAGCTGTGTTGCGGAAATCACTCGCTTCCAGCCAAAGCCGCCATCCACCCTCCCCCCATACCGAGAATGCAGTTCAAAAGTCCGAAAGTGATCAAATCCGTGCACTTGCCGTATGTATTATCCTTTCACACCGTACGCGTTTAAATGCAAATCGATTTCCGACCAGCGACCACTCCTCCTCCTAGGTTTTCAAAAACTTTCAGTTTCCAGCGCAGTAAACCTATCTGCGTTACACATACCTACGACACGCGATGGCAAAGCAAGAGCGCAGGCATTAAATATTCAAAAGGATGCTCACGCGATGACAGGCACAATATATCCACACACATATCCTAGTCCTAGTTGCACTGTGCTCGCTCGTCCTAGCTGTATTTTACTTTTTTTTTTTTAATTCTCATATCATTTTGATCGCTCGCTACTTTTGTCGTGTGTGTCCCACCCCCGCCCACTGTATCAGATGCGGGACAGCAGATGGAAAAAAGGAAGAAAAAAAAAAAACAATAGAAAGGCACCCATATAACGGATTGGAATCTAATCTCCAAGCGTTTGTTGTTCCATTTACTGAACCACCCGAAGGATTTGCTCTGTTTTTCATGGTATTCTGTTCGCTTTTGCTCAACATTGACATTGTCGGTCGGGTGGTTAAAGGATTCCCGAAAATCCCTACCCCACCCCCTGGCTGGCTGGCTGGTGCCACTGCCACTCCACTTGTTTGCTCGCACAAGGTAGTAGGTACGTTTACATTGGTCGCATACATTTTTTGTTGTTGCCGCTGCTACTGTACCACGTCGAGTTCTTCGAAAACATCCACAGTGGTCCTTCGAAGGACATGTGAATGTGGATACAGCGCGACACACACAAATCGAAATCGAAGCACCGAACATCAAAGATGAGCAAGAAGAGTTCTGCGGCGGCGGCGGACCAACAACAACAGTACAATGGCAATGGCAATATACAAAGGGAAGTGAAATATTTGGAAAAATTCGATTCGAAGTGAGGAGCTACCACTGAAAGGATAATCGAATTTTTTTTCTAGTGGTTCGCAACTTTGTTAACCATCATCGTCATCATGGTTGTTGTATCACCCATATCACAGAACACAGAGCCGGGAGTGGTCTCCAACCCTCCGCACCACACACACTCATGTCCTTTTGTTATTTTCAATTGCGAACTTAAGATTCAGCTTTGATGAGGATGGTGAGGGTGGTGGCTGGTGATGGGTGCCTCTGTGCCTGAGCAATTTTTGTTCGGTGGTGTTGCTTTTCTTTGTTAAACGCTGTTGAGCGTGTCTGCGGAAAGTGAAGAAGAGGCTGGCTCTGAGGCAGTGTGTGTACCGGATACAGTAAGGGCGGACGCAGACATGAAAGTGAACGTTTAGGGAATGTCTGGTTTGAGTTTTTTTTTTCTTCCTGTTGTTATAACAATTTTGTTTTTTTAGTTACTCAAAAGTTAACTTATGAGGGTTTTTGGTGGGTGATTTTGATTTGTAGATGCGGACGCTTTGACGGACATGGCCAGTGAACGAAGAATCTGGGTTTGGAGGACTTTTACATTTAATTGATTGTTTACTCTTGACGAAATTGTTTGTTTTAGTTATTTGGTGAGATTTGGAGAGTGTTCGTGTTCATAAGTGGTAATGAAGTGGAATTGCGTCATGGACGGGCAGTCTCTGAAATTGATCCAGTCGGTTGGTGGATGGGTTTTAATACATCAATTTTATATGTCACTTTTATTTAGTTAACAAGTGTGTTTGTGATGTTATTAAGAGGTCTTTAGTCAAAGCAATCGTGACTAGTAAGATCAGCTTAAGTGGTAGCCTTCATCCTCATTCACGCTTTTATTTTAAAAAAAAGGTATATGTTGTGTTTGTAAGGGTTAATCTCGGGAACTATTGAACCGATTTCATAAATTGTAGTCCAGGATCTTGTTGCGTGTGCTCAGTCGATTTCAAGAAATAACTCATTTGACTAGTGCTGTGTCGGGAAAGGTTATAGTTTTAATTTACTGTCAAAACGTTAGTGAAATTACTGTCGGAATTAGTGTTTAAATGTGATAAACGTTTATAGGTAGGTATTTATTGTCGATTTCAAGAGGGCCGGAGTTGGGTCACTAAAATAAACATGGTTGCCTATAAATAGGCGAATGGAGATAGACGACTGAGTACCTACGCCAAATGATAAATAAACCTACTCTGATCATGTAGGAAAAAAAAGCATTTAAAATTAAAAGTTTTCCAGTCTTCGGCCGCCCCTTTCCAACAAGAAATCTTGGTGACCCTATTAGGACACACGTTTCTAAGGTTCCCACTTAGGTACTTTTTGATCCTAAAATATTCAAATTCTTGTTTTAAAATGACCCGAGCAAATGAGAACAAATAAGGACAAGAAAAAGAGTGCTATTTTATAAAAAGGCACAGAATAAGAACAGGCCTTATTTGAAATCCGTAAAAAAAACTACCAATCAGAGGAGCGGCAAGAAGTTTTGATATTCCAAGGACGACTCTTCAGGACCGAGTTCAGAAAAGAACCCTTGGAAATTTGGTCCCTGCCTTGTGCTCTCTGCAGAAGAAGAAAATAAGCTTAAAAGTTGGCTTATAAATATAGCAAAATGTGGCTTTCCACCGACCTGTGAAAACCTCTTGAAAACGGTGCAAGATATTCTTCAGGAAGTATACCGCAAAAGACAGCAAACCCGGTAAGAAATGCGGGAAGAAACTTTTCTTCAATATGTGAAAGATGGCCTGAACGTTTGGTATGTTTTTGAAATATCCAGAAACCGGTACAAGACTCCATCCCAAGATTTATAAAGGTTCGCAAGCCATCAATGTTAATTTTAACTCATGCTGGAAAACTTTCCAAGAAAACAAAAATGATGACAGAATTGGTGGAAAAAACGAAGCTTGAGCGAAACAAAAACAGAAAAAAAGGAAAAAAACACTAAGCGAAAGAAGAATTAAAAAATTAACACAAATATTTTGGCGCGACAGGTCTATGGGACCCAAGGCCCAGCTTCTCACAACCATTCGTTTTGTGTGGGTTTTCAATTTTTGCGACGAATGGAAGGGATCTACAATTTTACGCCGAGTCCAAACGGCTAATTGAGAAGCTCATTCATGACAGTTTTACTCTCGGACGCTTGTCAGACGTTCGCGAGAGGTGGCGCAGTGGAAAAAGACCTTAAGATGTAATTTGGCCCTCTCGGGATTCGAACCTGGGACCCCTCGCTTAGTAGCCCAACACTACCACTAAGCCACTGCGCCGGCAAAAGAAGAAGGACCTACGAATATAGGCCGTGAAAATTGCGAAAATTTGTTTCATCTAAAATGTACAGATCTTCCAATCTTGCCTTTTGCAGATGCTGGGCTGCAAGACTTTATTTGTCCAAACTGTGATAAGAAACTTTAATGATTTTTTTTCAATTACCTAAGCATTTTTTACATTAAATTCTTAAAATTGTATTACAAAATCACTTTTCTGTAATGAAACATTTATTAAATTATTTATTCGTAAAAATGTAGATAATCAAAAAATTTTAATTTTTTTATTAAATTATTGCTATAATTAAAAAAAATGGTTAAAACTGAATTTGATTTTTTTTTTGTTTTTTAATTGTTTCAGCCTTAAAAATAGATATATTCATTTAATTTTTAATAACGTAAATAACTTTTTCTTAACTTTTCTGTAATAAAATATTTAACCAAAAAAATTTGAACAACTGAAGCTCTTTCCTCACTGGGTGGCTGAAGGTGGAATACATGTTGGTCGGAAATAGGAAACAAGGGGCCGGCCACTGGAAAAAAAATTGTTTTACTAAAATCTAAATAAAAAAATTCCGGTATTAATAAATATTTTAAGAATTGTTCGAAAATGTTAATAAATGTTGTTACCTAGAGGAAAAGGTGGTAATATGGAACCTGTTGTTAAATTGGAACCCCCTTCTAAAACCAAAACTGTAAGTGCCATCTATTACTCAATAGCTACACACTGCGAAGACTCAAACCAAAACTCATATTATAAATTTACACAGCTTTCGCTTTGATCATTTCGCCGTAAAGTTTTTTTCAGTAACCGAGCGAAATGGAAAACTTTTTTTCATTTTGTTTGCAAGTCTAGAACCTTCAAGTCGTTTTGTTTTTTTTCCTGCAGAAAATTCGGAAGTAATAATTAGTGTGTGAATTAACATTTTTTCAGGTAAGATTTTTCTTATTACTTTGAATAAGTGATAAAACCTGGGACAAAAACCAAATGGTTAGTGCTATCAAGGATGTTAGGGAGGAAAAAATAAGCCTAAAGAAGGCGGTGAAATTGTTTTCAGTCCCTCAAACAACACTACAAGGTTTGTTCATAGTGGACAGTCCAGGACCAGGGGTGGTGGACGTGGTGCACGCAGTGGCCGTGGTAGACGTGGTGGGCGTGGTGTGAATACTAGGAAAAGACGTGGTCATCAATTAGAATCATCATCTGAATCCGATAGAGAAATATCGTCTGGTGATTCCGTTTTTTCCTAAAGCGGCAGTGGACATACTCCAACAGAAGAAGACAATGATGTCAGTTGCATGTTCTGCTCTCAAATGTATTCAGACGATCATCGTGGTGAGGTTTGGGTTCTATGTCAATCCTGCAACCTATGGGCACACAATGATTGCGCAGGATGCGATCATGATTATTATGTTTGCGATTTTTGCACACAAATGTAAATTGTTATTTTTACATACATTTAATATGGAAACCGGGGTTCCATATAAGGAACATACAAATGAAAAATGTAAAAATGACTTTCTTTGAATAAAGTACAAAATTTAATACAAAAAGTATTCAGAATATCGAGGGGACTCGAACCTGCGCCGTCGGAGTTTCAAGCAACGATTTTGTATAGGTACATTTGCAAATTAAGTTTCAGTTACAACAAAATTATATAACGAAACGTCCCCGTTCGTCACACTTTTATGGCCGCCACTGTCCATATTATGTGGCCATTACTGTTTTCACCGTGCACAGCCAGCCAAAGACATTCCACTGGCGGTTATCGCACCAACTCCGTGGGCAACATTAAGAATTTGCATTGGTCACGTAGAAGTCACCCTCTCTTAGTGTTGGGAAAAGCATGAGTACCCGAATGAAAGTACCATTTGGAGAGACTTGTCTAAGTGTGATTCGTACCAATCTCGTGTACCAGATTAACATCCGGACTTGAACACCCTGAGGTAAACCCTGACAACGATGCATACAACTAGTATGAATCTGAGAACACATTAACAATTTATTAATTAATAGGTTTAAGAAAACTTATAACATTGTAAACCGTTGGGCCCCTGTTGTTGAGCCAACACTTTTAAATATTAATTATTCACCATCATTTGTTACCTATCATTAAGTCAAATTGTATATTCAAAAGTTTAATAAAAGCAAATGTAATGTAATGTAATCGTGTACCAGATAAGGTTACCGGAAAAGCCGCTGAGGAACCACACCTTCGAAGCGCCACAGAAACCACGCTGTCGTTGGGCCACGTTGTTTAGACATAGCTTAAACATTATTGAACTACTGTTAAGATATACCTATTGTAGTTTGCGTAGATTATATGAAAATATTGTAACTAGCCTTAGTAAAAGTACTGCGAACAAAAAGTGCCTCTTAACCAGAGTTTTAGTTTTATGTGTTTCTTTGGGCAAACCCTGGATGCGGCGAGCAAAACCTCGACCTGAGAAAAGGCACATCATAATTATATTTAATTTTGTCTTAACATCCGTCAACCTGTCATTGCGCTTCAGGACTATATGATCTGATTGCTGGCTCCTGAGTCCTGGCCCGTGGAGAGTCTGCGCCATAGATACTGCAACCTTCTATCTCTGTGAACTCAGAAACGCTCTAAAAGGGAGGTTCGGTCTTCTTTGTTGTCACGACTCAGGACTCGAAACGTCCGTTCTCTCAATGTGGCCAAGCTTATATTTCTTAGATCGGATCGGAAGAGCTTTCGAGATTTTGAGTAAGGTCACCTTATAGATACTGTCTTCCATACCGCGATCGACCTTTCAACATCCTGAAGGCCATATAATATGAGAGCACCCATGATAAAAAGCAAGTTCTGTTCTGTTTACTAACTCAATATTGAGTCAAATTTTCAATTTTATGCACCCGCAATATTGCGATTCTGTTTTTAAATTTAATTTCCATCCCCTCCAAATATCCATTTTACTACAAACATTTTGAACTAAAAAAACCGGTATCTCCTGCTGCATCTACTGCAACAAATTTGTAGCTCATCGAACAACCGTCGCCTTAAATTGCATTCCTAAATAAGTTGCCTCCTGCCCTTTCCATGAATTCCCCTATATAGGTACCTATTGGATTCCTGAGTACTGAATCCTCCTGGAAAAGTGTCTTCCGAAAAAAATTGAAAATTTCCCTTCGACAGTGGGAAGCATGCGAAAAGTTTCATTTTCATTTTATTAAAATGAAAACTAAAAATAAATCGAGTCCCACGAACAAAACTAGATCTACCCAAAGTCTCAAGGATTCAGTATTCAGCCGAAGATTAAATTGGTATTTTCGTCCAAGACTATATGACAAGTACAACGACATAGGGCTTTCATCAACCCAACGGCATGCGACGCAGCTCTCGTTCTTTTCCATACTTCCGATTCAATTTAAATTTGCATTTTCTATTTTTATTTTTATTTCACTTTTATCCCTATCCTGTTTTTGCCGTTGCATGTGCCTCCACTGCAGATATATATCGCCGCTCCGATACACGAGGAATGGGTGCCTTTTGTCGTTCGCTGATGTGCGATAGATGATGCGCGCGAATCAAATTACACTGTCTGCTGCAAGGATAATTTAATTTTTTCTTCCCAACGACAACAACAGATGGCGGTGTAAAGGGAACAATTTAAGTTATCCAAAAACAGTTGCCCGTTTCTCCCTTCGTGTTTATTGCAGATTTGGGCCTCATATTCATAATAATCTTAAAGCTATAAGAGAAACTTCTTTGCCAGAGGGTGGGGTTGCAAGGGTTCACCCTTATTAAATTCCTTTGTTTGATAAGACGCAGCTTGTTCACATGTACAGGCAATTCGTCAAAGTCCTCATATGCGAATTGAATAACCCTCAGGGGTTAAGTAATCTGAGCGCGAACAGCACACATGCCGCGGCACATACCATCAGAGAATTGTACTTGCTTGCTGGTTGGAGCTTGATTGGTATTTACCGCGGAAAGAACACGACATTGGGCGCACTGCCACCGCCGAAAGCTCTTCGTATATGTACGAGTACATACCCAGCATCTCGCAAGCTCTGAGATGAGCGGAATGTCTTAGAAAGGACGAGGGGACTCTACGAATCTCATACTAGTGGTGGTTTCGGTATAGTGTATGTTCTTGTCATCTTAAGATCTAGAGGGGATATGTGATCCGAGTTAATTAATAGTGCTTCGCATCACAATTAACTAAACTAATTGACGAATGTGCGGCATGTTGTTCCAAGAAACTGTCAACGAGGGGGGAGGGGGTATAGAGAACGAGCGACTTCTTGATGAATATAATTTCGCAGAGAATTCGGGATGTTCAAGTGTTGGTTTTGGTTCGATAGGGGATGTTGGAGAGCGCACACAAAGCTAAGTGTAATTAAAATTTCATGAAGCGAATTAAAACACTTGTTTCTTACTTTTAAAATTAAACAATATTTATTTGGAACTATGTCCTTTATTATTGAAATACTTTTTACTAATTCTAAAAGGAGCTTAAGGCTACTATGTAGTTACAATAAGACTGTTGATAAATTCATCATACAGTCGTATTTATATACTTTTCTTATCTATCTACAAGGAGACTAAGCGTACAATCGTCTTGCTTGATAATGAAGAAGAGATAATATTCCAACATTGTATACAAACGATATTATCTCTTTTACATATGTTATCATTGTAGCGTTGTGTGCAAGACTGTACTAGAGACTAAAGATATCATTGAATACAAATAATGTTATCTTTTTTCTCAATATGTTTTGCTATGGATACTTAACTAGCGCTTGATTAGATTTTGACTCCATGAGATATAGATACAACAGACCTGCTGTGGGTTGGTGGGGGATGTTCGCAGCAAAAGATTGTGTATCCAGGCAATAAAGAGCTTAAGGTATGCGGCCGTCATGTGGAATAGAGTTTGTAATGGTCCTTCAGTCATGTTTTCTGTTTTATCTAGCTATTCCAACTGAAGCCAGGTTTTTCCCGCAGTAGCTTAAGCTGTTGTTGATCTCTAAGTCCGCCCCTTCATGCACCCTGGGACTTATTCGCGATGTTACCATTTGAATGTTTTAAACTTTGACTCAATCTACTTTTCTAGTTGGATACAATTTTTCAGGCAATATTTTTAGGGACGTTTGGCACACTTAAGAGTTAACATAAGCCTGAAATTTCCTCCTGAAGCTTCAAATAAAACTACAGACCTAACTTTCGATCCAACGAGTCATAACTGGCCTTACTTCTGCCGCTTCAAGATTCCTTTCGCCGTCATATGATACAAAACATCGCACATGGTGACACTGTTTGACCTCCTCAATGTGTGGAACAGCCTGTGGGAATTAGTACTGTCTCTTGCCATTGATATTTAGATCGACCAACTCTCGATTAACTTGCCAAAGTTGACAGCATCTCATCTGACCGGAAATATATAGATACCCGGAAACTATCGGATGCCTTTTTTAAAGATTCGCCGAAGGTGACATTGAACATGTTAGGTATAGCTTGGGAAAGGGGATTAAACAGAACACCCCTTTGTCTCCACTCTCAGTGCACGTCAGAGTGCAAAAAAAACACCTCGCGTCATTAAAAGACCCCTTAAGATATGCAGCAACTTATTTTCTCCTGAAGAAACCTTTACATAATGCATCCACATCCCAGTCAGGAGCCTTCTCAAAATCAACGAAAATGAAGTTGTTAGTCCTCGTCACGATGTTAAGTAAAGAGGTTAAGTTCCCGGTTTTATGAATGTTTTATTTTATTTAACTCAACAACTTATTTCAGTAATATTTAAAATATAATTTAATTGCAATAATGGGCAAAGAACTTAGACTTTTGACTTTTTTTGGAGGTGTCACGTCCGTCTTCGTTGAAGGTGAAGCAAGAGACCGATTACGAAAGTGTCACAACAGAAAAAAGTCCCCAAGTCCCCGGTCTCAATGGGTTAACACTGAACAGGAGTACCTAAATCGGTTACTCGAACTCGGCTGGTTGCTCAAGAATGATGTTGAAGAGTACGAATTGAGCGTTAGTATGGGTTTTAACTTCTCTAAGCCCGTAGAGATATCTTGACATCTTAACATCTTTCTTCTTCATCCATTGTGACGGCCATAATACTGCTTTGTTAACTTAGGAAAATTGACCTGCAATTTGTATTTGTAAATTTTCTTGTTGTCCGCTGTTAACTCCACTGAAAGATCTGAGTATTTTAAAAAAACCTTGGGGTTTGTTACCGCATTTTATTGGCCGGAATTGCTTATAGAAAAAGGATTTATTAAGAAAGTCACTTTAAAGTCGCAAACTGTTAAGTAGCACATTTTGTCAGACTTCCCTTTGCAACAATGTTTTACATGCCTTTCTAAAATCGGACTTATCTGCTAAGCTTACTGTTAACCTATATCCATGATTTGAAGAAATACAAGGCTGCATGATTCCTTGTTTTTGTTGTAGAATTGGACAGCTTGTTGACACTGAAATGTATGGGATGTTTTACGTCGAATTCTTACACGCATTACTCGGCTAAACATTATCCCGTTTGTATGGAGGTTTTTTTTTTTGTTGAGCTCGTATTGAACCGGGTATGAACACACTACCTAAAATTGAAAATGGCTGGATGGCGATATCTGAAAATTCGGTTTTGTATGAGACGGAGAACAATCGTCAACAGATGGCATTATGCTCTTAGACTCATTTTTGACCGCTGAGTAGTATATTTGATGTTTCACATAACTTTCAATGCAATTGAGATACTTGGTTCAATCTTAAAGCACAAATTATCAAAAAATTATTACAACTGCAATAATTTAACTACAATAAAGACATGATGCGAGCAATTATTGCATTTAATAGAATATTTATTTATATATATTTAACACCAGGTGGGCCATATTAGCAGCACTTTTTTAAAAAGAGAAAAATTGAGTTTAATTAAGTTATTGTTTCTATCATTTTATTAAGTTTGATTTTGTTATTAAAATCATAAAATACAGAAGAAGAAATAGTTTCTACGACTATATTACAAAAATTTAAATGAATTCGACTTAAATTCAAGGTTTTATTTCAAAAAATGTTAAGGGTGGGCCATATTTGCAGCACTTACTCTAGTAGTGAATTTATTTCCTCGTAGTTAAATGAAATAAGTACTGATTTTAAGTTAGTTAAGAAAACTGCTATTCGTCTCTCGCATCTTAGACTTAAGGGTAAATTATTGAATAAACGAGGCGCGTTGACCTTATACAAGAGCAAAAAGTGTGATTTGTTTATGGTGGATAGGTATATTAACTAAGTTCAGACTATTACAATCTGGAAGCAGAATATCCAGAATGCTAAAAAAATGTTTTCAAAACTTTATAAAAAAATAGATGCTTAAGTGGAAGTTCATCAAGGTTTTTGAATACCTAACACTTAGCTGCGAGTTCTGCGGTTAACTCTGCATAAAATACGTATAACCTGCTTTTGTTTAGTAAGCAAAGGTTGGGTTTTATTAGAGTGAGTACCACCTCAACAGGTTAAATCATATTGCAGCTTAGATTTAAATAAACCATTGTAAAATAGTTTTAAAATATGCTGACTAAAATTAAGGCTGAGATGATAAATCTGTCTTAAAAGGTTATTTAAGTATTGTTTCAAATTGGAAGTATGTTCTTTCCAGCTTAACCTGCTGTCCATTGTAACACCCAAGTAATTAAATTTGTCAACACGTCCAATGTTAAAGCAACCATCAGAACATACTGAATTGGCATTGTAAGAAGGCTTGCAAATATAATGTGAGCACACATTTGACAGAATATATTTGGGAAAGGTAGGTGAATTTAAAGGGAACACCATAATCTTCACAGATAGAACCCAAAATGTTGAACATGATAAATTTAGTTTTATCATTTATTATCAGTTTATTGTTAAAAACCATTTGCGCAGAACTTCCAAGTCATTATTGACAGCAATAAATGAATTAAAATGCATTGCTTTTTTCGGAGTATGATAAAGCAGTGTCATCAGCAAGAGCTGTTATTTTGCCTATAAATAAATAGTGAATTTACAAAAACTAAAAAAAGAATAGGGCCTAAAACAGAACCTTGAGGAACGCCATGTTTATACATTTTTCCGAACTTAAGCTATGCCGAACCTTAACCCCCTGTTTGCGATCTTTTAGATAAGAAGCAACCCAATCATAAACAGATCCTCGAAAACCTGGAGTAGCAAAGCATGATCTACCATGTCGAAAATAAAATAAATAAATAAATAAATAAATATTTTGGCGCTACAGTTCTGTGGGACCCAAGGCCTAGCTTCTCACAACCATTCGTTTTATGGGAGTTTTCAATTTTTGGTGCGAATAGAAAGGATCTACAATTTAACGCCGAGTCTAAACGTCTAATTGAGAAGCTCTTTCATGACAGTTTTACTCTCGGATGTTTGTCAGAGTTTGTCTCGGTGGCGCAGTGGGAAAAAAAACCTTAAGATGTAATTTGGTTCTTTCGGGATTCGAACCTACCAAGTCGAAAGTAATATCAATAAACAGTGAAATAGCAACCTCTCATTTATTAAGGCTATTATAAAGTTTACCATAAAGTTTAAATAAGTTTTAATATGATGATATGCCGACGACTTTAAGCGCATTCAGTTTCCCCTGCGACTCGCATTCTCCGTCACAATTCATTGCCATACGGGCTCGTTTTATGGCATTCTTAATCACTTCGGTGAGAACTTCGGAAGACAGATTTTCGCACTCGTTTCGAATGTTGTCCTTGATGGCTTCTAGGGTCTCGGGCTTGTTCACGTAAACACACGGGACTTCAAAAAACCCCACAACAGTGTTAATCGCCAAAACGAGAGATGAGGCGATGATGCTCGTGCAGTGTGTGCCGTAGCTCCGTCCTGTTGGAACCACATGTCCTCCAGCCATAATTCGTCCAATTGCGGCAGAAAAAACTCGGTTAACATGGCCCTATAGCGCGCACCGTCCCCTGCTGTCGTTTGACCAGCGGCGTTCTCGAAAAAAAAAATGGTCCGCAGAAACTTTGAGCGGTTGTAATGGCTCCTCGTGCATTACTGGTGGATTTTCGGTGCCCCGCAGAAGCGATAGTTTTGCTTGTTCACGTACCCGCTGAGGTGGAAATGAGCCTCGTCGCTCATAATGATTTTGGTCGAAAAATCGTCCACTTTGTCCTCGAGATTGAGGATGGCTTGGGCGTAGGTTAAACGCGTTTGGCGGTCGACAGGCAGCAGCTGATGAGCTGATGCGCGGACTGGACTCTGTACGGGAACATTCGCAAGTCTTTGACCAAAATTCGCCTTAGGGACGACCGGCTAATTGCGAGGCACGGCGTCATGGTCGATGTTTCCGGCGACAGCTCGACACCCTCGTCAACAGCGGCGATATTCTCGGCACAACAGGCGCTCCGGGACCGGCTACTATTGGCAACGTCTCATGTGGTCCCATACTTTTCAAGGTTGGTAGCTAAACGGCGCAGTGTTTGCGCAGTCGGTGTCGGACGGTCGTGGAATCGGCGACGGAATTCGCGATGCGCCAAAACTACAGACGAATTGTTACGCAAAAATATAGACACAATTAATGCGCATTCTTGTGGTGTGTCGTGTGTATCGCTCTATGGCTTGTTCACTTGTATTCTACATAATGTTTAGTCTACAATTGTCAAAACAGGTTTGACATTGACGGCCATTTGCAAAAATAAGAGCATCTTCCAATAGAGTGATCTCTTTTGGCCACCCCATTCATTTAAAAACCTAAACCCCATTCCGTTCCTTAGATTTACACGCAAAGGAGAAGCAGACCTTTAGACTGTTCACAAAATTCGCTCACTGATTTCATACGTTGTCCAAAATTGCTCCACATGCTCCTGACGTCCTTGATAAGGGTGCACTTAATCCAAGTTCCGTGGACATATAAATTAAAAAGCAAACCTCAAATAACGACAGCTCTCCCAAATGCTTCGAATTATGATCTAAAAAGTATCCATTTGAAGTCAAAATCTATCTACAAGGTCAAAATTTACGAAATTCTCCATTATTTCCATTTTCTACCTAAAGAATTCCCCCCAAGACACAGCACTTCAAAACCAATTTCTAGGCCACCAAACTTTTAACATCTCTACGACAAAGTTCATCCAGTCATTGAATTTCTAAGTCCTCAACATATAAATCCACTTCATTAGATCTATTTGGCCAAGGACTGAAGGAGGACGCGCCGCGTCGTCCGTTAACCAAATGAGCCTCCCCCAGCAATAGCATTAAATAATTAAAATGCCATCAATCTTCGCATTCAAAAGAACAAAACAAGACCACCAGTCAGACAGCAGTCAGATATTTCCATTCAGCCATACTGTGGTTAGTGTGTATTATCCTTTTAAATCCATTGGATATTAGCTCGTCGTCTATACAGTGTTATCCTGCAAATCACCTCCATTCACCTTACTCACACCCCCAAGCACCCACATCTGTCTTCTTCATCATCATCGTCGTCGTCGTCGGCGGCGTCCTTGTCGTCATCATCGTCGTTGTTGTCGTCTTCGTAGACTTAGATAAATTTCAATTACCTCCAGAAAGATCCGAAAATCTTTCGCACAAATCACAAATCCTTGAAGAATGAGAGGACCCAAAGTGATTCATTGGCTCAGCTCCTTTATCAATGTCCTACAGTTTCAATGTGCTGGTGGTGTTTTTTTTTTTTACGATGAACGTTTCCGTTTTTTTTAGAGCTTCTCCGCTTCCCCTCCACTCTGAACGTTGTACATCGATTCCGATTGACAAAAAAAAAAGGAAAAATCACAAATCCAGATCTATACAGAGAAAGTATAAGGATATCGGATATCGGCTAGGAGTATAAGTGGCCAGAGGATGGGTGGAAAGTTATTTGAAATAATCACAGATTACACAAGTTATCCATTAACCCATCAGATCAGAGCCATTAAACAATTTTCCAGACTCCAGTTGCGTGTGCTCTTTTTTTGTTGCTGTTGTGTTTTTTTTTTTCGTATGGTGTCAGGAGGATATTTTCTCCTGTCAAGGGTTTGTTTTTGTCCTGGTGTGCAGGAAGGGAGTCACATAACAAAAATACAGAAAAAAAATGTGTTCTTCCACACATAAATCGATCAATCAAATCCAGAGTCTCCTCGTCCTCCGACGGAGGATATTTTTATGTGCAGTGCTCCGTTGAGTGTGCTACGTATACGTGTGTGTGTTGATGTCAACCGGTTTTGGTGTGATTTTCAATATTTTTATGACGGCGGGGGTTCAACTCTCTCCCAGTCACAATATCAACGATAATACGTGTTAATTTGAGTTTTTGTTTTGGCTTCCTGCGAGCTGGGTGACCCGGCCAGGCCACTTTGCCACAGGTGACAGGGACAAATGTCAGTGCAATGATGGCACAATTAGCTGTTAATAGGGTGTAATTAACGGAAAAAATGCTGATAACCGTGACAGGCGATATATGGGTGCGCAATGTGGAAGGATGTTCGATGGGGCAAGGGCATCATGGTACACGGAATAAGTAGCTTAACACCTGCGGGAACGATTTTGGCGCGCTGCGTTTGGTAGGCTGTGGAGTTGTGTAATTGTTGATTGTTGTTGCAGCTGGGAATGAAATTGTTGCTGTAAAATGCAATACGTGGGGGCCTATTGCACTCTATTCGGGATGAAGTGGTGGTCTTCCTTTTTTTGGTACCACAATTTGTTGACGTGTTGTTTGATGGGTTTATAATAGTTTTGTTAAGCTTCTTTTGGTTAAGTTTTTATGGCTTTTTAGACGCATTTTTGAACGCGTTTTTTTAACCATTTCTGACGGACTTTTTGACGTGTTTTTGGAATCATTTTAGAAGCGTCTGAAAACAGACTTGTTTTCTAAGGCCATTCTGAAGTGTTTCGGGACTCTTTTTTGATGCGATTTCTGATGTGTTTTTTGACTTGTTTTGGACGCACCTTTTAAAGCATTTCTGGCCTGTCTTTCTCCGTTTTTCTTAACTCGATTTTGGCGATTTTTTACTCGTTCAAAGCATTCCTGGAAGTTCTTTAGGTTTCGAGTTAAGGCTTTTTGGATGTATTTTTGAGCTAGTTTTTTGGAGTGTTTATTACTCGGTTTGTACGCGTTTTTATGGACCTTCTGATGCGCTTTTCTTAGGTAATTTTTTTTGCTTTTGTGGACTCGCTGTAGACGGGTCCTTATGACAATTGTATTTTGATTTTTCACATGTGTTTTGGACACATTTCTGACGCGTTCTTAAGGCATTTCTGACGAGTTCTTCTTACGAGTTTTTGAACTAGATTTTGATGTTTTTTTTATCTTGGCTCTTAGACTCGTTTTTCTTTGATTTTTTGGTCTTGACTTTAACGATTTTTACTCATTTTTGACGCGATTTTGGCATATTTTTTTAAAGCACTTTCGACGCTTCTTTTGGTTTCGCTATTTACGGTATTTTGAAAGTGTTGGGTTTCAAGGGCAAAAGACAAAAGGCACGTCCGAATTCAATGAGGTTTATTCCAGAAGCATGATAAAAAAGACAAGTTAAAAGTACAAAGGTTAAGTATAAAAGTAAAGTATAATAGATAAGTTATTCACCACAAGGTGTTATAATTGTAATGAGGAATTGCCAGTATTAGATTTTCAACACAACCCCTCAATTCGAATTTACAATAAACCAAGTTTCTCTACAAATTGCATATGCTTAGTTTTCTTTAGGTTTTTAGTCAAAACATCAGCGACCATTTCATCCGTAGAAATATATTCTAATGCGAGCTTTTTGCTCGCATAAACATCTCGAACAAAATGCATCTTAATGTCGATATGTTTGCTCCTACTGTGAAAAACCGGATTTCTGACCAACTGTTGAGCACTCAAGTTGTCACCATATAAAATTGTTGGTTCTGTGACTAAACTGCTAAATCCCATTTCACTGATGAGGTTACGCAGAAACACAATTTCTTTCGATGCTGAACAGAGCGCCATGTATTCCGCTTCCGTACTGCTAAGAGCTACTGTCGGTTGCTTCTTAGATTCCCAGGACACCGGACTGCCAGCCAGGAAGAAAACATGACCCGTAAACGATTTTCTGTCATCGGTGTTACCACCCCAATCAGCGTCAGTATAGCCAAACAAATCCAGCCCAGTTTTTCTGTAAGTAAGCTGATAATAAATTGTATTAGAAAGGTATCTTAACAAATGTTTTGCTGCAGCGAGATGTTCACTGTGTGGATTTATATTATATTGAGATAATCTTATAACCGAATGAGAAATATCTGGGCGTGTCGTGATGCTTATAAAATTTAATGATCCGATTAGAGATTGGTATAGTGTTTTGTCAACCTTGGAGCAGTTTTCGCAGCTGTCGCATTTTTTCAGCAGCGTGCCTGGATCTAGTGGTGTGCTCACTTTCCTGGAATCAGCCATGTTAAAGTTTTTTAAAAGTTCCTTTATCAACTGTTGTTGACCCAGTTTAATTGCCCCCCTTGAACCATCTCTTCCAATTTCTATGCCGAGGAAATGATTCAATGGTCCCTTATCAACTATGTCAAACTGCCTTCCTATTTGCTTTTTAATTGTTTCCATAAGACTCTCCTCTTTACATGCGAGTAAGATATCATCAACGTAGACAAGGATTATGATTATTCTTTCACCCTTATGCATGATATATATACAGCTATCGTTGACACAAGGAACAAACCCGATTTCTTTTAGTATACGATCTAATTTCAAATGCCATTGTCTTCCTGACTGTTTGAGCCCGTATAGAGCCTTCTGAAGCTTACAAACTTTGTTTCGATTTGCCTTATCTACAAAAGCAGTGGGTTGGTACATAAAAATGTCTTCATCCAAGTCTCCATTGAGATATGCTGCAGTAACATCAATTTGATGTAATAGCAATTCAAATTCAACTGCCAACGCAATAACTAAGCGTATGTTCGAATACCTTGCCACCGGAGAAAATGTTTCATAAAAATCAACACCATACTTCTGTCCGCAACCCTTGGCAACCAGTCTAGCCTTATATCGATCAATTTGGCCCTCCTTGTTGCGTTTAATATTGAAGACCCACATTGACTCAATTGCACGCCTATTCTTGGGCAAATCAACAAGTGTCCACGTGCGATTTTTAGTAAGGGAATCGAACTCATTTCTCATAGCTTCGAGCCATTTACTAGCATCCCTACCATGAAGGGCCTCTTCTACTGTAGAAGGACATTCATTTCTTAGAACTTCTTTCGAATAGTTTATTGAGTTAGGCACTCTATTAGCAACTCCTCTTTGCCTATCGCTCTCTATACGCACTCTCCCACTTCTTAATAATCTAGGACTTACTTCATTCGATTCTTCCCCTTCCTCTTCATTACCATCCTCGTTAGTAGTGGCATCTTCAAGTGGCATTTCAACAACAGGCTCAACATCATCCGCAGCAGCAACTTTCAAATCATCAGGTCCCAAGGCATCTTCGAAAACACTCTCGGTATCCGTTTCTGTTTTAATGTGTGCCTCGACTTTATTGTTATCAGGTTCTGCAAAAAGGTAATCAACATTTGTACTTATTGAGTCAAAACTCTGCGATTCGATAAACTTTACATCACGGCTAATGTATACTTTACCAGTTTTGCGATCGTATAGGCGATACGCTTTGGATCCACTTGCATAGCCAATCATTACGCATTCGATGCCTTTTGAACTAAATTTTGAGTTTCCTGGTCGCTTGTTCAACATGAACGCCTTACAACCAAATACTTTTAAATGCGAGACAGATGGCTTAAAATCGGACCAAGCCTGAAATGGTGTGATACCTTGTAATGTACTGCATGGTGAACGGTTCCTTAAATAAACAGCAGTATTAACTGCTTCCGCCCAAACACTCTCAGGCAATCCTGATCCAATTAACATGCAACGAGCCATCTCTACGATTGTCCGGTTGGCGCGTTCCGCGACCCCATTTTGCTGCGGTGTATATGGTGCGGTAAGTTGGTGTCTGATTCCATTGGATTCTAAGAATTCCGTAAATGACCTGTTCACAAACTCCGTGCCGTTATCGCTCCTAAGTGTCTTAATTCTTTTCGAAGAATAAGTCTCAACCATGGCTTTAAACTTCTTAAACACATCTAGCGCTTCACTCTTTGCCTTTAAAAAATAAACAAAAAATTTCCTTGAAAAATCATCAACAAATAGCAGAAAATATTTTGCCCCTCCAATGGACGTATTCCTCATGGGGCCGCATATATCAGTGTGTACTAAATCCAAAATACCTTCGCTTCTATTTTGTTCACACACATATGGCAGCGAGCATAATTTTGCTTTCATGCAAACTTGACATTTAATATTAAGATTACAGATTTTCCCTTTGCATTTTAGACCACTCACCGACTCGTTTTTAATCATGTTGCTTAAACTCTTGCCATTTAAATGCCCATACCTCTCGTGCCATAAAAGAAATTCACTTCCACTTGATTGCTTTAAACACGAGTACGCATTAACCTCATTCTTCATAATCTCGCAAATGTACATATTCTGCACCCTTTTGGCAGATAATAAAATATTTCCGTTACTATTCACAATTTTTGCATCATGTTGGTCAAAAATAATTTTATTACATTTTTCTGCTGCTTTTGAAATTGAGACAAAGTTCATCTTCATCGTAGGCACAAAGAGAACATCTTTCAGAGTCACAATGCCATGAACTGTTTTTAAAATAACCTCACCAATGCCATCCGATAAGACATGTGCATCGTTAGCTAGTGCGATATGTTCAATGTGCGGGCGAAAACTAATATACATACTTTTATCACAGCAAAGATGGCTTGTCGATCCACTGTCGAAAATCCACGATTGGCTCGTGTGCCTCCCTGCGCATGCTGCTTTTATCATTGCAAACGAAGATGATGTTGTCGTGTTGTTTCTTTGTCTATCCCTGCAATTAGCTGCCAAGTGTCCACGACGATTACAATTAAAACAGGTTCCTCTAAAATTGCGTTGATCGGCTCTCCCACGTTGTTGTTGTTGATGCTGATTTGTCTGCGGGGATTGTCTTTGCCTTCGGTTTCGTACGTACAATGCCTGCTCTGGTGCGGAATTGTTTGATTCAAACCCCTCTCTCCTGTGTCCTTCTTTAAGAAGCTTTATCTTTAGGCTAGCACACGTTGGTAAAGTGTCTCCCGCTTCTATCGCAAGAACGAAATTTTCGTAACTAGTGGGGAGGCTAGAGAGACGCTACAGAGTAAAATAATTGATAAAAGTTCATCTTGAAGCTCTATACTTATCTCCTTTAATTTTTCGACGAGAGATGAAAAATTATTAAGATGTGGCAGCACGTGGCTATTCTCTTGCATTTTCAACTGCAGAAGCTGTTTAAAGAGGGTTACTTTTCTCGCTGGTCCCTGTGGCTGATGAGTATTTTGTAGGATTATCCAAGCTTCATTTGAAGTTTTACAATGTTTAATATAATTTAGTTGCGATGGTTTAACGCATAGCAAGATGGTGGCCAATGCCTTCTCATCTTTGCTCCTCCAAGCGGCAATACTTCCAGCTTCTGGTTTCTTTTCGTCTCCACATACGTACGACCATAATTCACTATGGACTAGCACACTTTTAATTTGTAACTTCCACGATTCATAATTTTTTTCGTCTAGTCTCTCAATTTGGTACAAAGAGGATGCCATTACTTTTGATAAACACTTGACTACTTTAATTTTATATCTTTCCTGGGCCCATAACCTTTGTTGGGTTTCAAGGGCAAAAGACAAAAGGCACGTCCGAATTCAATGAGGTTTATTCCAGAAGCATGATAAAAAAGACAAGTTAAAAGTACAAAGGTTAAGTATAAAAGTAAAGTATAATAGATAAGTTATTCACCACAAGGTGTTATAATTGTAATGAGGAATTGCCAGTATTAGATTTTCAACAGAAAGTTTTTTTTGAAGTCGACTCATTTAGGCATTTCTGACGTGATTATTGGTGTATTTATAAACTTTTTTCTGACCTGTTTTTGGAATCGTTTCTGAACACCTTTTTGACGCTTTTGAACGTTTTTTTTTGGTGCGTTTTTTTTGGCTCATTTTTTTACACATTTCGAACTAGATTTTTAGGCGTATTTTTGGGATAAAACATTTCTGACGTATGCGTGGTTTTCGTAGTATTAATTTAATTATTTTTGTAACCTATTTTGGACTGGTCTCCGATGCGTACTTCTAGCTTTTTTGGACTCGTTTTTGAGGCGTTTTTTGACAAGAATTTTAACTCGTTTTAAAAGGTTTTCCGACGCCTTTTTTAAGTGTTCCTTTTTGTACTTCGCTTACAACACATTTGTCGACTCATTTCTTGACTGCAATTCTGACGCGTTTTTGAGGATTTTTAAGTGCGATTTTTACTGATTTTCGAATGCGTTTTTCTACATTTTTTTGAACAGTGACTTAAAATACATCTACACTTGCGATCCTGATTGTCTTAATGACCTCTGTAAGTGTTTACCCTACAATACGAGTACCTTATTATTACTAATGGCTATTAGTGTCAGAAGTACGGTATGTAAATATTAGAGATATGTAGTGTTAGGCACCAGCGCTTTTCATATACGAATTACGAATATGTACTTGTCTACCTTAAATTTGCGGACCTAGCTCTGCTTTGACTTGGCATTAAGTCATAAGTAATCGGGCTGCCGAAGTTCATTTGAACCACAGGTCAATGGTCTAAAGGCACAATAAATTGGCTTGACCAGATATTCTAAGGATAAATAATCTTGAGCTGGAGCCGGCCGAGAGTCCTTCTTATGAAAAGTGATGTGTGATGGATTTTAAGGAGTCCAGCTTCATCTGTCCAATCAAACTGAATCCGCTGTATATTATTTTACATTATGTAGTCTTTCACTTTCACTAGCTTTTCAGATGCCCTATCTTCATATGACCTAACTTCCGACCAAACTTATTCCTAGGAAGTCTCTTAAGTGTGTCATGTAAACGACCTTAAACATACAGACCACCACTGGGAAAATCGCCTTGTTACCCTCAATTCATCTCCACATCTTAAGGATGTAAAAAGACAACGAAAATAGTTAAACACGGTCATCCCTAACCACCGATTCAATGCTTAAGCACATTTCTCCTCATAGCCATGCTGCTGCGCTTAACTAGAACCCATTATCCGCTTTTCAATTCAGTCTAACGAGCTCGTTGTATCCCGCTGCCATCAGACCGCTCCAATGTGAACCCAAATCCTTATAGCTATTCATGATAATTCAATTAAAATCAATTTTCCCCACTCACACTAATGGAAGGATATGCGATTTCTGATGAGCTTCTCTTCAAGCAGTATATTATGCACTATACGTGCAGTGTGTGCATCCAGCAGATGATATATAAATTACAACTTCAAGTTGAATAAGGACCTCAAGACTTTAGAGGATATCACTTATGTTGATGCGGCTGATGTGAATGTGATACCTCCTCTGATATACTGAGCTAGTTGTTGGTAGAAGGAGTGAGTGCACTTCATTTCATCACAAGGATATCCAATAACAATGAACGCCATCATAAGTCAAACACATGCAGCGATGATAGAATCTTGAACAGCAGCAAAAGCAGTAGGGTTCCGTAAGATGGCCGTCGTCGTTGTCGTCGAGAAGGTACTCAGAACAAGGTCTTGATTATACACACACATGACATGGAATGAGTAGATATCCCTACACGCATGGGTGCGGGTGGAAGAGATTGCTGGTTTTGATGAATGAACGGTTCTGTTTTAGGTGGATTGAAATGAACTTAATGAACCTTTGTATGTACTGCACATACCATACCCTTCAATGTATGCTTATATCCTGCAAAAGGTAGACACTGTTGACTTAAGTAGCTGGTGATGCTGATGGCGCCTTACGCTCTATCCTGGTAGACTGTGTTTGTGTCATAGAGATTGCATCGGGTGATTGCCGTAAGAGATCTAATTATTTATTTAAAATTCGATATCCTTACGGTAGCGGCAGGATACATTTATTAATTAACAAAAGGTGTAGGGTTGCATTGGACTCTTGTGATTGTTTGTCACTGATTAAACTGCCATTATGAAGATGGCACACAGGAAGCTATCTGGGAATCAATTTGCATAAGCGTGGGCTTATGGGTGTCCTTGTGACTGCCATTCACCTAATAACAAGAGCCTATGCGCTCAACTTTAGTCTTCAGCTACAGGTATTGAGCTATTTTGGATGCAGATTTCGAAGAATACTTATTTGCTTCGTGTACTTTGAAAGTTAAGGGCGCTGGTGTATTATATACTTGTTCAAAGCTTAAATAATCGATGTGCATGTGCGTAATCATTTCGGTTTTGTTGAAGTCTCTCTTTGATTTACAGACTCAGCGTTTATGTCGATGATATCTCACAAATACTTAGTTTTATTTAAATTTAAAGATAGGGAGCGCTTATTGGAAGACCCGTAGTCTTAGGCCCCATTTATAGTCATATACGTTAAACAAAGCCTTACAAATTTTCTTTGGCATTTACAACCACAACAAGGCCCAAGTTATAGCTATCATTGAAATGCATCATTTGAACAAATCAGTGGTGGTTTAATTTTTTTTTAACGTCAGCTACAGCAATCATTGAAAAATTGCTGTCAGTGGAAAGACCTATCAGTGAAATTGAACAGAGGTTTCCAAGTTTCGTGGTTAGAGTTGATCATTGAACGCAATACTGACAGCTGAGAATAGAAAGAGAATCGAACACATCAGTGAAACGAGAAATTAGAGAAACGAAAATCAGCTGTTCATTGAAATAGATTTCAATCAGTGTGGATTTAAAGAAAAGTTTTAATCAGAATAAATTAATTTCTTTTGTAAAAAAATTCTATAATTGATTTTGATAGATACCAATTAAATCGAATATATTGTTTGATTATTTGTCGTGGAAAATTTTCAAAAATTTTCAATTATGCATTTTAATAATAGCTATAACATGGGCCTAACATAATGGTTAAACTAAATTTCGGTCTTTAAATGTTGCTTATTAATTGTAAAGTCAGTTTATCAAGAAAATAAGCGAATTAACTTTAAAATATTTGAAATTTTCCGGGCTCTTACTTCGAGTATCTAGTTGCCATTGATTTAGGTTGAATAGTTTTTTTTCAAAAGGTAAAATGTCACTTTAGATGTTCAAGTTAAAATCAAAGTTTCTTTTACAAAAATTAAATACTTTTAGTTGTTATGTCATTCTTGTTGGAAACAGTTGCGCAATACATATCAAAAGTGTCTTGTTTTTTTTTGTCGATTTAGTGGTAAAACTTGCAAAAACATTTTTGCTGTCTTTTCTGTGGAAAAATATTTGTTTCATTTTGAGTTGTGACGTTTAAGTTGATTGAGGTAATTATAAACACTAGTACCGCCCGTGGTCGAAATTTGACCAATTTTGTGTGTAGATAAAGTAACGAAAGCCAACATGTTTTTTACATAATTTATTTATTATTTATTTTATTCATATACCTTTCCACTAAGAAAAAGAATGGAAAGAGGCAAAACATGAATGTTCGTTTGCACAGTAACACCTCGCAGATAACTCTGCAATTCCCCTGAAATAAGATTTTATAATTGCTTACTTTTAGGGGTAATTAAATTGCATACCTGTATAGGTTAATGAGACTCTCCAACAGGTTCTAATCTAAGATGATTAAATTCGTTACTATGGAAACATGACGGCGACAAATTGAATGGCAACAAAATGCTTTCGATTATCTGCCAAGCATTTTGTATGGGAAATTCTTAACTTAATTTTACCAGTCTTAATGGCGACATATAGCTAAGATTTTTTGTTTGTGCACATCTATGGCACAGTACCTTTCGAGTGATATAAGTTTCATTCTCCTCATTTCATGATAAATATTTAAAAAGTGCACGGAAACTTTTGATGTTTACGTATTAATATAATGATTTGTAGATATTGCTTTTAGTTACTACACTTTAGAAAAATGTAAAGTTGGAATTTAGAGTTTTGTTCTTTCAATAAAGATTTGAATTTTTAAAGCTCAGTTAAATACCAAATGCTTCCAATTTTATATAAAATCTTAAGCTTGTTATGGCAGATATTTTACAAACACTTTTAATCGAAACGAAGCCTTTTCTCATACCTACCTACATTTTTTCATGTTTTTTTTTCGAGTTATTACACTTTAGATTAATAAATCACACTGGTTAAGATAAACTAAAATTTTGGTACGCTGACCTCGAATAAAAAGTGAGAAATGCTATACCTCTTAAAGTTTTCGAAATAAATAAAAAATAAAAAATCCCTAAACAAACTTTTTTCGATTTGTTCTAAGCAATATTTTGAAGTGAGGTATGTAACCTTTTTCATCGGTTTCTCTGAGAAACGCGTTTTCAGCGCGTTTAAGCTTAAATATCTAGAATTAACTGGTGAAGTAAATTCCAATTTAAATAAACCAGTACCTAGTTTGAAAAGAAAAAAAATTTCAATTATATTAAATTCGATGTTTTCTTTTATTTTTAGAAAAAAGAAAGAAATATTAATTTGTTCAGGGTAAGTATAAAAGAAATCTATCTTTGTTTGAAAATATCGAAAAAAAAAATTGTTTATTATAAAACTGAACTTTAAACTTTACTTTAAAATATTAAATGCATTACTCACAAATTCCTTATACGTGAACATTCTCAAAATGAAGGTGATAATGTCGAAAGCTTCATAGAAAAACATCTTCGATCTAGCCCAATCTACTTACCTCATCATCATGTTACCTTGATTTGAGAAGCACGAAAGGAACGTAATAGTTCTTTGAATTGAAAAGTCATAAATTATGAAGACTTTGAATACAAAAGAGTTAACATACGAATCCTAAGAAAAAATTAAAATTCTGATGCAAAGATTTATTCCCTCGGACTGACAAAAGCTTAACAAGATAAAATTCTTTAAGCTGAAAAAATGATTTGATAAATAGCAACATTATCCCAAAATCTTAATTGAGTTCCTACTTTTTTTTGTCATATTTATTTTAGTTATCTACCTTTTTCCAAATACATAATACTAATTATTTTTTTGACAACAAATAAAAACATCCTGAATTAATGTTTCATTTTGCATAAGACTTTATGAGGTTAAGTTGCTTAATCTTTAAGAGAAGAAAGGCGTGGTGAGTAACGGCATAATATTGATCATTATTCTACATTTTGGTTAAGGATTATAATCCTTATAATCCTAATAACTCTTCTAAAAAGTATCAAAGTCATGAAAAAACATGATATAGTTATTAACAAATACACCAAACATTTTTTGAAATACAAAATCATACATTTTTTTTTCTGAAAAGAACACGAAAAATGAAATGAAAAATTATGTAGGTAGGTAGGTATGGTTTCTTAATAGTGTATATTTCCTTTTATAAACATTGATTATTTCATAAATCTACTGTTTCTACTCTCGTAAAATGGTTTTTCGACTCTATTGAATACGAAGATTTGTGAGTTGTGACACTTTTCTACTACATCTGCGTTATGTTGAAATTATTGTTTTCGTAGGGAAAAATTAATACAGTCGAACTCGAACCTGGTAGTTGGATGTGCCATTTATTTCAGTCTCACTTATAGAGGTATTCCAGTTACCCAGTTTCTCACTTATTCAGGTAGAGGAGGCCTTCAAATAAATTGAAATACATAAAGCATATGTATTTTAGCTATTCAACTATAAAAACAAATTTATTTAACATTTTTGTTGCAAGTCTGTCTCACTTAAAGAGGTTAAAATAAATAAATTTGTAAGTCTGGTCTAATTACAGAGGTTGATTTTTAAATATAAGTTTCACTTATAGAGGTGGAAAAAGTTTTACTTAAAGAGTTGTTTTTAAGAAAAATGAAGGTGCACAAGAAATAGGCCCACTAGTTAAGTTATTCCACTTAGCCAGGTCCCACTTAGACAGGTTCGACTGTAAATTATTTCTTTTAAAAAATGTTCAGATAATTTGCTTAGTTTTATAAACTGTCTTTTACCACGAACAACATTTTAAAAACAAAATTTAGTTCAAACAACAGACTTAAGTACTCAAAAAAAATAACAATTTCTATTTATTGTTTAATTTAAAAGGAAATGGAAGAACGATCAAATATAATTGGTACTGACAATAAAGTGACAGTCAGTTTTTCTGACAATGTGTGATCGTGTTTTGGGACTTGTACGATAGCAAATGTACGTGTGTATAAAAGAGTATAACAACCACCGTTCTGAATAACGTTTCTCGTTGTGCAACCAATATATGAAAAGGCTAGGGGACTAACTGCAGCATAAATTAAATCAAATTGTAATAAGTTTTAAATCCATTCCTCAGCAACCAATAGAATCTAATTTTTGCTGCCAAAATAGGCTTTCGAATATACAAATGTGTGCAACTCAAAGGCTGAATATAATATATATTATATTTGGTACATCAAGAAGTGCAAGTCAATCCTGATGAGCTGAACATGAATAAATATTTTGATATCGAAACCCTTTCACAAACGCACAATGCGAACAAACCCCTTATCCAAATACTTGAAGCAAGTGACTGATGCCACTTTATCTATATATTCCCGTCAACACTCGGCAAGGACTCATATTTCTGTTTATCCATTCGATGTTACATTGTTTGCCATACATCAGCTTAACAATATTCTCTTTATTAAACAACATTTTTAATTAACAATAGACCATTGCTTGCGTCTGTAGTTGAACTCCCTTGCAGCAAGGACTCCCTTGCAGCAAGGACTCTCGTGTGGAATTTGTTGTTGAATCGGATTTGTTGTGTGGAAATGAAAAAAAAAATACACAAACGAAAAATAAAACAAAACCCACTAAATGCAAATCGAAATCGGATTGCTTTTGCTGTGATTTCAAAATGTGTGTGTTTGCATAGTGAAAACCCTTATCACCATATTTTTCAATATTCAAATATATTTCGCTATGCGCTCTTGTGTTATTTAATTCAAAAGTTGGTATTGGAGCTGTTAGCTGTTATAAGCGCACTTAACCTCCCGCCGCCTCCCTGCCAAACGAATCGTAATGTAATCAAGAGATTACTCCTCAAACATGGCAGCGCAGATTTTAATAAATGTTTGGATTTAATTGATTTCACATTTTACGTGCAAATGCATTTGTTTTGTATTTTTCTAGTGTGTTGTGGCTCTCAGTGTTGGTTTGGAGTGCGCACCACGTTCACAAGTGCCGTTGTGTGATTTTAATTTAAAACTCGCGTCAGTTTAGCGAGCGGTTGCAATTTCGTGGAATAACCGAGTTTTAGATATAAATTATGCAAATCAATTAAGGATTGTTTTGAAAAACAGTCGGTCAAAGGATCTGTGAGATTTATTAAATTTGATGTTAAAAAAAAGTACACGCTCGTATTACAGTTATTATTGTTTACAGATTTCAATAATCAGTTGCAATGTCTGACATACATATTTAAATATGTGAGCACGATTTTATTAGCTGTGCACTTAGATATTTATTATTCCACTGCGGTTGTTTTTTTGTCGGCTTGTTCATTGAAAAATAATGTAATATCGAACACGCCTTTCTTGACTACTTAAACTGCTGGAAAGAGACGCTAGACGGTAAATTTGGATAACCCTGGAGCTCAGTGTAGCAATAATCAAATATACCTAAATTAAAAGTTTAAAAGCTCTTAAAAATGGCGCTACATAGCGTAATGCTCTTGGACCTTACTTAATATGTCCCTTCAGCTTGCTCAATGTCTAGCCTGACGTCTTCAAGCTGCCGGAAGTTTCCTTCTACCTACTTCTACCTGGCGTCGACGACCTTACCGACTTGAGCATCGATATTCATCAACTCTACATGGCCCAGTTATCTGAACCGCGGAATGGGGAATTTTGTTTAACTAGTTTTTGGTCGATGTACGGCTCAAATAACTCGTGAATAACTCCTCTTCGCCAGACATTGTTTTCTTGATAAACCCAAACGAGACCATTAATCCTTCGTACGACTTTTCTCTCAAATACAATATCCGACTGATGGGTAATTGCTCTATTCTTGATTTTGCCGCTCTTCGAGAAGTGGCAGATTTTGTGGCGGACCTAGCTACTGGTAAAGCTGACATTGATCTTGATTGACTTAATCCCTCTGGGAAAATGCATTTTTTTCCCAATCTCGACGTAAATCGCAATTTTAGTGTTTTTTTGAAACTGCCAGTTCGCAGTAAAACTCTTTTGTTTTTCAAGGAAAACGCAAAAAATTTTCAATAAAAAAATTAATAAAAAATTAACCCATTCGAATTTCAGTAAGCCGAAAATCTCTAAAATGCGCAACATATTTTTAGGCTACTACTCCATTAAATCAAATAATTTGTCGCTCTACTCTTAATGGTCCAAAAAAGGGAGATAAGCTTGAAATACTCAAAACAAAAATTTTTAAAAATAAAAAAAATAGATTCCGTCCGAATTCTACTAAGCCACTTAGATCAAAAGAAGCGTCTATTCATTAGCTATCAACTAATAAAATAAAAAATGTTGCTCTTCTCCAAATGTGTGAAAAAGCTATTTTTTGAATATTTAAGTAAGCTAAACGCACAAAAATAAAAATTTTGAAAAATTTTAAAATGTAAAAGTTATATATACTGATCGAATCCTACTATGCCACATAGCGAGTATTCATAAGCTATCAAACCCGTAGTAAAAAATAATTTGTCGCTCTTCTTTAAATATTTGAAAAAGTAAAAAGATTAACAAATCAGAAACCCGGATTTAGATATCTAATGTTAAAGGGTGTTTTTTAAAGGTATAGAACTTTAAGTTGGCAACACCATTTTAACTGGCGGCCATTTTGTCAGCTCTCAAGTGATTTATTTTTAGTTTAGTTTGACATTTCAACATGAATAGACTGACGCCTGAACAACGCTTCCAAAATGCGCAAATTTATTTTGAAAATCATGGTTCTGTTCGAAATACGTAACGCGCACTATGTCCACTTAACGGTCAACATAATCATCCATCAGAGAAATTTGTTCGATTAATTATGGAACGTTTTCGCACCATGATAATACGCATCCACAGAGACGCCGTATAGTGCGTACAAAAGAAGTCATTGTTGCTGTAGAGCGTAGCGTAGAGGAAGACACGAATCAGTCTATCCGCCATCGTGCACAGGAATTGGATATGTTTCCATCCACTTTATGGAAGATTTTGCAAAAAGATCTTGGTTTGCGTGCTTACAAAATCCAACTCGTGCAAGAATTATTGAAGCCACAGGATCAAAAGCAAGGCGTAGATTTGGTGAATGGGCCCAAAAGAGGATTGCCGTTGATCCCAATTTTCATAAGCGAATTTTGTTTAGCGATTAAGCTCACTTTTGGTTGAATGGATACGTCAATAAACAGAACTGCCGTATTTGGAGTGATGATAATCCTCAAGTGTATACTAAGACACCGTTACATCCGTAAAAACTGAATGTTTGGTGTGCTTTATGGGTTGGTGGAATACTTCTGGAGTACTTCTTTAAAAACGGTGCTGGCCAGAACGTTACAGTCAATGGTGACCGCTATATAGAGTAATGATTATGATTACTGACTTTTTCGTTCATGAATTCAGCAACCATGAGGAGCCTTGGTTTCAACAAGACGGCGCAAGATGTCGTACAGCTCGTGCCGCAATGAATTAAATTAAATTAAATTAAAGGAAACGTTTGTAACACATAGTTTCACGTTGCGGACCCGCGAATAGGCCTCCAAGATCGTGCGATTTACCGCCGGTTGACTATTTTCTGTGGGGATATGTAAAGTCGCTAGTCTACGCCGATAAGCCCGAAACGATTGACCACTTGGAGGCCACAAATGTTGGAAAAGTCATCGAAAATTGGACCTCCAGATTAGATTATGCCCGAGCCAGCCATAAATCATATTCAAATCATATACCTAATGCCAGAAGATTAGCTTTCGATAATAAAGTAAATTTCATATCAATTTAAAAAAATCAGCTTTTTAACTTTCTCGTATACGTAGTAAGAGAAAGGTTTTGTAATCGTACTGTTAACGGTACTTCCCATATGACGGTTTTAAACAAGTTTGATTTTTTCAAAAACGGCTCTAACGATTTCAACCAAAATTTATATTTGGGCTAAAGTAGTTGAGTTTAACATTATTGAAAATTGGAAATTGGTCATATCTCAAAAACGGTCAAAACTATTTCGACAAAAATGCTTATTTAAGGTAATACGGTTACTCCAAACATGATGGCAAACTCAGTTTTCCCTTAATTATCGTTCAACGGACTATTTTGGAAAAATGTCGTTTTTTAAGACTTTATTTAATTATTGTTTACTTGAAAACGGCTTTAACGATTTTAATCAAAATGTATCTTTGCACTACCCTACATAGGGTTAACATGGCTGCATACCTAGCTTTTGGCTAAAATGCCGAATAACGGTACTTTTGAAAAGTGGCCTTATCTCGAAAACGGTTAATACGATTGCAACACAAATTTATTTTTTTCTCTTAATTGTTTATAATGGATTTTTGAAAAAAAGGCATATTTTGAGATTTTGGTTTTCTTTTGTTTTACCACCACGAAAACGGCTAAAGCGATTTAGACCAAAATGCATATTTGGAGTAAAATTGACGTTTTCAACATTATTGCGTCCTTTATTTTCAATTCTAACCACCGGAAACGCTGATTTTGAAAACTGCTCAAATCTCGAAAACGCGATTTTCGATTTGAATAAAACTTTAAAAACCACGTAATACTAATATCGTGAACAATACCCTGTACTCAGTTTTTAGCTAAATAGTTGAGCAAGACTATTTTTCAAACTCAACATTGCAATATTTGTTACTATTTTTTACGCATTATTTTCCAAAATCAGCTCTGAATATTTTGACTAAAATGCTTATGAAAGATAACATAAGTATTCTTAATAAAACCCCGTACTTAGTTTTTCTAAGAAAAATGCAAATAATGCCGTCTTTTAAACACCGCACTACCAGTTAAAATGTAATCACAACTACTAGAAACTCCTTTTTAGCAAATATTTCCCACTTCTTCTTTTTTCAACCAACCAAACTGATGATATGAACGAGAAAGTTTCGTGCGATCCAGTCGTGCACTTTACCTATTTATTATTGAAACCTCCTCACGGAAGTAAAAGTATAAACAAAACTATAACTTACTTACTCCTGGCAGTCGATTCTGAACCCTCCCCGGTAACTTATGTCAATCTATAACAAAAAGGACCCCGCCGTCTATCTCCTTCCAAGAAAAACAAACGAATCATAAATAATGCACGACAAAAAAAAACGACAAGTCTTAGAAAAAACATTCCCCATACCCTGGGATAAATTAAGCCTCAAGTCATAGATCCCCTCAAGAAGTATAATCCATAGCCATAACAGTTTTTCTACTCAGTTACTTCAAAAATACATATATGTGATATCCTTGTGCGCCACAACGCCCAAGTGCATGGGGCTCGTCCTCCTTGATGATGGTGCGGCCAATATTACAACTTTTAATAATAAAATAAAATCAGAGAGCATCAAAGCATGAAAAGTCAGTCAACTATGAAGCGACTAACCCGAGGGGGGGCTGGGGAGCCAACGCACAACCAGCTAAATACATTCCCAAGTCAAACGCATGAGGGTTGGCGGTCCCGTATTGCATTTCTGTATATCTTTAAGTACATCACAGGGAAGTATGTAATAAAAACCGTGTCCCCATCCATCTGCCCGACTCATTGTCAAACCTCACGACAACATATTGTGTATCATCCCCATGTACGTTACGTATACGTATAGTCTCCCCATCTAATGTGGGGGCTATGCTTGAGGGCATCCCAAGGAATCCTTTGGGTTTGTGGGCTACCTTTTCATATTTTTCTTGACAATAAATTCGGCAATTTGTATTCAAACACCGTTGCATCGTTAAGAGTATTGCGGTACTGAATGGCGGGCTGCCTCCTCATGCCGCAAACTGCGTGGTAGGTAATCCTTATTCATGTAACCTGGCAGAGTTGCAGTACAAGGGGAATACTGTGAGCTTCCTTTTATTGCTCCACCGTCAGTTGTCTTAAATAAAATTAAAAGGCATAAGGTGGAGTTGAGTTGGTTACCGATTTTTTGTTACCAACAGTGCGTCTGTCCTCATATGGGGGGGGGTGTCCCAAATTGCCGGCTCGGTGGCTGGTACGCTTTATGAATTTTATACAAACGGATATCCGGTGTGGTATAATAAAAAGGAAGTCATAAATGCTTTTGAGGATTTCTTCTTGATGTCCTGCCGGTGGGGGATCACTTCTAGATAAAGCCACTGGTATTCAGGAAATCTTTATTGAATTTCCACATGCCAAGGTAGGACCGATTATCGGTTTTATTGCCAACGCAAGTGAGTGGGCTTTCGAGGGGCAAACAGAGTCTTTAACAGGAAGGTCAATTTAAGGGAGAATTTAAAAATAAAGTCCTAAGAGAGGATGCCGACCAAATTAATAGGAAAGTCCTTGACCCTGAACTGTTTCCCCTTGATAAACGAACGTGGTACGTGGAATAGAGTGGTACATCAAGGATATTCCTGCATCCGCCTCCACACTCCACAGACGCCTACACGTTTTCCCATTATAATACCATTCTAGACATGGAAATTCTTCAGTTTGCGAAAGGAATGTCAAGCTATTAATTTTCTTTCGAGGACGACAGGACACACTTTTTCTTCATCATCATTCCCGCGCGGCAGCCTCTGTAGCCGAGGATTGAGGGCAGCCCCGCACTGAAACATTGCTCAAGGAATGCGTGCATCTTTATTCTGCTTGACACTTCATTACCTGTACCACTTGTCTTCCTGGCCGGAGTGTGTAGCGCAGCCAGCCACCGACCGTACTATCTTTCGCGTAAATTAGATTCAATAATGTGAGGCATTTTTGCCAAGTGACGACGACGACGACGACGACGATGGGAACGACAGTAGCAGCTGGAATGTGTCCCTTTTTAATAGTCGGGAAGCCTGGGTAGAGGTGGCCTATGTCATTGACTGTTTTTATAGGGCGGTTGTATACCTACCCTGTGTCCTGGGGACACATAATTGAGTCATTTGTCACACGTCATCTGGAGCTAAAGGATGGCTTGGTGTAAGAGGTGAGCGCTGTGGTGACTGGGATTATGTAACACTTGATATATCTGATGCTATATGTCGTGTGCGACATCATTGACGGATGTTAAACGGGTTAAGTTTGAGTGCGCCGCTGTAATGATGCAAAGGTGATACCGGGAAGTTGATCTTTATCGCTCTGTGTGTGGAATGGTGTCTAAAAGTCAAATTAAGGTGTCTTACTGTAGAAATGGAAAGTCTTTCTCCAGCTAAACTGCCTCAGCTTCCTGTATTTATCTCGAGTCAGTAGGTAGCTGAGAAGCTCTGAAGATTCGAAGCCATTCAAAGCCATTCATTCCCTACTATCAAAAGAGGAGAAGCTATATATTGAGTAGGACTTATTGAGGAAGGTCGGTGTGTTGTTAAGCTAGACCTAGAGAAGTCCATTAAGTATGCAGAAAACAGGTTTCTATTTTTTCGGGAGATGGGAATCAAATCCGTCAAGGAGCATGATAAAATGGGACATTAGACGAGGATACGGTAAGTCCGCTGTGTACTCCCAATAAAAAACGTCTTCAGAATTTTTTAGCGGCTCATAAGACGAGGTCTTTCTGGTACTGGGGTTGCGACAGTTTCCATAGTGCTTCAAGTTCAAAGCTTGAGCTACAGATTACGACATCAAGAACACAATTGCTCCTCGAAACATTTCCATCATTAGATTAAGTGTAGCGAACTAGGGTGATAGACACCACTTACGGCGAATTTTGTGAGGAGTCTATCAATTATTGGTCTACAGATATCATCAATAGAAGCAACTTAGCTTTAAGCTCAAAAATACAGGCTTTACAATCAGTCAGCAGATATCCTACTGTATCAGCTAACACAAAGAAGCAATATACAAAACAAACTTGGCTTTCAGAAGTTGGTAATTATTTCGAAAGAGAAGCAGCAGTTTTGGTAAGAGACTTGCAACACGGCCCTAAGGAACCTGTTATTTTTAGCATTTCCGAAGCATAATATCGAAAAAATAAAAGATAAATTCAACTTTTTTCCTAGTTTTAAATATTTTTCTTTTATTTTCATTTATTCAATACAGAAATAATTAATTACTTATAATTAAGAAAATTTAAATTACATTTTCAGTTCAAAACTCTATCCATTAGGCGATTGAACGATTGTCCTCATCCTCAAGAAATAGCTTCTCCAGCCCGAGGCCAACCGTTGCCTCGCTTCCCCCAACCGAAGCAGCCTTGTTAATTGACGGTTCTTGGAGTAGAAGGTTTTCTTTCTCCTCCGTCATGTTTGTATGATAATCGGTTTTTTTGAAAGTCTTGGTGCCAGATTCATCTACACCAGTCCTATTGTTTGTTTTGTTTAAGTTGTCTATTTTGTTCCCACGAGTAAGAGGGAAGGAAGGTCATTCTGTACTCACCCCCTGTACCTATACAGAAAAGGGGAATAGGATTGAAACTAGAGGTCCCCAGGTATCTAGAGTTCAACGTTAAACGACACATAACATTGTGCCATACATCCCATATGCACGGTACTTAACCCGGGATTATGGGTTTTATCGAGTTATTCCTCTCTAGATCCGTTATATTCCGTCTAAAGCAGTGCTACCTCGTGCAGGGTGTGGTTCTTCACCACGTATAACGGTCTTGGGCACAACCCCTGGACGCATTACGAAAACCTCACCACTTATACTTTAAAAAATTGACGCGTCCGGCCAAATCCTGACGTTTTCTAACCCTATTTGATCATCGCTTCGTTCATTTCGTTGACAAATAGATTAAGAACAGCTTGCAAGTCAGTGCATTTCGGTGATGTTGAACCATGTAGGCCACAATTACTCTTTCAACCTATTCAAAATTGGCCACCCCACAATGTTACACCGAACCGATTGTCGATTGATTGACGTTCTGAAATATACTTTAAAAGACGCTTTTCAAAACTGTGGCGGCAATGTTGTCAGCAATTCCCTATTTTAAAAATTGCCATTTATCAGGTTCGTTCGGGTACTTTTTTGTAAACGTGTAATTGATAAAAATGTGCTAAGATACTGTGCGTTATTTCGGAATTTTCTACTCGCCAAATTTCTTACTGAAAAATGAAAACATGAAAACTGAGAATTAAGTGAGAGCTCACAAGTTTGACAAGTCAAACTCTATTTATTTTCGTCTTCAACGATGTCGGAGGAAGAAGTTATAGTTCTCCTAGAACATATTAGCGCATTCAAAATTGTAAGCTATTAAGATATTTAGCTTTTAAAAATTCAATGATTTAAAGAGAAAGTTGCTCAACAAGTAAAGAAGGTACTTCAGACCCAAATTAAAATGTCAAAATGACATTTCTTTAACTTTCTGTATGAAAACCGGTACTTCTCTTGAAATTGAGAGAATTCTTTCTCGATTTTAGAGATTTGACACTTTTCATTTTTCTATGCTAAAAGTACACGAACGAACCTATTGTGGAGTCTGCAATAGTGTTCGCGTATCATCTAGCAACATTTTGCTTACGTCAGCGTTTATCAATTTAATAAGATCCTTTAAAGTCATGTTGAGTATCATTTCCTTTCCACAATTCATCATCACTAAATTCGGTGCTATTTGTGCCGTCATCTATGTTAAATTTCAGCTCATGCTGCCATAAGAACTATCTTTTCTAAAAAAAATGTATTGGTGTACTGAAACGATTGGAAAAACAAAGGGAATACTTACTCAAACGCTAAGAATTTATGTGGCTCTCATGAGTCATGACTAACTTGTGCATTGGTAAGTGATTGTTCAAAGCAAATGCGGTTGCACACAAAATTCACTGTGACTAAAAGCTGTTCACTTTTTAACTTTCTCGCATTACGTAGTAAGAGAAAAATATTGTAATCGTACAAAAAATCGAACTCGAGATTTTAATCAAATCTAACATTACGATGATAGAGGAACTCGAAAAAGTGGGTCTCGCAATTCTGTCCGTCTGTCCGTCTGTCCGTCCTTCCAGAGCTCCACAGCGCAAACAGCTGGACGGATTTCTTTCAAACTTCAGATTTGGAGTTGGTGGGCTTACAGTTCGGGGCCATTTTTTTTTGCATGTTTGATTTTTTCAAAAACGGCTCTATCGATTTCAACCAAAATTAATATTTGGGCTTATGTATGTGTGGTTAACAATACTGCATACCCTGTATTTCGCTAAAATATTGAATAACGGTACCTCTGAAAATTGGCCATATCTCAAAAACGGTTAATACGATTGCAGCAGAAATTTATTTTTAAGGTCGTATAATGGTCATTCCTAACATGATAGCAAAGTCAGTTTTTCTATAATTTGTCTATAATGGATTTTTGAAAAAAGCCATTTTTTGAGAATTTGATTTCCTTTGTTTTACCTACATGAAAACGGCTAAAACGATTTTGACCAAAATGCATACTTGGAGTAAATTCAACGTTTTCAGCATTATTGCGTACTTAATTTTCCATTCGAATCATCGTAAACGCTGATTTTGAAAACTGTTCAAATCTCGAAAACGCGATTTTCGATTTGGATAAAACTTTAAAAACCAAGTAATGCTAACATCTTGACTAATACCCTATACTCAGTTTTTAGCTAAATACTTGAGCAAGCATATTTTTTGAAATAAACCTT
Source organism: Cheilosia pagana (assembly GCA_936431705.1). Taxonomy (NCBI): domain Eukaryota; kingdom Metazoa; phylum Arthropoda; class Insecta; order Diptera; family Syrphidae; genus Cheilosia; species Cheilosia pagana. The sequence goes on along the minus strand of OW386166.1, from coordinate 11,676,774 downwards.
GCAATATTTGTTACTATTTTCTACGTACTATTTTCCAAAAACCGCTCTAACGGCTTTGACCAAAATCCCCTTTTTATGATAACATAAGTATTCTTAATAAGACCCCTTACTTTGTTTTTCTTAAAAAAATGGAATTAAAGCCGTGTTTCAAGAATTTAATTTAATTTATTAGAAATTTCACAGGCTCTTTTCAGAATTTCTTCACGTTGCTATTGCACAAATAGATGCGACGCAGTTCCTGCTGGGTCTATTAGAGATGACTGATAGGTATAACTGTCTTATTTACAGTAGAAACATGCGGTTTTGGGGCATGTTTGGTCCCGAAAGTAAAGCCTGGAAAATCCACTACTCCCTCGGAAAAGTGTTATCGAAAGCCAATCGAATCATTAACTTCACAAAATCGAAATGTTTTTACGTTATCGAAATGAAATTGTTACTTGGGCTCCCTTCAATTTCGTCAGGAAGTTTGTGAAAGTGTTTGCTTCCATTGTCTTGAATGAATAGTTCTAGCTGACAGCGCAGATTAGATCATTTTCGTCGTTTAGCAGTCTGCCGATGTATCGACTGGGGTATACAATCTGCAGGAGTACATTCTGCAGGAGTATACATTTTTTCCCTAAAAGCCACCAACTTATGCCTATGGTATGGTATGTGTCTTCCATGTACCCCTAGCTATACACAGGACCCGGTACAGCATGCTAGCATCAAAAAATTTCTATTGAGTAAACCGAGCCATTGAAATTGACGGTAGATATGAGGAATCATTTCTGAAATTGCAATGAAAAAAGGCACATTATGCGGAAATGCGGAAATCTCCAAAGCACAGCCGATAACGATAAAGCCTCTGTCGCGTTGAGCTAGCATACTGACCTACATGTTTAGCAAAAGGTATTCCAAACTGCAAGTTGCTTCTCACACTCAACAGCTTAAGTCAAACTTAACAAACTCACAACAATATCAAACAGCTCGTACATCCCTTCTTTGGCAACTGAACTTAAAGTGAATGCTACCAACCACAGAACCCCACGTCAGTCCCACTCTATACTTTTTCAAAAACTAATTGCCCATTAGTATTCAAATTCATTCCATCATCCTTCACCCGCTAGTGGAAAGCACGCCAAGCAAATCTCGCCTGCCCTTCTTGCAGTTGTTAAAAGTTTTCCTCTCCTTCACGGCCCACTTAAGTGCATACATCCTACCGACAAATTGAACACACTCCTCGACGACGACGGCGCTGGAAAAACGTAACTTTTCCACTTCACTTAACTATCCAATTAGTTGAATTCCGCACTCGAAGGAAATAAAAGAAAAACAATAGCGCAACCCCCGAAGAGTTCCCTCGAAATTAATATCCCACTGATAGTGCGCCCTCCATCATGCAAGCTAAAAGCAAGCCCCACTCGCACTTGCAAGGAACACCCAACTAGGCTCATTAGAAAACAATCGAAATGACTAAGAGAGCGGCTTGCATCCACTGCAATCATTATCATCAGCACAGATACCACCAACACAAATGACTATCGTGCAACAGCTGCTGGTGTGGCAGCGCCATCTACGGCTCCAACAATCAAGTGAAGCACCGCAAAAATTCAACTCTCCAACTTCGACTTATTTGTGAACACGGTGTAGCAGGGCGCATGGTATAACCGCACCAGAGACGAAACTCCTTGAGAAAACTTTTAAAACAATTTTAATCTGAAACTATGCTTGTCATTCGAGGATGCACCGCCCCGACCCCATCATCTCCATGGACCATCTTTCAGATGCAAACAGATCCATTGTGCCTGTGTGTGTGCATAGAAAATAATTCTTTACAAAGAATTCACAAGGATTCAAGGCCTCACACAAAGGGCTCCTCGTCATTGCGCTCATGGCACAAACGGATGCACATTGTACACAGTGGTGCGGCTATGGCAAGAATGAGAACACTGTGTGGTAAGTAGGCGGGCACAACAATACACCTGATCCCCATCAGTTGCATATTCACACAAAATGAATATTATATTTATAGGATAAACAGGATATGTAGAGCGTGCTCTGAAGGAAAAGAATAAATAAAGGAAAATGTGTGTATCTATGTGTAAAAGCTGAAGGAAATCCTTTTTGGGCGAGAGACAGGGACATTGTTGTCTGTGCTCTATATATGTAGCTGTAGCTGGGGCGGCTTGAATGTTTGTGTTCATTCAATCGGAAATGTTTTGTATTCAAGTGGAAGGACACAAGTTTTCAAAGGGGCATTTTATGTAAATGGGAAAGTTCTGCTACTGCTGATGCTGCTGCTGCATCTCTAGGGTTTTTCGCATCTTCTGTTGACCGTTCTATGTGGTGGGTATACATTTCCTAAAAATGTTGCTCTTTGTGTCGTCATTTACATTCGAGATTTCCAGTTGCGTGGACTTGAAGTTTGAGATGGGAATCGGGCTTAAATCCGTAAGCCAATGGAATGACCTACCTATTGTGTGTGCGGCGGTCATATGACAAATGAGCTTACTTATCGTTTGCAGCTGTTTAAAGGTACCTAGCTAGCAAAAGATTTGAAAAGCCAAGTGAGCCCCTATATCTGACAACATAGACATGAAATTCACAGCGCTTCCATATTGTAAGCTCTGTTCCTACCTGTACAAGTACACTTGTAAAATCTCGGACCTCGTAGACGTCTATCTCTGCTGTCCGGACTGGCTCTAGAAGAAAGAAGTCCTAAAGGTATTGGGTAATCTGTTGATGCAAGGATTTATAATTCACGAAACACTGTAAAACCCAGCGATATTTCATCTACAGTGAACCAATAACATCAGCAGTGTTAGTATGCTGTGGGAAATTTATATCGTAAAAGTCCAACGTGTGGGAAAAATGGAGAATAAAATATTGTACCAGTGCCATTCCTTGGGAAATTTTGTGAACATAAAAAGGAAGCATAAATCAGATCCTTAGATTAAGTACTAGTCGTATGTAGATATCCCTCAAATATGCTAAACGTTTTTCTGTTGTTTTTTTTTAGCTCTACCTTCGTGCATAGTTTTATCATAACTCTTTCTCTGGTCAAATTTTGACCGCCTGATTTCCTTGTAACAATAAAAACGTTGCTTATAATAATAATAAAGAAGAAGAGAGAGATATTCGAATCAGACCACCAATGTCGGGTCTCTTTTCGTCTCTCTTTTCTTTATTTGGTGTAGTGGGCGAGAAACTCTGATATTATTCGTTTCTCTTATATGTTTGGGTGGCCGAGTACTGCTGTCCCCCGGTGGGGCTCGAACCTGAGCCGACCGGGTCACAAGCAATGACTCTACCCACTACACCATTGCCACCCTTAGCAATCTATCTGTTTTTAAGATAAGGATCATATCCATTTGTTTTGAGCAAAATCACCGACATATGGCATTCTTGGCTGTTTTTGACGAAGCAAATATTATTGGTCCAATTTAGAGCCATTCGTTTAAGAATTGGGGTCTCTATCTCCTTTAAAACCCTCTTAATAAATGTAGTCTGCATGTTACAGAAGTATCGTTTAATTTTAGACGGTAGCTCTCGAAAAATGTTTTTTTTTCCTTGTTGATTAAAAATAAGATTTTGGGAAATTTATTGGAACTCAAACAACATGGGAGGGAAAAAACTTTTTAATTATATAGGAACACTAAACAGAAGCAAAAAAACATCAGAGTGAGGATTTGCGCCAGTGTCAGATGTCATTAGTAACTTCTTGGGAATAGACTCTGCGATGATTGTCTGCAACGTGGGTAGGTATACAAAGTTGGCCAGTTCGGTATAACATTCGTCTCACCCAAGCTGTCAGGCGGTAGGATATTTTTCTTTAGAACCATCAATTTGGCACTTTTGGTGCTATAGCTACGCCAGTGATGTACTTTATTAAGTCTGTAAAACAATTGTCTTAAGGAAGGCAGCCTACACAAAAATTATACAGGACTAGACATAGCGCCTTATATGGACCTTTTTTGGATACATTTTTTTTTCGGCTGGTCTTGGCTAGTTAGAAAGGTAAGAAAATGCTTACATTTTTGACATCAAACCGACGTCCTCCTCCAGCAGTCAAAAGAGTAAGAGGGATTCCAAAAAATAAGTACCCAATGGATGAATTGGTCTGGGCTGTTCAAAGTGTCCACGCTTCAGAGCAATAGTTGCTTCGGCAACTTTGGACGTGCGAAATGTCTTTAGCTCAGCCAGGTGAAGTGTGACATTCTGAAAACCCTGAATACTTTGCTTACATAATTATACCATGCAGAGAATAAAGGCAATCTTTAAAACAGACAGCGCAGTCAATAAATACCATGTAGGGATCACGCTTAAATTAACTTACTGCCGCAAATATCCCTACTGGCAACTTTTTTTTAGTTTTTTGGGACCAAATTAAATTCAGGGACGGAACATTCATGACATATGCAGTTTTTTTTTGCATGCAGTTTCGATATGGATATGGATATGGAGCACGTTCCCAATAAAACACGCTCAGGGCGACGAACAATAATTGCTCTGCTGGTGACGGTGGTAATCGGCTTAAAAAAAATAAGTCTTTAGGCCTAGTTTTTTACAACCTTCATTTTGTGTGAATTTTTCATTTCGTGACTAATGAATGGGACCTAATCCCGAGTCCGACCGACTGCAATAAGAAGATATTTCATGACAGTTATACTCTCGGATGTTTGTCAGACGTTCGCGAGAGGTTGCGCAGTAGAAAAAAAAACTTAAGGCACAATGAACGGTTATAGGTCTAAATAAATCCTACAAAATCTTTCCATCATCTTGCAGTCACATTTAATTTGAGAATAACATTGTGGGACCCCGTGTCCAATAACTCAAGATGAGCGTGCTTCTAGTAATGATACGGCTACCTATTAAGAGCAGACAGGTACTTCAGATTAAAGCAAATCCCAATCACTTAAGTCTCGAATATTGTGTCTATGAGGCTTGACGAAGCTTCCTTTGCTACGGGACACGCAAACCTTGCAACTCGCTTCTACTCTACTAATATAACATAATTCTAAAAGACCACGTCTTACATTAATCTAAGTGCAGACTTCTCTGAGCTATTGTAGAGTTAAAAGTTCGCCTTTCAAAGCAAATACAATAAACGGAATACGGAACCATCCGATATGGAACCAGATTTCGGTAACTGCTGGTAACATCAGCTAAGATATCGCCCAAGTAAGAATGAGAAGTGTCGAAGTGGTTCCAATATTTGTGACCTGAGGGGCGTACATTCAAGTCACCCAGCGCGGAATGGTACAGAATCAGGAAGGGCCTAAGCAATTTATGCAAGAGTCTGATATTATTCGTTTCTCCTTGGGTTTTGGTGCCTCAACATAATTTTGATTGATAACTTATCCGATCGATGATATTTCCGATCACAGTGCAAGTCTCATGGCGGATATCTCATCTTTCTGACTACAAAAGATCATGAAAAGCCATTAGAAGTCCTAACTTTTCGCATTAAAATTCCATCGTAGCGTCGCTGTCAAACACCCTATCTAACGAGTCGTCAATAGTGCATCGATTTAAATTCAACATGTATAATTATAAAGTTCAAACTGTACTTTTGCAGCAGATTTTTATTAGATACTCAGAATATTTACTCCTTTGACAGCACTAATATCTGTATAATACAGTAAAACCCGGATAAGTGCCTCACCTTAAATTCCCGTTTTGATAGGCACTTATGCGGGTTAGGCACTTAAGCGAGAGGTACTTATCCGGGTTTTACTGTTGTACTCTGTAGGCTCTGAAATATTTCCTGACGACAGTGTTCCCGTACTCCAAAAGCATTACGTTATTGAACAAAGTCTGAATCAATCCTGTTCCCGTACACAAGGTACCTTTAATAGCAACCGAAAGAGAGAGAATTTGTTGTTCTATTGCCGAGAGAAAAGCGTTCCCCACTCTTTCAAATCTGATAGACTCATAGTTTTTCTACGAATTTTTCAAATATGCATTAATTTTAAAAATGTCACTGAAAAGGCCTGCCAGTTTTCAAAAATATATATACGCGATGCGATTTCAAAAATTTGTTTAAGAAAAGTTGCTTTGATGTAGGTATGTTATAGATTTTGGTGTAAATGTCAGACATTCTGTCAAAAGAACTGTCAAAGTCTCTACTATCTAATAAATTTTAGGAATTAAGTTGCTTCAAATGAGAAGGGGTCGTATTCGTATTGCATCAAACAAATCAACTGTTCATGTTCGAGGGACTGCCAGTTACTTGAAGGGATGGTTTAACTTGGTCTTATAAAAGCTGTCATTATTTATATAATATATCTTGTTGCTTGGTTAACTTAGGTAGGCCTACTAAAGTTTTTACGTTCCAGCCATAATTCCGAGATTTCAATGACACGGACTCTCCAATATTCGCGATCTTGACATTTTCGAGTTTTACATATTTTTTATAAATTATTTTATTTGCTTATATAGATTTAAATTTTTGATTTTATGTATTTCCTTATAGTCTTTTACTTTAAGCCAAAGCAAAGTGTGACAATTCACCATTTCGCAGAGTAGGCCTATTTTATTTAACACCTGTCAGAGCAAAGTAAATTAGACGAATGCCCAATAAAACAGTTCACAGTCGCAGTTGTGAGAAAGTGGTATACACTGGTATATTTTGCTGTGTGTCTCGACTTTTAGTTTGATTCAACAATCTCCTTGTTTCCTCGTTCTCGCTGAATGTGAATGGTGCTGAGAGCAACTTACAATATTAATGGTGATATTCGAATACCTATTTCATGTAAAACGTCAACTAGATTTGTCAAGACTATGTATACGAACGCGTTGACTAGTCAACTTGAATTGTTGTTAAGTTCTCGCGGTTTATTTTGAATATTGACACTTCGGAATGTCAACTGCGCATCCAGGCAGGATTTTTCGACTTCCCCTTTATAAACGTCAAAAAAACAATTCACGTGACCAATCGGAGCCAATAAAAACTCAAATATATCAAGTCAGTCATCTGTCAGACTTAATAAAATTGAAATCCGAGCATCATTTATGTCATCAAAGGTGTCATTATGAACTGGTCCTGTCACATCTATTTTTAGAGCCAGGTCTAAATTTAATGAACTCACAGTGGAAGAATTTTCCATATAAAATTATCTATTGTGACCTACAAAATATTTAAGTTAGAATACTTATTCGTAAGGTCCTCAGGAATTTACAAGTGGAGAGTGTAGTTTTTGTAATTGCGTGCTACACCGCTTGTCTTTACTGAGAAGAATGTTCAATAAAACACGCCCAGCGTCTTGTCAAAATATTTGTGAACATCATTTTTGCCACGATTCACAGTGTAAAATAATGATTAAGCAATTATTTGACAAAGAAAATAATGTCTGATTGAAAAGTGCCAACTATTTGACGTATTGTCAAACATCCCATTTGAAGTCAATAAAACACAGTTTGTTTCTTTTTTTTTAATAAAATTCTTTAATATATTTTCTAAATTCTTCACTTGCTTTAGATTCATATATACTTGTAATCCCTATAATTAAGATTGCTTATGTCTCTAAAAATAAAGTAATTCGTTTCAACGAAACTCCAATGGGAAACAAAAGGAAAGTTTGATTTAATCAAAAATGCTAAATATAAATTATACAAAAGAAATTTTCGAATAATCCAGCTTAAGTGATATGGTTTGCTTTGTTTTTCTTTTATCTATTTAAAGTTTTTTTTTCTTTTATCTGAAGTTAGGTGTTGTATTTAGTTCTGCACAGGAATGAAACGTTTAGAACGAAGGCTGAGAAAATAGTTTACAATCATTTTTATTCAATATTTCTACTATTTGGTTTGTTTAATAATAATAGACACTTAAATATTTGTTTCCTGTTTTTCTTTTTACTTTAGTAATTTAAATATATATATCTATAGTTTTCTGCTTTCATTATTTTCTTTTATTTATATCTGCACTCGTATGATTGTTCTGCTGTCGGACAATTTATTATACTATATAATATATATATTTGTTTGTTTAATTATTTACTCGTTTTTTAATTAATTAACTGCAATGGACATATATATTTATTTTTGAGGGTTTAAAACGAATTTATTGCGTGGTTAGGAAAAAGTTTTAAACAATACTAAAAACGGAGTAAATAAATGGAAAAGGAATTGTTTTTTTTTAATACTAAACTCAACAAATCGAACTTCTATTCGCTCTGATAGAGAGTAGGATACATTTTTGTGCTCATTTTATTTATCAATTGTTTCTTAAAAGTTAGAAATATACGTTTGGTTTTGTTTTTCAATTTTATTTTACAACTTTTGCGATTCGTTTTTGTTTTTTACTAATTTTATTTACATAGTACACAACCTAAAAGTGGTCAGAATTCCGCTTGGGCATTGAATTGAATTCGATTTTAATTTTTATTTTTTACACGTTACATAGAACTAATATTAGAATTTATTTGCTTGTTTTGAGGCATGAATCCGTTTTAAGGAAGTAGCTAATTTATTTATAATGTTTTTTGTTTTAAATTCTACAATTCCTAGGTAGTATCTATTTGGGGGTTATTTGAATTTTATAATGTTTTCTTGTTTTGTTTTCAATATCTAAACTATAAAAACAGTCTTAGTCAAGCCTTTAACAATTAATTATTTTTTTTTTGTATGTACAATATTTAATGTAATAATAATTCTTACAGGACTAGGAAATCAATGAATAGAGAAAGTGAATGGTGAAGAATCGGAAGTAATTGGGTGTTTGATATGTTAAATACTGATATTATGTTTTTTTTTAGAAAATTAAAACAAATGAGAAAAAATGACGAGAAATTCAAATTTGTTTGCAATCATTGAGAAGTTGGCCGCGTTCCACTGCCCGCTGGATAACTGGCGGCATGTCAAACTTCATACTTATTGACATTTCACAAGTTGCGCTAGAAGTCTAGCACTTTTTATGAAATATGCCTTTCAGGGAAATTTCTCAATCTAGCGCAAAACTACCCGCTGCACTGAGAGAAAAATAGGAAAACCGTTCAAACGCTTGCAAAATTTACCCTGGCGCTAGGGTTCTAAATCGAGCGTTCTTTCATCAGGGATATTTCGTGTTAGACGTCTAGCGGGCAGAGGAACGCGGCCATTTATAAGTAAACCTTCGTGCCAGTGTTGCGAGTGGAAGGGAATTTTGAAGAGCTTGCAATTTTCAGCACGCAATTACAACAACGATGTTTTACTGGGTACTGCCGAAATTCACGCTATGTATTTATCAATTGGAAGTGACTTGACGGCAGCAGCTTAAGTTGAAACATTTCTGGTGATGCGGATGGAAATTACAAGTAAACATGCAAACTAAACTTCGAAACACGCAATTTTCATGACACTTGTTACCCTGTAAATCAGGTACAGCTTCATTGAGCAGGGAAATCCACCTTGCTGTTGTATTAGTGTAGGACTGTACAATGCAGTTCATCAAGTGAGTCAGGCCTCGGGAGTATTGAGTTAAGATCGCAGTTCGTATCTGACTATCAAGGGCGCTTGACGAGTTCGCGCAGTAAAAAATAATATCGTGTTCTGAGAAAAACATTTCTGTCAAAAAGTTTTGTGTCGACGTAGCACTCTGTTAACTTGCTCACTTTAGTTATATAAATAAATTGTCCCCTTCTTACTGATCATAGCTCTTTAATGTTTTTTTTTATCGTCTTTCGTCTTCCTGTTGATATTGGGTAGAAAATCATGGAAGTAAAACACGTAGGGATGCCAGACTAAAAAATCCGAAAAGGGGGACAACGTAAGTTTCTAGGGGGGACAAGTGTTCAAAAAAGGGGGACAAATATTTTTTTTATTATTGAACACCGGAGTCAAAAAAAATATGAAATAAATGATGACAGTTGGTACAAAACAAAAACGTACGGGAGAACAATTTTAGCACGTGAAGCGAGATGTAGTTCATGAGTGGATACATTTAGCTTTGAAAGTTTTCTTGTACTTCAAATGGATGTGTTCACAAGAATCTTGTTAAAAATATTTAAAGAAAGTATTTTCAAAAATTTCAACTGAATGTTTTCTTTTATTGAATTATGACTTATTAAGGGGGACAGTAGTTTGTGTTAGGGGGACAAACAGCATTTTTTATGAAAAAGGGGGACTGTCCCCCCTAAAGGGGAGCTATTTAAAGATAGTTTTCTTGTTTATTAAAAAATGACTTAGAATTTTAATTTGCAACAATTTGCAAAAGCAAAAACGGAGAAAATTAATTTTCCGAGGAAAGAATAGTCCCAATGACATACTAACACTGTTCACGGCTACGGACTTCAGGGCCCTTATTTGATTTTACTTTTGGGACCTTATTTTCTGTGGTCTCTTTCGCGGAGCCGAAAGTTCCAACTTCCGAAATACTTTCATTAAAAGATGTCTGTTCTCTATCAATGACGGTTAAAGTTTCTTCCAAACGCGGTGCATATCGATGGAAGAATCGAAGATCGTTGGAACTATCTCAAAATTACTGCAGGTACCCCTAAGATTCAATTTTTTCTTTTCAACAGCCTACACTGTAGCCGCCTTTGCCCTGGTCGTGACAGTGTTGTTGCTGTTGTGGAATTTAATTTAAAAAAAGTACGATTGATAGCAAAAATGCTTTGTAGCTTCTTCAAACATCCATCACACTATTTCTCCAACTTTAGCTTAGACGGCAACCAATTGATGTTCAATTTCAGACACGCCATACGGTATGCAATGAATTTGACTGAGATTATTAGTTGGAGAATATTTCCTATGTAGAGCAACCAATTTTAGATTGCTCCTAGAAATCAGCAATAAAGATGAAATGGCTGCATTCAGCAATTTTTTTTGGAAAAAAGTGGTCGTCTGGCATTTTTAGGCGCGAACTTTTCACGATCGGCTTTAATGGAATTCCATGTCCTCCGCGATTTATTGGCGATTGAGGATGAATGAATAAAATAATACCCGTTCATATACCATTTAACCAATTTGCGGGTGCTTTTTATGTCCCGAAGTAAATTAGTCGATCGATCAGCGGAGATCATTTTTGATCCGAAACTCAAGTACGGACTGCGGAGTGGAATGACACAAAATTTCGATTTTAGCGAAGACAATCAAACAGAATATTTATTTATTTTGATTTCATTAAGTAGAGTACATTACATACAAAAACTAGTTTGCTTCTCAGGCAACCTACGATGAGAAGACTAACAAGATAGCTCCACGAGGTGGGATTATGGCAAATGAATTGATTCAACGGACAAATAATCGGCCCTAGCGAGGTATCCGTCGGAACGGAAAATTCTCCGATTTTATTCGATTCGGAGGATTTTTGCTTCGAGGTATTCTTCGGAACTTCTATTCGGAATATTTCTCCGACATTTTGTAACGCATATCGGCGAATTACGTTGAAGTGCGATGAAGTGAATTTTTTTCTTCAATTTTTGACAAATAGGTTCCGATATCCTCCGACAGAAATTGGTTGCGGAATTTGTTTACGATTTGGATTTGAGCCTCCGACAGAGTATGCGGAGAATTTTCCGTTCCGACGGATACCAAGCTAGGGCAGAATAACATTAAGTGAGCTACTTCGATGACCTTAGAGCAGATGTTATTTAAACTGCATTTACAACATCATGCATTTTTGCACGAGATCTAACATAGAGATCCTTTTGTAAACAGTCAATGCTTATAAAGGCGTAAGAATGAGATTCAAGTCAGAAGCGGAAAGTGTCATGTATGTTCTACCCATAGTTAAATTATGAAATGAAATAAACAAGATTCGACGACCAACATTTCTGCAATCACTAAAAAACGTTCCCATTTCTGTTCTTTAACATGTCAAATAAGAGCGGTAAATAGTTTTCAGTATATTTTGCCAACAATTCATCAATCAATTACACGAAATCACTTCTGGAAGCCATTTTGTTTTATAGGAAAGAAAAATTAGGCCGTCTATATAAAAATATCAACATGCAGATATTTCCAGTAATTCCTACCACGTAAACAAGATGGCCGACCGAAATCCGCGTCACGTATTTTTGCGTGTTGGGTAGTGCTGTCCCTTTCCGTCAGACGGCTATATAATAATTGGGTATCGCTTTAATTTTCCCTGTTACTAATGTGTGATGCTGATGCTGTTAATCTAGCATTATGGTTCTTATTTCCAATCGTTATCGTTAAATCGTTAAAAAAATGATGGTAATGGAAGAGCCTTTAATGGATTTCACGGCAGCTAGATCATCTTGCCCCTCTCTTTAAATGTCCCAGATATTGCCCAGCTCTAAATGCTGGATAAGGAAGGTTCACCACTGTGCGATATAAAAAAAAAAGATACACTTGCAACTGCTTTGGCCGTACTTATTGGAAAGCAGCGAGGAGGATAAATTACCACACAAACGTCGACGTATTTGGACGAAGGATTGGGTGGCCCGCCGGGAGCAGGAGGGACAAACAATTCTATGTTATTCTAGCTTTGGTGATTAGATATTTATTCTAAAGCAATTCCACATATTCGAAATAATTTAGTTCATACATTTTGCACAAATTTACAGAAAACCTAAAGACAATTGCACCGAAACTTCGATTTGTTCGTTCAAATATGAAAATGAAGCAAACTCCTCAAAACTTCTCACCACAAAATCCTTTTCTTTTAAACTTTCTTCTTCGTCAACGTATTCGAAATTATTTAATTTATTAATTTTTCACCAATCTACAGAAAAATGTAAAGAAATGAGCAGGGAAACATCGTTTATTTCAATCAAGCGACAGGCTTAGGTAAGACGTCAACTACCAACAAAGAAATTCTGTGAGGAGACGTTGGACAACTGCAATTGCATGAAACTGCTAGAACCTTCGCTGATTGCATATATCCAGAGGGTTCTGAAGATAAGTCCTCTATGAATACCAAACGCCAAAAGTGAAACGCCACAACTGATGAAACTTTATGAAGCCCCTGATTTGATGAAAAGCACATGGATTAAAGCAACCTTTCTTCAAAGCGGTACTGTAGGGTAGGTAGTACAAAATTGTAGTCGAAATGACAAAAGACGAGGCAAAAACTTCGGCTTCTATTCGCAGAAAAAGTCCTCTATCGAAGAATTATAGAAGGCTGCTACTGTAGGAAGTAGAGATAAGCAAGGAAAGCTTGTAGAAGGATCACAGTCAGATGGTGAATATGGCGTGGGGGTTTCAATATTTTTTTGTGATGCAAGTGTCGGCGCAATGCACTCCTATTTGACCAAAATAAGCAATGTCATCAGTCCCAGTCACTTTTTTTGATACAGAAAAAAACATTTTTGCAGGCTAAGGCGAATTTGATCCAAGTTCCGCTGTCAATGAATTTTTCACCTTATGACTTGATGAGCACATCATTTAGCATAGCCTTATCTATTTAAAAAAAACTGTGGAGACATCAGACACACTTGCCACTCGCTGTTTCCTAAACTCAGAAAGCAATTAAATTTTCAGTACCTTTGCAAGGATTTGTCAAGAAAGAGTAAGGAGACTCTGTGCAAGACCCTCATCACAGCTATCCTATTCTATGGCGTAGAAACACATTTATATATAACTAGCGGACCATTGCTCGTCTTGCTTATTTTCATCGAACTACAACAGTTTTTTTTTAATATGTGCCTTCCCATGGACCTTTCTAAAAGCAATTTTTCAATCCGATAAGCCATTACTGAGCTAGGTCTATATAAACAGAATTTTCCTTACATATATCCGGTTTTTTTTTTACTATTCTGTAAGGCCCGCGTTTTATTCCGGGATAAAAAGTATCCTAAGTCCCGACCCAGAACATAAGCAATCACTCTGTCAAGTTTTATTAAAATCCTTCCAGTAGTTTCTGCGTGATGCGTGGTCACGGTCAGGCAGTTTTTATACTACAGTTTTATTATATGTAGAGACATGTAGATATTGAAAGCAGATGTTGACATCCATGGTTGCTTCAAAAGCTAATTTCTTCGAGCGATTTTCAGTCCCGTTTGCTTTGAAGTGCTTTGGAGAACATTTTACAACATTGACATGTACCTCACAACACAACAGTCAAAAAAGTGCGTCTCTGTCTATGAGTCTATGGTTCAAACTCCGTCGATGACCTCGTAGACGTCACTTGCAAACAGAAGGATAGGTTAAACTACTCAAAGCTTCAAGGACTTTTTATTTACTAAATGAAATGTCTCTTATGGTGTGTACGAAAAAAGTCCTCTACCAAGGAGATAAACGAGGAGTATGCTAAAATAATAAATTTGATGATTTAAAAAGGTTAGAGGAATTTTCGAAGAATTAGTTCAACGTTCCACCGGTGTAAACGCAGTCCAACCGCCAACTGACCCCAAACAGACCAAACATAAATCAAGTGGCATGCCGAATTTTCCAAATTAAATATCTCTCATACCTAATGCAAAAATAAAAACAAACAAAAAATGTATATGTTTAGTTATTTTTATGAAAATGATTTTATTTTCCCTTGTGTTTTTTTTTCTTAAATTTTTCGTATTTTACCTTAAAAACTAAATTAACAAACGAAAATAATAAAAATAAAATTCAGTTTTCCTACGCACAATTCGAACTTAAAATCAAACATCTAAATATCTGTACAGAGAAAAAAGTCTTTTTTAGTCATTCGTAATTTTGAATTGTAAATTAAAAGTAAATTCCTTAAATTTAGTACATCACATGTTTTTACAACTAAAAAAAAATAATACATAGGTACAAATGAAAAATAAATAAGGTACACAAAAAAACGCATGAATAAGTTATTATTATTTTTTTTTTGGGAAAAGCTACTTAAAGCTCCCGCATTATGTACAGTGAGTGTTGGATGGTTGGGAAATTTTCAGAAGAAAAGAGGGATATTTACAATTGGTTTGTTGTTTTTGGAATAATATTATTCATTCGAAGAAGGAACTGAGTGCGGCTACACACGCTATGCTTTATATTTACATTTTACAGTATCAAGTCGGTATTTACATGTCCTTTTTCCAGAAGAAGGCAACCTTCCTTACTCACTGTTGTGCTCTATTTACAGTAGGGGTGGGTCATCTCACGCCTTGGCAGTGGTATTGCAATTGACTACGTCCGTGCTACTGCAGCCGGTGGACGGTGCCATCGTTGCTGTTGGTATTGCTGCTGTTGGCTGTTGCAGGCTCGTAGCTGCTGAGTTATTATTCGGACTGCGATCAACGTCCATGTCCTTTGGTGTGGATGTTGATTGTGCGGGTTGGGTGGCGGCGGCAGCGGCGGAGGACTGTTGCTGCTGCTGCTGCTTTGTTTGTCGACGATTCCAGCCAAAATTTAACGCCGCCGTTAGTTTGTTCTGGCTGGTGGCACCGCCGCCGACGCCCACACCCCGACCAATTGATGACGCTGGTGTGCTGCTGTGATGATGACTATATCCCGAATCTGAGCCAAAACTTGAATCACCACCACCAGCACTGCCCCTCGAGTACAATTGATGGTTGTGATGATGCTGGTGATGCGCCGCTGCAGGATGATGATGATGATGATGGTGGCCCCCTCGATAGGAGCCCATTAGGCCAGCACTGGTGTAGTCCGGCGAAATGTATTCGGGATACGATAGTGGACCACCACCACCGCCTGCCGTCGCATTGCGGCCAACTGTGGTAGGCTGCTGTCGGGCACAGGTGTCATACAGATATCCTTCATGGAAGATGGGTTCCGCATAGCCGTAGGTCGGTTCAATGGGATCCATTGGAGGAACTATTCGTCGCCGGTCAATGCTACGTGGATTCGTTCTCGAGCGCATCGAGTTCAACAAGTTACTAGCGGCATAGTACGGCTGCGGATACCGATTCGGATGGTTGACAATGTTTCGTTCGCGAAATATTGTCGCTACCGCTGACGCTGGATGATGCAGCTGATTGTTGATGCGATTACGTCGTTCGACTTCGTTCTCCAGTGTGTTGTAGTACTGGCCACGATTGTTATTGTTGTTATTTATATTATTGCTCAGGCTGTGATGGTGGATGTTGTTGTTATTGTTGTTATATGCCAATGACATGAGATTGTGACTCCTATTGTCATAGAGTTGATTCTGTGTCATTGGAACCATCATATCGCCGACCAATTGCTCCGAACCAGGCGATGTATTGAACGCATCCATGCTGGAGCTGCCGGCCGGTGGTTTATGGCGATTTTTTCGGTTGTTATTCTGCCGGCCGGTAGTGTGTCGCAGAACTCCCGACAATATTCCACCCGTTCGACTGGTGGGGGGCGCATTATTGTTACCCGACGATGTGGATGTGGTGGCCGATGTTACTGTGGCGCCATCGTTATGCGTGTTCGAGGACGACGAGGACGAGAGCAACGAGTTGCGCTCCTGGCCACTGCTCGTCTGGGGTACGTTTATCCGTTCGTGATAGATCGTCGAGACGGGTATCGTTGATGCTGTGTCTGAGATCGATTTGTTGAAGGATCTCTCACCGGGCAGGGAGAGTTCATCTTCCGCAAAGTCATCGTCCGAGTGTAGTGGTGGCTCGGACTCGCCGTCCGAGTCACGTCCCGGGCCCAGCTCTTCGTAGACGTTGTCATTCGAACGATACGGATCGGGCCCGGGCGAGGAGGACACCAAGAACGGTGGTGACCGCGTCATTGGATAGCCGCTGGGATAGTGAATTCCCTTCGAATGGTGCAACATCTGTAAGTAGAAAAAAGAGGGGTGGGAAGTTAGTTTTATGTGGAAAAAGAGGTGACAAGTCTTTGAAAATCTTAAAGGATTCGAAATCGTAAAAAGCTCTTTTATGGCTCAACCAATTATCACCTTATCCGGCGACGTGCTTCGTCATAATCCAATCTAATGGCCCATAAAATATGATAAGATGGCAACGTGTACAAGGATCTCCGAGCGAGTGCGATAAAAACCTCACATTTCATCCTCAATTACTGTCACTTCTATTCGAATCAAGTCTATGCATTCAAAGAATTTTTTTTTGTTCTGCTCCTTATTCTACCATTAATGGCCGTGTCCCTTTTGTTTCCCTGGGTGTGTGTACTCTGTGCACGTGCAAAAAGGGGGATAAACCTTGTCTAACGTCATTCCTAACCGGTTATTCTCCTATGTAAATAAATGAAGAAGGTCGAGTTTACTCTTTCCTTCGGTTAATCCTTTTTTTTTGGGCGAAGAAATTATATCCCTTATACAGGACCGACTATCCGCATGAGTGAATATGAATGATAAGCCCATAAAACTTTTTAACTTGCAACGATAAGCTATGTGGCCCCCTTTTGAATAGTGGCAAATTAAAAAGGACATCGTTATTCTTTTAAAGGGCTAACTGTATATAACTGTAGGTATGTGAATGTCCTTTGAAGATAACCGGCCAAATACAAACAATACAAGGCAAAAGAAGCACAAAATGTCAACTCACTTTATTTGCATTGTTTTGTCGTTTTAAATGAAAAATATGTTTGTGCTTGTGTTTTTCGTTGCTTTTCGCAACGGAATAGTCCTTTGAATATTAATGAGGTCCTCCGCAAAAATGGCCGAAACAGACAAAAATGCAAATAGCAGGGATTCCAATAAATTTTGCTTTTTTATAAGACTTAACATCAGGACCGATGTGATTAATGTTGACCAAGAGAAAAGAAAGGACAACAAAACAAAGGAGCGAGTTCGTTGAGCTGTGACATCGGGTTAAGGGTGATTGTTTTATCTATTCAGTCAGTATGCAAATTATATGGTCGATAATATTGCTGTGCCTTGGGAATACCTAGAAATTGGGTGGATACAGGCGGCATCTGTTGGCAAACGGTGGTAGTGCAAATCAAAGTGGTTCGGATATTGGCTGGTTTAGTGAATGTAAGCAGAATTGATTGGTTTATACAGTGGTTGTCATGGGGAACGTTTAGGACGAATTCAATTTAATAAAAAAACAGATCTTTCAAAGTCCTTGCTCTTTAAAGGACACTCTATTCAATCATTGAGTTTGTATTCAGCGTAAGCCCTCAGCAGTTGTTAAATAACACCATTAATATGTTAGATCGATAAGGGGGCTGTTACTGCAGGGAATTATGTCATAAATATTGACAGGATATTGACATATTGTGTTGACGTATTTGCTTCTAAATTAAACACACCATCAGAAAACAATACACCGGATCTGGATCATGCAATGCAATCACCTTTATAGGCAGGGGGTTTGGTTTATATTTCAATTTTATTTACCCTTCTATAAAAGGATAGCAAAAAAATAGGGTTGACATATATTTTCTATCGCTTTCAACCCCTTTTATCCTTTTTCCGTTTATCCTGCCATGGAAAGAGGAAGAAAAAAATGCAAATTCACCGATTGCATTAATCGATGAGTACGTCTGTATGTATATAGCGCACACATGACGTTGGTGATTAAGGATGATTAACGAGCTCGCTCTTATCCTTTAACATGTACACCGTGTACACAGTGTCAACGTTTTTTTCCAATCAGATTTTCCCTCTCTCTTTGAAGGTTGAAATGTCAGCGACCCTCAACCGAAATAAAAATTTATTTAAATTCAATCAACAAAATCCTGGGAATGTTGTCAAACTCAATTTAATTGAATATCCTCAGATTTTTCTCATTCTTTTTCTACTCTGCTGTCACACACACACACACACACACATACAGTATGATTCTGCATTTTCTGTTGTGAGTGCAATTACTGTCGACAACTTGGAGCGGGAGAAAAAAACAAGGAGACGACGAAAAACGGTCCTTTCAATAATTGCATAAAGGATATATTTGACAGTTATTACATCGTCTATATGTAAAGTTTCAATTGACATGACAAGTGGTTCTTATACATTTTTTTATCGCGCTGTAAGAGTTTTCTCTTTTTGTCATCACTTTTGCATGAAATTCTGAAGGAGAAAAATTCCAAGAATGCAAGGATCAAGTGATTTTGTTCATGTGATTTGTGCAATCCCAGAGGTAGGAGGGTAAGGATAAATTGTGATAACATGGAATAAGAACAAAAATTTATCTCTTAGGAGGTCGAGGTGTGAATTGACAGAAAAGAAATCGAATAGCAAATGCAGACAGGCGGTAAGAGGTAGGGTTTGCTGAGCTTTGACTTTTTCTTCTGCTGAATGTACCTTTGTTCTGTTGATTGCATCGAAATGCATAACAAGTTGCTCAATGGAAGGGTTGGCATTATTGATACGAAAAAGAAACGATGTGGTTGCGAAAGAGTTATTGAGTTTTATTGGTCAATTAGGACTACATAAAAAATGTCTGTGAGCAGATAAGAGGTTGCTTTTATAACTGAGTAGGGGACGGAGTTGGTAACAATGATTAGAGACTTTTTTATGAGGCAGTCTTTCAAGTAGAAATACAAATATAAGTGCTTCCGAGAGTATCTGTGGTCAATAACCCGATGAATTGAAGATCTAAAGTACGAGGAAGAAAGGAACCGTCAATGATGTCTGTCACAAATTCAACGGACTATAGATCACCACCGATCATTTCTCAATGAAGTGGTTAGATAAAGAAATTACAATCGATGCCAGGAGAGCTTGAAATGAGACAAAAATCATACGAACGATCGGCAGAAATTCCAAGAAAAAGGATGTAGATCAGTAACCACCTGACCGATCACAATGTGGAAAGATTGTAGGTTCATGATCAATAAACGCTGAGGATCTATGCAATTTAAAGAAGTCCTTTGTCAGACCAGTGATATACAATGGAGGTACATAATTCAGTTAACATTTGATGCATTTGCAGGATTAAAGATCAGCGATCGCGATGGTAATGTAAGTTAAATGATCGCCTCAAGGTTTTAAAGGGATTTTCTGCAGACTGACACCTTGATTGTTAGTAAGTAAGATTCCCAAGGCTCTAAGATTTCGACTACAAAACTCTATTCGAATAACACTGATCTCCATTCATTACTGATCTTCACTAACAAACCTGTCAATAGGGAATGCTATCAGCAGTATGTAGTGTAAGTCATATGAAATGATTCAAATCGATAGACTATCAAGTGTCGGAAATGTGGATAAAAAAATGTAAGTTGAAGATCAGTGATCACATAAGTGAAAGTTTTAAGATTGCCTCAAGATTAAAAAGAGATTTTATGCGGAACAAGGAAGAACGGCGGAAGATTTCCACCACAAAACGCTATTGGAAGATCACTGATCACTGCTGATCTTCATTGCCAAAGCTGTTGACCGGGAATTTCTTCTGCAGCAATGAAGATCACTGATCGCGTAGTGTAAGTTATATGAGGTGATTCAAATCGATTTCTAAAAGAGGTGCTAGACTATCAAGTGTCAGAAATGTGGATAAAAAAATGTAAGTGGAAGATCAGTGATCACATAAGTGAAAGTTTTAAGATTGGCTAAATATTAAAAAGAGATTTGATGCGGAACAAGGAATGAAGACTGAAGATTTCCACCACAAAACTCTATTGGAAGATCACTGATCACCGCTGATCTTCATTGCCAAAGCTGTTGACCGGGAATTTCTTCTGCAGCAATGAAGATCACTGATCGCGTAGTGTCAGAGTTGCAGGACCATCTCATTTCTTTTAAGGGATTTTAAGAGGATGTACATCCTGATATCTCAAGAGGTGTAAGTTTACAAAGCCTTCAATATTTCTACAACCAAATCGAAGATCACTGCCCTCAGCAGCGACTTCTTAAATTTGATTAAATCGATGCCATATCTCATCTTTCACAAAACAGACAAAAATACACAAATATCCTTATCCGCAAAAAATAATAATTTGATCCTTCAAATCCTCTGATTTCATTTGTGCTATACCCCATACCAGCACACCTAAATTGAATGACAACAAAATCGGATGATAATAATTCAATATCCCACGAAAGATAATGCCCATGTCTATTTTTATTTATCCTGCGCCTCCTCCAACTACATATATACAAAATAGATATAGATACCCATGGTAACGCGATACCTTGGTAGGAAATCCTTCGTGCAAAAAGTCATAGACAAACAAAAATATAAAAATAAATTTACGTATCCTTTCTACAGAAAGGAAAGAAATGTGATTCCCTTATGAATTCACAAAGCATAGAGAGATAGACGACAGAACTGAGAAATTAAATTATAAACGAAATGAGCCAGGACGGGAATAATAAAAAATAATCATCAAATATTATTTCGCCCTATAGGTATACCTACTGTTGTATCTGTGTCTTGCCTTTTATTCGTCTTGGATGATTTTGTTCGTTAAAAAAAAATAAAACTGATATACACCACTGAATGGAACAAAAAGATATCGGATTTCTCTCACTCTTTGTCTGTGGGATTTTTAAAGGTGGAATATCGCAGCAGTGACACACATGTTTTGACAGAACCTGTCTAAATGTTTTGATTTTCGGTATCTCGTATACACGCTCCCATGAAAACTATTATTGGATTAAACAATTAAACTAAATCCACACCGGAAATTTGTCCTCATTCGTTCACAGCAAGGCGGGATACCACAAAACAGGCAGCAATCCTTTAACGAACCAAAATACCTACATATATTCATCAAATCTATTCTATCCCCCCACATAAATGTGTGCTGTGTGTATGTGCGCCTTGTATAAATAACCAGACTTCCTTTCGATTATCCTTCTGGCTACTTTCTAACAATCACAGATAACCCATTCATTCAGTTATCCTTTCAGTTTGGATATATATGTGGAGCTCCTTCAGTTCCATTCATCCAAGTGCACTATCGTACACACTCGATTAATAATTACAATTGCAATTAAATTCTTGTGGTCTTCCTTATGCGGTGTACGCATATGAATGTGGGATATATGGATGTGTGTGGCTGGGGGTCGGAACATTGTTACAGTTGGATTGGTTTTTCAATTCAAAAACATACTACTATAGTTTTGTGTATCAAAAACGAGGATTACAAGCTTTAAACTGAGTTCTCGTGGTATCCACAAAACCCCTACCCGACAACCAGAACACACACCACCACCGATGACGAGCAAAAACTCTATGGGTAGATGTTGGTGGCAAGTATGTTTATCTTACTCCTGGCCATCATTGACCATATAGTGATTGTATAGAGGTGTGTGCTATATTTTGTTAATTGAGTCCTGTTTCGGTTGATGTCTTTTGGGGGTGGTCGGTGGTGGCTTGTGTGTATACTGTTGTTCTCAACCAAAGGATAATATCAATTTCGACAGCAGTATCCATTGTTATTCAGTGTCCGTACATTAAGTTAATATTTTCGAATATGGTAAAAGTCTGCCATTGGATAAACGCAGATAAACTGAATTTTAAAGTAATTTTAAAGTAATTGGCAAAAGGATTTTTGGCGTTCTAATGCTGTAGTTAAAGAAGGAGACCGAAATGGGACCGTAATTCCGGAGTACCTTCTTTGTACTGATCGCAAAAATATCACAATAACATTTTAGAAGGTTTCCCACAGTAATTATTTTAAAAACGATCGCCAGAGGATCTGAAAAAGTGATCGCTATGTTAAAATGTATCTTAGAAGTTTCCTTATTCCACATCATTGATGAATTTTATGGCGGAGATCGACTTGATCATTCAAGAACTTGAGTTTCGTAGGTACTTCTAACAGTGATCTTGTCGATCGAAGCTATCCATGTGTTGATCATCTACTTTAACTTTGATCAAGGATCATCAGCAAGGAAGGGAGCATGTCGGGTTCTCACTGTCATGATCTTGTAGTCTTTTTGGTTTTGGTAGCGAATATTAATACTTAAAATCTTCAGTTGTTTTCCAATTGAAATATTAAGACAAACTTTCCTGGCCTATGAGTGCTTCTATTTAAGTGATCGTGTTTTTCTAGAAAGCTATTTTGCTTCAGGTAAAAGATTTTTCAGAATTATTCGATAGACGATCGTGGTGATCCTGCCTTGAATATTATTTGTTGCGGAATAAGTTATCGTTCCGTGTAGGTGATCTTCGGTAAGCGATACCTCGAAAACATCTTTGGAGGAATGATAAAATGGAAGATTGTGATAGTGTAAGTGATCCTCGATATCATCGCAAATTAAACATGCTATTAATTCGATGCAATTTAAAAGTTTGTTCCACGACTAGAAGGAGCTAAGTGTGAAAGGTATCAACTATTTTGGAAATATCTTCTAAAAGGCAGTGATCGTAATGTGATTACAGTCAACTGATACATAATGTGATCTTCAAAATTCCATGCAAATCCTGATTTAGGTATGAGTATGATACATGATCAGAGCAATCTGGCATGAAAGGATGCAGTGATGATCGTGATACTGAAAAATTATCAAAGCAATACGATCTTTGTTTCTATGATGCAATATTTTTTATTGACCTATGATTTTAGCGATCTTGAATAGATAATAGGTATAGTGATCGTAAGGAACTTTGCAAAACCCTAAACTAGGTGATCGTCGATTATAAGCGACCTTGTTCCCTTGTTAAGTGATCTTGCCCAACTGATCTATATGGAGCCAACTCTTTTAAAAAACCGTTGTAAAGCAGTATTAAACTCCAAACTTACCTCAACATTATGATGATGTCTCATGACCAACGGCCGATGTCCCAAATGTGCATCCGGATCTTCATACGTCACCGAATGGCCACCCGGCAGTCCACCGTTCATATGTGGACCACGTGTTGGAGTCTTGCAGGGTAGAAAGTTTTGAACTTTTCTCTTATTTCTGAAACGAATAAAAAAAAAAAAATCAAAAATAATGGAATATCTTCACCCGAATTTTATTTTTATATTTTATTAAGTGCGACTCTTGTTTTACCCCATCAGGAACACGAAGCGACGGAGCACAACCGGAGACAAATTTAATAAACTTTCGGTTGAAATTTAATTTCAATTCCCTTGTTGGTCCCGTGTGTTGGTTGGGTATATAAATTCCCTGATTTATCCCACTCTCGCAGAAGCACGGAGCGAGTCCTTGTGTACAAACGTTTCCCCCGTTGGCGTTTTATTTTTGTGCGTATAATTTTCATTTGCATGCCCATTGTTGGGCGCATTTAGAATGGCAAATTATTATCCTAGATATTGGTCGTATGTCGTTGGAACAAATTCCATCTTTAAATGTGAATAAATATTTAAATTAGCAAAGCAGCCGACTCTTCTCGAAAGGGATGCATGTGATTTGAATGTCCTGGTGTTTAGCAACCAACTGCGATGATGGAGTGGAGATGGTGCGAGTGTTTTAATTAATTTGATTAAAATTGTTCACAAAAAATCAGCGACGAGCATTTAAAAAAAATTACAGAGGATCCGCAATCTATAGAGGGAATGTCTCCTGACGATGATACGGACGTACTCCTATTCATACTTGTACTGCTTGCAAGCACAGTGCGATTGAGTTTCATTTAATTATTCAGACAGTTGGAAAAGGGACCTACACCAAAGAGGGAGATAATGTTCTTTATGCGAAGGCAGCCATCGATTTTGTAAAGGACTTGAAGCAAACAAGGATGGTAGGTATGTTGTACCTCTTTGACAAAGTGGAATAAATTTAGTGGCCGCCTCGTTAATTTCATTCATCAGGTGTACCCATCTCCCACGTTGTGTAATGCAATCTTCGATAACTTTTCGCCGTGAAAAAACTCCTTTCAGATTTATGGCAACTCCTTCAAAGCTCTCCGCCCCACTTGAAGCTCATTTGTTGTAATAAATCAAACGCCACTGGACTAGCTACTTCACATTTAGAAATGGACAGCTTTCTGAAGTCTGCGAAAATCTCTATCGAACACTAAGGAAGATAAATCGATATCGAATGGCGCTACACATAGGTACGAGTGTATAACTACATCATCTCCCGCATAAGAGTGTATCTAAGAAAGTCTTTCGAACATTTAATTCCTTGTTTGGTCATAAATCACTGCGAGTAAAGGCAAACAAGTGCCATTCTTAATTTTCAATTTAAGGATACCATTTCCCCCGGGAGAGTGAAGGAGCGCAACAAAATTAAATAATAATAGACGATGGAATATGAAATTAACTCGTAAGTGAAATTGCTCACTTTTCGTTCATGTTCTACATGCAATTTGTTATCCTTTTTCTTCTGTCTGATGGTATATGACATGGCGTATATATATATAAAGTCCTCCGCCCAGAGCGGCAGGAGGGCAATTTTAAATTATATTAAGTTATAAGAAGAATGTTTCCAGCTTTTTTGTGCAGGTACATATACCTTTCACATATCGCGAGATGTGAGCAGATATACGAGTACTCGTAGTCGTATCCCGGCAAGAATTCGTTCTCAAGAAGGACGACGATGTATGACGGCGAAAATGTGTCGGCGGGAATATTAAACACTGCGAATGCATGTGTCTTCTTGTACGTGTATTACCTTCTACCATCTATACCAAAGATGACAGTGTTTGCTTTTGGGATCCTCAAGGATACGAGCTTTATTTTTGAGTTTGATTTAATTAAAAATGCTTGAAATACTTTTTGTTTCTTCGGCGTTTTGTGGAAGGAAGAGCATTTAAAAGGTTTTCTTAACAAACCAAAAGGAGGAGCCGCTCGACGCAGATGAAGATTTAAAGTGAATTTGAATATTTCGCATTCATGCGGGATGAATTATTAAATTATGAAAGTCCTAGGTGAGCGATACGAATATGTAATTAAAAAAAAAACTCAGGAGACATTTTTAGCGTAATGGCATTCCAAAGGTGGTTGTATGCAGCGGGGCGGGGGAGTTCCTGAAGTTTGAATTTTGTGAAAGATGTGGTTTGTGTTTTTGGGTTTTCTCAGTGGACAGTGGATTTCTCAACGTTTGAACTGCGAATAACGATAAAACATATCCTATATTTTAATCGGTACATTTTTCATTGCAACTATGAGAAACGGAGTCAATTTCGCGCAGTAGTTTTCAAGTTTACTCAAAACAAACATCCTTAAGTCGTGGACAAAATTACAATTTATTTAAAATGAGCATGTTTCCTGCCAAATAAATAATACCCTTCATCATTTAGCCAGTCAGATAAATAAGCTAGACGGGGCCGCGGTTCAATTTCACTCGGAGGTATTGAGTCGCCTAAATAAGTAAAAAGGTGACTTGCAAGATGAGCCTTCCACAGATCGTTGGGGACAGGTGGATGGATGTTTTCAGATTGTCAAAGCTGGAAAAATCTAGTCTGTCTAAGATGTAGTATACAATATTAACTAATATGATAACGATGAGTCTTTAAAGTCGTAGCTAGGATCTGCTCGGGTCTTTTCGAGGCCAAAATTTGCCTTTTTTTGTGTATATTTA
The DNA here is from genome assembly GCA_936431705.1 of Cheilosia pagana. Taxonomy (NCBI): domain Eukaryota; kingdom Metazoa; phylum Arthropoda; class Insecta; order Diptera; family Syrphidae; genus Cheilosia; species Cheilosia pagana. The sequence goes on along the minus strand of OW386166.1, from coordinate 11,650,628 downwards.
ACAGCGAACTTTTCGAACTATATAGCGACGTCGATTTGGCCAAAAAAGTACGCATCATCAGTCGTCAAAGATAGCTAAGTCTTGTAGAGCAAATGGACAACTTCAATTCCGACCACGACCTCTCAGGTAGGGCCTAGGTAGGGCCTAGAAGTGGAAGAAGACCTTTAAAGGGTTTAAAGCTCTTTATTATAAGTAGGTTAACGATTGAAGGCTTCTTTGAAATCAGAAGTTCGAGGCCTCTTCATATTTTGCGTGCCCTAAGCCTATGGATAATTAATTGCTTACATCTATCCTACTGCCAATGTCTAGAGGCTGCAGGGAACAGGGGGCACTTATGATGAACCTACAGAAATGTTGAAAGTCGATTCTTTTCCAAGGGTATTCGATTGAAGTATCTTCTCAGAGCGGCCCATCATCATGCTACGGTGTAGATGTCCTCGGAGTCGACCGTCAGTTGGAAAGTTTTAAGCAAAATTCAATTCAGTCCTTATTGTCGGTTTGCTCTCAGTCTAGGAGTAGAACCAAGATATGTAGGTATTTTTAAGGACATTTTTAAGGGAGTACTACGGTGATGCATATGTATTTTCGACCGAGCTTCCGCCTTAACCAACCATCGTCTGTGTAAAGGGATAGCTGATGACGGATGATTGATTCGCCAAAGATAAGCCTGTTAAGGGCTGGTATTTTGTGATTTTTCGCCGTTTTAATTGACAAAGGGGGCCACGTTTGAGTGATCAAAAAATATACATATTTACTAAAAATTTAAGGCGGTTTGACCTCCCTCCAAATTTTAGGAGAACTACGTTCACCTTCCCCAATTTAAATCACATTTCCATACTGATTTCCCTCGCGAAATGTTATAAATCCTCAAACCCTCCAGAATCCATCATTTAATCATAACAAACCGTATATTACACTTCACAACATTACATAACACTTTACAACGTAAACCGACAAGTGAATCCAGTCAGAGTGCTCCAGCGAACCACCCGTCTGGATGAAGGGCATATGTCAGGAATATTTTCCAAATGAAAAGCCCAACATATACACACTCTCTTCGTCCGCTCGCACAAGCACCTCCATGCACGAAGGAGTGTTCATTTTTCATTATCACCAGCCCCTAGTCCCGCACCGTCGTTCAACAGCACAACAGCCTCCTTTGATTCGTTTGCTTCCAGGAAGGAAACTTCCTCTTCATGTTATAAAATATTAAGATACAAAGACAATAATTGAAGGTTACTTATACTCATGCATAAGCCGCGTATATATGCGCTTTTCAAGTTGGCGAAGGCGCAAGCAAAAAAAAAAAAATGATGACAACATATTCATAAATTGCTTAAGACAATGACTGTGTGTATGATGCGGGAGAGAGAAAATGAACAAAACGTATGCCTACTCCCAGGCCACCTCTACCCACTCGGCACACTCCTCGGCGTGAGTAGTGAGTATGGAGCCAAAAAGCTATTATGCGGCAAACCATGTTAGTCGGTGGCGGCGGCGTTTTTTTTTTTAAAAGGAACTCCTCAAATGGCGCGCTTAAGCGTCGACCCCCGACAGTATGTGAGCAGTCACAAAGTGTGTGTACACCAATTCGCAACAATAAATGGGTTAAGGACGTCAACTTAACGTAAGTCAAACACATCTCATACGTAGTTGCCGTATTTCGATTTAGTGTGTAAAGAAAAAATTGCCAGGAAATAAAAAATTGCCAATCGATTTGAAACGTGACAAACGTCCTTTTAACACATCTGCAAAATGGATGCTGTAAAAATGGAAAAACTCCGTTTTATTACTTCCATCAGGATTTTCGAAGGACACTTCCCGATGTTGGGGCTTTTTTTTATAGGAATGCCGAGAATTTTTACGTTCGCAAGTTTTTAATCTTTGCCCTTCGGCCTGCCTTGGCGTAAAGGTATACCTATACCGACGAGTCTTTTATGGCTCGTCAGCGGAATGCAGTAAAAAAAAAGCACGCCCCCGACCCACATTCAAAAAAAAGGACGAACACAAATCCGATTTGCGCCTTTTGGAATAATACATTTGAAAAATTAATGATCGACAAATCCCATCATTTTATCAAATATTTAAAAGGATATCCCACTTCATCGAACTTGTTCCAGTTCAGAGCTAAGCCTAACCCCTAAAAAAGGAGCAAGAAAAAAAAATCAAGGATAATCGATTTTCATTTGAGGAATCAACTGAATTTTGATGTTCGACTTGGTTTCTTTCTTTTGATATATATATATATATTCTGCGTATCTTTGCACAGTTTAATCCTTTCAAAGGAACATTGCCCCGAGGGGTTGGTGGCGGGAGGCTCCAGACTCGAGACTCGAGTGAGAATGTCCTTAATTCGATAAAGGCAACAAAGAATAATGCCTTCCAGGGGAGGACATGGTGGTGGGTAATGCCTACAGAAGAACATGAAAAGTAGCTGCAAGTGAAAAAAAAAAGAAACAAAAATCCGCTTTTATTCTTTTGTCGAAAACAGGAAGGATATTCCCTTAAGGGCATGACGAAGAATAAGAGGAGGCATCACGAGGAGCGTTTACTTATTTATATAGTAGTTTCTTAGGAAGTTTCTTTTTTTTTTGCTGTCTACATCTTTTAACATTTTTTTTTTGTGTAAAGTTTTCGTATATCCTTTGGGTGTTACACGAAGCATACACGAACACACATTATTGATATGTAAAGTGATGTTATCACTCGTGATTGATGTTTGATGAAGGGAATTGATTTTGTTTATTCTTTTGTTGTGAGAATGATATATATGCACTGGCTGGTGTGTAACATCGAATTGGGGTTATTGGGAGAGTGAATCCCGGAGAGATTCATTTGTTGATTTATCGTAAAGTCTTAAATATTGCGCCTGAAACAAACCGAGGGGGTCTACTTTTTAGGTGTTAACAGTGGCGCCCAACGTGGGGACCGATAGAATACACTAGATGAAAATTTCCCTGACTAAATTATGGACTACTTAAAGAACTCCTTATGTCTACCCTATATACCTACCCTTTGATAGCATATTCTTAATTAACTTCTCAGAGTTTTCGGTAATTCTTCACCTCCCTAAATTGGCGCCCAACATGGGGTAAGCCTTAACCATTAGTTGGTATATTTTCAGTATCATTTTCGTACTCAGTTTGGCCTCCGTTTATGTGCATTTAGGGTTTTAGATCAAATCCATAATTTTGCGCCTTAAACACTGCAACAGGATCTTCTTTTCAGTCGTTAGCATAGATAGGCGCCCAACGTGTGACCCAGCTAAATGTACTCTTAGAAGTTGAGAAAATCCTGAGAACTTTCAGTGCCATTGTTACAGACTTATGAGTTATTAGACATGCCGCCTAAAACCTTCGACACGGCGGTATTTTCAGCTGATAACACGGGCGCCCAACGTAAGAACAGGTTACTCTAAATAATTCGGAAGCTTTACAAGTTTATTTTGACCATTTGCCTACCAAGATATATGTGGAATTTCCCTTTACGCTTATCAGTAATTTATCAACAATTTTGCGTTAAAGTGCCCAACAATCCATCTAAGATTGGCGCCCAATGCAGGGCCCGATACCATGTATTTTCTGGAACAGCTCGTCAGCATTTATAATTTCTATCCAATTCCAACCCAGCTCCCATTAACACTCGACAAATATTATTTTGATATTTAAATAATAATAACGCGAATAAAAACAATTAAAAAATATCTCTTCTTATTTTATTTTTTCATTCATACCCATTTAGCCCATTTAAGTCGATTTTTCGCAATAAAAACCGCACAGGATCATTTATACAACATCCTACTATAAGTTCCGCAAATAAACCAGAAACTGGTTAAATGATTTCACGCCAGGTATTTTAAATTATGGTCAAGCGCATATACAAGTTAAAATAAAATATGTAAATAAAGTTGACATTTAAAAATTCATTGAATAATATATAAAGAAAAAAAAAACTGTTGCTTAAAATGTGGGTAGGACTGTTTTTTTTATGTATTCTACCCACCATGACAGTGATTACTTTTGGCCTGTGGTAGATATTATTATTATTAATTGAAGAGTAAAAATGTTAACAATTTAAATTTTTTTATTATATAAAAAGCAGATATGTATCATTTTGCAGGCAAAAATAAAAAATTAAAAACAAAAACGGGTACTGTGAAAAAAAAACAAGAATGTAAATAATGACTGCCAGAGAGTCCTTTAATTGAGGCAATCATAATTAAATTAAAACAGAAAATGAGCGAAGGGATTTACATTTTTTTTTCCTTCTGGCTTAAAACCCAGACCCACATGTGGGAGTAATAGTAGGTACTAATTGAGTTACAATGTGGTTTTGCGAATCGGGGATAAATGTATCTTAACCGATTGTAATTGTTCAAAAGCTTTATAAATTGAATTGTCGTGTGGTAATCATACAATTTGTGACTACAGATGAGATTGCATTTTTAAGGTGTAGCGTGTAGGGCGGGTGCTGGCAGCTTGAATCGGTGTTTAATGTTGGTGGGAATGTTGTGTGAATTGCTCGGGGATTTCTGGTTTAATCCCCAGAAAGAGAAGGTGACCGTTTTTGGGGCTTGTTACGCCGATAAGCATCTGAAAGATGTACTTTACAAGTTCTTAATTTAGTCTTTTAAGTGTGACTCACAAGAGGCCTAGATCTTTCGCATTTTGTCCCTTAAAGTATGCAGCAATATTTAAAGATGGCGTACCAAAAGACGGACAAAATAAAAAATTTGAGTACGACGATCTTAAAATTGTTGTATGTAGAAAAATGTGAGAGATGTGTATCATCTTCTATGGAAAACTTCAGCCAGATTGATCCGTAAAAGGAATGCAACAAAGCCAGACGTGCCTCCCCTGTCTATTGTTTCCAGATCCCACTGCTAGATGTCAGTAAACTATACAAAAAACTATAATGGAAACAAGAGATTAAGCGAAAAACGTTGCTTCCGCATTTTGTTACATAATATCTATTATGAGTTCTCTATTTTTTTCCCGTAACTTTCTTAACGCTTTTACAATAAAAATTATATGCACACAGTTTGACAGAATTTCCTCAGCTTACACCATTTTTCCCATCTATTTGACTACTGCAACTAAATTCAAATTTCATGACTGTCATGATACATCTCAAGCGACTCTTTTTCTCTGATTATAATCAAACTTTATTGACAAAAGTTTGCTGCAATCACTGATGACATTCACGTCATTAGTCATGTATCTGTAAGTCGAATCTTCTTTGGGCTCTTTTGACAAAGCCATTTAAAATCAATTTGTTAAAGTGTGCTGTAATCATATGGGCTCATACTAACACCTACAGATACCGTCTATAGATATAGCTTGGCTAATTTGTTTTCTCTTCAGCCCAAAGATGGTAGAGATATGCATTTGAATTTAAATTAGTATTTATTAATTTTTCCATAGACTAAGGAAAATATGCAAAAATATCGACGATGATAAAAAATGTATCTATCACTTTGAAGACTATGTTTGTCGATGTTTTACAATAGCAATTCATCAATCAGAAAGAGAGATACTGGTATCTATTCTCAAGAAGCGATACATAAGCTTGTACTTTCGCTTTTATGCATTTTTTTGATATCTAAACAGTGCATCTAAAGAAGACGAATAGCGATAGTACCGTACCGTACCGTACCGGAAAAAGGGCGTGAAATCATGAGGGCCATGTTGTGTGGTGCTCTCAAATATCATCGCACAAAACAAAAGGGAAAAAAATGTTTTTGTTCACATAAAACGAGGCGTTTTATTTTAATTCAATTTAAATATCACATATTATAGTCGTCGTTAGTTAAAATGAGAGATTTATTATCAACCAGGGCGATAATATGTGTTGCGGGAAAACGGAAAATCAAATAAAATATGCAACACAGTCTTGTTCGATGCGAGTAGGTATCCAAAGTTGATGCCCACACCACAATGACCATCCACATCACATCGTGCCAAACTCTCCCATGGGAAGTTGTGGAACATTTTATTAGGTATTCTCTTCCTTAACGCATCTAAGAAGATTAACAAGATACCATGTATCCGATTAGAATGTAAGTCTTTCAAGATGGCATGGGATACGTTTATTTTTTTTTAAATAATTTTCTCCTACTTAACATGTATCTTTTTGGGAGGTGGCTTTCTGTGAAGTGGAAAATCTCATGACATTTTAATATTCCGTTTATTAGGTGTAACATGGGAGGGACAAAATTGAAATAAAAAAAATAATCAACAACCATAAAGTGAGGGATTTCAATCGAATCGCTAATTGATATTCATTGATGATGATGGCGATTGTTGCGGCGCGATTATCTTTGCTGCTATTGTTTGGATTATTTTAATTTTGTTGTTTTTAATACTTAATTGGCAGATTAAGTGGATTTTTATTATCAACTTGGTATACCTCTCTATATGCTTTTAATTAATTCATAATTAAGTAACACAAGTTTATACCTAGTCGAATGGTAGTGAGCATTTTGTAGCTGTCATGTTTGGTGGATGTTTTAATTTTATAGGCGCAAACAGACGGAGTGTGGTATTTTTAGAATGTCAACCGCTGTCCTGTTGACAACTTAATCACATTCTAGGGTAGGTAGATAGCCCTGCGGAAATGGTCGCATTTGCTAATAATAAAATAAAATTCTGTATCTGAATGTTTTCTAACATTTCTCCCAACAAACTTAATAAAATTCAATCACATGAAAATGCAGACTATACACCCACAGTCACATAGCGCTTTCTAAAAGAGATTGTCGACCCAAAGGGAATTCAAGTGGAATTTTTTACTTCGTGTCCATCTTTCAACACGATGTCGCCGCCGCCCCCCATCATCAACGGACCTATTCTCATCTCGCTAACAACAACAATCTGTAGAAAGGACTTAAATTTACTTCGTCCTTATTTATTGTTTAACATAAGGAGAACAAAAAAAAAAAACCGAACTCCGTCCCCGAGTCCGCAGGGAGAATTTGCAGAAACAAAAAGAAAAACGCAAAAAAAAACGAATGTAAGGGATAACGAGCGAAAGCCAATGACACAATAAATATTACTTTCGAATTTCACCAACCCATATAGTCAAATACACACGCTCACAGTTCGCATAGATATGAAAGTCCTACAGCGAGAGAGAGCGGGAAATTCCTTCAACTCAACTGGGAACTGGAGCTGGATTGGTTTCTGTATGTTTTGTTTTACCCAGCAGCAGTAGAGAAGTGGAGTTATTTCATTATTGCTTTGCGGACATCCGCAAAAAGTTTATTTCCTAAAGTCCTTTATCGGTATCCAAATGTAGGGGTTTTGTTGGTGTTGGACAGTATACGGCATGACGGTGTAGGATAAAAAAAACTTTATTTGTGTTGACATGGTGTTAAAAAAAAGTTTTGTGGATTTAAACTTCAACTGAATGGGAATAGATATCCTATCCATGTGCGGGGGCAGGCAGTGTTGTTAAATTATTTAGAAATCATCAGAGATTAGTTTTTAATCTGTATTTTGTAAGTGTATCTGGGCGCAACTGTTTGAGATTGTTTGAAAAAGGTTCTTCTTTTTTGTCTGTAGGTGGCGGTAGAAAGTTCGACTTTCAAGAGCAGTTGGTTCATGCGTTCACTAATCAAACAGCTTAGCCTTATATGGGGGAATTCATGTGGTTTGTGGCTTGGATAGATCGTGAGTGGAATTTTCCTTTCGAGAAGGTTCATGGATTCACTTAAAAAACTCTTTAAAAAGCTTTTGATCTTCAGATACTTCGTTCCCAAATTTTTACTGATCTGTCCAGTGGATGGTTGAACGTTTTTGAATCGAGATTTAACAAGCCCTTGATCTTCAGATCTTCAGTTACTGATCTGTCCAGTGGATGATTGAAAGTTTTTGAATCGAGATTTAACAGGTCGTTGATCTTCAGATCGTCAGTTACCAAATTTTTACTGATCTGTCCTGTGGATGATTGGAAGTTTTTGAATCGAGATTTTACAAGCTTTTGATCTTCAGATCTTCAGTTAATGATCTGTCCAGTGGATGATTGAAAGTTTTTGAATCGAGATTAAACAAGCCGTTGATCTTCAGATCTTCAGTTACTGATCTGTCCAGTGGATGATTGGAAGTTTTTAAATCGAGCTTTACGGTAAAGCGCAGTGGCTTAGTGGTAGTGTGTTGGACTACTAAGCGAGGGGTCCCTGGTTCGAATCCCGAAAGAGCCATATTACATCTTAAGGTTTTTTTACACTGCGCCACCTCTCGCGAACGTCTGACAAACATCCGAGAGTAAAACTGTCATGAAAGAGCTTCTCAATTAGCCGTTTGGACTCGGCGTAACATTTTAGATCCCTTCCATTCGTCCCAAAAATTGAAAACCCACACAAAACGAATGGTTGTGAGAAGCTAGGCCTTGGGTCCCATAGACCTGTCGCGCCTAAATATTTATTTTATTTATTTTTACGGTAAAGCTGGAAGAAAACATTTAAAAGTCCTTGCTTTTTATACTGAACCGTAAAGAAGCGTTCTCTACCTACTAAAGGTAAATGTAATTGCTTCTTTGTATCTAAAAGCTCTTGGATTTTTTATAACTTCTACCAAGGCTTCGATGAACTGTGTAGTCTGTGCCAATGCTTCCCGTTTGCTTAGAAATGAATTATAGAATTTTTTTAAGAAGCAGTTCATGTGGTAAAAAATGCAGTTGCCTCATTTTTCGGTAAGCTGCGTTAATGGAGGGACATTTACCAATTCCTTATGACACCACAAGAATCCAATTCACTTTGTGTTTCGTTAGTTCGTATCATTTGCGACAAAGTAACACCTGCTAGAACTCATCTTGGAACATTCCCCTTTCATTTGGACCATTTTTCATAAAAATCGGGTTTGAAATACCGCCGTTATCGGTACGAAAAAACGGAAATACGTAAATTTTGACACAATTCTCCGAATCCTCTTGCACAGTGTTTCTATATCAGGATATTTACAGTACCAGTAATATTCACTACAAGTTCACTGATGTCTAAAACACGCAAACGCCCACCGATTTGCAAATATAAAGGTAGGCCTTTATAAATATTCTACCATCCCGATTTCGACTGTAAAACAAGTTGATGTGGTTGAATATAAATTAAAGGGATCTCCCACATGGATTTTTGTTATATTTTTTTGTTTTCCTTTTAGTCGGACCGTATCTCAATTCTAACCTACTTATGTATTTATGAAATCAAACAAAAAGAAAAAAAATACTCTCGAAAAATATAAACACAAAATTTGATTATCATTTTTCGGGTTTCTATTATAAAAATTCAGCTACAGCAGCTCATACAATATTGGGTAGCCGAAGGTACGTGCCATGTCTGCTGCTGTCTGGAAAATATTGTTCAATTTTTAGCTCTCTAATAAAATATGAATGTTGTGGTTTTGATGTGCTGTGTTCGTTCATTAAATATTTAATTTAATAGTCCTTGTTTTTTTTTTTTTGTTTTTATTCTGTGGTTCACTTGTGTGGATCATACACAAATAAAATAAATTAATTTTGAAGATGTAATGGAATAATCCAATTTTTGTTTCTGGCTAACAAGGGTATAGAATACAACAAAAGAGGATGAAAATCATAAAAATCCTTGGCACACTTGTTACACGCAGATGGGGGGAAATGTGTGCGTAAACCTTTTTTATTTCGTAGTCCTTTGTTTCCCTTTTGTTTCTGTTTTTTTCTTTGTATTGTAATAGTGTCTGTTTGGTACACAATGTTGTATGAATATTTAAAAATGTAGATACACATCCTTTGAAGTGTTACTGTATACAATATTGATTGGCAAAATATATTGTTCTTTTTTGCTGGGAGAGTGTGATGTATATTTTATTTTGACTGATTGGGTTTTTTATTTTTTAGTAGGAGGCGCGTTTGAAGACTTGTAGGAAATCTGTTTTTCGTTGGGATTTCTCTACTCGAATTTAAATGGGAGTGGGGTTTAACGGAAATGACGCTGTAAGTTATCACACTTCCAGTGAATATGACGCCTCATTTATAGGGAATTTTGAATAAGGATGTCGGTTAGTTGTCAGAGACAAAGCAGAATGATGCCAACATGTTGAAGAAGCCGCATGACAGCAGTGCAGCACTTTGATTTATAATTTTAACATTTTAAAATATAGTTAAATAAATAAATAAATATTTTGGCGCGACAGGTCTGTGGGACCCAAGGCCTAGCTTCTCACAACCATTCGTTTTGTGTGGGTTTTCAATTTTTGGGACGAATGGAAGGGATCTACAATTTTACGCCGAGTCCAAACGGCTAATTGAGAAGCTCATTCATGACAGTTTTACTCTCGGATTTTTGTCAGACGTTCGCGAGAGGTGGCGCAGTGGAAAAAAACCTTAAGATGTAATTTGGCTCTTTTGGGATTCGAACCAGGGACCCCTCGCTTAGTAGCCCAACACACTACCAATAAGCCACTGCGCCGACAACATTTTAAAACACGATACAGAAAAATGGAAAAGGAAGAGGCCTTATAGCCGAACCTTGCGGCACTTCAGTTAACCACGTTTGTGCCTCAAAGCCTCAAGCATTAGATTTTCGGTTGTTTTAAACTCCTTTTTATGTACTCAATAGGCCGAATCACCGACCTGGGCCACAGGTTATACCCAACTGTCACCCGGGATATGTGGTCTCTTAGAACCCAGTAAATATATAAAAAACATCAGTAAATTTTTAATTTAAACAGTCGAGTACTTAGACACCTTCTCATACCCCCTTCTTAAATTATAAACCAATTTTTGTCCAACTTCGGACTCGTTAGCGTAAGATTGTTAGAAGCTTCTAGGATTATCCCGAATATAAGACCCATCGAAATAAATACGGTGAAGATACATTTTTCAAAGAAAAACAAAATTGGCCCTTAATCTGACCCTTGTGGTACACCGTACACCCTCTTCTTAGGGTCCACTTTAAGGCAAGAGACGGTATAAATCGAGCGTAGGGTAAGTTAAACGCTTTTTGAAGACATATCCTTCGCTCACATTCTTTAACAGAAGTATCCTTCATCTATTAGCTTACGTTCCATGATTCTACTATGGAAGAGGATTTTCTTTTTTATAAACAAAAATTCCCATCATCCACAAAAAATCACATCCGATTGCTAGAAAAACAAACAAAATAGATAGAGTCCTCGCACTTTGACCTATATTGTCAACCTACCACAAGAAGTAGGTACTATCCACCTACCCACATAGATACCTACACACCTCGACCGAGTTCTGTATATAATCAAAACTCTCAACAATTTCAAAAAGTACGAAAATTTACTTCAACAACTTTCAATATCAGTAATCGAAAAACTCTTCCAACTAACAACAGGACTTGAGCTGCAAAAAAAAAAATCAAAATCGACAAAAACCATTCAACAACCGCACACACACAGTATACAAACAGCTCTACCCCATCTCTCCCTCTCTCTCTCTCTCTGTTCCCCTTGAGTATTTCTCATTTCGAGTATAGTAAATCCCTTTAACCGGGTTCGATTGGTTTTTCAATGCATTCGCTCGTTTTGTTTCCACTTGCCGCCCCCAAAAAAAAGGAGGACGAAAACTTTCCAATTTTCCATTGTGAAATGAAATTCCTAACGAAATGGTTAAACGTAAGACAGAGGAAACAAAGTTTCCCGTATATCCTGGCACAGAAAGACGTCCTTTAGAATACTATATATTTTTATACAGCGACCCAGTGCTGAGAATTAAAAATTAAATCAATGAAAGCCACAATTTCCCGAAGGAAAATGTCAAGCCCTTGTCTAGACAAGGATCATCATAACAAAATCGTCCTGCTCACAAAAAAAAAACAGGTAATCTATCGAAAAAGTGCCAAACAACAGAATTTCCATCAGCATCTGCATACTGCTGTAAAAAAGGATGTTAACTGACTAGAAAAATCCTGTGTCATTCTCCCCGAATAGAAGGACCTACTTCCCGCCGATGGATACACGACTCGACGTTCTGTTCGCATGCATTGTAGGTATGTAGAGACAGACCAAACAAGGAGTCGCATGCACTCGCATGTGACCCACATTTTGTATGTTAAAGGATGAAACCCTATGGGAAATAGAACCGTAACGTTATAAGGAATAATAATTTATTCATATTTTTCTGTCTCGACTGTGGATATTAAATTTTTCGTTTATACTAAAAATGCCTTAATAAAAATTCGTCTGTGTTCTACAGACCTACTTGGACCAAGCGCAAGCGGATTGTTTGTGATTATGACGACTGCACATTATTTTCATCTGCAGGATAACAAACACACACTCCTGTGCCGAGTGGAGTATCTGTCATTATTATGATTGTGTCCTTTCTGAATAAAAAAGAAAAGAAAATATGCTCCTTCTATTTTTTGTTTGGCATAAAAATCCCATTTTACGTTTATCCTTTTGCATTATGTTGGCGGATAGAGAAAACTTTTCTAGATGCAATGGTTTTTATTGTCGCAGAAAAACAAAAAAAAACACACTCACAAAATATTTGCAAATATGAATATCATTATAACAGAAACAAAAGTTTATCCATTTAATGGATATGTACAGGACAAAACGGAGAGAGAGACTTGAGTGTTAGTTTTTTGTTCCCTTTTTATTGTTTTTATTTTGTAGGAATGTGAATTAAGGATAATTTTATTCATTTGGATATAGCTAAAATAAAAAAGAAGAAGTGAAACAGGAGGTGAGGCACGTCATGTCTTTGGTCTAGTTTTCTTTGGCGTAGGTTGTTTAGAAAATATTGGGCACACGTAATGAGGTAGACAGGTACCTAATGTCTGGAAGAAATGGGGCACCGCAGGGTTCCTTCTGTTTTACTTGAATTCGGATTTGACATGACGGCAAAAAATATTTTTGATAGCCAGATGAGCAAATATAGGCACTTGCAATAATGGGGTCCCACATGGTTCACTAATAGGGCCTGAAGTATTTTCTTCGAATTTATTCAGTACTAGCTGACCCGTGCTCGCCTTGCCTCACCCGCCGTTTTTTTTATAAATAGGTATGTTCCCTCCCTTGGACCTTTCTAAAAGCAATATTAAGCAAAAACAAAGACAAAAAAAACATAATTTTAATTCCTACTTAAGTCTACACAAAAAAGATTTACGTAAAGTTCTGTTATTCGTTCATTCTTATCAACCTCAAATGTCGGGGAAAAGAAGCAACACGAATGAAACAACTTGACATTGACACACGAACCCCACCCCAGCCCATTTCCAAACCTTTACCAATGAACTGCACCTGAAAACGTGTTCAACCGGAATGTATGCGCTGAAAAGAGACGACAACCCATTGAAGTGCAAAACATATGATCACTTTAGAGCGCGCACATAATAATCACACACACACTACTGTAACGATACTCACTGCTGTATGACTACTGACAGTGGTATCCACTGAAAGAAAAATGTGGGCGATGTTTTGAATAATTGTTTTGAACATTGTTCAGCTTCAGGACAACGCAGGAGGATGTTTTATATCTTTAAAGATTCAGGAGAAAATTTACTAAATTCACCTTTTTTTATTTTTCAATCCGATAAGCCATTGCTGAGCTAGGTCTGTATAAATAGAATTTTCCGGTTTTTTTGACTATTTTGTAAAAACCAAGTTATATTCCTGGTAAAAAAGTATCCTAAAGCCCGACCAAGAACATAAGCAATCACTATGCCAAGTTTCATCAAAATCCGTCCAGTAGTTTCTGCGTGATGCGCGGTCAGGCATTTTTTATTCTACAGTTTTATTATATGTAGAGAAGAGAAGAGAAGAGATAGAGAAGAAGAGAAGAAGAAGAGATAGAAAACTAGTGGAATAGTGAGTTACCAACACGCCTTCTAGTGTAACTTATTTACACGAATGTTACAGCTTTAATTTTTTACAAAAATAGAGTACCACAAGGTTAGATAAGTGGGCCTTAACTTTTTTAAAGCGAAATAAATTCATTGAGTAGAGTAGGTAGGAAAGTGTATAACTGAGCGCCATCTTACGTACATTTTCTTAAGGAAGAGCTTTTGAGTTTTATAGTCTCTTGTGACGAACGTCTTTGGTACGAGGTCAGTTTGATAAGTCAGTTACTTTTTGAATTTTTTGCTCACTAACTGTAAATTTTTATTTAATTATCTTTAACTGTCATCTCTTATTAGACCGCTGTGAAATTTTGAGTAGCCGGCGTATTTTACTTTGTGTTTGGACAGCTTTTTAGAGCAATAAACCTCAACAATTTTAATGGAAAAAAGTGAATTTCGTGTGTTGATTGAGCATTACTTTTTAAGTAAAAAAAACCATCACCGAAACCAAGGAAAGGCTAGATAAATACTATGGGGTATCTGCACCATCAATTTCAATGGTTAAAAAGTGGTTTACGGAGTTCCGCTAAGTTCGTACTAGCACAAATGACGCCGAACGTTCAGGGCGCCCCAAAGAGGTCGATAAAATCCATGGAATGATATTGGACGATCGGAGAATACAAATTCGTGAGATGGCTGAGGCATCTCAAATGAGCGGGTACATCATATTTTGCATGAATATTTGGACTTGAGAAAGCCATCCGCGCGATGGGTGCCGCGATTGCTCGCAATCGACCATAAACGCAACCGAGTGACCATTTCAAAGGATTGTTTAACGATGTTTAGCCGTAATCCCGAGAAGTTTTTGCGCCGTTTCGTAACCGTTGACGAAACATGGATCCACCACAATACACCAGAGACCAAGGAACAATCAAAACAGTGGGCTTCTACAGGCGATTGTGCACCAAAGAAGGCTAAAGTGGGTCTTTCTGTCAACAAGCACAGTATTTTGGGATGCACGCGGTATCATTCACATCGATTACCTTGAAAAGGGTAAAACAATCACCGGCGTCTACTATTATTGATAGATTTGATACTGAATTGAAGCAAAAACGCCCGCATTTGGCAAAGAAAATGGCGCTGTTTCATCAAGACAATGCCCCGGTTCACACGTGTGCAGTCAGCATGTCAAAATTCCACAAATTACGCTATGAACTGCTACCCCATCCAGCATATTCTTCAGATTTGGCCCGTTGCGACTATTTCCTGTTTTCAAATTAAAAAAAATGGCTGGGCGGTAAGAGATTTAGGTCCAATGAAGAGGTCATCATTGAGTGTAAGCTCTACTTAAGCTCTACTTAAGGATAAACAAAAAATGACACGTCGAAACGACGAAGCGGTTAATGTCATAAACCATTTGGGTCTTAGTCCTCCCTCTCTCTTCGCTCATGCAGTAAGAATGTGGTGATGAATTGAACGAATATATAAACTTAACGAAAGAGCGAGAAGGTTCTGGTAATTGTATAACGAGAGTTAGTCTTACAGCAGGAGCGAGCATGAGCACGAGCAGGTCTAATAAAAGTGTTTTTTTAATATTTTTCCACTATAATTCTATTGCGTTTTATTTGTTCCGGCGGTTTTTATTTTGTGTTTCTTCTTCTTTTCCCTGAGCTACGATACATACGAGTTTTCACATTAGGATCAACCAACAAGAGTACTTCGAAAGGTAAAAGTTCGCAAACGTGGCAGAATGTGACAACTTTACCCAATTTTGACAACACATCGGACTCCATGTGCACAAAGCTGTGTTGACAATTTTTAGTAGATATAAAACGAAAACCGAGAGAATCTTTATTTAAAATAGTGTGCACGCTTTTTTGTCGTACCGATTTTGACGTTATTTCTTAGCCAATTTTTATAAAATATGGACCAAAGGAAAGGCGAGTTTCTGGAGGTTATTTCCAATATAACTTATATTTTCTGTCACTTCTGTTCTTAAGTATTTTATATGATTTAGATTAGATAGTCGAGGATTGAAGACTAAGCTAAGGTCCCATCAATATTCCTACGCCCAAGACCACTGAAATGGATAAGCGGGGCTTCAGAAACGAAGATTATGCCTTTTAAATGGCCGATAAATTTGTTTCCCACTAGGGGGCGCTTGTTGGCAAGTAGCTTAAATAAACGAAACTAACCTAAAACACACATTTTAAATATAGGGTACCACAAGGCACCCCCTACAGCCCACCACTCTTTTGGAATACTAAAACGCTTGCAACTTTCAACTTTCCATATCGATTTGTGCAAATATTTCCACATCAGCATCCCGCCCGTCATGATACCCTCCATCTGCCTCATCCTAATAGTCCTTGTAGATGTAAGCAGTACTTATCTACGAAATGACAATAATTTTATAAGTAATATCAATATATCTGGGTCTGCCCGCCCCTCAACGACTAGACTTCATAACAACAGATCCGTAATAATAATAATAATCATGATAATGTTGTTTTCTTTTTGCGAATAAAAATTGTTTCCCTCCACATTTTATTATACCAACGGTAAGCTGCTATATCTCGTCCTTTGCATCGTTCAATTGGAAATCAACTTCCCTCCTCCTCGCCGCCGTCCAACTATATTCAAGATCCATCATGCGAATTATGTGAATTGTATCCCACACCCGCCCACCAGAAGGAGCAAAAACAAAGGGAAAACTCAAAGGATATAGTTTACCGCTTCTCGAACACCGTGAACACGAGAATAGAGTTAAGTCAGCTTTAATAAAAATCAATATTACAACAACAAAAAAAAGCAGAAACATAAGCGAAGGATATAAGGATTCTACTGCGGATGCTTAGGATCTAGACTTAGATATATCTATCTATAGTTGTGTCTGTTTTGTTTGATGATGATGCAAACGGACGGTAACGGTAGTAACCCATCCTTGAAGTGGATGCGTGCTTACGTGTATAAGGTCGAGATAAAAATACTTAAAATGCTCCATGCTCCCTTCATCTAAGGACAAACCTATGATGATGAAGATGGGGTACCGCGTCACCGGCAGAGATTGGCGTTAAATGAATGAAAGCTTCGGCAAGGATGCGTGTTGACCTACTTAGATCCTTTTTTGCATTCCATATATAAAGGCAGTGACTGTGTGCGCTTACTGGTGTCTTTGGTACTATATACCAAGTTGGAGCTCCGCATATAATTATCCGGTTAAGTGCAGATTGTTGTTTGCATACTGGGACAAAATAGTCAAGTAGAGAGTGGGTTTGGGAGCGACAAAAGGATGTAATGAACAGAGACGAGTTGTTGCGCTTTTTGCAACAATTTTTAATCAGTGTAAGTGGGTGTTCTTTGTTGCATTTTTCGCCTGCGAATCCATCTCAAGGGTGCGTTTCGCTTTTAGATCAATGAGAGGGTGGAGACTTAATGAAAAGGTTTTGTGGTTTTGCCATTAGATGCGCTCTAGTTGATATGATTTTGTTTGACAGGAGGGGACTTTTTTCTGTGGCCATTGTAATTCTTAGAAAAATGGGTCATCAACTACTGTCGGAGAACATTTCTTCTCAAATTTTTTCCTGAATTTGACACTCGTAAGTGAAGAGTCTTTCAGTTTCTGTTTACATTTATGATCAACAGATCTGTTTGGGGGGCGTTTCCAATTACCCCCTCGACAAAAGTTTTGCCAGATGGCTGTTCGCCGTTCGGTGCGGTTGGTCGGTGCGCGGTCCCTCTCCCTTTGCATAAATCTATTTAATTTGATTGCGGTATTTTCTCGTCGAAGACTCACATCCGCAGCGTGCAATAAATCTCTCATGATGAAAACCAGTGAGGATCGTCGATCGTCGTGTCTCGTGTGTGCACAAACCGCTCGCAGGGAATTATTATATAGTGAGTGGGAAAGAAAAATGGCAAAACCACACACACTCTCTCGAAGCACGCCTTTGGATGTAGTTTTGTTTTTTTTATTTTTTCCCCGGTCGGGTAAATATTATGAACTCCTTGTGTGCTGTGTTCTGTGTATATCGTAGCGATTGTGCCACGCCTCCTCCACATCCAACCACACACAACAATCTTGATATAACCGCGAAGGCATTTAGTTGTTCCCTTTGGTTTTGTACCGCCCCGCTTCGCACAATTATTGCCAGTCCAAAGTGAGTGCAACGTTTAAATTCAATGAGTATCTGCATCTATATATCTATAGGTAGATACACACGCTTGGCGGCATCTAATTGAGTCATTTCGCAAAGATGATGAAGTTATCTGTATCTATATATGGTGCGGATCGAGAGGGGGCTAAATAATTGCTATTTCTGAAACGCGCACGATGAGGATCAACATCAAACCATGCTGATGGAGCAAAACGTATATAGAGCCTGATGGTCTCTTCGCACATGTTTAACATACTCAATGTGTGGAGCTGCAATTCATTATGTGCGTTTTTTTCCCCCCTTTTGCTCGGCTTTAATTGCATCTTTGCGCAAATTTGTGACATTTGATGGCATCGGGCAATTTGTCTTATTTGACAGACGTTGCGGCGCGCGAGGATAGTATAGGCATACCTATTTAAGATTGGCAAAGAGGCAGCATTGTGATAGATGGATATAGGATGGTGTTTTGGAAGCGAATTGCTAAATGGGAAAATGTAGAGTCATCAATCTTTTTTGGTGTGAGTTGTAGGTTGGAGTGCCAGAAGGTTCGCACTTTGGACTGATGGTGGTTTTATTTTTTTAATGATGTAATTCTGTTTTGTTTCCAAAATGCAAGGAGAAGGAATGCGGCCGGGGGTGCTTTATGGACCTGTTGCGTTAAATATTTTCAGAAGTTATTTATTTAAATAAGTGCTTCATCAGAATGGATCTTATTTAAGTTGAAGTTGCCGGTCTATTTATGCAATTTGGTGGTCGTTTTGCTGGATTTTAAAACTCACACGAATTGCATTCAGAAAGCAAGTACATGGGTACAACTTAATTCAAATATTCACGTTTTTAGGGAGGGTTTTATTTTTTTTGTCCGGGGACAGGCCTCTTTTATTACCTACCTTTTAAGCAAAGTTGCATAGTAGCACATTGGACAGGATTGTCCTCGAAGTCCCAAATGTTTTTCCATTTCTCTTTATATCAGACACACACCTTAAACGTAGAGTCCCACAAGGCTTCCATTTTAGGCCTACACTTTTAGTAGGTATTTTACATTTTTTTTTTCCTTAAACGGTTGCACTAGAGTCGGATCTGGGGACACTATTTTTTTTTTAACTTTAAAGCAAGGATTTCATAGAAGGGCAAGATTATGTTCCAAGTTTGAACTAAGTTTGCATTTTCTTGTATGTCAGAAATACACAAATAGCGTGGGGTCCCACAAAGATCCACTTTAGGCCAATGCTGTAAGTGTATTCAAATTTGGAAAGGTGGAAACACGAGGGGAGAGCTTCCTACGTCGCTAAGACCGAAATCCATTACAAAAATTGTTCAGAGTCTAAAATCCCATTATTCTCCCTTTGTACAGTTCGCTAAAAAGTAAAAAATAAATTTATGGAGCAACCAGGTCTAGACGAAAGATGACTCAAGACATTGCTTCCCTCAACAATTCGTCTGCGGAATTTTTTTTTTGTCGGAATATTACGGCAAATACAGCAGCCATTCAAATATGAAATATGACATCCCATAAGAGTCCCACATCGGGCCCATGCTTTTAATTTAATTTATTTCTAATCTAAATACATAATTCTTCATCCGAGTGTTCAATTTGAATCGTCCCCTTCATTCCATTTAATTTTTTCATGCAATTCCCACTAAAAAAATGGAGTCCCACAAGAGTTCCATTTTAGACCTACACTTTTAGTATTTTAAATTTTGTTTGTTTGTTTGTTTATGGAGTTTTCCATTTCATTTTATCACGTAATTTCCTCTAAAAAAATGGAGTCCCACAAGAGTCGCACTTTAGGCCTTTGCTTTTATTTTACGCAAGTCTTTGCCTAATCAAACTTTTGCTGTAAAAGATGAAAATTTGTACTTACTTCCACACAAACAGCGATGATATAAGTACGACTAGAACCAATAATAAGGAGAATACAGCTATTATCGCCGATGTCTGTAACGATTGACTGCTGTACAAACTGGCATCCAGAATCTGTAAGAAAAAAAAAATACAAATCATTAGAATCAAGTAAAATATTCAAAGGTTGTTATTAAAATTCAATCTGGTAAGGGAATGTGTGTATCTGAGGCTATGGGGCAACATGCAATTTTCCATCCCCAAACCCCACATGAGTATTGAGCATGTCTACTTGTTTAACTGAAAGCCTTTTGTTAGCCAGGAGTTACCTACTATTGTTGCAAAATGTATGTACATTTGATGCCTTGTAGCAGATTCGAAGCATACCGACATAAAGTGCAATAATGTTACTCTATACACCATGAGTACGAGTAGGTATAGTATACCCTGGCAAATGCAAACAAACATGTTTGATGAGTAGGTGGCTTTCTGTTTATGGGCGTCCGTATAATGCAAGAAGACCCAAAACAAGTCATCGCTATACCTACATGTTTTTCTCTGTGCGTGCGTGTATAACTTTCGGATTAAAATCCACCATCACGTCGATCGATATAGCTCGTGATGATGATGATGATGATGATGATGAGTTGTTATGTTGCAGTTGGGCATATATCCTGGTATATTTAATTTTCGTAAGTAGCAACAATGTAACGCTTTAATAAAAGTCGATAGGTTTCATTTGAAAATGGCTAAAGTGGAATGCATTCGAAAAATAAGCAAACAATGTCCGCTTTTCAATGGGAGAAAGTTCACAAATATTTGTTCAATTAAAATGAATTTTCCAATGAATTTGAACAAGTGTAAAATACGCAAAAAAAAAGGGAGAAAACAATAAAAGCGAAGGCACAATACAATTAATTACTTTTTCAGTGGAAAATACAAATCCATCAGATGTACTTATAGTTGGCGGATTTATTTAAGTTGTGAGTGCATTTTAATGAACCATTGACTGGTGATACATGTTGTTCTCAATCTCTTCTCTTCTCTATCTCTATCCCTATCTCTTCTCTTCCCTTCTCTTCTCTTCTTCTCTATCTCTTCTCTTCTCTATCTCTACATATAATAAAACTGTAAAATAAAAAATGCCTGACCGCGCATCACGCAGAAACTACTGGACGGATTTTGATGAAACTTGGTTTAGTGACTGCTTATGTTCTGGGTCGGGCTTTAGGATACTTTTTAACCAAGTTATATTTTAGTTTTTACAAAATAGTCAAAAAACCGGATATATATAAGGAAAAGTCTGTTTATACAGACCGAGCTCAGTAATGACTTATCGGATTGAAAAATAGAAAAATAGGTGAATTTAGCAAATTTTCTCCTGAATTGTTTAAGACATAAAACATCCTCCTGTGCTGAAGCTGAGCAATGTTCAAAACAATTATTCAAAACACTGCCCACAATTTTCTTTCAGTGGATACCACTGTCAGTAGTCATGCAGTAGTAAGTATCATATGTGATCATATGTTTTGCACTTCAATGGGCACTGGGCAGTAGTCAGGTGCTGTTCGTTGGGAAAAGTTTGGAAATGGGCTGGGGTGGGGTTCGTGTGTCAATGTCAAGTTGTTTCATTCGGGTTGCTTCTTTTCGCCGACATTTGAGGTGGGTAAGAGGGAACAAGTAACAGAACTTTGCGTAAATCTTTTTTGTGTAGACTTTGTTTTTGCTTTATATTGATTTTAGAAAGGTCCAAGTGAGGGAACATATTTTTAAAAAAAACCGCGGGTGAAACAAGGCGAGCACGGGTCAGCTAGTATTTTAATAATTTTAATTTAATTTTAATGATCCACAAATGGTAAAACTTTTCATCTTAAACCCGTCTAACGTGGACTTAAATACATTTTGCCTATTTGTGCACATTCATCTCAAGTTTTGAATGAAGGAAGATACGCCGCCAACATTTACCCAATTTAATTCAACCTAGAAACCAAGCTGTGGGTGTTGGTAGCACTGGTTTTAAACAGCACGTTTTACAACTTCAGCGTCTTGATGAACACACTTCAAGTTTTATGCCAACATCTTCTCTTACTAAACTGAGTGCCCATGCAGGCAGCACCCATGAGTATAGCATTAACACAGTAGAAAAAGTATAGACCCGAAAAGGGAACCTAGTGGTACCCCATTGCGTTTCTGTTCACCAAGTATCTATGCACCCTTTCATGTTCGTTGCAGTTAAATAATCATAAATGCATAAAGTAGGAAGTATGAAGAAGAAAAATATGATCCCCAACAAACATGAATTTATCCACCTCCTTAAAATCATTTCGTTTGAACTACTCCCTTCCACAAGTTGGTAGGAAAATAAAATTGACTTTCAATTTAGCACCAATCA
The DNA here is from genome assembly GCA_936431705.1 of Cheilosia pagana. Classification (NCBI taxonomy): domain Eukaryota; kingdom Metazoa; phylum Arthropoda; class Insecta; order Diptera; family Syrphidae; genus Cheilosia; species Cheilosia pagana. Next base: position 11,628,447 of record OW386166.1, on the reverse strand, counting down.
TAAGAAAACGGGCGGTTGGATAAAATAACTTTTGTGTTCCTTCTGCGTCATTTCACCTCAACCAAGGAGAGTCATCTTCATCTTTGTGTGTTTCTTCCTCCCTTCCCTATATCCATCCTGATTCTGAGACTGAATATCTTAACACAGAGTCGATAGTACGTTCGTAAAGCTACCTCCAGTTACACACCATGTGTGTGCTAGGATTTCATGCGAACTTTAATATGTCCTTTGAACTTTTTTTCTCTATTTTTTCTGGTAGAACACAGAACCAGAAAAAAATACAAGAATCCTTCCACTAACCATATAGATTGAGGGGGAGATACGACTAGCAAAAGAAGAAAAAAAATTCAATGAAAAGAGTGTTTCCAAACAATTTCACCGAAAAGTGGTTACAATTTTTTCCCTCGGTTAGATTTGTTAGATCATGGTCTATGCTTGATGATAATGATGATGGTGGCGATGATACCTTCACTCGCTGTGTATGTGTGCGACTTTGACATGGACTAACTTTGAATGAAAAGAATATATGTGTGTAGATCAACATCTGACTTTGCCTTAATAGTTATTGCTGTTATTCTGTGTTATGTCCTTTTTTTTTTGCCCAACTTTAGTGCTTTATGTATGTATCTATGCCCCCACCATGTATAGTATCCAAGGGCAAGCCATTAATAATTTTTCTTTGGCATTCAGAGTGAGCGGGGAAAAAAAAAAGGAAAACGTATCACATTTCCTGCGGAATTATTTTGTTTGTTATGTGATATCTACTCGTACATTTATATTTAGGTTCGCCTTGAAGATGATGGTTTTATTTTCAACAATGCAAAGTGGATTGATATGTTTATCTTGAAAATCATTATGTTTTCATGTTTGAGTTATAGACACTCGTTTGGCTGTCATGGAAACTAGATACAAGATGCTCAAATAAGATATAACAAATTGGGGAATATTCTCTAACAAATGGCATCAAACTAATGCAATAGCTGAGGCACTTTGAACAGACGTACAAATCAGTAACTCAAGCAAATTGCCATCCAATTCAAATTTGGAAGATGAAAGCAGGCCAGCTGAGTTAATATTTGCTTTTATTTTTTTTTAATGAAATTCTCATCAAATTGACTTCTTCCTACGCAAAAGTCTAGCGGCATAGGTCACCACTCAATTGTATTACAATAGCCAAGTCCTTTCATCCATCCATCTAAAACTTGGAGCATTTCTAACCCAATTACTTGAACATTCCCTTTTTGGTGTCTGTGTGTACATTAAATGCATGCCATGGCCCAGTAAAAGGACCTTTCAACAAAGTACACACACAAAGGCAAGGAAAAGATCCCAAGAAATCGTTTCCTTTTTAATTTTTCTTAACTTACAAACCGCCCACAAGAGTGCACAGAGTATGCCAAAAACTTTGAGGTCATTATATGCACTCTTCAACCGCAAGAGGGACGAAAATCTGAAAGACTTATTAATGGAAAAAAAATCACCAACAATAAGTTGAAGGAAAGGAAACTTATATATCCTTTGGGGTAATAATGCGCGTAAAAGTACAAAACCCCCCAACGACTGCAGTGTTCTTTTGTCTTTGGCAATTTTGTTTTCTTTTGCAATTTTCACTTCATAAATGAGATACGGTTAAGGAAAATCACCAAAGCAACTTACTTCGAGCAGAACGCAACTTGAAGAAAGTGGCAAGTTGCTCGCAACAGATTCTTTTACTCTTGTTGGTTATGTAACTTCACTTTATGCTGCACGTCTTGTGACCTAGAAAGCTATATTTAGAGGGAAAATTGTGCAAATTGAGTTGGGATTAAGCGAAATTAAATTCGAACGCAGGGAAGGGATTTGGCTGGGGTACCACAGGAGTCGGTGTTGGGACCGGTACTTTTATTTAACAAGATATGCGATTGAGTCGCTTGTGCGCATTTTTTTGGGGCTTAGGGACATTCTTTTTTGGGAATCGGTAAGATGTTTATTGAATATTCTTAATACTAGACAAAAAATCGACAAGGACATTGGGTCTTATGAATAAAAACTAGCATTTGCTTTGAGGAAAAGGTTTTAGCAAAGTAAAAGCCCTTAGCAAATGCTTTGAGTCGGTATGAATAAAAACCTAGTTTGCTAAAGTAAGTTCAAAAATTCGAAAATAGCTTTTACTTCGCTGTCAAACTTGGCAAGTGACAACTGTCCGGTAGTTTTTTGTGAATTTATTTTCAAATTTATGGGGGAAATTATCAAAAGTCAAAAAAATTCAAAAGAAATAAATAAAAAAGAAAAAAATATGCTGAGCGACTGCTCTGAATTTCAGCAGACGATGAGCAACTTCCATCTACCTCGTCTACTCCCAAGAGTGACCAGAATGAGTTGCTGTTTGTTCAAACCATAGAAGCTGTAGAAAAGATTTTGCTAAGCAAATCCCAAACTCAAAATATCAACCCTTAAAAGAACGCTGCGCTTAAAATGTGTGATTTTTTATTATCTAGGTGCCCAAATTTGGACATAGACAAAATTGTTAAAAAAAAGTTGCAAATTTAAAGCAAAGGGTGAAGAAGAAATCTGACATGAAAGCAACGGAAAATACACCCATTCGTTTGAAGGAATCTGTTGGTTTTCCTGCACGAAAAAAAACTTAATTTAACTATTTTTAACTATTTATAAAATTCGCAATTCTTAAATCTATATATATAAAAATAAGTTGAATTGTGTTTGTCGCCAATGTTCTCTGTAATGCGTGAACCGATTTTGATTCTAGTAACTTCCCATGAATGGTGACGTTCATAACATGGTTTGTAGGCATATTTGATCTTTGTAGGTGTATTGGTTCATGAGTTATAGGGGCGTGGTACCGCCCATACAAAAAATACATTCATAATCTTAAATTTCGAAAACCACTGAATCGATTGAGTTCAAATTTACACACAATCTTAGGTATTGGCCCAGGAGTATTTCTGTGAAGATTGATCAGAATAAGTCAAAGGGGCGTGGCACCTACTATTCAAAAAATGCATTCAAAATCTTATATTTCGAAAGCCACCGCATCGATTAAGTTTATATTTTCAGATAATCTTATATATTGGCGCAGGAGTATTCCTGTGGAGATTGGTCAAAATTGGGCAAAGGGGCATGGCACCGCCCATACAAAAAATACATTGAAAATCTTATATCTCGAAAATAACCGAATCGTTGGATTTACCAGGATTGCCTCCGCATAATCACGAAGTAACCAGAGTAAATCAAAAAATGATAAAAAATAATTATACTACATATTTGGTATTTTCAATTTTAATTTTTTGACAGTTTGTTTTTGTGTGAACACAAGTAATGAGTAATCATGAAAATGTATGATAAATCACATCATTAGTGAGATGATTTATTAAAATGAAGTGGATTTAGTCACGTTGGTGGGAACATGGTATTAAAGACGAAGATGTATTCATTAGGGTGGAGCGAAATTTTTTTTTTCAATATTTTTTTTTTCCTGTGTTATAAATTGTTGACCCATGGTCTTAAATGTATAAATTCCAAATTTCAGTCTTCTAAGTCAACATCTTCAGGTGGCGCACTAGACTTGAACTTTGAAGTATAAGCAAAAAAAAGGATCTCAAAACGGTCGAAATAAAATGCATCAAAACATTTTTTTTTTTTTGGTTTTTATTAAATATGTATTATATAAATAGATACAAGAACAGAAATAGAATCTGAAATAAGTTTAATTTTTTCCATCAGAAGTTTTTGGACCTTCGGTACGGTTGAAATATTGCGATTTAGTTTCGAAAAAAGGTAATTCTTGCCTGGATTTGATCTTTGCTCTAATGTAGCCATCTCTTGCCTCTTGTCCACAAACAGATAGTGAAGCCTCGGTAACAAGCTTAACGCATCGTTCTACTGCTTGAGTGTGGCAAGGGAACTTCTGCAAAAACATTAAATTGTCCTTTGAAGAAATCATGTTCGATATTTCTGTATCGCTGTATTTCACTGTCATCGGTGGTTCGGTTACTTTTTCCTTCGACCAGTCTATTATGTCGTAGTAATTAGATGCATTTATTTGTAGTTTAGGTAGTTGAAACTCACGAACTTCATTGCCTTTTTTCAGTTGTCTTGCCTTTATTAATCTTCGAAGAGCTAGCTCTCTTATGTGTGATTGGTCATCTTGCAACATAGCTAGCAACAAATTTTCTGGATGTGCGAAGAATGAATTTCTTTGGATAGTTCTTATAACGATGTTCTTAAGGTCATCCCGCAAGTACAATGATCTTTTAAGCATGTTGAAAATGTGAATCGGACCATATTTACATGATGGCTTGGTTTTTATGTCAAACCAGGTTGGTGCGTAGACTTTCAAAATGAATATGACAAGTTCTTTGAGGTTTTCCGAAGGATTTTCTGTGCCAACATATAACCGAAGAATCCTGTTTGCACAAGTTAACCATCGCGAATGTGCCAGCTTTCCTGGATCCTTGCTAGCTAAAGCTGGCAAAATTGAACCTCTAGAAATAGCTGAGCACATTCGATGCAAATATTTTTGATCTGTGCTTAAAGAGTCAGCATCCACATCCGGAAGTTCTGCATACACTGCTTCAAAATTCACCACTTTGAAGTTCAGGCACTTTTCAAGCATTTTCCCAATGCTTCCGGAAAAACTATTGGGGCCGGTTGTGGTTCCATCGAGAATTGCAAACAGATGACGAAGCGGTAGCTCATTTGCATGTAATAAGCACACAAACCATTGTAAAGGACGACCGAAATGTTTTTCTAACAATACAATGACGCCGTTCTTATGTCCTGTATTTACAGCAGTACCATCACACCCAATTGCTACCAAAGACGTACGAAATTCAATTTTTTTTTCCAGAAAGTCAACTATACTTCTTTCGATGGTAACTGCTTTTCCCGAATCAATTGAGAGATGTCCGATGTACTCTGAATCTGGCTCCGATATAAGTGAGATATGTTCTTCAGTAACAGTCTTTCGATGCGATATGTTGTCAGTCTTAGCGATGAATAATGTTTTATCTTTACGTCCGTCAAAATAAAGTGAGGATATAGGTTTTCTAAAACCTGCAGCTTCATGTTGTAAACCTAGACGGACTTTTTGACGCTGTCGTCGTAATTTACTGCGATCTATTACTTTCGACGAATTTTCACTACTTATGACGTTGAAATCCAGCAAAGCAGCGTTTACTATGATAGCAGCCGATCTATCAGAAACCCCGGTTCTATCACAAGCTGTAGCCAAATTCTGTAGATTGTTTCTCATTTGAAGAGTTTCTTTCTTTTTTTTACAGGGTTTTAAGGGGCAAAATTCATTGACTTCAGTATCAGAATTATCAGTGTCAGTATCAGTAGAAGCACTGTATGACAAACATTCCACAGCTGCAGCAGCAGTAGAAGTGCTTGGAGTATCTGCCGTAGTTTTTAAAAATTGTTGGTATTTTCTTTTCCTAAGATCCTTACGATGCAAAGACTTGGTTGCCAGCTGATCAACAGATCCAATATACATTTTACGAGCATTTCGTTGATCTTTTAAAAAGGGTTCTTCTGCAATGGGTACTTTGGTCTCACATTTACACAATTCTCTTGAAAAACATTTACAAGTTGCAATATCAAACAGCTTTTGCAGAGAATCTTGATAAAACTCCTGCTTTTTTGTTTCATTGCGTAGTTTCTTCGTACTCTTATACTTATTATAATACGAAATCAACCTTGCCACAACTTGTTGATGACTGATGGTAGGAAGTGAAGCTTTATTCCAAATATTTTCGACGTCATTAGATACTAGTTCACTTACCTCCTTGATTGAGGGATCTTTTCCATTATTCAATGCAATTAAATCGTTTCTTATCCACAAATAATGTTTAATTATATCAAAATAAGTTGGCAACATATTATCATTTAGCTTTTGTGGGTCACCAAAAACAGGGCAACGCGAATTTTTACGAGTTTTAGGCATTTTAATAAGTTAATGGCAAAGGGATTTGTTACTGTAAGACGTATGTCCAAGAAATGTTTATGAAAGTGGTGAAACAAGTAACTTAGTTAAAGGTATAAATATTAAAATAGTTTAATACGCACAAATAGACTTTATAAACAGCGATTCTAAGAAATTACTTCAAAAAAATATAAAAAAATACTCTGAATTGAAGGAAGAATTAAATTGTATTGAATTTCCTTTTAATTCAAGTAATTTGCGGCAACTGAAAGTAAAATCATAGGCTCCTGATTTAAAATAGCTCTAATTTGAGGGAAGAAATTTTAAATATTAGGTATTAATTTTTTTTTAAATTCAAGTCGTCTGCGCCACCTGAAGATAAAGTCATAGGTTCCTGATTTTTTGCATAAATGATGTCCTAATATAGGGTCACCAATTAATAACACAGGAACAAAAAAATTAAAAAAAAATTTTTTTTTTGCCATATTCACTCCAGCCTAGTATTCATACCACGCATCCCTGATATTCCAAATTTAAACGACTTTAGTTTCCTGTTCGCCTTGCGTTTGCGGTTACTATTAATAAGGCGCAAGGGCAAAATTTAGGAATTTGTGGAGTTTATTTAGAGTATTCAGTTTTCTCACATCGACAGTGTTGGCAAACCATCCGTTTTGTAAGTATATTTACACCGAAAGTGGAAAAACCAAAAATATTGTGTACCACAAAACATTACAACAAAAACTGTTTGAATTTAATTTTTGTATATTTCTATTTTGCACTACGAAGTGTGCAGGACGTCCGCTAGTTGTTTTATGTTAAAAAGATGCGTACAAAATATTTAGCAAAAGGTCTGAGTCAACTTAATAGCTTCTATTTTTACATTTCTCTTGAGTAAAAGCAATTGCTACGTTTTATTCATACGACCCATTATCGGGTAGAAGGATTTCCGGTCGAAGGTAGACGCAATCGAGTGGGGGCGAACATCTTATAAACATCTGAGAAAATAAATTCTCAATTTAGTAGTAAAACGACCTCAAAAGGGATCTTTGAGGACCAACTTTGCATGTCAAATTTCGAGGCTTGACATTAGTTAGAACTGCATGAATGTGACTAAAAATTGCTCCAACATTTACATCATAATGGAAAAAATTTCATAACAATAGATTTATGTCAAATATCTGTCAAAATTTTGAATACAAAACGCATCAAACTCATCTGATGATGTAACTAGTCAAGAGTCAACCAAACTAAAATCCACAAAAAGAAAAACAGAGTTAGATGTCAACCTTGTGGCAGCCCACTCCTTTTATTTTCCCCCAAAAATCAATAACTCACTATCGATAACTATCACCTGACGAAACAAAATAGGTAGGTACATTCGAATTCGTTTATCAATTACCCAATCGCTAAACAAATAACTTCTGTTTCTTGTTATTTTTTTCCCATTGCTACTCAGCTCATACGCGAGTGCCCACAAAAAAAAAAAAAAGCCATAAATCTATCTATCGGATAGATTTTCGGTGATCACTTGTTTATCTTATTATTGCCCAACCTTCCTGCAGGCATTGTTTAAATTATGATAATTCTACACGCCCCCCCATTTCCCATCATATACAACAAACTCTGGTATAATATCTTTTCGTATTTGGATCATGTTTACCCAGTACTTCTGTCTGGTAGTCTCTTCGGGGGATATTTATATTTATTCAAAGTGGATATATTCCAATTGCGTCAGGAAGGTCTACACGCACACACTGGCTATATAGTATAAACAAGCACATCCATCAAAGCAGGTAATACGCGTAATGTATCTATCAACATCAACAGTGATATACGTATTACCACTCTGTCGATATACAAAATGAAATTTATTTAAGTGGCATATTTCAATTGCATTCTCAATAGATTTGTATACGAGTATGGAGCGAGAGAGATACAATTTGTGCGGGTGTCATCGATCCCATTAACACTGGCGACACAACATTGGATTTTATAATCCAGAGACAAATTTTGTTTTCTATTTTATTTTCTCTATATATGGAAAATGAATAAAATAGAGAAAAATTGATGGCGATAAAAGTATCTATGAGGGCAAAGCCGAACGAATATCTTTCGGTTTACGTACAGATAAGTGGACTCGACGAATAACTGTGTCACATCGAGTGCATGGAAAATATACGGATAGACGAAAAAAAAAAAAACTGAAAACATTAATCATTCGTTAAAGTAGTTTTTTTTTCACTTTATTTATTTTGAAATCAAACCGCGTCGCGTTTTATACTTTGACTGGGTGCATGCATGTGCATACGCTTATGATCTATGTGACTTGTGTTAGACGGTGACCCTAATCTTAATTAAACATAAGGATCAAGTAGATTATGGGCCCGAGGACTGAGAATATGAGATAGATACGAGCAGAGTACACCAAATATCATATCACTTTGGGCGCGTTGGGTGGCTGCATGCGTGTTTTGTGATGATTATTTATGAATTTTTATTTTATTGATTTGGAGAGTCATTTGTTTTGTACTGGGGGCAGTGAGGGGAGACGGCGTACATGTAGTGCAACGAGTGAACCCTTTATTTCGTGGACGGGTGGTCGGTAAATGACCGTCGCGCGGGATTAAAAACCTCTGTTATCGGTAGTTTTTCGGTAGTGCTTGTTTGTTGGTGAAACGAAACGTGCGGGTTTAATTTATGACGATTGATTGTTTGGACGCACAAAATATTTGTATGATTTGTTTTCCCATCTCTGTTTCATTTTTTTTGGGTTAAGCTAAGCTGTTGATATGGCGCGGTGCACGTGGAAATGCCACTGATAAGGGAGTAGGCGAGGGAGTGGGAAAAATAAAAGGGCTTACCAGAAGGTGGACTTTTTGTGGTTATTCAATGCAGTGTTTTTTTTTTCCACTCCAGAGTGTTGCTTTTGTTTATTTATTGGTCAAAAGGTTGTTACCTCATTGGCAATCCCTAAAATTCATTGTAAGTTTCATTCATTACCAGTTATTTGTAAGCTCGATTTTGATTTAAATACAAAATACAAACATATTAAGGAGCAGCTTTCATATATTAAAAAAAAATCTCGTTCATTAAAATCGCAGGATGCTTCATTTTTACTGTCAGTCAAGTCATGAAAAGAATGTAATGAATATAAATTCCTACATTTTACAATATTCGCTGTGAAAAGAAGGCCTTTTTACATTTTTAGCGTTCATTAAATTTCCCAAATCATTCATTAAAATCGTATTATAGTTCATGACTTGTTTTTCTATGTAATAAAGTACTTGCAAAAAATAAAAATGTATAACATAGGAGCTGTGTAGTGTGTATTGAAGGAAATTGTACATTTTTAACGTTCATTAAAGCTTTCATATGATTCATTAAAATCATCTGACAGTTCATGTTTTTTTTTCAATGCAAGGAATAAATTCCAGCGAGTTAAAACGCATACAAAATGTATTATTGAGTGGGTACGTGCAAAAAGAGTGCATTTGCAGCGTTCATTGAATCTATCAAATGATTCATTAAAATCGCAATTAAGTTCATCGTTCCATAAAAAGCTCGCAATGAGCAAAATTCGGACATTGTCTGTTCGTGATTTGGTTGAAACTACATATTAAATGGGAACATTAAAAACATTCATCAAATTCGTCAGTTGAGTCATTGAAATCATCGATAGTTGGATGTAATGAATATAATTACCTTCCAGTTAATTGATTTTTCGCATAAGAAAGAATATTTTGAATTTTTTTCGTTCATTAAAATCATCAAGTAATTCATCAAATTGGTATGATAGTTCATTTTTTTCAATAGAACAATGAATAAGTTGCAGCCCATGAAAAAACACATTAAATGGGTAAGTTTCTACAAAACGATTATATTTTTATCGTTCGTCATTAAAATCATCCTTAAATATGTAAGTTGAGGGCTAAATGTCCTGTTTTCTGCCGTCATTGCAATATTTTCCAGAGGGCATTTAAAACAGCTGTATCCATAAGGTATGCCTCATGACTCTCCCGATTTAATGACTGATATGGGACATAACCAAACGTAAGTGGTCATTTGAAATCCTTTCATCACCCATTTTCGATACTTCTTCTTCGAAATTCCAAACTTTGTCCTTTTTAAACCTATCATATAAGTACCTACTCTAATGATATCACATACTCTACCCCTTTGAGCTTATAACCCACTTTCCAATCAAACGTACTTCCCAATACCATTCCGTTCACTTACCTACTGCTACCTCAGTTCGAAATAAAGTCCTTTTTGGAAAACTTGAATAGAAAAACATCTCCACCTCAATAGATCGGTACTATGCCAAATTCCTGTGCCTGTGCCAAAGAACAGTATGAATTCACTCAACAATCACAATTTCAAATCAGCATAACTCAACCGACCAAATAAAAAATGTTTTCCATTCTTATTCGCTCCTTCGCTTCCCTACAAAACAAAACAAAACAAAAAGAACAAAAAAAACCGAACATCTTATATCCGTCTAAATAGTAGATACTGGTTATTTACATGGAAAATCGATGGTGAGAACGAGCACAACAACAACAAATTCCCAAGTCTCTCGTATATTCCTTTATACGTTACAATATCTCAAAAGAGATTTTACCCATTTTCTTTTTCCCAAACTCTCGAAACTCGAAGTAGTCACTTCTCCAGGGAGTCGTATATAAATTTTTCTTGACTTGACTACACATTTTCCTTTCTGATGGCGAGTGTATCATCCCGATCCCATATATGCAGAAAGTCAATGTCAATTTTACTCAAAAATTAAAGTCACATTTTTTTTGTTTTGTTTTGTTTTAGTCCTGAAATATGTGCACACACTTTCATCATAATAAACTCATCTAACAGATAGTGAGAGAGAGATCCTTTTATCCTGAGAACAAAACAGAAAATAATACTGAATAACTTATTCAAATATATGATGCCAGCGAGGACAAATGAAGAAGGAAAGGAAATATCCTTTTTCTGTTATTTCGATGGAATTCCTTTTCTTGTTTCCTGGAGAGGGGTTTTTTGTTTCTCATATTTTTTTTTGCTTCGAGTTTATGCAGTTGGATTGCATTTTGGTTTCAGTGGTTCTTTTTTTATATATCTGTCCCCCGAAATACGAGGAAGTTTTCATGTTATCCTCTCATACGTAGTTTGGTTGAATATTTAAAGTTGTTGACATATTGCCAAGTGACTGGACTGGGTGTAGAAATGAATTGAATATCCTGTTTGGGTTTTTTTTTTCTCCGGTTTGGTTGCTGTTTAGAGGAGGGAAGTTTTAAATAGAAATATGTGGCATGGCACTTGAAATGTGGTCAAGATGTTGGATTTCCTAAGGATTTCGGATATTTTCTATGCAAATAAATCGTCCCTCTCGGAGCATAAATTGTTGAAGACAGCACTGGCTCAGGAATGGAACCCTGACCTGCTGTAGTTTAACTTATTGTCTCCTATGGGACAGTCAATCGCTGGGGTACCTTATGGTTCCATGTTCGGACCTTTTCTTTTTTGAAAAATTATTGATAGAGCTTGGCTTTTGCTTCAGATGATTGGCAACTTATTTCATGGCCTATCAAAGTAAATCACTTATGAGAAAGAGCGACCAACTAACTACCTAAAATGCAGTCAATCCAACCCCAATTGTCTTCCTTCTGTGGAATCTATGAAGCCCCAATTCCTTTCCTTTGAACTGCGCATTTTTATTAACAAATCTTTAATATACACTCGCATACAATATCTTCCGCACAGCAATATCAATCTTCATCCTCATTACTTGTGAAAAGTTTTTCAATAGCCCGGGACAAAAATTCACTTATTACGAAACCAAGAAAAAAAAACTGGATTATCTTCGGTCCTCTCTTTGGTTAAACTTCAACCATGATGACATATAAAGATAACGAATAGAAATCCACTCTTATTGCCCGTCGTCTCGCCCAAGGATACAATTTCCATCGATATCTTCCGCATACCACATTTCTCAACAAAAAAAAAAAGAAGAATTGAATGAATTCCCTTCGCTATTCGTGGCTATATATCCTTCGCGTGTGCAATTGAGGAGGATTTGCTATCATCCTCGCGCGATGGTGTCCCCTTTAGAAATACAAACATATCGAAATTTGCTCGACATTTAAGTTGGAGATATTTCTGATTGGTTAAAAAAGGAAAAAATACACTTGATTTTATTGATTTTCTTAAAGGACAATTCCGCCGTCCCCATCCTTAAATTCATTTTTGATCGGTAGAACCTTTAAAATCGCATCTAAGCCAAATCAATGCCATAATAGATTTATACTCCGGTTTTTATTTATATCATCCGTACGGAGAAGACATTTTTTTTTGAAGGATATTTTAAATCCTCCACCTTGGGGCGCCCGCAAAAACCTAAGCTTGACAGTAATCAAGAGAAAATCGATTGAGAATAGATACAAAATGTGTAACAAAATAGATGTGTACCACAAAAGAGATGAACAGCTTTCTGTGGGTACGAAAATTTATTCAAAAAAAAATGTATCAGCCAAAGGAGAGGACAAAAAACCCAAGATTTATCACCTGAACGTGGGCGTAGAACAGAGAAAAAAGAAGAAAACACGTACAAAGCCCTCTGAATGAAGGTTACCATTCCTATGGTCTACCCGGATGTGAGCCGCTTGCAAACCAAACACCTTTGTCTATTTGGGGTGGTAAATTGAATTTGAATCTTGAATTAGGTTCCAAATAGGCGCAACGATACCAAATCAAGCATAGATTCAGTGTGTCCATTGTAGTAAATTCTCAGACGGGAGTTCCTTTCTCCGCAGACCAACGCGTGGTCTATAAATATCCTGGTCCCTCTGTCTGATTGGAGATCTCAAAAGAAAGAGAACCCTTTTTATTGGAAAAATTCTTTGATTTTTGGATTTTTCTTTCTTCATGGCACAGTGATCCGGCTCGAAGGACCAGATTAGGCTCAATATTAAATTGGATTAAATTACCATTGTATTGGGATATCCTAAATTCTACCATCAAGGAGACATTTGAAGAGAAGATACAAATATTAAAAGCCAAAAACCACGCATAATTTTGAAGTGAGCCCCTTATGTGCGACCACACCATTGCAATGATTAAGTGGGCAACCTCAATCGAGACTCTCACTTAATAGAAAAACAAAGAGAAAAAAAAAGATCAACCAATCCGATAAATTCGATACAACCTGGATTAGATACAATTTCTATCTTCATCATCAACATCTTGAAACTTTAGCATTTTGCTTCGAGTGTTTATTTATATATTCCTTCGCGCGCTCTCTCTCTCTACGAAAAAGTCGTCGAGAGCTCTTGACTGACCATGAATAAATTTTCATCATCTTCATGGGAGTCTCATCTCTTGAGAGTTTTTTTTTCTGTTTTGTTTTTGTTCGATGCCACCATGAAAGTTGAAACTATTCATCACTTACTCGAGTAGCAGTAGTCGAAGAAATGAAGAGGAAATAAGTAGTTTCTTATTTTTTTATGTGTGCTTGCGCCACAAAAATATATAGCTACATCTATTTTGCACAGATTGCAATCTCATTAAAAGTTCTAACGGAGCGAGGTGTTTTGTATCTACAACAATATTAGATCATCACTCATCATCAGTCATTTCGGGTGGTGCCTTCGCCTTGTTATTGTTGTCTGCCACTTCATCCCTAAGAGTTTTGCTTTATTCTTCTTTTTTTAACGACTAATAGGGGATGAAGGGATGTTAGACAAAAAAATGAAATATTAAGAAATGGAAGAAATTTTTAACACGAACAGCCATATGTTGGATAAGTTCTTATACCCGCTGTTGCGAATCGTGTTCGGTTAATATGCTGCTTTATGTGGCATCTGTTGGTGAAATGATGATTTCTGACAAGATTCGCTTGTCCTTTTGGGGTTAAACTTTGAAAACTTTGCAATTTACATGATAAATTGGTATACTTCAGATGGAGGGGGGAAGATTGTGCCGCGCCGTTTGGAGAGGGTTGTCTATAAAGATGTGTATAGCACATGTGGGAGCAATAAAACAGAACCTTGTGAGCCAATTTAGGAAATTCACGAAAATCAGTGGGGTGCCAGAAGGTGCCGGTGGTGGGCCTGATGTCTTTCGCTATGAAAAAGTAGTGAAACCCACGCCCAAAAGTATCTAAAGACAACAAGGAGATAAATACTGATCCACTGTGATGTTAGGAATTGATTCTATTCATTGGAAAAATATTTAAAATGATTTATAATGAGTCACCCCTAGATGTCACCACGTTCTTCACACTCCATGGTCAACAAAAATCATTTTACAAAAGCAAACAAAAAAAATGCTTCCTTAATGAAGTGATTGTCCTTGTTGGTAGACTTTGACAGATTCTTTTAACAACAACTGCTTTTCAAAATATATCTGCATCCCTTCTCATTTACATCCCATTTTGTATATCTACCTACATGCCATGCATTCTGTAGGGGTGCGAAATATGTCACCATATGCAATAGTCATAATGATTTGGGTTGTGCCTACGGTGACATTTAAAAAAAGAAATTGAATCTGACACTGGATAATGAATAATGCAACCGAAAGTGATTAGGAGGACTTTGTGAAACTGCTGGTTCGATTATTTATGTAGTTGATGCTGAATGGTGATGTTTTATGCAAAGTTATATGCAAAAGAATATCTCACAGATTGATTTTTCAGAGGGTGGTTCGATGTGGTATGAAGTTGCATTTTAGGTGCTATTATTTTAGGCATATTCGACGGTCAATTTATTTAAATCAGCTGCAAAATACTTTGACAGACATACCATCCCCCATATGGACATTTCATCCACAAATGCCTTTTGCATAAAAAAGCGCGGGCCTATGGTCATATTGGTGTTGGGTGGTATCCGAAAAGCTGGCCTCAACTTCAGTTGTTTCGTGGATAATAGGAAAGGTATAAGTTGACCGTGGATGAGTTGTACCTGGCCCAATTTTTGGACGGATTTTTCCTCGGTTTCGCATGTCGTTTCGCCAGTTTTGCTGGAAGTATTCCAGGACAGCAAACCATTGACAAATACTTCTTTTACGACATTCGCATTCATATTCATTGGTGTGTTAGACGACAGTCGGATAACAGCGTCCGATAGTGGGGAGAATCAAAAACAGTAGCTCCAAACTTGGAAGCATTGTAGCAATAATCTAAAATAAAAATCACACAAGTTAAGGTGGACTCTTTTGCATTTATGTATTCCACGGCATATAAAATTCACTCCCAATTTATAAGATAAATTTAAATCTCTAAAAAGTTATTACTTACCGGCATTGCTTCGCACATATCACTATCCCAATTTTGTGCGGCTTTCAGCGCCATCTCTTCTTCATTGCAATTACTATTTATATCCAATAGAAATGGTGGTCTTGGTGGTGGTGGTATCATAAATTTTGGTGGGGGTCCCGGACCGCCGCACTCATCACATTCAATATTATCTTCGTACATTTCCCACATTTAAATTTTTAAATATATTTTTTTTTTTTTTCAAATTCTTATAGAATTTTTTTTTTAACTCGTCTTTATAAAAAAAAAATACCGATTGACGATTGAATTTTCAATTGATGTTATAAAAATCAAAAGAAAGAAAATAAATTAAAAAAAAAGAAATAAAAAAAAAATTATTTCGTGTCAAATTCGAGACATCTTTTTGGGTGTAGTTTGTTGGCGGTTTGTCAGTTAAATTTTATTTCGTTGGAGTAGTTTTCAGCACGGGTTTGGTATCTGAAATGGTAAAGAAAATGTTTTATTAATTTTTTTTTTCAAGCGTGTAGAGTGATTTTTGAGAGATTTGGCAATGGGGTACCACAAGGGACCCATTTTGGGCCTTCATTAGGTAGATGTAATGGCATAAGACTTCGGGTAGAGAATACGAATCAACACGTAGGCAATTTGTGTGATTTTTTTGACAAATGAGTTCAACAGGAGCCTATCTATCTTCAAGGGTGGAGATATATGACATAGATAGAATATGTGCTACTACTTAAATGAAATGCCTGTGTTTAAAGGCGACTTCTTTTAACTTTTGTAGATCGATAACATATAGACAGACCCACCATAGACCTTCTCCTTCCATCAATCAAACGAATGGAATCTTTCATCAAAGATTACACTTTTCTGCACTCGCCGAAGTGTTTACTTGACGCCAAGATGATGTGCCACAAGAGACTCACTACGGACCTATGCTTTTTCCCCGAAGCAACCAAATCGAAATGCTTCCTAAGAAGTGGCACCTCCACCCGACGACATCATTTGACTTTCACAATTGAACAATAAACACTAAAAATACGCAGCAGCTGTCTGCAGATATTCCTCTTCAAAAACACATCCCAACTTTGTATCCTGCATGCAAAAAAGTATCCTTTTCATCTCAAAAACACACTGAGATACTTATGCATCTCCGCCACGAACATATGCTAACAAAATCTCTACCAAAGTGTGGCCAAAGTAATTATCTCCAAATTTAAATTCCTGTCACGTTTCACTCACTCTCTCCCTCTATTCCAACAAAAGGACATTAGTGATTATCAACGGATGACACAGAATAAATAGACGAACGAGAAAATCTCGACAAAAAAAAATATCCAATGCAAAACTGGCGCATGCTTATTTCTCAGGTGATGAGGATGAGGGACGACACATCTCCTCTGCTTTAAATGTCCGACACAATGCAATTTCCTTTTCACTCAAGCGAAGGAATTATCGAAATGAAATTTTCATTTCAAGGATATAATACAATAATAAAAACGAAACAACACCGTTTCGAATATTCATGGCACATTGTACTAGTATAGTATGAAACTATAGAAAAAAATCCATATGTAGCTAGCTGATATCTCTCCTCGCAATATTCACCCCCCTTGAGGATTTAACTTTATACCATGCCCACCGTGTGTGCGTGTGTGTGTTGTGCCATTCACCCTCGTATTATTGTCATTTTCGTGATTGCGTTTCTGGGATATAAAAATGCATAACATACGGCTGTGTACAGCAGTAACAGTGAATGCGTATCCCATTTGACTTTTGCCATAAAACACAAAAGTTTTTTTCCCCTGTTTTTGACCTCATCCTGGCATATGCCCTGTTACTATACCGCGTACGGACGAGACATCACATGGAATATTTATGGTGTTAGATTGGATTAAAACAATACTAGATACATAATGAATGCCTGTAGATTTATTTATCTCTCCGTGTGTAGTATGCTGCTGAAATATTTCGGGTAATTAAAATTGCTTCACCTCTGCTTCTTAAATTAGTATCTAATGCCTCGATGTATATAGGTAGAGTATCGATTCAATGTCTCACTGTCGTGTTCTGTGTGCGATTTGTTTGCTTTTCCATTTAATGAATCCTAATCGTATCTATTCAATCTATTGAATCTATCTTCACAGAGATGCTGCTACCTTTTTTTTTTTAATCGGATTTGGGTGGCGGAGTCTTTTCTGAATAGACGACGACGTGATGTCGTTGTTTGCCATCTGAATCGAAGTTAATTGACTCTCTCTCTCTCGGTAATTCGATTGATGACAATTCACTTTTTGATACATCACAGCTAATTGTGACGGGTATTTGTATTACATACCATTCCGATTTGACACGATTTCCTTGGCTTATCTGTATTCAAATTGCAAACTTATCTAACAAGATGAACCAACAATTTTCCACATGGTTACCCATTGTGAATGATAAATCAAATCACATCCACAAAAATGTGTAACAAAAACAACAACAACAAACATCACGGACAAAACGAAACGAAAAATGTATACAAATCAAATAACTTGCGTTATCTTAGATGCGCTGTTCTCCTCGAAATGTCCTTATTAAGTTTATTACAATATAGTCACCTTCTGGTAGACGGTATCTATCCGTACTACATGTGCGTGTAAAATGTTGGAAGGGAACGCGTGCTAAGGTGGGTGGATTTGAATCGGATAGATTGCTATCATCTGGGATTGTTGAAGTCACTCGTATATATAGATACTTTAGAGGAGGAAAATTCGTAGCAAATCTCAAGGGATTTCCTAGAATTTCTCTTTACGTTTGTTTCTATTTTCAGTTTCCTCTTCTGAGGTGATTTCTGTTTCTTTTCTTTTTTATCAGATCACTCGGCTTTGTTAGTTGACTGAACACAGTAGACAGTACACAGAGCCAGAGAGCCCAAGTAGGAGAACATTTTCTAAAGTCACGAAGTATCTAATTCAATTGACAATTTGCGGGAGCGATATTGAAGAAGGAAAACGAAGAGACAAATTCGTTGCCAGAGTGGATTACCATGTCCCGTGATTAATCAGCAGGCAATCGATATAGGTATGCAGGTAATTGACTGGGTTTGTGTGTGGGCATTTGTAACTTTTATTTTTTGTTCTTTAGTCAAAACTAGGTAATTAACTCATATAGGAGAGCACCTGTTTTGTGGGAAAGCAAATGTCAATCACCCGACTGACAGTGACATATTTTGTCTGTCATTTGGATAAGAGAGAGAGACAAAGGTAAGTACACCAGACAGGAAATGACGTTCAACTCTAGGAATATCTTCAACAATTTAAAGCCCAAGCAAATGATAAATGCGGAGGGATTTCGTTTCTGTTGACTTTTTCAAGGTTAACACCAGAGCTGAAATATGAATAAATCCTATCTCCCCCACCCAACACAGGGTATATCTTTCGCGCGTTCGGCTAAATTTCAATATCAACTCAAACGTTTATCCTCTGTATGAGCTGTGCTGTGTTCCTGTGTGTGAAAAGGATTCTTTTTGAGTTATTACAAGGCCATTTATCGTGTCAACATGTGAAGATGCGAGGTTGAAACGAAAATCCGTCATAGTCGTTTTGATTAAAGGGAGGGAACACATTTTCACATATATAAATACCTTTCGTGTCTTTTTTTCTATTAAATTGTCCTTTCTATATAAGTTGACCTCAATGTGTAGAAAGTGAGGTACTATAGGACGGCTACATGTGTGCTATGTTTACTTTTAATTAATTTCAAAAGACAACGATGGAATATTTGTTTAGTTCATAAATGAAAGCCAAACATTGAATTAATTAACTTGGTATAGAGGAGAAGGAGACGAATTAACTAACAGGAAAACCAGCAGGATACTGGGCTAATAACAGGTCGAATTGGGTAGGGCAATGATGCGAAGGAGACTCTTGATTGGGCGGCAAGTAGTGTTTCGAAGAACTGCTGGGTCATGTTAAAATATAGTGTATTAGGTATGAGTATGATGTAAGGCGATTTGGGTGGGGATATGTTTGGAAAGGATCGCAACACATTGGTGTACTTACAGAGATTACGAATGACTGAATGTACTAAGACGATGAATGAATGTACTAGGATGATGAATATTTACATAGGACAACCATTTGGCTGAAAAACGTTTATACCGTCAGGGAATACAAGTGCAATCAGCCGGAGATGTGGCGTATTGATGGAAAGTCCGAATGACTGAATGTACTAGGATGATGAATATTTACATAAGACAACCAATTGGCTGACAAATGTTTACACCGTCAGTGAATACAAGTGCAATCAGCCGGCGATGTGGTGTATTGATGGAAAATCCGAATGATTGAATGTACTGGGGCAATGCACGAATGTACTAGGCCGATGAATGTTTGCATAGGACAACCATATGGCTGAAAAACGTTTATACCGTCAGGGAATACAAGTGCAATCAGACGGCGATGTGGCGTATTGATGGAAAATCAGAATGGCTGAATGTACTAAGACGATGAATGAATGTATCTACTAGGCTGATGAATGTTTGCATATTACAATTGATTGACTGAAAATTGTTTATACTGTCAGGGAATACAAGTGC
Organism: Cheilosia pagana; assembly: GCA_936431705.1. Taxonomy (NCBI): domain Eukaryota; kingdom Metazoa; phylum Arthropoda; class Insecta; order Diptera; family Syrphidae; genus Cheilosia; species Cheilosia pagana. The sequence goes on along the minus strand of OW386166.1, from coordinate 11,608,677 downwards.
AATCAGCCGGCGATGTGGTGTATTGATGAAAAATCAGAATGACTGAATGACTGGGGCAATGAACAAATTTACTGGGCCGATGAATGAATGCACAATTGTTCTTACCGACTTGTTTTAGATATCAAACTATTTTAGAATTAAGTAAGAGAGGAAGCAACGATGATGATAAGGAAAATGTAATTTTTAAGACGAATGAATGAATCTACTAATATAATGAACAAATGTACGAATTAAATGAATGATTGAAAAAGGTGTTTGGTTGCAAAATTTTGGCCTTGCGCAAATCTGTGAAGATAATTTGCACACAAAACTGCGTCCTGGAGTCACTTACCGCAAAAGAGGACTGGTGTAGGTATTTTTAAAGGACACTAATCGACTATTTTAGAAAAATGTTCCACAAACCAACAAAGATGAGTCTCCAGAGCTATGATCGAGGCATAGATCACTCATGTGACAAGTTCTTACTACAAGTAATGGAGAAAAAATCTGCCCAAATTTTCTAACTAAAAAAAATATATAAATAAATATTTTGGCGCGACAGGTCTATGGGACCCAAGGCCTAGCTTCTCGCAACCATTCGCTTTGTGTGGGTTTTAAATTTTTTTGGGACGAATGGAAGGGATCTACAATTTTACGCCGAGTCCAAACGGCTAATTGAGAAGTTCATTCATGACAGTTTTACTCTCGGATGTTTGTCAGACGTTCGCGAGAGGTGGCGCAGTGGAAAAAAACCTTAAGATGTAATTTGGCCCTCTCGGGATTCGAACCTGAGCCCCTCGCTTAGTAGCCCAACACACTACCACTAAGCCACTGCGCCGGACTTTTCTAACTTGCCAAATAAAAATGATTGACGACTTGTAGCACGTCATGTGTCATTGCCATTGGTTTGAAGAAGACGTAGTGCTGATATTGTTTACTGGCATACTGTTTAATCTTCTGAAGCTTTAACAAGATGAAGTCATACCCAAAAGAGCGCGACTTCAAGCCCCAATTATGCAGTTCTTATCTTCCCCAGTGGCACATGTCAGTCAGCCCTCTCCTGCTTATTACAATTAAAAATTCATATGCAGTCAAGTCATAACCCCTTATGGTGATGACAATTTTTTTTTAAACAATTCTCCCCTACTGAACTTTTCATAACGTTCAAACGGAAAGAAAAAAATCCATTTAATCCTCGTGCTCTGAGTGTCCTTTTCGAGAACGATGTTCGTCCTGTATTTTTGGCTGACATCCAACTAGGTGAGTATGTCTTTGTTGCTGTAGCGGTAGCCTATCTCTATCGTTCTCTCTCGAGATAAAATTGCAAACAAAAAAAAAAACCGAAAAAAAATGTCCTCCTCTTAATGTGTCCACTTCTCCGCATGAGGCGCTATGTGCGCTCGACAAGTGAGGATAATGGAAAATTTAGGACACATACTTTTAAGAGTGAGTGTGAAAAATTGTCATTTTAGCTAAGTAAGTGGTGTTGGCAATTTTTTTTCCCCCCGGTGTTTGTTGGGCACATCTGGGTCAGTAATTCGTTATATAATAGGCACCTACATCCCTGACAGTTTCACAATCATATTTCATGTTAATTTCAAAAGCAAACACTATGTCACCCAGTGTAAAATTGATTCAATCTAAATTTTCCTTTATCCGCAGTAGGGTGGTACATCCCTTAGTTGAGATAGATAATAGGAAAAATGTCAGCACCAGGGAAATCTTTCGTCAGTGTCATGCCGTGACATTTTAGTTATTTTTTCCTGCCTTCGCCATATATATTTACATCTTATACATCCTGGGAGAAAATTACCATTCAACATTTACTCGTCTTTTGTTTGTCCTTGGCGAGGAGAAGCCCGGAGAGCTGATGAGATTGCGTATAAACTATGTGGCCGACCGAGAAGACAACGAATTTCTTTGCCATTAAAGGACATAACTTTTACTTTAAGGAACGATAAAAGACCGCCTACTTTTCTAGGAGGTAAAAGTGACGGTCGGAAAGTTTTTTCTCCACCTTTTCCTATGAAATTAGTCCAAAGAAAAACTTTTCTCCCATCCACATTTCACGCCCACATCCTGGGGAATGCCGGCCCGACTTAACTGTAAATTACGACAGAGAATTGTGTGCAAGGAAACTAAAAGAAAGTTATGCATAATCCTTATAGTTATCAGCTAACAAAAGTCACAGTTACATTTTTTGTTGCCTTCCTCCATCATCACTGAGATAGAGAAAAAAAAAACTAAAGCCAACAAATATCAATCTGTCACCATCTTTCATAACTTACACAAGGATGGAGATAAAAAAAAACCTCCAACAAAATCACTGATAAGCACGAGGCACGGAGATACTTTGTATCTTTTAGATATTATGACAGGAAATCTAAAAAATGGGACAACGACATTTTTTTTCGCCGTCACTTTCTCTATTTAACTAGAAACATAAAGAGGGATATTCCAACTATATAGAGAAAGCAAACGCACACAAGAAAAACTGTGCAAAAGAAAGGAAACTTTAAAATATCCTTATCCCGGATAATCTTGATAGATACACGAAAAATTTCAGACAAAAAAAAAACAAGGAACCTTAAAAAAATTATTCAAAAGTTAAATGCAAAAGTGTTCATCTCGCCATCACGAAACACGACGCAGAACAAAAATTAAAAGGATGAAAGAAAATTATGAAACGGACGGAGGTGGTATAGAGGCAGTGAAAAAAAAATAATAAAACACCAGAATAGTGGCAGAAACTAATTTTCGCGCTGGAACAATGTTCGGGATAACTCGTTCATTTAAGGAGGTTTTTTTTTTCTCTGTTTTTTTTGCATGATTTTTAACGAGGTGCACCACAAAATACAGGGCAAAAGGAGAGAAAGGATAATGCATTAAACTGAAGTGGTAGAGTGTAAAAGAATGTGTTAGAGATCTAACCACCTCGTTTCTTAGAATCTTTTTTTTTCTACTCCCTGTGCACTTTTTCACTTTTAATTTGTTCTTCTGTGAATTTGAATTGCATCCAACCAACCAGCGAGCCAGAGGAGGGTATAAGTCTGGGTAATTAGTTGGTGAACTTTAAGGATTTAAAAAAGTCTTTGACGGTTTTTTTCGGAGGCAGTTTGAATTGGTTTTTAAATGGGTCAACGTATGGCAGTTGGGAAAAGTGATTCGCTTCTAAAATGAGAAAGTTTAATGGGGTGCCACAGGGTTGAGCTCTTGAGGCTATACTTTTATTTAGTAAGAGGATTTTCATTTATGGGACTTACTTCAATTGGAATATGTAATGATTAAGTGCATATGCAACTCTTTCCATCAAAAAGATTGTAGGTACCCTATACCCACTCCACGTTCTTTTTCACTTAAAATGTACCCTTGCTTCACATTAAATATACACACAGCATTCGCCTCTAAAAATAAACCTTAAAGGTGGGGGTGTGCGCACTTAAAGTCTTTAAATAAATTATTATTTAAAATTCGATAAAATAAAATCCCTTTCATGTTACCCCTCTTTTGAATTTCACCAACATAAAAAAAGGGTTTATAACTGAGTAAATAAAAATATGAATCATTGCATTTCAATAAAATATCTCAATTTAAATTCAGACAACATTCTGCTGTTGTAATAGTGCAAGGTATACCTACATCTGCTGATAGGAATCCCCTGTGTGTATGGCTTTGAAACGTCCGCACCGAGAACAACTTCATTTGACTTGAGTGTTTTGGCAATTAAAAATGTAAGGAACGTAGTTATGGGACAGGAACAGACATACGTATTACGGGGATATCAATTTAATGTGTTTAAAGTGAAGGTAACGAAGGATGCATGGGCAATAAGGGACAATGTTGAAATATAAAATAAAATTTCTCTGGCAGGTAAAAACGGAAGTTGGTGAAAGTAGGTACCCTACCCACTTGAGAAGGAATCGTGAATTGTCTTCTGTGGGAATGTTCCCATTGTAAGTACTTTTGTCTTTTGGCGAAAGGGAAATTTATTGCAATTTTTATTCAACTCTTAGGGGGGTACACCAGTGAAAAGAAGTGATGATCGATTATTATAGGTGACTCCGATGGAATTTTTCGAAGGGGATTGGTTTTTTTTCAGTCATTATTTATTATTCATTTAACACTCTTGAAAATTGTAAATACAGAGTCTTAGCACAGTTTTATTTAAAGGACATATTTTACAGTTGAAAAAAAAAAAACAATATAAAATTCTCGAATGAATGAATCAACTGATTTGATGAACAATTGCACTAAACCAATGAACGGACACATTTTTTTTTATTTAACAGAGAAATTTGTGTGCTTTGTAGAAAAATAGGAAACCATCCTCTTAAGGATTCTAAAGGTTGAATTTCTTTGTTTAGATTGTTAAGAACTTATTTATTTATTTATTCATTTCATGTTACAAGTACAACTTATTTTAGATGACTTTGCAATAATTTGTACTTGAAAGCTATCGATTTACAAATTATAATTTAATTAAAACTACAGATTTACAATGTTCCCTACCCACATTAAAATCTATAAGGTTTTTGTATTTATTATAATTTACGCAAGCCATAGTGATATGATAGGATTAGGATCATTCCGACCATAATTTGTTCTGTGTCTAGGTGGCAAAAAGAAAAATTGTTCCCTAGGTCGAAAAACACGAGAAGGAGCATATAAATTAAATGATGACAGTAAAAACGAACAACCAATGTGGCCAGTTAAGACGTCATTAGCAAGCATTGCGGAATAATATATCCTTCTTTTAAAAAGAGCTTTCAAATTAATTAAGGAACATCTTTCGTCGTAGGTTGGAAGATTATTATTCCAGTCGAACTTTCTTAGAGCATACCTAGTAAACTTTCTTTGAATTTTCTCTTTGCGAGATTCAGCATTGCGGTAAAAAGGATTCCAAACAACACAGCAGTATTCTAATGTCGAACGAGAGAGTTTTAAGCGTATATGGATCATTAAAATCCTTAGAATTTCGAAAAATGAAACCAAGCATTTGATTAGCTCTGCCAATTATGTAGTCAATATGCAATGAAAAGTTAAGTTCAGTTTCAAAATTTACTCTCAAGTCTTTTTGGTCTGAAACTCTACTTAATGTTGTGTTTTGAATTCTATAATAAAAAAATATAGGGAACTTGACTGAGAAATCGCTTTCACTTGGGGAATTGTTCGAGTTGCAGCAATTGGTTCATAATTTTTGAGTTTTATACCGATTGCGGGTAATTCCACACAAAATGTCGCAAGTTAACTCATCGCACCGTCTTAAGAATGGGCCATTGATGACTTATATCTATTACTACAATCAATATCTGAGATAGAAGAAAAGAGCGCAGATAGGTATTTTCTACATTATCTGTGTCCATGGAATACATTCGCTATTTTGTCCGGTCTTTAGTGATGAGCTCACAATTCCATCAAGACATGAACTTATTTTGACGCGATTACTCATTAAAAAAACACTTAAAAATGAAAGAATCCACTAAATATATGAAGATATGCACTAAACTGATGAATGCATTTTTTTTATATTTTTGTAGCCATGATACCGGCTTTATTAATTCTTAAAAGAAAAAATGATCCCAATTTAATATGGTATTCAACGATAAGCTTGCCAAGGTAGTTCGATAAAGACATGGGTATGATGCAACGATTTTTTAAAACCTCTTGTAGGCGCAAAAATAGGGTAAAGCACCATGACCAAATATCACGTATCCAAAGCCGTTTATTTGTGAAGGAGTCCTCGATAAGATATTTATTCCTGTGCTGCGAAGATTTTCTAAAGCCTGATTGGAATATCAAGCTTGAGCTAAATTTTTAAATAGAACAAAGAGCATTTACCATGTCTGGGAAAGTGATTCATTTTTTAAACAATGAGTGTTATGAGCGTTCTGTACTCAGAAGATGTAGGTAACTCACTTACTGAGCAATAAATGTGCAAGTACAAAAATAATTGCTAGCTGTAGCAAACTATAATTGACAACCATCCACTGAGAATCTCATATCTTAGGCAGAAGCGCTTTAACTACTCTCTGTACTGAGATCATTTTATTATTTTGATCACCTACTTTCTGAATCACAAGGTCCCCCTAAATGGTGTTAAAAGGCCTTATTTATATCCTTTTCAATCCGTTGTTACCTACAATGCAAACTTAAATTTTGGACAAAAAAGTCGGTAGGTAGGAACCTAGACAAGAAATACCTTTTTGACGCACAACTCTTAAGCATGGAAGCATCCTCTATCCAAACGATGGTCGATGACAGACAAAATATCCCCCCCAAATCTTTTAGCCCCAGTTACCTATCTACCTCAATGCTTTCTCTTCAAAACCACTCCTTTAAAAACTATTTTTGGCATATCCATTTACCAACAGATACCACTGACAACTACCCAATACCAAAGGGCATCAACTCCTAGTTCAACCACGAAACCCTCAACTAAATCATGTCAACCGCCGATATCTACTACTCCTTGGGGAACACCACATCTGTTTACTATCGGCCTTCATCAATTAGCACCCAAAAAAGATGACCACAAGCAGACAAATATCCAAACAATACTATGCTCGCAGTTAATGATCAGGATCACCATCTCGAACGATAACAAACCAGATACACATATTCCAACTATTGGAAACAATAAATCATTTTAATTTCGGACAAAATTCCGACCGATTTTTCAACTTCCAGCTCAATGATAAAGGAGCCTTCAGCCGGACTCCTTACAGCATCTTAAAGAGAACAGAAAAAAAGACTTAAAAAAAACCCTTTATCTGCCTTTCGTTTAACATCTCATTTATTTCATGCTCTCGCCGGTGCGGAACACTTTTGTGTTGAATATTTGCCTTTGAATTTCTTGTCTTATTTGTTTCTTTCCAAACATACACGCATCGGTTTACAAGACGCGGTTAAAAGATACGATTCCGTTTAACCATTGTGTGCCTTGTGCGTCGTATAGTTTGTGGATAATAATTATGAACTTAAAAAGATAATAAAACACAAGAAGATGATGAATGCGGTGCGGCAGCGCTCATCCCGGGCTTTACCCCTTTAATATCTTGGGTAAATTTACAAAACGCCAATCCAGGCCAGAGACCTCGTCTTTAATTTGTATCTCGCGGTTTGGTTTCCGTCTCCAGACTCAAGAGATATCATAATGAGTGCCTGCCTGCCTACATAGATATGCGTTTTTAGGTTAAGCACACACATAAACTGTGTGCAAGTATGTTGGCACATTGTTTAGCCTTACTGATGAATGTTTAATGAGTGATTGTACCTGGTATAAAAGGCGCTATTTAAATATTCATTGGATTGCGAAGGAGGTGGATGGATACAGCGTGTTTGAAGTTAATATTTGATGAAGATAGAGCTTATTAAGACGATATGGTGCAGGTGTGTCTACTCGTACTCACACAAATTATCCATAGACCGGTAGGAGTTGCGGAATGTGATTTTAATCCATAACTTTGAATTTTATCTGGCACAGCACACGTGGGTAGGTATATTCACTAATATTTATCTAGATTCACTTTAGGGGAGGATATATATTTTTACAACTGGTACCTTGTTAGGTATTTATTTTCACTGCACTCACAAAACACCACGGGGAGATATTTTCACGCATTCGATTTTAATTTTGTTTTCACTGTTTTTTTTAATAATTTTTTTTTTTTTTAACTATACAACTTAATCGACAATCGCGGTTTCGGAGGAGGGAAAAACTCTTTCTTGGCCACTGTAATATTTTTTTGAAATTCGTTTCAATTCAAGTGGAATTTTTGTATTTATTTTTATTTCCAATCCGACGTTAAGTGTGCACATCCACGCATCTTACTTCGGCGACTTTCAGTCAGATACTGTTCGTTGTATGGCCAGGGAGAAGGTATCTCTGGAAAATCGACGACACACCAGATCCGGGGTGCCAGTGTATGCGTGCCAGGGTGTATATGGATGTGAGACAAAATTTTGTAAATGTGTTTGTAGGCTCTGCAACATTTACCATGTTTGTTTCAAATCCACGCAGGGGATTGTTTTCATTCGCAAAATTTGCAGGTAGATTCAAGAAGGACAACGGACAAGGATATTTTTGTTTATAAGGTAGGTACATGTGTGTGGAATTGGCTTGGACACATTTGAGTGAACTTGCGCGGTGGATGGTTGAAAATGCCGGGTTTTCGAGAGAAGACGGTAGATAATTATTATTGGAAACGAAATATGTTGATGGGCTTTGGACGAGCAATTAGCGATAGCGAGTGGCCATCCATTTTTTGGGTCGGATTATAAACCGATGTACAAGTACCTACCTGAGGGGTTTCAATATAAAGTCTCAAATTTCCGATGCATTGTAAACGTGATTAGAGGGTGACGAGGGTGGTTCAACAATATAAGAAGTGGATTACACTGATGTGGTAATTTGTTGGATAGGGTTTTGCTTGAAGAAAATCATAAAAAAAATACATGGAAAGTTGTTTTCTTATGGAGTCCATGGTCAAGTTGTATGGTCAATATAATCCAGGAAGAACTATTGAATCGAATTGGATAAATCAAGTTAAAAGTGAAGGTGGAAAGATTAGCGACAAATGCTTTAGAGTCTTGTGGTTAATATTGCACAGAATTTGAGTGCGAAAATTTAGACATTTTACGGCAGGTTTACTGACGATAATGGTAACAAGTCAACGTCGTTCGACAGATTAAAAAATATGAACCAATTCGACTACGCCATGTCACAAATAGAGCTTTCCTTCCATCTAACTTCTAACCGATATTTTTTGTATTCATATCTATGGAGCAATATGTTTGGGTGTCATAAAACGAAAGTCCCTTGGTCGGTTTACAATAGGATCAAATGTGTGGCATAAGGCAGGCATTCTCTTAGAAGACCCAGGTTGGGATCATCAAATTTATCAACTCCAGAGGCTGGTTTCATAACATACCTCTTCCTCTTCATCAACTAACGAGTCCTGATTGTTGTCTCAAAATTAGAGCTCATGCACCTAAACCTACACCTAAACCAACCAAATAACCAGACCCAAGGTGAGATGTTTAGATCAAGTTCGAAGTTTCTCCTTTACCCATTTGGGGATCGCTCTTGATCATTTACAGTCGGTGTCCAAAAATCTAATCCTTTTTAATGGACAAGTTTGACATGGAAAATGGTTGACTTAATAAAATGAATGAATATTTTGTGTTTGTGAAAAAATCAAGTCGAATCAGTCGTCCAAAATGATCTAGATATGCTGAGCAACATGATCGTATGGAACATATGTAAATGCTAAGAGTCTTTGAGCCCAACCCAGAGGGAGAACTTAGTTAGAGGAAGACACCTAGAAATGGAACACAAGAAAAATGGAACTTTTAGCAATTTGCTTGCATAGCCAAAAACTGCGTTAACGTGAGAGGTTTATTGATGGTTGAGCTCCAGGTCGAACAACAAAAATACATTATTTTAGACAAATTTGTGTCCTTTAGAACACTCGTGTTGTGTTCATGACGATCGATCTAGGCCTATCAAAACTCAGACACATCCAGTCAACCAGCTAGTTACTTGGACGTCCCAAAAATTTAGTCAGTTTACGTTTATTTGGGGAGTACGTACCGACAAATCTACTTTTTGCGTTCAAAGTACCTATATTTAGTCCAGGCCAATCTAGGCGCCTTAAGGAACAATATTTTTGAATGTGCCCAATGATGTTTTTTTGAACATTGAACTTCTGTCAGACCGGATGACTACAAAAAGCGACTTCCAACGTTCATGAGAGATGTCGCTCATTACCAATGTTCGTAAATTTAACATTAGCACTAAAATTAACTATTTGATAGGTACATATTAATAGGACAATATTTTGATGACTCACTTTGACAACTTAATTAAAACTACATTGCACTTTGAGAAACATGAATCTATTCATTCTTTTAATGCACTTGCAACATAATTAATGTGGCGAAACATATGCGCCTGGAAATTCATTCCACAAAAAACATTTGTGATGTTCTATACGTTCCACATGGATGCGGACATAAATGTTTCCAATACGAAGCAGCATGTATCTATCTGCAACATTTCATTTGGATTCATTGTTTAGCTAGTCTTTCAAGTTTGGACATCACAGAAATCTGTATAAACAGAATTAAAAATAGGGCAGGCTTAGAAAATGTTACTCACTTTGACCTGTTGTAGAGCTGCCCTTCGGACCGTCTATTAAACGTTTGGTCTAAAATTACAAACAATGGATAGATACAAATTTCCAAACTTCTTCGACTGCGACATTGTTTGTAAAATTGGGAGTAGTTGGGTACTCCTCTTCCCTCTCGAAGAAGCTTGGTTTTTGACTTTCTGGATGCACGTTAACTTGTTCAGAAAAGTGCGGCTGAAGGAAGTTGTCATTACTTGGTTTCAAATGACCTCGTAAAACGTCCTACTTCTTATATCTATTATCGGCACCCTCACTTAACCGTCCAACCTTAACGACTAAGCAGCGAATTCGCATAATTTTGACGCGTAGACCGAAGTAAAATCTACTTTTTCGAGGAGGGCCCAGAACTAAGTAGCTGTGAACTCGATGGGAAGGCGTCGGGCAGCATTCGACTACAGCTATTTAACGAGACACGACAACTAGTTCATTTACCGGCATTTCTTGGGTTGGAATTTTTACAAAAGAGTGTTACCAACTATCAGTCTCGAGCGGATAAATACAAAATCAAAAATAAGCTCCAGAGGCACAGTATGCAAGATTTCAAAGCAGTTGATACCATTTCTATCAGCCACACCCAGCAATACTTATTATCAAACTGTCAGGCGACCTTACGTCGTCTCATCATAATGTCTTAGACCTTTGAGTGGAACTTAAAAATCGACGCTGAATTTCGACAGTCATCAGTGAGAGCCGTGGGCACTTAAGAAATATCAAGAAAAGAAGTAAGCATCAACACTTATACTCATTCAAAAATGTAACGTAAAGAAACCCTTTTTGAATTTGCTAAAAACAATTACCCCTCTATTTGACAAGCTTTATGAGCGGTTCCATTCGGTATTCTTTTTGTCCAATTTTTATGGTAGATCAATTTTCAATGGATGATGATGTCAGGCATGTACATTTCTGGTCGGTAAAATTCGAAAATCCCTTTAATTATAAGTGTAACCCCACATGACTTCTATAGCGATTGATTGGTCTGCTTAGATGAGTTCAAAAAACAAAGTCATGCATGATGGAAACCGCATGCGTATAGATTGCATTGCTAGTGTGGAAAGGAGTTCATCCGAGAGTTCAGCTCAAGTTGATCCATGTCTAAGCCAAACGCCTTATAGAAAATTCGACGTAAAGACCTTGGTTTCCATTGGCCTAAAAAAACCATACTCTGCAGGAATTAAGACCTTTTGATCCTACAATGAGCGGACAAGCCTCCATATCGACTTGGTTCTTATATGTAGACGAGGAAAATTGCTTACATATGACTCGAGTAGAATCCCCACTTAAGGCAGCGGAATTGCAACAGGAGTCTCAGGACCTACCTTCTTAGTCATTTTAACTTTGAACACATTTTAAAATAATTAAGTACCTACCTACCAGTGGCACCTACTCCAATATTGTTGGTCCTAGGTGCGAAAGGGGCGAACGGAAAATAAATTGCAATTGAGAAATTACAATCAGTGTAAGACCACACGTATTTAGTCTAAAAAGTTGACTACAATGTGGACTTTCCAATCCAACCCTCAAGTTCAACACAGGAAGAATGACCAAAATTTGACAAGACCAAGTCATCGCGGATGTCAGAGCGTTTGGACTGGAAAATCGCCATAGCGACGTTCCTGGAGATCGCATAGAAGGGACGACTGTAGTGTCTCAGGCCGAAGCTTCTCATGACGTCGGAAGTCCGTTGAATAGGTAGGTAAGTAACGACTTTTCAAACTACAACGGGTGACAATTTTAAATGTATATGCTCTTCATTCGAATTTATTTCCATCATTAGTAACCCTGCAACTTTGCCATCTGCAATTAGCAAAAGGTACTCGAATGTTCATAGTCATACTCTCCCACGAGTTAATCAATACTAATTTCTTGTCTACTCAGTGGTGCAGAGAATCAAATCAAGGTCAATGTCTCTTTGCTTTGTATTTGTATCCCGAATGTGTCGCATACGGCGTGAATCTAAACATCTGTGATGCAATTAATATAAACACTCTATATGCTCACTGTATGTATTTATTTTAGAGCTACAGAAAACAGAAGCCTGAACCTGAAGCTGGGGAACTCATCTCGTTCCAGCATCTACTCTCTGTTTGTTGTCTGTCTCTCTACGTCGCGGTCGCATATGTAGAAAAAATTTCTTTATTCTCTGCGATGCGGTGTTTCTCCAAATGTTTACAGAGAGAGTTAAATGATAAACACAATTTATTGAAGTGCGTAGATACATCTGGGATCTGGGATGCTGGGATCTCCCATTGTAGCTTCATCTTCATCTCGTTTAATTCAAAGCACAGCATCAGATCAACATCTGCTCAGCAACAGCTCATCAACAACTCACTGTTCTCTTGCAACATTTACGCACACTTTGATGAAATCTATCCATTTAAACCGAGAGAGAGAGGGAGCGACAGTGTTTTGTCTTTTTAGGCTACGCTACATGTTCTTCGCCCTCAATCAACACCAAGCAAGATACAAATGCGTTCTTCCAGATATTTGTTTATTTTCATTTGACTGCAGCAGCAACTTTGTTTACGTTCAGGTTTGTTATTTCAATGGTATGTGTGTGGTGTGGAATTGTTTTTAAATCAAAAACAAAAAAGTATCAAAATGAACCAAACAAGTCGTCGTCGTCGTATGTCTTTAGGATGGCCTACCGCACCGCTGCCATAAGCAACCGAGAGTTTCCGTATTGCGTTCGGAGTTTGGCTTTGTGTGGGCGCTCGCTCAATTGATGTGATAATTGAGAAACAATGTCATCGATGTCATTAGGCGCATTCTTTGTTTATTGCACGTGCATTTTGGTATGGATGACAATTGCAATGGAAAAATGTATACGACGACGACGAGTCTTGTGATTAAAAAGTCGTTACAATGGGATCGAGTTTGAGGGAATTTTAATTTCTATTGAATTGAATTTATACAAGTTCATCTGGTTTTTGGTGTTCAACTTTCGTAATGAGGGTAGCGAGAACAATTTGCACCCAAAATGTGATTTAAAAACATTTCCGAATTAGATGAGTAAGAGGAGTGGAATTGAGTTCGATCATGGTGAAGATATTTTTACCTACCTATCGTGGGGTAACTATTAACTGCTCCTTGGTATGTCGCCTTTTTTAAACTTTACAGGAGACTTCAAGGCTGAATATCTTCTCCAAGTCCGTATATAAAAATTAGCAAATATTTTCAATTAACAAAATAGTAAAATAGCTTTAAATATACAAAAAAATTGTTTTTTCCCAAAAAAAGGTAGATACATAGAAAATATATATTTTTAATTATACCTAATTTAAACAAATTGTCGGCGCAGTGGCTTAGTGGTAGTGTGTTGGGCTACTAAGCGAGGGGTCCCTGGTTCGAATCCCGAAAGAGCCAAATTACATCTTAAGGTTTTTTTCCACTGCGCCACCTCTCGCGAACGTCTGACAAACATCCGAGAGTAAAACTGTCATGAATGAGCTTCTCAATTAGCCGTTTGGACTCGGCGTAAAATTGTAGATCCCTTCCATTCGTCCCAAAAATTGAAAACCCACACAAAGCGAATGGTTGCGAGAAGCTAGGCCTTGGGTCCCATAGACCTGTCGCGCCAAAATATTTATTTATTTTTTTTAATTTAAACAAATTGTAAGTTACATACATACTTTTTATTTAAAAAAAGGTATAAATGTACCTACAAAATCAACCTTAGGAGGCAGAACTCAGTTCATTAAAAATTTGTGTATGAAGAACTGTGGTTTAACGTCATACTTCACATACCTATTTATAATCGGCCCAAACGAGGTATCCGATGGAACGGAAAATTCTCCGATTTCATACGATTCGGAGGTTTTTTTGCTTCAAGGTATTCTTCCGAACAGCTATTTGGAATATTTTTTCGACATTTTGCAAACGCATATCGGCGAATTGCGTTGAACTGCGATTAAGTGCTTTTTTTGTTAAATTTTTGACAGCTAGGTTCCGATATCCTCCGACAGAAATAGGGTGCTGGATTTTTTTACGATTTGTAGTAGTTTTCTTTTCCGAAGGCGGATATCTCGAGATTCGAGTGTTTTTTTGAGCATTCGACGGATTATGAGTTTCGGAGAATTTTCCGTTTCGACGGATACCTAGCTAGGGTCGAATGTAAATTCTATACAAAAACAAAGTTTTCAAAAAACTTATCTTTGAAGCGATAATAATTTTATTCCGCTAGATGAACGATTTTTCACACGTGGAACCCCCATCATCGAGGAAGGTGTTCTTATTATCTATGGCCTATGGGTATAACTTTTGGGATACAGGGTCTTTTCGAATCAACAGACCAACCCAAATTGTGGCTTTTGGGTTATTGTGTCAAAAACCGAGTGTTTTCTGCATGGCAAGAAGTGTAGTGTGGTTCCAAAGACGCCCTAAAACAGCGGTCTCTCAGGACCACAAAAATAGGAGTATTTTGGCTTTGGCTTCGACCTCAAAAACGCATTTCTCTTTAAAATAAGCCTGCTTTCCTTTTAGGGTTTCTTAATTTTGTGAAGACTTTTGACCGGGCTCTCATTTGTTAAGGTACTTTTCCGTCATTCTGTGAACCTAGTTTGCTTTCGGGGCTTTCGTTTCAGTAAGTAAGGCAATTGTTGTCAGCGTCTTTTGCCTGTGAACTGTAAAGAGCTTTGTGATGCAATAATGCTTATCGTATAAACACTGAGACCTAAAAAGGCCGCTTATGTAGACCCCATGCTAAAAGTGGGTCCGATAACCAAACCAAAACTCACAAAGTACCTAATTGTCTGGCTTGCGAGTTGGGAACCAGTTGGTGCTCCTAACATAGTAGACTCGATATCTGAAAGCCAGTTAGCTCTAAAATACTTGCAAAAAACTTGCAACGTAGAGGACGCAGGGGTTATTATTGCATAGCGGGCAATGGCAAAGCAGATGTTGGATGGACTCCACCTTGTCCTCATCTCGGTTTTCGTAGCATGCTCCGTATGGAAGAGTGTCCTGCCAATTTATGCTGATTGTTATGCCAATAGAGGGCCCTTTAAGTGCCCAAACGCTCGTTGTTTTCTTTCTGTGAAAGTACGAGAGTTTGCACAGTTTTAAAATGCTGAGCTCAACACAGGTCTCCTAAGTTTCCTCTGCATCTCCTGGTCCTGACCTGACCCATTTGATTGTTTTATGTCTCTAATTAGGTCACATGCCAGAGAAAAAACCCACCATCCTTATTTCAGATTCCAGTAGTTAAACATCATGAATATACGGTCCTTAAATCCCGTATGAACTTCGTTCGTATAAGCTTGACGAACATTAAAAAAGCGTCTCGAATACCTACACTCAACTTTTGAATTCGCTGGCTCTCTCGCTGAAAATTTGACAATGCCATGTCCTTTCAACGAAAACCCTTCAAATTACGTTAATTTAATTTACCCACTATACTCTTAACCTATTAAAAAGTTTCGCCCCCCACTTCGCTCGCACACAAAATCTGAAGGATTAAGTACGACAGCATACGCTCCGCGGGCGCTATACTCTCGTTTGCCATCTGTGTGGCGTTATATTCGCGACAAGGCGAATAACATGTAATTTCCATGTACACACTCAATCACATCGAGGGTATAGCCGCACACGCTCAACCCCATATCCATATACGCTCACTCAGTCGTGCGGTGCTGCTAACTCAAAAAGCCCCCCAAGGCATTATCCTGATTGTAATCCAGCGCGCCGAATAAACTTCGAAAATGCATGCAAATCTGCACCACCACAGACACACACACACATGTGTGGCGGTTCTTCTTGCACAGAATATGCAAATAGTTCACCAGAACGAAGAGGTTGCAATATAACACTCGGTCGAGGGGGTGTGTTTCGTGTTTCCTCCCCTACAAGCACATATTCGATGTAATGCGAGCACGATAAGTGTGCGCGCAATAATTATTATATCCTTATCACCATTCATGTGCACAAATTATTATGCGACAAAAAAAAAAAACGATCCACAAAAAAAACAAATAGAAACAACTAAAAATAAATGGGAACACACTCGTACTCGTATCCTTGGAGCAGCCTATCCAACAGAAATAGGTGCACGGCACATTTTTGTTTATTTATTTCCACTTCGTGCAGATCCGTATGCAAATGTGTATGCGCGCCAGGATAAACAGTGAGCCTGGCAAAAGGATTTTAATATAATCAAGCATTGGGAGGATTTGTGCTCGCGCACACTAAGACCTCGAATATGACGGCAATAATAATAACGCTTACAATCAAATTTTACACGGAAATTTTCAAAATGCCACACAAAGGTGTCGTACATATAGGTAGGTATAGTGTGTCCTTATGATGCGGTGCTTAGGATGCAATTTGCATAAGGATGAGGCCACAATGGGAGGTTAGACCGCAATAATTATCACAACATTAACACCTACAATTAGAGACTGTTCAGAAGGAGGGGGGGATTACAACAAGGATACACTAGTTTCGCTATAGTTACAGGAAAAAAAAACTCAAAAACAAATCTACACAAGGACGGCAGAAGCAAATTTTTATGGCATAGGGATTAGCTATTCGAGAGAGAGAGAGAGTGGAATTACTTCAGGTAGAACTATATTCAAATGACCCAGTTTTGAGGTCGTAATACGGTAAAGAGGGATTTGGTTACATTTTTTTTTATGTGTGGTATATGGTTTGAGTTCGAGTGGATGTAGGAAGGAAGGAAGCAGGCTCTTCTAAAATGGCAAAAACTACACCTACATTGGTTGGGATAATTAAATTGAAACATTTTTTGTGTACGGCTTTAGTCGGTTCGAGCATGTTTGTGGCGTAATCTGTGGCAATAAAATTTGTTTTAGTTTTGTAGTAGGTACTAGAAGATAGTTTAGGTATACCGTATACGGGGGATATGTGCACTTACATAAGTGAGATCCTTGTGGTTCGATAAGTTTGCATTTGATGTTGGTTAGTTTTTTTTCTGCTCCTAATGAGAGATAGAAGAAATATTTTTGGGAGAGGTTTGCTATTAAAATTTAATTTGAGCGGATTTTGTGGGTCGGAAATTAAAGTGTGGATTTTAAATGCGGGGCCGGTGTGGAGGAAGTAGATAGTGGTAATGTGTACTTTTGGTTGGCGTATTTTGACAGAGTTTTCGAAAATGTGTAATTTGTCCATTTTAATCCCTTATCATCAGAACAAATTTATTCTTATGAATAAAGATTGCGACCAATTTGTGCTTCGTAGATTTCTAATTATCAACCCTCGATACGTGCAACTCCTCGATAAAAGCAACACCTCTTATGATTGTTGACTCAGTAATTGCAACTCCTCAATAAAAGGCACCTCGATAAAGGCAACTATTGTTTCAAGAACTATTTTTTCGTTAGCTGTTTTTTTCTTATTGTTTATTTTAAACATGAATTAAGTTATCAGTTTTGGTCTGTTAATCAGTGCAAGCCACGTTTTTTCGATTATTATGAGGTGTTTAACTTTTTCTTCACAGGAATACTCCTGTGCCATTACCTGAGAATGTGTGTAAATTTTAACTCAATCGAATCTGTGGTTTTCGAGATATAGGATTTTTAATGCACTTTTTGTATGGGAGGTGCCACGCCCCCATAAGTCATGAACCAATACACCCAGAAAGACCGTATATGCCTACAAACCTTGGTATTAACGTCACCTTTCATGGGCAGTTTCCAGAATTAAAATCGGTTCACGCATTACAGAGAATAGTGGCGACAAACACAATTCAATTTATTTTTATATATATAGACTAGCGGACCGACAGACGTTGTCCTGCATGCTTTTTCAAGCCACGTATGATTAATATAATTAGCTTGTAAATCGGGAAATATGCTTTCAATCAAAGCATCTTTCGTATTTACCATGTTGCAGAAGTTGTCCGGCAATTTGATGCATTGTGTGCAATGTTGAGCAATTGCTCGGAGAATGATAGTGGCAATGGATCGTTTTGTAGTTGAACTCTTATATTTGTGTTAAGACGTAATGTACAGACATTTCGACATAGATATGATTGTTTTATACATGCGTTAATTTCGTCCGCATATGTAGCGCGTGGAATGACCGGCAATGTCTGTCTAAAATCACCGGACAGCAGCAGTAAAGCACCACCAAGCCTGGTGTTATTATTTATATCTTTCATCATTCTATCGAGAGCTTCAAGTGAATGCTTGTGTGCCATAGTGCATTCATCCCAGATAATAATTTTGCATTTTTGCAAAAAAAAAAAAAACGGTTCTAAAATACCCACAATTTGTCTCTTCTCCATCTGCTCGATATGGTTGTACTGGCAGCGTGCGTTTATTTACTGTTCCTCATCACCCATGAAGTAAATTTGGAGAAATTTTGAATCGGTATTAGGCATCGGCATTAAAGAACCAATTTGATGATACACTTGGCCCTGAATCTTAAAAGTTGATTGAAAATTGCGACCATCCGCGTTCTGAACGATTTTTGTTGCTCCAAATGAAGTCATTTGAAATTGAATTTGCGAATTTTTCGCAAAAATAATTTGGATTGTGATGTAGCTCCAGCCAATAGTGCTTTCAATGGTTCTGGCGGCGAATTCAATGGTGGCAATACAACTTTTCCAGCCGCGCAGCAGAAACCGGCCGATTCACCTTTGCATTTGAGTGCATGACAGTGTTGGCATTGTTTGTTCATAGCACCGATTACAATTTGTGAATGTGACGAATAGTCGATGCCCGACTCATATTAAAACGCAAGGCGAAGAAGTGATGCACGTGTCAATGCGCGATACACTTGCAAACGCTGTTGTTCACGTGTTCTAAATGTATCGGTGACTCTTTGACGGGCCAGTCTTTCTCTTAATACATTGGCTCGAAGACGTTCGTTGCGTTGCTTTTGATTTTCATTTACACGTTTGATTACAGCCTGGTTTCTTAAATTTTCATTGTCCGTCAATTTATCTTCTGCCGATCTATTTAGCCGACCTTTCTGGACTTCTTGTGAATTCGGAGTACGTCGACCAATATTTTCTCCTCGTTCACGAAGACGTGGCATTGTTGTATGTATAAGTATATGTGAATATGATACACTTAATATTCACTGAAATGCGACACCGGAAATATCAAAAGGCTCCGTACAAAAAGGCGTTTTTTTACAATTTAGTTTTTTTAAAATACATCGATTTTTGGGGCACTGTGTTTGTATGTTCCGTATGAACAGTGGAGTGTGATATTGTTACAACTTTTTTTGTCTTATATATTCCAAATAAATATATCAATTTTGAATTTTACTTAATAACTCGCAGTCACGATTTGGTTAGTTTTGAAATACATATAGGATTTTGAATGTAATTTTTGTATGGGCGGTTCCACGCCCCTTTGTCCAATTTTGACCAATCTTCACAGGAATACTCCTGGACCAATACCTAAGATTATGTGTAAATTTAAACTCGATCGATTCAGTGGTTTTCAAGATATAAGATTTTGAATGTAATTTTTGTATGGGCGGTTCCACGCCCCTTTGTCCAATTTTGACCAATCGGCTTCTAAACCATCCAGGGCGCCACCCAAACGCATACAACAAAATTTATTCAAATCGGTCCAGCCGTTTAGGAGGAGTTCAGTGACATACACACGTACAGTAGAATTATATATATAAAGAAGAAGATATGTGAAGTATGAAATTAAACAACAATTATTTTAACACAAATAAATTTTTCCGTTTTTCAAATAAAAGTTCATTAGCCACAACTTGTTCGAATTACATACAATTTATATTTTAGGTAAAATTCGTTATCAAATTAAGTACTAAACACATTTTTAAAACATTAACACTAAAAAGTACCCACACTTTTTTTTAAACTTATGTAAGTAGACCCATCTAAAAAAAATAATAATGAGAAAAACTTATTTTTAATGTTATTAATGTTATTTAAAATGTTATTTAAAATAAAAATTTAAAACATAAATTAAGTTAAATATCACTCATATTTTTGCACAAAAACAGACTCCTTAAGAACTTTTCTATTTTAGTTCGGTATTTTTGAAAGCTCCAGGACTACAAGTTCGATAACACATTTCTTCCTTTTGATACTGCACTTAATGCCTGCTGAAAAAGGATATTAAGTTATTGACATTCTATGAAGGATTTCTGTCATTGTATCCATCCGCGAAATTTTTCTTTGAATTTGTAAATGAAGTTAAGTTAAAAGTAAATAAACTATGTGACAATTCCCTGACCACACAGCAGTAGATATTTATCTTCCCAATTTTTCTTAAGTTTTTTTCATAAACAGTTTCAATTTCTTCAAAACTAACTGGATTTAAGAGGTTTTCTTAAGTTGGTCTATGCACTTTTCTAACATTTTACGAATATGGAATTTTATCTAAAAGTTTGTGCGGCAGAGTTATGGTTTCATGAAGCCAGGAAGAATTTGTTCTTTCGAAGTGGTCACGGTTCCTACTACTTTTAGCAAGCGCTATGATCTCAAAACAGAGTTTCTAGATCCCACCTATCTGCAGCTACTTGCCAAGCCATAAAAAACTCACAAGAAACCCTCGCACATCATCGCAAGACTTAACACCTCTCATCAGCCATTCGTTTGCAACACACACTCCCGCATTAGCAGTTTAGCACCCCCTTAACATATCTCCACTCGAAGTATGCTCTCAAATTATATATATGCCACCCAGCCAACTGCCAGCTGCTATACCGAAAGCGGAACTTACGCCACTTTACTCCTGGCACAAATCCAAAATGGCCATCGTCATAAATTGTTTCTTTCAACCCAAACCCTTATCCCCGTTGCTGGCAGGGTGTACCAGTACTCCCCGAATTTCAAATGCCCACCGACAAAAGTCTTCCTTAAACTCGAAATTTATTTATCATTCTCCCATATACGCGCGCCGTTCACACACAGCCCAAGGAACAATTCTCCCGCCATCGCATCACACCCGACACAAGTAGCCAAAGAAAGGACTCGAAATTAAGGAGCAAATTTAATTATATCCGCACACACAGAAGCAATTCGCTACACTTTTCTCTTTCTGTTGCTATAATTAAATTTTCACTTGATTTCCATGGATATGCAGTCGTCGGTCGCTGGCTTTTCAAACGAAATCAAATTTTGCTTCCTTCCCCCTTCGGTCGGTTCAAATTTGCTTCATTGAATTTATCCTTTTTCACACCATCCAACGAATTAATTGTCTGCCACTGTACTCGCGTGCAATGTGAATTGAAATTAATAAAAAAAAATGAATGTAATCCCGCAGCAGGATACGTCTCAAAATTTTAAGGGCAAAACTCTCCCCTCCGTCGGCGTTCGTTTACAAAACAAGTCAAAGGAGGCGCAAGACTTTGGCCCAACACAATAAGGCTCAATGAGCCCAATTCAGGGATAATGTTGTTATTAATATCATTACATTGTTTGTATGGTTTTTGCAAAACACCGCAAGAACTTGTTGCCATCAAAGAGATCAAAAGGACATGAGAATGTCAAATACACCTACACAAGAGAAATGCCGACTTTGCGACAAAAACGAAACAGGATAACACAATGCAATGTCACATTAATTGTTGCGAAAGGAAGCCGAGCCATCGCCGTCGTCTTTGATCTGGTTTTCTCCAAGGATTACCCGGTGCGTATCCCTGGTGTCGTTTATACACTTTGTTACATTCGGTGCGATTGTAATAATTACAATAATAGGACCAGAGAGAAAAGGATCACTAAGCCGATGATATACCTGTCACTGGGTATCCTATGTGGACAACTGAATGGTTTCTATTCACATGTAGGCCCGCATTGAGTGACGCACCGACTTTGATCGTACTCGATTTTTTAATCAATTGATTGTGGTACCGCAAAGGGGACAATTTACGACAGTGACTCGTCGAATTGGGTGTGAAATTCGTTTTGATTCTCGGATTAGCTGCGCGAGAGGAATTCTCCATGTGGGATGGTCGACAATGGAGCTGGAATTGGTTAGTATGCGTATCCCCGAGAGGATTGAATTTAAATCGACTAAAGGTGGTGGGCTCTTGTAATATAGGGTTAACAGAGAGTCCGACCTATAATTGGATTATGTGGAGGTCTTTCTTCGCATTTATGTGGAAATGGAGATGTTCAACTCATCCATTAGCTCTGCTGTCTGCTGAGTTGGTGACAGAGGTCTTAACTTGTGGATAGCCTGTTCTTGGATGTGACGAATTTGCTTTTAATAATCTGGCAGGTGGTAGGAAGACTTTGTCTTTGACTTTTTCTAGAGTGGAAGCAGCTCACGAATTGTAGGTATGACGAAAATTTGTTCCGGACCTAAGTGCCAAACCTAGGTAAGCCCCTCATTGTTGATGCGCCTTCTTGGCTTTCTTGGAAAGGTAAAGTCTGTGTAAAAGCTTGAATT
Organism: Cheilosia pagana; assembly: GCA_936431705.1. Lineage (NCBI taxonomy): Eukaryota > Metazoa > Arthropoda > Insecta > Diptera > Syrphidae > Cheilosia > Cheilosia pagana. The sequence continues at coordinate 11,586,170 of OW386166.1, read as the reverse complement.
CTGTGCTAAGGTTTCGACAACAGATGTGTCTTACTGACCACTCCCAAACGGATAACAGAAATAGCATCGCTGGACAGGTTTGTTGCTTAAACGCTCTGCACTCTTTATCGGAACAGGTTTCATTTTCATCGAGTGATCAGATCCTGCGCAAATTATCTTTCAGCATAATTTTGACTTTCATTGAAGGACATTAGATCAGTCCTTTTTCCGCTTTCGCATTTACCCGACTACGAGTTTAAAAATGTACAACAGAATTTTTACATTATCTTTTAGATTTGCAATGCAATCCTTCTGCGTTCAGTCTCTTCTAGTCGATGTTTTTCTGTAGAACTGGTGGAAACTCGAGAGTCGAGAGGATCCACTTCATTCTGTTTTTTTCGAAGCATGTAAACGTGGTAACTGGTATAGGACACATGTCTTCGACTGCTTTTGGACCCTGTGGTCAGTGTTTTTATGAACTTTATGTACCTGAGTGTTTTTTCGGATTGAAAATAATTATACATATCGTATTTTTTTAAAAACTTTGTATGCTATATATATATATATATATATATATAACATAACCAACAAGCATATAATAATAAGTTTTTAAGCATCTTTTAAGACGTTGGCGGTAACGCTTTTAAATCTCAATCAACTATGGTTGAGGACTCCCGAAAAAATACCTTTTTGATCTAAAAGGACTGAAGAGAGAGAGAGATATAGAGGTGGTTATTCAAAGTGTTTGGAAAGAGCATCCATGTGAAACGTTCATGTAAGCCGGTACGGTACGCCCCAAGAATTGAGTGATATCTCTTCTCTTCTCTTCTCTATCTTCTTCTCTACACATAATAAAACTGTAGAATAAAAAATGCCTGACCACGCATCACGCATAAACTACTCGACGGATTGTGATGAAACTTGGAATAGTGATTGCTTATGTTCTCGCTCGGGACTTAGGATACTTTTTTATTCCAGAATATAACATCGTTCTTCCAAAATAGTCAAGAAACCGGATATATGTAAGGAAAATTCTATTATGGTAAATGGTACAGACCTAGCTCACTAATGGCTTATCGGATTGAAAAATTAAAAAATAGGTGAATGTGAATTTAGTAAATTTTCCTCTTATTCATTAAAGATATAAAACATCTTCCTGCCTTGTCCTGAAACTGTGAAATGTTCAAAACCATTATTCAAAACATCAATCGCCCACAACATTTGAGGTGGGTAAGAGGAAAATAAGTTTTATTTTCTTTGTTTTTGCTTTATATTTCTTTCCGTTCTTAATATGATTTGCAGACAAGTTTACGATAACACGTTAGAGTCGGCTTGCATGAGCTTGAATGTAACATTTATTATGTTACTTGGTGACTCTTAGTTTCAAACACCGTTTAGATTATTGAACTCACTTGCAAAATATCATCGATACCTACCCAACAAATTAAAACTGTTCACTCTCAACATTCATTCTGCAAAATCTAAGCCTTGGTAAGCCACATCCGATGCTATACTAAAGCCTGTAACACAAAACTGCAATTTAACAATTCTACAGGCACTTGTTAAATATGCCGATTTAAGAAGTAGGTAACTACATATAATTACTGTACCACAAAAGAAAACCGCTTCACTTGTTAAATATGGAAATTTCCCTTCTTTGTACAAGTGCTTCCGAGACGAATGGACGATTAGCTGTCAAACAAAGTGTGCTAACCAAAATCTTGAAGAATAAAACCGTTATTTTTACTGCTTTTAATGAAAAAATTTCAAGGAAAACGAAATTGATTCTTGGAAAAGTTTGGCTCTAAGCTTAGATATCATGCCAACCAATAAAAGTTAATAAACATTTTGGCGCGACAGATCTGTGGGACGCAAGACCAATTAAAGTTGGTCTTATATTTAAGACGTGTTTTGGCAGAACTTTCTAAAATCAATCTAAATAATTGAATTTTAAGAAAAATCTATCGAAAGTGGAAGCTAAATGCTTGCGATAACATCATTTATAACGATGTGCATGTCATCAATAGTGTGGTATTGAGCTCTAGAACCAGACCAATGGAGGGCTATTTAAATTTATTGTAGAACACTAAGAGATTTCTTTCGGTTTGTTGACGACACTAATTTAAAGGTAAGCCTTTCAACAAAATAATCCACTACACTATTTCTCGGCAAACGTATTTTCGACACTCTCAAAATTAATACGGGGTCTTAAAACTTTCAATACGCATCGTTGTTCATTTTCATCTTCATCACTTTAATCTGAATAGAACAAAAATTTCTTATTTAATAATATGCATACGAATTTGAACTGACTAAAGTCAAAAAAAAATGTTAAGAGTACTATTACTGTACATGTCCCTTTCGCTTACGCTTTTATTTACACATTCATATAAAGGGTTACGCTCAAAATTGGAACTCCAATAAGAACAGAATAATTAAGATAATATTTTCTGAAGATTAATGATTCAAATTCCAATTTTAAACCACAAAAAATCTGACTTGTAACCATTTAACAATTTTTAATTCGCACGTTAAGTTTTTCCATCTTTATAACAATGGTTTGTTAAATTTTTTCTAAACTTGTAGCTTTATGGTACAGAAAGAGGGGACATTTAGAATTTCTCACTTGTTAAGGTTTGCTTGTTAAATTGTTAAAATTCGCCTTTTATTTGTAGCGCTCTTATTAAAAAACCCTTTACAAGACTTGTAGTTTTGTGGTTCCTAGTCTTACCTTTAACTATTTAGCACGTAGTACTTACTATGGCTATGTCATAAATTGTGATCTTCTTTACATTAACCATTTAATGACGACCCGTAAAACTTTTTGGAAAAACCGAACACAGCCACATTAAACGGCTTGCAGGCGATGTAATGTGTGTGGTTTAAGAGTTAAAAGAATAAAACCATTTCCTCTTGACAAATTAATACTTTCTAAGCTTCAATGGGAAGAAAGATTGTCTAGTAATTAAAACAATTACTGTTTTTTTGAATATCCTTTAAAACATTTACATACGAAGATTTTCGAAACCATCCAACCACTCTTACTTAGCAAGCTTCGAGAGGTTTCCAATAGCAATAATATAATTCCCATTATAGTCAGTACGCTCTGCCGATGAAACTTGGCAAGCGCTTCTTTGTCCTTTTTGGGCGAGCACACAGAATAAATCCAAATCACGTTTTTTTAATATCGAAAAGTTTATCAGCAAATTATGTCATGCTTTTGGCATATCTTCACCGAGGTTATGAACATTTTTTGGTAGAAAATACATCCCAATTATTTGCACGTGATATTTTATTTTGTGTAAAATATATATATAGGCAAACTTTCGAAAAAAGCGGTATCTTTAACATATGCAACTAGTTCTTCTTCTTGAACCTCAGAAAAAAATCCAAATAAAACTTGATAGTACGGCCATTGCGTCGGTAATAAAGGTGTTGAAGATTCGACCCATCAACCGATCAGCCAAATGTTCAAAAGTTAAAAAGTTTTTTGAAATCCCTTGTCTACTAAGCCACCCTCTGGTGTCAAAAAGTTACAATCAAGTGTAAAAGCAAAAGTAGACTGCCTTTCAAAATTTTACTGGATTCAAGGGAAAAGATGTGACAAAGTAACCAAAAAGTTACAATCAAGTGTAAAAGCAAAAGTAGACTGCCTTTCAAAATTTTACTGGATTCAAGGGAAAAGATGTGACAAAGCAATACATGTAGGAATTCACATTCGTAAAGCCACCTTTAATATGCTCCCTGTTTCGTAAAGATCGGTTTTGAAATTACGCCGTAATCGGTACGACAAAAAACTCCTGTTTACTATTCCTCTAATCATTTCACATTCAAAGCAACTCCATCCCACATAAACAGGACGAAATTCCCCAAAAAAACACCCAACAAATGACCTGTGCTTCCTATACATTTATCACAACGAACCAAAGCCAGAACCGCGCACACACTGACCATGACCACCACCCCATCGTCCTGCACCAGTGTACAGCAATAAATTTCAATTCAACCTCAAATAATTACACAAATGGCTTTTCGTAGTTATCACTTGGTCCATAGGTAGGTACAACGCAAAACTACTACTCCAGCCCGCGCACATGTAGCGTTTTCCTATCGACTACGAGACTACATGTGCTGTCCTTTCGTTTAGTCTATTCCAGGAAGCTACACAACGAAACATCGCTGGGACAAAAACACAACAGAAAAAAATACCAAGAGTATCCCTCCATTGATTGCATACAAAACATCCATTAAATTAACCATCCTCCTTGGCAATTACACAAACACTATTATCGCGCGCCCTGCAAGGACTCGTATAGAAAATTCCCGACTTTCCTCTCACCCCGCCCAGCATAAAGCCGAGAAAAGGCATCGAATCCTGGAAAACAACATTCGTTGAAAAGTTTTGCATCTGAATGCTTTCACATGGATTGCCGGGGTTCGATGCGATGAATGTGTGAAAGGCCATAAGGATATTGAATTGTTTCTATTTTTTTTTCGAAAAACCACAAGAGGAGGCGTCATCGCGTATGAAAAGCAAAACAAATTCCACCCCATACATCGGTACAATTGCGCGATGCAGGATTTTGTTAAAGAAAATAGTGTCCTAGGGCGCACTGCATTGGGCATAGACTCCCCCATGTATAGTCGGATGTATGGAAAAGGCCAAATGCCCTCTAATATGAACAAATTCACCCCCCAGCATGTGGGTGGATGAAAAACAAAATTCGAGTTATATGGCCATTTTCATTAATTTCTAGGATTTGACTTTTCTCGACACCCTAATCAATTTTACTTTGTGCGTGTAGAAAATTGCCAGGGGCTACTGTACAACTACATATGGGTGGGGGAGCCTTGAAGGAAGAATTATGCCCAGTAGGTTTTGAAATTGGAGTCTTAATGCGAACAGGAGGGTGCGTAACTGAGCGGCAATGCGCGCATAGTTCTTCATTAGAGAAGGTGACTGTCATTGACAAGCAATACGTTTACGGCTTTAAGTTTGATGCATAGAACGGTTAGGGTTGGCATAATTTAAGTTTAGTTTTGTGCCTTGAAAGATCCTTCCAAGAGACAATATGCGTTGATATACAAAATTTCAGACAAGATAAGCTAAACGAGCTAAAAGTGGCTGTGACAAAGTGTTTAAAATTAATTTATTGTACTGGAGGTGCCACGCCCCTTTGTGAAATATCGCCCACTTTTTGTGATATGTTTCGATCAAACAGCGCACATCCAAATTCCAAATTTTATGACTTTAGCTTCCATTAGTGTCGAGAAATAGCATTTTGAACATCTTCTTTTGTATGGGAGGTGCCACGCCCCCTTTTTAAATACAGGCCACATTCTGAAAAGCGCCTCGCATAGTTAAAAAACATGCAGTTCTTTCAATTATGGCTGAAAGAGCTGATAGGATGTATCGTTTTTCGTACCAAGGTTAATAGTATCTGTTGTATGGGAGGTGCCACGCCCCTAATCGAAAAATCTTAGCATATAGTAACACTCTCAGAAGACTCACGGATGTTCGACGGTAGCTAAGCAGATGAAGAAGCAGACAGATGTATTATAAAATCGAAGATAAGTAATGGAAGATAGATATAAGACAGAAGACAGATAAAAGAAGACAAAGGACAGAAGACAAAAGACAGAAGACAGAAGACAGAAGACAGAAGACAGAAGACAGAAGACAGAAGATAGAAGACAGAAGAGAGAGGACAGAAGACAGAAAACAGAAAACAGAAGACAGAAGACAGAAGACAGAAGACAGAAGACAGAAGACAGAAGACAGAAAAAAAAGACAGAAGACAGAAGATAGAAGACAGAAGATAGAAGACAGAAGACAGAAGACAGAAGACAGAAGACAGAAGACAGAAGACAGAAGACAGAAGACAGAAGACAGAAGACAGAAGACAGAAGACAGAAGACAGAAGACAGAAGACAGAAGACAGAAGACAGAAGACAGAAGACAGAAGACAGAAGACAGAAGACAGAAGACGGAAGACTGAAGACTGAAGACTGAAGACTGAAGACTGAAGGCAGAAGACTGAAGACTGAAGACTGAAGACTAAAGACAGACGACAGAAGACAGAAGACGGAATACAGAAGACAGAAGACAGAAGACAGAAGACAGAAGACAGAAGACAGAAGACAGAAGACAGAAGACAGAAGACAGAAGACAGAAGACAGAAGACAGAAGACAGAAGACAGAAGACAGAAGACAGAAGACAGAAGACAGAAGACAGAAGACAGAAGACAGAAGACAGAAGACAGAAGACAGAAGACAGAAGACAGAAGACTGAAGACAGAAGACAGAAGACAGAAGACAGAAGACAGAAGAGAGAAGACAAAAGACAGAAGACAAAAGACAGAAGATAGAAGACAGAAGACAGAAGACAAAAGACAAAAGACAAAAGACAAAAGACAAAAGACAGAAGACAGAAGACAGAAGACAGAAGACAGAAGACAGAAGACAGAAGACAGAAGACAGAAGACAGAAGACAGAAGACAGAAGACAGAAGACAGAAGACAGAAGACAGAAGACAGAAGACAGAAGACAGAAGACAGAAGACAGAAGACAGAAGACAGAAGACAGAAGACAGAAGACAGAAGATTAAAGATAGAAAACAGAAGGCAGATGACAAAACAAAGATGACGAAATACAGAAGACAGAAACGGATGACGGAAGGCAAAAGACAGAAGACTGAAGACTGAGGACTGAAGACTGAAGACTGAAGACTGAAGACTGTAGACTACAGATAGAAGAGTGAAGACAGAAGACAGAAGTCAGAAAACAGAAGACAGAAGACAGAAGACGAAAACGAGAAGTTGAGTAAGGAAGTATCGAAGTTCCAGACCTCTTTGACTAAGTCGGTATCGCTGTACGGCTCGTAGTTCAGCGTAGAATCTTCTTTTAAAAGACCCGTCAGCTCAACCTTGACCTTATATTTTACAAACAGTGGTTCTTTTATCCAACTTTCATCTACTTTTGAATGAGTTTTCTCCTTTGACCCATAGGGGAGGACTGGGACTATGAAGTTCTTACACAGAGTCTCCATAGCTGTTCGGGAAATCGCTTTGTAACACATTTTTGCCATCTCAAGCTCAACAAGAGACATTTTTCGTTTGATTTCGAAGTAGCCTTACAATACGTGGGGAGGAACTGAAGTCAGCATTCCATAGCTTAAAATATTATAAGTCGGTAGGACAACGATTTTGATACTTCAACCCATACCAACCGCGTCTATTAAAACATCTTGCAAGCCAAAATAATAACAAGTGTTTCCGCAGGGATATAAGTACCAAATGCCAGCAACAAAAGCGAAAAAAAACCATGACAGACAAATCCATTAGCACCCATATAACTGATATAGCTGCAAAGGACCTTCAAAAAAGCACAGCATTAACTGCAAAAACAACCAAACACTTTCAAAAACAAAGAACACTCTTCCAAACCATATCCTTAATGCACTCACTGCAGGCATTGTCATCGTCTTGCCATATAGAAGTCTCGCTCTACGAGTATCTCTCTCTCTCTTGGCTTGGCACCCTACGGCACATAATGCACCCAATGCGGATAGCCATAAATAATACGTCTCCAGAGAGATACCCAGCGAAAAAAAAAGGGACATCCCTAACACACACAAAAACTCGCCGCGTTAATAATTACTGCACTAAGGACAACCACACACCATACCTCCCCATTTTTTGGCCATAATCCTGTTAAATTTCTATGACACTATCCGCAAAACGCAGCAGCATCCTCGAAACACTCACAGATGAGAAAGAGAGAAAAATTCAGAGAAAACAGAAATGCGGTGCGAAAAATGCCATTCCATCTATTTGTTGATTTATGAAGCTCGACGGGACACCCCTGGACACCTACGTATGTGCGAATTTGTCCAAAACTACCGCTCGGATGGTAATTTGTAAATACAGATAGAGGTACCTACCCTATCCGACATAACAAGTGACCGACTCGGCAGGAGGTGCTGTGCTGGTTGGATGTTTTTTTTAAAGAAATGAAAACCGATGATAATGCGTTATCTGCGCTACTTTTGTTCCGCCAGTTGACTTGCATCTCCTTCCAAGGACATCGCAGTCAACTGTCTGTTTGTTTGTCAATCGGCAACTGCAATTCATCATTGTTTCAGACCGAATTGAAAATTTACGACCGCATATCGGTTCGAGGGAGGACGATTTTATGACAGGACATTATAGCATGACATTTACCCTCTAATGTCCTCGCATTAACCGTCAATAATCACGCATTTAACACAAAAAAAAAATACCAAAACACACATACAAAAGGCGCATTCTCCTCGCAATTCATCCGATATGCAAAGGACCCCATCGCGTAGCCATAAATTTGTTACGGTCATCCGAGTTTTTGGTTTACGATAGGACGAGCGATACAAAGTCAGCCATATATAACTGCACCGCCCGGACAATACCCCGCATTAGTGATGCAGTTAATCTCGTTATACTAAATGCAGTTCCATAGAATTTTGATTGACATATGACGAGGAGGCGAGTGAAAAAGGATGCACACACATTGGTTACATGTATATATGAGTTCTCGGTTGAAATTTCCATTTTTAACGAGCCAAAGTTGAAAACCGCCATTAAACGCATGTTTAGGTTATATTTGGGAATCTTTTTATTGCGACGAGTGAGTGGTGTGTGGAAGAGGGGTCTATGCCCGGGCGCCACTTGATATGAGGGCGCACTCAAATGTGATTGTTGTAACAATCCTTTAACATGTTGTAAAACATTCGTCGTTTTGATCTGTCGCCTTTGGGGAGAGGACTAATATTTTGTTGGCCGTTTAATTTCATTTCGGAGTAATGAATTTTTTTTCTTTTTTAAGAATTGGGGAACGAAATGTTTATTACCGTTGTTAGGAGATAAATGATGGTGGTGATCTGGGCGAGGGGGTGCGAGCTAACATTGATGACATTCGTTGAGGCGAGAGATAGCGAGTTTTTCAAAGAACTAAGATAAGGTTTGACGGTTTACAACTCAGGCGTGGTATTGTGCTGTGAAGTGCATGCTGGGGGCACTTAGGAATATCTATTATTATGCTAAGCCGTCGGTGGAATATCAAGTGTAGTGACATATGGTGAATGCAGAAGTTGTTTGTGTGGTATGTGATAGGAAAATAAATATTGGGCGCGACATGTCCATGATCCAACTTATATAAGTTTGTGAGAGTTTCTAGTTTTGGGACGAGTCGAATGGAATTGCATCTAAATGCCGAGTCTGAGTGGCTGAATTGGAGACCTGCTTGGTTAAACCCTTGGATGTTTGTCGGACGTTCTCGAGAAACAGCGCAATGAAAACCAAATTTTGGTGTAATTTGAACTTTTTGGGGGTCCAACCGGGAATTTTAAAGTTTTTTATTTTCTTTTAAATGGTTACATTCTAAACAATCGTATTGACAGCCCCTATAACCCAGGTATATGCCTATTTCGATGACATTTCTTATTCGAGTTGCTAAGATTGGAAGCTTTGTTTATGCTACTCAACTTTCCGGCTTTAATGGCCGGAAGGTGTGGATACATTCTAGGAAGAGCTTGACTAGTCTGTAAATGCTTGTCCTAAACTTAGAACGAAGCAAAAATTTGGTTAAGCTGCTTAAACCTCCTGTAGATAGCGAGTTCCGTGGTGAAGCCCAGAGCTTTAGACTTTTAGAAAGGAAGCCAGAAAAGATTATTTAAAAAACTGAAGATAGGTGCCTAAACTGAAACGAAAACGCTTTTGGAAACTTTTTTTTTCTGGCTAACTAGATGATGATTGGGTCATAACTGAGCTCGCCTGGACAGGTTGATCTATATCAAGATCGTAGAACAGAACAGATGGCCTACACCTGGCAACGAATACGGTTCGAATGTATCTTATGCCTTTCCTAAAGCTGAAAAGTTTGGAGAAACTTACAAGCTTAGTTGTTGTTGATGCGGTCTGTGGCCGCAATGTTAGAGCAGAGGTTAGCTAGGAGATACTGCAAGGTGAAATTTTGTCTCCTCAGATGTTATAAAGAAGAGCAGTCAAGTTTTTGCTCCAAAGTCTCTCTCTCTCTCTTTCTCTGTCTCTCTCTCTCTCTCTCTCTCTCTCTGTTCGCTCAGAAGTACGGAAATGATGCTGCTATACTTTCTATCGATAAGTGACTACATCCCTTCAGTGTAAACCCAAAAGTAGCCTTGAACACGTTCGAGAAATGCGTTTTTAGTCAATCTTTAGAGGTAGCTTACTTCATTAAACGGAGGATTGTGACCGCTCTGACTTATTTAAGAAATTTATCGTCTAGGGCGGGGTGGCTTTTGGTTTCATTAATATGCCGTCTGATGCAATGACACCAGAACTTTGGCTTCTTTGGCAATTTAGAGTCAACCTTCCTTAAGTACATTTAGGACTGAATTCAGCCGGATTCTGGGCCTGGATTGTGGTGTAGCCGCATCTTAATGGATGGCTTCAAAACCAGTCAAAGGTCCGGTTCTGGTGCCCTCGTAAAAATCTCGTCAAAACCAGACCTCACTACTGGTTAGGCGAGCCTGCCACTGCCGAGATAAAAACTATTCTAATTGCTGACGACTACTGTTAGATAAAGCTGGAAGGAACGGAGTAGCAACAGTGAGACTGCGATTTTCTTAGCTAGGTAACCCATTTCAAAATAGCTTGGGATTCAGATTCCACTAAATCTTTGAATATGTTCGCAAGGCTAAACTTTTTGACTCTTGTATAGGTCCCATTTTACACTGCGATAGCGGGAAATAAGATTTGCAAAAAAATTGCTAAGCAAGGCTCAGTTGATATTTTCTTGGGACCTTAACTTGCGTTGAATCTTCCAGAGTCTTCGGTGCATGCCATGCCAATGAGTTTCTCACGAATAAAAAAATGTATAGCACAGCTCTGCAGCCTTCAGGAGGCGGGCGGACTTATCGCATGCTCACGAACGTCTTAAATTAGCGATTTCTTGTAAAAAGACTGTAGAAAACTTATTGGGGATTTTAGAGGGCACTTTCATTTTGCTGTACGTCCAAGGACCATTAGCTGATAGCGACTTAAGTTCCACAAAAAATCTTATGCCACAGTTTCTGCCTTACAGGATTGAATGTGCTTGGCCTAAGTGACAATATTGTCCGAGACTCTTAAAAAGAATGATTTCCTTTGCTTTTTTTCGCAGATCTGGTGGAAGATGTTGGGATTGCTGATACTGAAGCTTCTCATTTCTTACATTTAAAATTAATAACCATAAAAATGTTTAAATTTTCATCAAATGATGAACAATTCATCAATTTTAGTCCAGTGAAACTTTTCATTGATATCATGAAACTGATTTATCAACATATATCAATTATCAACTTTGTTCATCAATATGATCAACCGAATTTCCCCTCCGATTTCATCATGTGATGACCGTTTTCATACAAATTTATTCATCAATATGGTGCACACTTTGTTCATATTATTGATGAATGATTTTAATTAAATAAGTAAAGTTATTCATTAACATGATTCGCAGTTTCGTCAATATTGTGATTCTATTCATCAATTTGATGCATATAACGGTGAGCCAAATGGTTTCATCAATATGACAAATCAGTTGATCTGTAAGATGAACGCTTACATCAACTCACATCTCACATTCTTCTTAATAAAAAATATTGGCCTCTGTTTTTTGATGACCGTCTTCATCAGTATTATGAACGCAGTTCTCAATATGATGAAAATTCAAATCTTGACAATCACTTTAATATGATGATTCCATTCATCAAAAAGAGAGTAAATCATCAGCTGGATGAACAAATAACTAAGTTTAATAAATATAGGGTTTTCATCTTATTGATGAACCTTTTTAATGAATTGATGAATTGTTTTCATAAGAAAATACGACAAAAACTAATAAGAATATTGCCAAAAAAGTTGATGAATGCATTTTCATCATATTGATGATCATCAACAAGTTTTTACGCATTTGTTCATTATATTGATGAAAAGTAGGTATATCATATCAATGAATTTCAGTTGATCATCAATATGAAAACGTATTTTTTTTAGGGTAGGTAGGGCTAGTCATAATATTGCCTCAGGTACATGACGACGAAATTTTGGTAGTGGCCCAATGGTTAGTTAGCTTGACTACTGAACGAGAAGTCTCACATTCGATCCCCAAAAATCACACAACGAATCTTTGAATGGCTGGTTCCTTCTTTTCGTCACAAAAACAAAATCTCAGACAAAACTAATGGTTGTGAGAAGCTGGGCCTAGCTACCTACATGGACTTGTTGAACCAACCAATTTTTTTATTTATTTTTATACATGACGAAATAGCTCTTGCTAAATTTGAAGTTCAGTAAAAACGTATGATGTGTGTATTACCGAAGTATAATAAGAGTTGTTTTAGTAGACAATCAATCATCCCTCGACTGCTGCCAATAGCAGTCATACAGGTACCTAGCTGAACTTTGCAACCAGTAGTAGGATATCAATTTTGGACAGGAGTATTTCAAAGAGCTTGTAGGTACAAAAATATTGCTCCTATTTATACTACCCACTCAAATAAAATCTCCTTCGACAACAACATTTCAGTTATCTGAGTCCTTTCACTTTTTCCATTATTTGATCCAGTTTCCTTATGTTTTTCTTGATCCAAAACAAATCGTTTTTACAGCCCACGCTCTGTAGACAAATCTCTCTCATAAAACCTATTCAAAGGTACCAAATGTATACCCGAAAAAATATTTTTGTCTCTTCTTTGTTGACAAGCGATTTTGCAATTTGACAAATCAACTTGACCTAGCTGCGTATTTTCTCTACTTCTCGACAAAAAGTCAGTCCTAAGCAAGCAATCACACTCGATATGCCAACGACAGTTCCCATTTTTGTCTCCAAAAATATCCTTGGAAAATTCAAGTGCCTTAGCGACAGATTGTTTATTTATTTTTAGGACCAGTCCAACTGTGACTGTGAAAATTTTCGATTTTTTTAAAAAACAACATGTGGTTGCTAGTTGCATTTTTTTCCTTTTTTTTTTGGATTGCAAGGATATTCCCACTTGAGATGTATTTATTTCTAATGAGAAAATCTGCCAGGAATTTGATCCTTTTATGAGTTTTTAATATAAGTTACGAGCATTCTTCAGAAGCCATATGCTGTTGCCACTCGAAAAAAAAGAAATGGTATCAAGGATAATGATACAAAGTCTCTAGAGGTAAAAATCTCTAAGAAATCTCAACTGAAACGCTGAGAACAAATGGCCGACCCAAACCTATTGGCGAGGAAAATAGTAATTATCCTTGAAGAAGACATATCCATAAAACATTTGACAGGTACGAGTATCCTCGAGATCATTCGGGACTACCTGTTGTGCTATATTTCCAGGGATTGCGGTTGTGCGGTGTGGTGACTGCATGATCGATGACCTTGTTGAGAGAAATCCAGGATCAGAGGCGAAAGTAGTTTTCCAGTGAAGATGTTCGCTTCACCGTTAACCATGACTGATCGACAATATAGCTCTGGGGATTTCGCAGCGCAAATCCACAGGGACACATTGGGAGTTCACTGTTTCAACTACATGTGTACAAGTGTGGCGAATCTAACGTGGAAATTAATTTTATTCGGATTTGCGTTCAGTTCTTCGAAACTCGAGCGTTGGAGGGAAAATCCGAATAACACGCGAGGATATTGTGTTTGTTGACGTTTTTCTCGCTCTGTGTGAGGAATTTCTGTAATTGGAGGAGGAAATTGATTTTGTGCGGTTTTTCTATGCGAGTGTCCTGTGATGGGCGCGACAAATCTGAGTAAACAAGAAATGTTTGGTTACAAAATGCATTTCAGTTTGTTGGGCATGTTGATGATGGCTGGCAGATTGATGGATGTCAACTTGGATTTTTGGGAAGAGCCAAAGGGTGACCGCCAGCGCATATGCGCATCCTGCCATGTGTACGAGGGGGGTGTTGGATTTCTTCTGGGATCCGAAACACATGTTGTTGTTGATGCTGCTAAATGGATGGGTTGGATGCCAGTGGTTTACATTTTGATTGTCAACTGCACTTAGGAGTTGTTTTTTTGAAGATTTCAATTGACGCCGGAAGAGAGTTATGTACAAAGAGTGTGTAGGGTGGGGTGCAAGTGTAGTCAGAGAGAATGACAATGTCGTGTTGTTCGTTGTCTTGATATGAAGACGCATGGCCTCCAGTTGAGTTCATGAGTTGGGTGTGCCAACAATGTTGCGTTATGATTGGAAACTGTGGGCGAGAGAACAACAAGCAGGGATTTGGAAGAAAAAACAACTGCAGAATGAGTCCTTATGCTTTATTTTTGAGTATAAGAACAAGAGCTTCATATTATTAGGGAATGTAGGGGCTAATAGAGCAAAATACTTCCCTTTTGATACTCGAATTTAAGTTGTTTTGAATGATCCATGGACCATTTGGTTGCAGACTTTTCGACAATATCACTAAAGTTGGCTACCACATGTCCCGAAAGAGCTTGACTTCAACGGACAAGGTTTAGACAAGTATACTTGTACCCTTGTAAAGGACGGGATGTCGAAGGAACTTTGTTGGTGGAGATGACTTTCATGGTTCTTAGGGTTAAGTCCTCATCTTCGGACTTTATCGACAACATGTTAGATATTTAAATTGTGACCACGTTCGACTTTGGGTCGTTTCTTCTGCAAAGACGATTGATCTCCACGTTGCGTTGTTTATCGTTCATCAACATGGTCATCGTATTTTGGTCTCCCAAGTCTGTGACCAATCCAGCTCCATTTTGACATCGAATAGCTTCTCACCTACGGAATTCTTATTAAAATCTAAGAACTTCGACCTTAAGCGTAATATGGAACTCCAAACTTTTGCTGCTTAGGTCCGTTTTTGACAACAACATCTCGACAGAAACTAAACGGGGAAGAACCATTGATCATGGGATCAGAAGGTATTTAAGGAATAGAAACCTATCTCGAACAACTAAGGAAATTTTGTATATGACCCTGAGAGCCCCAGTCCCGCTTAATGGCTTTGAAGCGTGGACTTTGTCTAAAGCAAATGATTTAAGAAGAGTATGTCGACCGTGTCAAAAATTTGCGTATCAGCCGCCTTAGATGGCAAAGTTTTGCAGAACGAATGAGCACAAATACTCCAGCCCGTAGAGCCTTTAAGTCAAACTCGGGGGCACAAAACAATATAGAAAGCCTTCGCCTAAGTTGGCGCGTGTCGCTCATAAGAATAAGGAGACTTTAACCGAATCAAAGTGCGCATCTGAAGATAGTAAACTAAGGACCGGGCTAATTGAAAAGGCTTGTTAGTTCGGGGCCCCAGGAGAGCGACCCAATTTAGTATGTGAAGGCTTAGGTCAAATGACACAAAGCTTCCCAGGTTTAGGGCAACTTTTCGACCTTTTCAAATGGTGTTTGGAATGACTCATGGATTTTCTTGTCGTCGCTTTGATGGCGCCCCTAAGACCGACTGCATTCACCTTTAACGATTGCCTTATTTTATTTGCCCGCAGTGATGGTTCTTGAAATAACACTTAACGCTTTTAAGGCGGTCTTCATTTAATCCTATGACTTTAAGATGCACCTGGCGTAAAAGTCTATCAAACGTCTGTAAAAAGAAAATTTAAGCGACAGAATATCCCCCTTTCTTACTCCAGGTTCCACTTCAACAAAGTCATAGACCTGTCAGTTTCAGTAGCCTGATGCCCTTGCAGTATATACAAGTTCAAGCACTGTCAAGAATATTCTAATGTTAAAGTGTGAGCATTAAGCAGGTATCTATCAATCTTGTCAGAGATTTAAGGTGTCATATTGATTATATGCCTTATGCAAATATAGGCCGTAAACCCGGTAAGTCTTTACTCAAAAGATTCATTCAGTCTTTTAGAATGGTCACCATCGAAGGAAAGATCACGTGCAAAGGCTGTTAAATATTGGCTTCTATAATGCCGTCAGCTCTTATTTATTTCAAATATTTTAAGCTGCCTTATAGACCAACGAACTTTACAAAATGTGAGATATATGTAAGCTTCAAGGTTCTCTGTTACCTAGCCTTGTATGTTACGACAGGTGAGCTTCAATAAAAGTTCGGTCCCGCTTATATTGACGGGTTTTAGAAAAGACGATTGAACGACAAACTATAAAATCTGTAAAGCGACTCCAAGTTAAAATACGACGCCTTTCACTTTTGTGACGATATTTTGAACTAATATGGACATTAGTGGCTCGCAGAGTTTTTCCCATCCATTTTAATTAGCAATCTGGTATAACTGGAAACACCAAGGTTTGTGGAGGTAGCTCGAAGACGCAGTCGAAAAAAAGTTTCTCCAAAACGCTGACGGTTGTGTCTTCCTTAATGCTTGTTTTCTAATGTTCCAGACAATTTTTAAAAGCTTTGGTTCTAGCGCTTGGTTTACGGAGGGTCGAATTTTAGCACGCTTTGGTAAGCAGAACTGCAACTTTTTCGGCATCAAGGTTTGTTCATTTGGACCGAATTTAAGACATCTGAGTTTTCAGAAGGAATTTTGATCCGAGAACTTACAGTCTTTAACCAAAGTGTGATTCAAGGGAAATTTTCTGAAAACTTTTGTTTATTGTCAACCCGCTCATATAACCGAGCATGTGGCAATGAGTCGATGAATCTAACTTCTCTTCGTAGACTGGTTCCAACTCTCTTGCCACGCTTCGCCCACACTTTCTTACTATTTGATATCTTTGACAAACCTCGGTAGTTCATACATGCCTGGTCTTCTTTAGCTGAGAAAATGACTGTAAGCATTTTCTGAAATCATCGGAAACACATAGCATCCTCTCGGGACACTTTGTCGGTTGATGGAGACGATCTTGGTTCGCACGTTTGGCTCAAATTCGTGCCCCATAGGTGCATCATTAGCATCAGAACTTCATGGTTTTGGGTTCAAAGTTGTGATACTACTTGAACGAGGAGAGGACGCATGCCACTCGAGGTTTAGTCGGTCATTACTATTGCGACGCTTGTTGCAGCGTACAAAACATTTTCTTAAGACAATGGAAGTCATACAGGTACGTGGCTCGTTGAAAGGCTTGAGGATGACTAAGGAAGTCAATCCATTTGTATAGTTATATTAATGACTAGCTGACCCGTGCTCACCTTGCTTCACACGATGTTTTTTTATAAATATGTTTCCTCCCTTGGACCTTTCTAAAAGCAATATAAAGCAAAAACAAAGACAACAAAAAACAGAATTTTAATTCCTACTTAAGTCTACACAAAAAAGATTTACGCAAAGTTCTGTTATTTGTTCCCTCTTACCCACCTCAAATGTCGGCGAAAAGAAGCAACACGAATGAAACAACTTGACATTACACACGAACCCCACCCCAGCCCATTTCCAAACTTTTCCCAATGAACAGCACCTGAAAACGTGTTCAACCTGAATGTATGCGCTGAAAAGAGACGACTGCCCATTGAAGCGCAAAACATATGATCACATATGATACTTACTGCTGCATGACTACTGACAGTGGTACCCACTGAAAGAAAATCGATGTTTTGAATAATTGTTTTGAACATTGCTCAGCTTCAGGAAAACGCAGGAGGATGTTTTATATCGTAAAAGACTCAGGAGAAAATTTGCTAAATTCACCTGTTTATTTTATTTTTCAATCCGATAAGCCATTACTGAGTTAGATCTGTATAAACAGAATTTTCCTTACATATAGGTATACGGTTTTTTGACTATTTTGTAAAAACGAAGTTATATTCCGGGTTAAAAAGTATCCTAAAGCCCGACCCAGAACATAAGCAATCACTTAGCCAAGTTTCATCAAAATCCGTCCAGTAGTTTCTGCGTGATGTGCGGTCAGGTATTTTTTATTCTACAGTTTTATTATATGTAGAGAAGAGAAGAGATAGAGAAGAGAAGAGAAGAGAAGAGATAGAGAAGAGAAGAGAAGAAGAGACAAAACAGAGGGCAACCGAAGCAGTTTACCCTCCGCCTTAGCTTTGCCGTTAAGTCGGTGAGAAGTAAGCTGATATGAGGAGCAAAAATGGGTGATTACCTTCCACACCTATATACCTACCTCAACTTGGCAGTAGATTATTGACACATTATACAGAGCTTCTTTATCTACGTAGCTGATCTTTTTCTGATCCATTTTTGCTGAAAATCTGTGTCAATTCCCTTGAAAACAATTCACTTAATGCATTTGCCAAAGCGCCCACCCACCTTCGACAACATATCCTCGTTTGACACAATCTCAACGGCATATCAATCTTTCAATTCAATTAACCGCTCATTGCAATCAATTTATCACTTCGACTGAAGATACCACTGGGCTTGCCCTCTAGATACTAATGATCACCATTACTCTCCATGCGTCATTAAAATCAATTCAAAGTAAATTCCGCCAAACGGAAGCTGTCAAAACCCATTTGTCAATGTCCTGTGACATTGCCAGTGAGTATGCCTCATTTGATTTTTCCAACAAACATGCCAAATGCATGCGGAACGTTGTCATCGGCGGCGGCCCTCTTCTCAGAACGTCGCGCAAATTAAGCAAATGTCTCAATTAACTTTAATTTGCACCGCGCCATTCAGCAGTCGCTTGCGTCTTCCTATTCATGCCTCCTCCTTCTCGCACAGTTTTTTTGTTTTTTTCGTTCTGTCATCAATTAACGTGTGATACCAACCAAAAAGAGAGACACACTCAATCTAATTGGCCGTTTGATAGCTCGTGGTTGTTTCCAGCATAAGAACAGAGCGCGAATTAAAACACTTGTTTCTTACTTTTAAAATTAAACAATATTTATTTGGAACTATGTCCTTTATTATTGAAATACTTTTTACTAATTCTAAAAGGAGCTTAAGGCTACTATGTAGTTACAATAAGACTGTTGATAAATTCATCATACAGTCGTATTTATATACTTTTCTTATCTATCTACAAGGAGACCCAAGCGTACAATCGTCTTGCTTGATAATGAAGAAGAGATAATATTCCAACATTGTATACAAACGATATTATCTCTTTTACATATGTTATCATTGTAGCGTTGTGTGCAAGACTGTACTAGAGACTAAAGATATCATTGAATACAAATAATGTTATCTTTTTTCTCAATATGTTTTGCTATGGATACTTAACTCCCCCCCTTGTTAAACGAAATCGTCCCGATTTTTCGACGCTATTTTTAACATTTCTCTTTCATAAGTTTTGTTATATGCGTCAATCTTTTTTTGTTTTTGACGATCTGTTATACATTGTATAGTTTTTATCATTACGTACGTAAATGCTAGAATAACAATCAGTGTTACAATTGTGTATATAGTTGATAATATCGGTTTTTCTTCAAAAGGAATAATTAGTTTTTTTTAAAGTATCTATGTTATCGAATTTGTACATTGTATCTTCTTTAATTATTTGGTCGATGTAAGACTCTGAATTATGATTTCTTAATATAACTTCTTTAATTTGCTTATGCATGTTTTTGTATATTTTATCGTCTAGATTTATAGTATTTTCATAAGTAACTAAGTTTATACCATTAATTGTTTGATTATTTAACTTATGCTTACCGCTTAATAACATAACACCGGATTCAATTTCTAAGTCGTAATCGTATTCTTGTTTAATGTTGCATTTTGAAGTTATATTCTTTAAAAGTGGAATAAGACAATTTTCTTCTTCAAAGTTAATTTCACAAATGTTTTTACTTAGATGATTTTGACAATTTCTTGTTCTTAAATAAGTTTGGTTACATAAGGCAATTGTTTTATCTGTAATGATTTTTCCATGTTTTGAATTTAAAGGTGTTACTTTATACAATTTACATGATTTAATTAGAACTGGATATTTATATATTGTGATGAAGAATTCATCAGTTCTAGCTAATAATATTTTAGAGTACTCAAGTATATTTATTATGGGTACTTGAATTATTTCATGTTGAATAATATTTTTAATGTCATCTAAGTCTAGGCTTTCTGATAAATATTCATTATTTTTTGCTGCATTAATTGTTCTGGTCAATAATAATAATTGTTCGTACACTTGTTCTATTACTAAATGTTCTTTAAGGCTCTGACCTTCGAATTGTTGCAAAATTTGTTCAAATCTAGAATTTATAGTTTTTTGTTTATTATTGTTTTCTATGAGATTATTTATACTCGTTTCTATGTTAACTAAGTCATAATGGTCAGGATTACCAAACACATATTTGAAAGCTGTTCCTAAAAAGTTAATTGATCTAGTATGCCTAGTATGTTCTTGTAATTGGTCTGCTAAATTCTTAATTTTACTTAACCAAATTTTTTCTTCTTGTGTAGGTTGATATTTACTAGTTACGATATTTACGTAAGGTTGAAATATCGAAGTCAGGTTGGTGGCATGTAACAAATAAGTTTGTTCTTTGAATAAATACACGTCATCTGTTTGCGTAAGTATAAACTTCTTGTTTAGTAACTCAGTTATTTGAACGTTTCCTTGCCCTTCTTGACTCTGTACAATTCCTAGTAATGTTAGGAATATTAATATTTTCGTCATCTGAAAAATGATAATTCTTTATGTTATCCTTGTGAATTTTTATTCCTTCTTTAGAGATTACAGTGTCTCCTTTATCTTCTTCTACTATTCTTGTTATGTATCTGGCGTTAGATTTCTTTCTAAGACCTGTGATTCTTACCATTATCTTATCTCCTTTTTTATACTCTCTGTGTCGAGTTCCTTTATTTAGACGTTCGATCACTTTTTTGGATGCTGAGTTTAGTTTATTTATTATAATTTCACTATTGCTATATTTATTTTGATTAAAGAAAATGTCTCTAGGTTTCAAACCGGTAACTGAGTGTATAGAATTATTTAATTCACGCACTGTTCTAAATATTTCTTCGATAAGTCTTGTTTTATTCTGAATTGTGAATATTCTAGACAGTTCAGTTATTGTACCGTTTACACGTTCTACCTGACCGTTAGCTGTCGATCTGTATACTGGAGTTTCTACTTTAGTTATGTTGTATTTCAAACACATTTGGTTCACCATTTCTGTTTTGAATCCCTTCTCGTTATCTGTCATGAGTCGTTCACATTTTGGGAAATAATTAGATAAGACCTCTTCCATAACGTCGTACAGTCTGTTTCGAGTTTCGATTTCCCGAAGGATTGTATATTTAGAATACTTATCTACTGTTACAAGGAAAGTATACTTGTCGTTGAAGTATATGTCCATATGAATGTGTGTTCCCACATGTGTTGGTATTTCTGAATTATTCAGAGGTTCTCTGATAGGTTTTCTTTCATATTTTCCAAATAGACATGCTATGCATTTTCTGTTGAAACTCTTTGCTTGTTTATTTAGATCGGGCCAGTAATATTTCTCTGAGATTTCTTGTATATTGTTACGTAACCCTCGGTGTGCTCTTTCGTGAGTTACCCTTACAAGTTTTAGTTGTTCCTCCAAATTTGTCACGTCTTGAAGTTTTCTTGGTGTGAATATAAATCTTACTAGTGGGAATTCTTTTTTTATGTTTTCACCATATTTGTATATGTTTTCAAATTTCGTATGCAAAGCTACAATCTTTTGGGGTTGTATAACTTCTTTCATCTGCCTTAGTAAAGAGTCTTTGTCCTTAAACTTTATTATGAGTCTTATTTTGTTACTAAAATAGATTTGTGTTTCGATATTATTTGTTATATCTTCAATAAGTTCGAACTGTGCAGTGTATGCATTAAAAGGCTGATTCACAGTTTTTATTATATCATTAGAAGAACTTTCAGCTGAATGTGCTGTTTCTATGGTAGAAGTATTTATGCGTTGACGTGATAATGCGTCAGCTACAAGATTTAGGTTTCCTGGTTTATAAACTAATTTTGCTCCAAAGTCTTCAATGATTCCCTTCCAACGTTTCAGCTTTGTGTTGGGATTTTTTTCTGATACAGAATATATAAGGCTCTGGTGATCGGTATATATGGTTAAGTCTGCTATACCATATATGTAGTTTCTGAGTTTTTGTAAGGACCATATGATCGCTAATAGCTCTTTCTCGTTTGTGCTATAGTTCTCTTCTGTCTTACTCAGTGTTCTTGACAAGAAGTGTATAGGTTGCTTATTCTGACTTAGTACGGCTCCAATAGCTATGTTGGATGCATCAGTAGTAAGCTCGAATGGTTTACTATAATCCGGTTGAAAAAGTTCGACTTGTTCTTTCAAATAATTTTTTAAAATTCTAATCGCTTCTAATGCTGAATCATTCAGATTTAACTTAATATTTTTACTTTGTTTTTTGTTTACTTTACCGTTATCTCCTCGTAAATATAATGTCAGGGGCTTGGCTATGCTTGCGTATCCTTTTATAAACTTACGATAGTAACCTGCAAGACCTAAAAATCCTCTCAAATCCTTTACCGTTTGTGGGACTGGAAAATTTTCTATAGCTGCTATTTTCTCAGGGTTCGTAGTGATTCTACCATGTCTGATTATGTGACCTAAGTATTCTACTTCTTCTTGAAAAAACTTACTTTTCTCATCAGATATTTTTAATGTGGCTTTATTGAGTACGTCGAATACTTGACTTATGTGCTGTATATGTTCTTCCTCAGATGAAGAATATATCAATACGTCATCAATGTAAACGTGTACGAATTTACCTACAAAGTCTCTCAAAATGTCGTCCACGCATCTCTGAAATATGCTTGGTGCATTTTTGAGCCCGAAAGGCATTCGTTTAAATTGATATTTTGCGCCATTTATAGCAAAAGCTGTTTTTTCTTTATCATCTGTTTTGATTCTAATTTGGTGGAAACCTGACTCCAAATCTAATGTTGTAAAGTACTTGGCTTTACCTAAATTTTGAATTGTCATGTTGACATCCGGAATGGGGTATCTGTCTGTTACAGTGTGAGCGTTAAGTTTTTGGAAATCAACAACCATGCGCCGTTTTGGTTTTCCTTTTTCGTCCAAACCTTTTTTAGGTACTGTCCATATGGGACTGTTATAAGGACTATGGCTTTTTTCTATTATATCGTCATGTAAGAGTTTCTGTATTTCTTTGTTTACGAATTCGTTATCTGCTATGGGATATGGATATTGTTTAACATAAACCGGATTATCATTGGTCGTCCTAATGCTTGCTTCTATAGTATCTGTAAAGGGTAACGGTCCTATGCTGTTATTAATCTTCATCAGTCTATCTATATCTGCTTTATAAATATTATTTTCCCCAATTATGTAATTAATTTTCTGAATAGATTCGACACTGCTTATGGTAGTTAGAGTCATATTACTGAAATTTATTTCCGCGTTTAGAACTTTAAGTCCTTCATATCCTAATATCATATCAAAAGACTGAATATCCTCTAATTCAAAAAATGTTATATTTTTCTTTAATATCCTAACTACTTTCTTTGTATCTACCATAGAATAACCATGCATTGTTTTTATTTTTATAGGTTTAATTTTAATTTTTTCGCTAGAATCGCATTTTCTATTAATGTAATTATGGGTTGCACCAGTATCAATAAGAATTTTATAAATTTCCTTAGAAATAGTACTAGTTAAATTTAAGCAGGGCAACCCGTCTACTAGTTTAAATGATCTATTCTTATGTTATTATTTACCATACATTCCGTTTCATCTGCTTCTGCATATGTACTGCTGACATCGTCTCTGCGTTGTTGTCGGGAGTTATTTACTCTCTGCTGCTTGAAGTTCTGCTGATAAGATCGTTGCGGTCTGTTGTGTGTGTTGAAACTCCCGCTGTGTTCACGTTTCGCTGGTGGATTATATACATCGGGTTTGTATTGATTCCAATTTTGTCGCTGTGCATGTACAATTTGTCTCGAGTTTATCTCCATCGGCTGTGGTCCTTGATTGTGTTGCTGCATATTATCGTATTGCTTCTGGGGTTGATAATTCGTTGTTTGGCTCGAATAATTTGGTCTTCTTTCGTTTCTGCGTTCATGTGGCATATTTTTGTGGTGCTTATCTTGAGTGAGATGTAAATGCCTGTGCACATTATCATGTTCTATTCTGCGAGCAATTGCGAATGCGTGTTCTAGATCATTTATTGTAGCTGAATATAATGATCCTCTTGTAAAGTTGTCACTCATACCATCAATGAATATACGAACTGCGTCGTCGTTAGCATTTTTAATTAGTCTGTCGATTATATTCGGCGGATCACCTGACATAGTGATTTTTGATATTATTAAATTGAGATTTTTATTTATCTCGTCGTGGTATTCAGACAGTGTGCTTCTTTTTTGCGTGATGGCTTTCATCATGTCTTGTAGCACGTATAGAGGTTCTTGATTAGAGTACGTATAATCTAATCTGTTACGTATCGCCTCAAAATTAAAAATTGTGTTATAATTAGTTAACACATTCGCGGCTGCACCCTGTATTTTACTTTTCACTATAGTCAATGCTGCTGCGTACTTACTGTGTGTTTTGAAGTTTTTAATGCTGTCCATTAATCTGGATGCTTCTTCGCGCCACGACCGATAATTTGATTGATCGCCGTTGAAAATAGGTAGGCTTTTAAATGCGTCTAACTGTATTTCACTACCATCTGTATATGTGGTTCTTATTTCCTCTAGCACAGGTATGTTTGGTACTATGCCTAATCCAGATTTTACTTCATTTAGTTTTGTTTCTAAATTAGTGTTTATTTGATTTTGGTTAGTTATTATTGCTGCTAACCTTGCATTCTCTGTGCGTGTGTGCTCTAGGGTTTGTGTTACTGTGTTGTACCTGGTTTCTAAAGCTTCTAATCTTGCCATTAATACTGCGAGTTGTTCCATTTTGAACTCGTGTCTGTTGTCGTCGAATTTGTGTGTTTTTTTCCTCCACATATACACTTTCACTGAATTGCTTTGCTGCTTCGTACGAAGAAGCTATATTTGTACCTGCTATGCTAGGTAATTCTTGTAACCGGTAACGCGAGTGTTCTGTTTATACTAGATTTCACTACTTGTTCCCGAGGTCCGCTCGATTGAAGTTAAAAAGTATATTTAACCTCCTGGCAGGATCGCCAATTAAAACACTTGTTTCTTACTTTTAAAATTAAACAATATTTATTTGGAACTATGTCCTTTATTATTGAAATACTTTTTACTAATTCTAAAAGGAGCTTAAGGCTACTATGTAGTTACAATAAGACTGTTGATAAATTCATCATACAGTCGTATTTATATACTTTTCTTATCTATCTACAAGGAGACCCAAGCGTACAATCGTCTTGCTTGATAATGAAGAAGAGATAATATTCCAACATTGTATACAAACGATATTATCTCTTTTACATATGTTATCATTGTAGCGTTGTGTGCAAGACTGTACTAGAGACTAAAGATATCATTGAATACAAATAATGTTATCTTTTTTCTCAATATGTTTTGCTATGGATACTTAACTCGCGCTCGTAAAAAAATAAAAATAAAAAAATAAAATAAAGGTCGCTCTTCCATCGAAAAATGACATAAGATGTGGGTCATTGCGATGCGTATCTATGTATAAGCACACAAATGTCAAACTCTCCATAAATTACCAGAGTCGGGCAATAAATTTGTGTGTCCCGATGAAGATATTCCAACCGACAGTCGATGTTGACTGTCAATGATGTGTTCCACGAAACGAAAAACCATCAACACAGAGAGACCCACAATGGGCAGCATGTCATTCCGCGTCAAATACTATCAAGCCGTTGACTCCATCTTGATAGGAAAAGGACATTTATATTGCTGCCGCGAGTGAGAGAGTCGTCCCCGAAATGCCCACGGCCCACGGCCCACGGCCCAATGCGGACAGAGCGAGAGTAATCAACTTCTCCAGCAGCCAAAACGAATCCAATTAAATCGATTCCAACGAAAATCGAGAGACAGTACCTCCGCAATCAAGATCACTGATCAGGATCTGAGGATCATAAATTTTATTCTTGTTCCTGTTGCCCTGCTCGCCCTCTCAGTCGTCGCAGACTCGCTTCGTTCAGACCCGATGATTGTTTTATGTTTTCGTCGTTGGTTTTATCGCTTTGTAGGAGCCATGAGCGGGAGATTGCGATCATTGATCCGATCCTCTGATGCAATTTGATATCTGTCTCAGGCAAACCTGTGTCAAGTGCACACACAGCACATTGTGCACAATTGCGTCTCCGAATGTCCTGACAAAATGTGTGACATACGAAACGGAGGAAGGAAAGTAGGTCCTGAAATGTTTTCAAAATATAAAACGCGATCGATCAGTGATAAGAGGAGAGAGTGCCGCAGGGAATAACGGGACGGGAAAAGGCACAGGGACATTCAACGAGGCAATTTATGAGTGGTGTCACTTTGGCACAGACATCCCGTAACTCAGCAGAGCGACTTCAATTGTTTTTTCCAAGGAAGAGCGATGGATATAACCAGGAGACACACACACACACACACCAGGATAGAGAGGACTTGCGATGACGGTTCAATTAGTCTTCGTTTGCAGCGAACTCTTGCTTGAGTTTCAATTGCATTTGAATGGAAATTACATTCCTGGGCAGAACAATCTCACAATTAAAGGCGGGCTACATGGAAATTAATACTCATGGTGTGGCGCGCGTGTGTGTGTGTCAGACGTTGATCAATATTTTGACTTTCGGCGACGCTTTGTCGTGTGATCACAGATGGGGGAAGAGTGCAGGTGTGCCCTAAAGTGAATGGGGGAGACAATCGTATCGCTTGAGAGTAGGTACACAGCCACTTTGACATTTTAAAAGGATGACACTTGAAAAATGTACGCATGGTAACCCTTTATCTTGCATATCTAATGCAGTATGTGCACTAATTATGACATAATTGCCTGGAGCAATTTAGTTAATGGGTGTGACTGCGAGTTGGGTGCACCTAGGTATTTACTTTTTCAACTCAATTGAGGGGCACACAATGTACATAGGTACTAGATTTAGATATAAATGAGACATGAGGGGTTTGTCGTAGAGATGGACACATCCGGACGAATGTAGATAGGTAGCAGGAAGATGACTAGTAAAAAATTATGCCAGGGTCAATAAGTCGCTTCAGACGTCGCAGTGGCTTAGAGTTAGTGTGTTGGACTACAAAGCGAGGGGTTCCCAGTTCGAATCCCGAAAGAACCAAATTATGTCTTAAGGTTTTTTTCCACTGCGCCACCTCTCGCAAACGTCCAAGAGTAAAACTTTCATGAAAGAGCTTCTCAATTAGCCGTTTTGACTCGGCGTAAAATTGTAGATCCCTTCCATTCGTCCCAAAAAATTGAAAACCCTTGGGTCACACAGACCTATCGTGCCAAAATATTTATTTCTTTATTTTAGTCAATAAGTCGCAATTTTTATTCGAAGATTAGTTTGAGTTTGAGTTTAGTAAGAGTCTAGAGGACATGTGAAAATCAACCAACCAGTACAGCGCCATCTGTGAGTGGAATTTTTTTTCATTGAGAAATATTTGATTCTTTCGGAAGCTCAGATGTCTTTCTTTTCTATTTATGATCGGTGGTAGAGCATTTCTGTCCTCACAGGGAAGCGAACCTTCGCTCCTCGGGTCACGCCGTGCCCGGTTCCCACTGTCTTCTGTTAAAAAATGAGTAAATCGTGCTACAGGTTCACATTGGGAAGCCTAGAGCTGGCTTTTCATAACCACAAGGGAAGGCTTTGCTTTTGGTATGAACGGAAGGAACTTACGCTTCACAAAGGCTAATTAAAATTTGGCGCAGTGGAAAAACTCTTAAGATGTAGTTTTTTCTTTTTCCAGGGAACGAACTTGAGACGCCTCGCTCAGTAGTCTATTACACAAACCAAGGAGAAAATGCGTCAACTGGTCGTAAGTACATGCAGCCGTAAAAAACCACTTACCTTCATCATATTGGTCTTGAGACGATGATTTGTATTCGTCTTTATAATTCACACTTGTTTTTTGTGGGTATCTTACTTTTGAGGTCCCAAATGTGAGCGAGGTCCAGGTAGCTCTTGTGCAAATAGATTTCCACCAATTCGAGTCGAACTCCACTCTTTGGAGTACTGCTGACACACTGAACTATGAGGGGGTAAGCTTTGACGTAGGGCTTTACGGAGCAACGCAAGCTAGGCAAGCATTTGGCAATCAAATTTAAAGCTGTTCTTTTAAAACGAGCTTCCTGAACGGGTCGGCCTTACGGATTGCCGACAGGAGAATTTTACATGATAAAAGCCATCCAGCGTCGTATTATCCTCCGAAGATCATTCGACAAAAAAAAAACCGACTTCAAACTGTGATTAGCTAAAAGATTCCGACGACAGTTTTCGCAAAGCACTGCTACTTACCTAGACGCAAGGAGCATGCTACTATCAAAGGTCATTGATATGCTGCAAAGACTTTTATTAGCGGCGGTAGAAGATTTGTCGGTTGGTCTCTGAAAAGATTCAGCACGCGGGCTTCTGACAATAAGTTAAAGACAGCATCAAAGCTGTTCCAGCTAGTTTTAAGTCAATAGAATACAAGCCTAACTTTGTCAATGTGGTACCTAAAAAGGTTCGACACCTCTTTAGCTTGCTGTTAACTATACGATCAAGACAATTTCCAATCTTAAAAATAGAAATAGGTCCACTATGATAAGTCTTGTTTCTATATTTCCTTATTCTTTCGGGTAATGATGATGTCTACTCATGTTTTTGATGTACCTAATAACGTTGTTCTAAAAATTAACTAGATACCTAAATAGAATTCTTAATTTAAGAATAGAAAACTTGATTTCAGATTACACATTCTGTCTTAAAACCTAATTGTAATATTTCGTTAAAAAAAATATAGAGTTAGAAAAATATGTAAATTTTACATTAAAACAGAAACTAAGAACAAAGCATTATTTCAAGATTATTCAAAATCGGAACCAAACGCAACAATACATAAAGTGCTCTAAGGTTTAGATCTTGAATTCTTAAAACAAATTCGTTTTCAAGTATACCTTATTTAAGAACGACATTGTTAAAATAATCGCAAAAAATATTCAAAGCAAGCAGCTAAAGATTATCTACTTAAAAAACATTGTCAAAATTAAAATGTTTGCTCTTGTTAAAAGAATTTTCAACTAAGGCGGCTTCATTCTTATTTCCGGATTTTTTGTGCTTAATTTAAGTTGAGAATGTTCCAAAACGTAAAATTGTTTTCTTAAAATAAATAGGTATATTTTTGGCTTAGTTTTGGAACCACGTTCACGTTCTAAATAGATATAATACATTATTGAAGTAAAAATTTTAAGCTCATAAAAAATTTGCTGAAAATACGATTTTTGTCAATAAATAGGCTTGAAATATCACTGATTGTTCTTGATTTTAGCTGATTTTTTTTTCTGAGTAGTAGGTATAAACTATAAAGGTACTTTCGAAAAAGGTATGATAACACTACCGGTATGCTTTTTAGAAGGTCATTTAAAGGTCTGCTCCATGACACCTCCCAAGTGTTTCGGACTGACCTTTGGCAAACCTTGAGTCACGATAGAATGGTCGATCGAGTTAGCTCCAAAACTAGTCAGGTGACACTCGATTTAAGTACAACTATTGTCAAGGAAACTTTTTTTTGTTATGTTGACTCATTTGTAACAGATAATTTTTCTTATTTTAATTTTGACTGGAGCACGTATCTTTCTCTGGAAATCAATGACCCTTGTAGCGTTTTTTATCGGGTCATTAATAACGTAACTTTTTCCTATGTCCCCGTAGTTTGTGCCAAAATTAGTGTTAGGCAGTCTTGTCCATCGGACAATGATCTTACCCGTCACCTAAGAGTTAAAAGAACAGAGCCTATAGAAAATGGAGTTGTAGTTTGGCTAATGAGTTTTATCTGATGTTTAGAAAGTTGAAATCAGAGCTCAAATCTTCCATCCGTTATGCATATTAGGTGTACATCGAGGACATGCAGAACAGTCTTAAGTCCAGACCTGATAAATTCTGGAATTTCATAAACTCAAAGAGTAAAAGTGATGGTTACCCGGCCTCACTCTCTTTTAATGGACATTTATCCGATTCTTCTCTTTCCATATGCAACAATGTTGGTTAATTTTTTCAATCAGTCTATTCAAATCATGACTCAAGGATTGACGAGCAATTCTTTAGCTTTCTTGGTGATTTCCCTACTCCTATCTTCAGCAGCATTGACATTTCCGAAGATGATGTTCTGGTAGGTCTGACCAGCTTAGAACCAAGTCTTAGTCCTGGCCCTGATGGTTAACCCTCCATCTTCCTTAAAAAATGTGCCATACCTTTACATAAAATTGTGTGCCACATATTTAATCTCTCCTTTAAAACTAGCACCTTCCCATCCCTCTGGAAAACGTCTTTCATTGTTCCCATTTTCAAATCTGGTAGGAGGAATAAAGTTGAGAATTATAGGGGCATCTGTAAGCAATCTTGTGTTCCGAAGTTGTTTGACAAGTTAGTGACGGATAAACTTTACTTCTACTGTAAGTCCCTAATTTGCAACAACCAGCATGGATTTGTAAAGAAACGTTCTACTGTCACCAACCTTCTTTTATTTTCAAATTTTGTGATATCAGAAATCGGGAAAGGCAATCAAGTTGATGCCATTTATACAGATTTTGGTAAAGCTTTTGATCGCGTAGACCAAAAAATACTGCTTTACAAACTCGAAAAACTAGGTTTCCCAATACCTTTCTTAAGATGGCTCTCTTCATTCTTAAGTGATAGATTTCAGTACGTGAAATTCCGCAATGCTATCTCTAATAAAATTTTCGTTTCCTCTGGCGTTCCCCAGGGTAGTCGTATTGGCCCTCTCCTGTTTATCTGGTTTGTGAACGATATTGTCAAATTCTTGCCCGAATGCCAATTGTTGATGTTTGCCGACGACTTTAAATTGTTCATATCAGGCAAAGATGTACAACGTTTCCATCTTCTTAACTTTTACCTACAGAAATTTTATTTGTGGTGCAAACAAAATTACCTCTCTCTTAATACTAGCAAGTGTTCTGTTATTTCTTTCTCTCGATGTAAATCACCTATAGTATTTGCTTACTTCTTTGATGGTAATACAATCCCTCATGTAGAATCAAGGATATCTCAAATAAGGCTAATAGGTCCTGGGGAATGATTAGGCGTTATGCTTGTGAGTTCTCCGATCCCTACGTTGTCAAAACTTTATACATATCTTTTGTACGGTCAATATTGGAGTATGCATCTACAGTTTGGTGCCCATACTACAGTGTACAGGTACACGTCTCCAGAATTGAATCAAGTTTCTGAGATTCGCGCTCAAAGGGCTACGTTGGACTGATCTCATTAAGGTTGAAACTGATTAGCATTAGAAGTAAGAAGAACGGTGGCAAGAATTTTATTTCTTCATAGGGTACTCATTAGTGAGATTGATTCTCCTAAAATTGTACGCCTTCTTGACAATAATGTCCATCGTCAAACTTACCAAACTTATGTAAAAATAGATTCTTTAAAATATCACACTCTCGTACGAACTATGGTCGCTCTTCGTCAAGAATTTTGTTATTTATCTATGTATATTATTATTATAACTATTCCTTTTTTCTTTTTTTTATATAATTATCTGTCACATCTTTTGTCTAAGAGAGAGCTTGTTCTTTGATGGCGATTAAATGAATAAATATAAACAAATAAATAAAAAAAGATCTGCAGACCTCTCAAAAAAGGCACTCAGAAGTTGCAACCAAATCTGTGACAAAGTGATGAGACAATATTTGTGTTGCCCACCCAAATCCATCACATTTTGTGTCAATGATTAGGAAAAATTGGCCAGCATATCTTCCCCGCGTTTGCACGCATTCATCAGCGCCGCCGACAGACTATACTCATTTTGTTTGCTATCTGGTTATCCTAATTCTTCGACTCTAATTGAAAACATCCCTCATAATAGTGACATGCCCAGCACAGCAGCAGGTCTCAAGTTCATGCGAGTTGTTTCCTTTTCTATTTGTGATGAATTATTTGAGCTTCTCACACAACGCGCCCGTACAACGTTAATCTAAAACAAAAGAATACCATCCTCTGCTTACATTGGACGTTGCCTCATCAACGCATCATCCATCAGCGCCAAGAGGGTGCTGTATATATATTGTGTACAGCGAATGTTGCACTATACGCATATCAAGGGCAAACTCTCGATTCCGATCACTTAATTGCCGGCGTATAGCAATTAAACGTGAATCCCCGGTCCTGCGTGTGTATATTGGTCCCACATGTGTTCCACTATATGTGCGCCTTCGAGATCTTGACAAACGGCTGACATCTATCAGCGTCAGCAACAGAGTGCAGCTCTACTCCTTCGTCTGGGTAATATTCTCCAGATGCTGGAGGGTGCAGCAGTGTTGCATCTATCAGCAGGACCACTTGGGATGTATACCATATACATACATTTTGCCGTCAGTGCGTTTAGCGTTCTTCGTCTAAACAACTCAACTCTGTGCATGGCGTGGCAGTGGCACCCCCGCTCGGTCAATTGTAGCCTGGTGGCGATTGCTGTGTTCTTCATGATGATAGGGCGATGGCGATGACGACGGTGGAGGTGAAAGTCCTTCTTTGATGCCCGAAGCGCATGCTACTCGGAGTGCGCGTTCGGTGAATGTTTGCGAATTGCCGAGGCGACGAACGATTCAATCGCACGGTGATCCATGTCGGTGATGATGACGGTGATGAATAAAGCAAGACTGCAAGGGCACCCACACACGCACATCAGGCAACGGGATTGAAGATCTGCGTTTAGTTTCGATTCATCGATGTCAAATTAAGGCAATGAAAGGCGATTTTTATCGCCTGATGGGCTGTGTGCAAGACGCGCTTGCGGTGAGGGCAATATGCGCGTGGATGGATGGCATTTGTTTATAGAGAAGTTGTGGATGCATATGGTTGGGTGGGAGTGTTGATAAGGCCACTGCTGCTCCCGGTTGGCGATTGATGGTTTCTTGGAATTTTATTGGTTTACACTCTTGTGTCTGAAGTGGCGCCCACCCGCATCTAACCTTGCACTTCAGTTCATCCACGGAATTTTAATTTTTATTATAAATCTACTGAAATTAACGTACACTTTGTGATGAATCTCCATATATGTACTTGAAATTTTTAGTCGTCTGTCGGATTAGATTTTATTATTTATATTTATTAATATTTTACAATTTATTATTATAATTAAAACTTATAATTAAAAATGCAATTAATGGCCTTATTCGTTACTAAAAATTAAAGCGGAATTAGGGCTTATTCTAGTTTAATTTTTTTTAAAGATAATTCTCATTTATTCAAATGTCAAAAAATTTAATAGCTTAATTCGCAGGTAGCAATTAATTTACTTTAGTTTTCTCTGTCTTTTTCAAAACAGTGTATTTTAATTAAGGTTAATATGTTAAGTAATAATATCATATACATATTTTAATTTTTAATACGAAAGTAAGTTCAGAAAAAAATAAAAAAATTTAAGAGATAGCAAGAAATGAGCGCTTCTATTTTAAATTACGAGCTTACATTAAAATATAAATGTCCGGATTTATTGTACAGTAATGGACACTGGACAGGACATAAAGCTAATAAATGGTAAATATCCAATTTTTCTTTTCTATTTCATGGAGAACACCTATGGGAAGTCAAGTAAAATATTCGGATTAACAATTTTAGGTTTCAGCCCTGGCCCTATAGCAGATAGCAGAGACAAAAAGATCCCTGGCGAAATAGTTAATTTCCATACGAGGCGATACGTTTTTGTTAATATTTTTCGAATTGGACCAAGAAGGATGAGATGCAGATTTTTTAATTGCATCGGGAAATATTTCACTTCATTAAAGTCTAATTTATGAGAAAGCGCACGTTGTTTCGATAGTGTGAATGGAGCAGCATTCGTGCTGTCTTGTGGTCTTAAATTGTTTCTTATATTTAGATCGTATTCGGTTGGAAAATAAAATGTTAAGGCCGCCAATATCCAAATTCAAAAAATGTTCATCTTCGAAATAGAGTTACCCCTTCTTAGAACAAAGAGGTCTGAAGCTCGAAGACACATTTGCTCTCTAAAAGATACAAGTTAAACCAAGGCTGGATATTCCAAGCTATAGCATTATTGATAAAATGCTGAGACCAGCAGGCCGACTTGTGTGAGATCCTGTCGTATAAAGCAATGCCACAGACCTCTGATATGGCTGAAGACCGTATATTTATAAACCTTTGAGTCCACAGAAGAATGCAAACAAGTTGAACTATCACTTAGTATGTTAATGTAAGAAGCGCCTTCTTCCGAGCGTACAAACGTAGTGATCGATCTTAAACAATGAACTGGTGTAAACAAGAAACAGCGCTGGTGCCAAAACTGAACCTTGTGGTACTCCCAAAATTAAATTTTCTCTTTCAGACCAAATATTGACAAGCGGAGCTAACTCTAAGCGAATTAAGGTGAAAAGCGACTAACATCGAGCATACCTATTCAAGCGAAAAGTCTAGTGAACTAGCGGAAACTAAAACGAAGGATGATCCCTAAAATAAAAGAGTGCTAATGGCGGTGAAGAAGTGGACCTATAGGTCTCAGGGAACAGTACAATAAAAAAGTACGTAAGAACTGTTCGAACTTCGAAGTGTCGGTGCACGCTGAGTAACCAATGTTCAAAACTGAGTACTATCATTGATTCATCCTATACCTTGTCACAGTTTTTATATTTCCATATTTTTTCTTTGACAGATTCTTCATATTTCCGCACTCCCATTCTCAAATTTCTTGGCATAAAATCACCAGACAGATGTCACTCGCAAAATGATTAATGAACACAACTGACATCTTCAGTGAGGAGGCTTTTACACGTGTATCTCGTTTCTCTCCATTCGGGTCAACAACATGTAACGTACCCACTGGACCACTCAAATCCACACCAACCGAGATTGACAGTAACCCCCACCCCCACCCTAAAAAAAAAATTCAGAGAGCGATAGAGTGTATCGAAACAAATTCGAATTATCGTCACAAATCACTTTATCCATTCAAAATGTCACCCAAAACATCTGTGTAATTGGATTATGTGATAGCCGCAAGTCTTTACAGTGTACCTCTCCATGATATCACACAAAGTAGCTACAGCAAGCATCCGATAAAACTTCGGCAAACAGAATCTTTCTTGCTCCATCGGATTAAACTTACCGCACAGAGATTAAACAGGGCCAACGTCAATTGGTCGCTATATTCGATTATTGTTTACACACTCCCCGATATGCCGTGGTATGCATAATATCTACCAGTAACGGATCGATAGTGGGTCTACGGCCCGCATTGACAGTTATCCATGTTCGAGTAGGGCTCACGCCTAAGTCAATAATAAAATTATTATTGGAAACTGAAAGTCACGCTGCAGCATGGGATTTGTGGTGGCCTGTAAATATCCAACTTGTTGATGTCTATTTGGATGACATTGTGTTGTGCTGCCGCTGGCTCTCGCCACAGAACTGAGGGGCGGTCGGGATGAACAAAAAAAAATCAGATTCATGTCAAAACTGTCATTTTGAGTATGGTAATCATGACGGTTAGCATATGGCGGCTTTGTGTATGGGGATTTCATGGGAAAGGGTACAAGGAGGTGGGAAATTGGTTTTCGGGTGATGTTGAAATCGGTCGGTGATTTGATTAGCATCATGTGAATGTGTGACTTGTCAGTTGTTTGGGAATTTCTGTCAAAGTACATCTGAAGTGACGGGTATCCTATTAAATAACATGCATTGGAGGTTGACTTTCATGTTCATTTTGTAAGTGGATAAGCTTGGGTAAAATTATTTCAGAGTAAGTTGCCGGTTGCGGTACGCATTTAAATTTAAGTAGAACAAGTTGCATATGAGTTAAAACGGATCTATCTTTTTAAAGAGCTGTTGATGCCATTATGCACTAAAACTATCTTCATTCATATAGCCTCGAAGATTTCGCTCGACGTTGGTCATCCGAAATGTCCCATTTTGTTAGACTCAAACACACATAAGTTATCACCTCGATCTCCCCAATAAATGACTTTGTCCTCAAATACGGTAGCTGGGTTATTGTTTAAGACCCCTTAAGAAGAAGAAAGCCAAAAGCCTATTTCACTTGAGCATTTCTAGAGGTTTTGCCTTCAGTATCCTTTAGTATTTAGTGAGACATGTGCCATGTCGCTTCGGTTTTTCAAACTTCGGCATATTTTGTAAAAAA
The DNA here is from genome assembly GCA_936431705.1 of Cheilosia pagana. NCBI lineage: Eukaryota > Metazoa > Arthropoda > Insecta > Diptera > Syrphidae > Cheilosia > Cheilosia pagana. The sequence continues at coordinate 11,550,069 of OW386166.1, read as the reverse complement.
AACTCCAGGAAGTCCCAAGAAGTACCAAAGCCGCATACGACAGAGCCATGTCTAGTTATGCTATACCGCCCATCGGGGTCGGAAACAACCTTACCGACACATTCGATACCAAAAAAGTATTTAGGTAAGGCGATGCACTGTCATGTTACTTCTTTAATTTGATTCTTGAGAGGATTGTGCAAAACTCCCGAGCCAACACCGGAGGCACTATCTTCCAGAAATCGATTCAACTACTAGAATACGCCGACGATATCGACATCATTGGTATAGGACTCAACGTAATGTCATAGCCAGGTTTGCTATATAGAGAAGGAAGCGACAAAAAATGTGTTTAGCAGTAAATGAGGGTAAGACTAAGTATATGCTGTCAACACGAAAGAACACACAACATCGACGAATTGGACAGAACGTCACCATTGACAGATATAAATTTGACGTAGTATCGGACTTTGTCTACCTCCGCTCCGCTGTTGACTTTGACAACAACATCTCGTCAGAAATTAAACGAAAAATTATTCTTGCCAACTGCTGCTTCTTCGGGCTAAGAAGTCAATTTAGTAGTAAAGCCCTCACTCGTACTACTAAAGAGATCCTATTTTTAAGACCCTGATTATTAGATGAAGGAATCCTTGGACGATTTGAGAGAAAAAGTCTTCGGTCCCGTTTGCGTTGACGGGCTATGGAGACAAAGATTCAATCTTAAACTATACAAGCTGTACAGCGACATGTCCCTAGTCAAAAAACTCCGTATGGAAGTTTAAGATGGCTCGCAGAGTCTTCGATTCCCACCCAGACGTCGGACACATTAGAGGAAGACCTCGCCTTAAGTGGCGCGCATATTAGTAGTAACCGCCCTCAACCAACTTGAAGTGCGCAACTGGAGGCAGGTTCATTCCGGACTGTAGCGCCACTTAAGTAAGTTAGTAGGTAGTATAGTAAATCAATACAAAATATGTTGTCACCAAAACTTCTGGAGGTGTTTTAGGTCGTCATTAATTTGTCTGCTCCGTCCAGAGGCTGAGCTACAATAAATCTAAAACGGATCTTATTTGAGAAAATTCGAAAAAAGTGTTAAAAGGATCGTTTTCGAGAACGAAATGTTAAATGTTCCCAAAGAGAGATACCTAGTTGGCGTGCATCGTCTGTTCCCATTAATGCTGATATGATTTGATGTGCTGCAAACAAAGTCCTGGCAAAATTTAATATCTTATGGGAGTGGATTTAATTTACCGACGATAACTAGTTAGTAGTTACTTCTCGTTTCACAATTGTAACGCGGTTGATAATAATTACCGGGCTAAGTCGGAAAATTTACTTCGTTGTAGACGCCGCGATAAGTTTGTTTCATCGTTTCATCTTCTAATTTGATATCGTCATATCTAATGTTCCACGGTGCACTGACGAATGATCTTAAAACTTTATTTTGAAAGGTTTTTAAAAACTTAGATTTGTGCCACTGGTACAACCCCATAACTGTATACCACATATCCATGCAGGCCTTAGCATTTGCTTAGTAATAAAAGCTCGTTCTCGAGGTTAAGCTTGGAATATTTTCCTAGAAACCAATAAAGTTCTCTATATCTATTTGTTTTACATGCAGCTTCCATTTCAACTTTGTATCGAAAGTCATTCCGATTGGCCTCATTTGCAATTTAACTGATTTTATAAAAACAAGCAAGGTATTTGTTTGCTTATATGTAATGTCTAAGTGTACCGACTTTGTTCAGTTTAAGGCTATCCTACATTTTTTGGCGATTGATTGAACCGTTTAAGCCCGCCTTGTATATTTTATTTGTTTATTTTGTCATCGTGTCATCGTTAAGAGTGGCTACGGTCCTACCTACCTTTTGTTTGTGATATATCTCACGTAAATAGTAGGTACATGGGTGGCCCAATGATACCTCCTTGCGGCACACCTGCCCTTATTTCAATTTTTCATCACAGTTTGGGGAGAAGTTGTCCTAATTTGCACCTCAGACCATCATGCCCTACCTTATGAAATGCTTGCGAAGCGCCCGAGTCAGAGTCAAGCATAAGACGGGTTTCTTCAATAATTTGTTGTAAGCGTCTGTATAATGTCATTTGCAAAAAAAACTTTGGAAATAATTTGAATAAAAGAGATGGTGGTTTTCCTGACTTTAGAACCATAACGACTTCCGAGATTTTCCATTGACTGACTGGGAATGTATTGCAATCTGTTCGCTGCGTTGCTAATGAAGAAACTCAGTAAATGCTGTCCGAGTTAATATTGTAAGGAGTTTACCCATAATCTGGTCATACTCGGGAGCTTTTTTAGGCTTAAGTTTTTAAATGTTCAGTCCAGCGCATTATTATTTCCATTAAGATCTTAAGCCGGACGATTGGGCTTAAAAGTTTTTCTAGATGGGCGGCGAAAACGTCCGCTTTCTCCTATCGATTTTTCCCCAAACCGGTAAGATTAAAATAGCCTTCCAAAGCGGGTAATTGGATTCTCTTTCAGCTGTTAGGCCTTCATTTTTTTTTTAATTTTTAATCAACTTTATTACTGAGTTACACAGTCGATTTAGGTGAGGTTAATCTTGCGCGCCTCGAGATTGTTGCCATCTTTTACGCCCCGGTCGTTGTTAAAATTACAGGAGAATGATCAGAGGAAACATCAAAACTTTCTTCGATTTTAGCTCGATTGGGGGGTAGTCCTTTTGGAAAGATAAATCAATCGAATCAGGTATTTCACCGACATTAATGGTCCAGTATGTTGATTTCGTGTGCATAGACACTTCGTAACATTTTTCCCATTCATCTGATATGCCATTTATGCATCACCAGAAACTATTTTTGACCTTAAAAATCACCGCCAATTGGAAAGTAATGTTGCACAAGGGAATTGATTAGGTTTGTTAAATCTTATTGTGGCCCAAGGATTCGAGACTAATTTGGGCAGCACGCTTTCTTCAAACCACAACCTCAGTCAGTATTGCGCTAGAAAACTTCAGCAGAAAGGAGCAAACTTTTTCCTCGTTTAACGCATTACCCCATTAGGGATAGTTTCTCATTAGGTCTTGTATTTACCGCACCTAGTCCCCCGAGTCCTTAAGCACGGAAATTATGCCAGGGAATTGGGTTCTCATGTTTTTCTTTTTGGAAAACCATTCACTTTCAGCATGATTGGTCAATTTTGTATAGCAGATTAATGGGAAAACGTGCCTAGCGCATGAGATGGATGCAGATAAATTGCTTAACCCCAACAAGCGGCATCCCAAAGTCCCAAAACAAATCAAAAACATCTCCCCTGCCCACTTCACTATCATTTTTCTCGCAAATACAAACGAAAAATAATTTTCGATGAGTCGGCTTCACATCCTTATGGACATTCCTGCAGAAACAACATTTAATGAAGTCGTACACCAAAAGATATTCCCTCTTCCCAAGAACCAGACAACACCCGATTTAGACCAACACCGACTCAGAGAAGCAGGACTTTAAAAAAACGTATTCCTCCAAAATGTCCCTTAATTATTCTGACAGGACTGTCATCCTGCTCCCCATATATAGGCGGAAGATGTTGATTCAAAGTGTCATTCCCTCGCCCTTGTGTGATTTATTTCAGACGCTCTCATCCTCACAAGTAATTAAAATAAAATTTCAGGGAAAAAAAAAATCCGCCTCCGCAAGGAACACTCTTTTTAACGGTTAATTGGAAACAAAATTTTCTTTATTTTATGTTGTATTTTTGTGCGTCGGCTATGCGTGCCATATGTTCACACTTTTGTTGCGTTTGATGTTTTCATCGTCATCCTCGTTGTGTATATGTGTATAGTCGATCAGGGTCTTTTGGGGCGGATGAATGTGGTACTGTTGATGATGCATGGTGTGAGAAAAATTTCGGGACAAGCCGCGGACTAATGATGATGCCGCAGAGGACTGGCTTTGTGTCTGGCCGATGGTGCAGACTGCAGAGTAATTGCGAAGAAAAGGTGTTAATAGATTTCACTTCCTTGTTCGGGTCATTGTGTTTGGTGTTTTGATTTAGGGGTTCAAACTTCTTATTCGGGAGTACAACGGAGCAATCAAGCGTTTCCGGTTGTTGTAGATATAGCAGGGTTTCCTAATTGGCTTGTCACATTGTTAGACTAGGCGATCTTTGTGGAAAGTTGGACACTGAAGACTGAACAGGTGAGTTAGGTACATGTTAACCATTGCTACATGCATGAGGAAGGGTGTTAATGTACAAGGAGATGGCGTTATAGGCGACCTCAATTAAGTGGGTAAAGTGATTTAGCATAGCACTTTAAGGAGCGTAGTTATTGAAACTAAGGACGGGTGGGATTTTCAACAACACTCGTCTGGGCATTGTGACAAGTGAAGGGAGTTCTCGGCGTCCAATTTTGCCGCACCTTCGCAAGCAGTGCACCAGTCTTTTTCAGTCGCAACTATCGCTATTGAATTTTTTATGAACTGACTAAAAGGATGAGTAAAGGACCAACCCCGTTTCTAAAAAATAGCTGTTGGAACATCGACATTAGGCCTTAAGCTTTCTCACAACCACTCGATTGTGGGAGTTTCAATGTGATTTTGTAATAATTTTTTGTTGAAATTTAATAATTTTTTCATTAAAATTCTCATTTTAATGAAATACAAACTTTTCAAAACGCCATCCTTTAATACTTGAATTATCGTACAGAGTTATGTATTGCTTTTGAATACAAATACATTATTTGTCGCTTGCTTAAGCATTTAAAGTTAGATTTAACACGTCCTATTTAATTACTAAGTGATTTGGATGTTATGTATTTCTTAAAAACAAAAATGGTTAAATAATTCAAAAAATAATGAAAAATCATGAGGGCATTTTTTTTTACGTTGATTCTTTAAGTGGGTATTTTTCAAGCAGTTGATGTAAGCAATTGTAAATGCCAGCTGTTATTTTAAGACCCAACATATATTTCCCAGTGACTTATTGTTTACTTTAAGTTTTGGAGCCTGAAAATGTTGGATTGAATTTGGAATATTAGGGAGTCAAGATCTAGAGATTCCAGTTGATTGCCTTAAAAATATTTAAAAGAATAATAATAGTATAATTCAAGCATACATAAGTTTTCTTTCACTAAAAGGATCAGACAAATATGTAAGAAAAATAACGTCACCACTCTGTAGGATTATTTTCAAAGAGCATAAGACAAAGGGAATCGATAACTTATGCCTTAAATTCGGAAATTATCCTCCGAAAAAGGGAAATAGGTATATCTTTTTTTTTTGTTTTATTTAAAACCAATAAAAATAAAAATTAAAATGTAATATTTTTGGTGTTAAAATAGATAAAATCAAATCTTAAAAAAATTTAAAATAATAAAATTGCATCACTTTTTAAAATTCCATGGGTTTATAAAAATCAGAAGAAGTATGTATGTATATTAAATTTGAGGTAACAGTATTACATTTCTGTATGCTTTCATTTATTTCGAATACAAATGTATTTAAACACGTAAAAGAATTTGATTTAAATGCTTTTGCATTGAAACCCATCTTTACTACTTTTCAAATAAAAATTAAAAATTGGACTTATCTTTTAATAGCAGCCATTATTTAAACTCAATTAATTTTTTATTGGTTTCTGAAATTAAATACTTATCTATACCTATGCAAAAAATAAAATTTAAATATTTTCTTGGTGTTTTCATAATTATACAAAACGCAAAATATACCTATTAAATCATAGTTTCATAGTTTATTTATTGGTATAGACTTATACAATAAGATACAATATCTTCTTAGATAGCATAAGCTTGATTGGTATCATTAAATGATTAAATAATTAAATAATGTGTTATTTAAGCTTTAAAATAAATGGAAAAAGAAGCTAACAATATTATAGATATGTTTATTTGAATCCAATAAGAAAATAAAATAAAGAAAAGATAACATAGAGGCAAGAATAAAGGAAATAGTTAATAAGAAAAGAAAGGGGATAGATAAATAACAAAATAACAATCATCATCACATTAATGTCTCCAAGTACTCCTTGAGCCTTCTTCCTAAAAAGTGCCCCAACGCTAATCATCCTTAGATGTCGAGGAAGAGCGTTCCATAGACGTATCGCATTTATAAAGAATTGACGCTCGGATACTAAAGATGTGTAATGCATTAGCACAAGGTTTAAAGATCTAAGAGAACGCGACTGGCAAATCTTATTAAAAAGGTAAGGTGGCTGACGCGATTGCAATCTAGTGGCAGCATTTTCGGTGATCGAACCTGAGACCTCTTGCATGAAAGTCCAATATATTACCTACTGAGCCACTGACTGAACCCACATATCAAGTTTCCGTTGTTATTTAAAAATGTACTATGGCTGTAACCACTGTTAAATTACTTTCTCTTCAATTTTCCCTCAAAATGGACTCATTATTTACTTTTCAATGAACCCAAATTTCCTTCAAATTCTCTCTACACTTTTTTTGCAAAAATCTTTTCTTTTAAATTTTAAATTTGTACTAAAAGCAAAATCACAATTAATTAGCATTAAGTACAAAAATCTCAGATTGTTAACATTTTTGACACTAGAAAATTTTATTAAAAAGCGATATAGACACATGAGTTTTGTTTTGACAAGGTCAGGGGGCTGCTTGCAATTATGTGTAAGATATCTACTATCGCCAACGTTTACTATTGCAGCCATTCTTCCTTTGACATCAATTGGTCACTTGAATGTCGGGTAATTACCATTTCCCTGTCCTCGGTCCTATCCCCGCATCCTTTCATCAACCCACACCTCAATACAAAACTTCCGCGTCGACCTTAAAATCAAACAACACACGTGTAATCCTCGCAACGGATTACCCTGAAACTCGCCTTCAAATACTCACCCATGACAGCTAATTTTGAATCAACAAAAAAAAACAATAATACCTGTCGAAACAACAAATCTTCACAATAAAACGAAAGAAAAATCCGAAAGGACCCGCATCCCCCCATTGTTATCCGCATCCACATCTTCAGCGAGTGCAACGCAAAAACATTCATGTTCGACGATATGATAGGGATCTTGAAGAGTCGAGAGATGTTAAACGTTTGTCGAGTTTTACATAATTCCCTGCCAAGCGCACAGTAACGATACACACGAAGATACCGTCAAAATCCATGACGATGATGACGATGCCAATGAGAATGACAGTGTACGACGACTCTACGATGGAGGGGCAAACGAAGGAATGCACTTCGGAGTTTCAGGTGAATGTATAATCGATGATGCGCACACACGTACGTACAGATTGGCGGTATTCATAATATCGATGATGCATTATGATGCTGGGATTGAGGGATTGAAAGCGAAATTGATCCACGGCCTCAGATTGGGTTGATTCAATATTATTCATTATGCAGATGGAGTCTTCCCGCTTTGGGGTATTTGTTTGAACCAAAAATATTCTTGGAAGTTCTAGACTCTGGGTTGTATTGTATCTGATGTATGCTCATCTTTGATTTGCCTGCTGCACGAATCGTGTGTCATTTTAAATGGAAATCCAATTGTGTGCATAAGACAGAAGTGATGTGACTTGAATGGGAAGGTGATTCGATACACCCAGTACAGACTGCGGTCTGATGTGAAGACTGGGCATAAGATTGAAATAAATTTTAAGTGGTGGGGGGAGAGTTCTTTTCTCATCAGAGATTGGGGGATAATCGATATTGTGTGAAAGCGACTTTTGAAATATATGTAGCCGACTTGTATGGCACCTGTGTGAAAGTTTTTAAGTGAGGGCTGACCATGAAAGAGGTCAAACAATAATAAAAGGAACTTAAGGCTAAGACAAGTTTGCTTTGTCAGCTGTAAAATAGTTTCCGAACTATGGCAAAAGCGAACTCAATGCGTCTTTATTGGGATACGATTGTGGAAGGATCTCTGGCAAGACCTGTCAAAGTACCTACAACGAATTGGAAAATCTTCACATGTGATTTGCCCTAAAAGTCGATGTCTCAGAGCAGAAGTTGCAAAAGACCTTTATTATCAGTTTAGCCCCATAACATAACTTTTCCTACCCGTGAACAATTTTTCCTACCCGTGAACACATACATAAGTATTGTTGTGAGCTTGGGTAGGCCACGGAGGCAACTTCGATGCAGGTGAGAAGGGCGCGGCACGCTTGCGGTTGCTCGGCTCAGCTCGTCGGACGGGGTAGTTCTTGCCCCCTCACCATACACCACATGCTCAACACACAGTTTGTCTCGTGCCAAAAAAATTAAAAAAAGCAAAAAAAAAGGAAGAAAGCTACGTTAAGTTGACTGCGGACGGACAGAATGGACTAGAAAGTGAAAGAAAGAAAAATAGGAAAGAAAATCAAGTACTTCTGCCAATGCTAATGAGAGAGAGAGGGAAAGTTACCGCGAAGCTTACTCTAACTAGCCTAAACTAAATCTAATCTAACCTAAAATCCAAAATAAACCCTACTCTGGGCCTATTAAAACTTAAAACTAACCTACAACTAACTATTCCCTATCCGCACTTCCTTTCCCACCGTCTCTCCAAAGCAATGGTTCGTCAAGAACCCGAGACATGCCTGGTGAAGTTGGCAAAGGTTGGCCTGCGCTCCCATTGTGTCATAAACACAACCGAATGCTATCACTCTGGCCGATATAGTGAGTGACAGCCCCAAAAGGTTCCTCCCAGCCACAATCTACGACCTCACCCGAGAAAAGTTGGTCTAAGTCATGTCTAGTCGTCTACGTCAGTGAAGTCCACGTCCTGTTTCAGTACACCCATTGAAGGACGGCCTGTCCATGGTCCACACACCGAACGCGAAAGATGATTAAGCGATCATCATCACTAAATACAAACACCACGACAATTATCCGAATTCAACATTTTATTTGAAAAAAGAAATGAAAAGAAACTAACTCTAACGGATTCTGCCCTTAATATTAACTAAAAACTACTTGTATTACTTAAAAAAAATTCAAATTCAATATCTTAATACTATTACTCACGGTTTTTAAATGATCCCCCGTTGTCCTGGCGCCAGCACGAGGAAGGACGAAGAGATGGTTGGCAATATACCTTAACGCGATCAAAAAGACTTAATACTAAAAGCAGAGAAAACTAAAACTACTTAAACTACTATTCCTAACCTTACGTTAATTCACAAATATAATTATTAAAATTCAAAGCTAAACTTAAACCTACGATAAATTCACTATTTTAATATCTTATTCGGAATGCCGAAGAAACGATTGTGATGAACTTGCTTCACCAACAAGGTGGCTGAAGCGGGTGGGGGCGGAGCACCAGCTAGATGCTGTTGAGTTGCGTTTTTTGTTGGCGTAGTTGGTTGGGGAATATTTTTCCTTTTGCCCAGGGATCATTGGATAGTTGTTTTGTCCACTTTTGATAGAGATGACGTGGCTTGGACTTAATTGCTGTGTGGCTGTTGGAGTCGGGTGCCCGTTTGCACTGTATTGCGTTGCGGTATACTTCGGTGCACCGCTATTGACTCCAACTGTTTGGACCACCAGTAATAATACTTAACCCACACGAATCCCTGGACAACGTCCTCTTTTTTACTTGCCACTCTTTGGGACAGGAATCCCGAACTACACGAACACTGAAGAGGATAAAGGTTAAAACTACACACCGAAACTTGTAGAGATTCTTCAACCTACCTCCGAAAGTTCCTTTGGACCGCTATCACTGGTTTCTCTAATTATTCCACTATCTAATTTTCCACTTCGTAATTTTGAATGCCTAATTTTAAAACAAAATCGTAAGAAATCTGTGCTACACAAATAATGTTCACAAATTATCACTTACTTTGCAAAAAACGTATGTAAATTTTTTTTTTACACTATGAAGAATTTAACGTGTACTGGCCACTGTACTGTCGAATTATACTTTGCCGAATTGCACTTTGTCTACTGTGCCCGTCCTATATACTTATTTTCTCTTTCTTCAGTTGCCAAGTTCAATGACTCTATCATCATGAACTTGACCTATTTACTTTATTTTCCCCTTCTTTTCTGTTTCTTTTACATTCCCCTTTCTATCTTTCATTGTCCTCTTTTAGTTCTACCGTCTGTTTTCTTTTTCTATTTATCCTTTTCATTTCTTTGTTTCGTCATTCTTCGTCAGTAGGTGGTATAGTTATTTTCGTCAAGTCGGTTGCATTCAGGCATCTTAGACTACTACCCCAAATAAATGCGTATTCCTAACTTAATATTCTTAACTAATTCTTACCCTAAAACACCTAACATAATTATTAGACCTACAGAAATTAATAAATTAACTAAATCAATGAGACATGCCATTCCAATCACAAGAAACAACAAAATGCATCAACACATATGTTGCACTGAGTGACGTCATAAAATATGATCAACAGGAATATGGAACATGACTAGAAACAACTTAACGACCATTCGACAAAATTGCACCACAGGGGAAAACGAAGAAAAGGAAGAGGCGAGACACAAAAATTTGTCAAAACAAATGAATTTTGCGACGGTCGGCCATCATGTCTTCTTTTTCTTGCGTTTTTTAATAATTGTTGTCTTTTGAGTTTATGTTTCGGTATTTTTTCTAATTGTAATTGTCGATGCCGTGTTCCGATTCCTTTTTTTGTAATTTTGTGTCATTTTGCCTTGTGTTGTGTTTTCGCTATGCGATAAAAAAATTTGTGGCAAAGTTTTTTTTTTTTTTTTTTTATTTGTTATTCACGTGGTGTGTTTTTGTGTTTCACCCCGTTGACGTAGTTCGCCAAACGCCGGGGCTGAGTCTTGCCATGGGGGTGGCAGTGCCGATGGTCTGCCGTAACAGTATGTAACTTTCTTACATTATGATCTGCAAATGAACCTGGAGGCATTAAAAATTGGACAATTCGTTCAGACCCTCCGTTTGCACATCCTTTTCATTCTGTTTGTTGCACTTAAGCTGCACTTATCCACTTTGAAATAACTTCAAGCATCCAGCTTCATATCTGCAAATGTGACAGTCCTCAAAAGTATGCAACCTTTCTCAAAAGTAATGTTGAAGTGCTGTGCATATACCCAGACATGCAATCAAATTGTTGGGGTTTCTATGTTTGTTACCAGTTGGCGTGAAAACCAATCGACAGATTTCGATGAAACTTTTTCAAAATGTTTTTCAATACTCAGAGAAGACTATAGGCTATATTGTTGTTTGACACGCCTACTTTTTGAGTATTTTTGAACAGGATGAAATTGTTTTTATTTTATCAAATCGGAAAAAGTTTAGAAACGACTACGACTAGGTTACAGGTTGATAGAATACACAGCAGCTTACCCAAGGTGACCCATTAGCAGAGCACTCGTTAAAAGTTGGCACAGCTTAAGTGGAAGCGGTTTCATTGGGGGGAAATATTGAGAGAATGAGAGAAACTGTCCTCGGCTGTCACCGTATACGACGGATTCAATGGGACTGCTCGTCTCGTCTAATATGTCAATATCCACAAAATCAACGGATTTATGGAATGGGCCCTTAGTTGACGTCCAAATCACTTTGTGTCGTTTTCTCTGTTTAAACGGAACGGAACGAAAGTGGAGGAAATGCGCAGATAGCTACTGAAACACCTGGAGTGCCCTCAATTCGGCAAGCTGGTCATGCATTAGGAGATCCTTGGCCAGAATGGAAATGCCGTGCTACCTGCTGAATATAGTAGTAAACTACCCCGCCGACAGGAAGTTGAGGTACTATACTGACGGTACCGCGGGAGTACCACAAGGGTCGGTACTTGGACCCCTCCTGTGGAACATAATGTACGACGGATTTCTCCGATTAACGCTGCCGCAAGGAGTTAAAGTCATAGGCTTTGCTGACGATATCGCTGTGGTTACTGTGGCCAAACATATCCACGAGATAGAGTCCGCAACGGATGAAGCAGTAGCCAGAGTCAGGAATAGGCTAGAGTCTGCAGGGCTAGAACCAACTGACCACAGGACCGAGGCTGTCTTTATAACCAGCCGAAAGACTGTGGAATATGCATTTTTCCGTGTTGGAAACCTGCTCGACAGCAGGTTTAACTTTATAACGCACGTCCAGTACGACAGCAAAAGGGCGTCACAAATGCAAGCAGCTCTTCCTCAACCACACATCGGTGGCCCTGGATACGCCCGAAGGATTCTGTTTTCCAGAGAGGTCAGCTCAATACTGGTTTGGGACGGGGCTCTTACAACGAAGGAAGCTCTCGTCAGCATACATGCTCTGCGCAATAAGAACAATAAGCGGATTCCGAACAATTTCGGACGAAGAAGCCTGCGTTATTGCGGGAATGATTCCCATCGACATTCTCGCCAAAGAAAAGGATCGACCTTAGGCTAACTGTCAACAGGCAAGAGGTCATCATAAGGAGAAAGATAAAAGAAGAAAGGCAACATCTATAGCACTGTGGCAAGTCCGGTGGGATAACACGGCAAAAGGCAGATGGACCCACAAACTGATCCCAAACATCGAGGTCTGGATAAGAAGAAAAAGCGGGGATTGCAACTACCACCTTACGCAGTTCCTGTCCGGGCACGGCGGCTATCGAAGTTATCTTCACAGATTCGGCCACGATAGCTAGCCTCTATGCCCCGAATACCCAGATGAAGAAGAAGATACGGAGAACGATTTTCAGGAGGAAGAGTGAACTTATCCATTCCACAGCTGCTCATAGAGCGTATGTTGAGCTCAGAGGACGACTGGTTGGAAATATGTTCATACATAGAGCCGAAAGACTAAGAAGGGCCGAAGTGGCAGACGTAGATGATTTAGCATGAGTTGCTAACCAGCCCGCGAAGTAATACCCAAGGCAGTCCCGCGAGGAGAGCGGTAAAAGAGTACATGGGTGTGGTTTAGTACGTAAGGAGCGAGGCACTGGAGAAACATATCCCGCGAATCGTGCAAGCTAGTATCACGGGCAACTAGCACCTTTCGAAGATTACACATCCTTTGGACGCAACCAAAAAAAGAAACCACCTGGATTGTATGTGTCAATAAAAATAAAGTCCAAGTTTCCCTTGGTTTTTGAAAGACATGCTCAGTTATTGAATCACTGGTAAATCTATCTCCAACTCACTTTTCATCGCCTATCCCCTCAAGTATTGCTACTTTTAAACGGCTACCCCTCCGAATTTCGTGGTTCTGTCAAAAAAACAGAGTTCCACCTATTTTTATTCCCCGATATGCAGCTAAAGACCGTTCCGTTGCCCCTGTAAAAAAAACCTCTGTGCACTTGTGGACAACCTTATAAAGATTGCCTCAGACAGCTCGACAGAAATTTATTTAACTATAAGGCAACTTAATGCAACCACAATAAATAAAAAAAATATAAAATACCAATAAGTCCAACCATCCAAAAACGCTCTCAGCTTTGTTTTAATCCCAAAACAAATCCAACCTCCTCTGAAATTAGATTAAAAATTCGCCAGCCATTTGAGAAGCCGCAATCGACCGTCGTCGGCGGCCACTTTTTCACTATTGCCATTGGCTAAGTCCTTTTGCCACGCTGGCCCGCTAAAAATCCGCAATCCTTTTGCGGTACACGGTATATATCTTTGCAACAACTTTTGGTTTCCCAGCTTAGAGCGGAAAAATGTCTACGCTCGGCGTATTAAAATTCATTTGCCTTTGGTTTGCCCCCTCCAAAGGATATATATTCAGCGTTAATACATCCAACCATGGGAAAAAAATATCCCACATCCATATAATGTGTATAGGACCTCTGGCTGGGTGTTGTACTGGATTTGGCTCCCCACATCTCAACATAAATTTCCGTAGCCGTCGTGTGTATCGCGCTTGCAGCCGACCGCACCACGACGACGCTCTCCAACTTTTCAAATATCAAAAGTCCTTGTTTCCGGTATTCGCTTTTCCTCGTTATCCGTTTCGTGTGTGTGTTGTATATTTTTTTTTTATATTTTATTCTTTGAGGTGAATCTTTTGCGCCTTCCACTCTGTGGTCTGACATTTGGTTTTACAGTCCAGATAGCCTTCCCGGGCATATGTGGTGGCCGCAAGTGGAGTACCTGCAAAAAGTCGCATCCCATCCTGCCGGAACTGTGGACGAGTGTTGAATAAATTTTCCACGATAACTGTAACTTTGGAAAATGTGAATTTTAGAAGAAATACGCCGAAGGAGCTTCGCTTAAATAAATTTTCTCTGTTTTTGCATCCCTCCACAGGAGAACGAGTACGAGTATTATCCCCAGCCAGCACTCGTGGGAAAGTGCTCCTTTGGAGGAATGCCACAGGACTTAACATTTTTGTTTTATTGCTCTGCAGGATTGTTCACTGTACGTGTGTGTGTGTTTGTTTGGTTGGTTGTTTTGACTCTCTATACTGTTGCACATAACTAATTAGGATAATGCATTTGGTGTTGTACTTTTTTTCGTTCTTCTTTTTGTTGAGCGCCCGGGCACTTGTACGATAGTGGATCTAATTGAAAAGTGGAAACGAATGGCGCTCAGTGGAGAGGGGGAGGGCGGGGTAACTTGGTTTTAACTTCTAATTTATTTAAATGGGCGAAAAGTGTTTACGCCTGGTCGCAATTATTTCCAATGAAGCAGCGGCGAGACGTGGTTAGGTTGATTTGAGACTATGGAATAGAGTTTTTTTTTTGTATAAAACGGGGGAGCGTGAACGCTAAATGCTTTGGGGTTTCGTTGCGTTAGGGGAACGGAATCATGGTTTAATGGAATTGGCTATTTGGAAGTCGTTAATTTTAATACAAAATGTTAGGCGAGCTGAATTAGATGCTTGTTAATCATTTTCCTTCGTAAATGCGTAAATTAGAGGGGGAAAGTCCTCTAACTAATGGGATGTTGCTGTTGAAGTTTTACTGAGGAGTTTGGAGGAGGATGCTTCTACGAATGCCTAATGGCTAACCTGAAAGTTGTGCGAGGGGAAAGAGTAATTTTGCGGGGTTGGCAGGTGAAGCTGTGAGTGGTATAGGTATAAGGGGAGTTTCCTGCGTTCAAACTAATCCACTTGAGTTCTTAAAGCGATTAAAAAGGACCAAATGTGCTGTAGGTTAAATAAAATAAGTTGTTGGCGCAACAGGTCCGTATGGGACGCAGGGTTTAGGTTCCCAAAAGCGTTGGTATTCCTATGACAGTTATATTTGTCAGACATTCCTGAGAACTGGGGCAGTGGATAATTTGTGCTTTTCCGGGGATCGAACGCAGGTACCCCTCGCTAAGTAGTCCAACACACGAATCACTATGCCACCACGCCTGCCTAAGGCTATAAGTTATGTCATACAAATTTTGTGTAATCGAACGCTGACTTAAGCTGGCGTACTGCAATCGAATTTTTGTCTCCTCTTAAGTCTCGTCCTGTAAGAACTCCTCCTTTCAAAGACGCCAAGTTGAAGCTAACTTCAGAGCGTATCGATCTTTTGTAGCCACATTACAGCTTAAGCTGGCGTACTCTCCTGGAATTCTATTTATAAGAATGGCCCTGTTGAGGTGTCGCTGCACTGTGTAAAACATCCGGCATGAGTCCATGGTCTACAAATCAAATGTAGTCGCATGCTGGATTAAGCTGGCCTTCCCTAATGCTCTTTCTACAAGGTAGCCCAAAAGAGATCACCCTATTGGAAGTTGCTCTTATTTTTGCAAATAACCGCCAATGTCGAATCTGTTTTCACAATTGGGGCCTAGACAGATGAGGAATACAAGTGAACAAGCCATGGAGCGATACACTCTTTAAGAACGCGGATTAATCGCGTCTATTTTTTTGCGTAACAATTCGTCTGTGGTGTTGGCGCTACGTGAGCGATGAGGCTCATTTCCACCACAGCGGGTACGTGAACAAGCAAAACAATCGCTTCTGGGGCACCGGAAATCCAAGAGTAATGCACGACGAGCCATTACACCCGCTCAAAGTTACTGCATGGTGCGCTGTTCACGCCGCTAGTCAAACGACGGTGGACGGTGCCATGTTAACCGAGTTTTTTCTGCCGCAATTGGACGAATTAGGACTGGAGGACATGTGGTTCCAACAGGACGATATTCTGAAGGCGCTGTTCCCGTTTTGGCGATTTGCACTGGCCCGCAAGATCGCCCGATTTAACCGTTCCAGACTTTTTTTTGTGGGGTGTTTTTGAAGTCCTGTTCTTACGTGAACAAGCCCGAGACCCTAGAAGACCCATCAAGGACAACATTCGACACGAGTGCGATTATCTGTCGCCCAAAGTTCTCGCCGAAGTGATGAAAAATGCCATAAAACGAGCCCGTACGGCAATCAATTGTGACGACGCCCATTTGGCCGATATCATCTTCTCAACATGACCAATAAAATTCTAAAGGTTCAAATAAACAGAATCAAAAAACAGAATCGAAGTTTTTCATTTAAAAAAAAAAATGAGAGCCAAACAACATCGGATGACTTCTTTTGGCGCAGCTTGTATTAGAACTTCACTCTTACAGCCTATGACTCCAAGCTTAGCCTAATCTGCTGGAGTTCAAAGTGTAACCGCATACTGACTTGAACCTGATTGCCCTCTGTTGATGGTCGCCACGTTGAAGTTTCGCTACTCTATGAAAGACATCTAAAGCTATTTTTATCCGCTGAAGATCAAGGTATGTAAATCCAATATATCCGGTTGCTGGCTTAAGCTGGATTACTCTCACGCAATCCATGTGTTGTCCTCTCTATAGACTCGTCCTGTACAGAAATTTTCTTCTAAGTGTAATAAATGTCTATAACTGAAGTTGTTGGTGTACAAAACTGATGCAACTGCATACTGGCTTAAGCTGGATTACTCTCATTCGATCGTTTTACTGTTGCCTCTATTAAGGCTCGTCATGTTGGATCTACTCTGTTCTGATACGTTAAGTTCCAGCTAATCCACGTATGCTTAGGCTTTCCTATATAGCTGCTTATAAACAACTAGCTTAAACTGGATTACGCAGTCGTGATATTGTTGTCCATTTAGGCTCCTGTTGCGAAGTTTCGCTTTCTTATATAAGGCATCTTCAAGACATTTATCTCTGCTTTTTACAGTCTCATTTTACATGCTCCTTATCGAGACATGAAAACATACCACTATTTAATTCCGAGTCCGAAAGGTTGAAACAAGAAGCTTTTTCTGGACCTTTGTAGGTGCGCGTGGATCTTGTAACAGTTTTCACTGCTTTTAACTGAAGCCATCAGATGAGTCCATTGTGTCCACTGAAGTTATCATCCTTGAACTACATTTCGAACTGAAATTTTGAACGAAAGTTGGCTTTTGCTATTTGACTCTCGAGTTTATATCTTACTAATTACTTATCGGGCTCCCCACCCGTGGAGAGTCTCTGCCTGAGACACTGCAGCCTTCCATCCTCTACGATCCCGGGCACGTTGCTTCCAGTTGTCCAGACCAAGCGCTCTGGCATCCGCGATGGCTTGGTCTTTGAAACGGAGGTTCGGTCTTCCTTGTCGTCTCGAACCTGGGGGCTGGGATTCGAAGATCCTCTTAGCTGGAGCATTATTATCCATTCGCTCGATGTGGCCGAGCCAATGTAGTCGACGTATTTTGGCTTTTTGGACTACATCCACATCTTGGTACAGCTCATAGAGTTCGCGGTTGTATCTTCTCCTCCATTCGCCCTCCTCGCACACAGGACCAAAAATCCGCCGAAGAATTTTTTTTCGAAGGAGCCCAGTATTAGCTCTCCCTTCTTGCCTATGGTCCAGCACTCGGCGCCATAAAGCACAACTGGCAAGATCCCCGGATCTCCACTATGGTGTGATTCGTGGAGTTTATGTTTACTCCGAGGTAGGTAAACTCCCTAACTACCTCGAAATTTTTGCTATCAACAGTGACGTTTTGTCCTAGGCGGTGGACAGTTGTTTGTTTGTTTGTTGATAGCATGTACTTGGTCTTGTCCTCATTTACTTCAAGGCCAACGGATTTCGCCTGTTCTTCAATCGCCGTGAACGCTTCTATCACGGCACGCTGGGAGCGACCGATGATGTCAATATCGTCCGCATAACCCAGCAGCTAGACGGACCTGTTGAAGATAGTGCCTTCCGTGTTGACAGCTGCCCTGCGCACTATCTGCTCCAGTACGAGATTGAAGAAGTCGCATGATAGCGCATCTCCTTGCCGAAATCCGGTGCATGTTTGAAATAGTTCGGAGGAGCTACTTCCAAACTGCACGCTGCAGCGCGTGTTTTCCAGCGTCACGCGACACAGCTGAATCAGTTTTGCCGGGATTCCGAATTCGGCCATCGCCATATAGAGCTCCTGACGATGTATGCTATCATACGCGGCTTTGAAGTCGATGAATAGGTGGTGAGTTTCGACTTGAAATTCGTTGGTCTTTTCCAGGATTTGCCTCAGTGTGAAGATTTGGTCTATAGTCAATCTGCCTGGCCGGAAGCCACACTGGAACGTGCCGATTAGTGTGTTGCAGAACGGTTTTAGACGTTCACACAGTACGAGTTTATATCTAAGTCCCAAAATTAATCCTAAGATTCACGTCCCACAAGTGTGTGATAATTCCTTTGCGGGTCAGTCTGTTCCTGAACTTAAAACTCTTTTCGTTCAGCAATGGCCATAGTTCTTTTATGTGACTGTCAATATTGAGATTGGTCCAGCTCAAGCTCAGGTTTATTTTTCTAAGTAACTCAATATAGGTCTTGCTACAAATAGTCATAGCTGATCTAGACTTTTCGTCAAAATCCAGATCATGGATCATGGGATTGTGCATCTCCAAGGACAGTTTATGAAACATATTTTATTGCAATCGCTAGCAGATACAAGACTCAAACTTGAGTTCGAACTGATCTTCAAATATCAATTTACGTCGGTACGATCACCTGCTAAGAAGTTGCCCTAAAAAAAATCAACTCCCACAGACATCGCATTTAATTATCGAAAAATCTTTAAAATTCCCAATAAAAAAACACAAACCGACACCATGCGTCTATAAATCACCCTCCGATCATATATCAAACAGGTGATCTTGCCAAAATAAAACACTCACAACTCAATCGGACCAAACTAATGATGTCCTCTCACCTTCCCGCCATACATTTCGAATAACAACAGGTTTTATAGCAAAATTAACTGCCACAACCAAAAAGAGAAATAGTCGTCCCATTCCAAACGCAAGCAACCTGCAGATCATAAATCTGTTCAACATGCAGGTAAACGTACACAAGTTCCACACGTACGATCTCCACCTATACCCAGTGTTCTACCCGCGATCGAAACATTGTCTTCCCTATAATTACTACATTTTAAGAGTCCTAACGCAATAATCTCATATCCTGTGTACAACCAGCACCAGCATAATATCGTCTATAAATTTTGATCTTGCATCTCTCTAACAAAGGGCCCTGTACGCAGCATGTGGCGAGCGATCTCTTGTGCTCGTTCCACAGTCGAACAAAAAGCCAAATTAATTTATTGGTGTTGCCCTGCTCTAGTAGTAGTTGCGGACGATCATCAATTGCCGCAGGGGTCCTCCTGCGGCGCTCCGGATTTGTTATATATTTTTTTTCTTATTTCTAACTCGATGTATTTCTTGGTATAATATCCTTTCATCCACCTACCATTTCGCCGACAAACACACATCTCTATCAGGAGATCGGCTTGCGTAATCCCTTATGTGTGCGAGTCTGCACTGTCTAGTGTGAGTCGTTTCGAGGAAGAACCGAACATGAGGTGAATCTTGAAGCAACGAAAGACAAAAAAATCTATCTTCGTATCTCTGGCCATTTGTTTCAGTCTCTCTGTATAGATCGTGATAGGACTATCAACAGAGTTCCGCCCGAGGTAGCCTAAAAATGGAATAGCAGAGCATTGTCAAAAATTTGTAGAAATTCTGTTGCAGGATATTCGAAAGTGGAACTTATCTGATCGTGGTAATTTTACTAATGAAGACATCTTGAGCAGCAGATATGCCGTCATATGTCTGGTTGTTTTGCCTTTGAGCTGTTAATTAAGTAATTTCAAGGATTTTAGGTATGCACATCCTTTCCGTTGGATGGTAGGATATTAAGTGCTTAGGTGGGCATAATGTTGGCACAAATTGCTTTCAAGTGTTTTGATGAAGGACTTTGTGAGCTGCACAGTTTTCGAGTGGTTGTTTGGGAATTCTATGATCGTTGCGACAAATTAGCGTAACATCAAGAGGGACAAGGAACTAATGGTCTGAGTGTACACACATGTCAATTGGTTTCACTTTACTCAATATTTCACATATTGGAACTTTGTATACAAATTGGCGACTTGGACGTGGACTACTACCTATGGTAATTTAAAACATTTGCTGAATTTTTCGTCTTTAAAGATAACTGTTTAACGGGACACACGAAAAAAGTTTACCTAATTCTGATATTCGCACCGCTTCACAAAAAAATAAAGAAAAGAAATAATTTTTTTTTTTAGTTTTCACAATTAAAATCACAAATATGAACGCCGTGCCCCTTTGAAAGTAAAAATGCAACTGAAACTGGTTTGGCACGTGGCCGTAAGTCAGCACACTTCGATTGTGTGTCATCGTTGTCATGTAGGACTTTTAGTTTCTGAGTTATTCGAGTGGCCCAATTAGCCTCGCCCTACCGGTACTGATGAAGTTCCCGTGGAGTTTTATTAAAAATAGGAATATTCAATTTAAACAATATTTATTACTTTTTTACAATAAGCTTTGCAATACTTCTACGCCTCTGGATTAGGTAGGTATCTATACAAATTTCACGCTAGCGAAACTTCTCTCTCGGCTGTAAGTTACTAGTAGTTATGTAGTTCTGATTGCTTATGCTGAGTGAGTGTTCAGTTGTTTAAGTTATCCCCATTTATCTCCATTTATCCCCCAGTTATCCCCATTGCCAAGGGCGCTGAAGAAAGCCTCGCGAGGGTCCCCTGAATTTTTTGGTCGGTCGTCCGTCCACTTTGCTTTCTGGCTAGGAAAAGCTTTAACAAAACGTCGAAAACTACGACTTCCCAACATCAATCTTCTCCTCTTTTGCAGCGTGTTACCAGTATTTTCAGTTGGAAACCGATTCCAATCGGCGTTACACGTAAACAAACTTTATGTGACGGAATCTGTTTTTCTTTTGAATTTAAAATCGACTTAAAAAGCCTCATCTTAAATAGATCTTCAGGGGTACACATCTTGACATGATAAAATCCTTGGTTAGTTATCGTCTCATTACCCTGGGCCGCTTCAAAAATCAGCAACCTGACTCGCAGTATGTACTTATTTGCCCATCTAATTCCCATTTGGTCTGACATCAATCTTCTATCGAAAAACGGCTTCGAAGCACCATAACTCTGACGGGACAATGGAAATAAAATTAAATTCAACCTGCTTCGGATATCGGATGTACCTATACAACTCTATCACTCCCTACAATCAGAATCCATTACAATATGCCATTGTTTACGGAATTTATTCCCCAAAAAAAGACCAAACTTCCTAATGAACAATAATTTCGCCATTGCATGTTGAAAGGGGGCGAGTACCTACAACCGTCTCACCATACTCTCCCCATTCAGTGATAACAATCACTCTGCACTGCACTGCACTGCGAATGCGATACTGAGTAATTTAACAGCACAAACATAAATTCCCTCAACGAAACGAATCCGGCCGCCAACGCGGGAACAAAAACTCTGAATTGAAATTTATGTAAATATCCAGGACCAGAAAAAAACGACGTCTCTATCTCTCTCGCTCAGGAAGTAGGCGTTAACAACGCGGCCAACCAACTTTTTAACAAATTCAACAGAAATCGCGTGCTTGGCTGCACTCCATTTTGTATCTGTCAATGAAACAGCAAAAACGAGAAACCCTTCAGTGATGGCGGCGACCACACCAAAAGGGCTGACAGCCGAACATGAGAATTGCTTGTAACGCAACTACACAGCACACACCCGCATCGGACCCTAAGCACCTGCCAGAGATGAGTGTGCCCTCTGGATCCGGCCAATGCCAACACGATTGCATATCAGTTGACAACGATCGCGAATGCGGAGGCACGCGGCTCATCAATCCAGAGACTGACCCCTTGTTGAAAGGTGTACTGAATGGCGGCGAATTCCTGAACGCTGACATTTGCCAGCAGTTGTCAGTGTCACTGCTAGCTAACTGAATCATGGAAAATTCCTCGCGTCTATTTTCGCTGATACAAAAAAACAAAACACACTGCCAATTGGCGAATTTCATTCAGATGCGTGCGTCCGTCCGTCAATGTGAGACAATCCAAATACTTTTGCTTAATTGGAATATTTACGACGCTCATCTGTCACGTTGACGTGCCTTTGGCTGGCGTATACTACAGTGCCCGCTAAAAATAGGAAATTAATTTCTAAACAGCCGCCGCGCGCATTGTGTTTGTGTATTGTGTAGCGGCGGCGGTTTTTACTATTGTTCGCTCGAAGAGCTGGTTCGGGTTGGATCTGTATGTACCTTGTACTGTCACTCCGACTGTGGTGAGTTATAATGACAAGTTCAGAAGGGCACGGTAAATTCTTCTTCGAATGAAATTGATTCAAGTGCGCGCAACGCATAAAAGTGATCACAAGAAGACCGCTGCCGACTTGAATTGTTCGAGTTCGCCCCTCCTCAAAATAGACACCTAATTAGGGGCGAGGGTTTTTTGGGATGAAATTTGATTGTCCGTCATCCGAAGATAGTGTTATCTAATTTTTTGGACCCGAATGCTATTAGTTTTATTTGAGAGATAAGCGCCAAGAGAGGGCTCTGTCTACACTGAGAGGTGGGATACGGTTTTATGACATGTTTTGAAATAAATTTATCGTTGCTGCCTAATTAAATCGAAAAGTTATTGTTTTTCAATTTGTTTTTTATGGCGGACATTATAATGTGCGACTGAGTGTACCGGTTGGCATTGGAACTGATTCTATAGGCGGCTGGCGGCGCTAAAGTTATCACGGATTGCTAAGGTTTAATGAAAACATCAAACTGATCTTTGACTGGGAAAGGCGGAGTGATCGTGATGATGTCCACATTGGATACTTTTGCGAGGGTTAGCTGTGGTATTAAAATCAGGTTGTAGGTCATAAAGCGATGGGAAATGGAAGGTTGTGCAACATTAGACCGACCTAGATAGATTCCAATCGGTTTTAAGGTGAATGGTAACCCAGGATATATTGATGAACTTACTATCAATGCGATAGCTCCGTCGCGTCGCGTCGGTGGTCGCTCTGTCGTTTTGTGAGACGAGTTCGAACTTTTGGTTGAAGTTTCTCATTTCACCAGGACTAGAGTTCTCTTAAAACTATCAGCTACATACGTCCAGTCTACTAGTTAAGTATGAAATCGCTTGGCTTATATAGAATGGATAGCCTTAAGACTTCTGAGGATTCTTCTCCATTAACCCATTCGAGTTCGGCACAGAGTTGCCGGTCCATTTCACGAATGAAATAAAAACTCAAACAAGCCAATTGATGCAGAAAAAATTGATGACCTGATGCGTCATTATAAAATTGTAATTATCGACCTCAAGGTGTTTGTCAGGAATTAATTTAAAAATTCTGCACAAAATTGACTGAGGTTTTCACAGCTTTACTGAAAAATGATATAGTTTTTCGTTATCCGCTGCTCAGATTTGTAGATGCAAGCTTGTACATAAGCTTAGGCGGAGGCTATTCCATGAATTTAGAGTGGCAAAGGTATTTTGACAGAAATGCCAGTTGCTCTTAAAGGCGCATAACTTCTAACAGCTATCATTTAGACTTATCGGTTTTCACAGAGTGATAGCATATGATGTGGCCTGTGATAGCGTGTGTAAATCTATTAAGTCGAGAGAAAGGACAGGTCAGACCTTTTTTGGTTAAAATTCGATTTTTTGACTGGGATTAGTATTTTGACACAATCATATTACACGGTTTGTTTGGCAAAAAATATTCTAATCGTTTGAATTCAAAGTTATTATGATAGATTTATTATGTGCAGGTCCATTCTGATTAAAATATGTGGAAAATGACAGAGTTAAATCATTAAGATCGAGCAGCTTATGTCAAAAAGTAGGATTGCGATCTTTCTGTTAAAAAAAAAAGTGAATAATTTAATTTATCGATGTAATTCATAAATATCCAATAAGCACAAAAGAATAAATTCTGTGAAAAAATGTACTCCGCACTGGTAAAAACGAAAAAGTTTTACCAAGAAAGATGGATATATTTTGAGGGACTTTATTATAAATGCAGGTTTAACTTCCAAAAGCCTCAAGCTTGAAATGAATTATTAATATGCTGAAAAACTTATTAGTGAGAGAAAAATTTGGAGGACATTCTATTAGGAAAGTACCGTATATAACTCACGAAAACAAAATCAGGTGGCTACAATTTGCCCAAGAGTATTGAAATAAATCAATCAGCTTCTGGAACATAGTTTTGGGGACGGACGAGAGTTCATTTGAGTGTCATTGATCAGCGAAAAAAAGATTTGTTCAATTGCCGAAAATAGCTCGTCAAAAAATCATCCGTTGTTTAGACCAGTATAAGCATTATGGATGTATGAGTTTACGTTTACGAAAAATAAACTGTTTCTCTGACTTAGAGCAGAGAGGAGTCCATTTTTGTAATAATAAAGTCATGGGGTGATGTTGCCGCAAAAATGCTTAAAAACTCATCGAATCGGTTACAAGAGGATTATTGAAAGTTGTTCAGGCTTAAGCGAATATATTTGTCTGATTTTGCCCCTTATTAAATTTAAAATTATATTAATTTTCAAGTATTTGTCAAAATAAATAATAAATGATAAATTAATTTATTAATTAAATAATTAATTAATTTTTTTAATTAATTTAAATAAATATATTTAAAAATAAAATATTGAGTATGTTCTTGTTCACCTGTTTATGACGTAAATAATTTTTTATCTTGTAAAAATACTTACGCCGACCATTGTAGTTAGGCTCTGAAGAGATTTTGAGTGAATGGTAAAGGTTCCCTAAAGATGGCGATAAGTTGATAGATGATGATATGAATTTGCCTGTGCTGTTGAGCGGATAGTGTTAAGGAAGATTCAAAAAAGTAGATTCGCTATCGTATAAAGCAATAGAAAATATGCCCAAAAATTTGTGGAATTTTGTGCGGTAAGATCTTGGTTTATGACATAACCCAACAATTTCCAGGATAGGCCAAACGGAAGCTGCATGACCATTAGCGCAAAAATTGTTGTTCAGCTCATTCTTGGATGAACGGCTTGATGTGGAGTATAGATTTAGAAGCCCTTGTTGCGGCGCCTTTACATCCTCTAAAAGTCAGTGATTGTTGCATGATTTAAGGGGTGGTGCAGTCATATCTTTAAAGATGATTCCGATCTGAATTTAACTGCCAATGGAGAGCGCTTTAGAGCCGTGATTGCTGACTTTTTCGATCTTCAATTGGCTTTTGATGGCTCAAAATACGATTATATCATCCAACACCTTATGCTCTGCAACAAAGAAACACAGACAGTGCCGGATTTACATCTTCAGCCACCCTAAGCTATTAGGAATATGCCGCCTCAAAATCATACAATCATTTTTTTTTAAATCAATATGAGCTTCGTATAAGTGTATTTTCTGTGCACAATTAAAAACTTGTACAATCAGGTACTCTGGAAATACAAATACAAAAATACAAAAGTTGAGACATACAGTACGTACTTAAAAAAACTTTCTTCGCGCCTTTGTTGGGCGAATGTGTTGATTAAATTGCGAGATTTAGGGTTTGCAATATTTCAGCCTCAATGTTGAGAAGCATCAAACTATTTATTATTGTGTCTAATGTCGCCGACCTTAAACAATGTTCTATACGTTTTAAACACGAAAAGCTACGGTCGGCACTTCAATTTGTAACAGGCATGGAATTGAATAATCTGTACGAGATGTCTATGTTCGGAAATACAGATTTCAGATCGTGATCACGTATATATGTTGAAGTAGTTTTGACTGAGAATCTTTCTCAATACTTTATATTTAAAATGAATAATCTGGAAAATAATCGGATCTATATGACTCAAGACCCAACGGCCGACGCGACGTGGCCAGTTAAGGGCTAATAAAGGAGTAAAACAATTTTTTGTGTTTGTGTATTTTTGGTAAGGTAAAGCGCGGGGCCTGGTGCTTTGCCCACCTCTTGGGCCGGCTCTGAAAACAAAGTACTAAACAAAAAATTTGAGTTTAGTAGTTTGGTGGCCAGTGATTT
This sequence comes from Cheilosia pagana, assembly GCA_936431705.1. Taxonomy (NCBI): domain Eukaryota; kingdom Metazoa; phylum Arthropoda; class Insecta; order Diptera; family Syrphidae; genus Cheilosia; species Cheilosia pagana. The sequence goes on along the minus strand of OW386166.1, from coordinate 11,523,952 downwards.
TTCAACCATGAATTATGTCATAATCCATTATGTCATGTGCAATATTCTGTATTGCAGGTTGCAGCTGGACCGTCGTTGTGACGAAATCAGAGTTAACTTATATGTACCGTATGTCTTCTCGGAATATATACGAAAAAAAGAGAAAAAATGTTGCCGCCCTAGGCTACAGCCTAGTTAGCCTAATGGTAAATCCGGCACTGAACACAGATCGCATCCACCACAAAATTAGTCAAAAGTAATAATAGGACGTGGAAAGGGTTTCACTTCATCAAAGGTCTGACTTCAAAACCAGAATATTTCAGACATAGAGTGCAGTCCGCTCGGAGGAGTAGGTACTTCGCGAAACACTCCCGGACAAAAACAGCCCACCGCCTTCATTCGGCCTTAAAAAATAATACCAAAAAGTCTCCAGATTTAGTTAGACGTGATATTAAAAATCAGGTAAAATATCTACCTTAGAGTTGGCAACATTTTACAATCGAATGTCGATTTCGTTTTAAAGAAGGAGAAGGCGATGGCATATCTCTTTGTGGAAAAAGGGCGAAGTTCTCCTTCTCAAAACGAATTGGGTTGGGTTCCTCGGAAATATACTGAAAAACTGGTCATGCCACTCTATGTATCCTTACCTCGTCTTGAAAATTGGTAGGTGTATTCGACAGTTTAGTGGGCGATAATAAATTGCGATGCCGCATAAGTAACTGCCCTCACTAAGTTTATATAAATGTATCACCCTTTTGATTCATTCTGATTTATTTTTTAAGTAAAGAGATGAAGAACGCACGTCAAAAAGTAATGGAATACTTAAGTCATCAAAGTCGTGAAATGTCTACCTATTCGTGATCGCGGAATAAATGTCAGACACTTTCCAAATTGCAACATTTTTTTTGGTCGCCCAAATCGTCGAACAGTAAGACGTGCAGCCGCTCGCTTCGAAGATGCTAAAAATAACGCGTTACAGAAGAGTCACCAGAACCCAGAAGTCCTACCAATGGCCTAAGATGTTTCGGAAGAGCCGTCAGCGTGAGCAATACGGAACCATGATCAACGAGTTTTTACTAACCCAAATGAGAACTGGAGGAAATGTGGTTTCAAAAGGACACAATTAAACATTTTGAATGTCGCACTTCCGGGTGGCCTAAAGCATTTTACAGTACTGGCTAGCGAGATGGACCTACGTGAACACATCAGACTTTTCTCATTAGGAATTTTGAAGTCACGGATCAGGGATAAAAACAAACCACAGCTTTCGGAAGTTCTCAAAGAAAATATCTGATAATATTGCGAGTAGGTACTTATCGCCCAAATGATCATCATCAATGGTGGCATCCACTTGAATTATAAATATTATCTTCGGAAAGGAGTAGAAAAATCATTAATTTCCAAGTAAACACTTTTTAAAATTATGTACTTTCTCATATTTAAATACAAATATTTTTTATTTTTTATTTAAAAGGGGACTCTTTGAATTGAAGTGTTGACGAGGACTCGTGTCGATCTTCAGGACACCACAGAAGGGTGATTTATAAATTTAGAAACGAATTTGTTACAAAAATTTTTTTCTTTTTTTAATTCGACAATCCGCGGTTGGGTCAGAGCTGTGTAGTCTCATTTTACAGCCAGATTTGTAACCTCTTTCAGTCACCTATACCTTGAATATCTAGCTGCCATAAATTAAGATGATAATAGTGAAAAGCCTCACCCAAATCCATTCAGACGTTCCCTAGGTTAGAGCGATGCACTAAGAGATAAAAACCGTCAAAAAAGCAGCGCCACCTACCGGTTTTTCTTGAAACCACTCTTATAATATTGCGGATACTAATCCGAACAACCTGTTAAATTTTCATGATAATCGGTCGATTAGTTTTTGAGTCTTTGGGTAACTAACACGCATACGTTGGAAGGAAACCCAACTGAAGACAGATACCAGCAGATCGAGATGCCCCTGAAAGGAATTTTTTGTAGAATTTTTGACCTTAATTAGTACTACTTGTATGTTTCCAAAACAAACTGTCTACCTTCGTACTTGAAACTAATTTGAGCTCTCGCCTATTTACTACCTAAATATTTGGGCGCAATAAAACTGTCGTTCTCGCTTAAGCCCATCAAATTTCATTAAAATCCATTGACTGCCAAACCTTTCCCAATTATAGATCATAAAGTCATAAAAACAACATACCCACCACTAAGTGGTAGGTGCTCTTCCGGAGACACATTAAGAAAATTACCTTCAATTTGAAAGAAACTCACCACACATCTCCAACTTCAACTGTGACAATGCGTATTGTATTTGTATGCACCTCCGGGTATATTTGTAGAAAAAGCGTAGGCCGGGCACAACAAAAGGAGTTCCACGACTGCGCACCGGACTCCGGTCATCGCTGCAATCATTGCGCGTCCATTGATGTGTTAATTTTCCTATTATCTCTACCGAAATACAGTTGTAAGAGAAACTGACGAAGAAAAGACATCTAAACTGCATCAAATTATGCGGTATTCTCAAGACGGAATTTCAAAGAGCCCATCAAAGAGCTACTTCAGCAGAGCCCATACCCATAATGCCATTCAGAGAGAAATGACGCCAAACTACCGATAATGACCCAATTAGAGTCTGAAGAGGCATTTGCTGAAGTGGACCTTACGAACTCATCAGGGGAAGCAGATTCCAATCAGCTGCACTCAAAATTATAGGCCAGTGTTGCGCGCGCACGATAATCACTATTGAAGGTGAAGTGGTATTTTGTCGGTCCATATTCGAAGGATAGACTGTGCCGAGGAAAGTGGACCAGGATTAAAGGATTCTTGCGCAACCGAAAGTGTCGGGTTTTATGTCTCAATTAGGCGGTGATCGAGAGTGGCGGTCAAGAGACAAAGTTATCTCTGTCAATGCGATATGAGCATCCGTCGGGCATTTCTACCTGGGATTGGGGTACCCATAGTACACCCAAGTAGGGCAGAGATTAGTAACGAAATTTGTTAATTGATTGAATCAGCAGCTGAACGGGTGTCAGCGACGCCGGGTGTTGAATAACAAATTTGGGTTATTAGTGACACAGATGCGATGGAATTTGCCGACGCTTGTGACTCACTGGAATGTTGTCTTCATGCCGAGTTACGTTGAGTAAGAATTTTCATATCTATAGGTAAGACGCGATCACTGGTGGTCACGTCCCTTATGTATGACGGAGTTCGAAAAGATAAGCTGTTTTGAGGATTTTAAGGCTGGTTCCTTTCCAACTCTTAAAATAGTCCGTTAAAACCATGCGATCATATTCATGTACTGCCGGCCTTGGTTGATCTTGAATTAATTGTTAGTAAACACTGGCAAAAATTCGAAACAGTGCCTCGGATAAGGAGGGAAGCTACTTATGTTGAAGTTCAATGAAAACGAAATAAGGACGTTAAAGTTTCGATATCCAGGGGTTGAACAAGAGAACTGAGTAGTACTGTGAGAACTTGGGACAGTACTACTCTCTTTATAAACACCATCACCTGAATATCTCTTAAGCGTTGCCGGATAATGACTGTTAACGCCACCAGTTACCAGGAAAAATAACCCCCGCTCACAGAGAGTCTGGAAATCGTGCCCCTGACGCAGTAACTTTCATCATAAGCGAACCTAATAAAGAGGTACCTATCCTTCCTCATTTTGATCTTTTACAACCAACTTTTAAATCATCAAAGTCTAGGAGAGATGTTGGGCTCCATCTAACCATCATATCCTGAGTCTACGTAGATGACGCCATAACACGTCTTTTAAGTTGTGGACATGATTTAAACCCGGCCAAACCACCGAAGCATGGACTAGTCCGCCCGGAGAAGTTGCTGCCTCCATTAAACACCACGCGTTTTTTGGACTTCTTCATACGATTTTTGCGAATCGCAAATGCAATAAAGAAATCAAAAAAATTGGCAGCTTATGCCCGCGATCTTATTCTTTCACCCATTATCCAAATTTCATGGCCATTGGTATAAGAGTTGGAACAAACCCCGAGTTAAAGACCGACACCGTGTTTTTATCTGCCTCAAAATTTAACACACCCTGAGCAGGAAAGCTCAAAATACCTCTTTTCATCTTCCGTCCGAAGATGATGAATTCCGTGTTGAAGAAGTCTTTTAAAAGTAAATTTTTTTAGACTGGTTCACTTTTAGCTTCATCACAGATTGAGCAGAGACGACCACAAAACTATAGGGCACGCTAAAGTTCAGTTTTTGAGGTCCCAAGAATGACCAGGTTTCTATTTCATTTCAATATTTTCTTTGCAAGAGCACAAATCATCGCCGAACAGTCAAAACCTCGTATCTACGATTTGCAAGGTTTCAGAAAACTCAGAAAACGTGCTGAATCCTAAACCATTTGCTTTAACAATCCAATTCTTTTTTATTAAAGTAAAAAAACATTATTTGTAATACAAAATAAATAAAGAAAACAGATTCAAAGGTAAATCTAGACGTAACAAGTTAAGTGATACGAGAATAAGTTTCTAAAATGCAGATACGAGGTTTTGACTCTTCGCCGACGATAATGCAACATCTATAAGAAGTTCATATAAGAAACGAAAAGAATAGAAGACAATACGCACCCCTGAGAAAGTCCCGTCCCGAACAAAGAATGCCTTACTTATAATCATTTTTAACCATCACCTTATATTATATCTTCTAGGTTACAGTAATGCAATTGTGTATGGAAAATTTCGTCATTGCGAGCATGAAAAATGATTATTAGTGCGTCACGGAGCTCCTACGCTTTGTAAAAAGAGATTCAAAGGCCCTCTTGCTGCACATGCAAACCCAAAAAGTCTACCTTGATAGACTCGGTGGTATATGCCTTCTCCCAGTCTACAAGAAATATGCATTCGGGTGTGGCATAGTCTCAAGACCTCTAAGGTACCTTTCTGTGATGAATGAATGTAGGGCATTCCTCTGCAATGCCTTTTCAACACCTTGTCAAAGACTTTCAAGGCGAGGAGGCTTAAAAGTACTATACCCCTATAATTGAAGCTTTCACTTTAAATTTAGATAGATACAATCGCCAAAGTTTGCCGATCCTTCAATGGTATTCCCAGGCCACTTTAAAAAGACTATGGAGCCATTTAACATCCCCTCACTTAGGGCTTTAACATTTTGTCAGATTTGACGGTATTTAGTGTACTTTAGATCTTTAGTACAATTTTTAAGATTTTAAATATAAAATAATGTAGACGTATAAAAAAATGATACATTAAATAAACATTTAGATTTATTAAAAAAGGAAGTAGATATGACTACAAATTTTATTAAATTATTTTAACTCGAAAATGAACAAAATATAAAAAAAAACATATAAATACTGAAATATCTGAATAATAAAATGATCCATTCTATACTTTAAACACAATTATTGCTACTTAAATTTAAAAATGCATTACTAGTGACTTACTTTCGGATACCGGTGTAGATTTATTTATCTCCTTCAATGTTGCAATGTTATTTGCACCTAATAATTTCGGTTGAAGCATTTTCCAGCACAAAATGATTTAAAAATACATACAGTGTAATCTCAGTTTTTGCAAACCTCGGTATTTGCAAATCACTTAATGAATTTCCTTTTTTTGTTTTTTTTTTCCAGATTTCCCATGCATTTATATCCTAATATAAAAATGTATAAAAAATATGTTTTATGTAGGTATCTACACTCAAAATTATTATTTTTTCTGTTCATATATATTCAATTTTATGTTAAAAAAAAAAGTTAAATAAAAAAAAACAATTGTTAATTAAAACAATAAAATTGTTTCTAAAACGAATGTCGTGTTTTTTTTTATTCACGTAGCAGGTCCATTTATGAAAGGTCAGTATCAATCAATAATTCGTCACAAGAAATATAATTACTAAATTGAGAACGTCAGATCAATCAAAACATCGATTGATATTTACTTAAACTAAGAAAAAGCGTTCTGAATTCAATAGCAACCGGTCATAGTAATAATCAAAATTAATTTCAAATTAAGAATGCCTAGTTAAATGATTAAAGTTAAATTAAGCACACTTCGTTCTTAATTCAATAATATAGCGATTTAGGAATAAGAAAATTCGCTATAAAGTTAAGGACGTGTAATTACTACAAAAGTTATTAAATTAATCATGCGAATTCTTAAAGAAAGAATGGCATATTACCAGTTTCAGACCGACGTGCTTGATTTAAGCACAGACCGGATAGCGATGAATATGACTTGAAAATTGATTAATCTAAGCGTGTTTTTACTCACTATTACTCTTTTTTTCTCTCGGTGTACAGATGCACAAGTCGACAAAGCCAAATTTGGAGAAATGTCGTCCATGAAAGGCGATATAAAAAAATTCCACTGAATTCGAATTGGCAATTGGAACATCTGAATAGAATCTGGAATACAGTAGATAAGACATTGTTTCTCGATCCTGTTTGGTTTCACTTAGACCCCACAAAACAATCTGATTTCAGATCACTCTTGCTTAATCAAGAGTCGACAACCGTGGTGCAACCCTTCGGCACGCAGTGTCACCTCCGATTATCTTCAATCTCTGTCTTATGAGAGTATGCGCCCAGTTGCATCTACAAGAACTTACATTCCCATTACAGTCAATTAGACTGAGTCACCTTGTTGCAAGCTGTTGTTGTGGCATTTCCTTCACACCATATACTCATACACTCTCTATACTCGGGGCCAACCCACATCCTTTCAGCGGTGGCAATTTTTCAACAACGTTCCGCACTCAATCATCCCCTAAACAACCAACGATCACAACAAAGTACGTCGTCGGGTCCCGTTCCGATCACGAGCACATTCATACCGCCTGCGTGATGATAAATAGATGCGCGTCCCGAAAATAGATCCGCGCTTACCGAGATGCCACACACCAAGAACAATAAATTCACTTCAAATGGAGAATTAAATTTTCATTAAAATCATTATGGGGCAATTGAAAGCAACTGGGGAGCTGGATCGACTCCGCGTCCGCACATGGCGATCGGATAAGGGAAGCATCAGTGGCGCGATAAATGAAAGTGCGAGATGATTGCCAGAGAGAGGGGGCCCCGCCATCAAAATACTTTAACAACGAACCGCTCTTTCATTGTCTCTCCCCCAGGAGAATATTATAACCTCAATGGGTGCATCTGCATCTCAAATGGTTCGTTCAGCGAATGCCATGCTCCCGAACTTTATTGTTACAAAATAAAAATAAAAATAAAGAGAATCTCCGCCGTGATCCAAATGCAATTAGAATACCGCTGTGCGACATCATCATCAGCATCACCATCCAGAAACCGCAACTGCGGTTACGGCGGTTGATTTAATTCTGGCACGCGGATCACCGTTCTGTGGTTATTGCAATGAGCCATGTCATTCATCTTGCAGCGCGACCACAACACACAAAACGGATTCCTGCTCCGCGCTGATAATGATGATGATGATGACTCCTCTGGGATCCTGGTGATGTATCTATGGCTGAGATACTTTTGTCTCTCTGATGACTAAATTTAGATTCAGACACCCATCCAGACGCAACAATTTAGCACGCTATGCACTTCGAGATGCTAGAGGATGCGCGCATTCCCCCGGCCTGGAGAGATGATGTTGTGATTGATGATTTGTTGATGCGCGGTTGCGTATTATCTGTTGAATGTAGGTGGACGGAGTTTAATGTCAGCCGCAGCAGCGGCGCATTAAGTGGCGCGGCGGGCAATCATAGAAGAAATATTCATAATTGTCACGGGTAATTAATGCTTGGATTTTAGACGCGCCTGTGGAGTTACTCAAAAGAATTTAAACAGACGGCATGCAACACCAGCAGGCGAATGACCCACATCTGGTGCGGGAGAAAGTTGTGTGGATTTTGATAGTTCTGCTGCGATTGATTTTGCCTCTGAACAGCTGTCACTTATTTTTTCAGCTGATTGTATAGTAGATGGTAAATTTGGATCTGTCTAGAGTTTTCCGTCAAGTTCAGCTGTCGACTGGTTAAATTGGGTTTTTTTTTTTAAATGGAAGCTGGACACATATTTTTGTAGGTACCTTCCACTTATCCCAAAAAGAAGGATTGTGAAAAATAGGACTAGGATATCTATCTACCAAGATCTTTTACTTATTTTGTTTTTAATTTCAGTTTTATTTAAAGAAGTGTAAATTTTTTTATGGGGTAATCTCTGGAACTACCTAACCTTCTATTTTTATTTGCAGTGACTATATATTAGGGCGGACCGCAATTTTTTAATTTTAATAAGTTTCATTTTGTATGTAAATGTTTGCTTTCATTGCAAACGATTTTTTTTTTTTGAATAATACAAATTCTTTGTTATTTCAACAAAAGAGTTATTAATTAAAAATGTAATTAGTTAAATCAACGAAAATATTGTTAACTACATTGAAGTGATAATCTGTACTTAACAATTAGATATCAATATTAAAAAACTGCATTTAATTGAAAATCCCTTAAATAAATCCTTTTTACAAAACTTTGAAGAAATAATTGAGCTATTTATTTATTTTAACACAATAATCATTTTTACCTTCGTCGACAATGCCGACAAAACACAGGCCATATCTTTCATTAGAAAAAGGAGAGCCTGTGCTTTACCACTTGGTCATTTTTCATAAAAAAAATCTTTAAAAATGATAACAAAACTACCGTGTCTTTTTTTAACTCAACTCCTACGTGAGCAAACCGATGTACACCAAGTTGCAAGAAAAAATTTAATTCTCAACGAAAGATTTAATTCAAGATGTAGACATTCCAAGAATGTGTTAATACAAAATCTAATAGATCAATAAAAATGTTCCCTTATTCTTTATTCTCACAAATTATGTGTACAAGGATAATGTTTCAATTACTTATTTTTTTTATTAATAACTACCGGACCCGGCGAACTTCGTCTCGTCCCAATTTAGCGCCTTCAGATAAATTCCAGAGTGGTAATACAACACAGCTAAAATTTCATTTTGCGATATGATAAATTTTTGATGTGTTTTTCGGGGCGAAAACAAACAACGAAGAAGGTTTGCCAACACGCGAACAGGCAACGTTCAGCTGATGAGCTGACCATGTGAAAAACAGGGAAATTCGAGATTAATCCCACAGACTTCCAACGATTGGCTTCGCGATTAACTGATTGTCTTCACAAAAGCCATTCTAACGGGAAACTGAATCAGCTTGAACTGGAAGAGAAGATTAGTTGGAATAATCGGTATTCGTGAGATAAGGACTTCCTCTCCTTTGAATTTGGCCTTGATGATCGCCGCTGGAATCAAATTCTTCATCCGCTTCTTGACGGACAACCGCGTACCATTGCACAATTTCTAATGATTTGGATTCCGCAAAATAATAATAATCCATCCGACCTTCAGCTATAAATTATGCAGCGGAGTTCCTGGCACTTCAAGCGAGTTCAAAAATTCCGTCGGATAGTTGGTCGCTTCATCCTCGTCGGTCACGCGGTTAACAAATTTGTAGGAATGCAATTCTCTATCAATTTGACTTTAAATAATCAAATTCAAGCTATCGACGTCCTTATTCCTCGCTGCTTGTATTGCCCGTTTACTAATCCAATCGAAATTTTCTTTCTTCACAATTCCGGGGAACACTTTGGTGATCTCGCAAAAATTTGCAGGGAACGATGTCAATCCAGTCGAAACATGAACAGGAATTCGGCCAATGCCAAGTGCCAGCAGTTGTCTCGAGAATTCAGCAGCCGAAGCGGAATGTGCAGTTCGACCGCCTTCCAACAGTTTGGTAGCAATACCAGAGCATGTAACAGCCAACGCAATTTGAGATCTTGACCGCATTGTTGCCAGAATCAACGAAATGACGAATGTCTTGCCTGTCCCACCGGGAGCATCGAGAAAGTAAATGCTTCCCGTTTTATCGTCAACAACCCTAATCAGCGAATCGTACACTTTCTTCTGCTCGGCATTCAACAGTGGCACTTTTGTTTGGACTCTTTCGGCCAGCTCATCCCGTGATCATGGTCGCGATTGAATGCATCGAACGATATGGCGTTTGCATTTCCAATTTCGACAGCAAGCTGCCGCACATGTTTCCGATCAGAACTAACGCTTCAGAGCGCATCTTGTCGTTAATTTCAAGATCGAAATTCGAAGTTATCGTGCGAACTCCGTGCAAAATGTCGTCAGCCACTTCGTGGTCGGGTTCGAGGGATGAAATATCGCTATGATGATCGCATACAATGCACAAATTTGATTCACTGGAGTTGTTGCATCGGCGAGCGTTGAATTCCAATGTGTATCGTTTTCGAGAAAATTTAAACATTGGTGAACCTCCCGAAAAGTGGCGCACAGCACACCATCTATAGTTCCCAGGGAATCGAAGGATGTAAGGCCTGTAATGTGCACCAAAATTCAAATTTTTCGGGTTTTTCCGGAATTTTCCAAATTTTTCACTAAGAATATTTTAATTTACATTCGAAAAGCCTTTTCGGAACAGTTCCACAAAAAATTCCATACAAAAACTCAAATTTAGATTTTTCCAGTTTCCCGAATTTTCCGGAGGGTTTTCCCAAAATTTTCTTTCATAACAATATTCTCCTGCCATATACGAACAACAGAAAAAAAATTTGAGCCAAATCGGCCCAGCCGTTCTCAATTGATGATTCACTATACATTTTTCACACCATTTTTATATATATAGATGTAGGTATGTTTATTTATTAATGTATTTGTTCAATTTTGGTTCCGTTTATTTATTTATTTATTTATTTATTAATCTAAACATTTTATACACACAATTTATTTATTCAATTATTAAGTTAATTATTACTTAATTAAACAAATATTATGTATATTCCTCTGGCGATTCCTTTAGATTAGAAGCATGTTTGTATCTAGTCTCTTTTGTTTTTCTTTCTTTTATATAAAATCCTATAGAAATCATATGAAATGTACCTACCTAATCTAAAATTAAATTTTTTTTTCAAATGTTTATAACATTTTTCAGTTGTAAGATAATATTTAAATATGAAATAAAGCAAGCACAAATTTGTAATAAAAAAAGCCTCTATCTATGAATAATAAAATATCTATCCACCTTCGTCGATTACTGACTTGTGGGTGTTAAAACTGTGTGTAGCAAATTAAATATGGTCCGGTATTTGGAATTTGGGATAGGTATCTATAAGGAGAGATAAGAAGAATTTCAAGTAAAGTTTAATAAAAAATCACCATCTTATTTTCCCATCATAAATAATATTTGATTTTCGAACAAAATTTACGAAATTCTAATTGTATTTTTTCAGAGCTTATATTTTAATTGTAAAATAAAATATAAGGGATTTTCCGGAGAGGAACAGACCAAGACAACAGCTCTGGTTAAGGTAGAGAAGTTGAATTATAATCGTTTAACACCGAAGTTCATTTCACTTGTAATTGCGAAAACAATTCTAAATTATTAAAATACAGTCCAACTTGGTTTATTGAAATCAAATGTTGTTGCAAGTCTGCCCCAATTGCCGGGCTTACAATAAATCAATTTACAAATCTGTTTCACTTACAGAGGTGTTTTTAAAATAAAAGTTTAGCATGTAAATGTGGAAAAGTTCAGCTTCCAGATTTTTTTTACAAAATTGAAGATGCGTCTCAATTAGGTCTGTTAATAGAGGTATTCGGTATTCCCCTTAACCAGGTTTTACTTACCGAGATTCGATTGCACTAGTATAGTCCAGCAGATAAAACTCATAGCTTTCTCGGAAAAAGTAACATGGCGATTTTTAAAGTTATTTGGCTTAGAATTTGTAAAAGGAGGCATACTTAACTTGCCTTATAGAACTCGTGGAACCACATTTTATCAATTAAAATTACTTTTATATTAATTCGGAAAAAACTTCAGTAGAAACTTAATTAAAAAAACGGAAAATTAACATTCAATATCTAAAATTAAAGATGTTAACACATTTTTAAAGTTAAATATTGTTGCCATTCAATTTTTAGTAGGTATGTGGTAACTACCCAAGTCAAGTCGAATTATTTTTAAACATTGTGGGAAAATTATAAACGATTTGACATGTATTTTCCCAAATGACCCCTAGCCTACAGCCTAAAGATACCCACTTTGAAAGGGTAAAATAATAAAAGTTTGATTGGACTTCAGAATTTCTGAATTTTTTTTGGTTAAATAAAATAGAAAATTATTGATTTAAAGTATAGTAAGAAACAGAAAAAAATGTCAAACTTTTTTAAAGAGCCCCAGATAAATGCTAAAAAATCAACTTTATCGCTCTGCGAAGGTTCCTTTTTTTACCCTACCATACCCATAATCCCACATACAGTAACGGACTAAGTCAACAGCCATGTGTCACTTCTAAAGGTGAAATGGAAATCCATTTCTCTTTGATATTGCAACGTTGCAACATTGACTCGTGTATATCCTTCACACATTTTATATTCTCCCATCCTAACAGACAGCTCGCAAAGTGCTTTTCAAAAATAAAAATCTCGCGAAATATATATAAAGAACAACAAACAAACATCTACATCCATCGCACTTTGCTCAATCATCCATTCAGCAATTCCGAATGACAACTAACAGGGCAATAATAAAACTTAAATAGATTTTCCTGTCAAATGTCTCAAGACGATGTGGCTCCATGTAGGAGTTTGGAGGGCACCCCGACACTCGCCACTCGGCACATGTGTATGCAGGTCCTCGTGTGCATTAATATGATGTTTTGACAAAAATAGACAAAACAAACGACAACTATACACATAAAATACACATTTCGGAGAAGAAAAATGGAAAACAGGAGGATAATTGAAGCAGAATGAGAAATGAGCGAAATGATTCTTCACGCAAAACACGGCGATGACGACAAGAGCACATTCGAGTGAATCGCACGTTCGCTGAAAGGAAATGGGAGGGGGGAAAGCGGCAACTGCAGTTCATAGTTCGGAATCGTCCTAGTCCTCGCAGTGTCTGTCATAGAGCAAATGGGATGATTACTTTTCGTTAATTTTCTCTTCATTTCTCTTCATGGGGTTGGCGGTGGTGGTGGTTGGGCAGTGCCTGAAAAGCTGTCAGTTTTAGTAGAGTGGCTAACATTTACTACAGCGACGTACAGTCATATGAGAGAAGATTGTTTGCGAAGGAAGGTGGATGCCTGCAAGGACATAGGACTGCAGTTGGAGCACATTTTAATTTAATTTGCTGATTTGAGTTTTAAATCGAAAAAAGCTATGGAAAAGAAGGACTCTATGCTACTTGAGAGTCCTTTTGACTAATTCACACTAAAGCAGAAGACTCAAGGTGCCTACATTTTATTAGAAGGGTCAAACATGATACGTAAATTAATAACGATCTTTTTGAATGATTTTTTCCCGAAAACGAGCCTCAATTTGAAACCAGATTTCTAACTGGGCGCCAGTTAAGAACACATTTCTAACAAATTGAAGTGAAGCGCCGAATAGAGTGCGAGTATTTGCTTAAAAATTGACATAGTACTATCTACAAGAACAAATTAAGCAAGTGCTTTAGAGTTTTTTTTTTTAAAGGACTCGCAGACTGATCGGAATGCACCTACGTTCGGATTTACGTAAGGTTACTGAAAATGGCTCCGCTCAAACTATTTAAAATGAATTAACTCTTCACCTAAAATCGAACCACAGGATCGCTACCCTGATGACGACCCAGCACCATGAATGTGCTCCACCAACGTGTCCTCGCTCTCGTGCCAGCACATAGTTTACCATGTGCATTCCAACTCTATCCCACTCCACAGGAAACCACCACTGACACTCTCCCCCCCCCCCTTATACCCGAAAACGTGCATAGTTTTCCACCGGTAAAACGTTGGAAAAACGAAAAACTCTGACGCCGGACGGAAACCCATGTGCAATGAAGTACGACCGCAATAATGCACATGACATTCAGCGCTAAAGAAAAATTGCAAACATGCGACTGCCATTTAAGTTCCTGTTTCCCTCTCCATTTCTGCTGGTATCCAGGCGAGACATGTGTGTTTCGTGTATAGGTAGATGTATATACCGTAAAGAATCGTTGCTAATGCTTTCTGTCCGTCGTCTGTGTATTCCTGCACACAAATTTATATTGCGGCAGCAACAAAACTCGGGGTAAGGTGAGTTTTATAGCTTGAAATACGAAAATGCATTTTGGGATATTATTTAGGATGCGATGGCTTTATTTGGGAGCGAAGGGGGTTTCACTTTTTTCGATGGAATATTTTGTTTGAATTCAAAACTAATAAAAAGTCGTATATTTTGAAGGACACTCATTGGTTTTAGGGTTCCATCAATCATCGGCCATGGTACGTCAATTGAATTGTTTGTCCTTATTGACCGCTGTGGTCTGGGACACCATTTGCCATATTCGTTGGTCGCACCTGCATGTCAACTATTCCCACTTTCAAGCACAGCAAGGACCACCACTTATTGCAGTCAGCAACAGTCGAAGTCGCTAATATACTCACCAGCCGCCACAGGGGTTTATCTTAAGCTTTTGTTGGTTTTAAGGCCTCTTTTGAGATTATTGGATCCTGTGATATCCACACCATGATTTGTAATGTAGTTAAACACGTGCTTTTTGGTAGAAATATCATGAGTAGATACCAGAAAGTGGTTGGGTTAAAAGACCAATCAGTGGAGGAACCAGAGGCAGGTCTATCACCAAACACCAACTATCGGAACGTAAAGCCGAGATTACCTGACGGACCATTACTGTTGGCAACCACAAAAAGATAATCTACAGTCAGTCATCAAACCATTTAAGTTCAATCCACCATAAGGCTACTCTACCATCTGATGAAAAGTTAGAACGGTCTTAATATAAAAAGAACTGCTTATTTATAAGGCCATTTAAAACACCATCTCTTATAGCCATACATGAGGTAGATAGTTGTTTTTGAGAGACCATTTGTAGGACCTGTACAAAACATAACTAGGATCCAAGCAGGGTTTGCCTCAAAAGTGCAAAACTCTATAAAGAAGCTTGCGCCACTTAAAAATTAGGCACACTTTATCAGAAAATACTATTGAACACAATTAGCCATCCGAAACGTCTATGGTAAAGGATTGCAGAACACCAACCGACAGGGCAACTATTTCCTTCTAAGAATTGACCGCGACAAGGACAATATCAAGATGGGAAGGATCTCATTTCAGTGGCGATTGAAAGTGTCTTGATCGCGTCTTCCAAAGCTGCATACAAATTGACTTCGATCGTTACCCATATCAGAATTTTGGTGGCCAAAACTTCTTCTGGAAATAAGACTTTAATAGTATGGCTTCGCATTTAAATAACGTACCGGAGTGTCGCTGGTCAATTAGTCTACAACGATGTCTGGACCGTCCTACCGTTTAAGACGTTTAGTCGTTTTATTGCGCCGTTTTCCGGCTCCTAAGTGAGGTACGGAGCCATGCATGAGCATGGCCTCAGCGGCGCAATGTCTCAGTGGTTATTGTACTGGACTACTGAGTGAGGGGTTTTGGGTTCGATACCCGGTTAGGACACAAATTACATCTTAAATGCTTTTTTCACTTCGCCATATTTTTGAAAGAGCCCGTCGAACTCTACATGAAATTTTAATGACTCTCATTTGTTCCTGAATAAATTTTCGCCCAAACGAAGCTTGGGTCCTATATGAACCTGATTAGGGTGCCAAGATTTCTCGCAATCACAATCATGTCATAGTGAGGCTTTATGAAACCACAACCTCTTTTTTAATAGAACCACTTTCTGACTTTTTATGTCGCAGATGTCTTTATATAGGTATTACCGTTGAGCTGGATGACTTTATGAATGTTTGCAAAGATTATCTCAAGATAAGTTTTGAGTTGTTAGTGGCAATCCTGTAAGCTTATTTGAATAGCCTAACAAGAGCTTTATTCAAAAAACAACTTGTTCCGTACCCAACGTAAGTCTTTTATTAAAAAATCCTAAAAATCTTAACTTTTCAAGAATGTGCTCAAATTCTTAATGGAGATAGTGGGTGGAGATCGCTTATCCGATTTATCGTGCATGCCATGAATTACCGAAACTCTTTTGCATCTTTGTAAATAAAATTTTATCTTTCGTTTTAGCTAAACTAAAAGCCCATAATGTCTATTGATACAAATCTTTTGATCTCATCTCCATCGATTAGTTTCAATTGCAATTCTTTTCACTGAACTATTTTTCCTCAGCTTAACTTATTTTTTTTTTTTATTTTCTTCTCTTTTTTATAATTATGTATTTAACTTAAGAGCCTGTTGTTAGCAAATTTAACTCATATTTAACCTGTTTACCTATAATTTATTTTCTGTTTTTAAACGGCAGACGGCTGATAAGCCAAGCTGTATATAAAATACTTTATTTTTTACACTGTTTTGTAACCTCAAATAAATAGGAAATAAAGATTATAATCAATCAATCAATCAATCAATTAAAAAATCCTACTACTGGCAAATTAGCTCAGCGTCAGTGGCTTTTTTTATAAAATAGATCTTGGGTCTTCTTAGTATTTTAGGAGGAGATAACATCTTGTAGATGTAGCAGTATTTATACTTAGAGTCTTCCACCTTGCGTTGGCCATTAAAAGTAAGGTTGACGATTTTATTTCAATGAAGTTATTGGTAAGACGGCTTCCTCAACAAGTCGAGAGTTGGATCGCCCCCTGTAAGTTGCAGTGGCATTCCTATTCCTAATTCCCGACAATATGTCAAAGTATGTCATTTCGACAGCGAGAACATAGATTTTTTTGAGTCTTATTCAAGCACTCAGAGTAAAAACATTTAGGAGCATATTAAGTGCTTAGGCTGGTCTTGACCTTTTTTGATAGCTCAATTTTGAATCGAGCGATCTCTTAAGCCTTACTGGGCATAGGCTATCTGTCTTGTGGAGAGGTCATTATAGCATTTCGAGCAATAAAAAAAGTCAAGTTATTCGGATCGGAACATCTTCCATGGTATAACCCGGCCAATATTTAAAGGTTGAAGACCTTGAAAGTCGATATTCTGTACTTGCTTCAGTTCCGATTTCATTTTGTTGACGCCCAGACATTCAGCGATGCAAAAGGTATAGAAACGCACTTCGAAGACTGACGGGTGGTTCGATCTAACCAATCTTATATGGCTAAAAGTAAGGCATACGTAACAAACTGTGGCATATTCTTTTAAATCTTAAAGCTTCATAAGCCGTCACACCTTACGAAATATACATGCAAATATTTAGTCCGTTGACATTAGTAGGTACGTGTATAGCTAACATGAGAAAATCTACGCTTGTAACCAAGTTCAGTAAAAGTCAGCCTTGAAAACAGCAAGATGAAGGAGGTGGTTATTGCCCACGCTTACCTTGCAACTAATATACCCCAAGTCCATACAAATCCAAGGATATTGAAAGGACTGTTACCCAGATAAATTAAAAGCGTTGAGATTGATGTCGCCGTACCTCTCGTAAAGCAACCATACGCAAGAGACATCGCCTTCTTTGTCATAATAGACTTAACCGTAATTTTTGTCGTACCGATAACGGCGTCATTTCAAAACCGATTTTTTTGAAGTATGGCCCAAATGAGAGGTACCTTTCCGTAGGTGAATTTCCTCTTTAGTGTCCGTCGAATCTGTTGAAATTTTTAAAATTTTCACAAATTCAGACCTAGCTCCTTCACTAGCGGAAATATTGAGAGAATGTGAGAGACTGTCAAGTTCAATCCGCTGTAGATTTTAAGCGTTGCAGTGTAGCCAAAACAGGTTTTTATGTCAGAAAGAATCACTTCCTTGATGCCCTTTTAACCCGCAGTAACAGAGATCGTCAAAAGTCGGTTTTGCCTGATTTCAACGCCGTTGTAACTATGACTGTCGCTGAGATTCAGTAGGTACCTACCATCTTCCCATACAATTGTAGAGACTCATGTTTGAGCCATGTGTCCCTCGATAAGCCTTGTGACATTGATCATAGAGTCAGGTGCATTTTCTTCATATGGTACCGTAGAGGATTGTGCCCCGTTATGATACCTACGAGAGTGGAAAGGGATTTCCTATCCTTCCGTATGAGACTCTCGGTTCTCGCTTCATTGAAGGTCGGCCATAGCTTTTTTGTGGTACGGCAAGTTTCTTGTGCAGTCCATCTAACGTTAGCCCCTCTTGTGGCTTTTCTCCCTGCTTCAAACTCGAGTGTACAAGGCGGGATATTCACAGAGGGTTCTGAAACAGTTTTGGAACCTAGTCTTGCTAATTCGTCCGCTTTCTCATTGTCTGGAATGCCTTCATGTTCCGGGACCCATCAGCAGAGCGATACCTTGTGCTGAGTGCCAAAAACCTTGAGTTCTTCACGACAGCATTTCACAAGCTTGGACTTAAGTTTTGGTGCAGTTAAGACTTTTATTGCTGCCTGGCAGTGGATAAAGAAGGTAATACCTTCCGGTGGTATTGCCCTTACCACAGACTCACGGGCTGCTGTTGTCACTGCCAGGACCTCTGCTTGGAAGACACTACTGTGGTCGGGAGGGCATACCGATTTTGATATGCCCAGCGTTTCGGAGAGACGCCTGAACCCACCCCGGTGTCCATTTTAGATCCGCCTGTAAACACGGCTACGGATTGCGTGCTAGGTACGAGTCCGTCTCTCCATTCTTCCCTACTGGGATAGGTGCTCGAGAAAGGTCTTGTAAATTCTAAGTATGATGTGATGTAGTCCGTAATAGGTACACAACCAAAATATTTCTGTAAGATCGACGAGTGACCCGTTGCGTTCGGTTTCCAGTTTACTGATTGGCTGATTCTCCATACATTGACTCCAAGTTTGCCTCCCGGAAGATTCATGATGCAAGAAACATGTCTTCCGTTGCAAAGCGATCAATTTGACTGAAAATTTACATATTTTGACGTAAAATTTCATCAAATTGCCGACATAAGCACTCACTCACAATCGGCAAACCTCACGTCGACAATTAATTGACTAACAACCGCAGCCCATTCGGCAGACATACACTGCATCTACGATGCTGCTCGCCTTTGATGATTGAAATTTATTGTAGTGGAGTTGCGTGCTCCCTCGAATAAAATAAACGCCCTCTGCTCTCTCACTCCCAATGCAAACGATAAGGCTGATGCGCGGCGGCAAAGTGCGAAATTTCAAAGCAACCGAAACCCCAAGAATTATGATACCTCGCACTCTTGAATGGAGGGGGGCAAAACCCGTCTCCCTCCAATCCCTAAATAGCCCATAATTAGTCTGCGCGTAAAGTAGATCAAAAAGGTGCAATAAATTAATTAACCAACTTTGCTCCACCCATCCGCGCGCTCCGGATCCACATCGGGATCCAATTACTTCAAAAACTCGAGAGAACGACTTTTCTTCACGTACACACGGTCGCTTGGGTCTGGTAATTATGATGTCACGGGAGCAAACGGGGACCGAAAGGTTGTCACAACAGCCCGCACCCGCACCGACTCGTCGAGTCCTTTGACGGCATTATTATAAGTATGGCAAAACGGATCCGATTTCTTTTTATTTTCCATGTGCTCGGCGGTTGATGATTTTTTTTTTTGTATTTCCCGCGTAAATCACGTCTGTCAATGTCAAATTTGATTTGGCGACAATTTAGTCAAATTTATTTGCCATAGCTGTCGCAGCATCAAAGCTGGACGGACGACGATGATGATGATGATGATGAGGATGACGATGTGAATGAGGATGTGGATGGCAGCATCAAAGGGCCCTCATTCATTACGGCGATACGTCACATAATTCAATTCGCCTGGATATGGAAAGTGGGCATGGGATGCGCCGCACATCCAGGCACCGCGCACTTTGTAGTGCTGGCGATGGCGGTTGGGTGTCGGTGCCTGTGTAACTTACGTCATATCAATTTAATTATGACAACATAATTAAGCAGCGATGATAGATGTCAAACTTTATACTGGACGCACGTGGTTCGCCGGCCGACCTTAGAGATTGCCCAGAGTGTGTCTGTATATACGTCACTCGACACGGAGTCTCCTCCATCTGAGAGTAGCGTTCTCATCGCAACCGCATTCAATGTCGCGTAAACGGACTTCGCATGAGTTGAAGCCCACCAAGCGAATCGCGTGAAATGCAAATTGCTAGCTGCCAGCACAAAAATGCATCTTAATGAGTGCTGCGGAGTGCGTGCGAGGAGCGAGGAGCCCTTGGAAGAGTTTGGGGCGGGACAAAAGACTGTCCTCCGTTTCGTGGAAAAACAATTCGAAATGTTTAACTTTATTTATGGCGGTCGCAATTAATTTTATTATCAAAATACGAGCGGATAGTTTTAGCATTAGAGAGCGGGTGTTTGTCTTGTCGTATCTCGGGGGACTACTTCTCTACGAGGAGGTAGGTATAACAACTCAACACATTGCACTGTGACGTCTCTAATGTTCCAATAAAGAATGATGGCCTGGCCAGGTTTATGGGCGCACGGTTTTCTCTATAGACACAATTTGTGTTTGTCTCGAGTTCAAATGGGCAAGTTGCGAAAGAAGCCAAGAAGCGGGAGCCCAAGAAGTCATTAGGATTGGAATAATGTTGACGGCGACGGTGGTGGTAATTAATTCTTATAATGAAAGGGAGCGGGCCCGTCAAGTAGTACTTAGAGCGGACAAAACAGTGCAGAGGCAGTGCCAGTATTTTTTTTCTGTCTCAAACGCCTTAATGCAAATTTATAAGGGAAGTGGGTTCTAGGAAGAGCGCTGGGAGAGTGGGATTTCTCTTTGATATGACTGGAGATGCTATTTCGGGATGTTATTTCCCTTCTGGTCCTTTTGAAAAATATTGTTTCATAGGGAGAAATGGAGGTGACTACGATGAAGGACATCAGATTGAAGCGAACATCAGACCTACTGCCGAATCGTCTCAACAGTGACCAATTGAAACATGATACGTCAAGTTGACATCTTTATATATATAATTCTACTGTACGTGTGTATGTCACTGAACTCCTCCTAAGCGGCTGGACCGATTTGAATAATTTTTTTTGTATGCGTTTGGGTGGCGCCCTGGATGGTTTAGAAGCCGATTGGTCAACATTGGATAAAGGGGCGTGGTACCGCCCATACAAAAATTACATTCAAAATCTTATATCCTGAAAACCACCGAATCGATCGAGTTCAAATTTACACATAATCTTAGGTTTTGGCCCAGGAGTATTCCTGTGAAGATTGGTCAAAATTGGACAAAGGGGCGTGGCACCGCCCATACAAAAATTACATTCAAAATCTTATATGTATTTCGAAAGCAATCGAATCGTGACTGCGAGTAATTAAGTAAAATACAAAATTGATATATTTATTTGGAATATATAAGACAAAAAAAGTTGTAACAATATCACACTCCACTGTTCATACGGAACATACAAACACAGTGCCCCAAAAACCGATGTATTATAAAAAAACAAAATTGTAAAAAAACGCCTTTTTGTACGGAGCCTTTTGATATTTCCGGTGTCGCAATTCAGTGAATATTCAGTGTATTATATCAAAGAGTCACCGATACATTCAGAACACGTGAACAACAGCGTTTGCAAGTGTATCGCGCATTGACACGTGTATCACTTCTTCGCCTTGCGTTTGAATATGAGTCGGACATCGACTATTCGTCACATTTACAAATTGTGATCGGTGCTATGAACAAACAATGCCAACACTGTCATGCACTCAAATACAAAGGTGGATCGGCCGGTTTCTGCTAAGCGTCTGGAAAAGTTGTATTGCCACCATTGAATTCGCCGCCAGAACCATTGAAAGCACTATTGGCTGGAGCTACATCCCAATCCAAATTTTTTTTGCGTAAAATTCGCAAATTCAATTTTAAATGACCTCATTTGGAGCAACAAAAATCGTTTAGAACGCGGATGTTTGCAATTTTCAATCAACGTTTAAGATTCAGGGCCAAGTGTATCATCAAATTGGTTCTTTAATGCCGATGCCTAATACCGATTCAAAATTTCTCCAAATTTACTTCATGAGTGATGAGGAACAGCAAATAAAAGCACGCTGCCAGTACAACCATATCGAGAAGATGGAGGAGCGACAAATTGTGGGTATTTTAGAACCGTTTTTTTTTTTTTTTTTTCAAAAATGCAAAATTACTATCTGGGATGCATGCACTATGGCACACAAGCATTCACTTGAAGCTCTCGATAGAATGGTGAAAGATCTAAATAATAACACCGGTGGTGCTTTACTGCTGCTGTCCGGTGATTTTAGACAGACATTGCCGGTCATTCCACGCGCTACATATGCGGACGAAATTAACGCATGTATAAAACAATCATATCTATTGCGAAATGTCTGTACATTACGTTTTAACACAAATATAAGAGTTCAACTGCAAAACGATCCACTGGCACTATCATTCTCCGAGCAATTGCTCAACATTGGCATGGAGACACACAATGCATCAAATTGCCGGACAACTTCTGCAGCATGGAAAATACGAAAGGTGCTTTGATTGCAAGCATATTTCCCGATTTACAAGCTAATTATATTAATCATACGTGGCTTGAAAAAGCATGCAGGACAACGTCTGCCGGGTCCGCTAGTAATTAATAGATTTCATTATGATTCATAACATCGTTCAATGTTCAAATGTCCGCCGCGGCTTCTCTGGGTGGCGCGCATCATAAATATCCAATTTTCCATGACTCTGAAGAATAAATCAGGCTTAATTTAACCGATGGCATCATGGGTTATGTTAGCTTTGAGGGCCGTTCTGGTTCGTGACTTATTCTCAGAGACGTCCGACTTCAGAAATACCCACAAGAAATAGTCTAATGGGGTCAAATCGCACGATCTCGGTGGCGAAGTTCATATCACCTTCACGTGACCATGCCCTCGAATAGCTCGTGCAGAATTTCTGTGTGGGACGAAGCGCCGGCCTGTTGAAACCACATGTCGTTGGTGTCCATATCAGCCAATTTAGGTAAAAAGAAGTTGGTAATCATCGACCTAGGCCAAAATCCACACCCAACAGTGACTTTTTTGGATGCATTGGATGCTCTTGGACGCTCATGTGGATGTGGATTGGTATCGTCCCAAATTCAACAGTTTTGCTTGTGACGTACCCATTCATCAAGAAATGAGCATCCCGAGCGAAGCAAAACAGACTGAATAAATGACATAATTTGACAGATAGCTTTAACAATATGGCCGCTCGTAAGTCGGAAGAACCTATTGCAAGATACTAAGAGATCTGTGGAATGTAGTTAAAAGCATTTTGGAAAAGAGCAAGTACCAACTATTTCGCGTTAAGAGCGGTATGAAATTTTCCTTCTTCTTCTTCTGCAGAAGCGATAAGTTGTAACTATAGAGTTGTCGGGACTCTACGACTTTCAGTTATGGTATAAGTAAAACTTTTGTCCATCATCATTGTAAACGTTCAAAAACGCAATACTGATATTTGTTATTCTAGCTAGATGAGGTGGTCGTAACACCTGCTTAATTTTATTCAAGTATGGTAGCAAAAGAGTTAATATCCCATCATATGTCATTCTAAAAAAGGACAGCTGAATTTCTTAACCAGTCTTCCTGTCACCTTAATGTTGCTGTCACTGCAAGACTTAGAACTAAAAACACGACGGTAATGCAAATACAGTCAAGAACGTAAGCATTGACAAGACTCAAAATAAAAACTTCAGTAGATACTAGCACAGTACCAAGGTTAAGCAACGTGTATGATTTCAGCAAATAACCTTTTTACTTATTGATTTATTTTTATTGGTATTCTTCATCAAACCTTAGCCTAGACAAAAACGATTAAATCTAATTTAATGCAAACGTTGGTCTTAATTCCAGCTTACTGGCTCTTAGCGAGCCAGGCCTTTCGGCCTTAAATCTATCTATGCATATTTAATTTTAATTCATTTTTAATTTTCCAAGAAACTTTATAAAACTTGACTCCTTTATTTACATTTTTATTTTTATTTAAAACTACTTAAAACTATAATCCTAATCACGTTCATGGGTGCCTGCGCAGTCGCCATCAGCTTAAAATTAACGAGGATGCTACATAAGTAGCGCACCGGCCCGCGTATTCACCTTCACCCCTTCCTTAAGGCATCAAAATTATTTGAATCGCTTTTCCGGGACATTATTGCCCGAATCCCGATCAGTGCAGTTCTAAAACGGAGGAGCTCCTGAGCATTGGCGGCGTACTTGTCATGGATGAGCCGCTTATCCCTCGCACCGCGGTGTCTGTGTTTCAATACCGGCACTAAGCCTTTTATATCAACATGAAGAAATGCCTCAGGCGGGATAAAGCCAGACCGACCAATACCAATAACCTTGCCACTCTGTTTACTTGTTTTAGGAAAGTACAGCCATTTGTTAGTTTTTGCGTTTGAGATTTTAATTTCGACAAACTATTACCTCTCCTTTCTGTGCTTCAAAGGCAGGTTTCTTTTGTAGCCTGTATAGCCGATGCTGTCGTCAGGCTCTTATTTGATACGTTTTCAAGCATTTAACAGGGAATCTTGTGAGGTGAAGCTTGTATTGACTAAGTCGAAGACTAAGGGAGACATCTTAAATATTATGAGATTATTCGATTCATGTTGATTGAAGCTGAATATGACTTGGCATTTTTGTGGTGCATAGTCTTTTGGGTGATAGGACAATGGGAACGTTCGGGTTCTCGCTTTCGTCATCGTCATCCAAATGTCCATTTTAAAAATTTCGTGTTCGTTTAGGACATCTCTAGAACAGGCGGGAGCAGAAGAGTCAGAGGTAGCTGTTGCTGTTGCTAGGCGTTTTCTTTTCTGGCCTTGACCATGAATAGCATCCCGTAAACTAACCAACTGGATAACATCTTCTTCAAGTGGACTAGAAAATTTTGGTTAGTTTTTTTTATTGCAGGTTTCAAGTCTGACCAACCCTATCGAAATTTACAGAATCAATCAATTTTATTTTAGTTTGGTATATACTTACATGATTTTTTTGAAACTTACTTTCTTCCATTCCGAGACTTCTTTAAACGGAGGACCCAAGGAATTTAAATATTCTGTTAGATACAAAAAGCCTGCATAAATCTAGTGATTTTAGTAAAATTTTTGGCAATATCCGGCTCTCTCTTCATTGCCTCCACCATCTTCTCAAATTGAACTCGAGTTGTTGTCCTTTTTCTTCATTAAACTGAAAACTATTTTCAAAAACTTAAATGAACCTATTTGTGTTGAAACGTACTTTTTGGTGTTTTCCATTTTTTGTTTACGTTGCGTCCGCAGTGACTTTGGTGCGGATTTAAAACGTCAAAAGTTATATGGAGTTCGAATGGGCCGCGTATTTCATAGTCTAAAAAAAATCAAACTAAGTTTCCGGCATTCCTCCACTTTTTACAGCGGATTCTATAATAACAACAACTGAAAAAATTGTCGGAAGCCATCCGCAGACCATTTATGGGATTCTGAAATATGGGTGATTATGAACCTATTTAACTAACCAAGAGCTCGGAATTAAGATATACTTCAGTTTCTTATTGCATATCGAAACTGAGATTTAAGTTTGAATAAATGCGTTTACCTACGGTCCTATAATTCTAGGACTTACTAATAACTATAGATACCCTACTAATGCTCGTACAGATTCCCAGCCTAAGGTCATGTATCTTTCTTCATAGCTCCTGGACCTGGGGCCATAAAAGCCATATTTTTGGCCGTCAGGAGCGTCGGCCCTATGCTCTGTCTTCTATTGAATTTTCGTATGTCTTCTATACACCCTTGACTCGCTTAGACCTTCTTAGGCAAATGGAAAAATTAGAATATTTATGAAGACAAAATTAAAAATCAATTCAAAACCGAAAACGTATTGAACACATCTTCGAATTCCGAGGACGATTCACTTGCGTAATTCTTTCGAAATTCCATTGCTCCTCGGTTATAGAGGGGCGTTTAACATTAATGATGAAATATCGCCTCAATTCCACACATTTCGTCGGGGGGCGTCAACAGTTCGGCGACGAAAAATTCCACACAAACTCATCATCATCATCAAACAAGAAAAAAAAAAATAAAAATTCCATTTCCGACGCAAATTTTATTTTTTTCCCCCAACAACAACAAAGTGAATTTAGTTTCAGTTTTCAAATTCTCGCAGCGGACCATGCTAGCGCTGGGAGGTCGATGGTACTCAACTTCCAATCAGCTTGTAGTGGAAAACAATTTTTTTTCTGTTGGTTTTAATCATTTTGCTCTCGTTGTTTCACACCATTCCGGCTGTCAGTCGAAAAGTCTTGAGTTGTGTTGAATGTTGATATGGGAATTGGATTTGGTTTGGAATCTGTTCAAATGGAGGGTCTCCAGCTAAGCAGTGGAGTGCTGGTTGAAGCTGATCCTGCTGATGTTCATATGTGAACATGGAGTGTTGTGTCCTCACTCCTCATGCGATTTGGGGAATCTCATTTCACGATTGTTATTTTTTGACAAGATAAAGGTTGTTTTGAGTACGCCTGTGATGAGGAGACCAACCAGGAGGGGTTAAGAATTTTTCAAAGGTTCAAATTATGTTGGTTTTGCGAAATTTGAGAGTCTTTTTTTTTGATCCAGATTCAAATTGAGTGCATGGGGTAAGGTATATCCTTCCTCTAGAATTAATTTGTGTAGGTACCAATTTTGTACTGTACACGATTATAATTATGATCTACTGGATGGTACCTACGATCTTCTGTATTTTATGTGATAATTCTCTTATTTTGTGGTGAAATCAAGGTAAGGGTGTGGTACTGCATTTAATTGTCCTGTATAGACTATACCGACCACTCATCCATTCCATTAGTTCCAAACAAATTCCAAATAAAATTTATTTTGGCTTAGCTATACATTTTAAAGTGCCTGCTTTGTTTGAAAAAAAGCAATATTTGACTAAAAATTTTTAAGAACAAGTGTTTCGTAGTTGCAATTTAATTTTTATTGTAAACTAGCTGTACTCCCACGGCGCTGCCCGTGCCTTTTGTATTAAGTCCCGCCACAATTCGCAGAGTCGTTTTTTAAGGGAGGTGCAACGGCGCCCTTTTTGATTACTGCCCCATTGTGTTGAACACCATTTACAAAAATTCATGGCTTCATAAATGTCCAGATACCTATAGTAATTTAATTATTTTGTTACCTATATGGCAAGTGCCATATCCCGATTTCTATCCCGATTATTTTTTGCAAATGGCTTTGTTAACGAAAGAACCAAATTACATCTTAAGGTTTTTTCCACTGCGCCACCTCTCGCGAACGTCTGACAAACATCCGAGAGTAAAACTGCCATGAAAGAGCCGTTTGGACTAGGCGTAAAGCTCTAGATCCCTTCCATTCGTCCCAAAAATTGAATACCCACACAAAACGAATGGTTGTGAGAAGCTAGGCCTTGGGTCCCACAGACCTGTCGCGCCAAAATATTTATTTATTTATTTTTAATCCAAGGTTTTCTATTTGTATTGTTTTTGATTGCACTTTGTTTCCATTAGGGCCCAAAACTATACAATCTTTCAAGTTGGAATCAACCATGCGCATTCACAAAGTTTCATTGAAATCGGTTGAGCGGCTCTGAAGATCGACCTCAGCGCCACCTGTTGATTCTCTCGCACTTAGCAGTAAAGTGTTTCTATCACAAAAGATCAACAAACTGTGATTTTGAAAATATTTTTTTTTCTATATTTGAAGTGTCACTACTCGATTTCTATCCAGTTTATTTATTTTTTTTTTTTCAAAGTGCGTTTCCCCATGAAAAATGTAATGTGTGCCTACAACGCCACCTGTTGAGAATTTTCCAACTTTTCTTTTCTTCTAAACCATCGCTGATGTAAGACAAACAAAACAAAACAAAGATCATTCAAATCGGTTGAGCCGTTCTCGAGTCTTAAGCATCCGAACAAACCAAGATCAATTTTTATATATATAGATTGATGCGGCATTCAGAATGTAAGAATTAATTGGTTTTTGAAGTTCTATCCAAATCGAAAAAGGCGTTTTCAAGGTACGCAGTTTTTAAAGACAATGGTTTTTCGTAATTTGAGTGGAAAATTAAGCATAATTTTACTATAAGTTTTTATATTTATTTATTTTACCACAATACATAATGTTCACAGTTAATCACTAATAAACAGATTTTAAAAAGCTCATTAATAAAACATACTGTTTACATTTCTTTGAATTTTTTTTTTTAAATTCAATTTTAAGAGATTAAAATCAATCACATGATAGTACTAATTAAAATCCCTCGTCAAGTTATTGATGGGGCCATTACTCCCATAGTTACTTCGAGATGTCCTTTGGTATAAAAAAAATTGGGTTCCTTGTTGTCCTCGGTCTGGTGTTGATGTTTAATTGAGAACATAATGTGTTGACGTTACCAGTCAGAACGCAAAACAGGAATATAACATTGAATGTCTCCCTTCGTTTTTCCAAAGTCTGGAGATTCAGCAACTTTAATCGACTTATGTAGGGTGGAAGACGACTTTTGGGGTTCCAAGCAAATCACGTAATGCGAAAAGAAGAAACTGCTTTTGAATACTTTCAATTGAGTATGCATGTGCCAAAATTTATTACATTTGAACTACCTATTGAAAATCACAGTCTCAAAATATACATTTTTTCAAAAATCTGGTAGGTACTTAATATAGAGAAAAACTAACTTTGCTACCAAGTTATGAATGACAATATTAGGTACCTTAGGAATGTTTTTTTGTTACAATCGTTTTAAACGTTTTCGAGATATTTAAGTCCAATTTTTAAAAGTAGGTACCGTTTTTTGAAAAACTAGGTATGGAGCCATGTTTAACTCACATACAAGAATTTAAATATCAATAATGGTTAAAATCGTTAGAACCGTTTTTGAAAATACCGAACTTGCTTAAAAACGTTGTATGGGAAGTACCGTTAATAATAGGGTTACCGTGCAACAAAAGTGCTCCCGAACTCTAAGCTTACAAGCTCCAAATCCGAAGTTTGAAACAAATCCGTTCAGCCTTTAAGGCTGTAGATCGCTTCTCGGTCTTATGGCTAAGATCAAAGTATAAGTCTGTAGACCTCAGAAGCGAACGAACAGACGGACAGAATTACGAGACTTACACTTACACACGAAAACTAACAAATGAATGGTCCTAGGATTATATAACGGGCCAGTGCTTTTAAAAGCGGTGTACCTTACTACTCCGTTTATAGTGCTGACTGAACTCCACAAAGCTGTATTTCTTGCTTCTCCGAGTATTAGTACTTAACTTCTGGTTCCAACTTCCCACATCTAAACGTATTCTATTGCACTTTGTCTGCTATTTCATGTCCCCTCCAGGATTATGGTGTCGGCGATTTATTTATATTTTTCGAACGATGAGTACCGACTTTTAGATACAATAACCTCAGTGAGAAAAGCATTTCATATTTCGAAAATCAGATCAGAAATATCTTCGACTATTTTCACATCTATTGAGATCGCACCTAAGTCTTTGGTTCAGGTATGTCGAACACCTATAGCCGCTCGCTACGGAAAAGCTTGTAGGTCATCCCAACTACGAATCGAATCCTAAATGCTGTAACTGCGTTAAAAGTACCTTTTCTCTCCTCATCGCTTGATGGCAGCAGTACACCGAGTCACTGAATACGGCTTCCAGCAAAGCCTGGCATCAGTGATCCATGGGATAGTTGGTGGTTCAACTGCTTTTAGTTCCATCTATATGAACCTAATCAGCAATCCCAGCAAAATGTGGCTGTCAAAGTAAGGAAGGAGCATTCTTTAAAGGCTCGTCATTATCCGCAGAGATGGCATTTTTTTTATGTGAAACATCTTATGGCGCGACTTGGGAGTAAAATCGATTCTTCAAAACGGAAATGACCAAGCGGAAGTGCGTGACGGAAATTGGCCTGTCGCCATCACTTTGCCGCCGCCTAAAACTCCTTAACTACTCAACCGATTTTAATGAAATTTTGTGGGTGGGTATGGTTGGTTGTACCTTGATGGATAGGATAGTTTTGGACCCGATAGGTGGCGCTGTTGTCGATCTTCTAAACCACTCAACCGATTTCCATGAAATTTTGTGGGCTTGCATGGTTATATGGAGAGATATATGTTTTTATTTTTTTCAACTTAATTGTCAAAGTGAATACTTGTATGGGCAAGCTGAAGTGAAATGAAGAAGCTGGGTTTTACACAGACACTGGACTACTGAATCAGTTGACGATATGAAAACAAAATGTAAACAAAAACTCTCGAAAAAGAAAACTTTGGATTGGATTGCGTTATGAAAACTTTTTAAATTAATGAACATAATTATCTACGGCGTTGTATTAAGATTATATGTAATATTATAAAGATTTGGTTTTTAAATTAAATTTCTTAATGAAATTCAACTACATACAACACAGTTCAATTTAACATTCACATTTAGCAAGAGAAGTTTCACATCTGGCGTGTGGTAACAAGCACGCTCTCTGTTTTTTTTTTGTATACCTACTTCTCCTCGCGTACGTCAAGTGTTCCTAAGGCTAAGCTTTTACTTTTTTGCGCTGAAGTTACTTAGTTCAGTAGATATATCTTTCAAGATTCTCCTAGCATCGGTTTACAAAATTTGCTAGTAGGATTATGTCCAGGCTCGACTTGTATCTTGCGTCACTCTTTAACTGACACTCTTCTTTTCATGACTTGTGTTACAACTCACAGTTCTTACAGCCAGCTCTTTATATCCTCTCGTCACGGTTTTCCTTGGTTCTTTAGATAGCATTTTTGGTTTTCATATAAGGGAAAAGGTGGGTGGCATTTGGAGATTGCAGCCAAGGCCATTAAGTGAGATACGGTCAGGACGCCAAGCCAAAGTAGGCACATTGTGATGCGACAGGTTTCAAAACTTCTCGTTAAACCAACAGGAGCTTATTTCAAAGCGCCTAAGACTTTATACTTAGTCAACCCTGTTCCCTCTGATTGTCAGGCAGATTGTAAGGACTCTTACCACAGCTTCGAAGAGACGTGAGGAAGCACTTCAGTTTACAGTTGAACACTCACAATACCAGCACCGAAGAACTGCCATCTAATCCAAGCAAAGGCAGGACATTAGCAAAGGAAGTGATCTAAAGTATAGTCGCACTTTTTACAAGCGATGTCACATAAACCTATTGCACTAACATGATGACTGTTAACTTTACGCACTCTCGGCACACCCTTTTTGGTTGAGCTCTCCTCTTTCTTTGGCTCTTTGACAGAAGCTCAGTGGAGTACGTCGCTTTCCGTGCTCGTTTAAAAGGTGCTTCCCACATCAAAGCATCTGTGTTGCCCAAATGTTTTGAGAGAAGATTTTAAACGCGCATCGACTAAAATGGGAAGCATTACCATGTGTTGTGTAAAACTTTGCCTCTACGGATTGGTATCCATAATATTAGGCCTATTCCAGACATATGACAACTGTATAATTTGGCATTGTCATCTTTAAGGGGTCTCTATCTTAACCAAACGCCTGCACTGGAGTCTCATCCCTCATGGAAGCAAAGAAAAAACGATGCATAGAACCGAAGCTCTAGCTCAATATATTGTCAAGAAGACAGATATTCACAAGGGACAAGTGGAACGAATCTAAAAAGATTGTCCCACCTTTCCATATCAGTTCCAACAAGTCGTAAAAAAGTGTCCTTTCTCAACCACCCATGCGCCATTATATTACAACTCTGTAACACAGGTGCTTTCTCAAACTCTCCCTTCGATACCAAACTTACAGGGAACTTATCGCGGCATAGTACCTAGTCCCTAAACAAAATGTCATCCCTCCCTACACCCCATAGGTAGGTACATAGTGACACTAAAAGCATTCATCCTAAAAGAGGCATAAAAACCCAAATGACCCATTCTTCCGACATCAACATAACCTGTCCACTTAACTTCGAACAATAACACCCATGGATATGAAACATGACAGCGTAAACTACTCAGCCACTCGCCGCACCCCAGTCCGATTGAAGAAGGCGCCCCCTCTGTCTCCACATCGGGGATCGGGCCCGGCCGGTCGTTCAGTTAGATGGAAATCACTTAACCGCACTACATCACCATTGATGCCACATCAACGCAACAATCATAAAACCAAACCGCAAGTAACATTAAACCGACCCACCTACCCGAGGCCGTATCTCTCCCCCAGCATTTATCCTCTCCACGACCAAAACGCATAGCATAAGCGCCACCTATAAAGTGTCCCTAATAAACTGAGTTCATCGGTTCGGGTACAGAAACAAAACCAGCAAAAAAACAGCACATCTACCCAACATGTCGCAGTAAAAACCCTCTCTCGGG
The DNA here is from genome assembly GCA_936431705.1 of Cheilosia pagana. Classification (NCBI taxonomy): domain Eukaryota; kingdom Metazoa; phylum Arthropoda; class Insecta; order Diptera; family Syrphidae; genus Cheilosia; species Cheilosia pagana. Next base: position 11,491,733 of record OW386166.1, on the reverse strand, counting down.
CAATCGAGCAGGACTCCACCCAGCCTCACACTGCGCCATCGCCACCCACAAAACGGGTGGAAAAAAAAAACTGAACGGGTGGCAAGTGCCGCCATTTTTCAATGCAACCCCAGCAAGGAGAATAAAATTTGCATAAATGTACGAACACGTATGGAAGAGATTATCTGAGCTCCTGACTTCTGCTTCGTCGGCCCTGCCATGTGTACGGGTGCGCTGTGGTGCTGTAGCGGTGCCAGCGTTAAGGGATGATGTGTCGGCCTTTTAAATAATAAAAATGGCAAAAACGTTCCAAAAAGGCAAAAGGACCCAACAGAAAAACCTTCCACACTTTGTGTTTCGTGTTTTTTTTAGCTTGGTTCCATATAGTTTTGTGCAAATAGTTTTGCATAGCTGAAGGGGGTGCGCGCTGCTGGCCAGAAGATGACTGAGTGCGGAGGATGCACCGAATACGTGCTCGGGGGTGGGGTGGCTACATAAAAATGTGGTCCATAGGTTTGTAGGTATTTGGGAAAAAAATGATTTGAATTCCATTTTTATTTTCAGTTTGTGAAGCATTCGTGGATCAAGGGCTTAGGGTTGAGTTAGATTACTGGTGCTTCTAGGGTGGGTTTGAGTTTCTGTTTCAATAAAATATTTTCGTTTCATGAACCCGGTAGGGTACAGTATCCCTGACCGGATTAGAGGTGTTTTTTGGTTTCAGTAGGCGGGCGGTTATTGAATATTCAATTGCGGAGGTGTTTTGATTTGGAGGGTTTTTTTCCGGAATCATTACTTCACTTGAGGTCAGAGTAGTTAAACTTGGAATGTGTGCTGGTTAAGCGAGCTTCAGACGGATTTTTGTAAGGGGGGTGAACATCACGTGAATGAGGATACGATTTAAGTCCTTTCGAGTTAAACATTTGCAAGTCGCGAAGCAATTGGTGCGTTTTTTTGAGCTCCTACCACAGCAAAGTAAAGAAAAGTTGGACTTTCAGCAACGACTTGACATTTATCGAGATTCACATTAAGTAATTCTTTCAAGTAAAAGTGACAGCAGCAGCTTAGGTTGGAACCTTTCAATTGATTTGGGAGAAAACTGTAAACACAAAGTCGAGACGCTCAACCTTTTATGGCATCTTACACCTAATGTAAGCTTAAAATGGAAATAAGCAGTCTATAAAGTACGTTGTAAGGAAGATCCACAAAAAATAGTCCAGGCTATTAGAGGCTCGGAAGATTTGGATTAGTAAAACAAAATCTCAGGGGTCAGGGCCCAATTTATGGTTTTTCGGGGGTTAAACTAGAAGCCCTTTACTCAATAGTCAAGTACTGATTAATGTACCCACTCCGCCTGGGGCGCAACAAACACACCTCTAAAAAATCCTGGGCCAATATCAAGCCACTTTAAGAAGGGATTTCTTTTCTTTTTGAAACCGGTGACAGAGTAAAACTGTGGGACCACATATCTGATGGAGTTCCACAAGGTTCGGTTTTAGACGCTATTCTGGACAGTGGTAACGAAAGTCGTCGAAGAGGAGGTCGATTTCAACAACTGCGTTGTCGAATACAAAGACGAAGCAGGACAATCAAGCATTACCAAAACCTTGTCATCATATACCAAGGTGCGAAGATCGCCATGAGGCTCACTTTCAAGGAACCCCTTTAAATTTCGTTTGACAAAGCGATGACAAATATTGTAGGACCAAAACAGCAAAACTGACTTTTTCTGTAAAGGGTGGTGCAATTAATCCGAATGTACGCGGTATACCCCTAGGAATTTGAGCCCCAACGCAATGACAATTAAGTCTGAGAGTGTGTTGTGTCAGCCGGTGACAGATGATGTTAAATGGTTTGTCGTGGGAAATCTTAGCTATTGAAATACAAGGGACCTGCGATGCCAATTAAGGAACAACGAACTTCAGTCAAAGACATTAAGTTGGAAGTAAGATCACGATGCAAACGAACTTGGCAGGGGAGGTTTAATTAGTTTGCGAAATGTAGAAATGGATTGGCCGGTGACATGGAGATGTGGATTTATAGCTGAAGCTTGCGGCCATATATGTAAAGAGGCGATTTTTTTAGGTCGATGACTCTGTACCGCTCGTATAGTTAGAAGCTTAATCTGTTTCTCAAGTTCGTCAACAGACCCGAACCATCGAGGAATCTTGCTCTCGAAGCTACCGAGGATATCTTCAAAGCCTCGTCATTTTAAGTTGGAGTTCGAGCTTACTTCCACGGCTCAAACCAATAAACTCTTCTAACTCCATTGTAGGCAACATCTAAAGTTAGTCGTTGAAACTTGAACTAGATGGAGATGGAGATGGAGTATCCCCCAAGAGTCTTTATCTCCCGCAGTATGCTTTCGACAGATGTATGACTGCACTATACAGAATAACCGGGATTTGGGACCCTTGTCGAATATCCCATCGGTTCTACCACATAGCGCTTAACTTCCCTGATGACAACTTAGCCTCACATCGATTAACAAGACTTCCGACTTCAGTAAACCCCACAAGTAGTTGTGAGTAGTTCACATCACTTCTACGTGGGATGACCAATATGACCATGCCTTCGAATCGATCTGGGCGAGAGCTGTGTGGCACGTATACCGTAGACTGAAGAAAACAAAAATTTCTCGAATTTTTATCGAAATACACCCCTTTCGATAAAAATTCGAGAAATTTTTGTGGAAGTTGTGAAAGTTGCGTTTTAACGATTAGATTCTGAATATGTACCTACTTTTTGATTTGAACATAACTTTTGGGACTATACCAACGTTTAAAGATCTTAAAAAAAATGTTTTTTTCTTTTATTTTATTATTTTTAATTCATTTATTTCTTGATTCATTAATTAAATTAAAGTTAAAGTTAAGCAAAACAAACGACTTTAAAAAAATGTGTTTACTTTGCAACAAAGTTAAAAAAGTTAAAAAAAAGAAATATTTACATTGAAAATTGATTCAATTTTATTTCTTATAAGTTCTTCTTTCGACTTTGCTCCAATAACACTTTGGCTTTCATTACTTAGTCACAGATTTAATGCATCTTTCGAAACTTCGCGTGTGACAGGGAAATTTCGGTATTTTCAATTCTCTATGTGAGATGTGACATTCATTCAGTGGACGGTTTGGTCCACTTTTTTAATTCGTTTTAAAGCAAGCTCTCTGACATAGACCCTTTTGTCTAAGAAAACAGCGTTACATTTAATGACAGGATCAACGATTGATTCTAAGTTGTTTGGCAACCATTTTAAAAAAAGGTGAGTTGAAAAACATGTTGCGGGCCATCGTTCAAAAACCAGAATGGGTCCTAAACTTTCATTATGTACTCCACAAGAATTTTAAGATTTTCAGGTGGGTTACTTGAACTAAATGAAAATTGAGGAACATCAGTTAGCTCGCATAATATTCACGAGGGCCCGAAGTAGATCTATCAAAATTAATAGAGATATGTCGTGGTGGTTATTGCATGACGAAAGCATATTGCCACTGTAAATGTCAGCCTAATTCCATTTCCAAGTAGCGAAAAAAGAGCTGTGGCTACACTACTTCGATTGGTGTCTGTATTGACTTGCTATAATTTTTCGTCTAGCTCTACTGCATCTGAAAAAGATGATACAATAGTAGATCCAGCACTAAACTTTCTATTTACTCCTCTTTGAATTGTTTGGGTTCCAGCTTTAGCTTTTAGTTTTTTCTCTGGTCCACTAAAAATCATCTTTTACAACAGGCACCTACAGAAATTGTTGATAAAATATCTATAAAAAATAGGTAAAAAAATAAAAATGTTAAAAAAATATGAAAAAAAACCTTTTTTAATGATTTCAGTGGGCGGTAGAGGCCAAAAACTACCATCTGATTTTTTATTGATTTTTTTGCGGGGTCTTCCGTTAAGATACTCCAAAAAAAACGTATAGTCAACGTATAGCGCCGTAATGTTGAAACCACATGTCGTCGTTACTCGTTAGTGTTCATATTATCTTATTCACCAAACGTAGTTGATAGCCATTGACCTGTGATTCTGGCCAACTTCGTTCTCAAAGAAATATTGAGCGATAAAGCCTCAAGTCGAAAATGCACAGCAATTATTGACTTTTTCGGAATGCATTGCACGCTCTTGGATATCATATCGTTTATAGAATTAATGAACTCAAAATAATCCCTCACACTGGGAATAGTCCTCTCGGTAGGACGATTATGACGGCCGTAAAATCTTTTTTGACATCATGGGAACGAAAAGTCGTCAGGGCCCTCGAACACAAGGACTGAACATAGTCCAGCGCCGGGCAGGCTATGACGAGATTCATGAACGTTCTAAGAGTCTGATAGCACACTTTTCAATTCTATTGCAAAAATGTACTGCTAGGAGTGAACACATTCAAATCAACATAGTCAAAGGAAGGATGATAGTTAGACTTCCGAACCTAAATGCTTGGCATGGTCAAAAATTATTATTTCCCTCCCAGCCATCTTTCCACCACCGGAACCTCCTCATACATTGTGGTGTCAAATTCCCCAAATGACTGGTACTACAAAATTCCCTTATCCAAGTACTATCCTTGTGCCTTAACAACCCTTACAACTATACAGAGTTTAATTTTTAATGAAGCTCGTACATTTTCGACTCCAAATCTATACGACTACCCCCTCAGGCCTCTATTGGCAAACCATTATGTAACTTAGACCACTTCAATTCCAACCCTTCTCATCCATTAGTAGATTTAACTTCGCCCCGGCCGCCCATTAAAGACTCTCCGCAAGAACCTATAGTTGGTTGTATCGACCTTTATGAGTTCGAAATTATTTTATCTGTTGTAAGAAAGGCCCGTTTACAGAGGTCTGGGCCGGGACTCATTACCAAATGCATATTAACGCACGCCAGGCATGTGTACTTTTGTTTGTGCGCGCCCGCACATCTACGCACGCAAGACGGAACAAATTTTGTTATAGTTTGCATTTTGGCCGGTTGTTTACACGCTCCAATGGACACTGTGAGCGGTCTTGCAGTCCGCCTTTCATCCCAGGAGATACGACGCTACGCATATGTGGGGTATATGCTCGATGCTCGTATCTCTTGGTTTACATACAGAACGCTTGCCAATGATAAATAAATTGGAATCCGCTTGGTACGATGCGAGAGCAACTCCTTGCAGGCATATCGGGGCTAAGGCAACTCCAGAATTTTGTGTGTGCGTTAATTGCCAAAAACTTTGCAATCGATGCGATGCGATGGTGGGTGGGGGAGGGGGAGGAGGAGACGAAGAAGCACCACCGCACCCCATTCGGTATCTCATTCTCGGAAATTAAAAACCCAAAATGGGATTCGATGCGGTACAAGGAGTCGGGGTGGTTTACTGTATGCGGCATCGATGGTGCACGTGTTTCATTAGGAAGATTCGTTCTGGCTGTAACAGGCCGCATATAAGGATGCTGCCACGGATACACCGTCGGTCGTCGTCGTGGTGCCGCGCAGTACACTCATCAATCCTGGCTGATGGTCTTGCTGCTAATGCGTTTTCCAGAGGTTTGTTTGCGTGGTCGTTTTACAAATATGCGAACATCCATTGAGGAGAGCTGAAGGCGGCATCAGTCTCGGTCTCGGTGTCGGTGTTGGTCCCGGTGAAAGGGGTTGCAAAACGCAATTAAATGCCGCAGCACCGGTACAGTACACACACTGACACACAGTAGTGGATAAATGGCTGCAGGAGTTGGTTTTTTTTTGTCCTCCAACGCATAGTTGAGAACGAAATGAATTGAATTTATGAAATTTTAGACAACTGCGACAGGCTTAGAGTAACAGCATAGCCACTGGGAGGGGGTTTTGACGTTTAAATGTGCAACCGGTTAACACGGGAATTTAATTTCGGGCTGGGTATATAGTCGGGGGGAATGGTGGCATACGCCGCCCGGGACAAACATATGTTTCGCAATCAGTTTTAAATGATTTTTCAAATGTCGACTGGGGATTTAAGTGGACCGCACTTAATGTTTGCCCAAGGGCTGGCGAGTTTTGTTTGCAATTACGACTGTAATTATCCTCGCTGTCAGGAGCAGATATAAATTAAAAATAAAAACTTAATTAAATTCGAGTGGAGGGCGTGTAAATCGGGCTTGGAGTGGAGTTGCCATCAGGTGCAGAGTTTGAGGTGTAAACCTCTGAAGGAGGAGGGTGAAACTTGTGCATTTTTAATGCAATTATTAAAAGGATCATACACTGAATTGGTCGCTGCAAGGTTTTTGGTTGAGATGTTTAATGTTTATATGCATAAGCTCATATTTTCGTAGGTACAGGCGGTCCTCAAGTAAAATGTCTTACCAAATGCGTATTTTACAAAAATTCACGACTATGTAGGTACCGTGCAAATATTCTGTGTGATTTGAAAAGCAAAGTGCCCATTATAAGATATGCTTCCATAGTAGGTATGGTGGAACAAAGCTATCTAAAAGCTGACCAAGGTATAGGTCCTTTCCTGTGCAATGCGAACCAGTTCTACAGATGTTACAGAAGCTTTAAGTCCTCCACGTACATAATAAAAAGGGACTTCACGCAGCTCGGCAAGACTGGCACAAGAGGAAGATATAAGCTTCAGTAACCATCCAGAACTAATGACCCTTATCTCGGAAATTGGTGAGATGTACGCGGCAACTGACCGAAAATGGAATCGCGGGTGTAAGATGACCATAAACTAGGTATTAAATAGACGGTCAGATCTGCCAACTTAAGAGAGTTTGCCTACAAGCTGTTTGCCGTGTTGCATTGTGCAAAAGTATGCGTGCAATGTTAAAGTGAGTTTTATGGTGTGTATGGTGTGTTAAAACACTAGGGTTTCTTCTTCTTTACTTTTAGTTTACTTTAGTGTTATAAACAATGGAAATCAATGAACTATATGGATCTGACTACTAATGATATGAATTCGTATGAATTAAAAAAAAAGATGTTAGCAGGAGACTTATATGCATGGCACTTATCAGGATACAAGTCAGTAAACATGATTATTTGCAGTTTTGCTGATATACCTTTTAGTTTCGTGTGTTTACCGTAAATTAAGAAAATAGATACATTTTCATTGATTGTATCTATTGGAAATTTTTTTTTTCTGTGCTGTGAAATTGAAAGTGAAATTTTCACTCCGAAACGTCAAAAATTTAATGCGATGAAAAGCCAAGTGAAAAAGCTTAAGTAACTCCCCCTACGAATCACTTTTTGACTTGAACAGTTCATTTTGACATTTCGCAGTGAAAAATTTGTATAAAAAAATTTGATTTCACGTGAACTGCGTACCAGCCTTTAAAGCCAAGCGAAAATTGAATTGAAATAAATAATTTTTCAAAGTTTAGAGAACATTTTTTTGGTGTTCATACCTACTTCTTCCACAAGACAAATGCGATGAATCGATTTTTTTAAATACAAATTGGTCGGCCATCATAATTTAAAGAAAATGTCTTTAATTACATCATTCTGAAATCCTGAATTTTTTCAAATTTTCTCATAAATTAAATAATTTTTTTTTCCATTATTTCCATTGTCTTATGAAAAGATTATAACTAAAAAAGTATACCCACTGAAAATTGTCACTTTTGTTGCCCTATATAAATATCCTTAATCGATCCTTCTCTTTAAATTCGTTGCCAATTTTCTGCCGGCAATCGCCTGCCAAATGATTTTTCGCCAAAACAGGAAACGGAGACAATAATTGTTGAAAAAATGTCTTATCTTATATATTTCGCAATATATTCATTTATTTATAATTACATTAGATTTCGCTATTTGGAAAATATTTGTTTTCGTGGACACAACAAATGTGAATTGAAAATAGGCACTCTGAGAACGCACCCATCAGCTGAAAGAAACCCCTCGCATACACTATTGTTCTTGCACGATCTCTTTATTTTTTCCATGAAGCGTACTCATTTTACCCTTTTTCCCTTTACACCGAATCCTAAGGGCAAAAGCCGCAGTGCAATTTAGGCGGAGCCCCATGCCATTACGGAATACGTTAACCTTATCAATACTACAGGAATTAAAGGCGCCAACATCCATATCCTCACAGTCAAGCAGCTATGTATGCCCTTAGCTCATCACTAACTGTCTCAAAATCAGTCTTGGACTACTTCAACGCCCTTCAGAAGCAAAACAAAAATATATGGTGGGTTACCGGGCACAAGGGTATTGAAGGAAATGAAAAGGCTGACGAACTTGGCAGAAAAGGCTCAGAAACCCCTTTTATAGCACCAGAACTTTTTTGCTTTATCACCAAATAAGCTATTAACTTGGTTATTAAATTCTAGGAACATCACATGTGCATCAAACATTGGGAAGAAATCCCAGGCCTTAGACAGGCCGAAAGTGCAATCCCTAAAAACCCTTGGGGCTACCTCATAGGTTACCACGATTTACGAATGCCCAGCTCTATCTGGAATTAGAAGGAAATTCTTCTTCCAAGGAAATACGAAGTCCGAAAGAACTGAGGAAATCCTCTGCCGAGAACATTATCAGCTACATCAGGGAAGTAGAAGTTCTGCAATGGCATTTTCTGACGATCTTGTAGGTCGACGTGCTTCTACATAAGTCAGAATTATAAAAAAAGAAAATTTCATCGCTAGGACTCTTAGAAAAAACTAAAAGTCGCAATGTAAACGGTGAAATAAAATAAGACTCTGTACATGCCATAGAAGGTATATCTACTTCGACATATCCCCTTGGTAGCTGGCTTGCGGCGTCGAACTCTCTCTGTTTTATTTGTAACTCTATATAATATGACACTAAGAGTAGACTGTGAATGACCACCAACCTTTATCTTTCTTTCGAAACGTCTCAAAGACCAAATTTAGCTGATAGTTTGGGTGATGGTCCTTCCGCTCGGCCATACTCGGAATAGGCCATATATTCAAGCAGACCTTTTAAATATTAACTTGGATAATGCTCCCCTTTTTTCAGAAGCAAATTTCGACAATCGTTGCCCATTTCAACGGGCCAACCTGACTGCATCTGAAGGAGTGGTCTTTTTAATGATATGCATGCTTTACCCTTCCCCTGTTTAGACCTTGTACTGTTCTTGGGGGCGATCGCTTAACCTTCTGTAAGATTTTTCGAAGATCGGCGCTTCTTATACCGCTGGAAATGTTTCCTATTGATATGTCAATGTTTTTCCTTCGTTTATACTGGAGCTCTTATGAAAGATATCCCCATTCGCACATTTTGCGCCATGAAGTTGTGATTTGAGTCTATTTTTCGAACTTTCGGACATGATAGGCACGTGACGTGTCACATATAAATGTTAGGTGCATATAAAGGTGTTGGGTGCCTTTACCAACAATAATGCCATTAAGCTTGACTAATGACTATCTTGAATCCATTTTCTATGGTGTACCCGTACCTACATGATTTTCTTATTGGCTGTAGCACCAGGAATGCCCTCGATTTTGACTGACAAAATACCGTATACCAAATAATGTATTAGTACTTACTGACGAAGGTGACCTTGTGCTTGTAGTGCGGCTACTTCAGTCCTTGGACAGTAGGCTTTCATGTGTGCTCCAAAATTGGTTGAGTTTATTTGAAATAAAGGCGCCACCTAAGACGAGATCTCCCTCTAACGCTTTGTTTCTATAGTTCGCAACCGAAGATGCTTCGTGCCGGAGCTTCAACGTTGATTGGTGTTGCAGGTATCAGCTGAAGTCGAAGTCTTTTGCATTCAAAACGGTCATAATACTGAAATTAGTGGCGTTACCTGTTGCTCTTGCTTATACTCGAATAACAAGCTGCGCTTACCGATGTCACAGCTTCTTCAGTTTTCCTTTGGTTATTCGTATAGCTACCTTAAGCAGTTAAAAAGGCAGGTATTTAAGGTTTTTTTAACCGGTTTCAAGAGTCTATGCGACAGCTATACTTATGTGAAAAAGTAAGATCTCTGAAATGATCCTACAAGCTAGTTATTAGGATCTTTCTTGGAACTCCTAAGGTTTTGCTAGCATCCAAAGCAAGCTCTCTATGTACCGAGGCCCGTATATTGAGAGGCTCTGACAACTCCCTCTCTGAAAAAGTTCTTAAGCAGTCAGCCTTATACTAAATGCACCGAATCACCTGGCGCTCTTTTCAGTGTTGGAAATTCAAAACATTAAAGACATTATTCACAAAGCTTAGCTTAAAGAAAGAAAGGCCATGGGCCATCCTACTGTAACGCAGCTGTCATCCCGGGCTGAATATGAAGTTTTTGACTTTACGAATAACAATAAGCAATGTTATGTTTCAAAAAGCATTTACCATGAAATAAAATGCCACGAGTCAGAGTATCCAAAACTATATACAGTAAAAGTCGCTTATAACGACGCGACACGATGGAGGGACCGATGAAATGAGGTCATTATAACCGGCGGTAACTATATCCGCCTGCCATATCTGGCTTCCACAAATATTCAGGAATAAACAAATTCACATAAAATGCTAACTTTTTTGTTAAAGAAACGTAAACCACAACTAATTTAAAAGCAGCTTTCACGGCGGCACATCAAATAAACTGCCATAATTTTTAACAGACAATTGTTTTTTCCTTCATTCCATTGTTATAACCGACGACAAGGACCAATTTTTTCAGAAAAATTGGTCGTTATATCCAACATTTCGTTATATACGACGAATCGCCGACATTAAATCCAAAGGAAAAATAGCTTAAAATATAATGAACCAACCAAATGAATTGAAAGTGGACGTTATAAGCAAGGTCGTTATAAGTGACTTCCACTGTCTTTCAATGCAAAAAAGGAAAATACAAAATTTAGGGACAAAAACAAATTTCAAGAAAGGTTTAAGAGGGAATGAATTATATAAAGGCGGTAGATCTTGAGTGCTCTTCATTTGACAGCTGACGTGTGTGACAAATGTCTCTGAACATTGACAAACCTAACAGCGGATGTTGTCTTTGATCAGAGTTACCGTGCTGCTTTAGGTAGAACCCGTTAACCTTGATGCATTTAGTTTACATATAAGAAGAGACTGACGCATGCACTTTGTCAAAGGAGTCTGGAGAATTCGAAGCTGTTTCGTTCACATCAACCTTTTAAACATTTTTAGCACCAGAAATAAATAAATAAATAATATAAAAAATAAATAAAAAGTCAATGTAAAAGTAAAACGAGACACCTTCCTTATGCCTAAAGTGTCCATTGTCTGGGAATAACAAGCAGTTACCAGAATATTTTTTACCGGATATATTAACCCTTATTCCTAGTGCCGTTTATTACTGTGAAATACGTCAACTTGAATTTACTATTACAAGTGGCGTTTTAGCGTCCTCAAACGCTTTTTGTCGTTCAATGACAAATGAATGTGTTAAGGCGCCAAGATCGAATGGGACTTTGTAGCTATAGCCCTAAACACTCTAGGATACCTTACATCATCAAGGGGTAGAAATACGAGTCAAAAACTCTGAGTGTTGTTAACTTTCTTCGCTATAGTGACAAAATTGTCTACTGCGGGAACTCTACTACCGAGATCCACCTCTCATTTGGTCCAAATTTCACATGAATCGCTTTGGAAATAACGCCGCCACCGGTACGACAAGCAACAAAGTTTAAAATAAAAATAATCCAACTCTTCTGCCATCTTGTCGACAATTTCCTACCACATCCCACTTCGGCTTCCCTCTCTACTCAGTTTCACTCAAAAAGAAAAAAACTTCACACGCGAAAATGCGGCTGAACCTTATTAGTAACTAAACGTTCCCGTCTAACAACATCCTTCCGGCGCGCCGGTAGCCTCTACATAGATAATTATACACCACAGACACCAATTTGCATTTTATTTCTCTACATCAGACATCAGCCGAGATCGATCTACATCTGTTGTCTGTCATTCCAGCCAAAAAAAAAACAACCGAGTCGTTACCAAATACCAATCCTGTGCCTGACCTTCAAAATGCAGCCACAACCTAAAACTAAAAACTAAAAACAACAGAAAGGGATACCCAAAATTAAGTGCTCCACACCTGCCCTAATTTCTCAGACATCAAGCGAACGCTAAGGATAACGCCTCTGGAAATTAAATTCGCTTGATGTCTCAATTTAGACGCAAAGCATAGCACCAACGGAACCCAACTAAGAGCCACCAATTTCCATCGACATTGTTTCCATGCAGAACCCTATAATTACGAGGTCCAAAAACACACCGAAAGACACATGAGTTCGTGTTCGTTTCGTGTGTTTTATTTTTTTGTATTTTTTTTTTGGGACCGAAAATTGTTCCCAATCCAATTTGCCACAGTCGACCGAATTCAAAATGAAGACATCATGCTCTTTGATTACTTTTTAGCAGGCAGGCAGGCCAGAGCGCTACCCCCTGCACCACCAGAGACCAGCTATCGCTGCGAGACCCGTAATTGCGGTTATGATGAATTCATTAAACCAAATATGGAAAATTTGTTGTGAAGAACAGCACCAACACGAGCAAAGGGTATGCGTATGAGCGCAGCCTAGTCCCGTGGGCCAGAAAGGGGGCGTGACGCAATCATTTTTCACAAAAACCGAACAAAGAATTAAGTTTAATGAGCGCTTTTTGTTTTGTCTGTTGTCAGAGGGTACCCCCACTGGGGCCGCAACGCGCAAATTAATTACGCGGACCGGCAGAGAACTGAAATGCATTTCGATAGGAAGAACAATTTTGAAGTACAGTGCTTCTGGTTAATAGCGTGGTGGGGTATGCTTTGCGGTCGATGGTGTTTGTGTTGTCGGATCATCGTGATCGTGGTTTGAATGAGTGATCTTGAAGGGAGGCTGCCCCACAAAAGTCTTACAAATAAGGAAGTTGCTACAATTGTTGATGATTGCTCTTGTTGTTTCTCTTGTGCGGAGTAACATTAGGGAGATAAACAGGACCTTATCCATAAGAAGACTGCGTGAGAGTTAAGAGGGAATTTCAAAACCGCTACATGTACCTACCTATTTTAGAAAAGCTTCAGCGAGGAGTACCAAGCTCTGGGAGAAACCCCTGGGTGGAGGACAATTATCGCAAATAACCGATAGGTATAAGATAAGAGACCAACCAAACCGAGACCACTTGCGGCCCTACTTAGGCTTCTTTGGAGGAAAAAAAAAATGAAGAAAAGAGGCGCGAGTTCGAGGATATAAAGTTGAACTACTCCCAGGACTAGGTTTTTTAAATGCTTCTAAGCCACAACATGGAATTGCTTGTTGGGGAGGTGTATATCGAAATAAAATGCAACCTCTCTTTTGATTTTTGATTCTTCAAAAATATGCTCAAAGATAAATTTGTCCAAACCTGGTAGCTTTACTTTTTTATGTGCATTGAAAATTCTTAATGTTCGTCATTTCTATTGTCTTAAGGTGCTAGCAACATTCTTCGTAAAGTTTTATTTTAATACAGTCCGGGCCCGGGGTGAACGTAGTTTGGAATCAAAGACATGCCCCAGCCATCTCACCCGTCTACATGTGCAGGTACTTTTCTGATGTACTGCTCGTAGAGTTGGCTGTTAAATCTCATTCTCCAAAGACCGTCAACACAAATGGGACCGAAAATCATTCAAAAAATTTTCCGTTCGAAGTGATCAAGGAGATCTTCATCCGTCTTTATGAAGTCTGTTAATCTGAAGACCCAATTTTTGTTCACTGCTTATCGTAATTTTTTCTCTGTTTTGTCTTATCGGTTATTTAACGAACTGCCATGAAGCATTAAATATAAATAATTTGCAAATAAATTCTTGTAAATTATTTAGATAAATAAATAAATAACAGTACCTACGGCGTACGGGGGATGTTCATATAATACGTGAAAATGTGACTCTTGAGCTTTAAGACTCTAACTTCTAATTGTTTTTTTTATGTTTATTTGAATTTCGTTGATATTATCTCCTTTTCTACTTTAATTATTAAATATTTAAATATTTAAATTTTTACTGAGAAAACCCACCAACATTTTAGTTTTAAGTGACCAAAAGGTATAACCCTATATTAGTAACCGATTTTTGTCCAATTAGTATCTTACCCTGTTTATCCCAAATTTAAAAAAAAAATTCTAGCAGATTTCCAACCATGTTGACCGTGTTAATTTATTATCGCCATTACAATCAGGTTTCCGTCCTAGACAATGCTGTTCTACAGCTATGATCAAAGTGCTTGACGATATTAGAATACAATATGATAAGGAACATCTTTCACTGCTTTGCTTATTGGATTTCTCGAAGGCCTTCGATCTGGTCAGTCTGGTTCTCTACACTAATTTAAAACTTTACTTTGGTTTTAGTGATTCCTCGGTGTGTCTGATTAGGAATTATCTTACTTATCGTGTTCAAAAGGTAATTGGTAATTTTAAATACTCCCAACCTAAAAATATACTCTGTGGAGTTCCCCAAGGTTCAGTTTTGGGTCCAATCCTTTTCTGTTTTTTTTTTACTGATTTACCACAAGTGTGTCGAAACACATCTGTACATTTATATGCCGATGATGTGCAGATGTACCTCTCTCGACCGTCTGGGTTGGTGGAAGGCCTTGTGGCCAGATTTAATTCCGACTTGTCATTAATTGCAAAATGGTCTGTAGATAATTGACTTATTTTAATTCCAAAAAAGGGTCAGTTAATTTTGATCTCAAAGAAAATATATAATTTTGAAGAATTATGTCGCCCATTTTCATCAATTCCACGAGGCTTACCTTATCTGACACCGTTGCAAGTCTTGGACACTGATCATGTCAACTATATTATAGCGCGTGTTTATGGAGGATTGCGAAAACTGTGCCTGTTATCTAGTTTAACACCTTTCAACATCAAATTGAAGTTGATAAAATCCCTTGTTTTGCCGATCTTTGATTACGCTTTTGTTATCTATTGTAAACTAGATTCCGTTTCCCAACACAAATTAATTGTAACTTTTAACGATATGGTCCGATACGCCGTTGGAGTTTGAAGATACGACCATAAATATCTAATTACCATATGCATGCCCTTGGATGTTTATTGGTGAATTTTTGAGAAATTAGATGCTGCGTATTTTTACATAAATTAATACATGATCGATCACCCCCGTATTTATTTGAAAAATTAAAATCTGTTCAGTCACCAAGAACGTTTAATCTTATTACGCCTAGCTCTAAATATTTGAATTCTTCTCGTAGCTTTTTTATTCATGTGTACAGGCCATGGAATTCACTACCTATAACCATCAAACTAGTAATAGGAGCCAAGCAATTTAAAAGTGCTTTAGTCGCACACCTCTCTTCATTGTAATCTATTCTTATAGTTTTGATTTTATTTCATCTCTCATTTTAGCTTTTCTGTATTCCCCCTTCTTTTCCCACTTTTCCATCTATCTGATTCCATCCTTATTATCACAAATATCATTTAAGTTAATTTTTAGATTAAATTTAAACTATAAATTTAATGTAAACATTCATTTAATTGTTCTCATTATATTTTTCAAAATTATTCTAATGTGCATATTCTAATGAGCTTTCTTGTACTATAAGAGACTTTTGTTCTTATTTTTACCTTGCCAAATAAATGGAAATTGTATTATACCAACGAAATCCGAACAGGACCTTTTGGTCATCAATCCAAACATAGTATAAAGGAAAGTCAAAAAAGAGTCGTTGCCGCTAATCTCCAGAACCAATGAACAGATTTCAATGCGGTTTTCACTGTAATGATTTGAATTTCTCAGGGAAGGTTTACGCGCATTAAAACTTTTTAAGGGAGCTGGGCATTTAAAGCCCATGTCAAATTTTATCCCATTTCAAGCTAAATTCATGGTTCTAACTTCATAGCCGCTTGTCGGATTTGGAACCAAAAGTATGCATGCATACTTCATCCCTGATTTATTTAAGCTGTAATTGTGTGTCTAATGAAATATGTAGAACCGACTTATGTTTGCTGACTTCTTTCAGACAACTTATTCAAGTCCTGATTCGCTGACCCGGATTTATTCCGGTTGTATTATAAAAGCGAACTGTGGTATTCCGAGCACAAGACTGACTCAAAATAAAATTGTTCAATATTGTATAAGGACTGTAGATGATAACTGTGTTCCTGATCCTGATGGTGTTCCAAGTTTATTTGTCAAATCGTCTGTAAATTTCATTTGTAAACCACTAACATATTTATTTAACTTCTCGCTGTCCAATGGAGTCTTTCCGATTATGTGGAAATCGTCATTTATCATACCTGTACATAAAAATGGTAACAAACATCACATGGAAAATTATAGAGGAATCGCAAAACTGTCTTGTAAACCTAAACTCTTTAAGATAATTATTTGTAACTACTACGTCCAATTTCACTGATATAAGATTTTTGCTGATGAGCAAAGTGGCTGCCCTGAGGGCAACATTCTATGTCCTCTTATTACTGTCAGCTGATCTATTCATATAGTAGTCAACAAGGTTATTTATTTTTACAGCATGACACTGACACTATGGACGAATGGTGTAGAAGGAACTATGCAGCTTAATCTTAAGGAGTGTAAAAGCATCACGAAACGCCAAAATTCAACTGCCCCCAATTTATTTTATTAATGAGGAAGCTGTTGAAAGTGTGGATTGCTTTAATGATCTTGGTGTGGTCTTTGATAGAAAGTTCACCTTCAATCTCCATTTGAATTCCACTGTTCTCTCGTCCAAACTATTTTGTAATACTGTAGTCGTGCTTGGTGTCCGCCCTACGAATCTGGAATCGCAAGAATTAAAAGTATTCAAAAGCAGTTTCTTCTTTTCGCATAGCGTGATTTGCCTTGGAACCCCGAAAGTCGTCTTCCAACCCCACATAAGTTGCTATATCTTCAGACTTTGAAAAAAATAAAAGAGCCATCCCATGTTATATATATATTCCTGTTTTGCTTTCTGACTGGTAACGTCAGCTACACATATTATTCTCAATTCCATAAACATCAATAGCAGACCGAGGACAGCAAATAACCCAATTTTTTTATATAGGACATCTCGATGTAACTGTGGAAGTAATGGCCCCATCAATAACCTAACAAGGGATTTTAATAAGTACAATCATCTGATTGACTTTAATCTCTCAAAATTCAATTTCATTATTGATTAACTGTGACATTATGTATAGTACTTAAAATAAAATTATTAAATCAACTCTCTATATAGTCCTAAAGTTATTCTTAAAATTAAAAAAAAAAACATTCCTTTCCGTGAAAAAAAGGACTTTGCGAAATGTGAGCGAGTCTTAATACGAAAGGATCGTGGCAAAGACTCCATTAACCCGAATTGGGTAGTGCAATACCTAAGCTCAAGTCCGACTATGCTGATGGACCGAACAGCATACCAAATTCCCGGGTAATGGATCTACCAAGCACTTCAGGAAAAAATATGCCTGCAACGAGGGTTACAAACATGCAACCTGTCAACCTTTCAAAACGAAACACATTCTATATTACTTCCTGTCACTTGCACTCCTTGTGTACTCTCTCAAACTCATGCGATTGTAATTAGATTTTTCGCAATACACCATACCACCACCTGCAAACGTCTCCAGCCAGTGCAAAAAGGACTCCCTGCCACTGCCCTATTCCCAGACCTAGTTCAACCACTTCAGCCTATAACCCTTGTCGTATAGCCATAAAGACTTTCATTATAGTGGCAGGCAATGAATCGAATCGATCACTTTGCCGTGATACTGCGTGCCACGTGTCAAAACGCACACACAACCCCCAACTCTTCGCACACATATCCTACGCGCACTAATAGCACGCATATCCCTTTGTAATTCGCTAAAATTATTATCATGTTCCTGACATACTTCAGAACTTCCCCAGACATATACACTCCTATAATAAGGATCCAATCGAAATCAGTGCGTTGTTGCCTCTCCAGAGGATTACAGTCATAATCTTCATCATTCATTCGCAGGATGTATGGAGTTTTCACAAAATTTCTGATAGGACGATGTGCTCCCACTCCACGGCCAATCTAATTGCAATTATTCCTGGCAGCAGGAAGAAGGAGAACACTGCGATCGAAAATGACGGATGATTGAATATGAAAGCGGCAATTAATAATTCCTTGGAATGCGGCAATTAGTCCTTGGCTGGCTTAGAAATAATCCAAAACCAGTTGGACCTGAAATGTGTCAACTATCGAGAGTCCATACCCTTCCGATGAGTGCGCGAGACTTAAAGGCTTTAAATGTCGACAATTTAAATACCGTCAAATGTCCTGCTCCAATCGGGGTTTATCTGTATTATGCAGAAGCGAAAGCGCACGCCTCCAGATTTCTTAGGGGGAGATAATTAATCCTTCGCACAGAGCGCCGTTCGTTGTTGTTCTCCCCGTTCCATTTTTTTCTCTTTGGAAATAATTGAAAAGTATTTCACGCTCGAGGAAGCTTGATCCTGACAGACTAATTAAATAAACAGAACTTGAGTTGGGCATTTTCTGATTCGCAAACGAAAAGGTGGGCACCGCGTTTAAGATGTTTCCTGATTAAGCAAATCGAAGATGGAATGAAATTCCGCCTTTGGAAGGGGTTGGCTTCTGTCCTTTTCTGTTTGGAAATAGGATAATTTTGGGAATTACCATGATTCCTTATCAAAACTTGTACAGCAGACGATTTAAATATTAATTGGCGCAGTTGTATTTGCTTTTGGGGGTGAGATAGGCACTTGACGGCAGGAGTTACGGCGGCGGGTGTGTATGCGTGAAAGATTAGACGCATTTGTAAAAGGGGACGCTGTTTGAATTTTGTATTTGAATGTTTTCAATTGGAATTTGCCGATAAAAGTGTTTGACTTTGTTGTTTGGAAATCGGGGCAAACTTTTGACAGATGTTTGTTGTCAACAAAAATGGGAAAAGGATAGGTTAGTAGGTATGCATCTGTG
The DNA here is from genome assembly GCA_936431705.1 of Cheilosia pagana. Classification (NCBI taxonomy): domain Eukaryota; kingdom Metazoa; phylum Arthropoda; class Insecta; order Diptera; family Syrphidae; genus Cheilosia; species Cheilosia pagana. The sequence continues at coordinate 11,472,915 of OW386166.1, read as the reverse complement.
AATTGATGGGTTGAGTTGAACTCATTAAGGAGACTTATGAAGGGAATACGGATGAATGTGGTTCTACATTTTTACAGTTGTAGTAGATATGCAGCTAGTGCCTCTCCTCCTGTAAGACACATCAAATTTAAGAAAGAATTATTGAGCTAAACTTACAGCATGAAAAATAATTTAAAGATGCAAAGTCCCTTAGAAATTGGGGCTTTTACAGAAAAAAGGCGTCTTTAAGATCATAAAAGGGGAGTTAAAAGAGCGCCGAGAAAATGTCTGGCAGCTCATCTTGGTCCCATTCCTAAAAACCAGTAGGAAGCTAGCATATTTTTTAAGAAGACGTATTAAATGTCTCCCAACCTGCCTAGCTATATAAACAGTCTCTCTCGTCTCTCTGTACCTAGCTATGTAAAAAGTACACCATAAAACGAAGGTACAATTTAGGCAGGAGTGGTTTCAATCACTTCTAAGCCCCATTCGTCCTAAATAACTTTATTACTTCTTTACTTATCGGGCTCCCGACCCGTGAAGAGTCTCTGTCTGAGACACTGCAGCCTTCCATCCGCTACGATCCCGGGCACGTTGCTTCCAGTTGTCCAGACCGAGCGCTCTGGCATCCGCGATGGCTTGGTCTTTAAAACAGAGGCTCAGTCTTCCTAAATAACAGAGGACATAAAACCTGCGCTCAAGGACGGTTTCATCTCGGTATCATCAGTTTACTTTAACAAATTTGACAGCCGATTTTTCCCTAATTTTTTTTTGCAGAAAAGTCGGACTTGCAGCAGCCCTTCTCACAACCTTACCTCAAAGCAAATTCTACTAACAGTCAACGTCTGAGCTCTTGCTTCTTCAGAACGCGAATCTCTTCAAGAATGATATAGATAGTGGACCAAATATCTGTGTGGATGAGTTGTCCTCAAGTACAGATATCTGTTTCTATCCATAGGTACAGGCTAGACCAAAAGTCACTATTCCATGTAAATCCGTGAGGAAATTAATTCCAAATCAAATACTTTTTTTATGGAAATTTTCTACGTAAGATGTGGAAAATTGTGTTGGGTAAGTTGACATTTATGGACGCAATGAATCTTCTGATAGCAAGAAGACTTTTCGAAGTACTATCTTGCTGGCGTAATCTGCGTGATTTCTTCCAGAGGCTTGAACCCTGAAGACAGTAGTTTCTTAATGTAGCCATTCGCTTTTGGTAGCTCCATGCTCCACAGAAAAAATGGTTCGAGCCGAGAGATAAAGCTATAGCGGCGGTTATTAAAAATCGCATCGCAAGTTTTTGAGAATACACAACTTAAATATTATTAGTACAACAAGTTTATTACCTCACGAACGGTTTGAACAGTTGCACTGCCTTTTTGAAGCCAAAGCTAATTAACAATGCTGCCCATTTGCGAGAGTAGAAAGAGAAAGTTCCTGACTGTAAAACTTGCACTTGCATCATTTTAGGTAACTTATGACCCATAGATTTAGCTCGAGGTTAGGTATGCCACACTAAACAGAAACACGAACTGGTTGTAAGTGACGTTTGTGGGAATTTTTGAGACTCTGTATGTTCTGTATGTTCCGATCCGTATATTACAGCGAAGCTGATGAAGATTTCGCCTTAAGTGGCGCCCAGAAGAAGTAGTCTATCTCAACTTACTAGAAGTGTGCAAATGGGAATGATTACCTTACAACCGGGATAACTGGAAAGGCTTGTGAGTTGAGGCATTGATTCAACCCCAATTGTAAGGACGCCTAGGCAAGTAATCAAGTACTTTCAGTCAGTCGGTTCCAAGATTTGAAATTTCGATTGTTTACAATCCCGCTCAGATGAAAGTGCACTTCTTCGGACATATTAAAATTTTGTCATTTTCGACGATATTTAGGACAGCTCTGGGTCACCACGATTAAAATGATGTCGCAACTAAATTTTGTAAGGCTATAGGTATGCAGATCTTTTGTGCCAATTGGTCCAGCGACTTGTGTTGAACGTAGTCGCTTGCTTTGGGACTAGGTTCAGCACATGGGCCTCGTTATGAGTATCGTTCAAAACAAGGTCTTACAACATATCTCGCTTTTTTTCCTTTTCCATATTATTGGAAAATGTTGGTTAGCTGTACTAAGATGTAGCATTCCATTCTTAAAAACATTTGTGTAGATATTTTTTTTTTAAATTTATACCTAGTAAAATGTGCTCTGGATCACCCTGTATAATGTGAAACTGTAGGTTTCCAGTTGACGTCAAAACTACTGAGCAGAATTGAATGAACTTTTTTTGAAATGTTTTTTAAAACTCCAAGAAGATTTCAGGCCATATAATTCATGGCCACGCCTACTTTTTGGGGGCGTTTTTGCGCGAAATGTGGTTTCCTTACTTTACTACCTTTCAACTGCTATAACTGAAATCGTTCTTAATCAGTCAAAAAAAAAAGGAGAAGGGATCCTGCACCTCCCGTAATACTCTAAGCAGTCTAAGCTATCCTTAATCGATGTGTCTGTGACCAGTTGGCGTAAAAACTACTCTATAAATTTCGGCCAGACTATTTTTGAAATATTTTTTGGATTTTCGTGAAGGGTATAGATATGCCACGCCTACTTTTTGGCTTAGTTTTCTTTCAGAATCAATTTTTTAACCGATTTCAGTATAATGTTTTTTAATAAATTCATAAAAATTCGACATCTAAGGGAGCCAACCATTGTTTGAATATTTTAAAATATCAACAAGATTTCTACTTTACCCAGAAGCTAAGCTAAAGGCCGAAATGGAGCACGAATAGATTAATTTATTTTTGTGAATTAAAGTAACGATAGTTTTTGAGCGTGACTCTACTTTGGGCGCATAATAAATTGACTGGGTGTCGTTTTCTCTGTTGGAACAAAACGAAAAAGAAGTACGGGAATGTAATTAACATATACAAAAGCAATTTGAAGACGGCTGGGGTGTATATAACAGCGCGACAAGTCCACAAGTCTTACAAGAGTTGAACTTGTCTGTACAGTCAGAGATAAGATCCATTACTGAATTTGTAACTCTGCGATACTAAAATTGCTAGAATTGTACAAATTTACTTGCAGATGTGTCAACTTTCATTTCGTCCTTATTTCATATAAATCGGTCTTGAAATAAATCCGTAATCAGTGCGACGAAATTGAATCTTAGAGGCCCTCTGCTGAATTTTTGCCTTAGAATTTTCAAACATTTGCTATGGAATACCAACCGAGTCCAATATCCTGCAGCTCTCCGCCAACGATTCACTGAGCCCGAAACTGCCCACCCGAAACTTTACAGATATTGCAAATGTTAACCAAACTTAAAGTTCAAATTTAAAGCCTCTTCCTCCGTGCCACACAAATAAAAGCAATGTCCTGCCAGTTGAGTCCACAATCACAACGCACGTTCTGCATGGCATACCTCAAAAAACAAAAAAAAAACTCCCCTCTCCCTAATAACAAACATAAATAAAACAAAAAAGCAAACAAACGACAACCCGTCAGTAATCCTTCGAAAAGAAAACCAATAAAACTTTGCAACTTTCTCCTCGAATAATTAAAACAAACAAATTCTCTCGCTCCGAAAGGATACTCCTCGCATTCCATGCATACGATACTGATGCTTTATGCGTGTGTGCCCTTGTAATACCTACGCATGAGATAGAAATAAAATATCCTTCTCCTCCGATCAGAAAACTCTCTGCACGCACGTTTCATTAAGGAGTGCGTGCCGTTTATGTTTGCATCTCCCTGATAGTAATCCATGCAATTTGCCAAATACACGATTTGTTCAGATGGAAAAAAGATTATTCGGAGAGTATCCATACTATCGCCAACCCACCGCTCAATCAATCCGACGGAACACGCACCAAGGGGGCTAAGTCAAGCAAATATTTATGGACTGCTCAATTCCTAAATAAATATTGATTACTGATTCGTTCTTTTTTTCTGGTTTTTCCCCACTGGTGACTAAATATTTCCCTTTTGGCGAGTACACCCCTTTTAACCGCACAGTGAAATTTTGAAACAAGTAAATTTGCCAAAGGATTTGACTTTTGTCCCTTTCGTATGGGTGCACCGCCCACTGCCGATTCATTATTTATTTGAAAGCTTATTCGTGTTGAAGACGGAAAACACCTTCCGTGAGAAACGAGGCTTTTAATTAAAATGTCACACGATGCAATAGTGCTGTGCACTTTTTCTGTTTGCGGAATACGTGATGCTTGACCAGGAGCTGGGAGGAAAGTTTTTCCCAGCAACAGCCATCTGTTGCCGGCCGGCGTGACGCGGTCAAACCGAGAAAAAGTAGTTCACACCAAAAATTGTTTTTAATTTCATTACCAAGCTCACAGTGTCCATACGTAATGAAAATTCAACACTCGCCTCGGCTGCAGCGGTGTACAGTGCTATTGCTGTATTTTTCACACTGTCCACTGTCGAGGCGTTTCGTTTAGTGTCCTGTGCTGGGCAAAGGATGTGAGTGTATGGCCGCCTTGTTGCGATTTGGCCGGCAAATCTTTGTTCGTTTTTTTTTCGGTGTTGTTGTTGCCGGATTGCAATTAGGAATTCAAAATTAATTTAACAGCGTTCGCCGTTTGAATTGTAATTAAATGGGTAGGGCAATGCGCATATAAACGGATCGACCGACCAGAATGAAAGTTACCAGATGAATAGAAAGCAACTCACGTATGATTACGGGAATCATTAAGCAGTTTGTCCTTTGTTTTTAATTCTTTTTAATCGACGGACATGGGGCGAAGTTTAACGGAGATGGGGTTTGCAGGGATGGCACATGATGTAAGGTCCAGCGGAGGAACTTTCAGTTAGATAGGCAGGGCGTAGATAATTTATTCCGGACGTGGAAACAATTTGAGGCATTAAGCGAGATGTGATTTTATAGCTTGAGCATGAACCACTGACTGATCATTGGTCACTACTATTCGCGACTTCTGAAGCTGGGAACGTAGTCAAATAAATTTTGTGAAAGGATGCCCCCAAGAGTTTTGTTACAATTTAAGTCTATAACTACGGAATCAGAAGCTCATACTAACTTTAGGCTTTACCCACATAAAGGCACATATTCCTACCTTGATGGTTGGTTCAGGACCGTCAGCTGAGTCCAAGAAATGCATGAGAAAGAGGGTTTTATGTATGTTACCAGTTGGCATGGATACCACTGGACAGATTTCGATGAAACCTTCTTTCAAATGCCTTCTAATACTCTGAGAATGATATAGGGTATGTTGTTTATTGCCACGCCTACTTTTTGGGAGTGATTTTGACAAAATTGTATTTTTTTCCGACTTTACTGTCTTTAACTTGGCATAGTTCAAATTATTTTTCATCAATTTTAATAAATAGGAACACGTCATAAGAAGCTTAATATATTTTAAGCTATCAATCAGCTTTCTGCTTTATACAGAAGGTGAGATTTGTAGCTAAATAAAAAACACGATCAAATTATTGCAAGATACAAGTAAATGGCTTGCATGATGCATTGTTTTTAATGTCAAATTTGACAGCTTGTCGACAGTGGCGTAATCCATGAGCCATGAGCCATGACATACAATAACGCACTACGCTATGAACAAACAGAATAGAAATTAAAGAGTCTGGCCTCTAGTGAGCATAACGGTGTACTCGGTTTGAGAAAATTTAGAAAAACAACCAAAATCTGTTAAAAAAAGATTTTTTAGCAAAACAACTGAAAAAATAACTCACAACTTTTTTTCGGTTTTGAAATTTTTTTAAATATTTTAATGAAACATTTCATGTCATTCATTTTTGAATGCCATGGCCTCATATGCATGTCATACGCATATGAATGACGGGGCCCGCGCCGAAACATGAGTGAATGTGATATTTATTTTATTCCGTTTAATATTACATTTTGCTTGTTGCCGCACAATTTATAATCACAGATATTCACAATCTTACGACTGAATAATTAATTTAAGTTTATGTTGAAATATTTAATTTTTGGAAGTAAACAATTTTATTAAATTAACAAATTAATAAATTAAAAAATAAATATGCAGTCAATTTTTGCATTCTCTTCAATTTTGCATCGAAAAGTCATCTTCTAAGTCGAGAATCCCTCTATCTCGAACATATTCCTTTGATTTTTGACCCATTACAATATGCCTCTAAGTCGAATTTTTCGTCTGAAGAAAACAAAATAAAAAAAATATGATCTCCCTTTCGCAGGTGTTGCGTCGCGACGATACGTTGTGTTTCTACATCCAATATATATTAATTTCTGTTAAAAAAACTAAATGCGTAACTTTTGCAGGTGCCCAACACTTGTGTTGTTGTTCTAGTTAGAGTGATGGGATTTGTTCAAAATGTAGTAGGTACCTACTTTCCTATTTGTTTAACCTTAATTAAATTCGCTTTCAAAAATGTAGTAAATTCCTCTAACTGGAATTTTTCTAGAAATTCCTCTAACTCGAACTAATTTATATCTCCCGTGAAAATTCGACTTAGAGGTATTCGACTGTATTAAGAAAGTAAATAAATTAATTAATTAACAGATAAATAAATTAACAAATAAATAAATTAACAGATAAATAAATTTAAAAAAAAGATTAATAAATAAATTAAAAAATTAACAAATAAATAAATAAACTAGTAAATTAATAAATAAACATAGTCAAAAGTAAATAACATTGAGTTAGTTAAAAACATGGTATACCGCATTTAGTTCATTCATTTGATAATAAATTATCCAGAAGACCACATCTTATTTCGAATGTATCGGTGAGTTTTTGTATTCTGTCGAAGACCAATTCAATATTTGCCCGAATATGTAGGACTGAAGTGGAATGATGTCAGGAAAGACTTAGCATCATTTTAAGTAATTTATTTTGTGAAATTAGCAATTTTTTGTTCTGACATTCAGCACAACAACCTCATGGGTTATTCTCGCGTAAGTGGCTACTGGCTACCACTTAACAGCTTACCTAAGTAGATATGACGGGCTCAAGATCGGTTACTGGAGAAACAAAACAACCGAAAGTTTTGGATATTGATGGATCTTCTTTTGACGACCCCGTAAAATAGAAAAAAAAATTAATAAAAAAATGTACAACAGCATTCGGAAGTGTTTGTGAAATGCTCGGACCTTAAAGAAGCTACGTGAAGCCAAACAATCAGCAAACGCGCTTTAAGTCTACACTTTTGCAGAGCATATTATATTTTTGTCACTGAAAGTGCGGTGAAACGGCCGGATGAATAGTTACTGTAGAAAAAAGCATCAACTTATCAACTTTGATAGGTGAGTATTTAGGCAAGAATTTTGAAAACAGGACCCAATGGCACAAGAGCGATCATCTTAAGTCGCTAACGTTAGCCCGATGTGGGCTGTGGGCAGATGACTTCAATGTACATACACACCTGCTAAATGAAACCTCGGCTGACAAGAAAGGAAACCCTTTTAAACATGTTGTATGGATAAACCCCTAACCCAGCTTCGGTTTGTAGATATTATGACCAAGCTCGACAAATCAGTTTATTTTTAAAGTGACGATTGAGAAGGTTCGGTGCTACTTCAAGTTCAGAAAAACATTCAACTGAGAGTTTTCATGTCAAAAACGGGCTTAGGTAAGTTTCTGTCATATGCTTTTTTAGCTTCTAACTTACAAGCTAACAACAAAAGGACAATTTTTGGAAAGTATCTGCAATTACTCGCATTATACGCTAATGCTATTGACCGGAATTTTTTATTTTTTTTTACTTTTGGAGAAATGCTTTACGCATCATAAGGAAATATCCATATTTCCCCGTGTGCCGGAATCTCCTAGGGGATTTAAACCCTTGGCGTACCGGCTAAAACTCCAAAAGTGTCTCGCCGATCTCCCCTACTACTTGCGCATTACTTCGAGGGGCGGTCCGTGTCTAAGTAGCGGGCTCGGTCATTTCCTCAGCTACCTCCTCTGGTTCTTTTAATTTTCTTTTCTTCTCACTTTTCCTATATTGTGGAGGAAGGCGTTGAAGTATCCGTGTCCGGTGAGGAACTGGGTAAGGTAATAGTTCAATTCACCGTGTTTCCGGTTACTCCATGCGTTTACGTTTTTGAAGAGCCTCGCAGTCCAGCGCCCTCTACTTTCCGACTCCCAGCGTTCTTGCCACTTGCGTTGTGTACGCGCTATTGCTTCCGCCATCGCTGCTTCCGCTTCCAATTTCTTTTCGTATGCGTACTTTCGTTGTGCTGCAAGGACTGGAATGGCAGAGCTATTGACTGGAATGGCAGAGCTCAGCGAGCTGTATATAGAGGCAAAAACTACAAGAACAGTTTTAGGAAGGAACCAAGTATTACCTACATAAATGCTGTCAACAAGAAGGGACACACAAGACACAACGCTACTTATTTTCCAAAATCGCAGCATCTTTCACTGCTTTTGAGATGCTCCTTAACCGAAACAAGTACAGACTACAGAGAACATTCTAAGCTTGAGTAAGCATTGACTACCTGACAGCCATTCACTATCCATTCCAGGCAATATTTATGAGAATATTTTTAAAAAGTTGCTTAGAGACCGCCATTTGCAGATATTCCAAGCAGCTGAGCATAAAATTTGTTGTCCATTTTTGGAGCACTTCGTTATTCGCAGTCTCTGTTATTTTTACAGATCCCTGCAATAGTTACAAAACCTTGAAAACTTGTCTCGTTTAATTCATCATCTTACAAGAAGGACTAGGTCGGTGCTCGTGACAGATGCATTTGTCAAAAACTGCTGTTTTGAAATTTGTTTCAAATTCCATGTTAAGAACATCTAATTCATTCATTCTACCATTTAGCACTGCGGCTTTTTTTCGCAGCACCAAACTAGATAAAAGGACACCGCGCCATGTTGCATGTCACGTCGCTCACTTTTGACATAATCATCCAAACTACGGATTAAGTCATCAGAGCAAGACCATTCCATACGAATCTGAGGTTCACTACCACGCTATTATTTAATCCACTTAATAAGCGACCTAAAAGATAAATCTAAATCCGATTAAGGAATACAACAGTACAGCCCTCGCACACCGCGCACCCATGAAACTCCCCGGTGAATGCATGTTGGTTATAACTTTCCATCGTTGTTGTCGCCACAGCTTAAGAAAACAAGAAACAAAGACCCAATGCGAGCATGAAGCAAAAGGACACACGGGGGACCGTCGTCAAGACAAAAAGGATTTCTGTTGTCTTTATCGGCACGGAATGCAAAGAGCACGATTAAATCGGCTACAACCTTCGCCGTCGATCGATGTGAGTTTTCACCATATGTGAATCGTCCTGATGTGTGTATGTACTCGTATTGATGCCCGCGTAAGTACTTAATCCTATTTCGCGGTAAAATGCATGACTCACGTCATGCGCGGCCCAAAGAAGGGTGCTTCGTTTACCCTTGATCCTGGAACGCGCATATGTTGTTCGGCAACGCTGAGAGGAATTAAATTATTTCCAATTCCAAAATAACAGCCAACAGATTTGCGTACAAAATCGCTGAGAGAACTCGCACAATATCCTTTGGAATCCCCTTTCGTTGATTTGTTGTTGGTTTATTATTTCTTTTTTTGTCTACAATAGATAGGTAGATAGTGCCATGGGCATTGAGCACTGGTTCAGCAACAAAAGGTTAAACGCCGTTGAAAATGTGTTTTTCATGTCAAAGATATTGTTCCGTTTTGATAATGACATTGCATGTGTGCGTTGTGTGTACTTATCGCTGAATGTGCGCTGCGGGAAGGACATAGTGCAGTTTTTTTTCGTCTGTCCCGTATTTACTTGCATGTTTGTAAATTTATTGAGTGGAAGCGATGCGTGTTCAGCGTTTTTTGTCCTTTCCTTTCCATGAATAAAGTCCTTTATTTTGGTTAACAGGATTGCGGTGCAGCGGCTCATGCAATCGGGCAGTGAGTCACGTGAAATGTGTGCGGTATTAGGAGTTACCTAAGGTCAGTATTGATCGTGTTGAAATGCAAATTCGCCATAACTTGGGCTTATCAAAGGACGTTACTGTCTACTCGGGAACATATGGCACACAATCGAACAAAGTATGTCCATATGCGCCGATGCTTAGAGTCAGAAAATGATTTTTCCATTAGTTCCGATAGTTTCAGTTACCACCACGATAACGCTATCGATTTGAGGACTATATATGCAAGCGGGGGGTTATGGAGGGCATTTCTTTCGAATTTTCCTCTTATATCCTTATTCGCCTTTGTCATCCGCTTAACGGTCAGTGTAATTGTAATTAATTTGTGTGTACATTTCCTGCTTCTGATATGATTTTTCCATTTAATGCGATTAGAAGGACATTAATGGAACAGAGAGGACCTAAGTAAGTGTAGTAGTGTGTGTCAGGATACTGTAAGTATATGTTGTGTGTAGGGAGGGTGCAGTTTTAAGTGATTTGGCAGCATTTTTGCTAATGGAATCACATTAAATCGCTCGATAGGAATCTACTTCCCGGCAGCAGCAGTCGAACAGAGAGAATGACCCATAGCACTTAAGTGTTGATGACCTTCAACAGATGCGTCTTTGCGGGCAAAGAAATAAATTCTCTAGCGGATTATTAACTATCGAACAACAGCAGGGTGTATATGGAGAGGTCACGGGTGTGGGAGGAAATTAAATTAGTTCGCTTGACTGCGGAGCGTTATGGGAGTGAAATTATCGTCTGGGTGGTAGGATATTGATGATTTGATTTGCAGTCCAAGGAGGACAATAAATATGATATTTTTCAAGGAAGAAGGGAATTGCGCTAATAACACTTGATGGACGTAAGACGCTAAAAAAGGTATATGACGGTTTACGAATATGGGAGAGGTAAATCGAGGTCAAAAATTGGTTCAAAAATCTGATGAACTGTAGATTAAGAACGTTCTCAAAAATGAACTGGAAAATCTGCCAATAAATCAGTTAACTTCGAAAATAGTAGTAGAACTCGAAAAAATGTCCACTAGGATTAACCTAAAAAGTGTATGGAAATTTGGTCAGAAAAAACTTTGTAAAATCAGTAAAAGTCCTTAAAATATCTGGAAACAACAGTTCGAAAAATCGCTTTAAAAACCGCTCCAAAAAAAACTGATCTACCTATATTGACTTTAAGATGCACATAAAAACTGGTTCAGAAATAGATGTCTGAGAATATATTCTGAAAATCATTCTTAGTTTTCAAACACGCACCAAGGTTTTTTTCAAAACTGTCCTAAAAGGTATAGGAAAAATCTTATCAAAATTTATCGTTTTTATAATCAATTCTAAAATTGAGTATTTTAATAGTGAGTGACTTCTATAGGAGTGCTCCGATAATAGCAATCCCACTCTATACAACATCATCTGTATCCGTCTATAAATTGCATAAGCAATTATTTCCTTGAAATTGTCAAAAAAATGTCCAAAGAAATACCATATCTTTCCGAATATCGCTCAATACTAATTGACCAAAAAATAACATTATAGTTAGCCACCAAAAAATATTCAAAAGTTGTACCAAAATTCAAAATTTGTGTACAGCAATGTTCTCATATTCGGCCCTAGCGAGGTATCCGTCGGAACGGAAAATTCTCCGATTTTATACGATTCGGATGATTTTTGCTTCCAGGTATTCTTTGGAACATCTATTTCGAATATTTCTCCGCCGTTTTGTAACGCATATCGGCAAATTACGTTTAAGTGCATTTTTTTCTTCAATTTTTGACAGCTAGGTTTCCGATACCCTTCGACAGAAATTGGTTGCGGGATTTGTTTACGATTTGGATTTGAGTTTCCGACAGAGTATGCGTTGCGGAGAATTTTCCGTTCCGACGGATACCTCGCTAGGGCCGCTTATTTTAAAAATGCCTATAAAATCAACAATCTAAAAATACCTTCAAATCCATCATTGGAAACCACATTCAAGAAAAATATCGCTTAGGATTTCGCTTTAAAATTGCTTAAGAAACTTACAAAACAAGACAACTGTAAAATAAACTAAATACTTCCAACTAAGACTTTTAAATCATGGATTACAATTTTGTTCATGAATTAATATCAAAAATTGCATTTGTGATCGCCTAAGAATTGCCTAGCGTAGGTACTCAAAAGGTGAACGAGCAAATTAAGAAATTTCCATTATATATATTCAAAAGTAAAATTAAAGCCTTTTGTATGTTCTACAAAATTCAACTAATATTATATTATATATATTTATATATATATATATGTTATTATATTATATCAATGGATGACACTTCAAACTGTTGTATAATTGACCAACAATCTCAGCAAACACTTATAAATGTTGCCTCAATAAGTACGAAAAGACTCCTGAAATAATAAAAAAAAATAAAAATTAAGAAGCTAGAAACATTTGTCTACACATTTTTTATGCTACTAGAAACTAGACTCTAAGAATATTTATTTACGTAGGAACCAAGTCGCCTTGACTATTTTGTCATATGTAGTCTTAAGGTTTAAATTCAGGCCAATAGGTACTATAGTAGCATTTGCTCCAATAAATCTTTAAAAAATCGTTTCGAATTGTAGCTCAATATTTTTGAAAAAACATTCTGAAAATTTGAACCCATAGCCTGCAAATGAGCATGAACAGAACATAAAACTGCCCAACAAGTCAAACTAAAATCCTATTTCAAAAAGCGCCCTGACATCGCCTCAAAAGTATTTCTTAGTTACGCGCTATAAATTTATATCAGAAAAAAACATTAAAACCACTCCAAGAATCACACTGAATAAAGTCTTAAAAATCTCACTATAAGTTATAGAAAAATAGTTGAAATTGGACTCAAAATCAAATCAATTGTTTTAAAAATCATCCCATTTACCAACCGATTACCCCGAAATCCCTTTAAAGTTAAATGTGAGTCTGAGTAGATATCTCTAAAAAACATTTCAAAAATCGTTTAAAACTCCTTCAAAAACGTACCAAAATTGTCTTCAAAATTTAGTAAAAACCGCGTTTACATTTGGTTCGAATTCTGCTTAAAAATTGTGTGGTAAACAATAAAAAAATCTGCTCGAAATAAAAAAGATACTGAAATACATTAAAAAAATTAAATCATAGTCTTAAATTATTCAGAAAAATTGGTAGAAAGTTGTTCCGAAAATTACTTCAAAAAGCTGCCTGAATTTAATTAAAAGTTCTACATATACATCATGCAAAGTAAATAACTACACTGAAGGTTCAAATAACTTGAAAACTGTCGTTGGTAACCCGACGTAGGTAAGTCACCACAAAATATAACCAAAATTTGCCTAAAAGTTGAATCACAGTCAAAGTCGATGTGTAACTAAATTTCTTCAAAAATTACTTGAAGAATTATCCAAAAGGTGTTTATTTTTAAATCGCATCCAAAATCGTGTCCCAAACAGCCATTAATTTATAAAAAAGCCGAATCAAAAGGTGTCAACAATTCGTGCTTGCCGGTTTAAAATCCTAAGAATTGTCAAAATCTACCAAAAATAAATACGCTTCGAAATATGCTAAAAAAGAATACTTTGAACACTTTCTAAAAAAGCCCCAAACACAGTCGCTTAAAAATACGTTCAAAATTGCACTCTTAACTTTTCAAAAATCCCGATCTATCAACCACGGTCTCACCAAGCGTTTCGGCAATATTCTGTTACAAAAAATACCTCTTTTGGACTCACTTCAATTTCCCAGAGTCTAACAACTTTGGGACAAAACTTTTCGTCTCTAGGTAAATACGCATCGGTCCTTCGAGCCGGATTCGTATCAAAAATGTCACCAAAGAAGCATAGGATAAGATTCTTTCTATATGGGAAAAAATGTGTCTAAGTTTCTGAATTTTTCCGTGAGTAGGTATTTATCTTATAATTATTATTTTAGACTCCCAAATCAAAATCTCATAAATTGATCTATGGGCAATCAACCAACTCCGCCTTTGGTCGGAATGCAAATATTTACAAACTACAATAAGTCTACAAAAATCATGACCAAATCAAAGTGTTCCATAAAACGTAACCCTCCAAGATTTACATGACTAATTACGGGGTCCGTGATTGGCTTCGAAACAGTTTCTTTTTCCTTCAAACTTTCCCCGCACAGCAGGAAGAAATTTTTACAGAGACACCACGGTGCACCTTCCTCCCACTGCACCGCAATGAATATTCAGCACATAAAAACCGCACAGCTAATTACAGGTGACATCCGTAACGTTGTCCCAAATGGGTGGTGGCGCAAACAAGAAATATATTCCATTGCCATGCTCCACACGCCAGTCGACCGTCCGTTGAGATGGAAAAATTTGAATTATTGATTTGCGTGGGTTGGCGCCCAAACCAAACACCGCAACGAAGTGGTTGTCTACGCCTTATCGATGGATCGAGATGGATAAGCGCGATGAAAATGTGAAGACACTTAATAGAGAGCCAGGAATTCCAGGGCTTCAGCCGCACACACTCGTAAGCGGAACCATCTAATTAAATGAGATGGAGCCGCGTTCGACTGCAGCAAGTCTGTCGCTCTTATCTGGAGTTTTATCTCTTTGCACCTTGTTTGTCACGCCGAAGGAGGAGATGTGCGCCGCCGCTGGCTGTTTTGTTTAACTTGGAGGCACATCGCTCATGGAACGGTAGGGGAATATGAATTGATTAGTGGATTTGGGTGTTGGAGCGGTGATGGTATGAATGGTCTCGTCTCAGTGCGAGGTGCAGACAGAGAGGATGCTGACCTTGTGCTCTTATAGCAATAGCTTATCAAAAGAAATTCCAAACATGGAAATGTAATTTGATCGTCCGGTCGATAAGATGTGTGCGGTGGCTGAAGGCCATTCAGGGAATGGCGCGTATAATGTCATCTCTGCGGAAATGTCATAAAGATACGATTCACAGCGAATTCGCTGTGGAGTGCTAATCTCTTTGATCGTATGCATCTTTGAAGTTGACCATCGAGATAAGATCTGCGTAGGTTTCGAGTGGATTGATAGTTGCTCGTACGTCTGGGGAGATGATGCTTTGTGGATTGGTGTGCGAAGCATGCTCGAGGGGGGAAATGCATAAACCTCTTTGAGGTAGATAGAGGCCTGTTTTTTTTAGATCCACAGATCTATTGGAGTGGATGCTGTACTTGTTAATGAAATAAGTAGAAATATACGAGTGAAAGCCAGTCCATGGTTAGAAGCTAGAGGGTATTTTCTGTGCTTAGATGTGACCTCAGATCTCCGCTTCTGGACAAGAGACAATGCCAAGACATGTCCTATGTTTGAATAGCAACATTTTACAATGCAACTCTGAAAACCGGAGTCAGTTTCATGCAGTGGTTTCTAAGCCAAAACTAAACAAACACCTTAAAGTCCGAAAAAGCTTTATTTTCACTAGGGAAAGAAACTGGTTTCAGTATTTGACATAGCAGCGATTTCCCTGATCGCCAGTAAGTCTGAAAGTCAGTGACTTACTTTTCAAAAAGTCTAACACAATAGTGCAAAGCAGTGCGGTGCGAATAATGTCTCAATTTGAGACTCTTTTCATAGGTCTGCCACAATATTTTTCGTCCTCAAAAGTTGTGTGTTATTGCGGCCGTTTTTTTTTTAAATTTAATAAAAAAAATGGCTGTCAAACACTTGCCCGCACCCGAACAACACTTACCTCCTATTTTATCTAAATGAAAAATTTCACATCGCCGCTTCTTCTTCTAAAATCGAAACTCTTCTCTTTTCAGCCGACGACGACGCGACAGCCAATTGATGTTAGCTTTTAATTAAGTTCATTCCGCGTCTATTTTCGACTAACCACGAAAACAACTGTCAGCGAAACAATTTATGTTCCATTGGTGATGCCCCATGGGAACGCCTCCCTTTTGCACACCAGCATGAGTTGCTTGAGCCCTCTCTGGCTCAAAAATAGACTCGATTGCTTTTTGGGAATGTGTACGATTGCCAGTGGCACCAATGCCACTTTCTCCATATGTTGGCGCTGCCATATCATCTTGGTCGTTTTCAAATTAAAAAACAATAATTTACAACAAAAAAAAAGAGAAGCGTTGAGAAAAGTGGGCGGTTTGCCTTCTGGAGGCGATGCCAGATGTCGTCACAATACCGCGCCGCAATGCTGTTTGCGTGACGTGACAGCAAACATCATCAAGTCGTTCCTCAGAAGCAGCAGCACAGTCAGACAATCATTTTGGCCCGTTGATTGGACTAAATTTTTTTTTTTGGGGGGAATTTAAAAGCGATAAATACGTCTGCATGGGGCGTGGCAGCAGCGGGCGCTATGCCATCAACCCCATCGCTGCCAAAGAATCGGTTAAGTGTTTGCCCGAAATAATCGGTTTGCTTTGTCGAAAACGAGCGCAAGACGATTAAAGAAACGTGAAATGATTGCTCCCCAGGGGGAGGGAGGAGTGGGTCACCTGATGTCAACACGTCAGTCTGCTGTCAGATTTGTTTCCATTTTAATATTTTCCCAAAATTTATGGGGAAGTTTTCTGTGTTTCCTTTAGACTTAAATCTGACAAATGGTCTTGGTCCTCGGAGAGGAGAAAATGAAAAATTAGAAATTTTACGCGAAATTGCACGGCAATCAGTTTTAAGTGTGAACATCTTTTAAATGGAATAGAGAGGAGGAGATGAGTAGACAGCAGAGGGTGGAAAAATTGGACATCCTTGTTTGCTTTGTTTGCTGGAGTTTTTCCTTTCTACTTTATAGTTTGGTGATTTTAGGGGATCATTATATTTTGCGGATCATAAGTTTGAGGATTCGCTTTTGGGTTCTTAGACTAGTAAATTACCTGTTACAAGGTTGAGCGTTTTAAGAGTCGCTGCAATGTCCTTCGGGTTCCCATGTAGTTGGTTACGGATGTTTTTTTCTGTTCCACAGCCATCCTCTGATGCTGACCGAAGGTTACAGGAACGGAATGTTTAATAATGACTTAAGGTGTATTGGAAATTTTTCAACGCATTTTTGACCCGATTTCAAGTCATTTTATGCTGTATTTTCAGACACATTTCTGACATATATTGACCTTTGAATTAGTTGTTTATCCTTTTTTGATGATTTCTTTTGCGTTCTGATTTTTCACGCAGTTTTTATGGCGTTTATTGAAGTGTTTTTGACTTGTTTTTGAAGCATTTTCTATCAAATTTTTTGATTATGACTTACGACACGATTTTTAACGTATTTTTGACGTTTTTTTTGGGCGTTCTGAATCCCATTTTTAAGAAGTTTTCTACCTCATTTATAACGATTCAATTTTAAATTCACTATTAACCAATTTTTCATATTTTTTGACGTTTTTTGAACCGTATGAAATTAATATTAAAATATTTTTTGTTGCAGTTTGGTCTCGTTTTTTGAAGCTGATTTTGTTCGTTTTAACTCGTGAAAGCCTTTCTTTTCCGATATTGGGTCTCGTTTATTGACGAATCTTTTGTTACAAATTTTTGGACGTCTTTTGAAGCTTTTTTGGCCGCTTTTTGACGCATGCATGAAGCGTTTTTGACATTATTTTAGCTTATTTTTGACGTGTTTTTTAACCGTGAAGTACCTGCCTATGTGATTTTTGAACATTTGTTTTACAAGTTCTAATGCATTTTGACATTGTATGAGGCGAATTTTGAACGCTTTTCTTGGCCCTATAATTAACGTTATTTTTGTTGTTCATACATTTTTTTGCAGCATTTCAAACGCCTTTTCAGACTAATTTTAGAAGAGTTGTTTCGGGTTTTATTTACCCCTTTGAAGTATTGTTTGACAGGTGGTTGACTTGCTGTAAGGCGTTTCTTTTCGCATTTTTTAATGCAAGTTTTTTGACGTGTTTCTTGACCCGATTTTGGGCGTTCTCTTATTTATTTTTGGAGTCTTTTCCTGGTGATTTTCCGGGTTTGATGTCTTTTGATGCCTTTTAAACGTGTGTCTCAACTTTTCGCACTATTTTGTTACGAATTTCTTTCCCCGATTTTAGGCTCTTTTTTAAGCCGTTTTTGGTGTGTATTTTGAAGGATTTCTTTGGGCAATAAACAGCGATTTTTTCGGTTTTTTGAAATGGTTTTAATAACCGTTTTTGAGTACGTTTCTGCTGAATTGTTGACGCGGTTTTGGCTACTTTCCAATGCGTTTCTCGGGGAACTTATTGACCCAGTATTTTTGACAACTTTTTTTAATATTTAGACATTTTTTTCGATGATTTCACTTGCCTTTAAACTCTTCTTTGGGGTGTTTTTTCATTTAAGCTTTATGAGGATATTTTTGGACAAGTTTTTGACGACTGATATTGGTTCTTTTTTAACAAGCAATTTTTGAATCACTGCCTTTACATCGAGCTAAGAGCCGCATATATAAGCAAAATCTTTCCACCGTCTTGGGCCAAACCGTAGCTCTTGATAGCTGAAATTTTGAGGTACCTGATTCCCATTTTTTTTTAAATTTCAAAATATAGTAGGTTCGATTTTGACCACAAAAATGTTGAGTTAAATAGCAACTCCTAAGTCTCGCTTTATTACTCCTTGCTTCATCTATAATAAGAGGCAATCAGAAAATGTCTACTCACGACATCAAACCATCAGCAGGGTATTCTGTCACCCCTCGAATTAGACAAACTACGAACAACTGCCTTCACCCTGCGTTCAAAAAGTAAATTTAATAAAATTGACAAATTCTGTCATTGTTTGTTATCCCCTGCCAAACATGTCCTCGGAAGTAATCAAATCGACAAAGTTCGCTCCGCGCACCACACAATCAACTTAGTTTTGATTAACAAAGTCATCGTCGTCCCCAGTAGCTACATTTCATCTGCTCCGTCAATCATTTCTTTTCAACGACCCTATGAACCTGTTCAGAATTTTTAATAAGAACGCGCCTGCAAAGTGCACTCCCAAGGACTCTCCCCCTGCCGCCCGCCGCCTGTACGAAAAGCATATTTTCTGCTGGTTTATTCATTGCAAGGTGCCTGCCAGTCAAATGGCAGCGTAACCCTGCAAGGAACCCCATTTCTTTCATAAACCAACCTTCGCATATTGCGAATTTGGCAAACATCCTGCGTAGTGTACGGCGCGTCGCCGTGGTATAATGCCACGCGTCACAATCAACCGGGGGATTGTGTTGGTCGGTTGCACAACAATGAAATGACGCCGTCCGTTGTCGTCTGCCATGCATTGGCTTTGGTTACATCACGCAAGTTTTGCGCCTTTGAAAGCGAGGCGCAGGAGAGAAAAAAAACAATCAAGTCCTTCCATTGAAATACTTTTTTGTTGATTAAATGGCCAGAAATTGGCTGCAAGTGGCCTTTTCCTCGGGACGCACAGTCGCACATCCCGAGCACGATCCAACATTGCCGGCTATGAGGTCAGGATGAGAACGGAAATGTAATTTAGCCACCACAATGGCAAGGACTCGACAACGCCAACCAAAAAAAAGGACACTCACCAATTGTTGCTTCTCACCATCAGATTGCCGCCGGGGAATGCGCATACACATCAGCATCCCATGATAATTTATTGCAAAAGTGTGCCAAAAGGACTATGAGCGTATTCAGCACCGGGGCATTCACATTATTGCCCTGCGAGAATATTTTACCAAGAATGATTGCTACGATAATAACCGAACGTATGAATGCGTCGTACAAGTGCGTCTATATTTGTACGCGTCGTGGGAGTCGCGAGGATTTCAAAAATTGCCACTTACGTGCTGTTTTATTGTGCGCGGATTTAATCCCTGATCCTGTTCATTATTTTTTTTGCTTTGTTCCCAATATTACTGCCTTGAGCTGCCCCCCCAATAGCACAATAGTGGCATCAGAGCGAACAACAACAAGGGCACATTAACGCTGATTTAAGGATGCGCAATCCCCGGTCGCTCAGAGGACATTTTCCCTGATTATTGCTTATTTATTCAAAAGTTGAAAATATATATTAAAATCATAGCAGCAGGGGTGGAAAAAAGGCTAAGGGCTCAGCTTTCACCGCCATCCTGGAGCTATGCGGAAAATGTCGGCGCGCGTGAATGTTGTAAGAGGTCCACGAGGACACGCAGCAACAACAAGAACAACAGAGGAGCAGCAGCAGCAGGATGCATTTAATTAACTTTCGTCATAAATAAGCGGCTGTATTCTGCTGTTTATTTTACCCTTGAGATTATTCGTGAGGTATACAGTAATTGGAAATCATTTCTGGTTTCAGCGGCAAGGATGGGCAGGCGAGTGATGCTGCTATAAATATAGTGGACCGAACCGAGGTGTATGATTTTACGGCATGGAGTAATTTGATTGGTTTAAGGGGGCCAGTGGAGATGCGAAGCTTTTAGCTACGACAGTCTTGTCGAAGGTCTAGGTTGGACTTAATGAGTTTCCAATAATTTTTTTGTTGTTGGAGGAGCAGAACAGTAACAAAGTGACAGTGGAGGGGTAACAGAGTTGTCGATAAATATAGGTACCTATTCGAAGCGGTAGTAACATGGTAGCAGATGAGCAGTCATCCATGATAAGATGAAATAAAATGGTATCAGAGAACTACAAATCGGAAGCAGGGCAGAAATCGAATTGCAGAATCCCTAGCAGAACAGTAGCAGAGGAGTAACAGAGCAGTTACAGAATAATTTCAAAGCAACAGGAGTATCACTCTGAGTGGAGCCAGAATTGTAGGAGTAACAGAGTGGAGCAGGAGAACAGGCAAACATCTTAAGTGGACCAATAACAGAGCATTAACATAGTTCTAACAGGTATGAATAAGTAGCAAAGCTAGAATTCAAAGGTAGCCATTAATCCCAGAGCGGTAGCATGTCGAAAGTCG
The DNA here is from genome assembly GCA_936431705.1 of Cheilosia pagana. Classification (NCBI taxonomy): domain Eukaryota; kingdom Metazoa; phylum Arthropoda; class Insecta; order Diptera; family Syrphidae; genus Cheilosia; species Cheilosia pagana. The sequence goes on along the minus strand of OW386166.1, from coordinate 11,452,206 downwards.
AATATCAAAAGACTGGACAGTAGCAGAGTAGTAGCTAGAAAACCCAAAGCAAAGGGTGAGAGGTAGCAAAACAGTTGCAGAACTGTAACAGCGTGATAGCAGAATAAACGCAAAAGAGCCAAACTATCAGTAGCAATGCAGAAGTCCAGTCGTAGAAAATCTATATTAGAGCAATAGTAGAGGGGTAGGTACCATAATTGTAGCTAAAAAATCCGAAAGCAATTGCAAAGTAATAGCAGGGAAGTTCTTAAGCAGTAACAGAGTATGCATTGAAAGAGCTGGAATAAAAAGGAATAGAACGTGCACCGATTTTCGGTAGACAAGCTGCAGTGTAGCAAAGCAGCAATTGAAGCAAATACTATAAAAAGTAAAAGCAAAGGAGTTGATACCATAGAAGCAGTTCATTAGCAGAGCAGTAACAGCGCATTGTGAACTATAGAAGAACAGCTATTAGTAGAAGAGAAGTAGCAAAGCAGTAGTTAAAAAGCAGCAGGAAATTGCAGAACCCTGCCAATACGGGCTAGGTAATAGAGTAGTTCCAGAATATTTTCCAAACAGTAACAGAGCGATAACAGGTCAATTGCAGAGCAGTTGCAGACAAATAACAACGAAGAAGTGCAGCCATTATTGTAGGAGGACATAAGCAGAGCTGGGTTTAAACAGCAGTGGAATTATAAAAGAGCAGTTACAGAAGAGTGTCAGATCAGACAAATATGAAACACAACTATAGTAATAACAGGGCGGCTGCAGATCGATAATAGAATGGCGTCAGCTCTCAGTAAAAAAGTAACAGAGAAGTGACAGAGTAATAACATCAGAGTATTAGTTTCCGCCCGACATAGCTACTAGCGAAGTAATGAACCTGTAGCGGGGCAGTACCACAGGACACCTCCGGAACGAAAAGACATCAGTAACAGAGTTATAACAGAGCAGTAGCTAAGCATGAACAGAGCAGCTGCAAGGCAGTGTTTACATTCAGTTGTTATTAGAAGTTATCAATTGGGCTCAAGCTTCTGAAGGTACTTGTGGTATTTGAAGCTCGTAAGATTTAAGAAGCAAGCATCAAGATTATAAGACAATGTTTCCGTGATAATGACTGATGGCGCAGACGTGCAAACTGGGCTGCGGAGTTTAAACAAAAAGTTTCAAGTTGTGGAAAATGTATTGTACACTCCGAAGAGTACCAGGTGCAGTTCGCATTTATAAAGCTACAGATTCGACAAAATCTAATGATATGGACTATAAGGCAAGAAGTCAGGATCGAATAGTCTGGAATCTAGATATTTACAAAGAGAAGGCTGGGCAGGCACGCGTAGGTAAGGGTTCTACATGTTTTAAGTTGCATTGCTCGTACCTGACTGACCAGGATGCGGGCATGAAATACAAAGCTTCTGAGAAGAAAGCTTCAGTAATCGGAAAGGAAGGCGGCGCATTTGACTATCAGTTTCAGTTACATAATGTTCGAGGATTCTATTGGGCTAAAAGAAACCTGCGTGAAAACAAGAAGGCCCGTTGAAGTGACTTTGCTACTCGGTGAAGCCATTGGGACTTGACGCTGACATGGTCAACGATTTTTTTAGACTCTTCAAATTTCTGTGTGAAGTTCTGCAAGCCTTGCTCTCCAATTCTGACCACAAACTGTAATCCAATGGATTCATATCTAGCTTCCCGACGACCAATACCTACTCTGCTGCAGGAATATTGACCCTGAGCCACTTCTGCTTAGGTTTGGCTTTATGCGCCGAAGCAGAGTCTCGTTTAAAGACCCATCTTTCTCCAATAAATAGAGTATTTCTTAGCGTCTTTACAACACCCTCCTGATAAAATTTTCTCCCTGTCTATTGCTTCTCTTCGACCTAATTTTTTTTTTTAGTTGAGGAGTTAAAAGACGACCTATTTATCGACGATAGGCTTTTATATGAAGATCATCCCGAATCAGTCTAGACATCGATCCAACTCCCTGGACATGATCTTCTGCTTCCGGAGGGGATTTCTTCGAATATGTTCACGCACAGCTTTTACTACCGCACTCGGCGAGCACTTCTTGGCATGCCCTCCACTTCCGACAAATTCACTAAAGCGACCAAAAGTGGAGCAGCCGCTATACCTAGTCTTGTTTTGGAAAAACATACCAGTGCTTCTGATTAAGATATATGTTCACAAAGGTACCAAAAAGGTTTACGAAGATCTTCATTTTGACGATGTCGGGACAAGAAAACTCAGTAAGAAGTTGTGAGTTGAACATTAGATGGTGACCATGATAGCGGTTTGAGATATTGATTGATCTTCTGAATTTCCTTACGTGTAACTACTTTACGCCACATGCTTTTTGAATCGCTTTTCTTTCTTATCTGTTTAACAAAGACACCAGAGACCAGACAGATATTGTATATTGACTTGACAACCGATCGCTTAATTCCGTCATAAGGATGGAAAACGCGATGAGGTATGACTGTATGAGGCAAGACATTTTCGACATATTATGTAGAGGTTTGAAGATCAGTCATTTAGCTTTAAAAGGCTGAGTCTTCCATGGAGGAGTTTGTAATAATAACTGTGTTTCTACTTCTTACCAAGCTCACTTATTAATTCAGAAGCTCCCATCGGATTACCAGTATTCAACTTGAAACTTTTCGACCCTACACAAAATTCTTATGTACTAAATTTCTTCTGACAAAAATTGTAAGTTACTACTTTGTTGCTGAAATTCCATTTGCCCTCTGGGACACGGTATTCTATGACAAAAATACGTCCTGGTTTATATTTCCGTAACAAGGATGTCAACCTAGGCATGTGACCTCGAACTAAAGTCGATTTATGACTTCCTTTACAAACATACGCCTGTTGTCAGTCAGATACTTGATGTCAATTTTCCGCCGTAATTTATCGAAATTGGAAACGCAACTCCGCCCGTTTTCAACAACATGAAATCCGATCCCGTATTTATGTCCTGCCATGATGCACCATTTTTCAATGCACTCCTTAAAGACGAAATAATTTCGTTGGGTTTTCCGCTCCTCATACCTACATTCATTCATCTCGAATTACCATCAACAAGGATATTGATGGCCGTCCTCGTCATCTTCTATTCGTCCTTGTCGACATAGAGAGCTGAGAGAAAAACTTCTTCTCAGGATCAAGTATCATCGAGCTCGGCTACAGTTGGTCATATGCGCTCGAGTGTACGTTTTCTCCTCTGCATGTGCTAATTTCAAAGAAAATACCATCCAGTACACCACCCAAGGATAAAAGTGTAACAGATGCCCAAATATACAAACACGCACCCCGCTCTGCCCGAGGTAAACGTCTCAATTTGAATCTCTCGCCCACACAACAAAACACGGATAATTTTACTCCCTTACGACCGACTGAACTTTATGTTTTGTTTTTGTTATCCCTGCATGCATATCACTTTTGACTGGCATCTCGCCGTATACTGTGTGTGTGTATAGTAATTTTACTTTCAAAAACCATATAATTTAGGGGATAATAGAGGATCGTATACCGCATTTTCGGGGTTATCCTTGCCAAAAAAAAAACGCAAACAAAAAACAACCAAAAGAAAAGAGATGATGTGGCAGTGGTGTATTTCTTTAAGGATAATTCCATATTAGATGCTCTTCCTTGGTTGCACAATAAATTTCGGTATCCGTCTCAGACAGAAGCAGTACCTAGCAGCAGCAGCAGCAGCAGTCAAGTCCGCAACCAAACCCCATACATGGATGGGAATCATCCTATTGTGGGCTAATTTTTAATTCAGAGCACATGATGTGAAACTAAAAGGATATTCGGCTCTCCCTGCCGGCTGAATTGATTTATAAGGATACAATCAGAAATTGCGGTTTGTGTTTCACTCTCTCCGTAATGTTGGTCTGTGTGTTTGTGTGCGTTTCTTTCCTTTGTTGTTAAACGGGAGAAAATATATTTATTTTTTGCAGTTGACTTGTTTGCAAGGATGTATGAAGAATTGCCTGGTGGTATTTCTGTTCACTCAATAAAAATTCTGAACGTTCTTGTATAGCAGTGTAGCAGGATGCTACCACTAGTAGGTATGGGATGTAATTAAATTGATATAAGGAAGTGCGGGCAGATAATTAATTTTGTCATCTTGACCATTTTTGGGGACAGAATGAGTGGGGATGCCGTGGAATGTTGTGTTTGGCTAGGGGAGCTGTGCATTTTTATTTATATTCCTGAGACGATTCAATTATGGATAAGGAAGTGTTGACGGAATTATTTAATCGGAAAAGAGTATTTTTGTCTTTTAATTATCTCATAACCGGCGATGAATTCAACCGAATAATTGTATAATGAGATGAATTCTATAAGAGGAATTGATACGACGACTGTCTGTCAGGGGATGTTGGGCAGTTAGTTATTTTTATGCGCAAGAAGAAGTTAATATTTTTCGGTTGATATTGCTAGGGTCGATGGTGGCTCAAGAAGTTTTATAAAATGAAAATAAAGACTCTTTTCGGCAAAAACATTTTTTCAATTATCTACCTTTAACTTTTAGTTTGGTGCACTTTGTCCAACGTTTCTTCTAGAAAAATATTACGAGTTTTCGAGCCCGGACCTCTTCATTTTATGCAAGTCTCTTACCATCGATGCATTATTCATTTTTGGAAACAGGATATAGGTACTTACTCACAGAGAGGGACTAAACTTGAAGAATATACTGAATGAAGTGGCTATTCATAACCCAATTTATGTAATTCTGACATTACGACTGCGAATAGATCCAGCAACTCTGCTTAGGTAATAGGCGGCTGATGGTGACATATTAACCCCTTTCAAAGTAGGTAATAGATGTGAACGACTCTGCGAGCATCCCAAAAACCTGTCGCCTTGTTGGGCAAAATAGACCTGCCTTCACCTTGGCCTTCTTCGGCCCCGATTCACCAGGAGAAGTCCACTACATCGATTGTTCCTTGACCTCTCGTGTATTGTGATGAGTACATGTTTTGTCCATGGTTATAAAACGGTGCAAAAATTTGTTCGGTTTGTAACTGTTGCGAAATATTTTTTTTTCCATTTAACTGTAGTGCTGAAATAGGCTTAGAAAATATCAAACCTCAGTTGTTAATGGTTACTATTCAACATCAGGATAAAATTTCAAAGTTATTTATATCTTAGAATGTTTGAACGGATTCGAACTTCATCAAAAAAAATTTTTTTTAAATCAAGCAAGGCGTTACCAAGTAAGGAGCTACAAGGTATGTGTCAAATACAGTCTGCATTTAAGCTTAAATTTTTGCGTTCACGCAATATTTTTCAATGCAACTCTGCGAACCACAGTCAATTTTGTGCAGTAGTTTTAAAGCCTTTTACGGTCAATGAACCTGCAGTCGAGAAATGCGAACGTTACAGGTTTTGTTATAGAAGGGCCTGTCAAATAAAAAAAGAGCTGATTATTAAACAAAATTAAGAGTTTTTATTAACACTAAAAATAAGTTGAAAAGGAGCTCCTTTTCACATTATGAAAGGTAACTATACTTCCCAACTCATCGTAACAGTTATAAAAATAAATAAAACAAACAAATTGTTTAAAAATAAATAAATATTTTGGCGCGACAGGTCTATGGGACCCAAGGCCTAGCTTCTCGCAACCATTCGCTTTGTGTGGGTTTTAAATTTCTGGGACGAATGGAAGGGATCTACAATTTTACGCCGAGTCCAAACGGCTAATTGAGAAGCTCATTCATGACAGTTTTACTCTCGGATGTTTGTCAGACGTTCGCGAGAGGTGGCGCAGTGGAAAAAAACCTTAAGATGTAATTTGGCCCTCTCGGGATTCGAACCTGAGCCCCTCGCTTAGTAGCCCAACACACTACCACTAAGCCACTGCGCCACAAATTGTTTGCTATGCTAAAAAATCGCTAGATGAGGTTTGTAACAGACTGTTAAGGCTTTTGTCTGTTGACGGTTTTGTTTGTGCTTTTGTTTTGAAGGGTATATCTAAGAGTGATGTTATGGGGGTTTGGTTAAGGATTCTAGGTATATCCTAGCTTTTTTAGCTAGCTTTTCTTGTAGCAGAAAACGACCAATTTGTCAATTTATCGAGCATTTTCACATCTACCATAGACGGCTGCTAAGGGGATGATAAGGATTGTATTAGGCCAAGATAAAAATCGGTTTTGAAAAAAGGAACAACACCTTCTTTTTTAAGTCCTTGTATTTAAAAGCCAATAAACTACAAAGAAGTATGCATATTCAATAAAAAACAAAGAAGGTACATACTTTGAAAAATCGGCATCTAAAGGTATAATGGGTGAATGCAACAAAAAACGTCGACAGCAATCAGTGTCGATTTGCTTTCCAACCACTTTCGATATCTCCTTCTTCCAGACTAGAGCCAAAAATGTATTTATCTTGTCCTCCCTCCAGTCTCCCATCTCCCTTCAAAAATCGACTAAGTGATGTCAAAACTGATGGTAGCACTAAAAAAGATAAAAAATAATAAAGCTTTAGGACCTGCATGAGTTCTACAAGCAATCAACTTAGGCGTTACTTGCATTTATGTTCTACAGGTTTTTATTAAAATCTTCCAGAATGAGGCTTTCCCGATGTGTTTTAAAACCTCTGAAGTATGCGCCATTTTTTAAAAAGGTGATCCCTCTCTCCTCTCTGCCTGGAAATAATAGGGGAATCTCAATGCTTAGCTTGCTAAGACATCTCGTCGTGCGGGAATAACAAGGTTATGTCTCGTATGTCGAAAAAATTCAAATTTGACATTTTGATGGAATTATGCTCAAATTTCCTTTAAGAATCATTTTTTACTTAAAAGCCATAAAATCAAAGTTCTTAAAAAATATTCACCGAATGTTTAGATTAAAGTCGTATTTTTAATACAACTATACAATTTTGGACTGCACACAAAAAAATTGTAACAAAGTCGCATGTTACCCACATACGGCTTTGTTATTCTTAAATCTTGCTGGCAACTTAGAAAGGAGAAATAAAATTTAGCACCAACGTCGCATGTGAATTTTTAAACCTCTGTTTGGATTTTTGGAGTTCTTGGACATATTGAATATAAACTTTCAATGTATTTTGGTTCAGTTTTGTGACATTAACACGTAAAAATAAAAAAAACTGTCTAGTGTTTCTCAAGGTTAAGTTCTGAGGCCTTTAATCTTCTCTCTTCTTTTGGACGACGTTTTTAAACCACAGGTTTCCTCTTAATGTTTCAAGAGTGCGCTCAAATGTAAAATTATAGTTCAAAAGCCTTCTAATAGTTAATTAAACGCAGTTGTAAATTGTTGTCTTATATAATTAATTTACTTCTTTTTTATAATTTTAAAGTTTTAAATGTCAAAACGACACACGGCAGAGATAAGCCAAGCTGTATCATACACTTTATTTTGAACATTGTTTGCAACTTCTCATAAATGGAAAATAAATAACATTTCTATCTATAAATCTATGTATAAACGAATATTATATAAATTCCTTAAATATGTAATAAAAACTATTATAATAATAAAAACAAAACACAATCACACTTTACATCCCCCCCTATACTATAAACAATTTCACGCTGCATTCCCACCATTGTTGCTGCCTAACATCGCAATTCACATGGCTCAAGCCGGTTTCATTTTAATCATAAAAATATCCTGACACCCCATTTCGTATTTAGCCACATCCTGCAAAACTCATTCGTCGTCCAAATTGGTAGGTATATCCCCCTGGGAAATAACCGCCTTCAGAGTAACTTTCTTCCCTTCAACAAGTCCCAACGGACTCGTGAACTTTCCTGTAAAAAACAAAAACCCCCCTCCCCACTCTGCATAATTAACAATTCAAAATGAACATGGCGCTCAAGTAGACAGCCACTTGTCAAAATTGTGTCGAAAAAACCACAAGGCGGCACTTATACGAAAAGTGAAAAGTTTTTCACTCGCACAATCCAGTGCGCTACGCACTTTCTCTGACAGTTGTTCTGTCAGTTTGACAGTTGCTCTCTCGCTTGCTATATAGTATTGCTTACAATCGTCTTCACTGTTCGGTTTAATTCTGATTGACATCCGATCTGACACATTTGTGTCTACTTTCGCTTTTATGCACACCGGCACAGGCACGTCCGCATTTATTCATCCACTCAATACAAAGGAGCAAAACAAAAACCCATTACACCATTTATGGCGGAGTCCTGAGGGGACTCCGCAACAGACAGACCCAACCTAACCATCATTCAGTCTCATTGCCAATGGCAGCCGTGTTTTCGTCAGTTTCCCCTGGAGAAATGTCAACTTTTGTATACCTCTACCGACAGTGTCGGTTGCCACCCTTGCGAAATGTCAACTTCGATGTTTTTACGGTCTATCGGGTACACTTGACACTTTGATGAGCACACGGCACACTGTATTTATATACAGACGCAAAATTCGGACAAGGGTTCTAGTTCGTCTTCACACATTTATCTATGCAGTCAGAGCAGCGTTCGGGTCAGGGAACCCTTCTCAAAATGGAAATTTCATTATTTTTAACTAAAAAGTTGTTTTGTTCTCCCCAAGCGATAGTGTTGCGCAAGGATACGCTTTCGCTTGGTCCCGTTCGGCTGGAAAACTTTCGATTTTGTGCTCCGTTGAGTAATGGAGTTCGGGCGCAGGAAATCCGAAGCAGCCTGATATTGGCCTATCATATGGGTGTTTGGTTATTTTTTTTTCTGTTGGCCCTTGCGGCCAAGGATTCGATTTGAATTTTGATTGAAGATTACAATTCTTCGCACAAGTTTCAAGATTATGTCATCGTGTGCAAATATGTATATAATCCCGGATCATTAGGGGTTATTACTCCTTTGTTCGGCTGTGAGATAATATTTTCTGACACCAATTGACGAGGGGGTTGATTGGAGGTATTAGTGGCAGTGCAGTGGTAGGATAAGTGCGATGGTTATGCATGCGCGCTGCCGAGGGCGACACTTTTGTGATGAGTGCGGTGAAAGTGCGAGTATTAATTACGATGATCGATAAACACAATATTCATGCCGCAGGATGAAAATGCGATGTATTTTAGTAGTAATATGCTGGGAGAGGGGGACCCTGAATGATTATCCTGTCAGCAGTGTATTTATAATGCGCAACTTATGCCCGAAGGCTAAATGAAACAAACAAGGACTGCTGACTGGTTTTCTTTCTTCTCTATTCAATGCGGGGACAAGCTCAATATCCTGGAAAATGTCATCCTACTTCTATACAAAGCGACCACGGCCACAGAATTTTGATTGATTACCACAAACGCTCATGAACCGAAGAGGTATCACAAAAGGATGGCAAACCAAAGATATCCTCCTCCTACTGTGAGAGGATACTTTGCCGCTTTACAAGAAACCGCATCAATAAGAAAATCAACACGGAAAAAGGAGGAGGGCCGCAACCGAATTGAGTTGTAAGAAGTTAAATTTCAACACTGTGTGCACGCTTCCAGTGAAAGGACATCGATTCAATGGAATGCGGTATCCTTTTGCTGGTGTTGCTGTGGATTCTAGCGAACAACAACTGTGCTATTATGAGTACATTGTGTGTACAAATGACCGAATTTAGTGGGATGACTTTTATTCGAGCTCGTCAATCATTCTCTTTTTTTCGGAACGGTAGGAGTCAATTGTTTTTTTTTTGCCTTGTGGTTTTAATGTTCATACTTGTATCTTTGGTTGTGGTTTAATAGCAGCAGATGATAGCTGAATTAGAGAGATGTCGGTTGTCGGACATTGGGTGTTGACAGGAATGTAGTTTACAGGACGGCATCCAGCATATGGCTGGGGTATAGATGAAGACATATAATCTAGGTGAACTCGTATATCATGTCAAAGAGATGTCCTGAGGTGGCAACACCTGTTGGTAATAACTTTCTTTGAGGCTATTGCGCGTGTCGCCTTTGAATTGAATTCGGGGAAATTTGTTCCTGTCATAGTAGCACGCGATTAAGGATCACATGACAGCGGAAATTTACAGTTTAAAAAAACTAAAAAGAAATCAATTTTGATTTTCATGCGACCATGTGTTGGATGCCGAAGGGTTGTGAAATAGGCACCGCAGGTTACCATTCGTTTCAGGCAAAGAGCTGCCTGCAATGCAGTAATAATTATGAATAATGACAGATGATGCGCACACGTGAAGACGCAGTTGTCGTAGAAAATAATCGAATTAGCACAGCAGAAGGAAGAGAATCATGAGTAGAAAAAAGATGGCCTAAATGCCATTCAGAAAAAAAACGAGCAAAAATCAAGAATATCAGTGATATTTCAAGCCCATTTAATGAGGAAAGTCTGGTAAACTCAGAAAACCGTATAAAAATAAAATAAATATTTTGGCGAGACAGGTCTATGGGACCCAAGGCCTAGCTTCTCACAACCATTCGTTTTGTGTGGGTTTTCATTTTTTGGAACGAATGAAAGGGATCTACAATTTTACGCCGAGTCCAAACGGCTAATTGAGAAGCTCATTCATGACAGTTTTACTCTCGCATGTTTGTCAGACGTTCGCGAGAGGTGGCGCAGTGGAAAAAAACCTTAAGATGTAATTTGGCCCTTTCGGGATTCGAACCTGAGACCCCTCGCTTAGTAGCCCAACACACTACCACTAAGCCACTGCGCCGACAAAGCCTTTCAACTTGAAATAAATAAAAGCAATTTCTCATATTGAACTTTGAGTGAATAAAACGGGTCTTTTTTTTGTCTTTCAGATGCTTAAAAAGTTTTTTGTTAATAAATGTTAATAATGTTCTGCAAAATGTATTGATAAGAGAATATTTAAGGATTTATTTGGAAAATTATAATCCAAGAAGCGTATCCAGGGTTCGGACTTCGCAGTAGATGTAAAAAAAAAGCGCAGTAGATTCACTTTTTTTGCAGTAGATTTTGAATTTAGAAAAGAATGCGATAAAAATGAAGTTTTAAAATGTTTTTTTTAAAAATGTATTAGTACATTTCAGAACAACAACAACAATAAATTTAGCTACAGAGAAAGACACACTTGAGACTTGACTTCAGTATCAGTTCATGCATAGCAAATGCAGTGAAAACAGGATGGCATGTAGATACATTTTCTTTTAAATTATATTGTAATAGATTGCAAATTCAATAAACAGTGCTTCAAGTAACTGATTATTTGCAATTAGCTTAGAATTCCGAAACTCACAAAAATTGCAGTAGATTGGCAGTCGAGCGCAGTGGTGCAGTAGATTTTATTTTTTTCTTAAAATTGCAGTAGATCTACTGCAATTGCAGTAAAGTCCGAACCCTGAGCGTATCTTTAAAAAAAAACAGTATTTTAAGAGGGTGTGCAGTACAGCAGTACAGTCGTACAGAAAGCTGTACAAATGCTGCTTTTGCAGTACAACGACAGCCCTGATGTCAATGTAGAAAAACGAGTCCTGGGTTACGCACAGTCTTGGCTGAAATTCTGTTCAGAGAAAACAAAACGCTGAAAATATATTTTCTTGCAAAAAGTCGTTCTTTGTGGAGGAACAGAGGCTGAGGTGCTTTACCGTGCTGTTCGACGTCGTAATTTGAGCTTAACTTTATTTAAAATGTTTTCTTCCTTATATACTTATTTTACAAAGCTTTTCATTTATTTTCTTTTGTTATGATCGGCGGTGGTTAGAGCTTTTAATAGCTTTCGTTTATTTATTACGATCGTTGACAGATCTTACATGGTTTAATTATATATGGTGTTGCCAGAAGGGCTTAAATCAATGTTATTTTATTTAATTTTGTTATTTATTAAATTGTCGAAAATATTGTAACATGAAATGAGCTGAAAATAAGATTTTTGTACTTTGTATACGACGCAGTGGCTTAGTGGTAGGGTGTTTGGCTACTAAGCGAGGGGTTCCAGGTTCGAATCCCGAGAGGGCCAAATTACATCTTAAGGTTTTTTTCCACTGCGCCACCTCTCGCAAACGTCTGACAAACATGCGAGAGTAAAACTGTCATGAATGAGCTTCTCAATTAGCCGTTTGCACTCGGCGTAAAATTGTAGATCCCTTCCATTCGTTCCAAAAATTGAAAACCCACACAAAACGAATGGTTGTGAGAAGCTAGGCCTTGGGTCCCACGGACCTGTCGCGCCAAAATATTTATTTTATTTATTTGAAAGGCTTTGAATATTTCAAAGTTTAAGAAAACTCGAAATTGATCCACTTTTGAACTTGCTCAACTCCCCGAAATAGTAGAAGTTAGGAAAGCAACTTAGTATTTTATGTCTAAACAAATCACGTGACAAATGTATTTAAAATATTAATATGTAATATATGGTATCTTTAAAATTACTTCTGGGAGAATAGGTCATCGTTTTATAAGAGCAGCGAAGATGTGTAGAGTAGAAGAGAGACAAGATTCAAGATGCTACCACATGTTGCACTTGAAAAAGGCGACGATCGTGACTTCATCTGCAAGCAGTACGGAACAATTGGCGCGATTTATTGTACGCATATCCGCATTTTATCAGCAATCTGATACAGACAATTTTAGGAATCGTAACGGATGGTTTTCCTTAAAAGTTCAAATGGCTTGTGCTGCGTATTGTCGCTAGTTGGCAGGTCACATACAAAATATGAATTTCAAATCGACTTTATTTTTAATATAGATAAGTTCTCAATAGAACGGAAATCGTAGACAAAATTACAAGTTATATAAAGTATGCTTTTATGACGAAAATGACGCGCGAAATAAAAATCTTAAGTTGAAAAGTGAAACTGACATATTGTATGTTATATCACAGAGATAAAGAATCTGCCAATTATCTAACTTTTGAACTTAACTGCGATAAATTAACGTATAGTGAATAATAGTAACTTACAACTTAAAGTTTAACTCTCGATTTCAAATTAATTCCGAAGTTGGCCAACTTGTAATAAAATCTTAAAATCCAAACCATAAGCAATTTACATAAGTGTGTTGAGTGTTTTACTTTTAAAGTCGATTAATGTGTTAGTAGCGCCATACTTTTGGTGAGGTACTGCTTTGTAGGTACTCCTTTCTGTCGACTGGTTGTACTGCAGCTTTTTGTTTTCAAACGACAGCCCTGATTGACATCATCGTTGTTACCTGCAGCACGGTAGAGTGCCTCAGCCTCTGCAGTGTATAAAAACAATAGGGTAGCAGAACTCGAACGGCGAATCATTGGCAGTGCCCACGTCCTCTCCTCTCAAATTCGCTGTTACAAAATAAGATTGTATTGTCCTTAATCTCTGCTTTAATTTAAATTTTTAATAATTTTTTTAAGAACAAAAACAGACTCATTTTGGAACTAAGTTTAGGAAAACGCAGAATTTAGAACATTAATATACCTACAGAATGTGTAATATGAAATGAAGATTTCTGTTCTTAATTTAAGAATTAAAATTTGTTTTTAGAATAATTTTATTACATCAAGAAAATTATTTGGGTATTTCTTTGACTAAATGCTTCTACTTCGTCTACGAAGAGGTCTTTATCCCCTGGGTTGTTCCTCTGGATTGACCGGAGCCTTGGTGTCAATCCCTTCTACACGTCCTAGTTATCTTAGACAAAATATTCATCTTTGATTTATCATTTATTTATATTTTATTGGTTAATCGTTTTTGAGAAATCTTCTTATCCAAACCACTTTACGAGCTAGGCTTCAAAAAGTTGCTTTGGCTGTAGGACCAATAACAAACCACAGACCCTAGAACAAAGACCCTAGACTCTTCTACTTAGACGAGGTCTTCCTCTACTGTGATGTCCCTCCAAGTTGGAATTGATGCCAAAACACGGCATGGCACTGTATAGCTAGTCTCAATAAATGCTATGTCATGAATGCGTCCGTAAAATTGATAATAAGATGGACTTCTTGGGTTTTTCCCGGATCTGTCACAGTGTGAATGTTTGGTCAGTGGTTGACGTACCGGCCTTGAAACTACACTGGTAGTTTGTTGGCAAATGATTTTAGACGTTCGCACAATGCAGCAGACAGTTTTTTTATAAATGCGATTTTAAGGAGACAAATACCTCTATAGTTGGCGCAGTTTAAGCCGCCCGGTCCAGCAGCCTTGTTCGACTTCATTGTTATCCTCACACCTAATTTTGGTCACACCAGGTGGACGAAGTCTTGGCTTTCATCATCAAGGTTCATTCTGCCTGATAGCCAATTGGCTTTATAAGATTTGGTTTCAACTCTTTGCCGTATGCCAAATAACGTACCCCTTCGAAAGGGAAAGCAGATGATGTTGGTGATATGGCAAGTTGCTTGCCGTGGCCTTTTGCTACCAAAACTGACTGAACAGAATATAGGTACTTGCGGAAATATTGACACTTGCGCTAGCTTAACTTACAGCACACACTGGCAGCAAGCACATATTTGTCTTCTAAGCGAATGAAAGGCAAAAAGTACCTATCCCATTTCCTCCCTAGGCACCTGATATTTACAACCAACAAAAATCAAATTGTTTACCATTGTGAATAGGTAGTTGGAATAAATCGCAGTATACCTCCCAGTCACGTGCCTAAAATATCAAAACGATTCTCCTACTCGCCACACCCAAAATTGCATCCCGAACCGCACGGATAAGTGCAGCAATTTCATCATCAAACACAGGACAAAACACTGCGGACTGCGATTCAATGGAGTACGTATTTCAGCAATTTTCATATTTTCCAATTTTATTGTTTGGCCAGTCCGCGTTTCCGGCATACCTACACCTATCTACGTCTATAACGGAGTGGCGAAAAAAATTTACCAACAAAGTGGATTACTCTCAATCCGCATGCTACACTGAAATACAATTTTTTTTGATTTAGCTTCCCTCTCGACATAATAAGTGCAATATTTCAAAAAAATATCCATCGATAGCACTCACTTCACTACATAGCCGCAGTGCATTCAGATACCCCATGCTCAAGAATGGCTACACTCAGATGTGAAAAATCCAATTAAACAACAAAAAATATGGGACACAAAGAACCGGATAGAAAAAGGACATAACCAAATGATTTTCGCTATTTGCATGCAATAAAAATTATCTACACTCTTATGTGTGTGTAGGTGCGCACATCGAGTGGAAACATGAAATCAAATGTGAGGCGGGAGGGGATTTTTTTTTGTTTTATAGGAGGTCTGCCTCAGGATGGGATTGATATAAATGTATATTCCGCGAATGTTTTTTTAATTTATTGATATTCCCGAGGGAATGGGACGCAGGAATATATGTAGATTGGATGATGCTGTGTATAGAAATTGATTGAATGTGGCTGGCATCTCGAAATCGCGTTTTTGTTCAACGAATGGCGGGAAAGTTTCAAGTGTTTAAAGCTTATAGGTTGAGTTTATGAACACTAAATTTGTGAGCAGTAATTTATACAAGAAATGGAAGGCTGACTTTTTCTAACGGTTGTTGAGTTATGTTATGGCATTTAAAGACATTGGTTGACACAGACTTTTAACAATTATTGAGATATCTTTATTGTTGATCATCATCATCATCAAGAGTGGGGAATGCCGACTACTGACTCTCGAGGAAGGTAAATACTCGAGATGGCCGCGAGACGTGGACTTTACGTAGTCAACGCAGAAGACACCCCTACTTTCAGAAGACCTGGACACAGAGGAGCTATCCCAGATGTAACCAAGAATCAAAAACTTTAGAGTAATCGAGGATTACACAGGTAGCGACCATCAGTACATCGTCTTAGATCTGGAGGGTAACGAGATCCGAACCATCGTCACCAACCACGGGCTCCGAGGTAGAACTTGAACAGACTTAAAGCAGACCTTTTTAAGGGCGTGATCGAGGAAGGTGCAGACGCCGTGATCCAAGTACAAAGACCTGCTGAAACGAAAGCTGAAGCCACGATGCAACTAATTCGGCTCGCTTGCGACTCCTCAATGCCCCGAACAAGCGGTGCCAACAGACACAGAGATCCAGTGTACTGGTGGACCGAGGAGATAGCTGCGCTACGTCGAAGATGACTGGCTACTTGGCTACAAGATCGTTATGCGGAAACTCGGCGCTCAGAAGGCACCCATTGTCCTAAGTGAAAGAAAGATGGAGCAAAATAGAATAGCCCCCGGCCCCGACGGAATTCCCCCAGAAGTCCTCAAAGTGACCGCCCAAACGTGCCCGCACTTGCTGCTGAACATGTTTAACATTCTTCTCAAGGAAGGCATCTTTTCCAAGATCTGGAAGAAACAACGCTTGGTGCTTATCAGCAAAGGCAAAGAAGATCCAGACTCCCCATCGGCATACAGGCCTCTGTGCATGCTAGATACCGCGGGAAAACTCTTGGAAAAGCTACTTAAGCCACGGCTTATAGCGGCAGTACAAATGGCAGGCGATCTGTCAGAGAGGCAGTACGGTTTCCGGAGAGGCCGTTCTACGATTGGAGCCGTGAAGGAAGTAGTGAACGCCGCCCAAATCGCCCAACAAGGAAACCGCTACTCAAGGAACATCGTCTTGCTGGCAACCCTGAACGTACGGAATGCCTTCAACTCAGCCAGGTGGAGCGATATACTGAATGCTCTCGATCGGAGGTTCCACATCTCAGCATATCTCCTGCGGATGGTAAAGGACTATCTCAGGGATTGAGAGCTGCTTTATGAGACCACAGAAGGCCCGCGAAGAAAGCACGTGACATCAGGCGTAGCGCAGGGGTCGATCTTAGGACCAAACCTCTGGAACATTTCCTGCGACGACATACTTAGCATGGAGATGCCCGAGGACGCCTTTCTGGTTGGGTACGCAGACAACATCGCCGCGGTGATCACGGCACGAGACACCGATTGCGCGCAAAGGAAGTTGCGCGCAAATGAAGTTGAACCAGGTCATGCGACGAGCAAATTCGTGGATGGAAGAGCACGGACTCAGCAACAGAGGAAACTGAGATAGTCCTTTTCACGAAGAAAAGGATCCCCACACAAATTGACTTCCAAATCGGGGTAGAATATAATAAAAAGCAGTGCCGCGGTGAAGTACTTGGGACTGAGGCTCGACACAAAGCTATCCTACTTACTTACTTACTTAACGGGCTCCCGACCCGTGGAGAGTCTCTGCCTGAGACACTGCAGCCTTCCATCCTCTGCGATCCCGGGCACGCTGCTTCCAATTTTCCAGACCAAGCGCTCTGGCATCCGCGATGGCTTGGTCTTTGAACCGGAGGTTCGGTCTTCCTTGTCGTCTCGAACCTGGGGGCTGGGATTCGAAGATCCTCTTAGCTGGAGCATTATTATCCATTCGCTCGATGTGGCCGAGCCAATGTAGTCGACGTATTTTGGCTTTTTGGACTACATCCACATCTTGGTACAGCTCATAGAGTTCGCGGTTGTATCTTCTCCTCCATTCGCCCTCCTCGCACACAGGACCAAAAATCCGCCGAAGAATTTTTCTTTCAAAGGAGCCCAGTATCAGCTCTCCCTTCTTGCCTATGGTCCAGCACTCGGCGCCATAAAGCAGAACTGGCAAGATAAGGGTCTTGTAGAGCACACATTTCGTCCTTCGAGTTAGGAGTTTTGAACCCAGTTGTTTTGCCAAACCGAAGTAGCAGCGGTTTCCTAGGGTAATTCTTCGCCGGATCTCCACTATGGTGTCATTCGTGGAGTTTATGTTTACTCCGAGGTAGGTAAACTCCCTAACTACCTCGAAATTTTTGCTATCAACAGTGACGTTTTGTCCTAGGCGGTGGACAGATGCTTGTTTGTTTGTTGATAGCATGTACTTAGTCTTGTCCTCGTTTACTTCAAGGCCAACAAATTTCGCCTGTTCTTCAATCGCCGTAAAAGCCTCTATCACGGCACGCTGGGAGCGACCGATGATGTCGATATCGTCCGCATACCCCAGTAGCTGTACGGATCTGTTGAAGATAGTGCCTTCCGTGTTGACACCTGCCCTGCGCACTATCTGCTCCAGCACGAGATTGAAGAAGTCACATGATAGCGCATCTCCTTGCCGAAATCCGGTGCAAGTTTGAAATAATTCGGAGGAGCTATTTCCAAATTGCACATAGCAGCGCGTGTTTTCCAGCGTAACGCGACACAGCTGGATCAGTTTTGCCGGGATCCCGAATTCGGCCATCGCCATATAGAGCTCCTGACGATGAATGCTATCATATGCGGCTTTGAAGTCGATAAATAGGTGGTGAGTCTCGACTTGAAATTCATTGGTCTTCTCCAGGATTTGCCTCAGTGTGAAAATTTGGTCTATGGTCGATCTGCCGGGCCGGAAGCCACACTGGTACGTGCCGATTAGTGTGTTGCAGAACGGTTTAAGACGTTCACACAGTACGTTGGATAGGATCTTGTATGCGACATTAAGCAGGGATATGCCTCGATAATTCTTGCAAGACATAGGATCGCCTTTTTTGTAGATGGGGCATATGGAGCTGATAGTCCAGTCATCGGGCATGCTTTCTTCCACCCATACTTGGTTGATGATTTGGTACATGCGCCCTACCAAAACATCACCACCGTATTTGAAGAGCTCCGCTGGTAAACCATCAGAGCCTGCGGCCTTGTTATTCTTAAGCTTTTTTATAGCTAAGCCAACTTCTTCTATACTGGGTGGTGGAACTGGTTCTTCATTGACTGGACGTGGGTTCTCTTCTTGCCCTATCACTCTCTCCACATGGTGCCCATTTAGCAGCTCCTGGAAGTGCTGCTTAAACACATCTACTATTCCCTGCGCTTCGGTGACTAGATTTCCTTCGCTGTTTCGAAGAGCCTGCGTTCCGGTCTTGAAGCCAGCAGCCAGTTGCTTGGCTTTCTTGTAAAACCTCCGGATGTTGTTTCGATCGCGAGACTCTTCGATCTCCTTGAGCTGGGAGACTGCGTAGGCCCTCTTCTTTCGACGCAGGATTTTCTTCTCCTCCCTCCTCCTGGTTCGATACTCTTCCCTCGCTGCCCTTGTTTTGCGCTGCAGCGTCTTCATATGTGCATCTTCTGTCACCTTTTTCCGACGAACGCACTCATCATCATACCACGGGCTTTTTCTCTGGCGTGGCTGGTACCCTATAGTAGTTTCGGCTACCTCCTTGATGATGTCGCGATACTGGGACCACTGGTTGTTGGCGTCTGTGGTGGGTGAATGCACAATGGAGAGTTTCTCACTCAGGCGCTCTCTGTAGACTCTGGCTACTCCAGGTGTGCTAAGGCGTCCAACGTCGAATTTCTTCTTCTGGGCGGTTCGCAGCTTCTTCTCGTTGGACAGTCGAGCTCTGAATTTTGCCGCGACAAGAAAATGGTCAGAGTCGACATTTGCCCCTCGATATGTGTGCACGTTGAGGATGTTGGATGCGTGCCTCGCATCGATTAGCACATGGTCGATTTGGTTGGCGGTTCGACCGTCTGGAGAGCGCCAGGTTGCTGTGTGGATCCTTAGCCTTGGAAACCTAGTGCTACTTATCACCGTATTACGAGCTGCTGCAAAATCGATTAGTCGGTAGCCGTTGTCTGTTGTCGTTTCGTGGATTCTGTGCTTACCAACTAACCCGCCAAAGATGTTCTCCTTTCCGATTTTAGCATTGAAGTCCCCGAGTACAACTTTTACATCGTACTCCGGACAGGCTCCGTAGGCTCCATCCAGGAGGTCATAAAACTCCTCCTTGATGGGGTCTTCAGCCTCGTCGGTAGGGGCGTGTGCACATATTAGGCTTATTATTTGGAAAGTAGCTTTGATGCGGATCACAGCCAGGCGATCACTAATCGGCTTAAAGTCAATAACTTTTGTCCTAAGCCGATTTCCCACGACGAATCCGCATCCTAATACATGCAATCTTTTATGGCAGCTGTAATAAATGTCGCAATTTTTCCTTTTCATCATACCTGATCCTATCCATCGTATCTCCTGGATCGCGGTAATGTCTGCCTTGTACCGCGTGAGGACAGACTCAAGTTTTTGAGTAGCACCTGGGGTATACAGCGTCCGCACGTTCCAGGTGCATACTCTCATGTCGTTGTCCGTTGACGTTCCGGGTCTAGTTGCCGTTTGAGGGAATTCAATATCCGAGGCTCCTCGTGTCTCTCTCATAACTAGTACTTTTTTCCGTGGTCGGGAAGTTACCCCGACGGCACAACCCCCAACCTGGAGGGCCAGGCCCTTGTTTTTACCCTAGGACAGCAGGCCGGTTATTCCGGTGCCAGTAACCCACTTTGGGATGTGAGCGCTGCCGTTGGCCCATTAAGGGTTCATCCGCCACCAACTCTTCTCCAACACCCTGGCTCAGTATTGGAAATCCCTATAGACCTGGTATTCGAATATGTCGAAGCAGCCCATATAGGGGTTACACTAAATAGTTCGGCCTGACTGGAACTGTAGACGCCACCGTTGATTCCATCTAGAGAATTCCTCCGCTGCCGTCTGGAACAAGAGGAAGTGCCTTAGTGAGAAAACACTCCCTCCCCCCCTCTCTCGTCTGCTGCCACCAGCGACCTTCCAAAGGGGTTGGTTACCCAATCTCCAGCCGAGGTACTAGGCACCCACCAGTCACCAACGTGGAGGTGAGAGTAGGAGTTGATTGTGAGAGGCTAAGTGAGAACGCTTGTGTTCTCATAAAACGCATCACAACCCTTCAACCAGCACAAAGCTATCCTACGAATCGTCGTACTGGCGTGCTTAGATCCCCTTTTTACCCATTTTATGGAGATAAGCGTCCATCAGTGATGCAGTTGTTTTTGAGGCTCTTTCCGCTGCTGCCTTTATTTGTTGCCAGTAGTACAAAGCTATCCTACTGGCAACAAATAAAGGCAGCAGCGGAAAGAGCCTCAAAAACAACTGCATCACTGATGGACGCTTATCTCCATAAAATGGGTAAAAAGGGGATCTAAGCACGCCAGTACGACGATTCAAAACTCGACGACGCGAACCATACGTTCTTCGCCTGCACCAGATGGATAGCTGAAAGAAACGCCCTTGAATCACTGTCACTGGTCGGAGCCATCACACCGGATAACATCGTCGAAAAGACGTGCATCAGTGACCAAAACTGGAAGCTCGTATGCTCTTTCGTTAAAAAGCTACTCAAAAGGAAAAAAATGGAGGAGGACATACCCTCTCAAGATTAAATAAGTTGATGAAAGCCACACCGCGCAAGCGGTTCCGGAGTGGATGGTGTCAAGTG
This sequence comes from Cheilosia pagana, assembly GCA_936431705.1. Classification (NCBI taxonomy): domain Eukaryota; kingdom Metazoa; phylum Arthropoda; class Insecta; order Diptera; family Syrphidae; genus Cheilosia; species Cheilosia pagana. Next base: position 11,431,133 of record OW386166.1, on the reverse strand, counting down.
GAAAAGGGGTTAAGAGGTTTTTTAGTGAGTAGTGGAACGGAAGTCTCACACTACTTGAAACAGAGCCCGTTTTTCATGCGCGATTTTCCTCACCCCCTTGGAAAAAAAAAATAAATCATTAACCAAGGGCTTTCTAAAAAGTAGATCAACAACCACTACAACTTCGTTGGATTTCTCTCCTCTGCACTATCGGGCTTGAAAGTCGCCAACTTCTGCAAGTCTTTTAAAAAGTTATTCCATTAATGAATCCTACTTAAATTATCTGAGCACGTATTGCTAAAATGGATATCTTCTTACTTGGTCGCATCAGGTCCATGGTCTCAGTCGCTTAATTAGCAAATTTTAGTGTACCACAAGGCAGTCATCTAGGTCCCCTTCTCTTCATCTAAACTCACCTATTTTTTAAACCCATTTCTTACTTATTTGGGTGGCGCTAAAGTTCTGGGCGTCAGTCTCAATCAACATGCCTCTAGTTGCGCACTCCAAGTTCTTCGCCACAAGGCCTTTTTCTACCCTCGAGAAGACCTAGATCATGTTGCGTAAAAAGGTGCCTTATCACCTAAGTGCAACAAGATCTCTTCTTGTCCATCTATATCCATCGATCAATCCCTTCATTTCAGTTCGCATATTGATTAAGTAATTTTTAAATCCTTGGCTTTATTAAACTGTGCTCAATGGAGTTCTCCCACCACTCCTTGACCAGATCACTCTACATCACTTTTGTTTGCCCCCTCCTTGAGTATCCTTACCAAGTGTGCCCGCCCTTTCAGAAAGAAGAAAGTCTTACTCAAGAATCAATTGCGCAAATGGAAATACACGGCCCTATATAGTTAACTTAAGTTCAGTTCGCTGGCAAGTCCCTCCATGATACCATTTCGCCTATAGAAGCACCAAATTCCATCGCCGATAAAATCCCTCCCTTGTCCACCGGCTTATTTATCTAAGCAAATTAAACTCCTATTACGTTGTCCAACAAACTCCAACCAAAGAACGACCGCGTAAAATGCAAATCACACCCTCCTATGCAAATTCAAACATAGCAGCTGTCAAAAATGACACTTTTACCGCACACACACAGCAGCCACAAATAAAACCAAACACACCTCTTCACTCAACTCTGACAGAGAGGATAAAAATTGAATATGTATTCAAAATCGTGGCGGCCAACAGCGTCAGGATTAAAGCCGGCCACCTAGTGGACCTCTAAATGTCACCTAAATAACTCTTTTGTGGTCCTTGAATTATATTCCGAGCGCGCGCGTTCCAACCAACTCCGTCCCAAGGACTTTATATTTGCCGATAGTTTTTGTCCGCTCTCTCGCCATTTCCGGTTCGGAATATTGATAGGATTTTTATGAACTTGTACAGTATGTGTATGTGCTACGTCCAGGACACAAATAACTCATCCACCAGCAACACACCGAGCACACACATACCTACCAATTGCAGCTTGCATATTCAAGCGGGAATGCAGTTGTCCAGTGCAGAGATTAATTAAAAAAAATGCAATGGACAAAAAATAAAAAGTGAAACGTGGACACACTGCATGTACGTGTACAGTCCGGAAGCGGGACTAGAAAAAAGGAACGCGCAAGCACACACAGCACACAGAATGGATTCCTCTCCCACGGATGAAGCCACAGAGAAACAGAGAATGAGCTACAAAAGCTGGACAATTAAATTTATGGACACAACGAAAAGTGGGTGGCGGTGGCAGTTTCTAATGGTATAGCTGTGTGCTGAAACTGAATCCTGGCAGCAGGTCTTGAAATCGAAATGAACATTTGAATGCACTTTTTCGCAGAAATTGAGTTAGGATTGGGAATACGAATACGGTATACAGATCCCCGTTGCAATGTAGGAGAAAAAAAAAAAATATCTGCGCGCCCTCTAAATTGAAAAAAATGGCCGCATACAGGATATATCCGCCCGAAGGATGCAATACAAAAAGATGAACAAAAAATATTCCATGGAATTGCTAGTTTGTTGCATGTTGCGACTTTATTATTTCAGTGGAATTTGTTAAGCTATTATTTCGTCCTGCAGGACATGCATAGTTTGAAGGTTAGGTTGTTGTTTTTTTTTTTTATTTGTACAGTTTTCTGTTCGTGGTTATGCGAACTTGAATTGATGTTGTTGTTTTTTTTTATTCTCATTCAAAACTGCTGGATAATTCAAAGGATGTGTATAAATGAATGTTAGGTTATTCAAGGATATTTTTTTCAGCTTTTGAATGTCCGTTTCTGGCTCAGTTCCGGTATCTGTCGTGGTGTATGGTGGAAAGACGAAGCAGGAAATGCACTTGCAGTTCTGCAGGAGCAAAATAGTGTTTTGCAATAAATATCCTTCCCAGTGGAAAATGTCCTTGTTTATTTTGCGAGCAAAATAGAAAGGAAGAGAGTGTATACAATATTCACTTTGGACTTTTACACAACTGAGAATTTATGTAGGTAGGTGGTATATGAGTCGGAGGAAGGAGTGAGTTGTTATTTATCTATTTGGGTCACCTTTCGCTTTCCTGGGGATAGCAATTTGTTTCGCCGTTTAAGGATATGAAATTTTGCACTATAGAAATGGAGTTCAATCTTTCCTGAGTTAGGTGGAGACGTTATGTGATGAGGGATGGTATCAATTATGGGGAAGGATCATATGAGTTTTTAGTTTTATCTTTTTAGGTGCAATTTCTAACCTAATATAAGGACCTATACCCGTACTCATATGAATGCACTTTCTCATTCAATTTTGTAAAGGGTACTTGATGTCTGTTTTAGGTTCTTCTCTCAACAAGTGGCTTCATCCCTTGGGTCATAAATTTCTATGCTTTTCAATTGAATTGCCTCTATAGTTTTCTATAGGACAATATGGGTCTAAGAACATCGCCTGGTGGGACCCCCCTTTTTATGATGATATTCTATACCTAACAATTTGCTTTACAAAATTAAACATTTATCAGGTTGTTGTGGCGTGGCGAACGATTTCGTTCATCTCCGGTCTTTAAGTGTCATTAAATCTCTAAATTGCCAGCATATTTATAAGTTGTACACCTGTCCCGAAGTTTCTTAATTCAGACAGAGAGTTGCGTTCTACATCCCTTCCATAAAAAAAATAAGAAATAAATCTCAAGAATGTTTGTGATAAGCTGGGCCGAGGGTCCATAGTGTTTATTTATTTTTATAATTATTTTTTATTCATCTACCGAGCTTAACTCTAACAGACTTTGATTAAATGTTATAATAATTCATGATAAATTAATATTAATTAGTGAGAATATTTGTGATGTTGTTAAATTCAATATAGATAATTTAAATTTGGATCTTTCATCACATAAATCTATTTCAGTGCAAAAAGAAATAGTTATGTTTATACATTTAGTTATAGGTTCATTAAGACCATAATTGTATGAATGCCTAGGTTTCAAAAATAATATTTTTCTTGTTCGAAGAATTCTTTCTGGTAACTTAAAATTCTGAAGTATATCGGGACATATTATACGATAAGAAAAAATATCATGTATAAACAACATACAATGAACACTTCGCCTTTTTTCTAAGGTTTCTAGTCCTATGAAAGCACACCTTGTCAAATAAGGTGGCATTTTATCAAGGTTCCTTAAAACAAATCTTGTGAATGACTTTTGTACTCTTTCTAGACGTAACATGGAATTTTCATACATGTGAGATGTGACACCAGATTATAGAACAATATTCAAGGAAATATGGGTTCGAAAATTCAGCACATGGTTGCTTAAGAAATCCAAGCTTAGAGTTTGCTTTGGCAACAACATAATCAATGTGAAACAAAAAACAAGTTTTGTGTCAAAAATCACACCAAGGTCTTTAATTTCGGTTTATCGGGAAAGACAGGTCCTGAAATTTTATAGTCATTAATTATAGGCATTATAGTGCACAGAAAAAGAATGACATTTATTTATGTTCAAGATAGGTCGATGAAGGTCAAACCATTGAACTATTTTGTTTAAATCATTTTGGAGATTTTTACAATCATATACATTTTTAACTCGCATAAAAATCTTAAAGTCATCGGCATACATCAAGCAGTTAGCATGACTAAGCAATGAAGGAATCTCATTAATAAAAATGTTAACATTGCGTTCAAGACTTTTTTTACAAATAGCGCATTGGAATCGCTGATTTGTGATAAATTAAACCTCGATATTCCTCTATTTACGAGAACATCCAAACAAATAATTAATTGAATTAATCCAGCCTAAGCTAACTTGCGATAACATTGCACCTACCTGCATTTCGTGACGACGATTGAAAGAAATGACATTTGAAGCATTTTTCAGAATTTAATTGAAACATATTAAATACCAGCTTAAGTCAATATAAGAGTCTTACAATAAGTTAGTTATTGTTTTTCTATTACTACCGTTTCAGATTTGCGGGGAAAAAAAAAACTGTCATCCGAACAAGGAGTCACTTGACACAGCACTCCGACTTTTTGGAGCATCTCATGAATCATTTCATCCAAAAAGTCTCTAAAAATGAAAACCATAGTAACATGCCGCGGTTGTTAAAGGTGAAGTAACGAAAAATGAAACACGATTTTTTTGGGGGAGTTAAAAAATATAAAGCAACCGAATTGTCAGAGAATTAACAAGTAGATGCTCGCAAAATGATATAACTCGAAAGGATTCCAGCTCTGTCTGGCATGTTGGGAAACCATCGCGTAACGAAAAGTGAAACGCAATTTAACGCCTCTCATCACAAAGCAAACCAACAGTGGATTTAGACGGTGTGTTTCAGTATTCTGTATAAGCTTTAACAACCACGCAGCGTAACGAAAAGTGAAACGCTTTTCTACCTACACCCTCACAACGAATGCAAAAAGCTGAAGAGCCCACAGTACCTTAATAAACTAAAACCCATATTGACTTCTAACGACTTGATATGGTAAGTTGGCGTAACGAAAAGTGAAACACTTTTGAACACCCCTATTCCACAGGAAGCAGCCCAAATGTTCAGAGAATAAACTGCCAGGTGATGGGTGCAGAGCGCTAAAAATATATAGAATCGATTCTGTTCAAAGGATAATGGAGAACTAATAGGAAAGTGACTTCTCCAGCACCCGTACAATTAGTAAGCGCTCCCTCATCACCTAGGGTCTTTAACATTTCTAACCAAATATCATCCACTGTATTTAAAAACTTCTTAAGCAAGTGGGAATTGGCATGTTAAAAGGAAAGCGTAACGATAAATGAAACACAATCGAGCGTTTTTCCTATTCATCACAAAGTAGCCCAAAAGTGAAGTAGATCTGCTCTCTTTCAATATTCGCTGTTGCTGTTGTATAAGTCTGTTTCATTGCAAGCATAACGAAAAGTGAAACGCAGTCAATCGACCCCATGCTCCACGAAGCAATACAAATAGTTAAGCATTAACTGATTACCATACCATGAGTGCAAAATGCAAAAAAAAAAAAGCTCTTCATCTCCATCTATACCGGGGGAAAGACGGTGCAGGAGTCCTCTTCAAGACCGGACCAATAAATGGAGAACTGAATTCAATTAAGAATCGACATGACGATTCACAATATTTTTGACCGGATCCCATTAAGAAATGGAAACATATATTTAAGTCAAACTTCCTATGTTGCGGTACGAAACGTTAGCGTAACAAAAAGTGAAACGCGATGGAGTGATGAACGCCCCCACACCAAATGCTCATAGAATAAACTGGCGGATCATGCAAAGTGTTAAAAATATAGAGACGTTTCGAGCTTCGGTAAAAGCATTCGGTCCAGCAGCCGAACGATGATTATCCTTGATATAACGCTTCCTCTTCGCCTAGGGCCTCCAAAATTCCTAACTATGTCTCATTCACAGTGTCTTAAAAAAATTAAACTCATATTGAAATGTATCTTCTTATGTCGCGTTAGAGTTAGTTAACTTATTGGAAGGCAAGAGCGTAACGAAAACTGAAACGCAACTAAGGGAACCTAAATAACTTTCTTAATATTCATCTTGCACGTACTTTGGAGTCAACCTATAGGTAATTGAATAGACTGAGTCCAACTAAGGACTATAGCAATTAGTGTCCCTCGCCTACCTAATAGATAAACTTTTGGACTCATTAAGGGATAAGATTGCTTAAAAACACTTATCACATTTTTGTCCTTCCTTTTCCAGTATTGAAATGCATATGATATCTACTGGCTATAAAACGTGTGCCAAGGCTTCAAAGCAAGCAAACTACCAGCATTCTCCTTCCGAGATGAGCATACACGCAAACGACCGGTCAAATGGATCCTTTAAACGTCCATTTGTACGGGGATTATAAATTCAATCAGATAGAAATTCCTCAACACATATCATCGCCGACACCTTTCCGTATCGAATGCGCCATCCTAACTCCATCGAGTGCCGTATCCAGGTGCGTCATTTGGTCATACCCACATCAAAGCGTGAAAAATTCTAATTTCCTGCTCCTTCTTTGCTGTTGGTTTCTGGAAGTGGAATAAAAAAAAATTATCCATGCCCCGAGATGCGCTAAAGAAACCTCAACCGCCAGACAGACAGGACAATACTGTCCAATTTATACACGCTCGGTTGACCTCGATTCAGACTGAATTGAACTCTAGGTTCTCCAATCCATACGGAAAAAAGGACCACGAAGGTACCTTAAATCGATCCTTCTATTGCAGCAACCCACACAAGGGAGAGGACAATGCATATTGTCCCCGCTCTACGGCAGAGACTTCCTTGTTACATTTTCCTTTCTCGTCGTTTCTTTGATCCTTTTTTGCTAGGATTTTTTGCCAGCTTAGATCCTTGGTATTGGTTGTCATCTTAATCAACAACACGGCGGCGAATCAATTTCACAGGATCGAGGCGTCGCCTTCTTGCTTTTTTTTCTTGGCCGTATCATGTAATACCAGGAAAGGATATCCTCCAACAATGGCGAACAAACAAATTGTGAAGGGAGAGCTAACTGAACACAAAAAAAAATCTTCGTCATTTTTCGTGACATTGCCCTGGCGACCAAAAGCAGTGTGCCATGCAATTCTTTGTGTAAATTCATCGTCTGCGCGACGTCTGCTTTGCATGGCTAAAGAAAAGGATCTTTCGATTGCAGACATCAATACGAAGGGAGGGGGGATGGGAATTGCAACTGATTTACGTCTGGCAAGGTATTCTCAGAGACTTTTTCTTCGCGTAACTTCGGCACTAAGGTAATTAACTCAATCAAATACAGATTTATGGCGTGTCCTTGGTTGTTTTTTTGTGGTAGCGAAAAGTCAAGATTTGTACCCTCCTTTGAGTGACTCGCAGTGCCTTGAAATTCAATTTTCGCTGTTATCCTTTGACTGGCTGATAAATATTAATATAAAATTATAATTTTCGATGCCGCAACGCGCCGCCATTATCTGCCTCCCTATACCCGGGTGCTTCATCTCGCACCTCTTCAATTTGAAAAGGATAATTACTGCCGGTTTTGATGTGGCTTCGCTAGGGAAAAGAGTAACAAGCCCCATGGATTAAGGATGTTATTACAACTTTGCGGATATCCTTGGGATGTGTTTTTTCTTCGGCGAAAATCTCGCGCGGCATAATTTAATTAGCTGATTTGGTTATATATTTTTTTTCATCTTCCTCTGTTGAGGTGAGAGAATGTTACACGCAAATAGTCTCACCTAACGCACATACCCTGGTGCGAGCTGAGAGATCAAAGGATTCAAATAAAGCGGCGGTTTTTGGTATAGCAGCACGGCTAACAATTTAGTTGGGTAATTTATTTTCGTTTAATTTTAGCGGCAACATCATGGCAGGCATCTTAAGGACCCGCTGTGCGACTATGAGTGCGAATCGGAGTTGTTTCGTTAATTATGGAAATGAATTTCCACTCGAGGGAATTTTAAGTGATCTTATAGGTTTTGTTGGCGTCCTTTAGGGAATGGTGGGAAATTATTTCAGTTACCTACGCACACTTTTTGCAAGGTGAACGGCATTTTGATTACGGGCAAGGATTTGAAATGTACCTACAATTTTTTTGACGGAGCGGAGGTACGAATGATGGTTGACTTATGAAAACTCAGAAAACAATACTGAGTCGGGAGACATAGGTATATCTAAGCCTGCACCGAAAAAGTATGTGTCAGGGACTAAATAAGGGTTTAAGACCCAGGGAGGCAATTTCAATCTCCATGCAGCTGATAAGTTTGAACGTTCGTAAAAAAAATAAATATAAAGTGATCTTTCAAAGTGGACGAATTTTGTTACTGGTATCTACCTACGAATGGAAGTCATACAAACACAATCTCATGGGAGCCAAGTTTTATAAAAAGTTTGCCAGAGGTGATGCATAAAGGATGCGTATAAGATTTAAAATCTATCTCAGGGCTCTGTCCTCACTCCGCTACCTTTTTTTTCACTTTTCAGGAATGATAGATAATTACGGGACGGCTTTCGTTTGAGGCGGAAAAGGAAGTAGTCATTGCATCATTATTGCTGATCCTAGAAGTCAAGAGACGAACTTCCATCTAAAAACAAAGGACTTTCTACTGGGCAAGAATTTTTCCCACATACTTTTTTGGCCTTGAAATATTTATCAGGAAAGAAATTATCATTTCAGATGGCGGCTGTGTTAAACAGTTTAAAAAACAGATCGGAGCTTTATCTTTATTGGTGTCTACTTCGCATTCAAAATCCAGCTTTTGGTTGCTGCTTTTAAGCCCACATTTAAACATTCAAGTCAAGGCTAAATGAATGAACGGATTTGCATGCAACTTCTTTTCTGATTACCCTATGGTCACACCCTGAGGTCGTATCAGAATTTTTGCCACTGTTAATTCGACTGCATTAAATGTCACAAATCTGTCAATTTAACATCAAAGACAGTTGCACACTCTTAGACTGAAATATTACAAAATGGGAATTTTTTTTAGATTTTACGACTATAAAAATTGTGAACAGCATTCGTTGTGGAATTTACAACACAATTTGTTAAAAACACATTATTACTCGTATGAACTACAGATTTTTGACAACACTCTGCTGTTAAAATGCAATTTCTATCGTCAAATCTAGAACTTTTTTTGTGAAATCTGTACCCCAAAATAAAAAAAAGCGACAAATAATTTAAAACACTTTTTATTTAAGTAACTAATATTAAAGAATCAATAATTGACGTTGTTTAATATGTTTTGTTCACAAAAATACACTTATGTCGAACAGCTTTTGAGAACAATTGAAAAATTATTAATATTTAAAATAATTGAATAATTATAATGAAGTATTTATGTTAAATGTTAAACTAAAACACGCAGTTTTATATTCACAAGGTCTCATAATAATATTAAACATTTACAAAAACACTTTTCAGCAGTTTTAAAAACAATCTCTATATATTTAAAAATTAATTGCTGTATGTTAGTTGGGTAAAAACTTGAGAACGGATCGAGTGATTTGTGGATAAGTATGGTTTGTCCTAACTTGAAAGGTAGGATAGATTTGTACCCTATAGGTGGCACTGTTGCCGATAATTATTAGGGTATTCACTAATCTCATTATTTTATGCACCTCGTAAATGCATAAATTCCTGCGGTGCTTTAAGTGAGTCTGGGATTTTGCAGTCTCTTGTCAAAATCAGCTGTTCTTAGACTTCCCCAAATCATCGATTTATGCCGAGAATAAGTAAAAAGAAACAACTGATTAAATTTTCGAAGAATTTGGCAGTGAATGAGTTACTTATGTTGGAATCAAAAATAATTTTTCCATAAAGTGTGCTTTCGTAATAATAATTTGACATAATTTTATTGATTTCCAGACCACAAACAACACAGTTTGACATTTGAAAATCGACTGCGATTTTTGGGTGGAATTGATCGCGGAAAATTATGAGGCCTGCGCGGTTAAGTAAATGCCCTTAATATTTTAATCACATATAAAAACAAGTGCAAACAAAAACTATAAAAATAGAAAACCTTGAATTGTATTGCGTAATAGAAACTTTTTTGAATTAATAAATACCTACAATTCTACTGCGATCTTTTTTTGAATATATTTGTTTTTTTAAGGTAAAAATCAGATAAAGGGACGTACCGAACTGCATGACCTTAACAAACTACTTTCCTCTAAATAAAGGGGATAGAAAACCAGGGATTTTTATAATATAAACAAATTATTAAAATACTATATCTGGACATTTTTGAAGCCTCGAAATTTCGTAAATTCCATTCTACACAAATTAAAAAAAGGCGCGTTTCAAGTCCCTTTAAAAAAAAACAACACTTTACGAAATGTGAGTGGGATTTAGATAATAACAAGGGCACGAGACAGGTGGTTACAGCTATCTATACAAAATAAAACTGAATGGGCAAATATATCCACAATAATTGCAGCAGTTTAGAAATATTCTATATCTATATAAAAAAATTAATGTTTCAAATTTACATACAATCTTAGGTATTGGCCCAGAAGTATTCCTGTGAAAATTGGTCAAAATTGGACAAAGGGGCGTGGCACCGCCCATACAAAAAGCAGTAAAAGTCTTATATCTCGAAAACCACCGAATCGTTAGATTTACCAGGATTGCCTCCCCATAATCTCGAATTGAAAGGTTGGAGTCACTATTACTATGCGTCGGAAAATTAATTAACGCCGTTTGTGTAATGGTACAAGACTTGTTGTTAAAACTACTATGTACTATTTTAACTGGAATTTAAAGGTGTATTTATACCACGCATCCCAATGAGTCGCGTTTGCGTTTACTTAATAAGGCGCAAGGGCAAAATTAGAAATTTGTGGAGTGAATTTATAGTATCCAGTTTTCTCACATTGGCAAACCATCCGTTTTGTATATATACGCAGAAAATGGAAAAACCAAAACTACAAACACACAAACACAAAATATTACAATAAAAACCATTTATCACTGAATTAAATGAATTTGAATTCGATTTTTTAATATTACTATTTTGCACTACGAAGTGTGCAGGGGTCCGCTAGCTTATTTTATAAAAATTTGTAAAATAATTGTCTACAGGATTTAGGCTACTTTCATTTTAAAAATAAAAGAAAAACAGTACCTAAAGCAACAAATAGTTCAGTTCCCTTCCCTTTTACTAAAAAAAACGTGATGTGGACAAACGCCTTTATTCCTACCGAAGAAAAAAGTTTATGACTTAATAATAACACCGAGCAAAGCTGGCTAATATCTATAATATAACAGTTCTGAATTTTGTACTTGGTTCACTTATAAATATAAGCAAGTTACTTTTAACGATTTTTGTACGTTTAAACAATTTGTAAATGCCCACTTCCAAAAGTTGTATTTTTTTTTAGTGCCGCTTTTCCTGGGTTTATATTTTCGATGGTGGTCAAAAAAAGGAAATCACTATTCATTTGGGAAAGCTTCCAGACTTGATGACTAATTCTACAAAGGAGTGCGAGTGAACTGAAAATGGTTGTAGATTTGAATGCATTTTGTTGGTCATTTTACAAGTTTTAAGAACTTTCTACAAGATTTTGGTTGCAAAATTGACAAATTCACATCTGGTGCAAATTTAACAACAAAAATTGACAACGCGCTGTCAATTTTACAACAAGAATTTGCTAAAATAAAAGGAAACTCTGTAAAAATTATAAAATTAATTGGGAATATGAACGAATGTTCTTGTGGTATAATACAATAATAATACTTACAAATGAACAATTTGTTGTAAATTTGACTTTCCAATTTGCAGGGGAAATTTCTTTGAGTGAACTCTTACATTTTCATTACTTGCTAAGTAAAGATTTATCTACTCCTGTTGGTTGTAAAATTGATTCATTGCTTTACAAAGTCAAAAATCAAATATTGTTTGAACTAAGCATTTCTACTTAAAGTTCATGCATCCAATGATCATCAAAAAGGACCTCTTAGCTGACACAACTCTATCTTAAGACCCGTTTACATAGCCCAACCTAATGAAAAAATAATTACAACAAAATAAGATCGACCTTCAGAATGTCCCTGCCTTAACATCCGTTCTACATATGGCGCTCACACTAATAGACTCCTCATGGATATTCCACAATGTTATTGAAAAAAATTTAAAGCAACATCTATTGTGTTACAATCCTTTTGAAGATTACCCTCAATCACCTAGCGCTCAATAAGGGCTCAAAGGAACTTCAATAATCATCCATAGTCCGTCATACAATAAAATCTATTTTCAGTTTTTGTGTTGTGTATTCATTGGGATTACAGATTGTTACCGATCTGGAGAGTGCAACTTCTGTGCTACGTGTGCGTCGGACTAATAAAACTGGCGGTGGTGGTTGTGATGATTGTCGGCTGGCGAGATGAAAGGATTCCCGCTTCGATTTTCGTCTTTGCATGTTTTTCCCTAAACACGGTTGTTTGTTGTTTTTCCAGTGTCCTGAGTAAACCACACACTATTATAGCATCGGCATGCTATTCTGTTTGCCGTTCTCGTTAAATCGACATTTTTCACACCAAATCTGTGTGTAATCTCGGAGCCGTGCAAAGGCTTTGTTCCGTAATGGGATGCCCTAATCGAGGGGTACCTATAGCAACTTAAAACTGTTGCTTCTCGTGACTTTGTGTGTGGCAACGGGGAGGGAGAAAATGGTTCCTTTCATGTCGCTTTGATATCAAACTGGAAACTGCCCCACTCTGCCCCACTGAACATTGAACAATGACCGCCAGTTATGAGGTTTTACACATATTTATCGTTTCTATTTGTGTTTACAAAGTACATGTGTATACACCTGAGGGATACCTTTATCTTGAGGTGTGAAGTTCTAACGAACGATTTTACGATCTTAGCACGCAAGGTGTCATTATTGTCGTAGGACGTGTGTGTTTGTGCGATAGATAACAGAAATGTGCATTGCACTGGTTTTGATGAAATAAAAAAAACTCAAGTTGTTAGTTTCAAATATTTATATGGACCTTGTAAACAAAGGACGTCTAATTTGGGAACAATAAATACTTAGATCTGTTAGCACTTGCATGGAGAAACAATAAGGGTTGGCTGAATTAGGGCGGTCGGCATTCGGGTATTCTTTTGTTCTATTTCGCACCTTCAAACGAGCGGCGGGTATAGGTACTTGGGAGTTGTACGAGGTGTATTCAGATGCCGCTTCCTTTTATCGAGCGAGTATTTTGACTGAATTTGTATAGGTATAGTTTATAAAGAGATTTAGTTTATAAGTTTTCCATCATCAGTGAATTTTACCCCAAGTCTGCATCGACACTGTCCGCACGTTAGTTCGGCTCATTTGTGACGCATTTCAAAGGCGTTTTTTATTCTTTTTTTTATGTGTTGGTGAGTTTTCTTATGCTTTTCTCGACCGACTCATTTTTTGACGTATTTTGACAGGATTTTCAGGCTTTTTGGTGCGATTTCCATTTGTTTTTTAACACCCTTTCTGACGTGTTTTTCACGATTTATTTGAGGCTATTTTTGATGCATTTTTGAAGATTTTTTCGGCATGTTTTTAATGCGTTTATCATAAGTTTTATAAGTTCTTAGCAGCTTTTTGACTCGGTTGACGGTTTGTTTGACTTTTTTTAACTCTTTTTTACGATTTTTTTTAAGGGCTCTTCACGATTTTTGAATTGTTTTTGACGAATTTTTGTGATGTGTGCTTGAACATTTTTTGACGCTTTTATAACATTTCTTCATATTCTATTGACGAGTAATTTAAGCTTGTAAGATGCCTTTTTTCACTGGTTTTATGATGTCTTCCTGCTGCGTTTTTCACGAATAGACATTTTTGACGCCTTGTTCACAAGTTTCTTGACGGTTTTCGCTGACGTGTTTTCTGAGACGCTTTTTCCGAGTTTTTTTTAACGATTTTTGATAAATTTGTCAGTCGTTTTTCACGCATTTGTTACAACTTTTGGCTCTATTTACGCAGGTATATTGATGAGTTTGTCGAAACTTTGTTGGTGATATTTCAAGATTTTGACGCAGATTTCCCGAGGGTTTTTCGTTTGCGTTTTTGAGGAGTTTCGACGATTTTTGCCTAATTGGCAAGACCTTTTGATGTCTTTTGTGCCGGGTTTTTCAAAACCTCTTTGACGCAATTTTTAAACGGCTTTGACGAGTATTTTTGAAGCGACTTTGATAAGTTTTTTACGGTTCTTTGACGCCTTTTAAAATCGTTTTTTACAACTTTCTTTAAGATGCCTTCACGCATGTTTTTCAAGGGTTTTTTGATGCCTTTCTAACGCGTTTTTTACGACTTATTCAAGAATTTTTTATGATTTTTTACGCGTTTTCCACACATTTTTTGATGAAATTTTTAAGAGTTTTTTGACTCGTTTTTCACGTTTTTTGAGCCGCATTTTTTACCATTTTTTCATATGCTATTAATGAGTATTTTAAGCTAGTTTCATGCCGTTTTCAACCTCGTATTTTCACCGGTTTTATGACATCTTTCTGATGCATTTTGTTGCAAAATTATTACCACTAATATTAATCGCGATCAAACTACTAATTAGAATTAATTTGGCGAAAACAAAACGAAAAAAAGCACGATGCAAAATTGCAGTCGCCACTGCCCGAGGAAAAAAATCGAATGTATTCTGTTCTGACACAACAGAGATCAGAAAACAAAGAGATCGCGAACTTTTGCAACCACAGCCGGTGAGATGGCTGTGTTCGGCTTTGCTCAGCGAAAGGGGTGGGTTCGTCGTAATGGGTAAAATTCTGCTTCGTATTGTGATGACTTTGCTGCTATAAAAAAATGGGCGCCACGTAATTTTTATGGTTAATTACGAAACCACCGAGGGAAAATCTGAAAATCGGAAAGTCTGATAAAAATAACAAAACAGATTTCCACAACGTTATAACTGCTCCGTTGGAGCACGGTCTTTATTAGCAAGAGGATTAAAGCCTCACGAAAAATTTATATTGTGTCGAAGTGACAACAGCTATAATTTCAGATATATGTATGTACGATGAACTATATGTTTGGACCGTTGGCGTGGCCCGCTATCGCGTTATCTCAAACGTTAAAAACTTCTATTAAAGGGTCGCGTGTCCCGTTTAATTCGGGATTTTTCGAACCGAGAAACTACCGAGATTTTGAGTACACAAATCCCTACAACAAACGATTTATCACTTTCTACAATTTTCACTGTACTTATCTGTTTGATTCCTCGTCTGCTTTTCCTTCTATTTCCTTCTCTTATTGTCCTTCTGACAATATCCTTTTGTTCTGTCCTCTGTCTTTTTCCACTTATCCTTTCTTCCTTCTTTTCTTTCCACTTTCACTTCACTTTCTTTTCCTCTACTCTACTCTACGTTCTTAATCAAAAAACCTCCACGATTTACTTTTTTGCGAAAGGAAAAAAAAATTGCCTTTGCAATGCAACAATCGAAAATATCGCAATAAGAAAAAAACTTCAACAACGAACTGTGCTTAAAGCTGGTCAGCCAAGAAGTGCCTTCCAGGTTTTTTTCTTTGTTTGAAGTCGCTTGGCTTTCCCACACACACTCTCTCATACATTCGCTGGTATTTGTACTGTGGGATCTTTAAAATGGCATTCAGCAATGCCTCCCACAGCCATTTACCACCACATTCAAACCTACTAGCGGGCTAAACGGTCATTTGTGTGCGACACCAATGCGCTGCCGTAACCCGCTAGTCCTCTCAAACTTTCCAT
Source organism: Cheilosia pagana (assembly GCA_936431705.1). NCBI lineage: Eukaryota > Metazoa > Arthropoda > Insecta > Diptera > Syrphidae > Cheilosia > Cheilosia pagana. The sequence goes on along the minus strand of OW386166.1, from coordinate 11,415,489 downwards.
TTGTTTCTCTCTCTCTATATACTGGGATTCACTTTCTTGGGATCCTTCCAGTATCGCTGGAATGCCAGCCGACTTCAAACTCTCTTATCTTTTCTCAGAGTTGATTATCTCTAATTATCCCTTCTCTGACCTTCTGTCAACAAACAAAATAAACAAAGTGAAAAGTAATTCGTGGAGGAATTTGCATTCGGCATTTTTCCCCACGAATTAAATAAAAATCAAAAACTATAAAGTGAAAAAGAAAAAAGGATTATGGTGGACGCAATAATTCCCACCCGGACCTATTACCATGGACTTTCCCAATTAACCCCCGATCGCAGAGAAGGAATCAAACAGGTATTGTTTACAATTCTTTTCGCGAATAGTTAAGCTACCTCGGTAGATTCTCGCGCAGATTTGGGGGATGAGACTTGCTGATAGCAGGCCATTCCTTACATGTTTGTTTTATTTAGGTTGGGCTCTCGGCCATTTAACTCAATTGCAGCCTTTTAGTGTTCAATGTTTAGTGTTATTCGTAGAAGTTTAAGTGTTTATATCATTCGTAATTATTCGGGCTGCTTTCGTGATCTTAGTATTGTCACGCACTTTCTGTGCGGGTGTTATGGTGGGAGTGCGTTATACGTGGCCGTCCGCCTGCACTCTCTGCTGCTCCTCCGTTGCTCCATCGTCGGGGCATTGACTTAGGGATCGTCTTCCCTATGCCCATCGAACAAGGCTCTCTACCATTAGTGTGGTAGTTCTTTCGTGATATTATAATGTCGAAGAGTGTCTTTTTATCTCGGCCGTCCGCCTACACTCCTCTGCTGCTCCTTCGTTGCTCCAGCGGCGGGGTGATTTGCCAAAGAGATCGTCGTCTCTCCACCCATCGAACGTACTTTGTTGCTGTCACTATTAACTGAGTGACAGCCGTTGGGGTGTTTTATGTTGGCTGTCCGCCACACCCTTTTGTATAGACATAGTGGTTGTCTAATTGTCCCACGGTGGAGTGTTTGATAAGGGGATCGTCCTCCCCCCACTCTTACGTCTCTACCGACCTCCTGTCGGTACCTTGTTGAGTCGGTGGGAGTCTCCTGACCGCCTGTCAGGCTCACCATCCGACTTGGCCTCGCTTTCCATCGACGGTTGCGAGTCTCCCTTCCGTCCGAAGGGCTGCGCAACCGGAACTTCCATACTTTACCATTCAGACCGCCTGCCTGATGGTTCGTGACCGCCTTGTCACTTTGTGTACCTGTTGGTGGTACCCTAAGGATCCGAGGAGGTGGTCCGAAGGTTGATGGGGACCTCGGATGCCCGCCCACATCCCAGGACCTCGAGCACAAACCCAAGAAAAGAGGGACCATGGGTAGGAGAGAGAGGGAAAACGAGAGCAGACCTTGTTGCGGTAAAATTTAACGCAACAATTTTTACGACATTTTTGACGCGCTGCTCACAAATTTCTTGACGTGTTTGTGCCACGTCTTTTTTTAACGATTTTTGATAAATTTTTAAGTCGTTTTTCACGCATTTCTCACAATTTTTGGCTCGTTTTACACAAATATTTTGATGAGTTTTTCAAAATTTTGTTGAATTTTTTTCAAGATTTTTGACGCAGATTTCCCGAGCGTTTTTCGACATTTTGTAATGCGTTTTTGAGGAGTTTTGACAATTTTTGACTAATTGGCTAGACCTTTTGATGTGTTTTGTGCCGGGTTTTTCAAAACCTCTTTGACACAATTTTTACACGGCTTTGACGAGTATTTTTGATGCGACTTTGATAAATTTTTCACGGTTCTTTGACGCCTTTTAAAATCGTTTCTTACAACTTTCTTTAAGACGCCTTCACGCATGTTTTTCAAGGGTGTTTTGATGCCTTTCTTACGCGTTTTTTACGACTATTTCAAGACTTTTTTCTATGATTTTTTACCCGTTTTCCACACATTTTTTGATGAAATTTTTAAGTTTTTTTGACTCGTTTTTCACGTTTTTTGCTCCGCTTTTTTAATGTATTTTTGGCGCATTTTTCCCGACACAACTAAGAATAGCAAATCTACAGATAAAGTTTAGAGCTTTTTCTATTCCACCTCTTTCTGTTCAACGATCGTTAGTAGATCTCAAAAAGTCCAGCCGAACATTTGTCTGGCGATGACATCTCTGACTATAGCTAAATTTATCTCACAGAGAGACAAAACTCAGTTTCATTAGCAGATTTACATAACTTTCCATCACAATCTCCAGCCATCGATGCACAAATCACTTTGAAAATTGCTTTTGACTTAATCTCCAGATGAGATAAGAGCCAAACTGATTTTCTTCCAAAAATTAAAAAAATGAACCCAAGACAACTGAGAATCAGCCTGACCCTTACTAAATCACCATCACAGCTCGTTACGAACGTTTTAAGAGAAAAACAAAAACGACCATCACACCGCGTGATAACAGCGTAACACCTCATCAGCTCGCCTGGATATCCCCATCCCCATATACCCACCAGCCAGCTCTGGCCGTTCAATTAAAATCGAACTTTCATCACAGATAGCTAACCCGCTGCTCGATCAGCTACTCCCATCAGTGAACACCGAAAATCGATCTCCAAATCATCCATAGCGCCCGTTAAACCCGAAAATCAAATTTGAATACGTTTGCCCCAGCGTCATCGCGCACCAGCGATAAAACAAAACACCACCGCTCATAAAACAGTCACCTAAACGTTGTCGTAAATTGCTGGATCGCTCCAGAGTCAGCGCCCATCTCCCCCAACCCTAATTGAGTCGTTTTGTCCCAGCTGGGCGCGTTTTAAAAATTTTAAATGTCGTGTACTACTTTGTTGGGAACCAAAACGTATAGTGGGATAAAAAATATTAAATTTGATATCTTAATCTGTCTGCGATCGGCGGAGGGCGGCCCTCTCTCCACCGGCCCACCATTTATATGCAAATCGTTTAATTAAACCAAACTGAGCCAGGCAAACCCGGTGGACAACATAGCCGATCGCAGCAGGTGCGATCCGTGCGATCCGCTGGTGTGCATTCAATTAAACGCATATAACCAACTCCCCATGTGGCGTATGTGAACAACTCACCGGAGATTTGGAGATTCTTATCGGTACCTCGGAGGCAGCACCGAAAATTCATCGTCCAGCGAATGCTCGCGAGTGCATTTTATTTGATCGCGTAAAAGCGATCATAAAATCGAGATTTATTACGCAAGTCTCCGCGTTCGGTTGGCGTATCTTGATGTTGCATTAAATTGTTTCGGGAGGTTTTTTTTGGGGGAATTTCTGTCGCATAGCATAATGAATAATTAAGTCGTGTTCTTGTACAATTTGTGTAGACTGTGGAGTTTTTCACACCGTCCGCGCGGGCCGTAGTGGACAAAACGCCTCCGATTAGCATTTTTTGCGTTACTAATTTATTTCATAATTTGAGATGATTTATTGAGCGAGCAGGAGGAATGCATGTTACCCGTGAGTAATATTAGTTTTGGTTACCGATTTAGAGATAAAAAATAAAATAATAGGCAAGGCAGTGCGGAGAGTGGGGGAAGCTCGCCAGCGGTCGGTCAGGTGGTTGAATGGAACATAATTTAATTAGAATTAGAAGTGGTTTTAGGAGGTGCGGCGAAGGCTGCTGTATTTAATTGTCATTCTTTCCGAGTTTCGATTCAACTTATGCAGATTTACTTAGATATATAGGTTGACAATGGAACATCTGACAGAAGAACTGTGGAGGTCGGGACCTTGCTTTTTAACTTAAAAATTCGTTTTAGGGCATTTCAGGAATTATGAAAGTTCAGCACAAACTTCTTTGTCAAGAAGATCCCCGCATGTCCTAGTAAGACGGGACATTATCTCATGCCCGGCACAGAATATACTTAATTAAATAATTTCAAATTTGAAGGCCAATTTTGCAACTGTATAATATAAAGGTCAAAAATTAAAATAACCGGGTCAGATTTTAATTCATTTCATTTCATCGAATTTTGGTTAGGCCTTAGAGTTTGGTCTTGTCCCGGGTGAATCAGAAAATATTTCACTTCCGTGTCAAATTTTGTTCAAGTCTAAGAATTCTATCTTGTCCCAAAAAAATCTAAAAAAAATACGCCCGTGTCAGAGGTCTTAGATTTGTGTCTTTGGGTAAATCTAAAAAAATTGGAGTCCTTGTCAAATTTAAGTCAGGCCTTAGAATTTGGTCGTTTATAGGGAAAACTAAAAATATTTCACGTCCGTGTTAAGATTTGTCAGGTTAGAGTTTGGTCTTGTGAAATGTTGGTCAAATTATGATCAGATCATACAACTTGTTCATTTCTCTTGCAAAATTTCTAAAGCTTGATCTTTTTGTCGGATTTCAAAATGCTATTAAAATTTAAGCAAATATTTTACTCCCGTGAAAAATTTTGGTCAGGTATTAGAATTCTCTCTTGTCCCGGAAAAATCTAAAAAAATGCGTCCGTGTCAAAATTTGGTCAGGTCTTAGATTTTTTTCCCCGGAAAATCTATAAAAATCTAGAGTCCTTGTAAAATTTTAGTCAGGCCTTAGAATTTGGTCGTTTATCGGGAAAACTGAAATTATTTCACGTCCGTGTTAAATTTTGGTCAGGTCTTACAATTTGGTCTTATCCCGATGAATCTGCAAATATTTCATATCTTTGCCTAATTTTTGTCAGGTCAAAATATTTTAGTCCGTGTCAAATTTTGATCAGGTGGAGGCAGGGGCAGGGGGTGGCAATGGCGTAGTGGGTAGAGTCATTGCTTGCGACCCGGTCGGCGCAGGTTCGAGCCCCACCGGGGAACAGCAGTACTCGGCCACCCAAACATATAAGAGAAACGAATAATATCAGAGTTTCTCCCCCACTACACCAAAAAAATAAAAGGGAGACGAAAAGAGACCCGAAATTGGTGGTCTGATTCGAATATCTCTCTCTTTATTTATTATTGATCAGGTCAGACAATTCGGTCTTGTCTCAGGAAAGTCTGCCAACATTTTACGTCGGTGTACAATTTTGGGCTGATCTTAGAGTTTAGTCTTGTGAAATTTTGGTCAATTCTTACAACTTGATTATTTCCCTTGTCAAATATTAAAATCTTCATCTTTATGTCAGATTCCAAAATGCTGTTAAAATTTTACCATTTTTTAAGTCAGGCTTAGCTATTTTTAAGACGGCTATAGAGTACGCCCTCATTAAACCCAGGTGAAAGGTGTATTCACGAAAATATCAAATAAATATTTGACCACCAAACTAGGGCTATTTTCTTAGTGTTTTTTTCTTCTTCAGCCTTTTTCATAAAATTTTCTTGAAAGACGTGCTTTAAAGCTTTCTGTTGAGTACGTCTAGATGTCTCTAGACCTAGTATACCTAAATCATCTAGGAAACTAGTATTCCATTAGGCTGAGGTTGGCTTGTCGTGTCAAAAGTAGCTGTGGCCACGAAAAGTTGCGGCATAAAAGGAGCTGAGCTCTGTCAGAGGGCGGTTTTTACATTTGGACATGCATGTAAGTTGAAAAAGATGGGGATTAGCTTGTTCAAGTATTATATGTCGACCTCAAGCATCCACTTAGCTCTGAGTTTCGTGTGGACTTCGACAGATCTAGCTAAGTCTCGTCTAAAACCAGTCTTTATTGAATGTCTTGCCTCTTGCAGAATAATCATTTAAGACTTAAGAAAAACTTCAGTCCAAGGCGCCTGTTCCTCCTCTATAAAACACAGGCAAAGGCGAAATCCGTATTTGAACATGACTCTATGTATGTTTAAGGCTCCAGTGCGGGAAGACTTCAAGACCGCAAGGAGATCGCGTACTAACATCGAGAGACTACCATCAGTTTTGATGATGTTCCCTACAATATCCACGCTGCAATTAATGGCAGCTTAAGGACAAATTATTTCGTCATACTGACGACAGCATTCCCCGGAATTCCTTGAGTTCTAAATATCCAGGGAAAAAACGATCGCATGTGTCCACCCTCCGGCGTAATTATTTCCCATTTCGTCAGCCCCTTCTTGCTCTATCAACTGAGTTTAAAGATAAACCGCGACTCAGCTCTAAGATCCGTGCAAGATGGTCCGCCCAAGACGGTACATCCCTTCTTCAATAAAATTTCCACCTTTCTCTACTATAGCACTCGATCTTCTCAAGCCGATTTTACCGAAAATTGATAAATGCAGCCCCACTGCATTACCTCACCTACCCCCTACCTACCTCTTAGGAAATATTTCATTTCCGATTGATTAAGATATTTTTAAAGGACCCTCATCTCCCTGCCACTTTTATATCGATTCCCCTTCTAACAAAAAAAAAATCCTCGCACTCGCAACGTGTCCATCAAAAAATTGTATAAACTTCTCCTGTATCTGACACTTTCCACTCGAGCGGTTGCAATGCCATTAAATCCTCCAAATACGATACAGGCTCCGTCGTCGTCTGCGTCTGTCCATCCTGCGTCTCCCTTCATCTCTGCATTCTTCTATATATGGGAACCGACATCACGAATCAACAGAATCAGCTTTTATCCTGGCACGTCAATTGCATTCCTGCTTTTTCCGATTTATTTCCAAAAAAAAAAAAAATCTGGCTTCCCTCCACACGAAACCCGGCCGCGATATTTGTCAACCCCTCGAGATATTGTTTTGAATTATTTTCGTGGAGAAACTTCCATTGCTCTTGTACATTCTTATCGTACAAAACCCAACACGGTGACAAACATTAAAAGTGTACAAATTCAATTTTTATTATTTATCCTCTGGTGTGATGTGTTGATGTTGAACGTTTATTCTATGCAGTTGTGTTGTGTGTGTGTGATTTCCTTAAGTGCACTTTAAGTTGTTGTGTATTTGATGTGCGCACAAGGAGGATCGAACATTTTGTCGATTCTGTGGCTAGGCTGGGTGGTTGTTTGAATGTTTGAATGGCAAAGGGACTCGTTGGGTCTTTATGTGTGCACACGCTTCAACGAAGTCCAAATGCAGCGCTCTATTGTGCATGGTCTACCCGGTTCCCGGTGTATTGAGTGTCTGTTGGAGTGCACACAAAATTTACTTCGTGAATGTCCTAGAAAAAGTGGTGAGATAAAAAATTATGCATTACGAAACGATACGACACGAAGGGCATGTTGAACCAGGAGCGGAGGTTTGGTAGACCTCTTGAAGTCGTTTGATAACGTTAAAAAAGCAAAGGAAGCCAAATACAATGAGAGTGTCTGATTTGGTGACGTGTGGCTGACTGCTTTTGGGGAAGGACATACGTGGAAATGGAGTGTGCTGGGATTTATTTTTTCAAGATAAGTTCTTTTAAGGGTTTATAATTGAATGAGTAGTGGAAGTGGTATCTAGTGAATTATGTTGTTAATCTGCCGATAAGGAACGCATTTAAAATGTACTTCCTTATTTATCCTGAGTGAGTCATAGAGGGTGCGATGGGAACGTGTGCTTATTTTTAGAAAACTCTCTGCGGCTTTTCTATTGAACAATTATACAGTCGGTAAGCAAGAGGGTATTTGATGGGAACCACGTTGGCAGGTTCCTGACACTTCTTGTGCGCGGAGGGTTTAAGTGGTCCGGTCTAAAGGAAACCCAAAGAAACTTGCGAATTTTTGAGTACCGAGCTGTCATAAATTCCAAAAAATATTGCCTCAGGACCTTGACCATGTTAAAAAGCCTTTTGTATATTTAAAACTTGATCTAGCTCTAGGAATGGATGATATAAATTAGGTAGCATTCATTTTATCGACTGTTTGTATAGGTATGGCTTATGTAAAAATTTAACTGACTAAGACAGAGCCCTGACGCCCTATCCCCTTGGATGAAACAAAAACGCGACAGAACTCGTTGGGCAGTACATCCGAACTCCAATGAAACGAAAATACGACATGTAGCACAAGTAGTGAGGTAACTGGGGCAGCATGTGTGGCTTGTTGGGCAGTGACTCCAAACTCCGATGAAACGAAAAAACGACATGTAGCACGGGTAGAGCCTCACTACCTGGCGCAGCAAGTGTGGATCTTCTGGCAGTAAATCCGAACTACAATGAAACGAAAAAGGCGACAGGACCCGTTGAAAATTAATTTAAAATTAAACGATGAAACGAAAAAGCGACAGGAAAAGGTTAGAGGTAGCACGAGTGCTATGACAATTCTTCAGAATGTGGCTCATTGGGCATTAAATCCGAACTCCGATGAAACGAAATAGCGACAGATATCATGAGAAGTACGGTAACTCGGGCAGAAAGTATGGCTCGTTTTGCAGTAAGTCCGAGCTCCGATGAAGCAGAAAAGCGACATGACTCGCTGGACGTTAATTTGAAACTATGATGAAACGAAAAAGCGACTGGTAGTATGAGCTTGAGGATTAAGATACCTCCAACAGAATACATTCCGTCTCAGGCAATTCGACATCCGATGAAACGAAAAGGCGACAGGTACCATAAGAATTGCAACAGCTTGGGCCGAATAATACTGCCAGGACGTGCCCTTGTCAGATGTACCTCAAAATTCAATTTAAACTGCTTCCAAAAAATCCCAATCCTTCATTTAGTCTTTCGACGGCCCCAACTCAAACTCAGCATTTAACTTCTTGTCAACCCCACCTCCTACTGCCAAAATGTAATTTCCCTAATAGCCCTGTTTACAGTTTGATAACGAAAAAGGATCTCGTACGTGTCACGATTCAACTCGCGGTTATTAGAAACAATATTTACCACGTTTCTCACTTGTGTATCCCTCACTCTGTTGACTTTTGTGTCTTGTTTGTCTTGCCGCGGCAACGCTTTATCTATCCAAATCGCCCTCTCCTTTGTGTTTGGCTGCATCCATTTCGTTCCAATTGAGTGTCGCCGACAGTTTGGTGGTTGCACACAGGTCTACCTATCTCTACACCTGCTGGTCGAACACTTCGTACCTGGCAACTAATTACCGCGGAGTGTTTTTTTTTTCTCTCCTTTATCCTCTACAATAGCGGTGGTTTTTCTTTATGGATTTTCGCGGTGCTTTTGAGGTCCTTCGAGGTGTTATTAAAATGTCAGTGTTTTGTTTATTTCTTACAAGTCTCCACTTCTACAGTTGGGTGTCTCTTGTTCACGTCCAAAATGAGATGCTGTCCGTTGCAGGTTGCAGCATCAAGCTGCAATCGGTTGCATTCATTGTGGTCGATCTGTGGCACAGTGTGTAATTAGCCATTAGGATCCTTTTAGGTGTAGGGAAACAAAGTGAGCCAGGTAGATGGATGTATGGTAATGAGGGATCTTATTAGGGCGTAATCTACTTCGTTTTAAAGGTTTAAGGTCTTTATACCTCACTTTGGCATTTAAATCTCATAATTAGAAGAGACGTTTGTGCGGGATGCAATTTTAAATCTTAATCTTGTTTGGGTTTTCTTGGAATTTTAAACGGCATTGGGTGGACGAATGGAATCGGATTGGTTGGGATTTTTCTTATCACTTTTACAGAGGAGGACTATTTGTGAATTATTATTAAAACACATGCGAGAAGAATGCGGTTAAAGAAATTGAAGCACGCATCAAACCTATAGAAGTCCAGAAAAATATCTAGCCTTTGAAATTCACTTTGTCACATGAGTTGCTCTTACCGAGCGGCAAAGTTCGGGAAACTACCTAAAGCTTAGAAGGAGAAAGGAAGTGGTTTCTTAGCCCTTTATCAAAAAGGTTCCTTGGAATTATTATTGACGGACTCTCAAGCTTGCCATTTAGAACGCCATTTAGAGTATGTAGGGAGTCATCAAATTTTGTATGGCACTCGCAAGGCTAATGCGTCAAGTCGAGGAATCTTATTTGTTTCTAAGAAACTTGAGGCAATTACAGCATCAACAAAAGGCGAATAGTTAGAGGAGAGAAAAATAATACAGTATTCCGATCCATGAGAAATAGTCCCTGTTTGGAAAGGAACGTGGTTTGAGGCGATAAGAATCCTGAATCATGAAGAAGTTTTGACATTCCATCGAATAAAAAGCCACCATTCTGACAAGCATCCGAAAATCTGTTTCTGGGTCCCAAGTCCGCAACGAATCACATTTCCATATACAACGAACATGCAGCTCTAATGTGCGGGCCTCTAAACTTTTTCCAAGGTGCCTACGTGTTGGAAATGATCGTTCCTCGTCGCATCTCATTGCACATAATTGAGCAACTTGTTGAGCAACTATTTTGGAATAATTCCCTAAAAACTACCACTTCAACGAGTGGGATAATTTTCAACAGAACGACCTGTGTTGAGTGCGACAAAGTATAAGTGACGAAGTTCCGGACGCAGTCTACGAGTTTACGGTGGTTCGCTTATTTTTTATGGTCGCCACTCCTTTTTTGACCACTGTCAGTATAGTCGCTGCTGGATCTCTTCAATTATGTGATCGATGCTCTTAGAATCGCTGCTGCTGTTGTGATGGCTTCTGCTATGGCCTATGGCTGTTGATAGTGGGATCGCAGCTCCCATGATCGCTAGCAGCTTTCTTAGTACCTACTCCTATCGATCTCCTAAAACTACAGAGATGAAGTTTTGAAGAATTGTTCGAGTACAAAACGCAATTAGGAGTGAAAATGGAGATTGGCGATGGGAAACAGCTTAGTAAACATGAAAGGCAGAGATGTAGCATTCTGTCAAGGATTCTAGTTTATTTCGACGTTCCTTATCAAACGAATAAAACAGTAGACTACTTTTAAAACAATTGAGTGGTTATTTAATTACAAAATACAATATACCACATGATAACATTGGTTTTACGATTTCGAGAGGCGACTGGTCTGGTCGAGTGATTGGCTTCAACTGCCCTTTTAAAATTATGCTTCGCATCTGGTGTAAAAGAAAGAATGCAAAAAAGAGGGACGCTAATTCTTTCCCGTTGCTTTACTCTTTGTTTAGTCTTGTCGTGTCAATTGTCTTAGAGTAATGTGTTGTGTGTTAGTCCCCATCCTACATTGATGCCTCACATTTTTCACTTGACCTGATGGACAACTTAGTAGGCAACTTTTCCACAGAAGAGGCCATAAAAATATGATCTCGAGTAGCTTTATGTGACTTAAAATTTCGTCTTCATCGAGATGGTGACTCGTTGGTTGGTGTGCTGCATTATTGAGTAAGGGTTTCCGGTTCGGTCGCTGGAATAATGCAAACTACATCTGAAGGCTTTTCGGCTGCGCCACCTCTCGCAGACGTCGGACCTATTGCGTCAAATATTTAATAAGAGAGGAAGATGCAAACTTACCCTAATAGGAGTGGTTGAACCCCACCATGTTTCGAAAAATGACTCTGGAGGCAGACGTCTTAAGATATAGACTCACAATGTGGCGAATTCAAAAATGTCTCTACCTTGATGTAAGTCGGAGCTCGGAAATACGGTGTGGAGTGGTGATGGGCTAGTATTTGACGATTGCAGCTTCCAAAAAATAAAACAATTATCACTACATTTTCGATCATACTGCTCCTTTAATTGTTGACTTTCTAGCTGCAATGATCGCATGCTAATATTGTGGTCCCTTCCACTAATCAGTTGCTAGCTCAAAGTATGCCTCATCGTGCAGCGAAAGGATTGCTCAATGTGCGAAGCTTCATCTTTTCTACGAGGGCATTAACTCAAGCATATCTACATTCTACACTTGTTATGCAACTGCGGCGAAAAGGAAGTTGGCTAGCTCGAGCGACAGGTTTGTTTGCCTAAGTCACACAAGTTTATCAGTGAGGTGTTCGTAAAGCACAAGGATTTTCAATGACCTAAAGGAGTTGATCAGGGCTTGAATTACGGCACCTGCAATAGAGTTCCTACTACAGGTTTTTCATGTAAAATCCACCAAAATTAATGACGTATTACTCGCTCCCGGATGCGGTAATTCGACCCCTGGTAAGTGGGACAGACAACGATTTCAGCAGGAAGTTTGTGAGTCTAAAGAGTCTATTTTCTAAACTCCGGTTTGATCTCTAATGCCGTCTCGAATTTGAGGCTTGCGTTTAAAGATCCACTGATGCACTTGGATGGTGTCAAGCCAATGTAGTTGCCGTGTTTTGAATTTTTGAAGTTCATTCATACCTTGGTAAGGCTCTTATTGAGTCTAGGATTGTACCTGGATTGCCCAATTAGCTCTCACTCCCTTCGTGTGTACTGGCCTGTCCGGGGGTATATCTAAGGGTTTTATATGGTATTTGGGGCAGCTGCTTATGGGGCATGTATTTCACCCTTCGATCAAAGATTTTTGACAGTACGTAGTTTAATTTGAATTACTTCAAGACTCACTGACTTTGGATTTTCTTGACTAAAAACCCTCTATAAAGGCAACCTGCGAGCTGCCAATGATGTCAACATCGCCGGTATCCCTATTTTCTGAACATCCATTCAATCTTGAAAATAGTGCCATGTGTTTTAAGAAGCGTACATCAAAGCTTGATCAGTGTTGGTTGATTTGGCAATCGCCCTATAGGTAGAGCTCCGAACGATGAACTAAACATTATTTTCTCAAACCTCCAGTATCTACATTTAAAAGTCGTCTATAAATATGCAGGATCACAATCATTTAAGGCAAAGAATACCTTATAGCTCATACCTCGTCTTGATACAACCTTCGTGAACACATCAAGATCACAAGTCTTCATCTTAGAGTTCATCATAGAGTTCATCATCATCTAGTTTACGTTCTGCAGTGAGGTAGTGACCGTGTCGCACTCACAGCGGACCCATTGTCATCCCTGGAAACCTTCGCGGTCTCTATTTCGTTTGAGAAACCAAGTTCCTCTAAATAGTCAAAGAAGTTGTCTCCAATGCGCTTCCGTTTACTCCAAGTCATAAGTTTACAGACACAAAAGATGGTCTATTGTAATATTTTTAACACCTCTCCTCGACCTATACTTTCCAACCTCAAGCCCCCGCAAAACTACTAGATATCACCAACAACGAAGTGTGTCACAATTGGAACACTCTCCATCATCAGCTGCTGTCCACAAACCATCAAAATTGAAAGGGATTATCAAATCCTTTCACTTATACGCAGCACTTCCTGGTTGGACAAAGACAACACTTCCCATTCATGTCTTCGGCGGCGTGGGTGTGAACAGAGTTAATGTGTATCGCAAGCCACCTACCACACATCCCATATTCAAATTGCTCAGTTAATCCCTGAAAAGGGACAAAACCCGGATTACAGCTGTCTTGGAGGACTTTCCGAAAAAAGGAAACCTACAAGATTATCCCCTACACAAAACCTCTCATTAGGAATCCATTCCAATTACAATTTCATTTGAACGAACTAACTGCATGTCCCCTGGAGTACAGGTTGCAGGTGTCAACCTTCGAATCTGTAACATCTCACTCCAGGACAATCGACAGTAAATTTATAACCACTTTTAATTGCCTGTGAAATTGAACTATGCGATCAACAGAGCCCTGACCTGAGCTGCAGGAGGTCTATCCATATCATGACCCACAACTACCATAAAAAAAAGAACTCAAAAGGAGAAGAACCATTGCCCCATTCAAAGGTTTAATGGTGCGGCGTTTATCTTCTCTCTTTTTGACGAACGAGCGCGAGATTCTAAAGATTCCACCACCACTTTGGAGCTCGTAAATTTCTTTGACAATTAACACCTTCCACATAGCTATACAGGGAGTGGATCCAACAACGGACATCATACGGATCTACCAACGGACATCACATGGCTATAGATGTTTCTGGTGAACTTGTTTGTTCATCGGTGTAAAGGAATGTGTCGAAACAAAGAACGTGTTTGATATGATGATGGTCTTTCAAACAAAAGCGAAATATGGCGGACATGTCACTGATACGGCTGGTGGACTGGACTTGAACTGTGAAACGAATTTGTTGTTAAATGTAAATTTTAGAACCGATCCGGGGTGTGTTGGGGTCATCAAGACACCTTGAACTTCTGGGACATTAAATGCAATAACACGACCGATTTGGTGACATCTTGTAGGCATTAAAGTGTGGACCGTAAATTCACATTTAATTGGGGAGAGCGTTTTTTTGTTGTCTCTAAGTGATCTTAGTAAAGGCTGGGCGATAGGTTATGTGGGTTCTTGGGCGATAATAATTGGTGCAGCAGAAAATTAAACTCGGGCGATTAACTCTTGTGAAATTGATTAGATTATAATACGAACATCGAATGGGTGCCGGATGGTTGATATTTATAGTTGAGGTCATTGAATGCTTTTAAATGGTTGCAGGCCATCTTTGGAGGTTTGACAAATTGTTGAGGTTTTTTGTTTTAGTTTGAATTAGAAATCCGCTTGGTCTTTGGAAGTTGTCAATGATCTAAAAAAATTGTGACAGCCCACGGCTTTAGTGGATTCTGTAAGAAAGTCTAGTCCACCATAAAATACTTTGGTTAAGTACTTAACGTGTTTTGGTGAATTTACTTTCAGCTCGACTTGTAAAGGGTTTTCCAATAAGAGGTGTTATTTTGATATTCAAAGAAAAATGCCATTTTTTGAGATAAATGATCGTATATTTATTTCATAATAAAGAGGAAGGTATGCCGTTAACGACCACGCTTACAGGACCATATCCTTTTCATGAAATTTTCCATAACAAAATCGCAAAGTGGCTGCTCAATTTCCTCGATAGACTCACGAATTCCATCTTGGAAGTTGAATCTACGCTGGGCTGTTGGCGTAGACCTCATCTTTAACGTGGCCCCAAAGGAAGAAGTCGCAAGGTGTTAAATCACAAGATCTCGGTGGCCAATTGTGATCACCTCTTCGAGAGATAACACGGTCCGGAAACTTTTCCCGTAAAAGATCAATGGTTTCGTTGCTTGTGTCGCACGTAGGGCCGTCTTGTTGAAAGTAAACGTTGTCCAGATCAATACCATCCAACTCCGGCCATAAAAAATCATTACTCATGCCCAATTCCAAAGAACGACGAGGAATGGACAAACCTGGGTGTTCTTCAACACTTTGGGCTACAGTAGCAATATTCTCAGTTGTTCTTGAGCGACGTGCAAGGGTTTTATTCTTCACATCACTAACTTGTCCCAACAGCATTTTTCCACTAATTTCTGTACAAGGTGCTTCACGACGACCCAAAAATGCTTTAGTTTTGCGAACTGTGACTGCAAAATGTTCACCATTTTTGTAGTGAATTTTTAAAATTTCAATGCGTTGTTGAAGCGTGTATCGTTCCATTTTTAGTAATGGCATAGTTTCTCCTGGTCAAATGTCAAAAAATAACAGGTTCAAAAGTGACAGCTACCGAAATAGCGGGCTATTCAAAATAGCACCTCTTATTGGAAAACCCTTTACTAATGTATCTCGGTGTAAGGCACACCTTATTTACAGATGATGGGGACTTCATACTGACGAAAAAACAACCTAAAATAAAAAAAAATGCTTTGAAAAAATGTAAAATGTTAACGCAATAATTTAAATTAAAGTAGCGCAACTTAAGAAAAAGAACATTTTTATTGAAAGTCACTTAAAATCAAATACATTTTAACTTTAAATTGAAAGCGTAGTCAAAAAAGTTTTCATAATCCGTTCACTTGATTTGAATCACCTTCATCATTGATTTAAATCGAACTTCCGTTTGTTTCAAATGCTCATCGACCTAGAATGAAAGTAATCCTTATTAACAACTCAAATAAAGCAATTTTGAACTTAGTTCAATTCTGTTTAAATTAAAAAATTAACTACCTTTTTTTTAATGCAATTCCGCTTTTGAATATAACAAAATCGTTCTTCAAAGTAATATTAAATTTATTTGATCTTAACTCTAGAACACTAATCCTCGCCTGTGAGGCCGTATTGTATTGCTGTTATTTGCATGGAATTAAATTCAGAAAATGATAATTTTTTTTATTTTTTTATTTACTGGTTTTTACAAAGCTTAAATCCAATTTTTAAAATAATCATAAATATAATGGGTATATATATTTTTTGTAAGGTCCTCACTTGTTTGAAAATTAAAAAAATGTGTTTCAATATTAAAATTCTATTAACACTTCAAAATGAATGTTTTTTTTCTTAAAGAGTAATGTTTTGCAAAGTATTATAAATACTTTTAAAATGTAAAATAACTGTTTTAAATGATTCATCAGTAGCCTCCCAGGCGAGGAGGCATACATAAGAATGTATTCTAGGGTTAATAAAATGATAAATTTTAATTCCAAATATTGACTTCCCTAAACTTTCGCTTTATTTTATCAAAAAAGATCACAATTGCCTTTTTCTTTGTTTGGATTAGGGTGGCAATGGTGTAGTGGGTAGAGTCATTGCTTGTGACCCGGTCGGCGCAGGTTCGAGCCCCACCGGGGGACAGCAGTACTCGGCCACCCAAACATATAAGAGAAACGAATAATATCAGAGTTTCTCCCCCACTACACCAAAAAAAAAGAGAGACGGAAAGAGACCCGACATTGGTGGTCTGATTCGAATATCTCTCGAAATGTATATTTTTTGTTTGGATTTAACAAATTAATGAATTTTAATATAACATTACTGAATTGTTTCTTAATTTCATTAGCTAAAAATGTCATGTTTAATTTTGTGGTTTAAATAAAATAATACTTTAATATTGTAGATTAATGATTATAAGCAATAACGATAATTCATACAAGCCATAAAAAGTTACTAGTGGACTTTCGACAGCTTTGCTAGGCATTGTTTAGCTACAAACATTTTTTTTTTTAATTTAATAAAAAGTGCACGACTGGCTCGCACGAAACTTTCTCGTTCTTATCAACAGTTTGGTTGGTTGCTTTTTATTTTTTAGGAATGATGGTAATGTAATGTTCTTGAAAAGTCAGTAAAAAAAGACGTACACAAAAAATTAAATTAAATAGTGTTGATGGCTTAAACATATTTATTTCAGATGGTAGTACATATCAAATAACAATGTGCAGCGTTATCTCTTAATAAAAACATTTTTCGAAAGTTGTAGTCAAAACGTTTTATGAACTGTTTATAATATTTTACACCTTACAAGATTTTTGAGTACAAGGATAAGCGTTGCAGGAGTTTTGATCTGTTAGAGCACGTTCTTAATTTTAACCTGGGTAGATTATTGATGCTGGTTTTAAGTGTATATGATTGGAAGTATTGTTAGTGATATTAGGATATCTTTACATAGATTTATTTTTCTAGCATTTAGGGATTTTTTTTTTGATCTTATTAACAATACATTTCCTAAATATGCATTTTGGTCAAAATCGTTTCAGCTGATTTTGGGAAATTATGCGCACAAAATGGTAACAAATATTGCAATGTTTTCTTCAACAAATCCTTCTGCTCAACTATTTAGCTGAAAACTGAGTATAACACATTGTTCAGGATGTAAGCATTACTTCGTCTTTAATTTTAAATGGCCAAATCGAAAATAGCGTTTTCGAGAATCAAACAGTTTTTTAAAAGCAATGTTTGCGATGATTCGAATGATAAATTAATGACGCAATTATGTTCAAACCGTAAATTTAACTCAAAGTATGCGTTTTGGTCAAAATCCGAAAACGGCTGCAACGTTTTCTTGTAGGTAGTACTAATTAAACCAAATTCTTAATATACGCCTCTTTTCAAAATTAAGAATACATTTTTGTTACAATACTATTGAGCGTTTGCGAGATAAGTTCAATTTTCAAAAGTACAGTTATTTGATTTTTGCTTATAATATACACTTGAACCAATAAAATAAAAGAATTTGTAAATGGTTTGAAGGTTTTTTTGTTCCCTTTTGCAGAATATCATATAACATTACTTTATATATATATTTTTTTAAATTATTGAAGATTGTCATATTTATTACTTAAAAATTTATTTTGATATTATTTATTTCTTATTTTGTTACTTTCTCTAAAAATGATAAATGTTGAAATAAACTGCATTTCAAAAAACCTCTTATTGCTTAATTTATTTTAATTAAAATAATAAGACGGGATTATAAAAAACGGGATTATAAGAGGCGGGATCTTAAAAGGCGGGATCTTAAAAAGCGGGATTATAAAAAGCGGGATTTTAAGAATCGGGATTATGAAAAGCGGGATACCGAACCCAACCCACCTTTAATAATAGGGTTAATGTCGCCCCCAACTGTAAGCCTATAATCTATAATGTCCAAATACGAAGTTTAAAACAATTCCGTCCAGCCACTTAGGCTATAGGAGAGGACAGCCAGACGGACAGAATCGCGGGACCCACTTTTTTTAATTTCCTCTATCATCGATGTCAGATTTTTATTTTTATTGAAAGTGACTTTAAATTAAATATACGTAAATTTTAACTTTAACTTGAAAACGTAGATAGTAGTAAAACTGTAAAGGTTTTCATAATCCATAGATAGGTACACCTTATTTAAACCACCTTCATCTTTGATTTAGGTTTTGTTTTGTTTTAAATGCTGGTCAGCGTTCTCAAGAATTCGGCCTCTCCCAGACCACATTTTGACAAATTTTGCGCAAGGATCTTAGCCTACAGTCGTTTTCAATGCCGGTTGCGTCATTGGGCCGTTTTTTTTA
This sequence comes from Cheilosia pagana, assembly GCA_936431705.1. Classification (NCBI taxonomy): domain Eukaryota; kingdom Metazoa; phylum Arthropoda; class Insecta; order Diptera; family Syrphidae; genus Cheilosia; species Cheilosia pagana. The sequence goes on along the minus strand of OW386166.1, from coordinate 11,397,064 downwards.
GACGATGAAAACTACCTTCACGTTAGGGTGATTGGTATTCGCTATACCTACAGAGTTATGTTGGAACATTATTTCTTTGAGCAAATGCATGAAATGGACATCAGTAATATGTGGTTCTAAGAAGACGGTGCCACAAGCCACATAGCGGGTGCAACAATCGAGCTATTGAAGTCTCAGTTCGGTGAAAATGTTATCTCGAGAACGGACATGGACCCGGACTCGGCCGCGACTCTAGACTTTTTTTATGGGGCTACATTAAATCATGGGGCTACGCCAACAAGCCGGCGATGCTCGAATTCCAGTCATAAATGTTTTGCTAGTAATTCAAGCAAATCCAATTCTTTTGAGACAGTTATCTCAACTAGTTTGCATTTAATTAAAAAAGAAGTTGTCAAGTCCTTAATGAAAGAGCCTTTATCTTGTTTGGTCCCAGTGTCAGCCATTGACAAGGATTTTAAGAAAAATTCCATGTGTCAAACTTTCTCGGTTTTGACAATGCCTCGAAGCTCCACTTTTTTAATAGATACATACCTTACCCTGACAGCAGACCAAAATGCAAAATCGCCCCCTCCGCATATATGCAACCGGAAACCCTATTAGTAGCAATTTCCGCATTCGACCTTAAAACCATAGTAGTAAATCTCCAATTTCCCCAAAATGCCCAGTGAATAATAAATCCACCAATCTGCACACAAACTATATCAAACTATATATATAATCCCCCAACTGGTAGGTATATCTGGGTCAGAAGATCCGAAAATTTGCTACTCCAAATGACCCAGTAAATCGCTCTGAAACCCCCCCACCTGGGCGAAATCTCTCATCTTACAAAATGGACATTTGTCCTGCTCCCATGCAGCAAGGTATAAGAGATGATTTTTAATCATACTCATGTACTTAAATCGTATCGTCCTATCCCAAAGGATAACATGTTTTAATTAAAACGTTTAATCTCCCCGAATGCAATGATTCTAAGCCACCCGCTCTATCGCAGCACCACTCACCTGGTGGAGCACTACTGGTGAGAATTTTATCCCTTGCAAATCCTTTTGAAAATTAAATTGTCATCAGTAGCATAGGTTGTTTAAGGTGTCGTCGTCCCCCCAAATCGGCTACCCTACCTCTCTACAGATTAGAGTCACAAATATGAATTTTTGTGTTGTGTATGCCTGTGTGCATGCGGGCATGGGAAATTGGGTCACCATAATAATGAAAACTGAAATAAGTGTCCGGCCATTTATGGAACATGATTACACACTTAACCTAAGCCTGTTCTCGTCCTTGTTCTGTGCGGTGTCTGCTGATGATGCCATGGGATATTTTCATTCACCGCCAAGCTAGGTAGCGTGTTATTTACTTTTACTGATAGCACGTCGGTCGAGTGTGGGGGCCTCTGTTATAGAAAAGCTTTCATGCGGCTGTGTTTCGGTTAATTAATTGTCCGACCCTCATTAAGTTTTGTGTGCTCCATGACGAAAGAATGGATAGTGTGTTCGGTTTCGAACGTGAGGAAAGATGGGATTAAAAGATTCGGACTGTAATTAGTCCTTGAGATTGCTGTCGGTCTGAAGAGCTTAAAAGTCGGAGCGACAAGGACGTGCTTTATCGATTTCACGTTTCCCTTCCCATGATGAGTTTCGAGGGAGCAAAAAAAATAACACAAATCACATCCGCAAGCCCCTAGATTACTTTCATATCCCTTCGCCTCCCGAAACATAATCCGAAATTTCATATTTTGCATCGCAGGCCTACCGCTGCTTTATACTGATGATGACTTCAGTACACAACAGCACAAATCTCTTACATACGCTATGGGGAAAAACTCGCTTCAACGCACTAAAACCCATTAGCCGAAGGGCCTAAGTTCGCCGAGCAACCCACAGCTCCGCCTCCTCGGTCTCATGCTGTTCCTTCGAAGGTTATTACAGAATCGGAAATAATAATTTATGCAGCCATAAGGGAATCCTCGGTTTTGTGGTACGTGCGCGTGCTACCCTACACCCAGTTCCTATTGCTATAGACTCACTTAGTTGAAGGATATTACCGTCTCATAGGGGAATTATATATTTCCTATCAAACACACACTAAAACCGGAAGCTTATCCATACCGAGAAGCACATAGAGACGAATTTTCAATCAGTTTCGTGTCCTTAATATTTTGTTCCTTGATGAAGTCAGGGGCGACTTTACAAGCACCGAAGGACGTCCCTATTAGGATTGGGAATGCGACGTCTGTGGGAATAAAAAATCACACACAAACCAGCTCCGCAAGAAAAGCACAAATTAGCCGCAAGGATGCACTCAAAAATTGAGTTTCCCAATCAATAATAATAATAGGTACTCTCACCCATACAATCGATAATGATACGGATACCCTCCGTGCAGACAGGATGTAGGTAGAGGTATGTACCTCTGCAGCTAAGTCCAAATCAATTGCTTTATTGCAAAATTGAAAAATTGTCGTCCTTCGGTCGTCTTAAGAAATTTACAATCTGTCAACGGGCGCACCTATGTGTGGGCTACCTATTACAGATGCTGATCCTTGAGGACCTCAAATGCGAATTTATTGTCATCGAATTACACGAGAATTATTCATGCCCAAACGAATGACAGTTGGGGTGTACGGTGTACCCTGTGCCTGTCCCTGAGGCTATTATGTTATTGTTGTCGTTTTCACTGATGACAATATTGATGAGTAGTTGTGTGATGGCGATGGTAGGTACCTATTCCAGACTGCAGTGTGAATTGCGATTCTTATCCTGGTGTGCATTGTAATTTGTTTTCCACTTTTGTTGTTTTGTTTTCTTGTTGTGCGTATCGGTATTTGAAGTTCCGATTTAATTCCATCCATACGTATGGAGGTGACTGAGGATTATCCATGCGACAGGATCAGTGATGTTGATTTAAGCCGATGTTAACATGCCCAAATGCATGTGTGCAATTTTTTTTTAATTTTAAACACATTTTTCTCTTCTTTTTTTTGGGAAGATGAGTTCGCTGTTGGTATTTGCAGACAGGACACAACTGACAAGGAATTATTATTGTCATGTTCGAAATTCAATCGTGCAAATAATTTTAAGTCCTTATTCTGGTGTGTCCTCTATCAATATTTGTGTGGGCTGCACGCAATGGAGTGGACAGATGGTCTAATAGAGTGCTGTTGACAAATTGCAAGATCACACTTGTGTGGTTTTCAATGTCGATGTCAGGGGATCGGCATAGAACAAGAGGAACCCCCAGGTGCGTCCTTTTGGTATTTAAAACAATTTGCGCTTTGGTTCCAAAGGAGAGGTTTACAATAAAATAAATATTTAGAGCAGCAAGACCATAAATAAAAACCGATGCTTAATTATTTTCTTTTTTGCGAAGGGTGGAGCTTGAAGCGTCTAGGTGAAGTCTAAAATGTTAGGTACTTAGGAACAGCCTCCAAATTTTGTATACTTCTCGAATAATATCCTTCATGGGCCAACTCGTCAGACAAGAATAAAAAGATCGCTTGGGGAAAAACATGAATTTGGGATACAGCGAAAACAATATACAACACTTTTTTTACTGCATTTGTAGGCGATTTTGTTCATAGACTAAATGCTCTATGTGTTCATGCAATAAAGCCGAACAAGCACACCATTAACAATTTTATCCAATATTGTTCATTTTAAAATCAACTACTTTGTTGCTAAATTTTATTTCTCCTTCCTGAGTTGTTAAGCTTTATATCGGACATATTTTGAGCTAAAATAAACAAATGAAAATAACTTCAAACACCTACAAAAAAAATTTAAAATTGGTTAACATTTTTATTTTGTAATATTGAAAAAAAATTATTTAGATAAAAGAGAAATTAAATTACCTGTTCAAGACGATGACGAGAAATTGCACCCAAGAAAAAACCAGCGACGAAAAGACAAATGAATTTTTCTAACCAAAATTAATACAATTTATTTTTGTGATACTTTTACCAAGTTGGGTGTTGAGTCGGCTAGCTCTGGAATCCAAGTGACCGAGAGTTTACCTTCGATTAGAAAAGTACCGCGTATACAAAATGAAAACGACGTTATCACAACAACAATCCCAACTATTGTTATCTCTGCACTCAGAGCATATCAAGATAGCTGGTGAATTGTTGCTGTGATAAAGCGGCACAAGAAATGTTCTCCGAACAAGTGCAGTGAGTCACAGAATTACGTTAGACATATTATTTTACCCAAGAAATTATTTAACTTAAAATTAACATACAAACAATAATAAGAACAATAGAAAATAAACAATATAGGTGCTATTCCCAAACATCCCGGCCCCCCTGGAACGAGTTTCAGGACGTTGGTAAAACTGCCAATTTTGTTATGGGACGAACGAAGCTTCCACGATTCGTTTTAACTGTAGCCACTCGGATGTGATTATCTGGACCTGGATGTACGGTTTCGATTCTGCCCAGGAGCCACTTGGTCGGCGGGAGATTCGGTTCCTTGATGATCACAACGTCGCCAACCTTTAGCTCAAGGTTCGGTTTCTGCAATTTAGGACGCTCTTGAAGTGTCGTTATGTACTCTACATGCCAGCGTTTCCAAAACCCTTGGACCATGGTTGTAGATGTTGCCAGTGCGAAAGACGGTTTGGTGCTGTCGTCAAATAACTAGGCTCCGGAACTGCAGTGTATGGTGTTAACGGGTTCAAATCTTGATCGGACAAAACACATAGAGGACGAGAGTTCAAAATGGCTTCGATTTGACTAAGAACTGTGTATAGTTCTTCGAAGGTAAGGATATTAGCCCCAATCACCCGTCGTAAATGCAATTTTACGGACTTCACCCCAGCTTCCCAGAGGCCTCCAAAGTGCGGGGCTGAAGGTGGTATAAAGTGCCAGTCGGTCCCATCCATAGCCAGCTTATCAGCGATATCCTCATTGTGTGTCTGCGACATGACCAGCTTTTGAAATTCGTTGAGACAACGACGTGCCCCTTGGAAATTCGTTCCGTTGTCGGTATAGACGTTGGAGCATTTTCCTCGGCGAGAAACGAAGCGTCGAAAGGCTGCGAGAAAAGCGTCTGTGGTTAAGTCACTTACCAACTCCAGATGAATTGCCTTAGTGCACATACAGACAAACAAGGCAAGGTAGGCCTTAGATAGTTTTGGGTTGCGACCACGGGAAAACTTGATGGTGAATGGACCAGCATAGTCACATCCTGTGTTGGTAAAGGGTCGACTTTGGTGGACACGTTGGGGCGGCAAATTCCCCATAAGTTGCGTACTTGTGATCTTCCGCTGCAGGAAACAGTCTCGGCATTTGTGAACTATTTTCCGGATGAGATTTCGGCTTCCCAATATCCAATATTGTTGGCGGACTATGGCAAATGTTTCTGATACACCTGTATGGAAATATTGGTTATGTATGTCAGTGGCTATAAGAAAAGAAACATGGTTATTAGGCAGAAGAATGGGATGTTTCAAATTAAATGAGATATTGGCATGCTTTATGCGGCCCCCGACTCGTAAAAGTCCATCTCGATCGATGAATGGAGAGTATCGTAGGAGCTTGCACTTATTTGGAAGTTGACGATTTTGGCTCAGACTACGAATTTCACACCCGAATGATTCTTGCTGGACGTGTCTAAGGATGATGAGTTTGGCCGACCGAAGGGTTTCAAGCGAGAGACCGTGCGAGAGTTTCACGAATTTTGTCGGCTGACAGTTTTTGGAGAACCGAATGCAATATCCCACAATCCTTACTAATCGCGTCCACGATGAGATCTTTAAAATAAGTAAGCTTAGGGCATTTGATTCAACTGATGACGTTAGAACTTGATTAGGAGCGTGTCGTTCTTCCGCGGAACTATCTGCTTCGTCTGGTTCAGGCACTGAGAGTTTTGATGCAGGCCAAAATTCTTGTAACAGGGACAACCAGGGTGGACCCGTCCACCACAGAGGATGATCCTTTAGGTTTGAGGGTAATACTCCACGCGATGCACAGTCTGCAGGATTGTATTCGGAAGCGATATGGTTCCAAGCATATCGAGGAATCTCTTCGAGAATGGCAGCTGAGCGATTCGCGACGAACGTAGTCCAGCGACGAGGCGGCGATGATAGCCAATGAAGAACGATTTGCGAGTCGCACCAAGCGAACACCTTAACTCTGCGTTGAATAGAGGATCTTATAAGAGTTATCAAGCGGCACAAAAGAAGAGCCCCACAAAGCTCGAGTCGGGGAATAGATACGGGTTTAAGCGGCGCTACCTTAGTCCTTGCTGCAACGATGGTGACTTTAAATTGATTATCAGCGAGTTTACAGCGAGTGTATACGACAGCTCCGTATGCCGACGTTGACGCGTCAGAAAACCCATGAAGCTCAATTTCTTCTCCAACCGAAGGAAACACGTTACGCGGAATCCTCAGCTCCTCGAAAGAATGAAGCTCCCGTTGATAACTTGACCATTGCGTTGCCAATTGCGGTGGCAGTGGATCATCCCAGTCGAGGTTGAGTGCCGATGACCATAACGCCTGAAATAGGATTTTGAATAAAATTACCGATGGAGCTAAAAATCCTAATGGGTCAAATATGCGAGCAATCTCCGATAGCAACGTCCGTCTGGTTGGCGATGTACAGAGGCGAGAGTCAGACATACGAAAGGAGAATTCATCGGAGGTGGGACTCCAGTGCATCCCGAGCACCTTAGTCGTTAAATTTGCATGGTCAGGATCGAACCAAGAGAATTCGCAGTCTTCCTTCGGTAGTCGACCAAGCAGAGGCCAACAATTTGAATTCCACTTTCGTAATTCGAGTTTGCCATGCGCCAGTAGTGATACCAATTCTGATTGTAACTTGATTAGCTCGTCAGGTGAGCTTGCTCCCGTCATGATGTCATCGACATAAACATCGTTTAAGAGGACACGTGATGCGTTCGGATACTGCGTTTGGTAATCAAGTGCGATTTGTTTCAAAACCCGAACCGATAGAAAGGGAGCCGATGCAGTTCCGTAGGTAACAGTGCGTAATTTAAAATGTGCAACATCATCTGAGGGATTATTCCGCCAAACGATGCGCTGAAAGTTAGTATGTTTATCGTCAACCCATATCTGACGGAACATTTTAACTACATCAGCTGTAAAAACATACATGTGCTGGCGAAAACGCAACGATACTCCAATTAAATCACGTTGAATTGGAGGTCCGACAAGTAACTTGCTATTTAGTGAATTCCCGAAGGAATCCTTGGCTTAGCCATCGAATACTACGCGAAGTTTCGTTGTAGAGCTTTCCGGCTTCAAAATGGGGTGGTGCGGCAGGTAAAAATGGTTTCCTGGACTAGAGTGAACCTCATCTGCGGGTATGCGAACCATGTGGCCAAGACGAATATATTCGTCCATGAAGTTACGATACATGTCACGAAGGGTTGGATCTCTGTGGAACCGACGCTCCATAGCGTGTAACCGACTAATCGCGAATTTGAGCGAGGAACCGAAAACGGGCGACGGAGTATTAAAGGGTAACTGCACGATATATCTACCATCGGATGAGCGCGAGAATGTCTTGCGAAAATGCTGTTCTGCGTCGTTGTCACTGAATGAGTCATCTATCGGTGGAGTGACGTCGTCTAGTTCCCAGAACCGTTGCAGCAGAACGTCAACATCCAGAAGAGAGTGAAGAGACGAAATGGAAGAAAAATACGATTGGCTGGAATCCAGTAATTCCCCAGTTATCACCCATCCAAATGAAGTTCTTTGAGCAACAGGGAACCCTTCCGAGCCCCGAATTTGATCACCTTCCAGGATATAAAACAGTTTATCTGCTCCGAGAAGTATGTCAATTGGACCAGGAACATTGAAGTTCGGATCAGCTAGCTCCAGCTGTTGTATATGTGACCAATCAGAAGCATCGAACGGTCGGAATGGAAGATTGGAAGTTAGTTTGGTTAAGATGAAGGTATCAACGAACACATGGGTTTGATTATGACGAGAGCAGAGCTCCAACGTAATGCAGCCCTTAGTATGACCAGCTTCTGTGGATGAGACCCCAAGAATAGGTATTCGAGCATGTCTGCGAGGGAGTCCCAATCTTTGAGCAAACGATTCAACCACAAATGAAACTTGGGACCCCGAGTCGAGCAATATTCTGCAGTTTATCGCATTACCTTGACTATCCAGAACTTTAGCCATTATGGTTGGTAGTATCGTTTGCTTTGAAGGGCAAACATCGATCGAATGGTTATTGACTATGGCTGGCACTTGCGCAGATGTTGAAGGTTGAGGTTCAGGTTGGTTTGAATGAAGCGATGAGGAGGTTGAATGGAGCGAGGAAGAGTTTGAATGACGCGAAGAGGAGTTTAACGAGCGAGAGGACGAGTTTGAATGACGCGAAGAGGAGTTTAACGAGCGAGAGGACGAGGGGTTGTCAGCATTCGGGGGGTGAACTAACGAGTGATGACGTGACTTGCATACGCGACAACGAAACGACGAACGGCATTTGTTTGATGTATGCCCAGCACGGAGACAATTGAAGCACAAGGAATTGGATTTCACAAGGTTACGACGCGATTCGATATCAAGGGCAATGAATTGTTCACACTGAGACAAAATATGGGTATTCTCACACTTAGGACACTGTGAAGTTGGTTGCTGTGATTCTACGAAATGGGCTCGAAATTGACCTGCCGATTTATTCCGCGATGACGTAGGACGAGATAAGGTTTGACAAGTTTCAAGCGCATCGCACCTTGATTGTAAAAATTTCAATAATTCATCGAAGGTACAATCACTCCGCGAGCCAACATGTTCCGCCCAACTCTGCCGACTATCACTATCAAGTTTATTGAGTAACAAGAATATTAGCCACGGGTCGAGATCATTAGATTCGAGTGCATTTAGTCCGCGAATGACTTCGTCCGCACCGTCTGTAACCTTACGCAAGGTGTGGGTGTGACCGCTGTTTACGGTTGGGAGCGCAAGAAACGTTTGCACATAGGATTGAACAATAAGGTGATTTCGATCATACCTGTGTTCTAAGCGGTCCCAGGCCTCAAGATAATTAGCTTCTGAGATGGGTAGATGCTTAATTAAATTTTCAGCATCATCACGTAAAAAGGATCGCAAATAGTGAAACTTTTGTGTGGCTGAGAGTTTCTTCTGATTATCTATCGTACCCGTAAATGAATCCCGAAACGAAGGCCAATCCTTATAGTTTCCAGAGAACGGCGAGACGGTTAGTTTTGGTAAATGAATGCCAGAGGAACCTTCCGAATTCGCGCTTAATTTTTCTAAAAATGACGATTGCTGTTCAGCGAGCTGTTTCACCGCGGAGTCTTCACCTTTGTGATCAACCGACTGTCTTTCCCGAATGGATTTGACCAACTTTGCATGCGCACAAAAAAATCGATTTTCGTAGTCAGCGAATTCGTCTTCGAGTTCAATTGCTTCGTCATCATCAGCCGCGGCCTGTAAAACCTCCTGATGCAATAATGAAAATTCTGTCCACGTTTCGTTTAATTTGGTTAGTTTTATCTCTAACAATTCTAATGCAGTATCAGGCCCAATTGTATCAACGAATGACGCAGCACGTGTTAACCGACCTTTTGCATTCCCGCGAATACGTTTAACAGAACTCATACTTTTATTGGTTATTTAATTAGCACAATGAAGGACTTAATTAAACTTCGAATGAATCCCGACACGTGTTTGTAGCAGTAGCACTCGCCCCTACTCCTTTTCCCGAAGATTGTTTAACCCGTAAATTGTCTATGCAATCAAGAAATTTAATCACTCAAAAAATACAAAACTAAGCTCAAAAATCCGACGAAGAAGGACCAAATTTATGTTGAAGACGATGACGAGAAATTGCACCCAAGAAAAAACCAGCGACGAAAAGACAAATGAATTTTTCTAACCAAAATTAATACAATTTATTTTTGTGATACTTTTACCAAGTTGGGTGTTGAGTCGGCTAGCTCTGGAATCCAAGTGACCGAGAGTTTACCTTCGATTAGAAAAGTACCGCGTATACAAAATGAAAACGACGTTATCACAACAACAATCCCAACTATTGTTATCTCTGCACTCAGAGCATATCAAGATAGCTGGTGAATTGTTGCTGTGATAAAGCGGCACAAGAAATGTTCTCCGAACAAGTGCAGTGAGTCACAGAATTACGTTAGACATATTATTTAACCCAAGAAATTATTTAACTTAAAATTAACATACAAACAATAATAAGAACAATAGAAAATAAACAATATAGGTGCTATTCCCAAACATTACCAATGTTAAATGATTTATTTACAAAATTTGTTCAAATTAAATTACATCCAATACAAAAAACATAAAACATAAATGGAAAATTCATTCAGTGGAAAATGAATTTGACTCGCATGCTAACAATGAAATTATATAAATTAAATCTTCTATTTAAGAATAACATGGACGTATGTAGAGTAAGTGCGGCAAATATGGCCCACGTTGGTAATATGGCCCACCACTATATATCCTTAATAGAAAGCGCAGGTAGATATAAACTAATTCATTCCAACCAAGTTCAGAATAGTTTTGCCTCATTCAATCAAGGTAGGCATGACTCGAAGGATGTGGAAAATATTGATAGTAGGTATTCGCTTTTTTCGTTTTCCATATAATTTTGGTAACATTTGTTAATTGTTTTCTTATTGATTTTTCCTAAAGTTTAATAATCTTTTTCTAAGTCCGAATAGCATTAGGACTTTTTTATTTTTGTTGCTATCAGGATTTAAAAACAGTTTTAGACATCTATGAAAAATGAAATTCAGTGAAAACACAGAAAAAACGATCGAAATTGGCTAAGAAAGACATGATGCGAGCAATTATTGCATTTAATAGAAACAAACAAGGGTTGTTCATATTTAACACTAGGTGGCCCATATTAGCAGCACTTTTTCAAAAAGTGAAAAATTGAGTTTCCTTAAGTTATTGTTTCTATCTTTTTATTAAGTTTGATTTTTTTATTAAAATTATAAAAGACAGAAGAAGAAATAGTTCCTACGACTATATTAAAATAAAGTGCACGACTGGATCGCACGAAACTTTCTCGTTCATATCATCAGTTTGGTTGGTTTATTTTCTTTTATTATTGTTTACAGGCTATAAAACAAGATTTTTCAAATTGGTGATGCTGGTAGGTGGCCATGACTCGAAGTAGGGTTTGTGATGTAAGAATTCAGAGATTTGTTTTTGAATTTGCACGTGTTTGGGGGTAAATGAAGTGCGGGTTTCTGATAATGTAGACTTTAATTGGTTGGAATTATTTTAATGTTCATGATTAATATGGTTGAAAAAGAAGAAGTGGGAAATATTTGCTAAGAAGGAGTTTCTAGTAGTTGTGATTGTAGTGCGGTTATGTTTATAAGACGGCATTATTTGCATTTTTCTAAGTTAAACTAAGTACGGGGTTTAATTAAGAATACTTATGTTATCATAAATAAGCATTTTAGTCAAAATCTTTAAAGCTGATTTTGGAAAATAATGCGTACAAAATAGTAACAAATATGGAAATTTTGAGTTCGAAAAATAATCTTGCTCAACTATTTAGCTAAAAATTGAGTATAGGGTATTGTTCAGGATGTTAGTATTTCTTTGTTGTTAAGGTTTTATCCAAATCGAAAATGACGTTTTCGAGATATGAACAGTTTTCAAAATCAGCGTTTCCGGTGGTTAGAATTGAAATTGAAGGACGCAATAATGTTAAAAACGTCAAATATACTCCAAGTATGCATTTTGGTCAAAATCGCTTTAGCCGTTTTCATGTAGGTAAAACAAAAGAAAACCAAATTCTCAAAATATGTCTTTTTTTAAAAATCGAATCTAGACAATTTAGAGAAAAGCTGAGTTTGCTATCATGTTAGGAATGACCATATTACATAAAAAATTAATTTTTGTTGCAATCGTATTGACCGTTTTCGAGATAAGGCCACTTTTCAAAAGTACCGTTATTCGACTTTTTAGCCAAAAACTGGGTATGCAGCCATGTTAAGCCCATATATGGTAGTGCAAGTATACATTTTGATTAAAATCGTTAAAGCCGTTTTCAAGTAAACCATAATTAAATAAAGTCTTAAAAAACAAAGTTTTTCCAAAATAGTCCGTTGAACGATAATTTAGGGAAAAACTCAGTTTGCCATCATGTTGGGAATGACCGTATTACCTTAAATATGAATTTTTGTCGAAATAGTTTTGACCGTTTTTGAGATATGACCAATTTTCAAAATTACCGTTATTCGATTTTTCTGCGAAAAACTAAGTATGCAGCCATCTTAGTTACACCTACATAAGCCCAAATAACAATTTTGGTTGAAATCGTTAGAGCCGTTTTCGAAAAACTCAAAATTGCTGAATACCGTTAGAACGGCAACACTTAACGTGCAAAAAAAAAAGTGGCCCCGAACTGTAAGCCCACCAACTCCAAATCCGAAGTTTGAAAGAAATCCGTCCAGCCGTTTGCGCTGTAGAGCTCAGGAAGGACGGACAGACGGACAGACGGACAGACGGACAGACGGACAGACGGACAGACGGACAGACGGACAGAATTGCGAGACCCACTTTTTCGAGTTCCTCTATCATCGTAATGTCATATTTGATTAAAATCTCGAGTTCGATTTTTTGTACGATTACAATACCTTTCTCTTACTACGTAATGCGAGAAAGTTAAAAAATTAAATGAATTCGAATTAAATTCAGGGTTTAATTTCAAAAAAAGTTAAGGGTGGGCCATATTTGCAGCACTTACTCTACGTAATATGCGACTTTATTACAATTTTTAACTTTCTCGCATTAGGTACGTAGTAAGAGAAAGGTATTGTAATCGTACAAAAAATCGAACTCGAGATTTTAATCAAATATGACATTACGATGATAGAGGAACTCGAAAAAGTGGGTCTCGCAATTCTGTCCGTCTGTCCGTCTGTCCGTCCTTCCGGAACTCTACAGCGCAAACGGCTGGACGGATTTCTTTCAAACTTCGGATTTGGAGTTGGTGGGCTTACAGTTCGGGGCCACTTTTTTTTTTGCACGTTAAGAGTTGCCGTTGTGACGGTATTCAGCAATTTTGAGTTTCTCGAAAACGGCTCTAACGATTTCAAACAAAATTGATATTTGGGCTTAAATAGGTGTAACTAAGATGGCTGCATACCCAGTTTTTCGCAGAAAAATCTAATAACGGTAATTTTGAAAATTGGTCATATCTCAAAAACGGTTAAAACTATTTCGACAAAAATTCATATTTAAGGTAATACGGTCATTCCCAACATGATGGCAAACTCAGATTTTTCCTAAATTATCGTTCAACGAACTTTTTTTTCGAAAAATGTCGTTTTTTAAGACTTTATTTAATTATGGCTTACTTGAAAACGGCTAAAACGATTTTGACCAAAATGCATACTTGGAGTTAAATTGACGTTTTCAACATTATTACGTCCTTCATTTTCGATTCTAACCACCGGAAACGCTGATTTGGAAAACTGCTCAAATCTCTAAAACACGATTTTCGATTTGGATAAAACTTTAAAAACCAAGTAATACTAACATCCCGAACAATACCCTATACTCAGTTTTTAGCTAAATAGTTGAGCAAGATAATTTTTCGAACTCAACATTGCAATATTTGTTACTATTTTGTACGCATTATTTTCCAAAAACCGCCATAACGGTTTTACCCAAAACCCCCTTTTTATGATAACATAAGTATTCTTAATAGGACCCCTTACTTAGTTTTTCTTAAAAAATGGAATTAAAGCCGTGTTTTAAGAATTACCGTACTACCAGTAAAAATGCAATTACTAGGTACTAGAAGCTCCTTTTTAGCAAATATTTCCCAATTCTTCCTTTTTCAACCATATTAATCATAAACCTTAAAATAATTGCATCCAATTGGAGTCTTCATTTACCCCCAAACACGTGCAAATTCAAAAACAAATCTCTGAATTCTTATATCACAAACCCTACTTGGAGTCATGGCCACCAGCATCACCAATTTGAAAAATCTGGTTTTAAAGCCTATAAATAATAATAAAAGAAAAATAAACCAAACAAACTGATAATATGAACGAGAAAGTTTCGTGCCATCCAGTCGTGCACTTTATTTTGTTTGTAATTTAAAATCGATAAGTTGTATGTAAACATACGACAGTGAATTTTCATTTTACAATATTGATTACAACCAGTTACTGGTGAGTTGGGATCAGCTGTGGGTCTGTTAATTCAAATAAAGAAAATCGTAGTGGCTCTGTGGTCAGTGTGCTGGAATAATGAGCGAACGGTTTCAAGTTTGATCCATGGAAAAACACAAATGGAATGAGGATGAGCTTGTATCCGCCATACTTTGGTTAAAGTAAATCCATTGTGATGCCCTTGGGTTGTTATGAACCCCTTACTATAAAAACCGAGCTCTCAAGCCATCTTTTGCAAAGAAACCTTTTAAATTTTTGCAAAAGTGTCTTCCAAGCATTACGCGTATCAAAGTGCCCGGCTTTGGCAAAGACAGTGTGGAGCGTCCTCAAGCACCTCCCAGCTAATTCTTACATTGTGCTGAGGGTCAAAAACCTGTGCCTCTTCGCAACACCGACTTACCTACAAAATTACATTAACGGCCGTATTATACAATCGGTTTAAAAAGTGGTTTAATTTAGACCGTGGTTTAAATTTTGTTTAAACCATTTCATTTGCAATTCCGTATTATTCACTCGATTTAAACTTTATAAACGTAATTTTTTAAACCGTCGGCGTCGACCGGTTAACGTAGTTTCTCTGAAGGTTTAAATCAGTTTACATTATATTCACTCAACTTTTTGTCTGAAGTTGAAGAAACGATGATGTCCTCATCAGAAGAGGAAGACGTGCGTCAGGTGGAACGTTCCGTTCGACGCCCTTACCGCATATACAGACAGAGGTGTTAAGGTCGACGATTTCCGTGAATACTTCCGGCTCCAGAAAGAAGCGTTTTATTTTATTGCTACACGCCACTTTATAATTTTTACAAATTGTTCCTGTAAAATAAATAAGTAACCACAACTAAAAACGAATTAAAACACTTCAGAATATTCTCATACCTTCATAATAAAAGGCATACTTTGCCCGAAATGTCAAACGCGAAGTTAAAAATAGTTTTAGTACTTAAAATAAACCAATATAACCCAAAAGCTTAAGCTAGGTAAACCGAGGCAGGTTTGAAAGCGTATGGTTTAGTCAGGTTAACTTTCTTGGTTTAAAGACGTTTTAACCTCTTTTTTAAACCGAGTGAATAATACGGCCATAAATGTCAACGGCAGAGACTGCTTTCTTGGATTCACCTGTAGATACCTATATAAAACTAATAGTCAGGGTATCTACATGGTTGCGGTGGGAAGCCAAAGATCATTAATGATACCAGTTACAAGTAAATAAGCTGTTCTACTAAATATTTCGTATACTAAAGTACTGACCTCGGTATCTATACATTTTTCACCATGATCTTTGGAAATCATCGAGCGTCTTTGCTAAAGAGGGATTTCTATCTGCCGACGTCTGTGCTTAACTGAGCATCACTTGCTCGAGCGATCTCAGGATACCACCACCCTCCACGACAGGCCTTCTTTAAATATGGGTCTGTTACAGATTTAACACCGATGCGGTCCCCCAAAGGTCACTACCAGATAGATTTTCAAGTCAAACCGAGGTCTGTCACGTCAATCTAGAATGGCTTGGAACATTCAGTACTAGCCGGAACAAAGTTACCTCCAACCACTAAACCACTGCAGTTTCGGGACTGGATGCTTTTCGACAAGTTTTTGATGAAAATTGTGGCCAGTTTCCAGCTGCTCTTGAGCCCTTTCAGCGAACACACGTCGTTATCTATACGGTCGTTTACCTACAGCTCCTATGTCAGTTCGCGGGAATATTTAGTATTATTTTCTCAAATTTTATGAAGCTACATAAAACAAAAGTTTTTTTATAAATTCACATAATAGTCCAAGCTTCCATCAGCCAAAGTTGCTATTAATTTCAATTGACAGGTACATTATTTCTTTAAAAACAGCATGTTAGATGGGACATAACTCCATATCGGTTCGATGTAAATCCACAACAAAATTTTGAACTTTTTTGGACATAAGTCCATTATGTCTTGTGAACTTATGAACCTGCTCCGCGATAATGTTATAATTTTTGGGCTTCAGTTCAGTGGGAAATATGAATCTCCAACGTAAACACGTTGCTATCAAACAGCTGGTCCTTGGGTAGGGCAATACAAAACCCAACTCGTGTTGTCGCTTAAACTTCAAGGTCAATATTGAGCCCTCTTCAATTGCGCCTACTACCAACAGTCGCTTTAACCCCACTCATCGGTTTTTCTAGCGCATTATACGCATAAATATGTCACCCAGTGCCGCACCAGCCTTACAGCCATTATACAAGCCCCATTCAGTACCACCTACCACCGAGCGACTAAACGTGTTCCCCCACACGGAGAAGCCTCAAAACATGGCCCCAATAACGTCCGGCTGATGGGTGACAACTTGTAAACGAAAACAAAACAACTGAAAACCCCAAACGCACTATACCCAACAGGACACTACTCTCCCGGCACATACACACACAAAAACAACTCTGCCAACGTTAATTCCGTTAATTCAAACTCATTACAAACAAATTGAGAGCAGTTCCCCAAATAGGATCTGTCTATTACCCACAACCAAACGTATACACACACACACTCCGAGCTTGATACGTACTATTGTAAAATCCATTGCACTTGCCTGTAGAGCGAATAAAGGACACGCTGAGACATAAAATCCAACAGCAGCAGCAGGAAAAAAATAATTCGAATACAATTCCCGACTCTCACACAGATTTTTCGTCCTGTTAAGTAAATGTCATTAATTTGTTCATCCCAAGGACAGGAGGCGCCAGTACCTACAGTTGAAAAGTTTACTTCTCCGCCACAGCTCGCCGGCCATATCTGTCCTTCATCCATTCAAGATGCTAATTGAAAACCCAGTGTTAAAAGTAAATATTGTCATTAGTTTAAACAATTATGTCCTGCCACCAACACCCCTTACCCACACCCCATTCGCCTTCATCCAGAGCCCGACCAGAGCCGAGCATCTTTCATTATCCTTACGAGCAATAACCAGCAAACTGGATCTGCTGCTTCTGTTGCTGCGTTTATTATTTTTAATTCGATTTCGCGTCTCGCTTCCGCCCTCTAACAGCAGCCGCAGTCAAACTATATGCCAGAAAGAGAGTGCACATGAAACCGGGGAAAAAACGAAGCGAAAACTAAAACTAGGACTTGTCCTAAATGGATACTAATGGGCTAAATGGACAATTTCATTTGATGTTGTGTTTTTCCTTCGTTCCCCAGTTTGTTTTCTTCAGCTCGGTGTGTTTTTTTTTTGTTTCCTGCACAGGATTGAAGCCTGGTGCGGAGGAGTAATACTTCCTTTGGGGGGATGAATATCCCTTTAGCGCCATGGGACTGAATGGGGCTTATTTAGTGCATCTCTCAACCGAATGGTGTTGTTTTACAAAATTTATTCTCCAACAACTGTAGATGAGTGTCCTTTTCTCATTCTGTGTGTGTGTGTTTGGTTGCGGTGACTGTTGACAGATACAATTACTACCGCTGCCGCATGGTATAAATAAATTGGACTCAATTTGGTTTTGACTTTTAGTGTAGTTATATAGCTGTGGGTCTGGTCTTTGGTGCTGGCTCTGGCTTTGGGTCTCCCGGATGAAAAGTGTTGACGCCGATTTGGAAAATGAATGTCATGGGAGTTTGGTGGGCTGGTGGGTGTACCAACCACGCAGTAATAGATGTCAAATTGTCAGGCTATAACTTCTATTAGAGTGTGGCCGCAACATCAAATTGCATTTTGAATTTCGTCCTGACGGTTGAGGGTTGAGGGTTGAGGGTTGAGGGTTGAGGGTTGAGGGTTGAGGGTTGAGGGTTGAGGGACCTCGAAACGGAACCGAAAGTGTGGAGGGAGCAATTATAACAGTCGGTGATTGTGATTGAATCTTGGGTCAAGTGGATGGAAATTCAGCCATGCAGAGCTTCTGTAAAATTCAGAGACTTTTAGGAGTAGATGGAGGTTTTCTTCTTCACGAGGAACTGTCAAAGGAAGTGATGCAAATTTGGGTCTGGGTCTCAGTCAGCATAACTACTTTTAGGAAATAACCTCTCCTTTGACTGACAGCTAAGCACCAGCCCAATCTTGTAATGTACACCAGTTTGAGGAATTTTGAAAAGTCTGCCCGAGATGCTGATTATCTTAAAAATGATGTGGACAGATCGGAAATGGTTATCATATTATTTAAAGTTTGTTTAGGTAGAAGTACGCTTGGGGTCTCGTAAATGAATTCACAGATGGTTTCAAAATTAACTGTGGAGTGGGGGCGGGCGTTTTCTCATCTGTACTAGATGTTTCCATGTCTTTTCGCCTACCCAACACAGCCAGCGTCTTTCAGGCAGAAGTTCTGAATATTGGGGAGGCGTGTAGTATAGTTATGAACCGTGCAACGCCCGATAAAAAAAAAAAGCCATCTTCGTTGATAGTCAGGCCGCGATTAAGGCCTTGGTTTCGGCCAGGTCTTCACCTAAACTTGTCGTGAACTACTGGGAGAAACTGGACAAGTCATCGGTTTGAAATCACTCTCGTCTGGGTTCCCGGCCATAGGAACATAGATGTGAATGAGAACACTGATGAACTTGCTAGACGTGGCTCTGCTCTGAGCGTGTCTGATG
The DNA here is from genome assembly GCA_936431705.1 of Cheilosia pagana. Classification (NCBI taxonomy): domain Eukaryota; kingdom Metazoa; phylum Arthropoda; class Insecta; order Diptera; family Syrphidae; genus Cheilosia; species Cheilosia pagana. Next base: position 11,378,334 of record OW386166.1, on the reverse strand, counting down.
CGATGGAAGTTTTTCTTTCCAGAACGCGTGCAGATGTCGCTAGACTTACGACGATTAGTACGGGCCACTGGCCTCTAGGAACTCTCGCAGCCAAGCAAGGCATCCCCCACAACGCCCACTGTCTTAGCTGCGCCGACACTTACAAGAGTAAAACAGTGTTCCAGCTTCTTTGCAAATGTCCGGCTTTAATGTGAAGAATACCTAAACCTTATAAAAGACTTGGGTCAAAGATCAATCGCACAGGTAATTTTCAAGTCTCATTCATGACTTGAACAGTTTCTTAACTTGTAAGGAAATGTCCAAGACTGGGTCCTGGGTGCATCTCTCTGGCCCTCACATCTGTAAACATAAAACTGCTACTTGAATGAGATCGAATAGGCCAGGTTAGGTTAGGTTTGTGGGCTGGTTTTGTGCCACACTCATAATACCCACGGGAATAAAGTGTTGTCCCTGACCTTTACTCAAGGGGTGTGGAGGTTTATCATAGCATCTAGAGCAGAGCCCGGAGTGCTATAGGCAAGGCCCCTGTGCAGCCGAGACAAACCGTTCTTTGAAGTTTGGCAAAAGAGGCAGTAACACGTTTCCGCGAAAGCCTGTTCCACCATACAACCGATGCATACGAGAGGAGAGGTCTTACCATTGCCGTATAGATCCAAAGGACCCTTTTAGGAGATAAGCCCCATGTCTTGCCAAAAGCACCTTTGCACTGCCAGAAAGTGGACAGCGCTTTATCAGTTTTTGCTTCGACATGCTTGGACCAAAGAAGTTTTCTATCGAGGATTACGCCCAAATATTTGACTTCATCAGAGATCGGGATAGTGACACCTTTAAGCACAAGTTGAGTCAGACCAGTGGCATTCCTCTGTAGTTTTAAGAGGATTCACTGAAAGCCCATTTCATGTGCATCAATCACCGATCAATCCCAAGTATCTCAGTCCTTAGGTTTGAACCGACAGACAGAACTGCGACATCGTCCGGAAGATTGAGAACCGTTAGCAGAGAGTCTTCTACCATATACACCATAAAAGGGGAAACAGAAGGTTTCTTGATGGGTTAAACCAACTACTGTAGGAGATTCCCAGTTCATCCGACAGTGTGACAAGACACTTAATAAATCATTAGCATACAATCTACGAACAAGTGTTTCATTTTTGTATACCACTTTGGTTTAGCGTATAGTTTCTTGCGTTCTGGATTCTTTCGGCACTTGAATCGGCACTCGAATCAGTTCGATTTTCATTTCTAATTTTGCTAGTGTCCTTGCGATTCAAGACGAGAGAACTCTGATCACAAGGGTAAATGGAAGGATGTAAAAATGCATGATGGGATCAAACCACAGAGACATTCGTGTACCTATACTGACAGGACGCTCTGCGACAGTTCTACATACGACGCCCTTGGCCACACTAAATCACGTTTTACGTATAAGCAGCGTTGCCATTCTCACCCGATTCCGGTCATATATGACAGAATTCTCTTTACTCTGACCGGAGAAAATTAAAATCCGGTCTTACCTAATTTTTCGACCGGAAAAATAATATTTTTCTATAGACTAAAAATAAAGAAAGATTTCCAAAATTTAAATGAAACTTTGCCATACTTAACGAACATACCCACAATATCAAACAGAATCCGATTTATTGTGAAATAATTCTAGAAAAGTACAGCGGCGCCTGAATTTGATTAAAAGTTCCTTTTTTGCAAAAGCTTTTTGATGAATTGCATATTTTTTGTTTACTTTTAAGATTTTTTTTTGTAAAATAAAGCAACAAAACCACTTGTACCTATATATAGTCAAAATATATTTCTATATTCTATTTTTGACCGGATTTCTGACTAAAAATTCTTATTTTAACTTTTTACCGGATTTTTTGACAGAATTTAAAATAAATGAAATCGGTCGTACAGTCAGGGAAGAAATCAATTTGTCACTTACTACTATATGCAATACCTTCAACACTGCAGATTGAAAAGACCCATAGAAGCTTCTTTTTTGATCTAGATCTAAGAGATGAGCGGCCGATCTTGAGCTGAAGATAGTCCTACAATTCATTTAAAGATCTAAATGGTTCTACAAAGGTAAGGCTCACATTTTTTCAATCTTAGTTTCAATTATAATAAAAAACCTTAACCTGACTGGAACCCCTTAGAGCCTTAGAGCTCTAGCAGTCATTAAAAGTGAGACTATGGTCGTTTCAGCGAAGAAGGCTTTTTTCTTGAACTTAAAATCCTTACCTTTCAAAAAAGGACAAATTTCCCTTCAACAATCAACGTTCCCACCCTATATTAACTTTAAAAAATTCAACCTCCGATGCTGCACTTGAAACCCGAGTCCGTTTATCCTTTTTCGATTGCTTTCCGAAAAACCATCCATCACATCCCATCTCCATCATTTACAATCAATCCCCTGCAACTCGCATCAATTCGTCCATATAGCAATACCCCAGCCAATTCGCGGATATACTACCACCACACCCCCACCCCTCCACTAATTCGAACAAAAACAGCCTAAAATTTGCAATTTCACGCCGCTATTTGCAGTGGCAGCATCAGCTCAGCTCGCCTCTGCCCAAATTGCAGTAGCGCGCAGTTGAAATTCATAGAATCGGATTAAGGTTAATGGACGTCCATTATTGTCTGTATACTGGGCGTTCGTGTGTGCGTGTGTTTATGTTTGCATCATCTGTCGTTTGTCGCATCAAATGCAAATGACAGCGCACCAGAGTATCCACACCAAACCACTGAATGTCAGTCAGACTAGACGCCCGTAACACGAAACGATGTCCAAATTGCGGGCGGAATTTAGTGACCATTTGCCAAAATGACCAAAAGCCAAATTCAAATGCATTCTCCTGGGCGCGCGAGCGCTGCCTCCCTGCGCATTTGGTCGCTGAAATAGACGGCACACAAAAGCCGACACAATTTCTTATCGCGGCCTTCACACGGAAATTTTCAAATGAGGCTGTTTGGAGTTGGGTTTTTTTTTCCGCACCCTCCCCAGGACATTCGACTGCATTTGGATTGTATTTGCAAAGGGATTTGCATATTGCCATGGCAAGTGAGTGTTGTGTCGGTTTATTTAAGGGATTTCAGAGATTGCGCCAATCAAGTGGGACGTGCCAAAGAAAAATTACCTCAAAATGGAATAAGGGAAGTAATGTCACTTCAAAGTGCAGTAGCTACATATTTCGAAACAAAGTCAAAAGAAATCCAAGTCAAGCTGCTAATTTACCTCTTCCATCAAACGGAGGTAGGTATACCCAAAGTCGGAGCGCGCACTTGAAAACACTGCCATGCTGTGTACATAGGTACATGGGACGCTTTTAGGTTTAATGTAATTAATTAAAGAAGGTCCTTACTTTGAGCTTCAATTTTCCGTTTTTACCTCGGTGCATGCAGATTTTATGATGCCAAAGGTATACCCAGTACCTACCTACTTTGTGCTTCATTAGCTTTGTTCTTTTCGTTCTGATTGCAGCTGATGGCACTTAGTTAATAGTGACGATGGTAGAGGACCCTCAATCTTTTCCTGTGTGTGGGTGTGTCTAATTTATGCAAATTCCCTCACACACTCAGACGTGGTCTATGTTGGGTTGGAATGCTCTGTCAATTAGTGTACTGCCATACAAATCAATATTTACTAGAAAATCATTTATGGAAAAGGTACCCTTCACTCCCCATGGGAGACAAGGTTGGGTGTATGTTCAAATTGTAGTAGCAAACAACTTGCAGTTTGCAATTAAGTCACTTCAGTGAAGTCTGAAGAGGAGTGAAAAATGGTAGTCATGGGTGAAAGGGCTGCCAGCTTTTCGTTTTGCAGACTTAACGGCGACATTAAAAATATTACTGACGAGAAAGGGAGGAAGTGGTATTAGTGATGTTTGATGTACAAGCCAAAACGTCAAGTTATTGAATTGGTTACCAGACAGAATATAGAAAATGACTTGGACTGGCTTACCCGTACAGTGTACGAAGGAGGAAAGCATCAGTACAACAGTAAGAACTCACTGTTAAGTCAGTTTGGGCCGCAGTTTGCCTAAATTATGTAAAATCATTATATTAATACGCAAACATCAGAAGTTTCCGTACACTTTTTAAGTTTTTATCAATGAATGAGGAGAATGAAACTTATATCATTCGAAAGGTACTGTGCCATAGATGTGCAGAAACAAAAAATCGTAGGTATATGTCGCCATTAACACTGGTAAAATGAAGTTAAGAATTTCCCATACAAAATACTTAGCAGTTAATCGAAAGTATTTTGCTGCCATTCAATTTGTCGCCGTCATATTTCCACAGTAACGAATTTAATCATCTTAGATTAGAACCTATTGGAGAGTCATATTAACCCAAAAAGGTATGCAAATTCCGTGTTAGAAACGGAAACGAATACTCGGAGCTGAAAGAATTTTTCGGCCGGCGTACCGCAAGGAAGCGTCCTTGGGCCGCTTCTCTATCTGTTATATACTCGCGATATACAAAGAGAAGGTGGCACTACCCTTGCTACGTCCGCCGACGACACCGCTATCCTAGCAGTTGGTAAAACTTGCCAATTTTTCTAAACTTGGCCCGAATACCCTTTGCAAACAAGGCCAAATACCTGGGAATGACACTCGACGCAAAGCTGAAATGGAATTCGCACGTGAAAATGAAACGTAAAGAACTCGATATCAAATATAGAGAAATGTCCTGGTTACTTGGAAAACATTCCCAACTCAGTACCGAGAACAAAATGCTTCTATACAAGCAAGTGATAAAGCCGGTGTGGACCTACGGTATACAACTTTGGGGTTGTACCAAGAAAACGAATGCAAATATTTTACAAACTTTCCAAAATAAAGTGCTTAGAGAAATTGTACAAGCACCATGGTATATTAGAAACGACGATATCCACAGGGATCTCGGAATTCCAACAGTCGAAGCTGAAACCAGAAGCTTCGCGAGAAAGCATAGAAACCGACTAATCGGACATATCAACAATACAGTCCGGCAAATTTTGGATGAGAGCAATTTATTGCGCCGACTACAAAGAACGAAACCGCTCGACTTGGCAAGATAAAATTAACCGCGTCTAAATTGCGGAACATGCAGGACCTTTCATTGGGAAGTAACCTGCCAAAAGTTATTATTTCGTGATAGAAAAATTGCTTGATAAGTTTTATCTTAGTTGCAGTATCTTACATTCTATCGAAGGGTGGTGTTTTAGTCAGTAAAAATCTGACACTACTATGAGCACGCGCTTGCTATTCTTATAGGGTCTTTGGAAGATTTTCACCTACCCTCGAAAAAAAAATTAAAAAAAAAAAAATAAAATCTAATTTTATTTTATGGAAACGAACATTCATGTTTTGCCCTTTTCCATTCTTTTTTCATAGCGGAAAAGTATATGAATTAAGATTTAGCATATAAATAAATAAAAATAAAAATAAATAAATTATGTAAAAAACAAGTTGGCCTTCGTTACTTTATCTACAGACAAAATTGGTCGAATTTCGACCACGGGCGGTACTAGTAATTATAAATTTACTATATACCCATATGATTTATAAAATAATTATCAACAAATTTAATAAATAAAAACAAAACGTGCATATTTTCTTTATTTATTTTCTTGTAAAATACCAGATCTATATTCATAAGTTTTTGTTTAAACTAGAAGATTGTCTTGTGGTGTCGTTGGCTTTATTCGCCTAGTCCTTTTAATTTACTTTCTTAGACACCGTTTGTATTCACATATAGGTAAGGTTACCCATAAGCAACGCATTTGCCGTAGGTATCCGTCAAATCCGTAGACAGCTCACAAAAAGAGAGTATTAAATAAAGTGCACGACTGGTTCGCACGAAACTTTCTCGTTCATATCATCAGTTTGGTTGGTTTATTTTTATTTTATTGTTGTTTATAGGCTATAAAACCAGATTTTTCAAATTGGTGATACTGGTAGGTGGCCATGACTCGAAGTAGGTTTTGTGATGTAAGAATTCTGAGATTTGTTTTTGAATTTGCCAGTGTTTGGGGGTAAATGAATTGCGGGTTTCTGATAGTGTAGACTCCAATTGGTTGGAATTATTTTAAGGTTCATGGTTAATATGGTTGAAAAAAAAAGTGGGCGGGTACTATTTGCTGAAAAGGAGCTTCTAATACCTAGTTGTAATTGCATTTTTACTGGTAGTACGGTAATTCTTAAAACACGGCTTTAATTCCATTTTTTAAGAAAAACTAAGTAACTGGTCCTATTAAGAATACTTATGTTATCATAAATAGTGGGTTTTGGTCAAAACCGTTATGGCGGTTTTTGGAAAATAAAGCGTACAAAATAGTAACAAATATTGCAATGTTTAGTTCGAAAAATTATCTTGCTCAATTATTAAGCTAAAAACTGAGTGTAGGGTATTGTTCAGGATGTTATTCTACTTTTTAGCCAAAAACTGGGTACGCAGCCATGTTAACCCCATATATGGTAGTGCAAGTATGCATTTTGGTCAAAATCGTTTTAGCCGTTTTCATGTAGGTAAAACAAAAGAAAACCAAAATATGCCTTTTTTCAAAAATCTATTATAGACAATTTAGAGAAATATTTTTATGTTTGCCATCATGTTGGGAATGACCATATTACCTTAAATATGAATTTTTGTCGAAATAGCTTTAACCGTTTTTGAGATACATATGTCCAATTTTCAAAATTACCGTTATTCGATTTTTCTGCGAAAAACTGGGAATGCAGCCATGTTAACCACACCTACATACCTAACTTCTTAAAACTTGTTTAAAACCGTTATATGGGAGGTACCGTTAATAATAGGGTTAGCATGCAAAAAAAAAATAGCCCTGAACCGTAAGCCCACAAACTCCAAATCCGAAGTTTGAAAGAAATCTGTTCAGCCGTTTGCGCTGTGGAGCTCAGGAAAGGACAGACAGACGGACAGAATTGCGAGACCCACTTTTTCGAGTTCCTCTATCATCGTAGTGTTAGATTTGATTAAAATCTCTTACTACGTATACGAGAAAGTTAAAAAAGAAGGAAAATAGGAACAAGAACAGGCGTTTCCAAGAGTTTCGTCCATAGCTAAGATACAGTTCATGTTTCGCTTTTTAAAAGTATTTTACATAAAAGTTTTTTGATCCACTTTCTGTCCCTTTTTTTGGGGGTTATTGTGAATAACAATTTTAAAAAATTTAAAGCAAAAGAGTTCATAATCCCCGTTCCATCTTGTCCTACCTATCTAAGGCATTGACTCGTTTAAAATAGTATTGAGGGACTAATAATTGAAGCGTTTAGAATGAGAAGGGGTTAAGTGACATTTTTGAAAATTTTGAGGTTTTTTTACTTGATAAATGTGTTATGTGACAACTTAAAGGCATAGAAAATTAAACTGGCACTTAACACATTTTTATATATTTTGAATAAAAATGGTCATCCATCCCTATTTCTGAATAAAGGCGTTACAGTCATAAATTTATAAAAAAAAAATACACTTGTATTGTCACTTGTCACTTAACCCCTTCTCATTCTAAACGATTCAATTGTTTCTGAAGTAAAAAATCTTTTGGCCCGTTTTCGATAAGAGGTTTTGCAGGAGAACATTTGACGACCAACTAAATTTGTTGAATACAATGTCAAAAGAATATATAGCGAATGGAAGTCAACGCTTTAAGCCGCTGAATTTTGAAATTTACCCAGAGGGTCACAACAGAAGAAGAGGACTTTTGGCATCAACCAATATGAAGGTCTAAACTTGGGGGCAATAAGCTTAGAAACGGGTTTGCTTGTTGAAGTTTTTTCTTTCAGAAAATTGACCGACCTTCCTTCTTCTCAAAAGAACCTGGCAAAGACTGTATATTTTTATAGCCGACTTGGGTCTCTATTCAAATTAAAAATAAGAACTCACACAACGAATATTTCTGCGAAGCTAGAGCAAGGACCCTGGTTTCCAAAAAAAAAAAACCTTTACTCACCGTTTGCTTAGAAAATTTCATGAAAAAACTAATTTTGGGACTTGGTTAGGCCGAGAGTCAGAAAATGCTGGCAACGATTTTAAATGCTCATTTCTCACGCACCGAAGATCACAAAAAAAATCAATTGAAAAATAAATTACATGGCAACCCTACAGAACCCATATTTGACTTCGCAACGTTGCATTTATTTTTCAACATCGCCCGCACCTTTAACAAATTGCATGTCCACATTGAAAGTCCAGTAATCTTCATCGGTCACCACCACCACCGCCCCCCAATAAACCAGACGTCAAGAAACGTAGTGTAAAACCCCCCTCCCATTTCCCCCTCAATGGCTGATAAATCAATCCAAGTCATCCTTCAATTAAGCGTTCAGTAAACAAAACTAATGCTATTTGTTTACAAGTTCGGCACTTTAGTTTACAACATAGCATGTCCACTTGGATAAGGAAGACGAGCTGACTGTTGACTACTGACTGCTGACTGCTGGTGCAATCACCAACACACCCGCTCCCGCACTGCATGCTGACCATCAGGCCATATAGTCATCCCAGTCGTTTAGCACACTAGCCAACCATCACCGCAACGCCCCAAAGGACAAACAAACAAAATATTATTCAAATTCCTCAAGCTAAAGGCGAATATGTGTATATGTGAACACGCCGGCCGCCCGGCACAGATGTCCAGTTCAGCATCATCCACATCTCAAACAACAATATTCCCAACGGTCGACGGGGTACCGTGAGGGGCAAGCTATAGCTACTCCTCTGTGCACAAAGTAAAAGGAATATAGTTTGGAGACTGGTGTGCGGAGTAGCCACAGCTGGGCTGATGACAGAGAAGCCAACCGAACGGAGGAGGCGGAGGATCACACGGAGAAGTTGAAAGCAGATTTGCCAAATGCAAACGGAAGTCAATTGATACGATGCAACCGCAAACATGACATCTCAATATGTGAGCAAATCTCTCGGTGAAAGCTACCAAGATAGATGCCAGATGTATAAGTGCAGCGCTGAGTCTGGCCATAGCTGGAGTTTTAAACGCCAAACCTTTTGGTAGAACATGCAGAGATAGTTGTACAAGTAATGACAAACACGAAATTATGCAACTTGAAGTTGGAGGGCTCCGAGAAGGACAAGGAACTACTTGCGAGGCCGTGATAGGGAACTCGTTTGAAGGGTAATGCTGGAGTCTCTCAAAGGGAATTGCAAATATTGTGGGATGCGCGATGATGGTAACAAACACAGGGGTTACGGATCTGTCCACGAAAATGCCTATTTTAACCGCCAATTCTTAGAAGATGACATGAAAGAGGCAAAAACATTTGTCAAACTTGCATCCTGTCTAGTTTCGGAAGTTCAAAACCTTGCACAAGTAAATGGTTGTAACCCTGTAGAAAATCAGACCTCTGCGTTTAACTGCGCCTTCAGAAGTCGCAGTCTTGTCAGAAGAGAACCTTAATGGAAGCTTAAACTATATCCTACAGATTGACATCGCATTTTGCCCCATTTTTTAATTGAGAACCGCTACAACTTTTTGTAAACTTTTCTCTTAGTGACTTTTGGGTCAAAATTTTGCAACGCTCAGACAAACTGCTTTTCTGTCAAACTTTACTCAGCCAAACCAGCCCAGGCCAACTTGTACACTTTTAGAGATGGTAAACGACATCTTTTGATGGCACTTCCCTCAGATGCTGTTAGTCAAAACGTTCTCTTGGTTTAGGTTGAAAAGAAAGCATTTTTTGGTCAAAATCTTTGGAATCTGGCATTTTGGTATTTGGTCGAATTTTTAAAAAATCTGAGGAAGGAAAATAATCAGAACTGTCATTAATTTTAGGACAAAGATAAGTTTGACAGTGGGTGAAGTTCTTTGAAAGTATTTCTTGGAATCACTCGAGTTGCAGAATATTTTTCCAGTCAGAGTTTCAAGCTACCTTTGGGCTAAAAGGTGTATGATCAGTTTTGCAAGGAATTTTTCTATCGATGCGAGTCGGTTAGACGAAGTGGTATGTCAGAGGTTCCAGGACCAAATATTTGAAAACTCTGACCAAATAATAGTGTAATCACATTTCTGACTAAGCACCGCCTTAACGAGCTTTTCTCCAGGCACCAGGCAAGTAAGATCCAGAATTTAGTTCGAATCCGGTTTTGAATTTATTCGATGCAGAGCGCAAAAAGCATATATGTCCTATCTTGAAATAGCGGTCAATGAATAGAAAATACAAGGTGGCGCAAAAATAACCTTCCGATGTTTTTTGGCTGTAATTTAAAAAAAAATAAAAAAACTTTGATTCTTCTTGTGGATTATTTTTATTTGGTCTTTTAATTTTTTTTACATCAAGTCGAGAATATGATGTCATGTAAATGGCTGCCGCCACAGTTGATTATCATTTGAGCCCTTTTTATGGCGATAGGTCCTCACATTCTTGACGGATATTGTCTTTAAGAGCTGCAAGAGTCTGAGGCTTGTTGACATAAACCCGCGACTTCAAAAAGCCCCACAAAAAGAAGTCTGGAGCGGTCAAATCAGGCGATCTTGCTGTCCAGTGCAAATCGCCAAAACGGGAGATTAGGCGCCCGGGAAATGCATCCCTCAGCATATCGGTTGCGGCACTTGCAGTGTGTGCCGTTGCACCGTCCTGTTGGAACCACATGTTTTCCAATCCCAATTCATCAAGTTGCGGCAAAAAGAACTCGTTGATCATTGCTTTGTAGCGCTCACCATTCACAGTAACCGTCTGGTCGATGTCGACGGCGCTTCCATGACATCTTCGGCTACAGCAGCAATATTCTCTGCAGAACGGCTACTCCGGGGTCTGCCACGCCTGGCAGCATCTCGTGTTGTGCCAGTCTCTTCGAGGCGAGCTGCTAAACGTCGCAGTATTTCACCAGTAGGCGTTGGACGGCTAGGAAATCTTCTAGGTAAACGAGTCTCACATAGATTCGCTAGCTCAGAAGCTTAATAAAAGTTTTGGTTTTGCTAGGCTTTAGCCATTTTTGGCCCTTGGATTTGGCCCTGTTCTTAATTTTTGGTTATTTTACTCAAAGGTAAGAGCTTTAAGAGCTGCTTGACCCACCGAAGGGCTGCTTATTTGCGGGCACCCACTTTAGTGTGATTCTCAGCTTGAAAGATGATTCTCCCAGTGCTATAGCTTTTTGGAACCTTGGGCCATATAGACTACAGGACTGGTAACATCTCTTTGAATCTTTTGCAGAAGCGAACTTTTTTTTAATATTTTGTCCGATAATTTAGATATCCTGAGAATTTCCCTAGTTTGATGCTTGAAATATGTATTGCAAATCCTCGAGAAAACAGAAATTAGAAAGTGGCGGAAGGCGGGTCACCAAGCTAAAGCTATATAGCTACATCAACGGTTTGGTGAAAGATTTATATGACCTATAGCTCACTTATGGCCTTAAGTTCCGGGTTGGTGCTTTCCCATCCAGGCTTTACATATCCGAAAGTGCTTAGATCAATGACTTACTCCATAGATCTTAAAATGAAGCTGCTAAAGCTGATGGACGACATGATTTAGCTACTTGCTAAGACTTCCCATCTTCTGTTGGCATAAAAAGTGTTTTATCCTTAGCGCATCAGTATGAAGCTGGGTTAAAGCTTAAAGGCCTGATCTGAAGCATCTTATTCGATGAATCAGTAGAAGAGAGCTTAAGGAAGAAATGTCGCATGTAAGCCTACTCTCCCAGATAGGCCATAGGACCTTTTTATAAATGGGAGAACTTGGCACCTCATAATGGATATACACCTAGACGAGACAATTTTTTTAGGAACGCAAGATCAGCCTCACTAAAGGTTGGTCTATTCATTTCTACTTTAGAACCGATGTAACTTTTTTTCTTTCATAAAGGACGGGCTTGAACGGAGCCCAGAGCTTAATAAATAATGTACGTACTGAAAAATGGTTAGCTGGTTCAAATATTCAAGACGCTTGCTTTTCTTTGCTGTCTAACATTCTAGCGACCATTTAACAAACATGCAAAAATATAGCTGCCTTCAGATTTCAGATACCTTAAGGCATAAAATTGTAAATCGCTACCATTTATCTCAAAACCTCAAACACGGGAATGATTTTGTGAATCTGTACATGGGGCGATACATGCAATTGTTGCGCTTATTATGCATTCGTTTCTTTGCGAGCGCATTGCTTGGTGTGATGGACTACTGAGTGGGAAGTATGAGGTTCAATCCCCGGAAAGACCCAAATTACATCTTACAGCTTTTTTAATGCGACACCGAACGTGTACTTTGGAAAATGTGAATCAACTTAGATTGACCACATTTTCTGCTAAAAATGCAATAAAATTAAGGACAGACTTTAAAAGTCCTGCAAAAATCTCTGAAATACTTTATGCCACCAACCAACTCGGGTCGTGTGTTATCGTATTTTTAAAACTTGCTTCGCACTATTCCGGTTAGCTCGTCAAATTATTAAGACACCGGTTTGAGTTTCAGACCCATAAGTGCTTCGTTTCGTGTATTCGCATATTTTGAAAATATTTGCCAAAGGACTGCCAATGGGGAGGGTTGGAAGTCCAATTGCGGAAGACGACTTATTTTCTGGTTTTGCATTTTCGAATGCAACAAAAACGAACGTGATTGCACATCAACATCACCTATTAACAAGTCCTGCTCGGGGATGGTTTAAAAACAACCCCAAAGTGTATACAGGTACAAAACACTCTAATCTACTGTTAAATATAAAATCGAATGTTCTACACCATCCCTCGATGCACCATTGACAGAACTGAGTGTGTACTTTTATTTCTTAACTCCACTGTAAGCCGTATGTGTACCCAACCCAGAACCGACAAAATGCCAAACGCTGCGAGTCACCTACCAGCCGTTCGATGGAGGTGGCTCTGGCTGGTCTGGTGGTAGCTTGATTTGCATATTCCTTAGAGATCATCTTTCGATGCAACTCTCCACACGCGCTCCACTCTCTGGTCTCTGCACGAAGGGCACACAAGAGAAAGACATATTGTTAGGAAGTGTGTGATGGACTGTGCAATGAATGGGTTTTGCCATTTAGGGATTCTACTGGACCAGAAGCCAATAATCCATAAAACATGAGTGTTGAATGCATTTGCCTGTTGTTGCCAATGCCGTCTCAGTGAGTGGGTCCACCACACCATACTATAGAAGACCCAAACCTCGTCGTCGTCGTTGAAAGTACTAGAAACACATCATGGTCACCAGTCTTGTTTTACTCATTCCTGGGTTTCTGCCTCTGGAATATTTCTGTTTGCCTCGATGGAATTTTGTGCAGAAAACATTGATGACTTGGCCATTTGCACGATGGCTATATAACGACGTCGACGACGACCGACAGTTTGGTCATCCTTCACGAGATGAATTGAGAGAGTTTGTGTTTTTTTTCCGTTTGTTTATTTTGTTGACATAGGGTGCAGTGTGCATGGTTTGGGAGGAAACGCGCCTCAGGTTCACAAGGGACAACTCTAAACAGATCTATATAGAACCCTAAGTTTACTTTCTTGCAATCGTTTGGGTGAAATTTTGACGAAGTTAGAAAAATTTGAGTGTTTTTGGAACGTATTGGCTTATTGATATTTGTCAGCATACCTATTGAGCGAGGAGTCGATCCCAGGAAAATGAGAAATAGCCTCTTAGTTGAACAAATATTCAAGAGTTTATAAATGTCCTGATAGTGCTCCTCAAATCATCAGCTCAATCCGGTATAAAATTGTAAGGGTATATCATTCGTCAAAAAAAGAGAGGTTTGCGAAAATCCAGGTCCTAGAGTCCTAGTTCCATACGTAACTGTTGCACCAACTTAGTTCGTCAAGAGTTTGAGTTTCAAATCCCCTGCTCAGTAGTTTCATACAGCAATTATTGCACCAACAAAAGGCGTAGTTTTATATTAAGTGAACATTTCACATGACTGTCCCCCATCATAAACTGCCGAGAAAATATTCCTCATTTACAGATTAGTCCCGCAAAGTCTAGCAAAATATAAATATACAAAATCGAAAATCGAACTCAAACGGGGAAGTCCATTTAAAAAAGAAATATTTTCCAAAATTCATCCATTTTTTTTATAAATACTAGCTAGGTACATAAATAACAATTGCGAAGTCTTACAGAATATTATATCTAAAAAATATAACTAATCGACCTGCGCAGAAAATTTAGAACATTTTTTTATGAAATGAGACATGCAATGAACTTTGTTTATTGAGTACCTAAGTCCTATTTATTAATTTTATATGTATTTCTATAGCCTAATTAAAACGTTCCTATGTTTTAAAATTTAATAAACTACAAAAAAAAAATTAAGAAGTGTTTTTATTTTAATTTTGAGTTAAAAAATTAAAAAAGTGTTTAAAAAAAGAAAAAAAAGTAGTTCGAGTTGCCGCTTTGTATTTCTTTTGCCCTGGCTTATTACAAGTATTTATACATTTTTGACTGTAGATAAAGTAACGATAGCCAACTTGTTTTTTACATAATTTATTTATTATTTATTCTAATTTATTTAATTTAATTATATGCTAAATCTGAGATAATGAGACTCTCCAACAGGTTCTAATCTAAGATGAAAAAATTCGTTACTATGGAAATTTAAAGGCAACAAGTACTTTCGATTAACTGCTAAGCATTTTGTATGGGAAATTCTTAACTTCATTTTACCAGTCTTAATGACGACATATACCTACGATTTTTTGTTTCTGCACATCTATGGCACAGTATCTTTCGAATGATATTAGTTTCATTCTCCTCATTTCATGATAAATACTTAAAAAGTGCACGGAAACTTTTGTTGTTTACGTATTAATATGATGATGTGGTTGGCTACAGGGTGGTGCAAAAGTCACCATTTATTAAACCAACAGGAGAAGTCTGATTTTCAAGTTGAAAAGAAGTGTTTGAGCAACCTTTTGGTACCCTAAAATAAGGGCCAACAATGCCAATGATTCTTATAGGTGATTCACATCTCTAAAAAGCAGTTCAGTTGAAGAAACTTTAAGCTTTTAAACAAGCGTGTTAGAACTTCGAAAATTGTTTAACTAAATAATATAAAAATCCTTTAATGAAAGAGCATCCCTACAGTAGACCTTAAGATATTATTCATTCCTGAATTTGACTTAATTTTGAGGTTTTTTATAAGTCTTTCGAGTATTGGAGTCTCATAAAAAATTGTTCCAGTAACTAGTCAATTTTAAACATTGCGGATACATAAATTTGTTGATACTTACTTACTTACTTAAGATGGCGCTACAGTCCGGGTGGACCTGGGCCTAAACCAACAAGCGTCTCCAGCCAGCGCGATCTTTAGCTAGCTGTCTCCAGTTTCGCACGCTAAGTTGGTTAAGGTCCCCTTCCACTTGCGTGCGCCACATGAGTCGCGGTCTTCCTCTACTACGCCTTCCCTCGGGTGTGGATTCGAAGATCTTCCGGGCCGGATCATTCGTGTCCATTCGGTCTACATGACCCAGCCACCTCAGTCGTGGGACCTTCACTCTTCTGACTAGGTTGATGTCGCTGTACAGCCCGTACAGTTCGTCGTTGAATTTCCTTCTCCATTCACCGTCAATGCAAACGGGACCAAAAATATCACGAAGAATTTTTCTCTCGAAACAACCGACAGTTACCTCATCCGCTTTTGATAGAGTCCATGCCTCTGCGCCATATAAATTTGTTGATACTAACATAAAACCAAGGCATGGAAAAAGTTTAATAAAGTACACCTCCTTCTTAGGCCTATAACAGCGGTTAGCACATTTGCTTGCTTCCTAACTTCTTTAAAATATATATTAAAAACAAAAGTCATAGCAAACTGTACTTTTACGAAGAAAAAAATCAAAAAGTTGAGTTTACTTTAAGGCGTATAGTTAAAATTCTCTTTGAGCTGTTCACCGAATTTGAAGGTTTGGCCACAGCTATTTCGTCTCCATCTCCATCTCCTCGTTCATTCAGCTTCTTTAGTAATCGTTTGCAGGGAAGCTCTAGTTCAGGGCGTGCGCCCAATGATGATGCAGTGTCTCAGAATAATAGAAACTTGTGTGCTTATAAAATATACCCATCTCATGATTTATTAGACTCTTGGATAACTTGAGATGTAGGATAAGCTAGATTTGTTTCGTGATGGAGCACGTGGATGTAGATGTAGATCATAGAGCCCTTGAACTTCAATAGTACGAGTAAATTCAGTTAGTCTGAGATCTGCCACTTCTCTCTGGCAATCCTACCCAAACACAGCCTTTGATATTTTTAAAACACCCACCCACTTATTCCTTCTAAGAGCGATTTGTTTCTTGCAAAATATTCACGGAAGTGTTGACTCTTTTTAAAATTCTCTCGTTTTTGCATTGAGTCAGATTTATTTAAATAATTGCAAGTTAAAGCCATCGAAGTCAGAAAAAAAATATACTTTGATGAAAATTGCTCCCAAAAAGTAGGCGTGGCAATAAACGACATAGCCTATATTATTCTCGCTGTCTTATGAAGTTTTTCAAAATAAGATTCATCAACATCGAATCAGTAGGTCCCCCGCCATCTGGTAACATACACCAAACTGCGCTCTACTAAGGTACTTAAAAGGGAAGGTTCCTTAAAAAATTAGATCCAGCCGACCTCCCAAAATTGTCCAACAAACTTTTTTTGTATATCAGCTTTAGTTGCCAAAAATCCCAACTTTTTTCCGTCCGTTGGATATCAAACATAGGGTAAGCACCCTATGCAAACCCCCCAAGCATATACGCACAGTACCATATTTTCTACGTTTTCACTGCGGCCCTTTGTCGCGAACTTCAACTCGGTGTGTTTGTAGTGGCAACGTTTATTGTCCAACGGCAAGGAACATTTTTAACCACAACTTGTTGTGCCATGAAGGAAGCGAGAGTATCCATATTTGCCAATAGTCGGACCCGAAGTCACTTAATTGCTTAGTTCGATGCACTTTGCATATGCTGTGTAATTAACAGTGGCAATATGTGTGTGCTGCCACCCGAGACTCAAAGAGACAGAGCGAGAGAGAGAGTGAGCGAGCGTGTCTGCGTCGATTCATATGGTTTGGTCATTGTTTGTGGAATCTCCAGGGGCATCTGTGTGGTCGGACTGCAGGTTCCATCGTGTGTTTGCTTAGAAATAAGCAAAGTCATGCTAAAATGCCGGCAATGCCATCAAAGGTGGGAGTAGAGTCCCTCCGTCTGTACATCGCTGTGTGTGTGTGTACTTAGAAAATTCAAAAAGCACTTTAGCCAGAGGGGTTTTTGTTAAAAGTATCAGTCACTCCTCAAATTGACAGCGTATGCTTGGCAACAGAAGCAAAAGACGCAATCCTTTGTCTTTGGGTGATGTGGAAGGATTCATCGAAATTCCTTCAATACTTTTCGGTTAGGTTGGGGTCTTCTTGAACTGTTTACGGATGGAAATTTTTAAGCTCATTCTGAATCACTAACAGAATAATATTCTCCCAATCAATTTGCATTACGTGTCCTGCCAGGGACACACCTCCTATACCCATGGAAGTCAACCTAATGTATTCCAATCAGAAAAGTTTTTGCGTGGCAATTACCCAAAAGTCACATCTTAGCATTCTGTTCTCATCATACAGCGGATCTGTACAGCGGTATGACTCACAGAGACTGGCATGGAACAAAAAACTTTGTCACAAGAACCTTCAAAACTTAAAAGTCAAAAAGTTAATTAAGCAAATGACAAATTATTTCGAGCAGAGCATTTTCATATCAATTAAATGGATGTGCACTTACACCTGAGTAGGTATAGGTACAGTGGGTTATATCTACCAACTCGAGGGCGGAGTTTTCGCAACTATACCAAGCGCCAAGGGAAAGTGTTATTTTTTCCTCACTTCGTGGACTAATTACAAGGAGACTGTGTATAGATGGTTAAATCAGGATTACAGGGATTGAAGGGAAATTTAAGTGGATACACCCACAGGAAACGTGAACTGGAGGAACTTTAAGTGTTCGGGTCTTGTGCCGGTGATAGGCTTACATTTTTCCAGAGAGTAGTTTGACGTGAAGAACGATCGTATTGAAATAAGTTTAAAATACGACAGTAGAGATGTCACATCAGAAGTTCGCAGGTTAGTGTTATGTAGATGATATTGGGTAAGGAATATATGAGAGCTCATCTTTAATTGCCTAGTTAGGCCTCATACCCTTGAAACCTTGACCAGGAACTGCGGCCTAACAGTTAACCCCCAGAAAACTAAGTTTTTTAAATCCTATAGCAGAATTTTTGGAAAAACCTGGGGACCCAAAATAAAACTCTGGATGTACACGGCTATAGTAAGACCTATACTGACTTATTGCAGTCTCGTATAGTGGCCGGCAAATAATAAAGCCACCTACCTAAAGGCCTTTACAAAAGTTCAAAGACTAGCGTGCATCGGCACCACCAGTGCGTTGAGAACAACTCCAACCGCAGGACTTGAGGCTATCCTCAATCTGCTTTCGCTAGACATCTTTATTCAATCATCAGCAGCCATTAGTGCCATGAGAATCAGCCAATCAGTAAAATAAAAACCGAATGCAACGGGTCACTCGTCGATCCTACAGAAATACTTTGGTTGTGTACCTATCACGGACTACATCACACCATACTTAGAATTTACAAGACCTTGCGAATGTGCAAGAAATTTAACCTGCCCTGCACATAGGTGAAACTTTTTTGCTTTGAGATTTTTGAACTAGGCTCTTTTGTAAAATATAAGAGGATGTGAAGGAAATATACCTACACGAACAGGGTGGAATATTTTAAATGGCACATAGTTCTAGAGGGATTTTTTCGCGATATTTTGAGTTGGATTCTTCTTGAAGTTGCAACATTGCAAGTCATGCGATTTAATTTGCAAGAAATAATTAAGCACAAGTTTGATGGGTGTTCTTATTTTGGGCATATTTGAACAAGTATTCTTTGAACCTTTGAACTTTGATCTTTGAACATTGAAATTTTAAGCTTTGAACTACAGGTTTAGTATTTTGTTCTTTGGCAATGATAAAACAATGTTATTTTGATTCTACTCAATCTTCCTTAACAGAAAATATTGCCCCAATAACTAAACTTAAAAAATGGGTTAGGTTAGAGTCGACTTTCTTCGGATCGAAAATTACAGTCAACACACAATTTAGTTTAATTTCGACTATTGCCCTAAAGTCGAGTCTAAATTTGGTTGTTAGTAAGGCCGAATAATTAATGAAATTCAGAAATGAATCATTATATTAATACGTAAATATCAAAAGTTTCCGTGCACATTTTAAGTATTTATAATGAAATGAGGAGAATGAAACTTATATCATTCGAAAGGTACTGTGCCATAGATTTGCAGAAACAAAAGATCGTAGGTATATGTCGCCATTAAGACTGGTAAAATAAAGTTAAGAATTTCCCATTCAAAATGCTTAGCAGCCATTCAATTTGTCGCCGTCATGTTTCCATTGTAACGAATTTAATCATCTTAGATAAGAACCTGTTGGAGAGTCTCATTAACCCATGAAGGTATGCAATTTAATTAAGCGAAGCTATAGCGCTACCTGTTGCCCCCAACACATATTTTTTTTAGCAGCTACAAAAGTACCCCCACACCCTCCAAACACGAATCCCTTGCCACAACAGAAACAATTTGTGGCTTTGCACACAATCGAAAACCGTCTCAGCACTTATAGCCCCATCAACAAATCAAGGATACCAGTCAGATAACCAACCACCTCGTGACTCGTGTTTAAATAGAAATATTTAATTCTAAACCCAGTCAACTGACCATTTCCAGTCTAAAGGACATGCTACAGCTGGCCAATGAAACGAAATTAAACCCTGCAACCACCTCCATCGAGAAAAAAAAGACCGACCAAATAGCAAAAGAGGAAACCCCAAATCAAAGACAAAGGACCAAACCTTAGTCACCCACCTCCCCTACTCAGTCATAAAAAAGGGCAAATTCTAACAAATGTGTTGGGACATGATAGTGCAAAGAAAAACAACAAAAACAAAAAGGACATCGTACCGCACAAAGGAATTTAATTCTTTTTAATGACCGCATTCAGATGGTGGTCAAAGTTTAATTAAATTAAATTTTCCAATTCCCTGAGACAGGACACAAGTGTTTCCAGTTTTAGTTTCATTTTCAGAGACGGCATTCGTCTGTTCACTGTCACACAGCGAATGGACCAATAAAGAATAGACCACACTGTCACTCACACCGTGTGCATCTAAATTTTTAATTGCGGCGACATTGTTCCAAATGAATATTTTAAAATAAATGGAGACGTCTGGACTGGACAAGGACTAGGACTATGGTTGCGGATAGGTGATTGAAGGCGTTGATTTGAGGAATGCAGAAAATTTGGTAGCTAGGATTTGTCACTGAATTTGCAGTTGGTGTACGTAGTTCAGCGGCTGTTTTGCTGGACTAAAGAGCGAGTGGTTTCAGGTTCGATACCCAGTTAATTACATCTTGAGGTCTTACCAGAAAATATGTTCTTACCCATTTCCAATAAGAATGGGATTGATATTTATGATTTCCAGTTGGCAGGTTGCATTTGAATGCATTCAAAAATCTAGTCGACTAAACTAGATTGCTCGTAAACGTCCCTTTTTGACATTTGTGATTTTTCCTTTTGTAGACGTAAAATTTTCCGTCCATAGTTAGCTAACAAAATTGGTCAAAAACAATTAATAGGTATTAAAAACTGAAACAAATTGGTCAAAATTATGTCAATTAGTAGGAAGCTGAAAAGTTTAGAAAAAATGTGAGTTTTTTTTATGTTGAAGCACAAGTAACTGGCATTTTTTTCGCAAGATCTAGTTAGAACGTTTTAGACTCCCAATGTACTATTTTTAAGCTCTAACACTCTTTACAAGCTTTTTGAAAACAAGGAAGGGCGTATCAGGAGTTTCTGTCTTCTGGTCTATTAGGGATTAGGGTATATTTTTATTTTTGACAGGAATTGATTAGTGACGCATGACGCTAGTGTCTTAGGGTTTGTTATATACCGCTATATTTACAATGATATTATTTTAAAATTCATAGTTTGTCTTAGGAATTTTGCATTCTCTGTTATAAAATTAATATGGCTATGGGTGCGCAAATGAAGGGGGAGTTTCTAATTCTGTAAACTCCAATTTGTTAAAAAGTGCAAAAATGTTAAGATTAATGTTTTATATGGCTAATAAAAGGAAGAATTGGGTAATGTTGGCTTAAAATAAGCTTTTCGCAGTGTTGTATAATGTATCGTGTGTTAACATTCGTTAGGATTTGGACAGTAATTTTTCAGAAATTCTTATAACATGGCTTTATTTACATTTTTTAAGAAGAAAAAGCACGGTGTGTTAAAATAAGTACTTATGCTATGCAATTATTTTTTTCAAAATCTTAGTGACCTTTTTATTTGACGTATGTAAACTTCCGAAAACCAAATTCTCAAAATATGCCTTTTTTTAAAGATCCATTACCTATACGATAATTTAGAGAAAAACTGAGTTTCTTTCTTTTGAGTTAGAAGTGACCATATAAGCTTAGGAAAGAATTTTAGCTGTAATCATATTGAACGTTTTTGAGTTTAGTCAAATTTTCAAAAGTTCCGTAGTTCGATTTTTGGAAATTCTCTATAACTCAAACAGAGAGGAAATTGAAGGAAATAATTTCGAAAATGTCCAACTACCTATTGAGAAGAAACCTGAGAAATAAAGCAAATGTCTTGAAGCTTCCAAACCGGATTTAAGAATGCATGTTTATAAATCCTAGTACCGCCTTGTTTTTTATTATTTTTTTTTTATTTATTTTAATTTATTTATATGCTAAATCTTTCCGCTATGAAAAAAGTATGGAAAGGGAAAAAAACATGAATATTCGTTTCCATAGTAACACCTCGCAAATAACTCTGCAATGCCCCTGAAATAAGATTTTTTGATTGCTTACTTTTAGGGGTAATTAAATTGCATACCTTCATGAGTTAATGAGACTCTCCAACAGGTTCTAATCTAAGATGATTAAATTCGTTACTATGGAACAATGCTTTCGATTGACTGCTAAGCATTTTGCATGGGAAATTCTTAGCTTCATTTTACCAGTCTTATTGGCGGCATATACCTACGTTCTTTTGTTTCTGCAAATCTATGGCACAGTACCTTTCGAATGATATAAGTTTCATTCTCCTCATTTCATGATAAATACTTAAAAAGGGCACTGAAACTTTTTTTTATATTTCGAAATTGTAATTTTTCCTTAGATTT
Organism: Cheilosia pagana; assembly: GCA_936431705.1. Taxonomy (NCBI): domain Eukaryota; kingdom Metazoa; phylum Arthropoda; class Insecta; order Diptera; family Syrphidae; genus Cheilosia; species Cheilosia pagana. The sequence goes on along the minus strand of OW386166.1, from coordinate 11,356,148 downwards.
TTATGCGGGTATTTTTTTCTCGAAGAAGTCCTTGTTTAATAACTATATATAAATTCATGTTTTCTTAAATTAATTTTGCTTAATATTTACATTTTTTTTATAAAGTTATTTTGTAAAGTTGCAAAGTGTTTCGAAGTGAGTTAGATGCATATTGTCACCATCTATAAACTTATGTCGTACCCTGCACCTACCTCCTCCTCAATGTTAGTGTTTCTTTGGGTATGCGTATACTCTTGATTCGACGAGCACATCCCACACCGAACTGCATTGCCGTCTAGGAAGAAGATGGACGGTTCTTCCTTGCTGAACATTAATAATTTATTGGTCACTGCTCATCACCCACCAGCCTTCACGTTATTCCCCCCATCCTGTGCCACCCTAGTTCAACAGACCTGATTATTAAAAGGGCAACCAACATCTAGATAAATCCCATTTTCAAGAACAAACCCGGTGAAAGGAAATAACCCTAAGGTGCAAGGACTTTCACACTTCTCAACCTTAAACAACCCATAAAATAGGACACAACAGCAAAGTGTATTTGTAATTCCATTTCGTCCATCGAAGGAATCAAATTACACAACCTAGGCGGTGTTTTTCATTTCCTCTACATTGTACATCCTTCGTCCTTAAATGAATTTCAACTCCCGAGGTGCTAATTTCGTTTGAAAAATAACGCAATTTATATGCACCCCTCTAAGTCCATATCCATACTCTCCATCATCAGTGCAGTGCCAACGATTACATTGTTTCACCCCTCTAAACTCTAATTCCTGTGATATCCCATTTCATGGCCAGCCTCTGTGCAGAAATGAAACTTCACCCGGAATTGCATAAAATTCATAAAAAAAAACGGGGGCCCAGGAACAAATTAAACTTTTCGGCCATATTTAATGGTATTACATGGAAGCTTCCCTTCCAGAAAAAGTTCATTAGTAAGGATTATCTTCGAGGATTCTGCACTCAGTTGTATGTGATTGTGTGTGCTGGCTGTTTTCTTTTTCTCCTTCTTCCAGCTCATTACACGATGAACAGCGCCTCCAACCAACATCGACCACCCCATTATCGTGCGCTCATCCCAAACAATCGTTAAGTTAATTTAAGTTTTTAATCCTTTATCATGGTGAAGATGCGGTGTTCCATATATACCCACCCCCCCACATCCCCTGTGAAGCGATTTTCTAGAACTTTTCCATAACAAAAACCAACATAAGGATGAATGTCAAACACATTCATGTTTCATGTACTGCGTGCGTTTGGTAATTAAACTAATATTCAAAGTATTAAAGTGTCCTTTACATATTTGTATAGATACCCACCCACCACCCACCCACCGAGTCAGTTGACAGTTTAAAGTGGCATTTAAGGATTAAAAAGGAAAACCGGCAAACATACAAGGACAATGGTGCTTTTGTCATGTTATCTCTGATGGTTAAGGGGGATGTGTGTGCGTTTATGTGTCGTGTTCTTCTAAGGATATAATGTGCGGTGATGAGTCAATAAGTTTTGCCGTCGCCAAAAGATATGACGCACTTTCAAAGGGATTTTTGCCGATTGTTTTTTCTGCCTTCAGGGGATGTCTTACATGTTTTTGTTTACTTAATTTAGTGATTTAGTATACAATGGCGGGGGGGTGTGAGAATGATTTCTTGTCATCATCCAACGACTGGTATCTGTTGATGGCACTTGCGTTACGTCCGGTTGATTTTACGTTTACTGTGATTGGTAATAACTTTAAAAGATTAACGACGTAGGTGAGAGGGAGTGTTGGTGAGAATAGAATTTGTAGGAAGTTGGATTAGGTAACTGGTATGTAGGTAAAGGTCAGATTCTACTAAAGGGTCCTTATGAAAAAAAAATGTTTGCTTTGAAATTGTTCAAGAAGACACATGGTGGCCGAGAACGATCCTGCGAAAGCTATTGGCAATCAAATTTTGTGGGTCTTATAGAAAAGCCAATATGTGTGAATGACTATCCTGCGATCTTTAAAGCTGAACAACTCGTTTGGGTTTGTTTGTTTTTTGAAGTTTTCCATAAGAAAACAAAAGAGTTGGTGACCGAACTGGATTTTCTAAGAAATGGCAAATGTAAATCTCTTTACTTTTTGACACATTTAGAGAAGAGGGACAAATTAATTTATTCTAAAGAGTGTCCCATAATTCACGCAAAATGTAATTTTGATAGAAAATACAGATTTTTAATTAGAAAGCTCATTATTTCTTTAGGTTTACAGATTTGGGTTATGTATGAAATAGCCCATGGGATAAATGGCCGCAACGGTTTCGCTGGCAAGTAGGTAGGAACTCTTTTATTGAAATTTTCTATAGCGGTGTCACATAAATGTGCCTGGATTTCATTAATACACCTCCTCTTTCAAGGAGTTGGTGGTCGTACGCTTGTTTGCATAGCTTTGACTTAATAAAAACCCCAAAGAAAAAAGACCAATGGCGATAAATCGCAAGATCTGGATGGCTGATTTCAAAAAACGTCCGGCTACATGGTTAATAAATGACTCATATGCAGTAATTGAATTATTGTTTCTTTTTGTATGACATGACACCGTCTCACACAGGCGGATTTTCCAAAAAACATGGCCAACATTTTTTTTTTGTTTTTTATAGCCAATTATTTTATGACTTCATCAGAAAAAGACAGTAAGAAGAAAAATAATTTTTTTCAGTATGTATTTTTTAACTTTCTCGTATACGTAGTAAGAGAAAGGTATTGTAATCGTACAAAAAATCGAACTCGAGATTTTAATCAAATATGACATTACGATGATAGAGGAACTCGAAAAAGTGGGTCTCGCAATTCTGTCCGTCTGTCCGTCTGTCCGTCTGTCCGTCTGTCCGTCTGTCCGTCTGTCCGTCTGTCCGTCTGTCCGTCTGTCCGTCCTTCCGGAGCTCTACAGCGCAAACGGCTGGACGGATTTCTTTCAAACTTCGGATTTGGAGTTGGTGGGCTTACAGTTCGGGGCCACTTTTTTTTTTGCACGTTAAGTGTTGCCGTTGTGACGGTATTCAGCAATTTTGAGTTTCTCGAAAACGGCTCTAACGATTTCAACCAAAATCGATATTTGGGCTTAAATAGGTGTAACTAAGATGGCTGCATACCCAGTTTTTCGCAGAAAAATCGAATAACGGTAATTTTGAAAATTGGTCATATCTCAAAAACGGTTAAAACTATTTCGACAAAAATTCATATTTAAGGTAATACGGTCATTCCCAACATGATGGCAAACTCAGTTTTTCCCTAAATTATCGTTCAACGGACTATTTTGGAAAAATTTTGTTTTTTAAGACTTTATTTAATTATGGTTTACTTGAAAACGGCTCTAACGATTTTAACCAAAATGTATGCTTACACTACGCTACATGGGGTTAACATGGCTGCATACCCAATTTTTGGCTAAAAAGTCGAATAACGGTACTTTTGAAAAGTGGCCTTATCTCGAAAACGGTCAATACGATTGCAACAAAAATAAATGTTTTATGTAATATGGCCATTCCTAACATGATAGCAAACTCAGTTTTTCTCTAAATTGTCTATAAGAGATTTTTGAAAAAAGGCATATTATGAGAATTTGGTTTTTTATTTTTTTACCTACATGTAAACGGTTAAAGCGATTTTGACCAAAATGCATACTTTGAGTAAAATTGACGTTTTCAACATTATTGCGTCCTTCATTTTTGAGTCTAACCACCGGAAACTCTGATTTTGAAAACTGTTCATATCTCGAAAACGCCATTTTCGATTTAGATAAGACTTTAAAAACCACCTAAAACTAACATCCTGAACAATACCCTATACTCAGTTTTTAGCTAAATAGCTGAGCAAGATTATTTTTCGAACTCAAAATTTCCATATTTGTTACTATTTTGTACGCATTATTTTCCAAAATCAGCTTTAAAGATTTTGACTAAAATGCTTATTTACGATAACATAAGTATTTTTAATAAAACTCCGTACTTAGTTTGTCTTAGAAAAATGCAAATAATGCGGTCTTATAAACATTACCGCACAACCAGTTAAAATGTAATCACAACGAGTACTAGAAACTCCTTTTTAGCAAATATTTCCCATTTCTTTTCTTTTCAACCATATTAATCATAAACCTTAAAATAATTCCAACCAATTGGAGTCTACACTATTAGAAACCCGCACTTCATTTACCCCCAAACACGTGCAAATTCAAAAACAAATCTCTGAATTCTTACATCACAAACCCTACCTCGAGTCACCACCTACCAGCATCACCAATTTGAAAAATCTTGTTTTATAGCCTATAAACAATAATAAAAGAAAAATAAACCAACCAAACTGATGATATGAACGAGAAAGTTTCGTGCGATCCAGTCGTGCACTTTATTTTTTTTTAAATTCAATGATTTAAAAAAAAAATACAAAAATTCACAGAAAATAAAGATTTTAAATTCTATGGAAGGTAGGAAAAAGGAGAGAATATATTATAAAAAAAGTAGAAATTGATTTAAGTAAATAATAAATATTAACAAAATTATTTCATCGCTAATAATGTATAAATTCAGTAAAATATTTTAACCTATGCATAGGAAATTATTATGAAACTATTACGAACTCCGTTTCATCGACTTCTGGTTCTTTTAAGAAATTTCTCATACTAGTAATGTATGGATTAGAAGAAACCAACAGATTATGGAAAACATCCTCCATTTTGTTGCCTTGAAAATTTTCTTGAAAAACTTTCTTGAAAACGCTTGATATCTTTGTTTCGGGCTTCTTGGGCTTCCTCTCCAAGCTGTCCAATTGGAAGAATAGCATCCGACACAATTTCAGGGCTATGTATTAAAATTTTGTGTACTGTTGTTGGCATATTGCACCACGGATACAAGTGCACAAACTTCTTTGCCGTAAAGCTATATTTTTCATCACAGTAGAAGAATCCAATTTCACTTATTCTTGAAATTGCATTTAAGCAGCATAGCACAACTCTTCGGGTTGAAATTCCGAACGCAAAACTTTAGTTTTCCTCCTCTTTGATCTCTCACTTAGCCGTACAAAATCAGTATGTGGCCGTCCAACAGGTCCATAGGCTCGCCGAGGAAACGGAATTTCAAGCTCTAACCAGGCTTTGTTCTTGTTTTTTAAAGCTTGATAATTTCTTGAGGAAGCCAACCATCGACGTTTATATTCATAGACAAAATTAGTTAACATATTCTTTGTGTCCTCTGAAGCATCAATGCAAGTCAATTCGCAAAATATCGCAATTTTTTAAGGTGATTCCTTAATAAGCATATCGTCGGCTTACTAGCAAAACTGACCAACTGCCAAAAATTCTATTTTGTATTATCGATGGCAAGTATAATGCCGACGATAAAGGTATTAAATTCTATGGAAGGTAGGAAAAAGGAGAGAATATATTATAAAAAAAGTAGAAATTGATTTAAGTAAATAATAAATATTAAAGATAAAGATAAAGATTTTAAATTCTATGGAAGGTAGGAAAAAGGAGAGAATATATTATAAAAAAAGTAGAAATTGATTTAAGTAAATAATAAATATTAACAAAATTATTTCATCGCTAATAATGTATAAATTCAGTAAAATATTTTAACCTATGCATAGGAAATTATTATGAAACTATTACGAACTCCGTTTCATCGACTTCTGGTTCTTTTAAGAAATTTCTCATACTAGTAATGTATGGATTAGAAGAAACCAACAGATTATGGAAAACATCCTCCATTTTGTTGCCTTGAAAATTTTCTTGAAAAACTTTCTTGAAAACGCTTGATATCTTTGTTTCGGGCTTCTTGGGCTTCCTCTCCAAGCTGTCCAATTGGAAGAATAGCATCCGACACAATTTCAGGGCTATGTATTAAAATTTTGTGTACTGTTGTTGGCATATTGCACCACGGATACAAGTGCACAAACTTCTTTGCCGTAAAGCTATATTTTTCATCACAGTAGAAGAATCCAATTTCACTTATTCTTGAAATTGCATTTAAGCAGCATAGCACAACTCTTCGGGTTGAAATTCCGAACGCAAAACTTTAGTTTTCCTCCTCTTTGATCTCTCACTTAGCCGTACAAAATCAGTATGTGGCCGTCCAACAGGTCCATAGGCTCGCCGAGGAAACGGAATTTCAAGCTCTAACCAGGCTTTGTTCTTGTTTTTTAAAGCTTGATAATTTCTTGAGGAAGCCAACCATCGACGTTTATATTCATAGACAAAATTAGTTAACATATTCTTTGTGTCCTCTGAAGCATCAATGCAAGTCAATTCGCAAAATATCGCAATTTTTTAAGGTGATTCCTTAATAAGCATATCGTCGGCTTACTAGCAAAACTGACCAACTGCCAAAAATTCTATTTTGTATTATCGATGGCAAGTATAATGCCGACGATAAAGGTATTGCTTTTGGCACCTTCCAAATATTAGTAAAACTCAAAGTTACATAATAACTTTGCATTTTAAATATTCTACTTACTACTAGCAATAGATTCCATAATAATTTATTTTATTAAGTTCGCACAAAAAATTGAAAAAAAACAGCAAAGAAAGTAAACCACTTATCAAACACCAAACTTGGTACTGCACGCGCTTCACAAAATCACAAAAGCTTCTACTTTGGAAGCATCAACTGACGAAACAGTTGCAACAAAAATAGCGGGATTTATCATATTATATGCTCATGTCATTATGTTAACAACTTGGCATCAAAAAAAAAAAACAAAACTGTGGAATTTTTTTTTCATAGTTTTGGCCATGTTTTTGGGAAAATCCGCCTCCAACCCAAAATCCGCACCAAACAGTATCTAACGCGCTGTGGATGCATTTGTTTCTCAACAATTACTCGTCATCCAGTCTCCCTGAATTTTATTCTCTTCACAACTGATGGTTTTAAATCGCTATGACGGCCATATTTTGTACGAAAATTGCGGACTGTAGCTGACAAACCCTCATTATTTTTAAAATATTGCTCAACATGAAAAGGCGTTGTTCTTTAGTATTGCGCTCCAATTTTACTAACCCCAAACTGTCAGCAGTCACATTATTATTTTCTTTAGCGTTGGCATCACTGAACTATTTTATGGGAAAATAAACATTTTGCGTGAATTATGAAACACCCTTTATAACCTGCTACCTAATGAATAACCGCTTCATTTTAGCTATGTGGGATAGTAGGATCAGTGCTGCCCCCTTGCTACAATTGTAGCGTTTGTACTACATTTTGGTGGTCAAAATACTGAGTACATACAATTATTTATTGTGTGCTTTGTACTATAATTTCACACTTCGAAAATAATATGGAAACATTGTTTTGTTTGAAATATTTAAAAATCGCTAACAATTCTGAATAAAAGCCTGAATTTAAAACGTAATGTAACTACATGTTAACATTGTTCCTTCCGCCATTGGAGGGCCACTGCAAGGCGTTATTTCTTATTTTTAACAGCCTAAATTTAATTACAGATAGACATAGTTTAAATTTATAAATTCATTTTATTTACTTACAAAAAAAACATTTTAAAATATGTGACTACTTGTGTTTTTGCCTGTTTTTTAAACTGTACTACATTGTACTACATTTTAAATGTTCCTGTACTACATTTTCGACCTCTTAGGGGGCAGCACTGAGTAGGATTCAAACGGAAGTTATTACTTTTTTTTAAACTTTCTGAGGTAGTTTTGCATTTTTTCTTGCAAAATGAAGTAAGTACTTTTTATCACATTTGGAGAAGAGCGAGAAATAAGTTTATTTTTTGAGCTAATTAATAAACGCTTTTCTTGATCTTTGTGGCTTAGAACAACTCGAACGGAATAATTTTTTTTTATTTTCAAACTTTTATGTTTTTGGTGTGTCTGGCTTAACTTTTTTGGATCATTTCGCGAAGAGCGACAAAATATTTGATTTAACAAAAAAGTAGCCTATAAAAAGATGCTTCTTTCGATCTGGTCAAGAAAAATTTGAACGAGTAAATTTTGTACTAATTTTTTCATAATTTATTGCATTTTCCTTGAAAAACAAACGAGCCTACTGCAAACCGACAGTTGAAAAAATCTGCTGGCAAACGGCTTATTTAAAATTAAAAAAAAAATATTTCCCCAGAGCGATTTCCTTCAAAAGTCAATATGGCTGAAGGCTGATCCAGCTTTACCGGTAGATAGGCTAGGCCCGCCTCAAAATCTACCACTTCCCGTAGACCGACACAATCAAGAACAGAGCAGTTAAATATCCATTAAATGCCATATCTCTTGTTTCGCGAAATTCCAACATGACGGACCCAGCTTTGCAGACCTTAAAAAAATTTGCATTCGCCACTTCCCGAAGGAAATGTCGAATTGTAATAAAATATCTGACAGCCCTCATAGCGATCAGTAACCGAAGCATATGAGGTGGGCCGCGTTCGGCTCAGCTGGGTTCAATGATTTCAAATGTTTTTTCTTAAAACTAATATAGAATTTGGTCTTCAGTGAAAAAAATGGGCCCCACAAAATTTTTAAGTCAGGTTGTAAAACCTCTTTCTCTGAAAATAAGGATACCCAACTCTGTTTTCAAGACGCTGTAAAAGCTCCGTTGGAACGTGGTCTTTTTTAAGCATGTTAAGTGCAGGAACGTTAATTTGCTTAAAATGTTTATGAAAAATAAGCAATGCATTATTGTTGTACAAAAATAGTAACATTTTGAGCAAACTTCCATCTGATTTTTAAGAAAAAAGTAGATACACATGCAGGCGATGTTAATGATATCTAGAAGTGATAAATGCATAACCATGTGTGTCCCAATATGTTTCAAATTTATGTTAAAACACTCTTGTAAATTTTTTTTAGTTTTTGCACGTCACACTTTCAGTTCGGGTTCTGAAGTGGGAGTGCGCTATACGTGGCCATCCGCCAATTCACTCCTCTGCTGCTCCTTCGCTACAACAGCGGCGGGATTATTTTTCGTAAATATTGACGTCTTTCCAACGATCGAACGCAAAGTTTTGTTGAGTCCTCGGGGGTCTATTGGTGGCCTGTCCGGCGCACATATAGAGCGGATAAACCCAAATAGGAAGAAAAATCGCAGTAGAGGAAGAGCTAGACTAAGGCACCGCAAATAATTAGAAGAGAATATTAAAGAAAGTCATTCTGGCATTTGAGGAACGTTTTAAAAAATTTTAGTGTTAATTTTGTCCTCTTGGCCACCAAAATAGATAGATAGAAAGAAGTATAAAGCAACAAACAAAAATGTATTCCTATTCAATTCAGTCGTATGGCAATTGCATAGTAAAATAAAAATAAATCATTAAACACCAAAAGTTTCCGTGCACTTTTTAAGTATTTATCATGAAATGAGGAGAATGAAACTTATATCATTCGAAAGGTACTGTGCCATAGATGTGCAGAAACAAGGTAACGTAGGTATATGTTGCCATACTTCAACAAAATTTAAAAAACAATAGATGCATTAGGTACATTTAATTTTTTTTTAAATTGCCCCTGTAGTACGCAATGAACTGGTATAAAATTAAGGCTGAATTCAGAGAAAGAGAAAAAAGGCGGTGTGCAGCGGCAGCATTAAAAAAGTAGTAAAATATAAGCATCAAAAAATGCACAAGACCTAAATCTACTTTGTCGGCACTAAAATGAAATTTTGGGCACTAAAACTAATGCTGAAAGCACTAGCTTGGTAACACTGCTCCTAGTCGATACAAATTGCTTTAAGTAACACTCCATTTCTTATACCATTACGGCTTGTAAGGAAGATCAAACCCAGTACTATACATCTACCCCACAACAAAGCAACAATCCAGCCGCCGATCGCATGTGGTAATAAAAATGTCTCCTTTAATGGCCAACAAGTACCTATAACAACCATAAACTGTAGCACCAGGATTTTCTGCAACAAAAGTCAATAACTCGTTCAATCGGGGATCGCCATTCCATTTGGCGATCATGTCTGACGCCAACGTCTCAATTCGTTCATCTCAAACCCGATGGATGCTGCGCACCAACCTTGAGGCGATCAAAATTCTCCCATCCCACTTGATCTGCATCTTCCACCATTCGGCGCTCACCACACCGACCGCCAGCCAACAACCGGTCCAAACTGCGCGTAATACGGATACGGGTTCTGCGCGCACATCGCGATCACATGCGTGCGGCGATCGCTTTTCATCACCACATTCGCGTGCAGCAAATTACTGCCACCGATTGCCTAATGCACTCCACTTCATTCGCGCAAATCATGGCGCGATAACGACATCAATTTCATATCTAAATTGTCACCAATTATTGCGAAAGATGGGCCGGCGATCGTGGGCTGGACATTTAACTGCATTTCCGCGAAAGATTGCGACTCGACTTTGTTGGTTTGACGCGTCTGTCGGCTAAGTGAATTTCGCTTTTAATTATCAACTCTCCGTATTTGTTGCTTATTAATGACCCACCTCGCCGCATATTTTTATAACCAACACCCAACAGCACATACTCGTAAATCAGGACAAACTTATCCTCTTTCCTACTGTGCGGGTTCTCATAAATTTTACCCCGACGAAAGAAGAAAAATAACACAAGCTCAATGACATCTTCCAAGTAGGTATAACCGACCAACAAGGTGATATTGTTTTTCGATGACTAATTTTTGTTGGCTGGATTAAGTCATCATCATTGTATGGCCGCATGGACTGGAAATGGAAACAAACAAACGAACAGTTGAGACAAAATTAAGCGACTTATCGTTTTCGGACAAATCTGTGCGACACCATGTGAACGGATTTTGTGATAAATAAAGAGGTAACCTGGAACCTGATTGCGTGTCACGATACCGGCGGACAGCGAGTCATGATTAATTGATTCAGGAGTGTCCTTTGTTGGAAATATTCAAGAAAAAAATAAATAAATAATAAGTCGGTGGGGAATTTGTTTTGTTTAGTGTTTTTCATTGCTTATTTGGCGCTCGCATTTTGGAGGTAGAAATTTTATTATTTGTCATCATTGATGGTGATGGCGATGGGTATGTAAAGAGAGGGAGGGGTATGTAATGCTTGACTGTTGAGTTGAAAGAGATCTCATTTGTTAGTTAAAAATAGTTTTTTTTGCATTGTAGATCCAATAATAGTTATTGAAGGGCAATGGAAAATATGACACTAAAAATTAATTAAATGCTTGGAGCTATTATATGTTGGGTCTTCGAAAATTTTAGGACTGCCGTTGATGTAGGAAGACTAACTGCTTACGATGTATTTGTACTTCAAGGTATTGCTGTTAGAATAGTAGAGGATGTGAATTGGACCATCATGAGGCCACAATATATTTTGAACACGAAATGTAACCATATGAAAAATGACAAGTCGCTAATTGTTCCTTTTCAGTGTATAGTTATACTCTCGGTCTCGGTTGTTTGATGTTAGACCCTCTTGAGAGCTGGTTTAGTGTACCCACAGCATACTTAAAATGCATTGTATTTTAAAATACTAATCAAATAGACCATCCACTTTGAATAACTGACTGTGATATTATTAACCCTGGATGGTTACCCTTTTTTTAACACACACTCAAGTTATGCTTCGTCGAACCGACGTAGTACACTTTAAAACCTACATACTCCGAATTTTCCTCCGAACTTTGTCTTATCTTTAACCTGAATTTTTTCAATAAGACTTTTTGGCACATAAATATAAACTAGTTTTATTTTAGGTCTCCACATTTCTGTCACATTTTAAATGTAAATTAAAGATATCAATTCATTTTGTTACATTAGCAGCAATTGATTTAAAAAAAAATCAGTAAAATAAAACAATAGCACCCCCAAAATAAATACATAAATAAAAAGTTTTAATCCATATCAACTACAAAAAATAAAAAAAGACAGTATTATATGCAAATAGCACAGGCTTCAACTTTGTGCTGACCACAGATGCAAAAGCTATCCTTTGTCGTTTCGAGGAATAGTTATACATACCTGTAAAAAAAAATATTTCTCATAGAAAACACAGACAACTGATGTTGTAAGAAAGAAGAATAGAATAGGACGAATAGTTAAAGAGAAATCATAAAGAGGTGTTCGTCGATACGACAAAGGGTAACCAACCAGGGTTAAAAAATGGTCTATTGCAGAAATCCTAGATATAATCAATCCCCTGCTAGACGCGGTAAAAATTCAAATAAATTTGTAATAATCTACACACCCTCATTAAAATTATTTGAGATATAGGAAATTACAGTATAAATACAAAACATAAAACCCTGAGCACAGTACGACAACTTAAGTGCCGAAAATCGGATTTTTATACAGGAGTTTAAGAAAGAACGGCAAATAATGTGCTATAGGTATCAGGTTTGAAAGGAAAAAATTTATCCTTTATAATTATATTTGTTTATATATATTATTTTATATTTTTTAAACAATTTTTTATTTCAAATTAAAAATTTTGAAGAAAAAATACAAAAAAGCAATGTATACCTTTCGTGGATAAATAGAGTCGCTTTTAAATAAAAAAAAATACGACAAACCGATTAACAATTCAAGTAATAACTTTCATTAAGTTAAACAGGATTTCATTAATAATTTTGGATTGACAAATTGTAACCGTGACTTATCTGTAGAAAGGCTAAAGAAAGAAGAAGGTTACTTCTAAAAGCAATTATTTCTTACAATTCTCAATTTTCAGTGTTCAATTAAGAACAAGCTATAATAAATACTAGAAACGAAATTATTTTTAATTTTTTCCCCTTAAACTTCAAGTTAAAAATACATTTTTTTCTGAAACTATTAACAGAAAAGAGTTGATTTAAAAAAAGCATAAAATAAAAGATTTCTTGCGGTTACAAGTGATATAATACTTTAATTTTTTATTTTTTTTGTTGTTGGAGGTTGCTACTATATGATGGAGCACTCAGACAACTACTGGTCCATTGTACTGCCAAAACAGACCCCTTACATTGCTGTACTTAGTTTTCTCGTCTTTCGAAGAAAGATGAGAAAGAGCTTCAGTGATGAGGAGCTTAGATGTTCGGCACTCACCACGTCAGCCCCAAAGATCCGCCACCTGATGCGAGCAAAGGCAGGACAACTACAGAGGAAATGTTCCGCTTTATCGTCATCTTCCCACATGCAGGGCAGATGGTGGTGTCGCTCAAGCCCAATTAATTTAAGTGTTTGGCAAAAGCTTGGTGGCCCAAAAGGACACCCACAAGCAGTCTACAGTCGATTCTCCTGAGAGACAGAATGTCCGGATGCAGTCGTTTGGTCTGTCTACACCCAGCATAGTCACGCCACCGACACTCGTGTTCACGAGAAACCCAAGTATTTTTGGATGACCTAAACACAGATGCCGGCAGACCCAATGCAGATTCAGGCTCTAAGAGAGCTTCTTCGGAACCCAGCCTGGCAAGCTCATCAGCGATCTCGTTTCCCTGGATACCATTGTGAGCTGGAACTCAGACAAGTTTCACTGTGTTTAGCCTTCCGACCAAGTTTAGAGAAAGCTTGAGCTCAAGCACTAACTTGGACGAGGTAAGAGGGTTGAGCAGCGCTTTTAGTGCAGCTTGGCTATCACTGCAACCGCAAATGCTTCTAGCCCTCCACCTGTAGATAGCGAAAATCTCCGCTTGGAAAACAGACGCATGGTTCCCTAAGGGGTACTATAGTCTAACGCTATCGCTTTCCCCGAAGACTCCCGAACCTGACCCCTGTCCGGTTCTTCTAATTCTTAATTCTAAGTATTAAAAATGTTTTTTACTAGTATTTTTTAATTTTATATTTTTTTATGTTATTTATTTCAAATAGCTCCTCTTGCGCAAACAGGCGGAGGTAGAACCTCTTTCCAATTCCAATTGTTCATACTAAAAAAACCCAGTGGGCAACATTTTGGGGAAAAGAAAAAAAAATAATAATTTGCAATTCGATTTTTTTTTATTTTTAGTTTGCGTTTGAGTTTCACTACCATATTTTGTGCATTTGTCATAGAAATCGGCTACTGACATTCGCCCTTTTATAAAATATTACATCAAATGCGATACCAAAATTACAACCTCACTATAGGGAGCACGTGCGAGAACTCTCGCTTGGTTAAATTCAACTTCTTTCATTTAACTAACCTTCAAAACTTAAGCTCTACAAGAGTGATTCACAAACAAAAATTTCCTGAATATAAAAATACGAAACGTACGACTATGTAGGTATGGAATAAATAACACTGTTGTGCGAATCCGGTTCAATTTGTGACAACTCTTCCGCATAGATCCGCCTAAAATTGAGCAATGACATGGGTTATGTTGGCATGAAGGGCAACTTCTTTAGGAAACCCAAAAAGAAAAAGTCTAGCGGATCGAAGTCTAGCGCACGATCTTAGTAACCAATTTAAGTCACGTCTGCCAGAGATAACGATACCCTCAAATCATTTATGCAGAAGGTCCATCTGCTGTGTGGCACGCAGTTCCATCTGCTGTGGGGCACGCAGTTCCGTCCTACTGGAACTTAATCTTGCCTTACTCCACATCGTTTCACTGGGCCAAAATAAATCGGTTAACATCGTTCGTTATCATCAACTTTATTTAAAAAAAAAACGGATCAAATGACCCCGCTGGCCCTAAATCCGCAACAAACCTAGTTTCTCAGGTGGATTGGCGTCATCCCTTTGGGGTCTTCTTTCAAACCCCCAGAAGCCCAGTTCGAAAACAAACTGCGCTGGTCATTTACTTTAAGCTACTCGGTCAGTTTAATCTTGTACGGGGTTAAGTCCAAGTACCGATGCAAAATCCGCCAAGTTGAAGTCTTCAAAAGGCCGACTGTACACGGCGAGGAATTACTTGCGACGGGTTGTCCTGTACACTCTCAGGGACAGCCGCTGTTGGCTTACTTGATATATATAAAAGGAAACTTAGCTCAAAGCACATTTGAAAATTTTTCCGAGTCAAAATGATTGGAGAACCTTTTTCAAAACACTTCTTATATTCCCTAAGACAGCCAATCATTTCTAATTGAAACAAACAACTTTCTCGTCAATAGTCCAACTCACTAACCATTCAGCCACTCACTCTGTAGCTTAAAACATATCGCCTCCAATTCCTTGTCTAGACTTCCCATCAACTTCCACCAACTCGATCCCAATGCCCACCAGCATGACCCCAATATATTTCAATTAATGTCTACCGAAAAACTTGCCCATCCTCGTGTCAAATGGCCATTGAAACCTCAAGTCCAAGCCAAATGTCACCGTGCTATATCCAATTAGAAAATTCCTCGTTTCTTTCCTGGCTGCTACCATGTCTAATGCGGTAATTACGAGCGACACCCTTCAAGTCAGCTAACTACCATGTCGTTGCCAGTCATTAAGCGAATTCCGTTCAATTTGTACCTCCAAATTCACCGTCACACCATATGGGCACGACTAATGATTTTATCCTTTCCTAAGGACTCATGGCACACATCCCCCCATCGACAGTAATAAAAATGAGTTACAAGCGCGGAGAAATTATTAGTTTTGACATTTTTATATGCAGATCGGTCATTAATTTCGAGGAATTTACATGTCCTTGTGTTCGTCCCTAATGCGGGGATCACAGCATAATGAACTGGCCATTTAACATCCGCCTGACAACATTGAGAAAATTGCGTGTTCATCAACCACCATGAATATCCGTTGAAAAATGTCCTTGTCGCGTGATAGTTTCAATCAGAAAATGGTATGTTATCCCCAGCGCTCCTTTCACCATATATACATACAGCAATCTCAGCAGAAATCTGTTCCATCACAAAGTGTCAGGTGACCGAAGGGTAGAGAGCACTTTCATAATCCAAAAATAATGCAATCCTTTTGAACGCCACCCCACCACCACCGGCATCCGCATCTACGAGCTTAGTCTGAGTGTGCCTGTGTGTCCTTGCGGAGATGGAGCTAAGCCGCACACTATCACTATCAGTCGTCAGTGTTGAGTTCTGCTCGGCTCCGGCTTGGGTTGGCCACATTTCATCATCGCCATACATATGCTAACTGTTCGCAAAGAAGGACACCCGGAAAGGAGTCGAAGCAAAGCTCTTTGTGATTTGCACAAAATTTTCCAGCAGCCATCATCACTTTTTATCAATTTGTGTGCCGAGCAGGAGACCAACTGCGGCACGGAGGAGCAGCGCCGCCATCCAAAGAAAAAGGATAAAAATAGCAGACATGTCCTCGTGTTGAGGAGGAGAAGAAGAAAAATCTCTGCGGAAGCTGGATGAAAGGCTATAATCCAAAGGAAGACAAATGTCCTTTTTCGGTTTGGTCACTCTTTCGGGTGGAGATGCATGCATATCATTGTGGGAGCTGATGCAGCTAGGCAAGTTTGCAAATTTTCGTATCGGCAAATTCAATAAGAGTGCATTCTTCGCCGCTCGTGCAGGGTATAGGTGAAGATGTCGTATAAGCTGTCCTGCTGGAGGATACCTTGTCGTCGGCGAGTGGTCTATTGGGAGTTCATTTTGTGGGAAAGAACACACCGGCTCGGTTTAGTTGATGTTGTGTGCCGGCCATTTTACCAGTTTTAAATGAATTTATTATCAAAATTCAATTGCAGGGGATTGAGGTCCTGTGTGCGAGCAGCAGCAACATCATCGGAAAGGTTAATGGAAATTT
This sequence comes from Cheilosia pagana, assembly GCA_936431705.1. Classification (NCBI taxonomy): domain Eukaryota; kingdom Metazoa; phylum Arthropoda; class Insecta; order Diptera; family Syrphidae; genus Cheilosia; species Cheilosia pagana. The sequence goes on along the minus strand of OW386166.1, from coordinate 11,339,567 downwards.
TTGGGCAAAATATGTTCGCTCAGTGATTTCGATTGAAATTCAAAAGCTTTTTTTGTTTGTTAGCCAACAGAGAGAGAGACACGTTGATAGATAGGATCAGTTGAGGATTGCAAACGGTGATGGTGTATTGAGCTAGGCGACTTTAGATTGGTATTAGAGGAAGGAAAGGATGGAATTTGGAAGAGGACTAGGGGCTATGGGGATTGGTTTTGTGGTTTTGAAGTTGTGCATGGCTCACGTAGAGTTCTTTTCTGAACGTCTTTAAGTTTTGAGACTGTTACCTCTGGTTAAACAGCCTTTTTGTCGCCTTCACTAAGCTTGTTAACAGCTAGAGGATACTTTGGCAACGTGTTATTGTACACCTAGTTACCTTGTAAACCTCGAACTCTAATATGCAAGGCCGCTTAGTCTGAACAGAGACAAATAGCTATAAGATGCTAGCACCACAAGACCTTCTGTTTGCAAATTCAATGCAATGAACTATAAAAACGGAACACCAATTAGCTTAGTTGAAAAATTGGACAAAGAAAACAGAATTTCGTTCGACATAGTTGGCGAAAATGCCCCATGAGATCGACCAAAATCCTTGGAGCGGTGCCTATAAATGTCGAAACTGAGGATATCCGAAAACAGGAAACAGATCAAGCAATAACTCGACCAATTCGCCCGTCACATTGGAAGAGTTTTAGCGGGTTTGGGGTAGAATAGGGGAACAAACAGCGTGTTGGATCGAAGGCTTAGAGTGCAGTTATAGCGTCACGAAAAACGAAACCGTAAAAATTTTCTTTTGCTTTTTTAACCACTTAAACTTAATTGTTGAACTCAATCTTGGCCTTAAAATGTTGTTAAGGAATTGTTAAGTTATTTTATAAAAAAAAGGTAAGTACATTTTTCTGAACGAAAAAAATTGTACGTACAGAAAAATTAATAAATTTTCTTTCTTTTCGAAAATTTAAGATAATTTGCTTATTTTTATTATTTTTTTTTTTTTTGATAAACTAACTTTATAATTCATAAGCAACATTTTAAGACCAAGATTGAGTTCAAGAATTAACTTTAGGTAAGTGGTCTAAAAAAGCAAAAGAAAATTTTTTCGGTTGCATTTTACGTATCGCTATAACCGGCCCCTTACCTACTGATGGCTTAAAATATTGAGGGGAGTATTGGCTACCTTAGACTTATATTCCTTTTCTTATTTATTAAGAACTAGCGGACCCGGCGCACTTTGTCTCGCCCCAATTTAACGTTTTCAGATAAACTCCATAGTGATAATAAAATTTATTTGAATTGAATCCGAGTCAGTAGAGAGCGATATGATAAACAATGTCTCTTTTTTTGATTGTTATCGCAAAAGACAATCGAACGGGAAACAGAATCCGCTTGGAGTGGAAGATCAGTTATGGAAAAATCAAAATTCGTGGGATAAGCACTTCCTGATCGCCGCTTGAATCAAATTGTTCATCAGTTTCTTGATGGACATTTAGATTCAGCAACGTAATTGAAATCGATTCCATCTTCAGCTGTAAATTAAGCAGCGGAGTTCCTGGCGCATCAAGCGAGTTCAAGAATTCCGTCTCGTTAATGCGCCATCGTGCATTCTTCCCAAAAGATAATTTTGCATTCGCGCATCAATTTCGCTGTCGCTGAATTCTTGGTCATTGTGCACGTTGGCTTGTCAACCGTGAGAAGATTCAGAGCGGAATGTGCAGTTCGACCGCCTTCCAACAGTGTGGCAGCAATGCCAGAGGATGCAACAGCCAACGCGATCTCCGATCTTGACCGAAATGTTACCAGAATCAACGAAATGCCTGTTCCACCAGGAGCATTGGATGAATAAAATGAAATGGAAGCGGCCCACATACCTGCACCCGCTGTACTGTGATTGCGCATGACATGACCAATCGGGTTGAACTTCAACAAAGAGGTGGTACTCACTCAGGAAAGGACAAAAGTGATACAAATAAGTGTTCTCTCAAAATCAACTATTCTTTGACAGTGAGAGCTTTAATAACCCGATATATTTGGGGTTACCTTTGCTTTGCCGTGACAATGACGATGATGGATTAAAATGGATACACACACAATATTTAGTTGAGGGATTACGTATTTGCACCATTTTGTGAATATTAAATTCAATTGGTAGGCTTAGGAATATATTTTTTTATAAAATAGAAATAATGAATGACAGCCCTGCAAATACTTTTTTATTTTTTCTTTAGAATAATACAGTAGAAATTTAATATGGTGGTTAAGTATTCTTAAATTTTCTAATTTTTCGCGCAATTTTCTTAATTTTTTCTTTCATAAGAACCTTTTGCTGACAATAACAAACGCAACAAAAAAAGAATTAACGAAATCGGTCCAGCCATTTACGCGTGATGTCGTGACAACGGAAAACGGGTTTCATTTTTATATATATAGACTAGGTAAGTAATTACTAGTTAAAGTCACTTAAATCAGAAAATGAAGACATTTCGATCAGAAATGTTTGCAAAATGTAGGCGTGGCAATGACCGACATAGTCTATACTCTTTTCGAGGTTTCAGTCAACTTTTTCAAAGAAGTTATATCAGAATTTGTTTAGTTTTTGTACGACAATTGGTAACGAACCCACAATCCCCTATAGTTGGTCTACCGTTCTACCTACATTCTACAATCATGTCTTCGCTAAGAGACCTGTGAGAGTTCGGTTGAGGATGGTTTGGCACAGTTGACTGCCTTCTCAAAACACCACTGGGATGAGGGTGGGCAGCTCACATATTGCTAAGCTTCAGCAATATCAGCGGAGGAAACGGGCTCCCGTAAAGGTTTCTGCGTGACATATTGTAGACTTCAATTCTGCGTGACATATTGTAGACTTCAATTCTCTGCAATCCCTGGCACGTTACTAGTAGAATAGGTCCTGAAATGACTGGCTTGGTTCTTTTTTCTATGCCCTCTTTCTGTCTTATGTAATTAAGCAGCTTTAATAAATGCTTCTTAAAGAAGAAAACTTTTTCGTATGTTTGTCAATACTATTTGCGTTGACGGGCAGTCAGTGCACGAGAAGTCAGAAAAGTAAGCATTAGTAGTCAACACAACATGTATTGACATATTGTAACGAAACGTCCCCATTCGTCACACTTTTTATGTCCGCGACTGTCACCGTGCACAGCCGGCCACAAACATTCCACTGGCGGTTATTGCAACATTCAGAATTTACATTGGTCAGTAGAATTCACACATTCGGGGAGACTTGTCTAAGTGTGATTGGTACCATGTACCATGTACCAATCTAGTGTACCAGGTAAGGCTCCCGTGTGGAAAAGTGACTTCGGTCTTTGGTTCCTAAATTTTTGGCGGCTGACCCTCTGGAAATCGGGCTTGTTAAGCACTGTTCAGCAATTCCAGCTGGCTTACCCTCCCCATCGTAGGAACCACGCTGTCGTTGGGGGCGCTAGAACCACGCAGTCTGGACGTAGTTTAGACGTAGCTTAGACCGAAAAAAAGTACCTCTTAAACAGAGTTTTATATGTTTCTTTGGGGACACCCTGGATCCGGCGAGCAAAACCTCACCCTAAAAAAAAGCACATCACAATGTACAAAGCGAATGGAATCCAAAGCTCCTGCTTGAAGGCTTCGAGTCAAACTCTCCGTGCTCGTGACAGAAAGGTGCAATGCAACCATTTTTACATAAAAACCACATAAAAAGCACTTGGCCGTTACCGTCTTGGAAGAAGTCAATTTATTCCATTTTATTGATGGAAATATCAATAGAATGAGAGCAACCTCGTGATACTATATGAGTCTTTGTATTAATTAATCCCCTCTACTCGTTGAACCAGTTGAGGCTTCTGGTTTCTGGAGAAAGAAAGTTTATGTTAGAGAGCCTGAAAAGTGAAGAGAAAATGGAGAACAGTCTCTTCCTCCTCCTCGTCCAACCAACTTCTATAAAAATCCTTTAAGGAATATGGCAAGCCTTGTTGCACGCCTGCCTATAAGACAGTATCCTGCGATGATATGATTTCTGTTGAGAAAGATCAAATTCCTATAGCGTTTCAGGTCCAGCTTTGTCCAAATCTGTTCTTGTCGCTAGACATGTTGTGCCGGTTGTCCAACTAAGATTTTTTTCTTTAGATTCCGCTTTATAAAAAGCTTAAAGCGTAGGTTCCTGGGATGTTTTTATGAATATTGAACTACTCTCTGAGAGACGAGCGATAGTCTTGGGCTATTATAGAGGCACCTGATAGCAGCTTGACCGTCTGAGAAGATCCTTAGCAGATATTAGTCAAGATAAGGCTCATTTTATCGCCATTATATCTGCCTGATAAACGCTACAGTCATTAGGGAGAATGAAGGAGAGACTTATATTTAGTCTGCCAAAGAAGACACCGCCACCAATACCGAACACAGATTTTAATCCATCTGCGAAGAAATGGATCGAATTATCATCACCTCCTCCCAGGATGATGTAGTTGGAGTGGAGACTTTGAAGTGTAGTTCATGTATGGTATAGTCGATATTTGCTGGAAGACTCTTGAAGTTGTTGAAGGGGAGGGGGAAGCCGCAAGCAAGCCGCTCTTTCGACGCAGCATATCGCTTCACTTTACAGTGAAAAGTGGCTTTTTAAACTCCCTTTTTATATTAGTTGTCCAGTTTAACTTTCTGTCTAAATATGACCCAAGTATTTAACTTCATTTGAGAATGTCAAGTTAGTGCCATTTATAGAAAGAGGGTCAATACGTGGAATCTTGCATTTCCCGAAGAAGTTGACGAGTTCGGTTTTGTGAGAGCTTACGCCCAATCCAAGTTTATTCGTCCATTTTACTAGCTCTTTAAGAGCGTGTTGTAGAAGTTCTTTCCAAGTTTGGGCAATTCATAGTCGCTGAATAAATTGAGATCAAGTTCATTCGTGGAAGCTCTGAATGTGCAATAAGAGCTCACCTTTTTTGTTTCTCAGTGCACTCTCCAGCGCCAAAAAAAAAATATTCACACTGTCATCTTGCATTTGGCGACAGTCTTCCCTCCGCAAAGAATGCTAATTCATTAAGTCCCCGCTAAATGCTTCCTACTTAGCTGCCCACACCAATCACTTAGCATCTGGCTACTATGAGTCAGATGATTTCTTCAGCGCCTTTAAGTGGCCGCCCATTCGGTGTTCTCTAAATGCAATAATCAATTAGCACCGCGCCGGCCGTAAAACGATGAAAAGCTCCTTCAATACTGGTGGGCGGTGTATCTGCTTCCACACCCAAGACAACGTGTCCTCCATCCTCGTCTTAATTGGTTTGTTTCACAAATTTTCATTTCACAAACAGTTATTTGAAAACTTGTCATAAAAATATACTCGTCCGAACTTTGAATGCCAGCGCATCACATCCCCCTGACACCCCTTTCCCTGTTTTATAGTTTTCCATCCAATTTTCGTTTCTAATTAATTTTACGATATCGTAAATAAATTAATTCGACCAATTTAGCTGCACAATGGAGAACACATGTTCGAAGAAATTGAAAGGAAATTTTGGAAAAAAAAATGTTCACCATCATCAGAGGGAGAAGCACTTTGCTCGCTTCTGTTGCGGTTCTTCCGGAAAATTAAAAAGTTTCCCTTGAGAAAATGCGCCCATCCGCTGCATTTCGATGCAGTTGTCATCACTGGGGCTATTAAGAGGCCATCATCGATTTAAGAGTGCAGTGCGTTTTAATTTTACGCTTCCTCTGTCATGGGTTGGTATAAGCAGAGTTTATGACTCGGTGACCGCCCTCGGGGTTCCGATTCCGATTTCGATTTCGATTCCGTAAAATGTGTTTTACCCTTTTTTGTTGTCGTTCGCCTCTTCAGAGGATATGGGGTAATGGCTTTCATTTGGCATAAATAACATATGATTTTTACGGTGTCATCGTTGCGCATCATCAAAGGGTGGAAGATGGGGGCTGTGTTATCGAGGATGGGGTTTTAATGGACAGTTTTCAGAGTTTAATGATTTTTCCTCTCGTTGAAGCTATTAATTGTTGTCGATTAAGTGTGTTAATTGAGAGTGTTTGGGAGTTGGGGTTTGTTTATTAGCAGTGTATAAGCAGTGACCTGTCAAGTATGAAGGCGATGTTTTGATAGGGCACGTCAAATGAGTGGATGTTTCGTCCAAAAATAGACTGTCGTGAGGAAGATCATAACTACAGGCAGAGTTGTGATGACAGATTGTGGATTTATAAATTTACACCGCCAATTTATCCAGAGGCGGTTGATTGGTTATGCTGTTTGAATAGGGCAAACTTCTGTAGTCATCAATCTGGCGATGCCAAGGGTCGTGTAGCTGTTTCAGACATATTCAACATTGACCGAGCCCCTGAGGTGTAGATATCATAAATACCAATAAACACATAAATCTATATATATAAAAATTAAACCCGTTTTTCGTTGTCACGACATCACGCGTGAATGGCTGGACCGATTTCGTTAATTCTTTTTTCGTTGCGTTTGTTATTGTCAGCAGAAGGTTCTTATGAAAGAAAAAATTAAGAAAATTGCGCGAAAAATTAGAAAATTTAAGAATACTTAACCACCATATTAAATTTCTACTGTATTATCTTCTTTATATATATAATTCTACTGTACGTGTGTATGTCACTGAACTCCTCCTAAACGGCTGGACCGAATTGAATAAATTTGTTTGTATGCGTTTGGGTAGCGCCCTGGATTGTTTAGAAGCCGATTGGTCAACATTGGACAAAGGGGCGTAGTACCGCCCATACAAAAATTACATTCAAAGTCTTATATCTTGAAAACCACCAAATCGATCGAGTTCAAATTTACACATAATCTTAGGTATTGGCCCAGGAGTATTCCTTTGAAGATTGGTCAATATTGAACAAAGGGGCGTGGAACCGCCCATACAAAAAATACATTCAAAATCTTATATCTCGAAAACAACCGAATCGATCGAGTTCAAATTTACACATAATCTTAGGTATTGGCCCAGGAGTTTTCCTGTGAAGATTCGTCAAAATTGGACTAAGGGGCGTGGTATCGCCCATACAAAAATTACATTCAAAATCTTACATGCATTTCGAAAGCAACCGAATCTTGACTGCGAGTTATTAAGTAAAATACAAAATTGATATATTTATTTGGAATATATAAGACAGAAAAATTTGTAACAATATCACACTCCACTGTTCATACGGAACATATAAACACAGTGCACCAAAAATCGATGTATTATAAAAAAAAAATTTTTAAAAAAAACGTTTTTTTGTACGGAGCCTTTTGATATTTTCGGTGTCACATTTCAGTGAATATTAAGTGTATTATATTCACATATACATACAACAATGCCACGTCTTCGTGAACGAGAAGGAAATATTGGTCGACGTACTTCGAATTCACAAATAGTCCAGAACCGTCGCGTCGCGTCGGTTAAATAGATCGGCAGAAGATATTCATGCTTTCAAATGACATCATTTGGAGCAACAAAAATCGTTCAGAATGCGGATGGTCGCAATTTTCAATCAACGTTTAAGATTCAGGGCCAAGTGTATCATCAGCATCTGGGATGAATGCACTATTGCACACAAGCATTCACTTGAAGCTCTCGATAGAATGATCTAAATAATAACACCAGGCTTTTCGGTGGTATTTTACTGCTGCTGTCCGGGGATTTTAGACAGACATTGCCGGTCATTCCACGCGCTACTTATGCGGACGAAATTAACGCATGTATAAAACAATCATATCTATGGCGAAATGTCTGTACATTACGTCTTAACACAAATATAAGAGTTCAACTACAAAACGATCCACTGGCACTATCATTCTCCGAGCAATTGCTCAACATTGGAAATGGAGCAATACCATTGCATGGAGACACACAATACATCAAATTGCCGGACAACTTCTGCAACATGGTAAATACGAAAGATGCTTTGATTGAAAGCATATTGCCCGATTTACAAGCTAATTAAATTAATCACACGTGGCTTGAAAAAGCATGCAGGACAACGTCTGTCGGGTCCGCTAGTTCTACAGAAAAAATAAAAAAGTATTTGCAGGGCTGTCATTCATTATTTCTATTTTATAAAAAAATATATTCCTAAGCCTACCAATTGAATTTAATATTGACAAAATGGTGCAAATACGTAAGCCATCAACTAAATATTGTGTGTGTATTCATTTTCATCCATCATCGTCATTGTCACGGCAAAGCAAAGGTAACCCCGATAGGTGGCGCTGTTGTCGATCTTCTTAACCACTCAACCGATTTGAATGAAATTTTGTAGGTGGGTATGGTTGGTTGTAACTTGATGGATAGGATAGTTTTGGACCCGATAGGTGGCGCTGTTGTCGATCTTCTTAACCGCTTAACCAATTTCAATGATTTTTTTTGGTTTGTATGGTTATATGGAAGGATATATTTTTTTAATTTTTTCAACTAAACTCTCATTAAAGTGAATACCTATATGGGCACGTTGGAGTGAACTGAAGAAGCTAGGTTTTATACAGACACTATACACAAAAACTCTCGAAATGGAAATAGAAAACTTTGGATTGGATAAATTAATGAATACAATTATCAACTGCGCTGTATTAAGATTATAATATTAGGTATAACGATTTGGTTTTTTAATTAAATTTCTTAATGAAATTCAACATACAACACAGTTCAATTTAACATCCACATTTAGCGAGAGAAGTTTCACATCTGGCGTGTGGTCGCAAGCACACTCAGTTTTTTTTGTATATGTGTAATAAACGACAGCAATGTGAATGCATTTCTTCAAATTTTTTTGTTTTTGCAAAAGGTATTTCTAGACCACTATTAGCACTATTGCTTTAGTTAGAATAAGAATTTATTGAAATTGAGTTGAACTAATTTTGTATCCCTTTTAATAAGTAATGCAGAAAAGGACAAAGGGTTCCTTAAGTGTACCTACTTGAAGTGATTGACAAAATCGGCATTAATCGGCGAGCGAAGCCGCGGGCAACAGCTAGTAATTTATATAAACGTATACACATGAAATTCTATTGAGTATGTAGGGCGAAGGAACTTTATGTTAAGTTTGTTGTTTCTTTATAATTGTTTGTTTTTTTATTAAGCTAAAGGGTGATTTTTTAGAGGTATACAACTTTAAGTTGGCAACACTATTTTAACTAGCGGCCATTTGGTCAGCTGTCAAGTGATTTATTTTTAGTTTGGTTTGACATTTCAACATGAACAGAATCAGGCCTCAACAACGCTTCCAAATTGTGCAAATTTATTTTGAAAGTCATGGTTCTGTTCGAAATACGTATCGCGCACTACGTCCATTTTACTGTCAACATAATCGTCCATCGTCCATTTCGCCACGTTTACTCTAAATGAAAATACGCATTCACAGAGGCATCGTACAGTGTGAACAGAAGAAGTCATTGCTGCTGTGGAGCGTAGCGTAGAGGAAGACCCGAATCAGTCTATTGAAATAGATGGCCTCCAATATCGTGCGATTAAACGCCTCTTGACTATTTTCTGTGGGAATATGCGAAGTCGCTAGTCTACGCCGAAAATCTTATTATCTTTTTAATCTTTTGCCTGTCTAGCAGAATAAATATTTATAGCTCAACATTTTTTTAAATGAAAAATATATTTGTTTGTCATTAAAAATACTAAGAAATTAAAATCGCATTTCCTAACATTGCCCGACTGCATTCTAACATTTTTACATTTTATAAAAACTTTATATATTAATTTTACATATTTAATTATTAATACATAATTCAAAAAATTAATAATATGATTTTTCGTCTAATTTTAATTTAATGTCTTTGCAAGTCAAAAATTATTAATTAGGTTACTTTTTAGGTCATTAGTTCATTTATTTATTGAAAGCTTACACATTAAGATAACAATAATCTTTTTAACTAGTGCAAGGCTAAGATGTAATTCATTGGAAAAAAAACGAGCTACATAACATAATATTAACATTACATAAATAATTAAGGTTAACTCTCTGTTATACTTTACAATTTTAAATTCATTAACAACAGAAAGAAAAAGGAAGAAAAAGAAAAAATAAATAAATAAATATACACTATACACCTTTCTTTTGACAAGTAAAACTTGAATACATATTAATCTGAAATTGTCTGGAAATAAGAAATAAGACCTACTCAAATGCCGTGGTAGTAAGTTCCAAAGACGGGTTACATTGACGAAGAACTGACGCTCCGATGTAAGGTAACGGTACCGCGGATGGACAAGTTGTTGGGATCGGTTAGATGAAGCAAAACATATTCGATTAAACTAATAACTGGGTTGATGTGCCTGAATTACATTAAAAAACAATAAGAGTGATCTGAAACGTAAAAGATTGTCGAAGGAGATTTTATAAATCTGTCAGGAGAAATTAGAAATATGAGCGGTACGCCTCAAACCATAGATATAACGTGCGGTGTTATTAAACACAACATTAAGCTTTCTTCTGCTGATTGCATTGCAGAATATTTCGCAGCCATAATCGTGTGCTCAGAGGCGTATAGTGTTGTGAGGCCCATAACAATCGCAGTATACCATAAGCTTTGCCTACTGCCACATTAATATGCGTATCCCAGGAGAGTGTCCTATTAAATAGCATTCCAAGATTTTTTGCCATATCAACATATTCTACAGTCGAACTATTTAGATGAATTTCAGGGAAATATGATAGGTCAACGGGCGTTCCGACTGATCACTAAACATTTAGATTTTTTAGGATTAAGAAATAATCCATTCTTCTCCGACCATACTGCGATCATTTCTGAATCTACATTAATTCTAATTAATAAAGTCTTCAATCAACCCAAGAGGGCAACTATTATATAGTTGGACATCATCAGCATACATAATGTATGGAGGATGACCTGACTATCGAAGGGAGCTCATTGACATAAAGTGAAAAAAGCAGAGATCCTAGAATCGAACCCTGGGGGACCCCCTAGTTGTTGGAAGAAACTCGGATAGAATATTGCCGCAACAGCTTGTTGTCTGAACCTAAGATAGGAAGACACTAATCTAGTGGCCGATATAGAAAACTGGTAACTGTGTGCTATTTAAACAAAATAAAATTAAATTAAAATGTATATTTGAAAATATATATTAAACTAGCGGACCCGACAGACGTTTTCCTGCATGCTTTTTGAAGCCACGTATGATTAATATAATTAGCTTGTAAATCGGGAAATATGCTTTCAATCAAAGCATCTTTCGTATTTTCCATGTTGCAGAAGTTGTCCGGCAATTTGATGCATTGTGTGTCTCCATGCAATGGTATTGCTCCATTTCCAATGTTGAGCAATTGCTCGGAGAATGATAGTGCCAGTGGATCGTTTTGCAGTTGAACTCTTACATTTGTGTTAAGACGTAATGTACAGACATTTCGCCATAGATGATTGTTTTATACATGCGTTAATTTCGTCCGCATATGTAGCGCGTTGAATGACCGGCAATGTCTATTTAAAATCACCGGACAGCAGTAGTAAAGCACCTGGTGTTATTATTTAGATCTTTCATCATTCTATCGAGAGCTTCAAGTGAATGCTTGTGTGCCATAGTGCATTCATCCCAGATAATAATTTTGCATTTTTGCAAAAAAAAAAAACGGTTCTAAAATACCCACAATTTGTCTCTTCTCCATCTGCTCGATATGGTTGTACTGGCAGCGTGCGTTTATTTGCTGTTCCTCATCACCCATGAAGTAAATTTGGAGAAATTTTGAATTGGTATTAGGCATCGGCATTAAAGAACCAATTTGATGATACACTTGGCCCTGAATCTTGAAAGTTGATTGAAAATTGCGACCATCCGCGTTCTGAACGATTTTTGTTGCTCCAAATGAGGTCATTTGAAATTGAATTTGCGAATTTTACGCAAAAACAATTTGGATTGTTTTGTAGCTCCAGCCAATAGTGCTTTCAATGGTTCTGGCGGCGAATTCAATGGTGGCAATACAAATTTTCCAGACGCGCAGCAGAAACCGGCCGATTCACCTTTGTATTTGAGTGCATGACAGTATTGGCATTGTTTGTTCATAGAACCGATTACAATTTGTGAATATGACGAATAGTCGATGTCCGACTCATATTCAAACGCATGGTGAAGAAGTGATGCACGTGTCAATGCGCGATACACTTGCAAACGCTGTTGTTCACGTGTTCTAAATGTATCGGTGACTCTTTGACGGGCCAGTCTTTGTCTTAATGCATTGGCTCGAAGACGTTCGTTGCGTTGCTCTTGATTTTCATTTACACGTTTTATTACAGCCTGGTTTCTTAAATTTGCATTGTCCGTCAATTTATCTTCTGCCGATCTAATTAGCCGACCTTTCTGGACTACTTGTGAATTCGGAGTACGTCGACCAATATTTCCTCCTCGTTCACGAAGACGTGGCATTGTTGTATGTATAATACACTTAATATTCATTGAAATGCGAAACCGGAAATATCAAAAGGCTCCGTACAAAAAGGCGTTTTTTCCAGAATTTTGTTTTTAATAATACATCGATTTTTGGGGCACTGTGTTTGTATGTTCCGTATGAACAGTATAGTGTGATATTGTTACAACTTTTTTTGTCTTATATATTCCAAATAAATCAATTTTGTATTTTACTTAATAACTCGCAGTCACGATTCGGTTGCTTTTGAAATACGTATAAGATTTTGAATGTAATTTTTGTATGGGCGGTGCCACGCCCCTTTGTCCAATTTTGACCAATCTTCACAGGAATACTCCTTGGTTAATACCTAAGATTATGTATAAATTTGAACTCGATCGATTCGGTGGTTTTCGAGATATAAGATTTTGAATGTATTTTTTGTATGGGCGGTTCCATGCCCCTTTGTCCAATTTTGACCAATCTTCACAGAAATACTCTTGGGCCAATACCTAAGATTATGTGTAAATTTGAACTCGATCGATTTGGTGGTTTTCAAGATATAAGATTTTGAATGTTATTTTTGTATGGGCGATACCACGCCCCTTTGTCCAATTTTGACCAATCGGCTTCTAAACCATCCAGGGCACTACCCAAACGCATACAAAAAATACTATTCAAATCGGTCCAGCCGTCTAGGAGGAGTTCAGTGACATACACACGTACAGTAGAATTATATATATAAAGATGTTCAAGAATGAAATATTTCTAAAATTTAATTTAAAAAAATATATACCTATACCTATAGTAACCAATTATAGGTACTTGAAAATCCTTGTTGATGGTAAGTTTTCATGAGATGGTCATTGTTAGGAATCCGAAGCCCTAACATTGACCACCTTCTATTTCCTTAAATCAAAAAAGAATAAGCTATATTTTTTAAATCCATGTTTTATAATTCAGGACGATTGCCCCAAAAATTAAATAGCCAATCGTTGCGGATTTATATGAACTCAGTGTTGATCTTAAAATGTTGTTTATGAATTTTATATTTTTGACAAACTCACTTTATAATTCATAAGGAACATTTTAAGACCAAAATTGAGTTCAACCAGTCTTTTACTCAAAAGCTGAAGTGGCTTATCTTAGAAATTCATAAATATCTTAATTTTTGTTATTTTTAGAAACATAATTTCTTGAAAGGGGAAGGAGAACTAAGCTGCATTAGACCACTTTTTTAAAATACATTAAAATCGTGTTGACGCCATTTTTAATATTGCAAATTTAGAAAAATTATTTTTAACCGAATTGCATTTAATACCAATTTATATCCAAGGGGCATTTTATATGCTTTAAATTTTTCCAGAATTTATGACGTTGTGTCCAGTTGTCCGTTGAAATTACATTCATATTTCGGTCTAGAATATTTTCCCCTGGAACTAAATAAAGATTTTATTAAAACGTTTTGTCTGTTTTTTTTTTTTAATTTTAACTAAAACAGCCACAACAATATTTTAGTACTCATGACTCATGAGTACGGTGACCATCCGTTCATTATTATAATGAACTGTTCATTATTTGAAGTAGATGTTCATTATGAATTATTTTGTATTCAAAAACATAAAAATTTTTATTTTTTCAAAAGCTGTTCATTATTTGTTCAGTATTTTATTTAATTTTGTTGAAACAAAAACGAAAAACTTATCAAACCAAAATTTTGTATACAAAATAATATTGCGAACGTCCCCTAACTGCAAAAATGCTAATGTAATGAAAATTTTAATTACTAAATTTAACTATGAAATGATTTGTTTATAGTTCAGAGAATATGTATTTAAAAAAAAATCAGATTTAGTTAAACAAATTTATACTTCAGGAAAGTATATTTAAATAGGTGTAAACAAATAAATAATGTTACCTTCATTAGGTCCTTATTTTAAATAATGAGGATACTTATTTAGTTATTAATCGTTTATTTTACAACATTTAGTTAAATTAAAGACTGAATTTTATTTACTTATTTATTTTTCCTAGCATAGGTACAAATTAAGAATTCCTTCTGTAATATTAATTTTAATTAACTAAAGCAAAGAATCCTTGATCTATTTTTTATGATAAAAAAAATAAAAATTAAAAACTGGGTTTAATTTTTTTTCTTTTTGTTTATTATTTGGAATTCATGAGACGTTCTGGCCCTTGGTTTTTTAATATTCTCTAAAGCATGCCACTGCTTGTTCAAGTTTTCTCACCTGATGGTACTTTCCCAAGCTTTTCATTCAACAGGGTTCTTAAGAGCTCAATTAAAAAAGTATTAAAGTTATCATCACATTAAATATATTTACACTTATGTATGTAATATAACTTTTCACTAATATTTTATGTATGTCCATTGTCCATATATGTTTTTTTATTGAAGACAGTTTTGGTTCTTTAATTTTTTCATTTTCTAAAATATTTCATTCACTTTTTCCGAATATTTAACTTCGCGGGTCAAATAATAAAAATGACCCCCATCAACAATTATTCTGTTGTCAATTCCAACTTTAAAAAACTTTTATTAATTTTATTCTACAAAATCGATGTCAAATCTACAAAAAATGTCTGTTATATTTTTAATCTATATTTTGTTGGCTTAAAAATGTTTTTTTTTTTAATTAAAAAAGGGTTAAAAAAATGTTTTGTCAATTCTAAAAACATTTACAAAAGTGATTTTTGGTTGTGTTTTATATACAACACAAAAATTAAATTTTACGCAATATTGATATTTCAATTTTATTGTATTTAAAATCGTGTTTTTTTGATCTGACAAGGAAGTAAACATTTTATTCATTTTATTAAATATCGTTCCAAAAAATGTAGCTTAAGTTGAATTTATAAAACTTTTTTAATTATTATAACGATTTTTTATTAGTTGAACAAAATTGCTTTCGTTGAAATTTAATTTTAAAGAATTTTGTCATTATTATCTAATATTTTATTTTGATGCAAGGGGTTCCCCTCCCCATACTTCACTGCGGCACTCCACCAACTCACTAGGACTACCTATAGCTCTTTCGAATTTACATCATCGATCCAGTGTCCCATTTCCCCCTGACCATTTCTGATAGACCATCTGTAATTACATCAACCACCTTGTGACCATCCGTATACCTAGTTGTCGCCTTAACAACTTCATAAGTCCTTCTGACAAATGGACCTCTCCCAATCATAAAAAATTACCTACAATTAACATCGATTTTCAGTTCCACCGTATCCGCTTATCTAACTCTCAACATTTGTTCGACATATTTTTCTCCAGAATATGACAACCCGAACCAGTTCACCCTTTCGCTACACAACAATAGGTGGGCATCAAAGCCGCGACAGAAGGTGCATTTCAAATGAAAATACTTCGGCCAACCGAAAAAAAGGGGCAAATCGGATACCCAAATCATTAATAATGCACCCACCATACTCAGCGAGTCTATCGAATCACATTAACCATATGCACACTGCACCCGCACCATTTCTACTAAGCATGTCCACTTCGATAAGGATCGAGCAATCGAACATCGTTAATACTTTCGGGATAGAGTCATCACAGCATGACACACCGGCTAACAATAGCGCAGCGACAGCGAAGAGAAATTGGGTGAAAAGTGTAAACACGTCACCATGGCTAAGGCCGGAGCCTTCGAGGGTCGGGCAAGACCATATCGGTTACATGTGTTCGCCGCGCGACACACACAGGATTAGGGAGGGACACCACTTTGGGTTTTCTAATTTTCTCTCTTCGTTTGTTCTCTCTTCCTTTGTGACGTGTGTTAATTTATTCCCCAAAAATGGATTCATTTGGCGGCAGCGGGATTGCTCGGCTCGAACAATTAATGTCCTTAGGTAGCAAGATAAATGCTTTTAAATTTCGTGGAGGACACTTTCAATTTTTTGTGAGGGGTAGGAGGGGGGAAATTACGTTTCTTTTTCCTCTGGTCTTAATTTCTATACTGGATTAGGAAATTGCGTTGACAATTTCGGGGTTCTTTTCGGTCGGTCCGCCAGAGATTGATGATGTAAATGGCTTAGGACAGCTCTGTTAGCTGTGTGCTGCTACTATATTTGGCGCCCAAATGTTTGTTAATTTGTCAGGCGGATTTAAGGTACGGGCCGGGTTGGTGGGAAAGTTATGATGTTCAGGGATTGGCACTTGGCATTGAGACCTTTTTATTTTTGTTGGGGCGTACGGTAAGTACTCTATCAATCTGTTGTGAATGTTGTTTTACTTTTGTCCAGATGTATTTGACAGAAGTTTGAATGGAGCGGAAGGAGAACGTTCCTCCAAGGGTCCACCTAAAAGGGAAATCTTTCGAAAATAAGGTTTGAACAGTTTCATAGAAGAATAAATTTAATTTTTGATTTTTTAAGTCAAAAGTGTGACCGACGATCCTTAGATCTTCGCTTGTGGACATAGGGATAACGATAGAACGTTTCCTATTGTGATAGCCGTGATATTTTCCAATGCAAATGTGAAAACCTGAGTCAGTTTTGTGCAGCAATCTTTGAACCTATTCCGGACAAACAACTTAACATCGGAAAAATAAGTGACTTCTTTTACAGTATGTATCTGGTACGCTTTACAGCTCTCTACTGGTAGAGATCTCGAACTCAGCACTCAACAAAATTTTAGGTAGGCATGTGAGGTCGTTAGCTTGGAATCCCTAAAGAAATCTTATACCACAACCTGCTGCTTTGCGATATCGTTGCTCAAAACCTAATCCAGTTGGTACTTTTCATAGAGTTATGGAAGCTGTTGAGATGCGGGAGCGAGCCTTAGAAAAATATAGGAGCAGCAATTTAAAAAAAGGGCTTTTAAGGAATCTTCATTTTTAAGTATGTCTTCCCTCGAGTTCTGTAAGATCTATATGATAAAGTTTCAACAAAGAGATATAAAAAGCATTAGAAAATGTAAGACGCTTTTAAATTTAAGTAGCAATCAGCTTGTTCGAAAATAAAAAATGGTAGATATAAAAAGTTTAGTGTTAAATCTGAAATTTCAGTGTCTTTATTTTAAACAGAGGCATTTAGATTCCATGACTGCTAGTTGTTATTTTTAAGTTTTCGACTTCTTCGGCACATTTTGTTTTTCCAGAGGTACAGAATTAATTTGACAGCAAGTTGAAACTTTTGGCATGTTGGGATAGTGAGGACATTACTGTTTTGATTGGAGAGATGTTCGTTTTCTATGTCTATAAAAGAAAGTGATGTTATTTACTACGCTTATAACTCAAGAACGCCTGGACCAATTTTAATGTTTCGCATCAATTCAATTCAATTCAGACTGGTCTCCGGCCTACCAAAAACAATCCCGAAAAATTCCACGCAAAAAAAATTATAAAGAAATTTCATTTTCCCATACATTTCTTATGGAGCGATTTTACGACGCCATCTTCATGATTCTTTTTTTAATTTGTAAAAAAAGTCCATTGTACTCCAAGCAGAAACCCCTTTCGAGTATTGCTGTCCCCCGGAGACGCTCGAACCTGTGCCTACAGGCGTACAGGGCCACAAGCAATGACTATCCACTACACAATTGCCACCCCTCATCTTCATGATACATGACGTTTATGTTTACTTTAGGTACGTTGTGAAATTTTTTTTGACGATTTGTTTATTGGTACAGATACATACTTTAAAAATTGCGGACTCTTGCTTTACCTGCCAGATTAACACTGGTTATTGAAAAAGCCCATTTAGTTTTTAAATAAATACCATTCGTTAGAAAACTTAAATACATACAAAGTTTTGGTTCCTTCCTTCTGCGGGTTTTTTCGTAATTGCAACACGAAGATTTAGAAAAAAAGAAAAGTAGAAAAATTCTCAGCAGATGGCGCTGTAGGTGCACTAAAACTGTTCAACTGTCGATCTCCAAAACCGCTCAACCGATTTCAATGAAACTTTGTGAATGCGTATGGTTGCTTCCAGCCGATAAAATTGTGACCAAAGGGAAACAAAGTGCAATCAAAAACTATAAAAATAAAAAAAATAGAAAATTAAAACAAATTTAGTTTATTTATTTAAACGTCGGTAATTACGGTGATCAATTGGTAGGACAAAAAAATTGACACAATTCGGTTAGATTGCTTCTGAAAATTTGAAATACAACAAATAACCTCTTGAACTTTCACCGTTATACTTTTTATTCATAGATGCCACACAAATAAGCGTTTACGTTTTATAAGTTTCGGTGCGTGCATGTTTTTGCAAAAAATAACCAGGATTGGAAAACGCTAAATGTCACTTACAATATAACAAAATATATAAAATACTATATCTGGATATAGTGTATGGGGCCTTGAAATTTTGTAAGTGGTGTTTTACATAATGGGGCATTATTCAAAAAGGGCGGCATTGCCGACTCCCTTAAAAAAGCATTTTGCAAAATGTGGGTTGGACTTAATACGAAAGGCACGGGCAAGGCCGTGTGGGTACTGCTCATTTTTTAATAAAATTAATTCAAAAGGTACCAACATACATACAACTTCAGCATTGGGCCAACAATCATGTCGAGTGCGCGCTGAAGTTTAGATTAAACGTCTGTTACCCAAACAATCGCACTTAGAAGATAGCTGACGATTTCATACTCCTGGTATGTACTTCAAAGTCCAAGGCCCAAAGTTTACCCCGAGGGACTCTGTCGTATATCTTCTCCAAGGCTACAAAAGATGTTCAGATAGGAGTGGTATATTCTCAGGGTATTTCACAGCCTTCCAAACATGACTTGACCACAAGTCTGCAATTTGTCATGTGACTTTTTATATAGGGTGAAGCGGCTTCATTTTTAAAATGCGGGCCATTCTGGCTGTGGGCGGGACTCCAAAGTTTTCTTTCCTTCTTTTAACACACAGCTCCCTTCGAAATCGTTTTAATATAGCTTGTTGGACCCTATCCTGTGTCAATGGAGGAATTCATATTAATAAGGGGCGATTTGGATTTGAATTGGCTAGAGTGCTCTCCGATTTATCCGATTATTACGTCCAGGGACCCTACAACATCTGAAGGCCAACAGATTCGCTCCTATACTTGTAAAAGTCATGACAAACGCCAGAAATTTGGCTAATTCAGTGGAGGCGTCACTAACTTATATGACGTGTTTTCAAAAGTGAGCAAAAAGAAACTTTAAATTTGCAGCTACGTTATGAAAATTAGTAAATAAAGTTCTGATTTATAAAATTGATTTTACTAAGGTTTGAGAGAGGCAGTTACATTGCCGCACCCTGCTTGACTTTACAAATAGGTAGAACAATCACAGTTTGACTGTCGATAATGTCATCGGTATGCTTTTTTATTTTAGAAGTCTTACAAGTTATATGACACTGTTGTATTTTTTATATTGTTGTATGACTTTTACTGTCTTTTATGGTTAACTTAAGCATGCCGAGTTTAGATGGACATGCCCAAAACCGAATGGAAGCTATTTTGACGATTTTGACGCCAATAAGATGTCACTCCATACATGGTTAAAAATATGAGGGTGTTTTTTTTAATACCGCGTCATTATTACAGGTGTATGCAATACCGGAAAAATATTTTTTAATATTTTCAATTTATTACATTATTTTTTAAATATTTTCGTATTTGAGTTCAATATTTCTTTCATTAAAATGCACTTTAATAAGGATTTTCTGAAATTTAATCTTTAAATATTAAAATCTAGTATTTTAGTTTAACATATTTATATTAAAGTTATATTTCAAATAGGAACTTATTACAATTAAATTATAGTTGACTTAAAATACAACACTCAGTTTGATTATATTTTAATACGCACTTATTACAATGCTTTACATTTTAATAAATTATATTTGGTTATAACAGAGGATCTGGATTGAAGTGATGTTAGGTATACTGAATATAAAATTAAATATTTTTTGTATTACAATAATAATTGTAGTACAGCACATAATCCTCACCTGTATTATTTTCAAATAATACCAGAATACTATTATCTATATTACTTTTAATACTTTGGAATTACTTTTTAAACCCCTGAGTAGAGTATTGTATTTTAATTTTGATACATAGTTTGAAATAAATACTAAAATCACTGCACTTCAGTTTCTCTAAAGAAAAATAATTATTGTAACATGCATGATTTAAAAACGATTTCCAATTTTCAAAAATGTATTCTCAAATCAAGGTCTCACATTATTATTATGATTCCCCATTTAAACATAAATAAAGCTGACATTGGCCGGTGAGGCGCGAGGGCAAAGAAGATTCACCGAATGAAACAAATTTCGCACAATCAAAAAATGCACAACAATTTGATGAACAAAAGAACTGATTGCGTCGTCCGTCAGCGTGCACGGTTCTCTGCACACAATTACGCTCAATTCAGTCGACATCAACATCAACAATAGTGTGTTACATGCATATATATTTAAACAATTAAATAGCGGTGGGTATTTTTACGTCCTACAACGTCTGAAGAGGTTTGCTTACACGCCGTATCAAAATAAACCTAGTCCCCCAAAACAAGTTGAAAATAGTTCCAAAAACTAAAAAAAAGCTTTCGAGTGAGACCGAAAACAACACTCGTACTACTTTTCATTTGTACCAATTATTGGCTGACATTCCGATTCCATATAAAATGTAGAAAAAGACCACTTGTGAAAAAAGAAACAAAATCAGCTGTCACACACCGAAGCTAATCATAGTGTTATGTAAACACGCCAGTCACCAATGTTAATCGACAGTAGAGTCGGAAAAGCGTTTACCTACAAACAAATATCAAACAGAACTACAATCTACAACTAAGATTAACATTCGTCAAATGTGTGGCGATAAAAAAGATTTGCTAATGAATTTGGAATTTTTTTTTAATTAATATGTATTCAAGTAGCGTATAGAAAGTCTATGTACATTGTACATACTGATTGCATGCGAACCTATTAGGAGATTGTTTGTAATAAATGAATGTTAATCATAGGGTAAGAATTATATATTTTGAATTTATTTTCGTTTTGCGTTGTGCTTGGACTGCTTTGTGTACAAGAGAGCTCTACTTTACGCAAATTGTAAAAATCTACTAGTCTTACAAATTCAGAGCAGATTTGGCACTGTATTTTACCGCTGTTTGTTTTTAACATGATAATTATTCCTGCTGTTTTCGCCTTTTTGGAGAAAGTTTAAAAGAAACTAGGGTGCCTGCGCGATAACTCTGGCACAGTGTTTCCTCCTGTGCCATACAATTGGAGTTTTTGAGTACATTTTTGTTAACTGTTACTTTGGGTCCACCGCGTACTACTTTTTATAAATTTTTATCATTTCTTATTTTTCCAAAATTTAAAAAAGAGTTGGGGGAATTGGCTTTTGCAAAGTTTCTACTGAGTCGTCCTCCACCTTAAACAAAATAAAACCAAAAGACAGAAATAGGCTTGAACCTGGAAATAAACACTGTTGACCAATTAGTGTCTGATAAATAGATAGTTAAAAATTATGTATTTGAACCTACTGTGTATTTAATTGAAGCACATAGGTAATTCCCATTCAGACGCGCAATATTTGTAGGTATTTCAGTAGATATTCGTACGGGAGGCTTAGACTTATTATATGGGACTAGGTATATCTTTTCAGGACAAGAACTTTCTAATCTATAGCTACTAAATCGCTCAATATATTGAAATTGTTATTTTTCTGCTTTATTTTCTTACATAAAAGAATTCTATTACATTTTTTAATGCTAAGTAATTAAATAACAGTGGAATATACAACTTTTTGGTTTTTGTTTATTTTAATACATATAGAACTACATAACTTATAGTTTATTTTTAAATTTTGATACATTAACCTTTAAAGGTTTCATTTTTCTTTATTTTTTGTGGATGAATTAAAATAATTTATGTTGCATTAAAATAAGCATTTCCTTTCTGATATTATTGTTAATGAATAAGAATGTGTTAAAATAAAAGAATTATTTGAAATATGCGAATTTTGTATAGACAAAATTTTGATTCTAATTAAAAAATAATTTCAAGTCTTTTAAGGTACATTACTGCGTACTACCTTCAGATCCAGTTTAGTACCATTTTCTACCGCATTGGGAATTTTGCCTAACGACAAGGGAGAGAACGCTGCTCCCTCATAGAAAAATTCTTCATTTGTTAAGGCTAATTGAGTTTGAGAACCACTAAAGGGATCTTTACCACAGAAATAAAATAGAAAGGATGCTTTTCATATTTCACTAATTTTATTTAAAAAAAAATCCGCCCACTTTTTTAAAAGTCATCGACATTAAGTACATACTCAAACTAAACATTTTTATTTATTCAGCTACTTTGGTTGCTTTGGTTACATAGCAAATTATCTTAAATTTTCGATAATAAAGAACATTTTTTATAAATTTTTCTGTACGTAAACTTTTTTTCGTACAGAAAAAAAATTATGAATTCTTTGTCTTGAAAAATTGAAAACTTTACAATTCCTAAGCAACATTAATATATTTTTTTTATTTTTCAATCAAGTAATATCCGCTTTATAAAAAAATGAAAATGATTTCAGCACAGCACAGTTGAAGCTTAACTTTTTGTCCAATGACTCAGGTGTTTTTTCTTCATTCTATGAAGACATACATTTTGTTAGAAGTTTTGAAATATTGGTAGGCAGCCTTCAACTTTGGGTATGTAACAATGTGTAATTCACCAAAAAAAAATTTCTGTCCTGTCAGTTTTTAAAAAAAGTATAAGGATTTCCTTAATCCCGTAGACTTTTAGTTGGGTCCCGGGTACGTCCGAATTTTTATTTTTGTGTCATTTAAATGTGCGTGATGTGTATTTCGTATTTCCGTCAAAAAATCCTGCTGCTTTTCTGCACTTTTTGTCTTATTTGGATTTTTGTATGGTGCCTTCGGTTAATAGATTTGTTTCGTTGTCTTAGGTTCTTTCTTTAAATTTAATTTTTTTGGCAAGAAGTGAACTAGTTGGTATGATAAGAAGTCTCTGGGAGTGGATTTGTTGAAGACCAGTTCAATTCCTTAAAAGAAGAACTTATTAAAATTACAAAGAAAATACTCTCGCATTTTAAAACTGATTTTAAGACGAGGTGGCTCAAAGCTTGCAGAATCCACGAAATATTTTTTAAAGCTAATGCCAAGTTTCTAAACAGTTCTATTGCATTTTATTATAGCACCAGATTCAACAAAGAAACGTGGTCGTCCGGAAGTGAGTTTTGAGACTTCTTTCGAACGAAGAAAAAGGGTCAAAACGCAAGACTTGAGATTCAGATTACAGATTCAAGCCTCCAAACTCCTAAAAGAAGCATCTGTTGACTCCAATAGAGCTGAAAAATACAGAAAAGCATTTAAAATTTCGCAGGGGAAAAGTTATGTATGACTAGAGAGGGAGTGTATCGGAATCCCGCTTTTTTAAATCACGTCTTCAAAAATCGCACTTGTTCAAAATTCCCGATCTATTATAATCCCGCTTTTTAAAATCCCGCCAAATCCCGCTAATCCCGTCTTTTACAAAACATTGTTATCAAAAAAAAAGATGTTGGTTATATGCGCTTTTTTATTATATTGTTATATAAAAAAAATTTGTTAATGGTTTGAAGTTTTTTTTGTTCCCTTTTGCAAAATATCATATAACATTACCTACTTTATATTTGTTTTAATTTTTTTTAATTATTAAAGATTTTCATATTTATTACTTAAAAATTTATTTTGATATTCTTTATTTCTTATTTTGTTACTTCCTCTAAAAATGATAAATGTTTAAATAAACTGCATTAAAAAAAAAAACACCACTCACTGCTTAATTTGTTTTAATTTTCTTACTATCCCGCTTTTACAATCAAAAGAATATTGGTTGCTTTATTTAAAAAAATCGCGATTTTATATTCTTATAATACTTTGATAAGAATGAGTGCTTCTGAAAAATTTCGATCGTACTAAGCTCGGATGTCATTACATAAAAAAATTCCAGTTTGTTCCCAAAGACGCACTCAACTTGCTAAAACCCCCAAATATCCAGGAATCATGCGTTTTTCCTGCGTCTTATGAGTCTGAGATAATGATGACAGTGATGACAGTGCTGAATGCTGATATCGAAGTACGTATAATAAAAATTTTTGGTTTGTTTTGTATTTAATGGACAAACTAAATTTAATTATTTTTTTAGTTTATAAGTCTCAATAAATATCTATGCGCAATTTATAAAATGGTTTTACAAATTTGTTTTTTTTTTATGATAAAAAGGGGGCGTAAAAGTGGGTGGGGATGTTTAGCGTAGTTGATAAAAATTGGATCTTCAATAATTCTTATTTAAGTTTTTAATATTGAGAAATAGACACATTTCAGAAAAGTAGTCGTTTTAGTGGGCGTGTCATGTGGGCGGACTTAAAAATATTTTAAGCCTGGTCTCAGAGCTATCCTATAAAATTTCAGGTTCTTGGCTGTAACTGCTGATTTGATACCGCATTTTAGGGCATTCTGCCCCACTGTGCGCCATCCAGCCATCCCGATGTTCTCAAAAACCTGTAAAGATCAGACAGTGAAACATAAAAAAGTTCTTGTAAGTCTTGGAAATAATAGTATGCAAGTGTTCTGTTCCTCAAGTGAAAGAGACTCGAACAATGACAAAGGAAGTGAGGTGTGTCCTCGTGGACTTCTTCGCCTCCACAGCCTCTACACAAAAATGTCGTCATCTTTCAGATTAAGTTCCATTGTGTGAGCCCCTACTGGTCAAAGCTTCCGCGATATTTCACTGGTAGTAAGTTCTTTCCACCTGTTGATGGTTTTTATACAAATTTTGTTCTCAACTCGCTCTCTAAGGTTGCAAAGCGGTGGCTTGATCGACTGAAGTGCTCGATCGCTGTCCATTGCGGACCCAATTATCGGACAGGTAAACAACAGCGCCACCTATAGGATTTTCTTCAAACCCTTCTCTAAACACCTGCGACACTAATATCAATAAACCGTTAAATTTTTAACGAAATCGATCGTATTTGTTAAGGCTCTCTCTTTTTATGCCACACTATAACACACTCTAGCAAAGCTGGGCTAACAACACCTTGCGAAATTTTATGCGAAAACAATCGCTCCATCATTTTAATCCATCACAAACAAATCACTTAAAATATAGCGCCCAGTGACCCAGTAAGTTTAACCAAAATACGCCCACTGACTCTTCTCTTCCTTGTAAAACCGTCAAGTGCAGATATAGTTCCTAATCGCACGCCGGCTAGGAATCAATATCACTACTAGCCGCACGCCAGTCGGCCTCACACACAGTTTTGATGTTTCTTATTTTTCTGTGCTTGCT
The DNA here is from genome assembly GCA_936431705.1 of Cheilosia pagana. NCBI lineage: Eukaryota > Metazoa > Arthropoda > Insecta > Diptera > Syrphidae > Cheilosia > Cheilosia pagana. The sequence goes on along the minus strand of OW386166.1, from coordinate 11,313,912 downwards.
GACGCATACTTCAGCAACTATGACTATGACTTGCCAAATAGCGAACCGGTTGAAAACATTAGCGCCATTCCCCAAGTGGCTGTGCTCCGAAGCAGTTGTTCGTAGATAGTTTTTCCCACTTGTTGTGATACATTTTTCTGTTCCATATATCTCTCTCTGTGTGAAACCGTTTAATTCGGCATCAGAAATGTCAATTAAAATCGAAATCAATGGAAAGCCGTTCTCGGGTGAGTGCTAGTTGGTAATGTCCCAAATGTGACCCTGATTTGACCAAACGCTTCCAGTTAACCTGAGCACCCTGCCGGTGGATGTAACGCTCAACACGTTTATTCGGGAACATGCTGGTCTATCGGGCACCAAATTCATGTGCCTTGAGGGCGGTTGCGGTGCTTGTGTGTGCGTCGTGAAGGGACGCCACCCGGCCACCGGCGAGCCACGCACCTGGGCTGTCAACTCGGTAAGATTGATGAGACCACCTCCAACCAAACAATCTGTTGTCAATATTTATATTTTAGTGCCTGACTCTGCTGAGTGCCTGTGCCGACTTGGAGGTCACCACCGTCGAGGGTCTGGGCAGCAAGCGGGATGGTTACCACCCCATTCAGAAGCGATTGGCCAAACTCAATGGCACTCAGTGCGGCTACTGTTCGCCCGGCTTTGTCATGAACATGTACGGCCTGCTGGAGTCCAAGGACAAGATCTCAATGGAGGAGGTGGAGAACTCGTTCGGCGGCAACATCTGCCGCTGTACTGGCTACCGGCCAATACTGGACGCAATGAAGTCATTCGCTGCGGACACCAACATCACCATCCCCGAAGAGTGCAGGGACATCGAGGATCTTACCACCGCCAGGTGTCCGAAGACTGGTCAAACCTGCAATGGCGGATGCAATGGCGTTGCCAAGCGGCCGCCAGTGCTCTACGATGATGGAACCCAGTGGCACTGGGCCAAGACCTTGGACGACCTGTACAAGATCCTTGCCGAAGTTGGCCAAGAGAAGTACATGCTGGTGGGGGGAAACACTGCGCACGGTGTCTATCGTCGCTCTCAGGACATTAAGTACTTCATCGACGTCAATGGTATTCCCGAACTGCACAGCCATTCCATGGATGCGTCCGCTCTCACCCTGGCCGGCAATCTAAGCCTTACCGAGGCAATGCATATCTTCCAGGAGGCTTCCCAGAAACCCGGCTTCGAGTACTGCAAGCAGCTGTGGCACCATTTCGATTTGATTGCCAATGTCCCAGTTAGAAATGTAAGTAATGATCTCAAGTGTTATTTCTAAAGTACATATTTGCGGGTTGCATAAGTTGTTCTCATCGACACATTCATCAGGTTTGTCGTTGAATAAATTATTCACACATTTCTTGGGGGCGAATGACCAGGGGTCGAATTACCGCACCCGTGAGCGAGAGATACGTCACTGAATTTTGTTGAATTTACATGCAAAACAATAACAAATTCAGTCACGTATTGCTCGATCACGGATGCGGTAATTCAACCCCAGTTTCGGGGCACCATAACAATGCGGTACACGTATTTGTGACGTAACGAGCTCCGAAAATATCTCAAAGTTCGTTCCTCCAAATCCGAAATGTGCTTTTCTATTTTTATCCCCGTGAAAAAATAAACATCGGCGATTTTAGCTCACGTCTGTCGTGAGTGTATGCTATCTCGCGACAAGCTTTATCAGCACGACCGAAGCTATAAGTGTTTTCCTTTGTTGAGCAATAGTGAACGTCGTAAACTAGACTGAAGGGGGCAGATAAGGCATTCGAATTCTCAGTGTTTGATAGTGACTTGCAGTTTAATGTCTCTTTGAATGTTTTTAACATTGCGAGGTTATTGCAAACACTGGTGAAATACGCTACTGTCTCGTCATCAAATGAAGATCAAGACTGAAAACGCTGAAGGTTGCGTGTTTTTAATAGATACGCTTTAATCTGTTGGGTGGGCTTTTAATTTCTTCGTATCTATCTGTATATAATCGCGTCGTATCGTAAGAGAGATTTTTCTTTTGATAAACATTTATAATTCGATATTATTAAGACATTCATCTTACGATACGGCAGTTGAACACGAAAAATGGGTCACGCTCCCGGAGTTATGTCCAATAGGCTGTTACTTACAGTTTTATATAACAAAAACTCACTAGAAAAAGCTGTAAGCATATTTAGCTCCTTAAACACCATCTCACTGAATTTGCCAGCAACACTATCACCTTTTGTTTTCCGAAAACATTTCCGTTCCTACCAAAAAACCCACAGGCCAAACAAATAAAAATTAAGTCATGAAGCTTCGAGAGGGTATTGGGGACGTTCAAGAATCAAGTTTAGTCTGATAGTCTGCCTGACTTGATGTCTCAGTTTTTATTGGCCTAGATGGGTTACATGGACAACTGTTGACCTGTTGACGTTTATGGAGGGGTCCCGACGAATCTGGTCGAGAAATTCGTGACTGAGTACTAAGTTGAAATTTCGTATGTATAGTTATGGTTACAGACTAATCTAGTTTTTGCGTTGAGGTTACATCTTGTCCAGACTGAAAATAGCTATATTTTTGAAGAGCTGTTTTTTTTTGTTTTATGACAACTTTGATCCCCTTAAAATCACATAATAAGGCTTTTATCCACTGCGGCAAAGTCTGACAAACGGTTGAGGGTTAACTTTCATAAAAGATCTTCTCAATTCAGTCTTTCGGACTCGCCTTAAAGGTCCCTTTCATTCGTCTCTAAGATTAAACCGCAAACAAAACGAGTGGTTGTGAGAAGCTAGGCCTTAGGTACCTACATATTTGGATCTGTTGCGCCAACTATTTACCTATTTATTTGAAAGAAGCAAACATAATCAAAATTACCCCCCCGTACCCTTATTTTGAGGGATCAAATGTTAAAAATACCTGGGTATTTTTAAACAGCCTTACATTGCGATATGAAATTTGTAATGGTGATAGAAAGAAATAGAAAATTTTGATTTTTGACCATTTTATTGAGGGACAACCACTAAAGTCGGAGCAGTGGCTTAGTGGTATATTTATTTATATTTAACCTCTAAAGGAGGGGCAATAAAGACCACTCGAAACTTAGGGTATGAGGGGACCGTGTGTCAAGTGGTAATATTTTGACTATTTTCATTGTCAAAATATGGTCATAGAGCTTTATGCTGAATGAACATATCCCAAATGGTCCTTTGACCTATTCACCAAACAAGCCCATACTAAGTTTGAAAACCAATCAAATTTGATATCCATTTGAGCTGAACCTTAACATAAGCAGTGTTACCGCAATCAACTTTGAAAGTATCGCGCAGTTTAACATAGGTTTGCTCTACGTTTAAAAAACGCTGATCTTTTGGTAGATGTTTTTGTAAGTTTTGTATATTTGGTCAATTATGTCCATAATTGACATTTAGTATATCGGCGACTCTTCAAACGAACCCTTCACCCCTTTTAAAGTGGCACCCATAATTATCTGCAGAGGCATGAAGTAAGCTTAAGGTGGGGAAAGAAACTCAAGTTACTCCTTGTATTTTCAATATCAAAATTCTAAAGTTTGTCAGTTTGTCAGTTTGTCTCTTTATTGAGGATTTTTGAGGATTTGACAATGCAGCACATTAAAACTTACCACACAATCGGCATGAATTTTTCAGAAAGACTCAGCCTTGTTTGGCATGGGTATCTACTCTGAATGTATTTATTTTTAAGGTTTTCGCTCCTTCTTTTAGTCCTCGCCTATTCGAATTGTTCTTTGCTCTATTCACCTTTTATCATCTTTCACTAATAATTAAGATTTTCCCAGCGATTCAAGGACCTCGACGCTTTTTCCCCCACAAAGGCCCATAATGAAACATTTTTAAAGTTTATCTGGTTTAAATGGCAGCTCGAAGGTATCTAGAAAATGTGTATCTAGGCATGAACTGTTGGCAATCGTGTGTCACGTTGTTTTCACTCGCTCGTTAATAAAAGAGAACTTAACATCGGCGGGAATATTTCAGTGTCTATTACTACCAATTTGGGGGCACAACAAGACGTTTTTTTCTGATTACGGGTAGTATAGAGCTTAACGCTTAAGTTAGAATAGGGTTTGACATAGCTTTCGTCTAAAGCACTACCTTTTTAGAGCACTTCGAAGAATACACCTCCACCGACGCCTTTGACGGTTTTATCCCATCGATCGGTATAAAGGCTGATGGGTCTCTAGTTCATCTCATTAGAAAGAGAAGGCTTTGAAAATATTAGTTGTGCTGTTAACCGATTGTATGTTAAAGGTTTTCAGTCGTAAGAGATGTAGCATCAATTCATTGAATTATAAACCCGATAACACTTTGACACAGCGCGAACTCGCCAAGCGCTCTTCATAGTCAACTACGAACTGCGATCTTAACTCAATACGCTTGACTCACTTGGCGAGCTGCATTGTGCAGTCCTACACTAACGCTAATATACCTTTGAGCAGAAGGGATTTTCCTGCTCAATGAAGCTGTACCTATTTTCTAGGGTAACAGAATGGTATGGTAAGTTTGAAAGACGGTACAACCTTTTTGAACTTAAGAGGGGTTTAGCAAGACTCAAAAAATCTCTGAATCAAGTCTGCTATTTGTCTTTAGACCTAGAATTATGTAAAACTTAGAAAGGTAGGTTAGGTTAGGTTAGGTTATAGTGGCAGGCTACACACAAGTGCAGCCACACTTAGGCCAGAATTGGCCCATTGTGACACCACAGGATCTAATGATCTCAAACTACACGTTGAACCAACAGGAGCCCATGGTGAAACGGCGGAGGCGATTGATATTAATAATATCAAGTTCACCAAGATTATCAAAGAAGTACTCTCCGAGATGTAATCTTCTTCGAGTTGAAAGAGCAGGACAGGTGCATAGGAGGTGAAGAATGGACTCTTCCTCCTCCTCATCCATGCAACTTCTGCAGAAGTCGTTAGCGGGAAGACCCAGCCTGAGGGCATGTCTGCCTATTAAACAGTGCCCCGTGATCACACCTACTAGGGTGCTTATGTCGGATCTCTTTAATCTTATAAGAGCGCTGAAGCGCTTAAGATCCAGCCTGGGCCAGATTTGTTTCGTGATAGAGCAAGTGGTGCAGTTTGCTACTAAGAAGATAAGAAGATGATAAGAAGATTGCAAGTAGCGAGAGGCATGCAGAGATTCTCCTTTTCCGGTAGAATCGAGGCAGTTGTGCCATGTCTGGCGAGTTCGTCGGCCAGTTGCCTGGAATGTCCCTATGGCCCGGCATCCAAATAAGGTGAATTTTGAATTGTTCCGCCATCTCGTTGAGAGATAGGCGACAATACTTAGAAAGGTAACTATTCCCCGAAATATGTATCAATGGCGAGAGGGTGATTAGAAGTTCGTTTAAATAGCTCACGGTACTGAAAATACCTGATGATGTTATTTTGGGAGACTCTTAAACGAAATTTAGACTTAATAATATCAGGATGCGAGGTGGTGCACATGGCTGATCGGCATCATAAACTGCCGGAAAATGTCACTCATTTACAGATTTGTCCCGTAAAATCCCGCAAAATTATAAATAAACAAAAAAAAAACAAACCTCAGCTTCAAGTTCAAACAGTGAAGAGTAATTTTAAACGAAATAGTTTTTGATACTTCCTGAATTTTTTTTTAAACACAGAAAACAATCGTGAAGTCTTGCAAAAAATATAAGTATCAACAATTAAAATTAATCGACCTGCGCAGTAAATTTAGAGACTTTTTAGTTTTTTTCATTGAATTTTTATTTATTCACAATAGATTTCTATAAACTAATTTAAATGTTTCTATATGTTTTAAAATTACATAAAAACCAAATAAAATTAGTTTTTTGTTTTAATTTTTATTTAAAAAAATTTAACAATTAAATGTTTTTTCCGAAAAATGTTTTTTTTTTTAAATGTGAGCTTGTCTTTAAAAAATTATCGTCACTATAATGCCATAACATCAAAGTGACCTCATCACTTTTTAAAAGCCTTTTAAATCTGTTGTTAGGATTGCCAACATGTTTTGGCACTTTGAATACTTCTGTCCCGTTTTTGAACAAATTATATCGAAACATGTTGGACGTACTTTAAAACTCCTCCCATACAGTGACCCCTATACATTTGTTGTTGCTCTAGACACCTTCTGAAGAGCACTTCCCCATAGTCTCCTGTGTCGCTCAAACAAGTCTTGGCTGCTTAAGCTTCCTGAACCTTATTTTACATTTCTTTAGTTGCAATTTCGGAGAACTATCTTTTAAAGAACATTTATCCATGTGAGCCTGTTTTATAACTCACTTGTTCAAATCATGTGCACCATCATCTACGTCGCCACGCAACACACAATTTGCTCATTTCGTTTACGGCTTTAATGGGTTTTTGCAAAACCAGATGCACTGCATTTAGATGCACACAAAGCTTAATGACATGCCATTAATCATCTGTAAATGGCTCACAATTCGCGCTTTCATTACGAATGCAACAGTTGCATACCGTACACCGCCCGGACCTACGTGCCTTTGTGTGTGTTGCCTTCACATTCATAGAATAATGTCAATTATATGCAATTGTGAGCGAGAAACAACTTTTTGCAGCTGAACAACATTTAGCAGCTTGATATAAAAATAACTGCAAGCTAGGTGCAGTGATACAAAACGACGTTAAAGTGTGCGTAATGGCTGACTTCCACTGTAATTACCAGAACATCCACTGCATGGCTGAACTTTACAACTTTGTTTCTATTTTTAGGCTGGAACTCTGGCGGGCAACTTGATGATAAAGCACACTCGCCCAGACTTTCCCTCGGATATTTTCATCACCTTCGAGGCACTTAATGCGAAGGTTGTACTCGGGCTCAAGGCTGGCGATTCGCAAACGCTTAGCTTGGCTGAGTTCTTGAAGACGGACATGAAAGGAAAGGTCTTAACCGGACTCGTGTTGCCCGCCTACCCGAAGGACAAGTTCCTGTTTGGCTCCTATAAGGTGAGTTCAAACTTATTTCTGAGCCCGCTCTTACTCAAAATACATTTTTCTAGATCATGCCAAGGGCGCAGAATGCCCACGCCTACGTGAACGCAGCCTTCCTCGTCGAACTCGATCCGGCAAGCAAGAATGTCGCATCGTCGCGCATCTGCTTCGGAGGAATTAATCCTCAGTTCGTCCACGCCAAGTCCGCCGAAGACGCTATTGCGGGTAGGAATCTCTTCGCCAAGGATGTCATCCCGCCGCTGTTTGCCGGCCTACGCAAAGAACTTGATCCAGATGCAGTACTGCCGGACACCTCTCCAGACTACCGCCGACAGCTGGCATGCGGCCTGCTCTACAAGTTCATTCTCAGCAACTCGCCAGATGTTAAGCCCGAGTTCAAGACCGGCGGAGAGGAGCTTAAGCGCGGCCTCTCATCGGGCCTGCAAACTTTCGATACACAGCCTAAGAACTACCCGGTAACCCAGCAGGTGCCGAAGATAGAAGCCACCATCCAGTGCTCCGGAGAGGCTACCTACATGAACGATCTGCCGCCACAGCCAAACCAGGTTTGGGCAGCCCTGGTCCATGCCACCAAGGTCGGTGCCGAGATCGAAGAAATCGATGCGTCGGAGGCGCTCAAGACCCCAGGCGTTTTGGCTTTCTACTCGGCGAAGGACATTCCCGGCCGAAATGCCATTGTCGACAAGAGCTTCGACTTTGCCGACGATGAAGAGCTCTTCTGCGCCGGAAGCGTTAAGTACTACTTCCAGCCGTTGGGCATGATCGTCGCTTTGAGTAGCTCGATCGCCAACCTGGCCGCTGATAAGGTCAAGGTGATGTACAGCAGGGTCGATAAAAAGGTCCTCCCCACCATCGAGGACGTTCTAAAGTCGAACGAGAAGGACAGGGTCAAACTTATAGTCGAGTCGCCACTGAAAGAGATCAAGCGCCCTGTATCCACTGATCTGACCGTTTCTGGCACCTTTGACATTGGCCTGCAATACCACTTCACCATGGAGCCTCAAACGACGGTAGCTTTGCCCTATGAGGGCGGTCTCCAGGTGTACTCAGCTACCCAGTGGATGGACATGACGCAGTATGCGATCGCCAAGGTGGTCCAAATGAAGGTCAATGACGTGCAATTGAAGGTCCGCCGCCTGGGAGGTGCCTATGGCAGTAAGATCACTCGTGGCAACTTCGTTGCGTGTGCAGCGGCCCTGGCCGCCACCAAATTAGACCGACCGGTGCGCATGGTGCAGACCATCGAGTCGATGATGGGAAGTCTTGGCAAGCGGTGGGCCTGTCGCAGCGAATACGAGTTCCATGTGAGCACAAAGGGAAAGATTTTGGCCGCCCGCAATACCTTCTACGAAGAAGCTGGCTGGTCCACCAATGAGTCGCCCGTGGCCTACCACTCAACCCTGTGCTCCAAAAACTGCTACGAGTTCAAGGATAACTACAAAATCGACGGCAGCGCGGTGGTTACCGATGCGCCCAGTCACACCTGGTGCAGGGCTCCCGGCTCAGTCGAGGGTATCGCCATGATCGAGAACATCATTGAGCACATCGCCTTCGAGACGAACCGCGATCCGATGGACGTGCGTTGTGAGAACATCCCAGCGGGACATAAGATGCTGGATCTGATCAAATCGTTTGTAAAGTCCACGGAGTACAAACAGCGCAAGTCCGAGATTGACGACTACAACAAGCAGAACCGCTGGCGCAAGCGCGGCTTGGGTGTCTGCATCATGGAGTATCCGATCTTTTACTTTGGCAACTATCCAGCTACGGTGTCGATCTACCATGGAGATGGTACGGTTGTTGTGTCGCATGGCGGCATTGAGATGGGTCAGGGTATGAACACCAAAGTGGCACAGGTGGCCGCCTATACGCTGGGTATTCCCTTGGACCTGGTGAAGATTGAGTCGAGCGACACGCTGAACGGAGCCAATGCTATGGTGACCGGTGGTGCTGTCGGCAGCGAGAGTCTTTGCTTTGTAAGTTTTCAATTCTTTTGTCTGACCTCTGTGACGAGTTTTGTCTTCTAGGCTGTTCGCAAGTCGTGCGACATTCTGATGGAGCGCCTCAAACCGGTTCGGGAGACGATGAAGAACGCCGACTGGCTGCCCGTCATTCAAGCGGCACACAAGAAGGCCATCAACCTCATCGCCAGTGATTACTACAAGGCGGGCGACATGCAGCCCTACACGATTTGCGGTCTCTCGCTGACCGAGGTCGAGGTGGACATTCTCACCGGCAATCATCTGCTCAAGAGGGTCGATATCCTGGAGGACACCGGCGAGAGTCTTAACCCCAACATTGACATTGGCCAAATTGAAGGCGGCTTCGTTATGGGTCTGGGTTACTGGCTGACCGAGCAGCTGGTCTATGATCGACAGACCGGTGAGTTGCTGACCAACCGCACATGGAACTACAAACCGCCCGGTGCCAAGGACATTCCGATTGATTTTAGGATTGCTCTCCTGCAGAAGAGTGCCAATCCAGCCGGTTTCATGAGATCAAAGGGTTGGTTGTTTGTTTTTTTGTGCCTTCTGACTGATGAATTATTTTTTTCTCTGTAGCTACTGGAGAGCCAGCTGTGTGCCTTGCAGTGTCGGCAATCTTTGCCTTACAGCATGCTATTCAATCGGCGCGGGATGACGCGGGTTTGAAGAAGGAATGGGTGCGTTTGGGAGCTCCAACTACTCCCGAGACGGTGGTCCTCAATAGCGGAGCTGACCCCACCCAGTTTGCTTTGCAGTGATTTGCGTTAAGGATATTTTTTATAAGTGTATAGGTTATGGTGCTTGGTTGTGTGAATTGATGAACTTTATATGTATGTGGAACAATGAGTTAATTGCAAATAAACAGATACTATGTTTGCGGCTAAAGGAGGCTTGGGAATAGTCTTTCATGTCATGCTATGTTCTTTGTAAAGTAGTCTTGAGTGTGGTTCGAAGATTGGAACGACTTAAACGGTTTCTAGGTTGGTGCAGAGACTTACAGTTTACTGAAAGGCTTCACTTAAAGTTCTGTATTCATCACGATAAGGTAAAATCCATTCTTTCAAATATAGGGACTATCGGGAAGAAGATCGAAGTAACTGGAGGAACTGCTGCCGTTGGAATGAAGAATGGGACCGGACTGCCAGAAGTTCCAATATATCGACTCAATACAGAAACTTTTGGAGCTTTTAATAGTACGCCCGCAACTTTTTTTTAATGTCAAGCTTTACGGATTTATGATGAGAAGGAAGGTTAACAGAACTGAGCTCCCAAAGCTGTTTTTGCTAAGAGGTTTCTAATGTCAATTTCCAATAAGACTTTGAGTTGAGACCCGAGACTATTAGTGTATTGCTTTTGATTTGCGCAACCATAGTTAGGTCTAAAGCTAGTATTAGACGATATGTTTAATGAACATACGTATGCTGACAATCATATGCTGAAAATTCTCAGCAAACAGGCATATGTTCGTCTGGCGTATGATGCCCTATTACACGATATGTTGAATTCGGTTTGCTGAAAAGTTTGAAGACCCGTATGATTATATGCTGAAAAATTGACAGATCGCGATTTTAATTCATTTAAAAAGAAAAAAGAAGAAGAATTGCATTCTACACTACGTGTTGAATTCCTTGTGTATTTATTGTAAATATCGTTTTATTGATTAGACTGTATTTGTTTTAACGTTTATGTTTGTAAAATGCGTGCAAAAAAAGAGCCCTCGCTGTAATATTGGCCATATGTGTATTCGACGATGACGACAAAGAGGAATTGCTACGGAAGCAGCGAAAAGTTTGGATAAGGATACGGGTGTTGGGTCATGCTGCGCGCCGAAGAAGGATTTTGTGAAGAATTGTACCGCGAATTGCGCAAAGAAGAGACAGATTTGTATCTAACGTTTGTGCGCATAACACCTGAGCAATTCGACCATCTACGTGCCTTGGTGACACCGCACGTTATGAAGCAAGACACCGTGATGCGCAAAAGCGTTTCACCATTAGAACGACTTTTATTGACGCTTCAGTATAAATGTATACTCTCTTCTCTTCACTTAAGGGTGTGTGGTAGTTTATTTAATTCAACAGTTTTGTATTAAGATTATCTCGCCCCCAAAATAAACACATATCTACATTTTTATTTTTGAATAAGTCTATTGTCATTTGAAAAGTTGATTGCGTCTTAGGGAACAGAAACAAATCACTATACTTCTCGATCCATCCTTCGATCCGAGAGCTAGTCCCAAATTGTCCAGACGTCGAATGGGGTTATTTAATACTGGCGCTGAGTGTAACTTTTTACCAATCAGTTGGGCTTACCACCACCTGAGCCGCAGCCCGGTCGAGAATTTCCCGTTCCGTACACTTTTGTAGCCGATGGCTGCGAACTAAACAACTCAGCCATTTTGTTTTTAACAAGCAATCAGGACAAAAAAATCACAAAAAAAAAACACATACAAAATTTATCGAAACTTCAAAAATATCAAAGCCGTTTGCTGAAAAATGTGGCGTATGCTCATGAGCCTACTTTAGCTCGTCAGCATACATCATACGAGTCAGCATACGCCAAAAATTTGTCCGAATGTTAGCATACGGTCCCAAAAGGGGTATTACACGATATGTTTAGGTCGGCAACATACATATGCTGACTAGCCAACAAATTTGCCAACAAACAACTTTTAGCATACGTATGATGACAGAAATTTTGATATTATACGATATGTTGTTATTGGGACACATTTTTCAGCATACGTATGCTGATTCAGCATATCGTCTAATACTAGCTTAAGGCTTTCCCAATCTTGAAAATTCGTAGTAGTTTTATAACACCCGACGGCTCTCAGTGATGCTTGTTGCGATTTTGCATGGACTTTCTAATACACCCGAATCAAAGACCAATTACTTAGCTTTGATAGCAAGTTAAGTCCTGTTGAAAACAGAATGACCTAGCTGTTTCAAAATTGACCCGTTTCTACAGCCAAATTCAGAGTTGCTCCTTCAGTGGTAAGGAACCCGGCATCGTAATTTCTTCCCTTCATCATCGGACTCCACTAACATTGAGCATCTTTCAAACTTGTCAAAGATAACCTTTGTACCAACTTCGACAAGGATGACTACAAAGTCGTAGGATGGTTCCGCAATCAACGAAGACATTTAAGTAGGTCTCGCACTTCGAAACTTCCTTAACCACTGTTTCGCTTCGTCTTTTTTATGTTCGAAAGTCTCAGAGCCACGCGAAAAACGATATCCCTAGAGTATTTACCTGGGCCGTACCTTTATTAGTTTTGAAACTATCCGTATATACCAACATCTCGGGACTTTATTTCTTTTCCAAAACTCCCTATACCAGGGTACACCACTTCGTATTATATCAAAGTCAAGCGTACCAAGACTTTGGTCCATTGGGGACTGTCAGCCTTCCAATAGCTTCCTTGCGGGCCCCGTACAAAAATGTTTGTCTTAACCAACTAATAAAAAAAACCATAACAAATGGCTATGACAAGCTTGGACTAGGTGTCTCTACATAGGCCTGTTTTAGACTGTTAGGTATATTTTTAGCCACTGAGAAGTATTGCCCTTGGTAACAGATCTAAAGGGCATAAAATACTACTGTCTAGGTGTTCACCGATTCGTTGACAGAGCCCTTTCCTTTAAAGGCTGCCAGTAATTGGAGATAGACAGTCGACCTTTGCTCGATAAAAGAAGAAGAATTCCTACAAAAAGCCTTTTGTTATAGGGGCCACCTTGGGTGTCTCTAAAAACATTCAAAGTCTGACTTTGCCTAACATCTATCGTCGGTTTTCATTGGGTTTCACTTAGCACTGTCGGTATATTGGTTTTCTTTTTAACTAAGTCACTGGTCTTAATCTCTTAACGATACCTACAGAAAGTGCTGAGTACTTTCTGGTTTAAAATGGTTAAGAAGTCTTAGTCTGTACCTTTTGCCGTTCTACAAACCATGGTGCAGTAGCTACCTATACCTAACTACTTTATTTTGAAAACTTTTGGTTTTTGGCATATTCAATTTATCTGTATTCAATTCTTATGTAACATTTATATATTTTGCAAAATCAACAGACCTTATATCTATCTGTGAAATCTGCTATATTTTTGACAGCATTTTAAGTCCATTTTATTGCTACATCTACTGTTTCTTAGGAAGCGTTGTGATCCCAAAGGTTGCCATAATGATTTTCTCAAAGGTATTAGACTGAGTGCGCAGCCTTGAGTAATACAGTAAAACCCGGATAAGTGCCTCTCGCTTAAGTGCCTCACCCGCATAAGTGCCTATCAAAACGGGCATTTAAGGTGAGAAACTTATAGGGGTTTTACTGTACCAGTTTCGTGTTATTTCAATCTTTGTTATCGTTCTTATGTCTTTAAAATCGCTGTTGTAGATGGGTATTTAATGGGACTCTGGAATTTTCAAATAATGTTTTGCCATTGGTTTTGTAATTTATAGATCAGGCCCTTCTGCTATATTTTTTAAGGAAAGCTTGGCTTTGGCAATATTTGAAAATATAGTACAATCGGTCTTTTTTCCGATTTTATCAGTTTTTTGCTAAAATACCTACACATACCTCTTAAGTTACTGTAGCTACTTAGCTATTTGATTCATTTCAAAAAACTCTGCCCTAAAATAAAAGAATAGTCAAAAAAGTCGAAAAAGTTTCATCAGTGTCTCCGTTTTCTTTAAAATAAGCATACAAAAGTTGGGAATGTTTAAAAAAATCGAAACAAGATTCCATATAAATGTTTTTCTGATTTTTCCAAAAACGGCTATTACTATTTCAAACACAATTAATATTTCAGCTTATATAGGTAGAGTCAACGGCTCTGCATACCTATACAGTTTTTCGCTGAAAATTCGAATAAAGGTTTGAAAAAATTTGACCTTTCTCGAACACATTCAATACGATTGTTACAAAACTTTATTTCTAAGGTATTTCTCACTTAATGGTAAGCTCAGTTTTTCCCTGGATAATGGATTTTTTATAAAAGGATAGGTATATTTTGAATATTAGGTTTTCTATAGTTTACCTACATTAAAACAAGTTCACCGATACGCGGCGTAAATTGTAGATCCCTTCCATTCTTCCCAAAAATTTTAAACTCGCACAAAATGAATGGTTGTGAGAAGCTGGGTCCCACAAAATATTTATTTATTTTTATTTCACATACTTGGAGTAAAATTCATGTTTTCAGAATTATTGCATCCTTCATTTTCCATTGAAATCACCGAAAACACTTTTTTTGAAAACTGCTACTAAATCTCGAACCCCATTTTCGATTATGGTAAAACTTTAACATTGTAGATACTCAGATTTATATGAAAACCAGCATCACCAATTTGAGTGGATTCGCTGAATTTAAAAAAATAGATCAATTCAGAAGGCAAGGTGAAAAAGCAATTTCGAACTTTCGAAAAAATTTTTTTACTGAGAGCTTTAGCCTCGCATTTTTATTTTAGTGCCATCTGAAATGAAAGCCAAAGGGGCTTTATCTTAAGTCTTATTTTATATACTCGCTCCTCAATATTTTACCTTTATAGGTACCTAATAAAAAATATTAACCTACCAAGCAAGTTGTTGATATGAACGAGAAAGTTTCGTGCAACTCAGTCGTGCATTTTTCTTTTCGTTTTAAAATATTTAGTTGGGACAGCCTCATGGTCCGTGTTGAAAGTTGTTACCTTTCTTGGTTTTCACTGGAATAATGTAGACTATTGGCCTGTTCACAGTGAGAAGTCAGCCCTAACACCATTTGCAAAATTTATTAAGTGAATGTTTTTAATATCAGCATTTCATCAAGCGTTGGTTATACTATTTTTTAACCTCTGATGTCTAAATTGCTAGGTGCAAGTGCAACTAATGCATTCATTTACCATATTATGGCTGTATTCTCTTAAAATGCATTCCCAATAAAGCTGTTACCAATTCCAAGATCTTCTGGTTGTAATCGATCCAAAATAAAACACGCCATCGAACCAGAGTTGGTTGTGCCGGAGCCGAAAGGCGGTGTCTGTACATAGCGCCAGTGCATGATGGGTCGTCCATGTGATTATAGTAACTATTATTGGTAGATTTTACACGGGACAAAAATTGTGTACTAAGCGGTCATCCTACTCCCTCCTTTTCCTTCTCACTGCTCACATTCTCTCTCACTCACCAAACAATTCCCCCTTAAACCACAAAATCACAACAAATAACCATTTGCGCCAAGGCGAACGTGGCAAGTCAATTCAAAATCAAGGACAATACCACACGCCATAGCCACCTAATGAACAAAACCTCTAACTGACCAAATTCACCAATAAAACGAAATGTGCCTTCACAATTATTGTCACACTTAAGCTCCGGACGCCCCGCATAGACCAAGTTTCTTCCATCCCTGCTATAATCCATGTCGGGCAATTATCCCTAAACTTGAGATTTCCCTTACAAAACAGATGACATCCCTATAGGTATACCTATACCAAGTGAAACCCCTTTCAGTTTTGTCCTGCATTGGGGTCCTAACGATTATTGACACCATTTACCTTCAATTGCTAAACCATTTGGAAAATGGCCAAAAAATTGGCTTCGTGATCTCCCAACTTTGTCCCCGGCAAAGAAGTCGCATCACCCAGTAGCTATATACGACTTCTCAAGCTTCGTGCCTGTGTTCCGGTGCACCGACCAACTGGGCGAAGGTGTACAATTGCATAATCCGAATCTTGATTGGCGGTATCGTGGCGTCGCAATTAACATTCCCTTCATTATATAGACGCTGCCATGATGCGTTTCTCCATGGCATGGCGATGAAAAATGATGACTCGAGGTAGCCCATCCATCGATGCGGTCTCAGATTTCTATTCATCAGTGAGCCAGCAGTGAGCGCGCACAATCAAATTAATGACCTTCACTTATCATGGGACTCTTGGTTTGGCTTCTTTGGCGCTCTGGGCTTACAGATGGATTCCGTCCGCCTCACACGCGTTGAGCAATTAGTGTAATTAAGTCATCATTTCCATCATTTTTATTCTCGCAACTTCTTCGAGATGATACGTGCGTGATACAGCCAGGCACTCACACAGACAGACAGACATTCAGTCCATCTTACCGAAGATCCATTTATCCGCTGTTAGTTTCTGGTGTAGTAATTAATTGACGCAGGAGCTCCATGGTGGAAAAAAGAAAAGAATCACCCAACCCCAGGCGCGCACTCTGAAGCAATTAAAAAGTTTCGAGATGATATCACAGTGCGGCGGCGGTGTCGGCGGGCGTAACAAGAGTCCAAACATTGTTTGAACTAAATTAAAGTTCGTGCGGCTTCGTGCCATGTTTGTTGGATGGGGGGGGGAAGGTTCCGTCGCACAAGGGCAAGTTCACGATTATTATAGTTGGCAGAGCGGGCGGTCGGGCGGTCGGGCGACCGGGTTAATGTGAGGTTTCACATGCTCTTGTTGTAACTGCAAGTGCGGAACGGTTTTAAGTGGCAAGCCAACCCATTGTGATTATCGTTTGAAGTTAATAACTAAAAGGGTGTCGCCCGCTGTCAAATGTGACATTTTTCCGAGAGCTAATTTCGCACAAGACATGCGGTTTTTTCGGGGGGCGTCCGCCGGAGGGTTAATTAGGATATAGAATAAAGGATGCAAACTTGGGTTACATAAATGCGGGTTGGGGTTAAGTATGTGTTCTTTGGTATGACAATGGGAATTGGCGTGTAAACATATTTCCTTAGGTTTTGCGGCATCCGAGCACATACTGACCAAATGATAGGAAGGCGTGACATTTCTTTTGGTTTGACTTGGGCTTTGGCATGTTTTTGACGATGGCGTTGTTGTGTCTCCTATGTACCGCCAGACTTATGAAAAGTCTTTCATTATTCTTAAAAACCTTTTCATCGAGAAAAGAGGTTTTGAAAATTTTTAGCAGTGGATGAAGACCTCTGTGGCCCAACTTTTCAGTGTATAATGGTACAGCTGGTATAGATAGGCCCAATTAGATCTTGGCTGCAAATACTTGAGAGCTAACATCAAGACCTCTTCATAGCTCATCTCTAGACATACAATATCAACGAGATTAATTTAATTTTAAAAATGTATGTAGGTACCTAGCCCGAAATGTTGTTTCCTGTAGCCACAGGTTAGGCGGCATTGACATATCTTGGATACCAGGCACAAGTCGAGGAAATTGCAAATTGCTTGTGTAAGCGAAAACAGGTGGTAGAAAAAAATTAAATCGGATATAAAAATCGTACTTTGAGGATAGGTTATGCACTTGCTTACAAAAAGTCATGCTACCCAGCCTTACGGATTTAACAGCTCTTTTGTGTGTTCCACAGTTTTTTTTTACTCTGGTTCACCTACCATGCGATAACTAATTGTCAGATGTGTTTCCCAAACGTCCCTTCCCTTTTTAAAGTCTTAAAGCTATATAACAACTTGTAATGCGAACTCCATGGATCTGTGATGTGCCCCTATTTTTTTTTTTTGGTTGCGCCTGGAGGTGAGTAATCTTCAAAAGATACCAATGGCCCGTACCATTGGTTATGCCCGATTCAGATATATCTCGTCTGCCTACGGGCTAAACCTCACCCCTCAGAGAGGCACTATGAGTTCCGGCCGCGCGCGCTCATAGTAGTATGAAATTTGTTCCTCTCATTTTTTCATTTAAGTGATGACTACGACAAAGTTAGCTTAACAAGTAGTCTACGCCTTTGTAGTGTTATTCGTGTTTGGTAGGTAGCTTTCCAGCGAACGCACCTACTAAAACCGTCATTACATGCGGTTTTTCCTTATGGCGCTAGGTCGAACGGTCTTGTTCTTTGTAGTCGGCGCTCAAGGTTTGTCACGTCCAGAGTACGGATTATTTCATTATTGCAGTGACCATGAATACGAGTACGAAGTTTGCGAGCAAAGTTTGTTACTTCGTTACTCACGGTAGCAATTCCTAGATCTCTATGAATATCACTATTCCTTATATACCATGGAGCATTCACGATTGCTCTTGGCGTTTTGTTTTGGAATGTTTGTATTAAAGCCATATTGCTTGGTTTGGTACAACCCCAAAGTTGTATACCGTATGTAAAAGAAGCTTTTAGTACTTGTTTATACAGGAGCAGTTTGTTGTATACGCTTAGCTTTGAATACATTTCTCTAAGTCTGATTGCGAGCTCGTCGCGCTTTTTCTTAACATGTGGCTTTCACTTAAGTTTTGCGTCTAGGATCATTCTTAGATATTTCGCCTCGTTTGCGTATGGTATTTGTACCGAATTAATGAAAAGAGGTAAGTTGTTTATCCTTTTGTACGTGAAATTGACATGCGTCGACTTGGTCTCGTTAAGGGCAATTCGCCAGGTCTTTGTCCACTCGCATACTTTATTAAGAGCCCGTTGGAGTTTTCCAGTTGATGATTCGACTAACTCATCGATTGCGAGGATAGCCGTATCGTCTGCGAACGTTGCTACGATGGTCCCTTCATCCTGTGGTATATCTCTTGTGTAGAGCAGGAATAAGATTGGGCCGAGAACGCTTCCTTGAGGAACACCGGCGTGGATTTCTTTGAATTCCGAGAATTCAGTCTCATGTCTAACACGAAAGAGTCTGTTCTCAAGGTAGGATTTCAATACTTTGTATAATTTTTCCGGTAGGATTGTCCTTAGCTTATACAAGAGGCCTTCGTGCCATACCTTGTCGAAGGCTTGCGATACGTCGAATCTTTTTGCATTCTAGAGCTTTCTCAATTTTATTTCTTATTCGATAAACCTGCACGATTGTGGAATGTTTAACCCGGAAGCCGAATTGATGATCTGGTATCAAGCGTCTTTCTTCAATTACCGGTTGTAATCGTTTGAGCAGAAGTTTCTCATAAACCTTAGATATTATCAGCAGTAGCGAAATAGGTCTATATGATTTCCTATCATTTGTATTCTTCCCTGGTTTCGGAACCATAATGACAGCAGCTTAACTAGTGCTCTTTTCGGTAGCTCCTTTAGAACTTCGGCAGTGATAAGATCGTATCCTGGAGCGTTGTTATTTTTCAACTTTCTTATTGTCATTCGAAGCTCGGACAGAGATACGGATTTTACTTTATAGTTGTCGGATCCCGTATTAACATTCGGTTCTTCGTTTAAAGGTCGTCCGTCGAACGGCCTGAATGTTTCTTCTAGATGCTCGGCGAATAGATCCGCTTATACTTATCGCAGGGTCTGCCAAAACTTCTAGGAGGCTATGAAGCTTTCAAGATTGACTTTCTCGACCTCTTAAATAGTACTTATAGCGCTGTTTATTGGTTCTGCAGATCTTTTACACATCTTTTGAGAGGCTTTGACAGTTATCGATATGAGCTCAAAAGTTTATAAGAGGTTCTTACAGCCCTGCAAATTATAATCGAGGTCTTTTAAGGTATTGATATTAGAAGCCTTTTATGAAGCTTGAAAGCTTTCGACGTAGTTTCGGTAGTATGCGGTTCCTGCAGCTGTATTAAATATCCAAATGGTTTTATTTGCCAGCAACGTCTTGGACGTGGACCATTATTGCTGTAGACAAGATATGAGCTCCAATAACTCAGACGCTAAAGCAGTGGAAAACTACCTTAAGGAGGTTGAACGTTGAAAGACTGAATTCCGTATTAACGCATCTCTGCCCAAAGTCACAAAAGGACTGCTTCCACAACAAATATACATATATATAGAATGCCGACAGGTTGCCAAATGTTATTCACTCACTCCCACGTGTGTTTCAAGACAACAGCAAGATTCCGGACTTCAATAAGGTACTCCCCATAAATTTAAAATCTTGCATCTCCAGAAACCTTTTCACGACAACTTTAAAGCTCAAGGTTCATTGATAAAAAAAATCCCCATCTATATCCCCCCGTCCCCATTGTATCACAAGCTCACTCATGCTTTATTCAATGGTGCATATCCCGGGCTTACGCTATACATCTCCCCTATTATTAAGGACCTATAATAAATCCTTGTTTCGCCCACACCTAACCGATTTAAAATTATAAATTGCATACATGCTCCATGCTTTTAAGGGCTTAAGGATACCATTATCCATTCAAGAATTTTTTTTTGTCCCATTGTCTCCTTCCCATGGTGTCATAGTTCAGTAAAAGGAAATGAAAAAAAAAAATAAAAATACATCTCGCGCCACCTACCAACCCACATACGCAAATGCAGGACATTTCAATGTTTCACTTTTTTTTTCATTTTATTATTTTCCATCCTCCGTTCATTGTCCGGTTATTAATGAGGCTAGCTTAACCCAATTTTTTTTGTCGTTTGTCCCTGAGTCCTGTTTACATTTGTTTCTTCTTTCGACGAAAGAAAAAAAAAGAAAATCCCATCCCAACCAGCATCCTATAGCCCCCCACGGTTGAGGATTTTAATTTTTGTTCTTTATTTTGAGGGTCTTCCGTTACTTAACCCCATTTTGTCGACTAAAGTAGCCCCGAGGACATTTTTACCATTTTTACCATTTTCACCATTTTCACAATCCGTCTATTTAACGGGGCCGAAGCAAACTAATTCCCAGAGCGCGTTGTGCGCCCGACCAAAACCTTTAGTGTCAGTTAGGTAAAGCATTAGCGAAATGATTAATTTGTATAGACCGGTAGGTGGCTGCGTGGGAGTTCTTCGGGGGGATGAAAATGACTGAGCGCAAGGACTTTTCTGTATAAAAAAAAACATTGTTACGTTTTTTTTCTGTTCACTTTTGTCAAACAACAGCGGCAACAAAACAAAAGCGCACCCGACAATGTCCGACAAAGTTTTCCCGGAATGAAGCCGCCCCTAAGGGTGGCCGGTGTTATGGTGGTAAATTAGAGAGCAAAAAAAAAACACACAAAGCACAGCAGTGCGCGCAAAGGAAATACACAAGGGAAGTCCGAAATGATGTGCTTGAGAAGACGTCGTCGTCGTCTTCAATGAGTGGCAATGAGTTGGGTTTTTCCCGGCGCGTTTTAAAAAGGGGCGCTAGCTCTAGCTGATGGCTTAGGTATATATCGAGGGTTATGGTGGCGTTACACCGAAGAGCTTGCTTATAGTGCTTTGGGGATTTTAATTAATTTCCCCCAACCCCAAGTGTCTATACATACTACAAACTTGTGTACAAGCAAAGATAAGCACTGTGGTTGCTTGACTATGGGGCAGGGGGTGGTTGAGCGAAACAGGTGCAGGTGAAGAATGTTTTTTAAATGATTTATTTCTGCATTCACCTGAAATGTGTATAAGCTTCAGAAACGGGGGAGGGGGATTTGGGGGGGAGAACAATTGAATTTTTGACTTTAAAATTTGGTGTAAGGAAGTATTTTTAAAGGCGAGAAGATACGAAGGGGGAGGGTTCCGAACGTTTCTCAACTAATGTGGTTATGGCAAGGCGGAACGATCAAAGCAGTTATTTTTCAATGCAAATTGGGTAAAGGAAAGGGTAATAGACAGCATTAAATGCATCTGATCTCGCTGCCTAACGAACAGCTGAAAACTGCTTTGCATTGAATAATCTCAAAATCGAGTTTAACAACTTTAGGGTAGGAAAAACTTAAGTTTAAAATTAACTACCTAAATAGTAACTCACTTACTTACTTAAGGTGGCGCTACAGTCCGGGGTGCACCAGCGCCTCAACCAACAAGCTCGATCTTTAGCTAGCTGTCTCCAGTTTCGCACGCTAAGTTGGTTAAGGGCCCTAAATAGTTATAAAGATTTATAATAAAGGGTTTTCCAATAAGAGGTGTTATTTTGAGTAGCTCGCTATTTCGGTAGCTGCTATTTTTTGACATTTGACAAGTAGAAACTACGACATTTCTAAAAATGGAACGATACACGCTTCAACAACGCATTGAAATTTTAAAAATTCACTACAAAAATGGTGAACATTTTGCAGTCACAGTTCGCAAAACTAAAGCATTTTTGGGTCGTCGTGAAGCACCTTGTCGGACCGCAATACAGAAATTGGTTTTTAAATTGGAGCTGTTGGGACAAATTAGTGATGTGTGACCCGTGCACGTCGCTCAAGAACAACTGAACATATTGCTGCTGTGGCCCAAAGTGTGGAAGAAAACCCAGGTTTGTCCATTCCTCGTCGTTCTTTGGAATTGGACATTTCACAAACGTCATTTCACCGTATTTTGCATAAAGACTTGGGTCTTAAGGCTTATAAACTTCAATTAACACAAGAGCTCAAGCCGGCCGATCATCAACAGCGTCAACTCTTTGCTGATTGGTTCCTTGAAATGCATGAAAATGATTCGGAGTTCCATCGAAAAATCATCTTGACTTATTAGGCCCATTTCCACCTCGGTGGCTACGTCAACAAGCAAAATTGTCGCATCTGGGGCTCTGAAAACCCAAGGGTTATTGTTAAGAAACCTCTCCATCCTCAAGGTGTGACTGTTTGGTGCGGTTTATGGTCCGGCGGGGTCACTGGACCTTACTTTTTCGAAAATGAGGTTAGATCAACAGTTACGGTGAATGGAGATGATTAATGAGTTTTTATGGCCGAAGTTGCATGGTATTGATCTGGACAACGTTTACACGAACTCCACCCCAGCCCATTTTCAAACATTTCCCAATGAACAGCCCCTGAAAACGTGTTCAACCTGAATGTATGCGCTGAAAAGACACGACTGCCCATTGAAGTGCAAAACATATGGATCACCTTAGAGCGCGCACATAATAATCACACACACACTACTGCAACGATACTCACTGCTGCATGACTACTGACAGTGGAATCCACTGAAAGAAAATTTTGGGCAATGTTTTGAATAATTGTTTTGAACATTGCTCATCTTCAGGACAACGCAGGGGGATGTTTTATATCTTAAGTAATTCAGGGGAAAATTTACTAAATTCACCTATTTTTTTATTTTTCAATCCGATAAGACATTACTGAGCTAGGTCTGTACAAACAGAATTTTCTTTACATATATCTGTTTTTTTACTATTTTGTAAGAACCACGTTTTATTCCGGGATAAAAAGTGTCCTAAGTCCCGACCCAGATAATAAGCAATCACTATGCCAAGTTTCATGAAAATCCGTCCAGTAGTTTCTGCGTGATGCGCGGTCAGGCATTTTTGATGTGAAACATCTTATGGCGTGACTTGGGAGTAAAATCGATTCTTCAAAGCGGAAATGACCAAGTGGAAGTGCGTGACGGAAATTGGCCTGTCGCCATCTCTATGCCGCCGCCTAAAACTCCTTAACCACTCAACCGATTTTAATGAAATTTTGTGGGTTTGCATGGTTATATGAAAAGATATATTTTTTTAATTCTAATTTTTAATTGTCAAAGTGAATACTTGTTTGGGCACGCTGAAGCCAACTGATGAAGTTAGGTTTTACACAGACACTAGACTACTGAATCAGTTGACGATGTGAAAACAAAATGTAAACAAAAACTCTCGAAAAAGAAAACTTTGGATTGGATTGCGTTATGAAAACTTTTTAAATTATTGAACATAATTCAACAAATGCAGCTACATACAACACAGTTCAATTTAACATCCACATTTAGCGATAGAAGTTTCACATCTGGCGTGTGGTCACAAGCACGCTCTCTGTTTTTTTATTCTATAGTTTTACTATATGTAGAGAAGAGAAGAGATAAAAAATATCCGATCATTTATCTCAAAAATGGCATTTTTCTTTGAATATCAAAATAACACCTCTTATTGGAAAACCCTTTATAAGTTTTAAGTTATCAAAATTTAGCAAATTTATTTATAATGTATTCTATTCATTTCTAGCAAATTATTTAGAAAAGAGTGAGTTTTTGATTCTCCTGCCTGAGGTGTATGGTTAATGAGTTTCACTCGTTAAGTATCTTGTTCTCGGTCCTGATTCTTAATTGGGATTGAGACGCTGAGCGCTTGTTGGGTAAAACCTCTTTAAACGCTATATATTTTTTAAGATCAGGGTTCAGTAATAGAAATGTTTAGTGGTTTAATTTCAAACCCACTGCCGAAAATTTATCTTTTTCTGATAGTTCTATAAATAATATAAACATAATTAATATCCTTTGAATGTTCTTCTTCTTTTCAATAATGTTCCTTAATTTTTTATCGGTTTTTTAATCGTGAATTTTTGCAACTTAATTTTTGTTTATTTTAATTATTACTAGTCTGTTTATTTATTGCGTTTAATCTTTATTTTGAAATGAAGTCTGATTTAATTTTTATTTATTTTTTTCAATAAAAACTACAAAATAACTTTTTTCTTTCGATTTTAATTTTTTATACCTATACCAATTAGTGGGGAATTTTTGGGGAATGTTACTAAAAAAAGGGGAAAAAAAGGGAATTCCACTTAAAGCGGCTGGCAACATTGGCTTCAACTGGAATGGGAGATCAGTTGGAATAATCGGAATTCTTGGGATAAGGACTTCCTCTCCTCCTCTCCTCTTCTTGCACAAATTCCGCAACATAATTATAATCGATCCCACCTTCAACTGTAAATTATGCGGCGGAGTTCCCGGCACATCAAGCGAGTTCAAAAATTCCGTCGGATAGTACCCCAATGTGGGGCAGAATTTTACTGCTGTTTTAATTTTTTATTGTTTTCTTAAATATCAGAGTGAAGAAATTATGCATTTTTGTTTAAAATAATCAATGCTTTCAATAATTTTTTTTTTTTCAATATTCATTTTTAAATATTTATTTGCGAAAGGAGTTTTTTCCAATCTGCCGAAAAAAGCGTTGAATCTGCCTCAACCTACCCTACTCATATCATGTATGACGATGTTCGTCTTTGAAATTTTGATGATTAAATAAGTTATTTTCTGGCCGGCCATTGTTTGATTATCGTCAGTTTTTATGACATTTGGGGAGAATAAATGAAGATCTCCAACTGTCTGAAAAGTTTGAAAAGTTACTTAATGTGCAGACTTTCTCGTGGAGTGTCTTCATTGTGGTGGCCAGATGGTTCTTCTTGCTCATGCAATTGCTCCATTTTAATGTTTGACAGATCATTTGGTACTTTTCTAGTCTTTGCTGGACTTCGGCTTATCCCTGCCAAGAGTTATTTCAAGACCCCTTTGTATCAATATACGACTTATTTAAAGTTATTCCGGTAATAAAAACTATGTCATCAACATAATGGTTGACAGTTGATTCCATTGTTGGTCAATTTCTCAAGTGGGTCATCAAGGATTCACCTTACCGGGCACAGAAATCCTCCTTGTTGTCAACTTTTGCTGTGACAGCGTGTTCCATGATTAATTTTTAAGGTTAGGAAACCGAGTGTAGCAGAAAATTCTGAACCAGTTTCCACATTATGTATAGTATAAGAATTATGCAACTAAATATTTGACCCAAAAGAAAAAAAACCTCACGACACAGCCCTCATGAAGGTACCAATGTATTTCCAAAGTTAGGGATGAGGTGTAATGAGTTTTTGTCATTTGTCCTTGAAACCACTGAAATGAGAATCAAATACACATTACTCACTCCCCAAGCAGAACGACACAGTACAAATGACTGATTTATGAATTGTCTAGGTCCTGCGACACATGTCCATCAATATTGCGTGTGCTCTGGAGTCTGGCGAAAAAAAAATCTGCTCGATTACCGTCAGTCTCAGATACACAATACCAATCACTCATGATTAATTGAAACGCAGTGCCAAGTCCTATCTAATGACAGCCGACAGACACCAGA
This sequence comes from Cheilosia pagana, assembly GCA_936431705.1. Classification (NCBI taxonomy): domain Eukaryota; kingdom Metazoa; phylum Arthropoda; class Insecta; order Diptera; family Syrphidae; genus Cheilosia; species Cheilosia pagana. The sequence goes on along the minus strand of OW386166.1, from coordinate 11,288,309 downwards.
AACACAACGCACAGTCGGTTGTGTTGTGTAATCTCCCACGTCGCGCCCCCAAAAATGGCCATCAAATCTGCTTTCACACACATACAGCCGCACACAATTCAATCTCCAATTAAAGACCCGCAACGAAATCGAAATCGTTTTCGATTACTTTGATAATTAATAAAGTTGTTAGTCATTTGTTCGAGCGAACGGAATGTTTAGATAGATATTTTTGGGTCCTACGCCCGGTTCATTGCGCCTCCATACACTCTGTGTCAGATTCCGCAAAAATCTCTTGTCAACTAATTACATTATTTTCTGTGTTGTCATTATCCTTACGAGAAACTTTCATTTATATCCTCGTTTGCCTCTGTGGCCGAAATCGAATCGAACTTCTCTCTGGCCCGCCAGCAGAAAATTACCAAACAAATGACATTTTGGCTCATGTCCACCGACAAAAAAGAAAACAAATTTCAAAGCAAATTACAGGAAGCGTCTTAGAGGGAGACAGCCAATGTAATAGAAAAACAAATAAAGAAAACGTTATTAATTCGATTAAAAGTTTTTTTGGAAGCAAGCTGTCGTTAAAGTTGCGTCCTCTCCGTCGATGTAGAATTGTCAATATAATTCGATTCCTTCGGAGGATTACACGCGACAGGACAACTACTAATACTTTCGAGCGAAATTCGAAATTATTCGCAGAACGATGACGAAGAAACTTAGCCCAACTGTCAACAGCGTTTGTGTTGTGTACGCATGTGATGCTGGTTGTGGTTGGGAATTTATGAAAGTTTCGCTTAAGTGAATCCCGATTGGAAGCGATAATCCCTAAAGGATTACAGACAGTGGAATTTAATAGACTCGGTTGCGGGGAAAAGCTCAAAACAATTTGCTTTGACAGAATGCCAATAAATTCGTCTAAGTGTGAATGAATTTGTATTCAATTGGCCGTGGCCCGGTGGCCATCGGTGGGGGAAGTTCCCTGATTGCGGCAAAGACGGATAAAAGTTTCTTCAAGAGGGGATTATCTAATTAGAGAAGGTAGTTGAGAATAGATTCGAAAGGGATTTCAGTTGAATTAATTGGTGGAGACTTGAGATCGGTGATGACTTTCTTTGCGATGGGAAGTTGTTTTTGGAAAATTGAGCTTTTCCACTGTATTTATTGTCATATGGGCTGAGCGCAGAAGATTTCCGTCGTCGGTCTGTCAATAGAGCTTAGCAAAATGTACCTTTCCAAAATTAATCAAGAGTCTAATGATTCCTCAGCGCAGCAAGTGACTTTTATTTTTTGAATCATCAGCTGCTACTCGTGTTTTTGGAGAAAAACTTCGAAAGTGCGAGATTTTGAATTTTCTAAATATATAAAATACAATACGGGGATCGGCTACCCCTCGCTTAGTAGCCCAAAACACCACCACTAAGCCACTGCGACAAATTGTTGCCTACGGTTATTCTAAAAGAGGAATCAGGCGGTCTGGAGTAAAACAGTACGAAATGCACAAAAGCATAAATAGACTTCAGGCCACCCATGAAATGATGAAGCTCCACTGGTAGTTGGCGCTGTAGATCTCCGCTTCTGGAAAAGGTAATAAAAAAAACATATCCTATGTTTCTATCGTGATATTTTTCAAACCAACTCCGAAAACCCTGGTATATTTCGTGCAGTAATTTTTAAATCTATACCGAACAAACACCTCACTGTGTGGAAAAAGTAAAAGCTCTGTCTTATTATAAGTATAAGAGAATCATAAATGGGTATTCTTTAGAAGCAGAAAACGAAACATTAAAATGTTAGTGTCATAATTTTGCGGACATATCTAGCGTTTCGTTGGTTCCCATAAAGACTGCCTTATGCTGTCGTCATTTACCTAAGTTATCTTTTAAAAGGGGTCAGGGGGTGATTTTCAAAAACGCCAAATCACACAATCATAAAACTTTCAATTATTCTTCTGCCAACCTTTAAAATTTCAACTCTGTCCAGTCTTCCAACAATAAATATGACTGTGTTTAATTAAATCTAACAAAATACCACCCAAAAAGGGAGTTTTGGGAAAAAATTAAGATCTACCTAATAAAACACGAATCCAATTATGTTCTATTCCCTAAAAAACGCAACTTGAGACTACTAAGTGATCCCGCTAGGTGCCACCATTCTACAGCCTGTCGAAGGCATTTCTTTAGGAAAGTACATATTGGTCATTCTTAATATGTAAGATATAACAAAGGGGGACAGGAATCATTTTAACAGACGGACCCATAAGCATTTTATACAACGTACTTCTACAACGATTATAAACACGACTGTTTTTTTTTTTTTGGAAAACAGCTGTTACCTCTAATTAATTTCAACAAAAATTTTCATTTTTAATTAAGAGCGCGAGGTCATTTTGGCTACGTACCCAGTTTTTCGCTAAAAAATTAGACATGTTTTGGAAACGCTTTTACAAAAATTCATACTTTAGGTATGAGGTCGTTTTCTGGTTGATGGTGTCCACTTTATCTTTTTCTGTCATTAAATTTCGCACGATTGCAATTAATCGAGTTCGATCCCAACCGAGCGGTGAGTATGCGAATGGCTTATTTCTATTTCCAATTAATAAATTAGAAATCGTATCATGAAGAAGAGTGGTAGGAAATTAAGACATGTTGATGAAGACAGTACCGACTATTTTTCATTCCGCAGCTTTTGTTTCTGTAGAAACGTCAAATATTCAGGTAAGTGCACCATTTTTTTTTTGTTTTTTTGTTATTATAATGTTCTTTAAGAACAATACTTAACTTTAACTCAGTTCTTAAATGAAGGCACATACGAGATATCAAAAAAAAAAGAAAAAAAAACTGAGGAATTGCACCAGTCTTAAATCCACCGGCTTATCTACTATAAGTCACAAGTTCGTGTTAGTATTTTTTTTTACTTTATTAACAAAGGTTTTAAATGTTATATTTTTGTATTCTAATCATTGATCCCAGCATTTCAATAAAAATTGTTACGCGTAATACGAATAAATTGATATAGCTAGTTTAGTTAATTTAGTAAAAAAAAAAGTTTTGTTTTCTGGAAAGTTATTGTTTTTCAGAAAAACGAAATGCATTTTTACAAGAAGAAGAAATGAAAAAGCATTTATTAGAAGCTAATAGATTGTTAGAAGATGAAGAACCGGATTTATTTTCCAATTATGATTCTGACAATGACCCTGATTAGGTACATAGAAGAGCGGTCTGATTCCGAGAATGCCTAGAGTTAATTGCATTCCGTTAAATGTATTGCATTTATTTAAGCACTCCGCTAACAATGGTTTGCAACAAAAAGTTTGCTAACATTTTGCTCGAGATGCATTTCAAAACAACATTTATTCAGCATTTTTTTTTTACATAAATCTACTCAGAAAATGGATTTTTATTTTTTATTTAATTTTTTTTTTTTTTTAACTGGTATTTAATTACACTGCCTACACGGCCTAAATGTTTTTTATTTTTTTTTTAATTTTTTTTGTTTAACAATAATAAGTTAAACGAATAAAACTCATCTATTTTCTTGATAAGAAAAGTTTAAGACAAGTGTTTATTTGAATAATATTGTACTGTCTCACTGTTCGCCCTACGTTGTCTTACTCTTCGGACCCCTGTCAAACTGTAAGACAGTTCAACCTCCTTCAACAAATAATGTCATGGTGAAGTAGTTTTTAATTTATTCGCTAAACTTTTTATGGCAAAAGGCAGCGGAAATATGTAAGATAACATACAAAATTATAGCGCGAAAGCGTACGGAGATATAACTGTTTGAAAGAAAAGTGTTCCGACCTTTCCCCTACCTAATGCCTAATAATAAAAACAATTTTTTTTCTGGCAGCTGGTTTTGGCCTCGTTACCAGAATAACACCTTAGCACGTTTATTACTAATGCCGCCCCTAGGGTTACCAGACGTGTCCCTTTTTCGTACCAAAATGCTGTTTGTCCCCCCTTATACAAACCACTATCCCCTTTATTAAATATTCAATCAGAAACCGTAAAAAAAATTTTTTCCTTAAATATATTTAAAAAGATTCTTTGTGAACACATCTATTTGAAGTTTGAAGTTCAAAGTATGAATAAATCTTGTACTTTGGTGTAGAAATTTTTAAAAACATATTTTATCCCACTTTTTGAATAATTTTTCCCCTAAAACCCTAAAACGCAAAGTCCCCCTTTTCGGCATTTCCATTCTGGTAACCCTAACCGCCCCTGTAGCTTCTGTTCTAGTATCCTGTAAATTCCTTTGTTTTTCAAAATTAAAATAAATTTTAATTTTAATTTAATATTATGTAGGTAACCAATGTTTAAATATTTTATTTGTTTTATTTTATTTTATTTACCACTTTGAAGTCTAGAAACAATGTCTATTGTTCCTATTCTTATCAACTAATAACTTTTGAGTTACCTATATTTGTTTTTATAAGATGGATTAATTCGCAAATTAAGAAAACGCGAAGTTGAAGCAGCAAAACTTTGAATCGAACTTGGAAATTATTAAATAAACATTGATTAGCATTTCTTTAATTTAAATGTAATGTAAAGGAATTATATCCTAATCTATTTTGATAAAAGATTTTATTTCATGGTAGTATAGTTTTGTTTTCTTAACTAGGCAGACGGCATAAAAGCCATGCTTTTTTGAATTTTTTTGTATACTTTGTAAGTAATATTTTAACAAGTGAAATCAAGTAAAAAATCTTGTCCATCTATCTATCTCTCTTTAATTAAAAAATGATTACAATATTTAAACTTTAAAATTCCTCCTTTTAGTTTGAATAGTTCACAATAGCAGTTGTCAATTTTAAGCTACTATATTTAACATTTTGGTCTGGCAATGTGATTGTCATCGAAAATGGTACCAACACTCAAGTGTGCAATAAACGACCGCCGCACTGGGAAATATTGAAATAAATACTCAGATCATGATGCCGTGATACGAATGAAGAGCAAGATCAAGTGCTGTTGTTCTAACTTGTGAGTGCATATACATCGAACATCTCGTCATAGCTGATAATAAACAAACGTCTAATATTAGCCAACTTCAAGGTAACGTATAGTAACTCATAATTCCGCTGGAAATTCCAGATAAGCACAAGTGAATGCGTAAATTGATGCAAACGCCCAGCTTCAGTAGCTCCCCTAATCAGTTTACTCGTCGCAGACCTCGAAAATGTTCCAGTTCGTTTTGTACGCTCTCTTGCTATCCGCCGTTGTCATCGATGCAGGTTGGTTTGGTTGGAATAAGGATCCCACTAAGCACGCCGCTGAGGCACGTCGCCTGGTGCATCAGGGCAAGTGGGCAACCTTCGCAACTATATCCCCAGATGGATACCCAATGACAACTGTTCTGTCAACAGCTGACAATCTCAATGGGGAGATTTTCTTTTACATGCTGAACGAAGACATACCAGCAATGGATGCGAGTAGTGACAACAGGAGGACCTTCACCTTCATCGATGGCGATAAAGCTCAGTTCCGCTTTAGAGACGACGATCCAACGCATGCAACTGCCATGATTTCGGGACACATTAAGAAGGTTAGTGCTTGAGATGCAATGCTCTGTGGCTGAGATACTTGAGGTTCAATTTCAGCTAGAACACGGACCTGAGCGGACTTCCGGTTTGAGAGCGTTCCTTTTTCACCACCCAGAGGCGTTCGAGTGGAGTCGGTCGTGCTTTCGCAAGTAGAATTCAAGCTTTTAGAGGCATATTCCTAAGTCCTTCCTTCAATTACAGTTCAGTTCTCCCTGTGCAAATTGGATGTCACGAGTGTCCTTGTCGTTTATGAAAACGGCGAAACAGGTCAGGTTAGCTCTAAGGAATATTATAACGCAATTGACTTGGATGATGACAGCGGATCTACAGCGAGACAGGTAGGAACGTCCTCGGATATCGCTGCGGAGGCACGTCGCCTGGTGCACCAGGCACGGTGGGCTACTTCTACAGTCGTTTTGGTCGATGGATACCCCATGACAACTGTTTTATCGACAACTGACAGCGAAGGGGAGATTTTCTTCTACCTATTGGATGAAAACATGACAGAGAAGGATATAGCCAACGGGACCAGGATGACACTTATGTACAGCGATGCACAGGAAGTTGACTGCGTCGACAGGGGGGACGATCCGTTGTCGCCGAACTGTGCGAAAGCCGTCATCTCGGGATGCGTTCAGAAGGTTAGTATTTGACTATGCGTGATCGTGACTGGTGTGGGTATTTGAAGGGACGTCTGCAATTTCAGCTGGAAGTGGGATCGCAAGAGCGTAGTCGCATCCTGCTAGCTAACATTATTCGTCATTGGAATGCGCCTGGGTTTAGCAGTACAGTTAACCTGTACAAATTGAACATCACGGCTGTTGTTGTCTTATACCGCTATGGCGGAGGCGGTCAGGTCACAGCTGAGGAATATTATGCCGCAACTCACTCCGGTTCCAACGCTGCATATCTTATGAAACAACCTGGAACCCGTCCTGATATAGCTGGAGAGGCACGCCGCCTGGTGCATCAAGCAAAAAACTCTACTACTGTAATTTATTTAAGTGACAGAAACGCGATTGTGTATATTTTGCCGCCGGCTGACAGAAGGGGACAGATCTACTTCTACGTGTCGAATGCAAATCGGCCAGCGATGGAGACGTACAGGAACAACACGTTTGTGTTCAGCGATGAGCAATATGCCAGGTGTAACGATAAACGGGGCAGTGCATGGTCGCCCCACTGTGCTGAGGCCACAGTCTTGGGATACCCCAAGAAGGTTAGTAATAGTTTCAGAGATGTGGCTTGAATATGATGTCTGTCATTTCAGATAGAAGTGGGAACTGTGGAGCACAGATGGGGTATGAGGAATGTCCTGTGGCGTCACCCAAAGGCGCTTAGTTGGGATAATTCGAACGGTAAGCTGAAGGCTAACTTAGAGATATACAGGGTTGTAAGAGAGGTTTGCTTCAATTACAGATGACTACTCCCTGTGGAAACTGGTTATAATAAAAGTGAAAGTGACATTTCGCCACGGCACGACCCATTATGTCACCGCTGAGGAATATTATGCTGGAACTGAAAAGATTTCGAGTGTCAATGGTTGAATGTCATCCTCTTACCTCCAATATGCAAAGCATTAAGAAGCTTACCTATAGTTTGTGTCTCTACATGACAGTAGAAGGCTTGACTGTTGGCAAGTAGAGAACGATTGCTTCGTAAATATTTTTCTTTTAATAAACTCTGTTGAATTTGTTACAATTTAATTGACAAACATTATTAAAGAAGTTTAACAGTTCTTGAAGTTGTTTTGGGCACTGGAGACCAATAAGTAAAGGTATCCTTTAAGTTCCAGTCACAGTCAGATAGCTGAGTGTCTCAGCAAAAGTTTCCGAGCTGGACCGGAACAAATAATGTCTTATATATTCTTTCTTTTTCTACCTCCTTGGTTCTCTGAGAGATTGCTTTACTTCTTAGAGGCCTTCTTAGCCCGAAGAAGAAACAGCGATTGGCAAGAGTGCTGATGTCATTTTGCGAAGAGATAGTGGAACCTTGGTACACAAAGTCTTTAACTACTTCGAAGTTGTATCTGTCCATCGTGAGAATTTGTCAGAGTCGGCGATGTTAAGAGTCCCTTCTCGTTGACAGCTTATACTTCGTTTTGTCCTCATTGTCTTAAACCTTTTTTCGACATCAATGACTCGGTGGTCTTATTTCTACAGAAATTTATGTTTTATTCGAGATAGGGCTCTACAAGAAATATCAATTCCACTCTCGGACAAAGTCCAATAAGAAAATCGGGCACTAGAGGCATTTATATATATTTTACCACTGGATCTACAAATTAATGTACAATAGTGCGCTACGGCTAACTAATATAGGATTTTTCAAAACGGGATTGGTAGGACACAGTTCTATAATCAGAAATTCCTTCTCTCACATCCCTGATAAAGCAGATGAAAGTGTGGCTCTGGGTGTACTTGACTTCGATATACCATACGAAGTAGTATACCGTGGCAGATAGGACTGGCAAAGGAATAAAGTTTTAAGTGATAAAGAAATTTCAATCTATACGGATGGTTTCAAAACCAAAGATGGTACAGGGTCAGGTATGTACTCTAGTCTAGAGATATGGACCTACACGTGTCAAAGAAACCTTCTGCCTGGAAACCACATGCAGCGTGTTCAAGGCAGATATTCTGGCCGTACTCAAAGCTGCGGAACTACTTGAAATGGGATCAATATCCAACAAGAATATCGCCATCTTTATTGACAGTCAGGCTCAAGGCTGAATGCTCAGAGCATTATGCCTGCAGAACCATGTCAGATTGTGTTGGGTGCCTGAACACTGCGATATTGAGGGCAACGAAATGGCCGACAGTCTGGCCAAATACGGAATGATACAATCGAAGGTATAGGAGCACGTAAGAACGTCTTTTAAATTCAATTTAATTATAGGATAGAGAGATAGGATATTATGAAAGGTGGGTATTAAATATTAAATAGAAGAAATATTCGATGAGAAAAATAAGGAAGGATGGCACTATTAAAATTTGTGAAACCAGAAATTGTTTTAATTCGCATAGGTAAAGAGTTCTATACTCTAATAGCGTGGATGAAGAATAGACAGGAGGAACTAAGGTGCACGTAACGAGAAGGAATAATATTCATAAAGGGTGTTCCAATAAGAGGTGTTATTTTGATATTCAAAGAAAAATGCCCTATGTCCTCGATAGACTCACGAATTCCATCTTTGAGGTCTTGAATCTTCTCAGTTGTTCTTGAGTGAAGTGCACGGGCTTTATTCTTCACATCACTAACTTGTCTCAACAGCTCGAATTTTTTCACCAATTTTTGTATTGCGTTCCGACAAGGTGCTTCACGATGACCCAAAAATGCTTTAGTTCTGCGAACTGTGACTGGAAAATTTTCACCATTTTTGTAGTGAATTTTTATAATTTCAATGCGTATCGTTCCATTTTTAGTAATGTCGTAGTTTCTACTTGTCAAATGTCAAAAAATAACAACTTCAAAAGTGACAGCTACCGAAATAGCGGGCTATTCAAAATAACACCTCTTATTGGAAAACCCTTTAGTTCACTATTGACTATTCCCCGACCAAGTGCGCAGTGAGTCTCTCCACACCAAGATGTATGTGACTGTCGAAGGAAATTTCGTATTAATTCGGTGCATAACAAGCCATTCTCTTCTACTACATACTCGATTCCGCAGAACACAAAGCAAATCAGCTGTTCCGGGCAAAGTTCCATCATGCCGCCCTGACTGAAAGAACTTCCGATGAAAATGTCTGCGAAGAGGCCACCCATATTAGTACTTCTGCTCATCTACAAAACAGCTCAGGTCTAACTAGCGCATAATACCATTCTCATCTCCGGGCTCAACTTATCAGAGTCACTGACATGCCCAGCATAACATCTCAATTGACTTCCAATTTCAATCGCCATACCATCCATACCACGTACCGGCAAGGCAATTCTCGATTAACCAGAATCCAGACCTACCGCTTATTTCAGGAATGGCCTCCTTTGCTGCATGCACCGACAGCAGTCACTTGCATCCTCCGTCCGTCGTCGTCGTCATCGTCATCGTCATAATGTCAACCTCATTCCAAGAACCCCACACACAGCCACATCATCGGCCAAGCATGAATCAACGCAAACATTATCCAAGCATCCACTGCTGCAGATGGACGATGGATGAGTCCTAAACATGAATTTCCGGATAATGTCGACGATGTTATGTTACTCACCCAACGGCAACACACCTACTCTGGCGACAAAAACAGAATCGCAAACGAATCAGCACGTCTTTGATCTGCGCGTTGTATGCGTCGTCGATGTGTGCGTCCCGTCCCGGATCATCGTGACACTGGCAGGCAACCTGCATTGGCCCGAACGTCACAAGAGCGCCCACACTCCACCCAAATCCGTATACGACAGCGACGGCGGCTGATGGTCAACAAAGTGGGCGCGCACTGCACCAAGGATCTCCTCGCCCGGTAGGTATAAAGGTGCGCGCACTCGAATCGATGCAAGTGATTGCATGTCATGAACGCGTTTTGTAAACGTCCTTTCGTTTAATTGCAAACATTTGTCCCTATATCTAGACGTGAGGCTTAATGCGGTGTGTGGACATCATTCGAGATACTATACTACGCGATCGATGCACGAGTGTATTGGCCAGCAACGGTGCTGTTGCTGTTGCTGTTTGGATTTGACACGGTGCCCGTGTGCTGTTGTTGTCCGTTGCGCAGGGAATCGAGGTCACTGGCATTAAATGTTGCCAAGTGTGACGGAAGGTGCTTGGCAGTGGGCCCGAAGGATGCAATCGTGCGTGACAATTGCTTTCTAATTGATTATTTCTATTAATCGATGCATATGCGGCAAGTGACGGTATCTCTATTATGAGGCGGAACTATTAGCGGTGGCAATTGAAAGTATTGTTCGTAGACGAAAGTGATACCGTGCGTGGGATGTGACGAAATTAATTTTATCGTTGCGTACATTAAGTGCGGAAATAGCTCGTACAAATTGGTTCAGTAGTTCTCGGTTTGACGGTTCAATGCACTTGTGCTGACTTTTTGAAGAATTTTTTAGGGGTTGCCTTGGTAACCCGCTGAAAGTTTAACAAATTTTTGTATCAATAGATTTGTTGATTTATCTGACTGCAAACCACAAGTGCCTCGCTCAAGTCAGTATAACAATTGTATACATTTTACATTTCTAAGTATGTTTTTTTTTAACCACTTAATTATTTTTATATCTATAATAACAAAACTTCGGTACTTACAAAAGTTGAAGGGTTGAGAAGGTTTCGTTCAAATAAAACTAACTATTATACTTTAAATGCTTTTTTTTAAGTTTAAATTATTTTAAACCTATTATTAGTATTATTTTCATAAAATTAGGTCAGAAATAAGAAAAAGATGTTAACTCAATGATAAATTAGATGATATAAGAATTAGGTACTCGTTAAACAGGTGGTACATTATTAGAAGAAAAATAATTTAAATGAAAAAAATAAAACACAGCAGTAAATAAATAAAGTGCACGACTGGATCGCTTTAAAACAAGGTTTTTGAGATTGGTGATGCTGGTAGTTGGCTATAACCCGAAATAGGGTTTGTGATATACCAATTGACATAGATAGATGTTTTTGAATTTACAATCGCAGTTATAAATTGTGTATGCAGATGGACGTGTTTGGGGATTTCACATAAAGTGTGCGTTACTGATTGTCTGAGCTCTAGGTGGTTGCAATTATTTTAAGTTTCATGATTAATATGGTTGAAAAATATTTTCTAAAAAGGATACTTAGAAGTTGTAATTGCATTTTTACTGGTAGTACGGTAAAGCTTACAACACGGTCTTTTTTGCATTTGTCTAGGAAAAACTAGGTACGGGGTCTTATTAAGAATAGTTGTGTTATCCTAAATAAGCATTTTGGCAAAATCCCTTAGCGCGGTTTTTGGAAAATTATGCAGACAAAATAGTAGCAAATATTGCAATGTTTAGTTCGAAAAATACTCTTGCTCAACTATTTAGCTAAAAACTGAGTACGAGGTATTGTTCACGATTTTAGTATTACATGGTTTTTAAAGTTTTTTCCAAATCGAAAATGGCGTTTTCGAGATATAAACAATTTTCAAAATCAGCGTTTTCGGTGATTCGAATCGAAAATAAAGGATGCAAAAATGTTGAAAACGTCAATTTCACTCCAAGTATGCATTTTGGTCAAAATCACTTTAACCGTTTTCATGTAGGTAAAACAAAAGAAAACCAAATTCTCAAAATATGCATTTTTTGCAAAAATCCATTATAGACAATTAAGAGAAAAACTGAGTTTGCTATCATGTTAGGTATGACTATATTACCTTATATTACGTTGCAATCGTATTGACCGTTTTCGAGATAAGGCCACTTTTCAAAAGTACCGTTATTCGACTTTTTAGCCAAAAACTGGGTACGCAGCCATGTTAACCCAATATATGGTAGTGCAAGTATACATTTTGGTTAAAATCGTTAAAGCCGTTTTCAAGTAAACCATAATTAAATAAAGTCTTAAAAAACTAAATTTTTCTAAAATAGTCCTTTGAACAATAATTTAGGGAAAAACTGAGTTTGCCATCATATTGGGAATGACCGTATTACCTTAAATATGAATTTTTGTCGAAATAATTTTGACCGTTTTTGAGATATGACCAATTTTCAAAATTACCGTTATTCGATTTTTCTGCGAAAAACTGAGTATGCAGCCATCTTAGTTACACCTACTTAAGCCCAAATATCAATTTTGGTTGAAATCGTTAGAGCCGTTTTCGAAAAACTCAAAATTGCTGAATACCGTGAGAACGGCAACTCTTAACGTGCAAAAAAAAAAGTGGCCCCGAACTGTAAGCCCACCAACCCCAAATCCGAAGTTTGAAAGAAATCCGTCCAGCCGTTTGCGCTGTAGAGCTCAGGAAGGACGGACAGACGGACAGACGGACAGACGGACAGAATTGCGAGACCCACTTTTTCGAGTTCCTCTATCATCGTAATGTTAGATTTGACTAAAATCTCGAGTTCGATTTTTTGTACGATTACAATACCTTTCTCTTACTACGTAAGTAATGCGAGAAAGTTAAAAATGCTAAAATGTATGAAGCCAAAATCAAAAAATTTTAACTTAAAAAACTGTTTTATCCAGGGTTAAAAAAAAACTTAAATCACTGCGGAATGACGAAAATAACACAACAAAACACAGATCAGTTAATATTATGTAGAAGCTCAACCAAAGAAAAATATTTTCCATATACGTTTATACTATGATAGGTACACTATGGATTTATCGCACACACACATGGACCATGAACATCTCACATTTCATTCAAAGCGGTGGAAAGTGATGGGACATGGGAAACATATGCAATGCAAGGAAGTAAACTAATGGCCAAAGTTTCAGCAAAAGAGAGCAAGAATCTAAAAATGAGAATAAACCGGAACCAACTTACATCTTAAGGTTTTTTTCCACTGCGCCACCTCTCACGAACGTCTGACAAACTTCCGAGAGTAAAACTGTCATGAATGAGCTTCTCAATTAGCCGTTTGGACTCGGCGTAAAATTGTAGATCGTCCCAAAAATTTAAATCTCACACAAAACGAATGGTTGTGAGAAGCTAGGCCTTGGGTCCCACAGACCTTTCGCGCCAAATTATTTATTTATTTATTTAGTTTTCGAACTAAGCATTGCAATATTTCTGACAATTTTGTTTGCATAATTTTCCGAAAACAGCTCTAACGATTTTGACCTAAACATATATTTAGTATAGGTTAGGTAAGGTTAGGTTGATGGGGATTGTGACATTGTCAAAAAAAACCAGGCACCATATCGAGCCCTTCGCCATCCCCAGGAAACCATTACAGCTAAAAACATTGCGGACCTAAACCAATTCATCCAAGCATTCGATTTCCCTACAAAACCTAAGTATGGCATCAATACCATTTGAGGAACCAACCTCTTCCAAGCTATCAAAGAAGTACCTACATACCGAGGTACTTTCTTCTCCCCGAGCAATTGCTTGACATTCACAAAGAAGGTGAGTGATGTCTTCCGCGACCTGTAGGTTCTCATACTACCAGCATGTATTCGTATCAGCTAAGCCTAGTTTTTTTAGTATAACATAGAAGTATTCTTAATAACATCACGCACTTTGATTTTCTTTAAAAAGTGCAAATAAATGCAAATCTTAACCTATATGTTCGCACACGGTATATTTTTGTAAAACTCTTCACTGCACTGCAAGTAAAAATGCAATCAAAACTAAGAAAAACTTATTTTTAGCATAGGTATGTCAAACACGAACCTTATAATAATTGGAGGCACTTAAAGCTGAAACAATCAGAAAGTCACATTTCATTTGCACCTCCACGTGCATTGTGGAGTGCCCGTAAAGCAAAAAATACCGTTCGAGCCATTCGAGCGATAGAACCATAAATAGTCAACAAGGTCCCGGAAAATTGGGTTTGATCTAATGAAGTCACAACACACCGAAAATAAATGACTTTTGTTCACCTTAAAAATAAACTTCCATTTGTAGGTACTTCACAGTGAAAATAAAAATCTGCCCTTAAAAACCGCACACCGTCTTATTGGATACGAAAAAAAAAATCATAAAACTCCCCTCCATTTGGTTTGCTTTAAAAGCATTTTTCTATAAAATATCCTGCCCCATCGTTTAATCTCCTTAAATTCATATACTACCTAGCACCACCCCCCTCTCTTGGCCGATGCTAAACCAAAAGTCCATTCGCCGCTCTTAATACAGCATCAACTCGAGCAAATATTTATCTCCTAGATCCGGAATTATAATTTCGGTTGGTATGCAGCCTCTTAAGGATATACTTTAATCACAGGTAACAAATTACATGCTTCTTCGGTCTCATGTCCAATCCACCAGGCTGGCTAAATATATACCGCACGAGGCAACACCGAAAGCCCTTACACGCACTACAAGTCTAAGTGGGCGAGGAAAAAAATTAAGAAGGTCACCTGGGAAGGAAGAAGGGACGTAATTTAATGCTTCAAAGAATTATTACCATTTGAGAGGGATTTTAAAGAGGGATTTGCATCGATCCACAATTAAATGTTTCCTTTCATTTAAGGAGATGCCGTAGCCCTGCGCCATATGTGGCCCAAAGTGCGTGCAAATCCTTGAGGAAATTTCCAGTCGGACTTTTATAAATAATGTGACAGTATGCCAGGTTATTTATTTTCCCATGCTACCGACATCCACTGGCGCAACGTTATGTCACATGAAATTTAAATTGCTTTCTGGGCCCCGACCCCGACTCCGAAAAATCATGCGGCTGACAACTAAAACATGAGTTCCCATTTCCAGAATGTAATTCATTACATGGTAGCGGGTAGCTCTCCCGAAAAATAAACTTTACTCACTCCCAGGACGCACACACTCATAACAAATTGAAAATGTCGTGTAAATATACGGTGGAGGTGAAGGTATTGTAAACACAGTTCTCCAAACTTGAACTCCCTTTTTGGGGTTATAATGAGCCGGAGGAAGGGTTAAGTGAATACCCCAGGGAGGTTCGCACATGAAAGAATGATTTTCATAACAGAACTGCTATTTCCCCCCCACGTCACAAATAATGTAGTGTGATCTAACAAAGAGCTGTACGAAAATTCTCCTGCACAACAAAAGTCAAGTTTTGTCTCTTCGTTGAGGTTAAATGTCGCACACATCCCTGGAGAGTGATTCGCGCGAGCAGAAGTGCATAGAGGACTGGCTGCAGGAAATTTGTATTTTTGCAATTCTCTCGAATTGAGGGAGCAGCACTTTTATTTTGTTTAAGTAGCCACATGGCGATATTTGAATTGGTGTCTTTGAACTATGCGAGATAGTTTCAATAACAATGGAGGTGGGTTAAAAGGTATGTTTTTCCAGAGATGCTATAACCAAAACGGGTAAAGCGTTTAGTTGCAACTGCTATTGGACTATGTGCCAACTGTGAACACAAATCGACTCAAGTTTAAACTCCCCAAATGAGCCACCAGCTAGTAAAGGATATTTCAATAAGAGGTGTTATTTTGAATAGCCCGCTATTTCGGTAGCTGTCACTTTTGAAGCTGTTATTTTTTGACATTTGACAAGTAGAAACTACGACATTTCTAAAAATGGAACGATACGCATTGAAATCATAAAAATTCACTACAAAAATGGTGAAAATTTTGCAGTCACAGTTCGCAGAACTAAAGCATTTTTGGGTCGTCGTGAAGCACCTTGTCGGAACGCAATACAGAAATTGGTGGAAAAATTCGAGCTGTTGGGAAAAGTTAGTGATGTTAAGAATAAAACCCGTGCACGTCGCTCAAGAACAACTGAGAATATTGCTGCTGTAGCCCAAAGTGTTGAAGAACACCCAGGTTTGTCCATTCCTCGTCGTTCTTTGGAATTGGGAGATGAGTAATGATTTTTTATGCCCGGAGTTGGATGGTATTGATCTGGACAACGTTTACTTTCAACAAGACGGCGCTACGTGCCACACAAGCAACGAAACCATTGATCTTTTACGAGAAAAGTTTCCGGACCGTGTTATCTCTCGAAGAGGTGATCACAATTGACCACCGAGGTCTTGTGATTTAACACCTTGCGACTTCTTTTTTTGGGGCCACGTGAAAGATAAGGTCTACGCCAACAGCCCAGCGTCGATTCAAGACCTTAAAGATGGAATTCGTGAGTCTATCGAGGACATAGGGAAGCCGCTTTGCGATTTTGTTATGGAAAATTTCATGAAAAGGATATGGTCCTGTAAGCGTGGTCGTGGTGGCCATTTGGCTGATGTTGTTTTTCATTATTAACGGCATACCTTCCTCTTTAATTGATTCAGAAAAAGGCGTTAAAATTGTGAAAAAACAGAGTAGGAACAACTACATAACAACGGTGTAGAATCATAAATGTTTGAGCCAGCTACCTATCGCCCTTAAAAAGCAATGGAACTTTTAGAAGACGACGCGACGCTTGCAGCGCACACCTTGAAGACGTAGTCCATATTATTGTTTCTATATCCAGCACTTGCCATTAGAAGATAAGTGCTATATTGAACTCAAAATGGAGGAAATATCTGAACCAGACAACAGTTAAACAGATGATGGGCCTGTCTCAGAGAATCGAGGTAGGGACTTCCAATAGTAACTTCCGAACTGTGAGCTGTGACAGTCTGATAGCGGCCATATTTTTGGAGCGACATCTGTGAAATTGGCTGTCATTTATTGAGATTGTTTTTCTAAATCACCATGGATGGATATGGCTTTTAAAAATAGGTGCAAATGATAAAATTGTTTTATCAAAAACATAGTTGGAAACTGTCCCTAATTTTGTACGCTCTTTAAAAACTCCAGTACGCTTATTATCGAAAAATGGAACGTCCTGACTGAGCAATCGTACTCTAATCAAATTTCTTGTAGGTAACTGCTGCGACCCTCCCAAGTCACATAGAAATTCAAGATAGGCTGACCTTTTTAGCAAGGAGATGAGAAAAAGAATCACTTTTTACAACTTAAATTGCCCTTCAGACATCGACTTGAAAGCCCAAAAAATAGTCACTGTTTTTATGGAGACATTCGAAAGAGTTGGTCCAGTGGAAAAATTGAAAACTAAAATATGACCTCCATGGTGGAGTAGAAAACAAGAAGACTTCTAAATATGGCTAAACGGACAAAATTGGACTCTGATTGGGAATTTTATAAGGCCAGTCAGAGAAACTTCAAAAATAAAATTCAGAAATACAAACGCCAAACGTGGCACAATTTCTGTGATGAAAAACGGGCACTACAGAAACCGACTGAGGAAAATTCTAACCAGAGAACCAATAGCTCTACATCACACCATAGACCATACTTAGAATTTACAATACCTTTCTCGATCACCTATCCTAGTAGGGATGAATGTAGAGACGGATTCGGTTTTTCTCCGAAACGCTGGGCATATCAAAATTGGAACACCTTTCCGAACACAGTAGTATCTTCCAAGCAGAGGTCCTGGCAGTGACCACTTGAATGTATTACCCTCTTTATCGACAGCCAGGCAGCAATAAAAGCCTTAACTGCACCAGAAATAAAATCCAAGCTTGTGAAATGCTGTCGCGAAGAACTCAAGGTTCTTGGCACTCAGGACAAGGTATCACTCTGCTGGGTCCCGGGACATGAAGGCATTCCAGGCAACGAGAAAGCGGACGAATTAGCAAGACTAGGTTCGACAGCTGTTTCAGAACCAGATGATATCAAGCTTGAAGCAGGGATAAAAGCCACAAGAGAGGCGAACGTTAGATGGACTGCACAAGAAACTTGCCGCACCACAAAAACTTTATGGCCGACCGTCAATGAAGCCAGAACTGAGAGTCTCATACATACTCTCGTATTATGTATCATAAAGGAGCACAATCCTCTACGGTACCATATGAAGAAAATCCGCCTGACGGAAGAAGAACTTTGTAGAGGCTGCGGTGGTGAGAAAGGTCTGGAGTCTACAGCACCCTTGTCACAGATTCCTAGCGAGCCACTTCTTCCGAGACCTAGAAGAACTTACCAGCGCACCAATCGACAAGTTAATGGGATTCATAAAATCCACAGGATGGTTTGTGTGTAACAGCACACTAAGTAATTAATTACAACACTTATAGACAGGATCATAATGGGTAAGGGACAACCTCTTTCCCCAACGGGCATCACAATGGGTCAGTATTGACCTGAGCGTGGCACGGAGTATTTCCAGCCAGCCCACAAACCTAACCTAACCTAACACTGCCCCTAATTTTTATCAAAAAATCATCTTCAGCGATGGGGCCCATTTCTGGATGAATGGCTACGTCAATAAACAAAATTGTCGAATTTGGGACGATATCAATCCCTCTGAGATCCAGGAGCGTACAATGCATGCCGAAAAAGTCAGTATTTGGTGTGAATTTGGGGCTGGCGGGGCCATCGGACCATATTTCTTTGAGAACGATGTTGGCCAAGCCATCACATTAAACAGCGAGCGATAAAATATGCCGATGATCTTTTGGCCCAAATTGGATGAACACCAGCGACGCGTGGTTTCAAGAGGACGGCGCTAAGAGCCATAGCTCACCCCACATTCGAGGGCATGGTCATCGGATGTAGAGGTGATGTGAAATCGTGGGATTTGACCCCTTTAAACTTTTATTTGTTGGGTTTTTTGAAGTCACAGGTCTATGTGAATAAGCTACAAACCACAGCCAAAATAACCCAAGCCATCGGTTCAGCCGGATTTATGCGACAGAGTCATAGAAAATTGGACATTTAGGATGCCACAGATTTACATATTCACAGAACTCTTTCTAACTACTTTAAGAACAGTAAGATTGCTTAGCTAAGAAAGCGACGATGCTATTTTTAGTAGTAGTTTTTCAACATGAACCTGCTTAAGGACCCCTCCTATAGAATTTGATCACTCGTTCTACCGCATTTCTCACATAAAACACCTCCTTTTAAAAATACGGCAGCAACTGTTAAAATTCCGACAACTGATTCGACAATCGCCAGTAGTAGCTACCAACTGCAACTGAACGGAGTCTGAATCGCATCCCGAGAAGCCTGTCAATTTTTATTGACAGTTTATCCCCACGCATTAATCTTAATCGACTATTTAAATTAACCGCAGATGCTGTGCACATCAAAAGGATATTTCAACGCATAATACCTTGTCATTCATCATCATCATAATGATATTACCCTTTTTGGCCCCAAAAGTATGGTCAATGTCCCGCAGACGAGACCCATATAAGGTAAATGATATCCTGTGGCCACTGCCAAGAGTAGACATACCTGAACACGCACACGCACGTGTCCATTAAAATCACCTGGCGAGTAATTTGATTTCGTCGAAATTGCTGGTAGGTACTACCGTACATTATCCTTTGTAAAAAAAGTAAACAAGGACACTCGCATGCATACTGACATCCGACACAACTGCTTTGTGGCTAAATGAAAATCAAGTTAAAGGAAAATATTGAAAAAAAAATAATAAAAACCCTCAGGTAAAATAATTAAAAGAAATATTTATGTACCGTACAAATAAATTAAATTAGTGACTTCGACTTCGGCAATGGACGATGATGGTGCTGCTGCTGACGTGTATCCTCTGGCAGTCAATCGTGTAAATACAGAAAGCAAACCACTTCAACAGATCGCTGGAAAATATTCTTCATTTGAGTGTGTAGTTGAAATGAATATTTATTTTTGTCTGGATTCTGGACTCGTAATTCGATTAATTATTTTTTTATTGTCCGTGTGCTTTTGGGGTTTTTTTTTTTGTTTGTAATGGTTGCTCCACCGAACAGCACTTAGTCGCGGGAATGGCGTTATTAAAAATATGAACGTTGGAAATTGTTGTAGGCCCGCAGACGGTCAGTGCGAGTGATATTTTCAATTGCAGGTTGCGGCTGAATATGACAGTCAGTGGTAGGGAGGATCCTAGGTACCTACTGGAATTTAAAATACACTCTTGAAGGAAAAAAGTCTCTCTGTCAACGGTTCGCCACTCGCCAGTATCTAGCTGGAGTCCATAAATAGGGGGTCTTATGTGTCGTACCGGTTGAAGTGAAAACAAGTGCACAAATTTCTATAAAAGCTTTTATAAATTTTCTTTAAGATCCCGAAAAGGCTGTGTAGGTTATTGCCACGCCTACTTTTTGAAAACAATTTAAACCAAAAAGTGTTTTTTTATTATCTGACTTCGTTGGCTTTATAATTTGGCATTGCTTAAATAGTCGTTGTTTATCAATTAAAGAAGAATATCTACTGGAGCCAAAATGTTCCTCAATATTTTAAGCTATCAATCAGCTTCTTCTTCATCGAGAAGCTGAGCTACAGGCCAAAAATTTAATACGATCAAACTAAATAAATCGGAGAATATTAGCAACAATTGTTCGATCGTAGCTTTTAATTGGTGAGTTGGGCGATCATTAAAAACATTGTGTGTCATTTCTTCTGTTACACCGGAACGAACCTGCAATAGTCTTTTCGGAGGAAATTCGCAGATAAGTTATTGAAGAAATTAATAAAATACACTTGTTGACTTATAATTTTTTAACAAAAAGATTGCTTTACAATTGCTGCTATTGAGGAGGAGAATGTTAGATGCATCGATGAACCGTTTCCCGGATCAAACAGCGATTCGCATAATGGATTTTTTTTAAGAGCAACTACGGCGAAGGAGAAAGAAATCTATATATATAAAAATAACTTCAATTGTGTTTGTCGCCAATGTTCTCTGAAATGCGTGAACCGATTTTGATTCTGAAAACTCCCCATGAAAGGTGACGTTAATACCATGGTTTGTAGGCACATACGGTCTTTGTAGGTTTATTGGTTCATTTGTTATAGGGGCGTGGTACCTCCCATACAAAAAATGCATTAAAACATTATATTTCGAAAACCACACAATCGACTGAGTTCAAATTTACACACAATCTTAGGTATAGGCACAGGAGTATTCATGTAGAGATTGGTCGAAATTGGACGAAGGGGCATGGCACCGCCCATACAAAAAATACGTTGAAAATCTTATATCTCGAAAACCACATATTTGATTGAGTTCAAATTTACACACATTCTTAGGTAATGGCACAGGAGTACTCCTGTGAAGATTGCTTAAAATTGGGCAAAGAGGCGTGGCACCGCCCATACAAAAAATACGTTGAAAATCTTATATCTCGAAAGCCACAGAATCGATTGAGTTCAAATATACACACATTCTTAGGTAATGACCCAGGAGTATTCCTGTGAAGATTGGTCAAAAATTGGCCCATACATAAAAAAACAGTCAAAATCTTTTATTGTGAAAGCCTCCGTATCGATTTCTGATTCGAGTGCGTCAAGTGAATCGTAATCATGTAATGGACTTCACGCCGAAAATTTACAATGATTTGTATTGAAGATTTCTGTTTGTCGATTGCTAATAAAACAGTTGCGAATGCCATCACCTAATCGTGCAATGCATGCAATTTTTGATCTAGCATTGCAACGTGAACCACAATACGATCGCAACGAATTGAATGTTTTTGTTCAACAAATCTTTCGACAGTGAATGCGGAGCAAATAAGGCGTACGATACTTTTATGCAAACTGTCAATAGCGATACCGGTTAATTTTATTTTCTAGATGCGCCTGGAGGCACCGGAAAAACGTTTTTAATTTCATTGTTGTTGGCGTCTTCTGGCATTGCAGCTATTTTGTTAGATGGTGGTCGAACAGCACATTCTGCTTTCAAATTGCCAATGAATTACCAAGTTATTGAAACCCCAACATGTAACATTTCAAGAACATCTGGAAAGGCGAAAACGCTGCGGTATCAATGTTTGGGATGAATGCACTATGGCAAATAAAAAATCTGTAGAATCTTTGGAAAGAACAATGAAAGATGTTCGAGATACTGAATTCAGAGTCCTTTGCTGTGGCATTGTTTTTATTGTCAGGCGACCTAAGACAAACATTGCCCGTCATTCCTAGATCGACAACTGCTGATGAAATTAACTGTTGCTTAAAGTCTTCATATTTATGGAGATTTGTTAAGTCGATGCGATGCCATTGTCAAATGATTTTTGCCGTTTTGTCAAAAGAGAAATTGATTGAAAGTGTTTTTCCTAACACAACAGTGCTACCATGCGTGGTTGAGTGATAGAGCAATTTAAGCTGATAAGAACAAAGATGTCAGTGAATTAAAAATGGGTATACAATCCAAGATTCCTGGCGACTTGGTACACTGAAAATGAAAAAACCAAATATAGAGTAGCACAAAGCATAACAAGAAAAACTATTTACCACTGATTTAAATGAATTTCAATTTGATTTTTTATATTTCTATTTTGCACTACGAAGTGTGCAGGGGGTCCGCTAGTACTTGTATATTGAGCATCAATAATTCCTCCTTAATTTTTTTGTGCTGTTGAGTATCCTTTTTCACACGGCTTTTCTTCGCCCCTATTGCAAGAATACAACTTAAAGTGGAGAATGAAGCTTAATGCCGAAAAGAACCAAGCAATCTTTTTTACATGAAATAGAAAAAAATTGCTTCATTCACACCCTATTAGATGGGAGCCTTCTGTTAAATATCTCGGATACACCTTGACACAAAACTGACTTTTAAAGAACATAATATGAGGACACCAGTGGCGTGGCGTCCATATAACCCGATTCCTACCGACTTCCCTTTTTAAATTTCCACAGTCAACACTTTCTACAAAAAACCAAATATGTACATTTTTACACGAAACCCTACCAAATGAATTCGATGTTCACAAAATGGTACAGACACGTAAGCCATCAAATAAATTATTAAATATTGTGTGTATCCATTTTCGTTTATCCTCACGACAAAGCGAACAGCGAAGGTAACCCCAAATATGTCGGGTTATTAAAGCTCTCACTGGATAGTTGATTTTACGAGAACATTTGCTTTTATCTCTTTTTTTCTTATCTGAGCATGAGCCAGGTGGGCAAGCACTGTGTTTGACTTGACAGTTGACAATTCTTTGTTCAACACCTACAACTACAAATATCTCAGAACATACTACTTAAAGTGATGCTTAAACTGCCTTGTCTTTATTCCACTTCAGATTTGCACATTAAAACAAATGTTGAGTTGATCTACAATAGAATAGTAAAGCGCAATGACTCCTTCAAGGATCATATTCGACATCCCTAATAATCCTTTTATTAATTACATAATTAAATAAGGAATAACTTAGTTAAACAAGACAATATTAAATCCGTTTACGAAATTATATACCCCAATGTTAACTCAGTAACTGTTAATTAAATTATCTGTTTCTCTTTTAGTTATTTATCTATTTAATTGTTGAATTATTATTGTTAAACTATATATCTGTTATCTCTTAATTTATCTTTTTGTTAATTTATTTACACTTTATTATATTCATTAATTTATTTAATTTAATTTATTTATTTATTAATTAATTTATTTCCTAATTTATTATTTTTTTTATTTAGTTAGTTATTTTATTTTATTTATTTAATATTTTTTGCTTTGTTTAATACACTTATTTTAGTCATATCTATAGAGTGGCTTATTGTTGTTAAACTCGTAGGTATATAATACAAAACTTTAAACACTTATTTATTCCAAATTTTTTTTCTTTTTCTTTGTTCTTTCCAATTGAGGTATTTTTTTGTTAGAGACATACCCATACTGTGAATGAGTTTTGAAGTCCAAATGTGGAAGTTCCTTTTATTCTGTCTGTGGAGGTTTCTATGCCTGTCAATTTTATGACCATTTCTTCAAGGCAGGACAAAAAATGCATTCAACAGGGACGAATTACCTCGCGAAATGACATCAGCGAAGAGATCGAGTGGTAAGGAGTGTATGGACGACAACGCTTCAACGCCGATCCGACGTATCTTTGAGTCCAGAAATGAGGAACACTAAGAACTGAGTTGGCTGAAAAGGTCATATTAATTTAGGTCATGCTTTCTCCCGGACTGTAAACTCCATCTAACGAAGGAAGGGGGAGCCAGAGTTATTAAAAAGTTATGGGGAGGTACTTGAACGCTACATTCTGTGGAGAAGTTGCAAGAAAACGCACTGTTCAAGGCTGTTTTCGCTCTGCACCCTTACGCCTCCTCTTGATCAACAAGTTGCAAATGATCATCAAACAATCGTACGAAAAAATTCGAAGACACGTCGAGAAACCTGACACCTACCTATCACCCACTTAAAGGCCAACTTTCCGACAGCGATTTTTCCCAAACTATCATTTCAACCACATTGCCCAGTGAAAGGGTTTCCGATGGCGCACAGCTTTCACGTTCTCAAACAGAATTTAACAGCTTACCCCGGGGAAAGTAAAACCATCCACTACCGAAATAGAAATCTGTGTCCTCCTCTGCTACACC
This sequence comes from Cheilosia pagana, assembly GCA_936431705.1. Classification (NCBI taxonomy): domain Eukaryota; kingdom Metazoa; phylum Arthropoda; class Insecta; order Diptera; family Syrphidae; genus Cheilosia; species Cheilosia pagana. Next base: position 11,263,891 of record OW386166.1, on the reverse strand, counting down.
AACTTTCAACGACTAGATCCAGTCCAGTCGCTAAACCCAGACCCCTTTATCATTCAGGCTAATCTGCCATTTAAGGCCAAGTCGCGTACAATACAAGCCCTGCCCAACCACCAGCAAGTAAAGTACACGCCATTAAGGATATTCATTCAACTACTTCCTGTTCCTGAATGCATCTCACATACACGGGCGCAGAAATTTATCTTTTCCCCAGAAATCTCCTTTTTGTCTAGACACCATAATGTTGTAAATCATATCGCTCTCTATGTCTGCCATGGTCCACCAAAAAGCGAATGAAATGACCCTCTACTCTACACAACCGCAGGCACAAGCCCCAGCAGTCGTCCTTATATTAAGCCAACAAAACAGAGGCAAAAAAACACACACAAAAGGCGCATCCTCTCACTCTCACTCTCTCAAGTTCAAGTTCGTGTGGATTATCTTTTTGTGTAGCACGGTTGCACCCCCAACTCCCCAGTTCGAAATCAAAAAAGAAATCTCTACAATCCACACACACGGGAAAACATATTTGTCCTATGTGTGTTAATCATCATCATGGACACACAACTATTCGCAAGGATACAAAAAAAAAACGAGAATCATTTATGCAAATCCCGTCGTATATTTCCAACAGCAAATCATCCGCAGACACGGTCCGGTCATTCATTTAATCCTTCAGAGTTGTAGACTAGTCCGCCGATAGCCAACGGCGGAGCGGCGTACCGCCCCAACCGCTGGCTGGCTTCAATATTTTCCATTACGCGCTACGACCACAAGAGAAAAGAAAAAGGACGACATGGAAAAAATTATGCAAGTACAACTATGGTTGGAAATGAATCCATGACATGGTCACCAGTGCCCGTATCCGGTGCAGTTGGGACATTTTCGTATATCAACGACCCCATCGTATCCTCTTGTGCTCTGGTCCTCTTATCCTTTTTGACACTTTGAAATTGCTGCTGCTTTTCTTTTCAAGATGTGAGCAGAGTATACCGAGCGCGACCGGTTCAAAGGATGTCCGTATGCAAATGTTATTATTTGATGGGCGGCATGATACAATTTTACGAGAGTCCTTGTCTGTTAAGGATTCCCTTACTTTTTTTTTTGTGTGCGCGACGAGTACTTTTTTTCGCCGAGCTTAATCTTGCCGGGACATATGGATTTTTGGTACTTAATTGGGTGACCACTTGAATGGGGACAAACAACAAGAAAAAATATCCTTGCCCATATTGGTGGCCATCAACACCAGTTAAATATGGCATCGCGCTTATCTGTAAATTAATTTCCATAACGAGAACTCAAACACAATAGTAGCGGCGGGTGTAGTGATGAAATCTCTGGCGCTGTCACTCCCCCAATGGTTTGGGTAATTAACAATGCAGCCCTTTGGCCCGGGCTTGAGCTATGATGTGATTTTTTTTTTGTTGGCCCTTCTTTTTTTGCACTGCGTAAAATATCCTGTGGCGATTATGTCTTTGCCTGTAATGTGTCCTCCGCCATTGTAACGTGATGCCCAGTAGCTGTGTCCACCGCCGAGTGATGACACATACAGTGATGACATATACAGCGATGTCTCTGTTTGGGATAACAAAAGCCGCACAAACAGGCAACAGACAAGAGAAAAAAAAGTGAAAATCCATCATCGTCGTGAGAGTGGTCGTGGTCAGGGTCGTGGTCGATCCGTCTGATTCAGAAGTTCCAAGACTGCTATATATATCTGCATAGCATGCGTGTCAATGTTTTATCCTTTGGTCTTGCGTTAAGGGAAAATAATTATTTACATTCGAGATCGGAGGGGTGTGTGTGTGCCGTATCGCGTGCAGGTTATAATAATTATTGGATGGCGGAGTAATGATAGCCGGGACACCGTTGGACACAATGGCACTTCCGGTTGAATGGTAATTTGTGTATATACGCTGTGTGTTATTATACTTTACTGTTATTATGAGCTTTCACGCAGTCTGATACGGGAGAGCACATATTTGCCGGGCTTTATATTGTGAACAAGCTTAAATTTTATTTTATTAAATTGGTGTAGGTAGTCAGTGCGTGAGATTTAATTAAATTTATCTGATTTAGGCTGGGGGAGCACTCTCGTGGGGGAGGGGGGTGGAGTAATGAACACGAGGAGGGCTTATCAATGTGGATACTAGATTTTAAAAAGCGCTTCTTTTATTATAGTTGAGAGCGATACCTACTAACTGATGGTAGTTTGGAAGGACAACTTCCCAAAGGCACATACCGTCGTCGTAGGGAATAGTCCATATAGAGTACCTATACTGAGTCACCTATTACTAACACAAGGTGGCGCTACGAGCGTCCCTAGCCAGCTATCTCCAATTTTGAGCTCTAAGTTAGTTAAAGTCCCCTTCCACTTCCGTGCGCCACCTAAATCGATGTCTTCCCCTATTGCGCCGTCCCTTAATTGTGAAATTTGGATTCGAAGACCTTCCAACTTCCGGGCCGGAGCATTCGTGTCCACTCGCTCTACATGACCCAGCCACTTCAGTCAATAGGCCTTCATTCTTCTGGCTAGGTCGATGTCGCTGGTACAGCCCGCAAAGTTCATCGTTGAATCTCCTCCTTCATTCTCCGTCTATGAAGACGGAATAAAAATAATTTTCCGCTCGAAATAAGAGTGACCTCACCCACTTTCTTAGGAGTCCATGCCTCTGCGATACATATAGCAGGACTGGGACAATTAGGGTCTTATAAAGGGTCACTTTAGTTGGTCGAGAGAGGGTTTTGCTACTCAATTTGGCCTTTTTAGCCCAAAGAAACAGCGATTGGCAAGGGTAATTTTTTCATTTATCAAAACAAATTCCCCATGACCCAGAGGCTGACTTCAAATTTTACTTCGATTTTCCTCCTTTTTAAACCTTCAGGTCTCATGACTTGTAATTTAAAATTGGGCAGAAGCGGTTCAAAAACAACGTAAACCAGCAGCCACATAAACGAACCATCCAAGTGACTACGAAGTGAAATGAGTCATGGTTACAGGCAAAAATCTTGTTAACAGACATATTCGACAGAGAAGCATAGTGTCAAACAAACTCCATCAGTGGTATACGATCGATCGCCATAAATGCCCTCAGTTCAGGTTTGAAAACCAGACTTGCACCACTTTAGCTCTCAACCAACTTTCAGATAGGTGAAAAAAATAAGAGACATGAGAACTGGACTTTCAAGAGAGATGTATGTATGTATGTTAAAGTGACTCTCGGTGAGAGAAGCACTTAGGCCGTAATCCTGCCCATTGTACATACCACTGGTGTTGGGGGTCCCTAACCGGTTACTCATGTAAGCCATTTGCTAACCTTGATAAAGCTAAGAATATTAGCAGCGCTAATGAAGCTTAGATCACTTAGATCACTGAGGAAGTAGTTACCTAAGTAAGACCTCCTTAAAAAAAGACGGATAAAATCAGAAGACTTTAAATATGAGCTATAATTTAATTGTTGAATGCTGAAAATATAAGAAAAAATGTCTTGTGAGAGCATCCCAGGTTAAGGAATAAAGCAGGCAAAACGAACCATTCAACTTTTCAGTAATGCTAAAGAAGGCAAAAAACTGGTTTGCTTGGTATCAAGGTTTTAAGACGGTCATCATTGCTTGCGGTATCACTTTAGTGGAAAAAGAATACAGGCGACCCTGTTGACTTCAGGCTGTGTCAAAGAAGGCGAAACAATGAAAGAAGGACCAGTCCCTCGTAAGTATGCAGCCCCTGTGGAGTTAGAAGGAAGATCTTTTTGAGGAACATGCTATCGCCTATTAACATTAACAACTTTGATTAGAAAGTAGAGACTACCCCAAAAAACATAACCTAACCTTGCAAGACATACTCAAAACAGCATTTACCTATGTAGAAACTAGCTAATAGGCGTCTATTCCTAGTAGTAGGATGAATAGACAGACAGACTGCCATCCAATTAAAATTCTTTCAGAAAACTATCAACTTATTGATATTCTCCACAGAATAGATAGATTTTAGATAGATTTTACTGACTTAATATTTCGTAAATATGAAACAAAAGCAGATTTTATTTTAAACTTACAGTCTCGTCTACCAGATTTTTGTAGTGTTGCGTAGGTCTAGGTATATAAAACAGAAATTGATTTGAAGTTTTAAAAATTGCCTTCAATTATGCGTCTTCTATAGCGTAACGCATTTACAGCGTATTTGTGCAGGACCTCGGTCTCCCTATCTCTATCCCCAGTAAATTTTCTCTAAAGAACATCCTTCGTAGCTCACTTAGAATAGGGCATTGCGCAATGAAATGAAAAACATCTTCCCTTTCTCCAAGGTTACAGATATTACATTGGATCGGAAGATCAGGCCGATAATTCTCCTCTAATTTTAAAAAATAATGCTTATCATTTCCGTTGAGCTGCTATTTAAAAAATAAGTGCTTGATGCCTGCATGTTATACTTGAGCTTGCTATAATAAGTCCTAAATTGCCATGACTGAGCGTCATTGGTAAACGAATCGTAGAGAAGATGTCCTGTTATTTCCAGTATTTTGTGAAGTTTACCTTTAAGGTCTATGGCTTGGTCATTGCCTTCGAAGCTAAGTTTAAATCCACATTTTTGTGCTAAGACATCACATTTCTGCGACATCACATTGTTTTAATGTTTCCAAAAAGAGGGGTGCTATTCCTGTCTCCAAGTAAATCGTATAATTTGGCGTGTTATTTTGGTAACCTGAATACTCTTTAAACGCAATACCGGAGAAATGTTTTCACATAGATAAATGAGCGATGAAAGTTGTAGTCGCACGAATGATTTTTTTGTTTCGAGCTGTGGTTTACAAATTTGTTCATTATACATCTTCCCCATACTGCGCAGATTGCACGCCTTGCTTCTGTCAATTTGACTTTAAAATGATTTTCCATATATAGGTATTTATACTCCTTTACTATTTCTATGTGTTCCCTTTCGTAGGTCCACTGCCAAAGGTCATTTTTGTCTTTGTCAAATTGACAGACAAATTTCACTTCCTTCAGTAATCAGCTAGCCTATTAATCATGATATGAAATGAATTCCGTTTACAGAATCGGATAAAACAGCAAATATTAAGGCAGAAATAGAGGTCGTAGAGGTCGAGAGGTCCTACTCTTATTCTGTCTGTTATATAATTTATATACAGAATAAATTAAAGCGAGCTAAGGATGCATCCTTGCTTTATTCCTATTAAAATTTAAAAATCTTCGATATTAAAATTTCCATCCCATAAACGACTACGTTCTTTTCGTACATCGCCCTTAAAATTTTGATCATTTCACTTGATATTTCGTTCTCATACATTTTATAAAAGCTTTTTATGTCTCAGCTATGGCCAGAGGTGAGCAAAAAGATATCGAAATATTTGATCGGACTGAGTCGCAGAGACATTCGCTTACTCACGGGGGTCATTACTGGACACACTGCGTACAAGCGGAACGACTGGGTATACTGCATAATGACTTTTGCAGAAGCTGCAGGGACGTTGAAGAAATAGAATCTGTACGTCACCTGCTGTGCGAATGCCCGGCCCTTAAAAATAATAGTAAAAGTTTTTTTAAAAGCTACTTCTTTGATGAGCTAGAGGATCTGGAGAATGTGAATCTTAAAGAACTACTGAGATTCATACTTAAATCTGGATGGTTCTTGTAGATAAACAGACTCTATATCATCAGCTACTCTCAGGACAAACTAAAGAGGCTGCACTTAACAGAGCTTTAAAACCCCAAGTGATTCTTACTAAATCTATGGGGCTTTAATTTAATAAGCAGCGCAATTAATTTCTTCAACAGGTTTTCAATGGATGATACCCGTAATTGGACACAATGGACCCAACTGATGGTCTACGTGAAGCCGTGGCAACCGCCATAAGGGCACTAACTTAACTACCTACCTACCTATGTCTCAGCTATATTCATCAATGTTAATATTTGATCAACCGTTAAATAACCTCTTCTAAATCCTGCTTGAAACTCGTGAATGACCCTATTTTCGTTTACAAAATGCGTAAGTCGGTTGGAGAGTAGGCTATCAAACAGTTTAGCTCCACTTTTTTGTGCAAGGGAAATATTATATTCTCGACAATATTGACACAGGCAAATCAAGGAGCTCCATGGCAAAGGAACTGGCTTAAGCAGTATACACTGGACAAACCCAAACAAAGCCATCAAGACCTTTGAATTTATAAAGCTTGACAGGTGTGCATTTGACAAATATGTAATATGGCTTGGCTACAAAACACCATAACTAAAAATTGAACAGAGGACATCTTCTGACAGATCTGCTGTCAACAGAAATCTTTATAGACCCTATAGTTAGTTCAGTATAAGTAGTATAAGTATAAGTATAAGTATACAAATTTACTGCGAACCGCCTCTAAATAGAATTCCACTTGCCCTCTCACTAGTTGTCCATAATTGTCATTTGTCATTGCAGCCAATTCCTTGCATGTCAATGTCGACATGTCCACTTTCGCACAGTGGCATACCGCGCATAAATAGCTCCATTCAAATGACTTAGTCTCGATGGACAACCAATTGCCACTTCAATTCCCGCTGAGAAGTCTCGCGACAGGCGAATACGTCTGCGAACAACAACAAGAATAAAACCGAAGACAACCGCACGTCATTTTTCATATACATCACCAGACGGACAGAGTGTACGTGCACCCCATAGCCATAGCGAACACAATGCAATTCTCTCGCGTGCTAGTTGTCAAACAATGACGATGATTGAGACATCATCTGCACTGACAGCTCACTTAACACGCCGACTCGGTGCAATGGTGCATTTAGCATCCCATCTATCTGTGGCAGCCTTCGCATCCACCCGCTGTACCGCACTGCACCCGCAGATGAGCAGCGCGCACAATTCCCCACTTTTAAGGTCGCATCGCATACATCTCTATCCAACAGCAGCTACGTGCAAGTTCGCGTCATCTCATCGGTTCGAGTGTATCCACGCTTTACAATGCAGCCCATTGTCAATGGTGGTGCGGTGACGTTTCGACGATACAACGTGCAACGGGGGTGAAGATCCGTCATGGGATACAAGAATTGACGACGAAATGCCCACAAGCCGCAAACCATGTAAACAACTCAAAACATTTTGTTAACGACTTGGAGCAGCACCGGCACCGCGCCACTCATGCCTCACGCTCTCTTTTCATTGTGGTCGCCCATGGGAAGACTCAAGTGCCAACTTCGCGTTGAGTAATTGTTCGCCGCCCACGAAAAGACTGAAAAACAGAAACAAAAAGAAAAAGAAAGAAAACGTGGACACTTTTAAACGAGAATAGCAGCGACAAGAAAGGTGTACAGAAAATTTCAGGTCGACGGGCAAGGCATGATGTGGCACCCTATTTTTATTTCTTGGGCAGATATAGTTGACAATATTAAGTACACAACAGCTGGTATGGGCTGTTTTGGATCAGCTTATGGCCAAGTGGGTTAATGAATCACTGAATGGCTCACTGATTGACAATATTGTCCTGACTGCATTTGATGGTACAGTCACTGAGTTTAATACTTTCTTACTTTTGTAAGCGGAGTTCCAGTTTGTAGTTAACCAAGGCCTCAGATTAGAGAAGCGTCTACAGTTGTTTCGACTTCCGATCCTTAATGAACTGCCGCCACGAAGTTGGTTAGGGTTTTTGGAGACTTGTGATGCGAGGTATTCATCCCCGGCGTTGAACCCCTGGGGTATAATAATTCAAAGACTTTGCTGATGGTTATTTGGTCTTACCATTTCAAACATCAAAGTGCGGTTTTTTGACTGGATAATATTGCTGTAAAGCTCACATAGTTCATTGTTAAATTAACTTCTCAAAAACCCTTCGAAGCAGATGGGTCCAAATATTTTAAGAGACATTTTGTATATCGAAACCTCCAATGGTATCTTCAACTTCAACCACTTTTATAAGGGTCCACGCTACAGATCCGTTAAGGTACTACAAAGGTTATATAGAAGGTCCCCTTATTGGTCCGATAGAGAGCCTTTCTACAAGCTGCTTCCACGCTAGCTCCGACTTCTGCCAGCTGTCATGAGTAAATTTTTGATTACCCACAGCTAACGCGGTTGGAAACTTATAAACCGAGATGATTGTGAATCCGTAAATTTTAAACACCGAACTGAGAAATATATAGTCAGTCTTTTTGTTCAAAAATCGGCTGAAATTTGGACAAGAAAGATTTAAATCGGCGGTAAATTAGACAAGGAAGATTTAAATTTGGTGTGTCGCTTTTGTCAGTCTTTCCGATATAAACTTTGCGATTTAAATCTAAGTTCGTCACATTCGCCTATTAATGTTTTTGAAGATTCCGTACTGAAAATATTGCGTAAACAACGAAACTTGCAAAGGTAAGGGATGAATATAAATGACAAAAAATAGCCTCCAGTTAAATTTCAGCTTCAACCCTGTACGTGAGAAACTTCAAGCAAGGTTTGTGTAGCACACTTTTTGGTTGTTAAATACGTGGCTTTGAATTTTCCATTCGGTTTAATTTTCAGCCGAGTAAGCCAATCCTGCAGAATGTTCTGATGAAGCTTCTGGCTTTTATTTTATTCGGATTTCGACACCAACCTAAACCTATTCGAATGTTAGACAAACCACAAAGTACTTATTGAATAAAATACACCATTCTTTGTGACACCACTTTAAGTAGTTTTTAAGACTCCAGACTTAAAAATTGGGTGGCCAAAATTCGACTCGCGAACGTTTTTTTAAATAGCTTTTTCAGAAAAACCTTTGAAAATGGAGGGTCCAAGTCCTTTTAAAAGTCATTAAAGCTGTTCAAACGTACTGTTATGTGTTGAAAAAGAAACTGTTTTTCTTAAACGTTATAAACTCTGTATTTTATTTTAGCGAGTTTGATCGGTTAAAAAGTGTGATGGCGAAATGATTGATTTTCTTTTACAAAATTGACATTTATATAAAAAAAACAGTAATATGACATTTGATTTACAATTTCGATAACATTTTTACATTGTTTACATTTAACATTAAAAAATTTAGTGACTTTAAATACCTACTTAAATACATAATACATTTATTTCATAATTTAATTCTGAACACGTACATATCAGTATATCACTACAAGTCCAACTTAAAAGCTAACCCATTCTGGGTATAGTTTCCGGGACCGGAAGTTGCATTTACCATTTATGAAAGACGACTAACGATAGGCTAAACAAGATTTGATTTCTAATGAACGATACAAGCCAAACGAAAATAGTCGGCCCCATTTAACTAAAAGAATGTCAGTCAGTTACTGGTCTTTGGTTATACAAAAAAGGTTCTCACTACATGTTTTAAAAAAATAACTGGGAAGGCAGTACGTCTCCTGCTAACACTGCTAAAAAGAGCAATCAGTTTCAAACCTATCTTTTGAAGAGGTTTTCTCGTTCTTTTTAAAAGTATATAATTTAATTTTGTTGTAAGTGAAAAAGTACGAAAAGCTACCAATTAAAAATGTCCCCAAATATTATTTGAAAGTAGTTTTGAAAAGCTGTTTCAAAAGATCTGTGAAAATCCAAAAAATGTAACAGAAATGTGTTACGATCAAACTGTCGACGGACTGCGTTGTACAGGTAGATAGTTTGACACTGACAGACAGCAAATATGAATAAACTGATCGAATGTATTCCGTTTTAAGCTAACGAAACCATAATTCCAAAAGTTTTTCAGTAGGAAAATACATATTGCAAGTTCCTCTGCACGTAAAGTTGACAGATGTTTTTTTTTACAAAATTTAGGTATGCTAGAACGCTAGAAGTCATACTCAGCAACCGTTTGGTAAGGTAGGTTTGGGTGGAACTGCTATAAATTAACACACTTTCTGTTGTTGAAACAAGTGCTGTCCCCTGGAGTCTACACACATAAATCTGCAAAAAAAAAAAAACAAAGAAGTTCATATAGGACTTTCGACTTTGTCATTGATACGTGCGATTTATGATTGACACGAAAGTAATGCAAACGAAATATATAAACACGAACACGACCAATCAGTCTTAAGTTACCAAAGATAAATATAAAAATATCGTATCGAGCTGGGAGGGGACTAAAAGGCGAAAAAAGTTAGTAATGTGGCGATTACCAGCCATGGTTTAATTTAAATAAATTCCGCGAGTGAGGAATTGGCACAACCGACGCGACGTCAAGAAGCACAATGTGGGCAATGCTTAGAACGCATTAACACATTTGGGAGTTTGGCATCACCGTTCGTAATTAGGAAAGATTAGCTATAATCACCACGCAGTCGCAGACACTCAGCTATAAATAGCAGGAGCCATTAGCAGGAAAGAGGAAGTTAAGGGTGAACAGTGACAGTGAGACAGTGAAACAGTAGAATTAAAGTAGAATAGGAAATAGTACGCGAACGCGGTTATAACTTATAATATAGAAATAAATAGTATTAAAATAAGTAAACGTAATAACTTGATAGCGAACAACGGCAAACATCGCTATAGTAACACCAAAAGTGGCGCCATCTGTTGAGAAATTATTGAAGCGCTGTTTTCTTTGTCGAATTCCCCTTTGCCAGGTTAATCGACGGAATGTATACTATTGAAGATCAGGATTGCAAGCGTGCAGCATTTAATAGGTACACACACGGTGGCGCCATCTGGAGGGACTTTTTAAGATTCATCTGAAAAATAAATTAGGAACATTTTTCTCTAAGGGTGGCATTTCTGGCATATCACGCACTTATTGGACCATCTTCCTTCGATTGGAACCTCTTTATATTTACTAGTTTAAGCCTTTAAGGTGCGTGACGTCTGGGTGGACCAGGGGGGACCAAAGGCACAAAAACAGGCGTCCTCGATTTATAGTAAAAATGGTAAAAAGGCAAGTAACAAAATTTAAGTGACAATCTAGGGTCCTATATAGCACTGTTGCTTTAAATTTACGAAAACCCATGTTTTTCACCTCATGAAGCCATCAGACGCAGACCCAATAGTCCATCAAATTAATTCCCAGCAATATCTCTCCATTCTCGGTATTCGCCAGCGAAGTGTCAAAACAAACATACCCTATGGGGCAAACAGCTTTCGTACTTATTTGGAATACCACGCGACAAGAAGTGTCGCTGGAAAAACAATGCCCAACTAAAGGAACTGAAGGAACCAACAATGATGACGATGTCCTGTGCCTTCAGGTCGTCCCCAAGAGACACTCAGAGCTATAGCGAGAGAGAGAGTGATGGGAAAACGTGCGCCAGGAATCTGTTGGAACAACATCACGTAGGCTATTTGCGTTGGGCGAGCTATAGTGACAAACTGACATTTTCGTTGCCATTTGTTGCATGTTGCACCATTCGCCCATTTGCAATTATAAATTGTGATTAATCGACGACGGTGCAAGGTAATGGAGCTCAAGTGTGGTGGGCTCTTGTGAGGTGTTTGTAACGCTTAAGTAGGTTGCTTGGCATTTTTCTCCTCTTTTTTTTTTTGTATGACTTCTTGTGGTATTGGGAAATAATGTAAGTGGCAGATGTGTATATGCATTGTCAATGGCGTTGTCAGTAGTTGTCACTGGAGGTAATAGCTTCTGTAGGTGGGGTAATGGAATTTCAATGGGTTGCGAGTTGCATTGTTTGCTCTTGCTCTTCTATTTAAATTGCACATGTGTCTAAAAGCAAATGACAGCGGAAAGGACTGATGACTTAAATCTTGCATTTTGCAATGGGCGACCACTTTTTAAATGGAATCCCCTGAAATAGGTCTAAGGAATTTCCCAGTCTCAGTCTTTTAAATGGAATTTTTGAGGACTACCTCGGACATGGACAAACGATGAGACATGTGGCTTTTATTGAGCTGCAAGTGGTGGCCGACATTCGTCACCGAATCATGTGTTCCTTCATGGTGCACCCGGTGACTTTAAATAAAATTGACTGCAGTTCTTCCTCAAAAAATTTGCCACCTACCCACATGTGATATGGCTTTTCAAGGAAGTAATGATAAAGTCCTGCAGCACTCATCATTTGCTGTGTAAACCCAGTCGACGAGCCACTGTGACACAGTATCCCCAATGCAGACACTTTTACAACAGTCATGACTTAAATTGACAATCCAACGTCTGCTGTCCCACATAGCTAGTCCTTATGACGCTTCCCAGGCAAATAACACCACCAACTCGACTCATAGATGGCAACTAACTCAACTCAAAAGGGAGCGCCCACTCCCCAAACGGTCGCTGGTCGTTTTGAATTATTAACGAAGTCCTTATCCCCCATACGCCATACCCAACCCAGTCAAACCTACTGCTTCACTTTGACGGGTCGAAATCTGGACTTAAAAACTCCACCCCTGTCTGCATAAGGATATCGTATTGCTTCAGTGGTTGATGGATGTCATCGAATCCGCACTGTTGGACGGTTGGATACTCCTTGTCTTTCGTCTGCACGATGCTGATGTAGTTACTGTTTTCATTGACTCCACGTCTAGACTTTCGCCCAACTCTGTTCAAAAATTCATTAAGCGAAGAGCTGGCGCACTTGTGCATCCCAGTACCCAGTCCCATTTCTGTCAGTTTTTCTAGGTGGTAACGGACAAAAAGTTTCGATTTCAGTTCATCTAACCTCTTTGACACTTCTCATGGTATCTTGATGATGTTGTATGAAGTTCCTCAATGGAATGTGGTATGATGACTTCCTATATAGTCGCTCTTTGTTTGTGGCACTGTGGGTGTGTGGGTGTGTGTGTGCGCGCGAGTTAAGTATCCATAGCAAAACATATTGAGAAAAAAGATAACATTATTTGTATTCAATGATATCTTTAGTCTCTAGTACAGTCTTGCACACAACGCTACAATGATAACATATGTAAAAGAGATAATATCGTTTGTATACAATGTTGGAATATTATCTCTTCTTCATTATCAAGCAAGACGATTGTACGCTTGGGTCTCCTTGTAGATAGATAAGAAAAGTATATAAATACGACTGTATGATGAATTTATCAACAGTCTTATTGTAACTACATAGTAGCCTTAAGCTCCTTTTAGAATTAGTAAAAAGTATTTCAATAATAAAGGACATAGTTCCAAATAAATATTGTTTAATTTTAAAAGTAAGAAACAAGTGTTTTAATTGGCGATCCTGCCAGGAGGTTAAATATACTTTTTAACTTCAATCGAGCGGACCTCGGGAACAAGTAGTGAAATCTAGTATAAACAGAACACTCGCGTTACCGGTTACAAGAATTACCTAGCATAGCAGGTACAAATATAGCTTCTTCGTACGAAGCAGCAAAGCAATTCAGTGAAAGTGTATATGTGGAGGAAAAAAACACACAAATTCGACGACAACAGACACGAGTTCAAAATGGAACAACTCGCAGTATTAATGGCAAGATTAGAAGCTTTAGAAACCAGGTGCAACACAGTAACACAAACCCTAGAGCACACACGCACAGAGAATGCAAGGTTAGCAGCAATAATAACTAACCAAAATCAAATAAACACTAATTTAGAAACAAAACTAAATGAAGTAAAATCTGGATTAGGCATAGTACCAAACATACCTGTGCTAGAGGAAATAAGAACCACATATACAGATGGTAGTGAAATACATTTAGACGCATTTAAAAGCCTACCTATTTTCAACGGCGATCAATCAAATTATCGGTCGTGGCGCGAAGAAGCATCCAGATTAATGGACAGCATTAAAAACTTCAAAACACACAGTAAGTACGCAGCAGCATTGACTATAGTGAAAAGTAAAATACAGGGTGCAGCCGCGAATGTGTTAACTAATTATAACACAATTTTTAATTTTGAGGCGATACGTAACAGATTAGATTATACGTACTCTAATCAAGAACCTCTATACGTGCTACAAGACATGATGAAAGCCATCACGCAAAAAAGAAGCACACTGTCTGAATACCACGACG